>CM060407.1:150785879-152035879 GCA_030545235.1 Helianthus tuberosus | reverse complement strand
TTGGGCCTCATATTCAAATCAGTCAAAACATAGACTTGCAGTGACTACCGTAGTTTCTCATATTAGAAGATGAGAAACTAACATGTTGCTTTACGGTAGATCTCTACTGATTAACGGTAGACCAGAAACATCAAGTGACTACCGTAACTTACGGTATATACCGTAAGTTACGGTAGAGCCCTGAAATTTTTGTAAATTTTTGCATCTTATAGCTAATCAAATCCGTTTGATCGTAGTTTCGATTATATAATATTTCTAAGAACTCTAATACTAGTTTTTATGTATACAGTTCAGTTTCTAGGTATTGCAAGAATACGAATGGCGGTTAAGCAAGTTTTGAAGAACCGAACACAACTTTTGAAGCTTCCGCGATTTCATAACTTTGTTAAACAATGTTTCTATTTCTTTTGAATGTAAACAACTGGCTAATCAGGTCATGAATGTTTTAACTAGTCGGTTGTTGACTAGTTTTGATTACTTGGAACTTTGTTTTGGTACTATTTTTAATCTAGACACCTTTTATATAAATCGTATGAATTTTTATTAAATTCAAGTAGTAATTAGATGGATGTTACATTTATATATATATATATATATATATATAAGTTTCACTTTTAACTTATAAAAATCCTTATAAGTATGGCGTTTAACCATGATTAAAGTCTTTAAGTTCGTTAAATACTTAAACTTTTCACCAAAAAGTTCGTTTAACCATGATTAAAGTCTTTAAGTGCGATTAACCATTTTAATCACACTTTAACCCCTGTTTAATCACGATTATGATTTTAGAAATTTCACCACAGTTTCCCCTAAACTATGGCGTTTCCCATATTTTTGAAACGCGTTTAAATCACCAATCATCAATTTACCACATAAATCACACTTATTCCTTCAAAGTTTCTCATGAGCATTACTTTGGTTAAACTTTCAAGACTTTAAAGTAACCATTTTTCAAGTTAATTATTCATATAAACTTGATTACACTTTGTTTTACACATTCTTCAAGTTTACTAAAATACCAAGACTTTTTATAAAAACTTTTTATAAACATCATTACATAAACTTGTTTTATGTTAAAAACCAAGTTATTAGTGTTTTTAAAGCCTTGATTCAAGTTCATTATTGTGTTTTATCTTTAAAGAACCACTAATCAAGTTTACATACATAATGTTCATGATCTTTGAAGTTGATGATCTTGTGTGATTTAAACATATATATGTTTAAATCACATTTTTAAGTGTAACAAGACAAGATTAACACCAATCTAAATTACTACATGATATAAACCACAAGATCACCATAAATCTAGTCTTTAAACCACTAATCTTAACAAAATCAATATAATCGTCAATATTACACTAACTACTTGCACTAATCTACACAAATAATCACATAATAAGTTATGATTAGTATATTATTAAGCTTGAGATTAGGGTTTTTGATTATATTTTTCTTAATCTTCAAGATAATCAACTTGTACTTCTTAAATCTACACATAATAAGAAGCTTAAAATGGTTAACAGAAAGCTTACAACTTAGCACAAGCTAAACAAGGTGATTAAGAAGTGATTTAGGCTCCAAAGATGGTCTCTAATTAAGCTCCATGCATGCAATGCTTCTAGACCATCTTTTTACAAGATCAAGAGGTTTATTTTTGTGATTTTTGGAAGTTGCAAAGGGTGTTCTAGTGGGGTTTAGGGCTGCCAAAAATTTTGAGGGGAAAGAAGATAATGTTTGGTGTTTTAAAAAGTTGATATTTAATGGAGAATGGTGGTGATGTTAAATTGTTTCCATATAATTCTCATACCATGCCTCCATATCTTCTACCATGCCTTAATCTTTTATCTTTTCAACAAAATTCAAGTGGGGTGGGACCCACTTGTTGACCGAGATTGACTAGGGGAGGGGGGTATTATGTATATTTTTTTATAAAAGTTGTTAAAATATAGATATTTTGGTAATTATGTAAAGTATGGTGATTAGGGGTTAATTTCACCATTAAGAGGTAATTAGAGATTTGGATTGTTAATCGACATTAACTAGTTCACTAAACTAGTAGAAATTGTATTTTTATAATTTAAATGAGTTTCCGTTTGGTCGTCGGCTAATTTACGGCACTTTTGCGTCGTACCGACGAAGGTTTGTCGCAAGTTGTTATTCCGCCATCAAACGATGCATGAAGTGATTTCGAGTCCCAAAATAGGCTTAACTAGTTCGCCATGTCTTCCATTTGGTTGTTTTGGCGTCAGAAATGTTATTTACTAGCTTGTCGGTTAAAAAACGGACAAGTTGTGGGGGTTGCAACACAGCACCGAAAGCTTATGTTTTGGACACCCCATTAATATCCTCATATTGTTTTCATGTATTTGTTATCATTTGTCATAATTACAGAGTCTCGGAAATGCTAAATTATTAGTTCGGACGAGTTAAAATTGTTTTATTTTTAGCGGAACGGACGATTTTGTGATTAGGGCGTTGTACCGAAAAGTCTTGTATTATTGCACGCAACACTTTCTACTAACACTTTTAGGACATTTTTTAATTGGTTTCGCAACACGACGAAAACCAACATATGTTATAGTATTGTTCTCTTGTCCTAACACTGTTTTCTAATGTACAAGACAATTACGTAATTAAATTACGCTAAATGCGTGAGATTATGTAATAAAAATAGTGATTAGATTGTACGGAATTTCCGGTTAATTGCCATTTGTCACATAAGTGTAATCATTCCTTTGAAGTTGATAAAACTCCCGAAGAAGCAAGAGCAAGAGTAAGGTTTTCAGTGGTAAATTTGGAAGGAAAAGCATTGGAGTGGCATCAAGGGTTTTTGAAAAGCAGTGGTAGAACTGTAGATAACATTGGCTGGGATGAGTATAGCAGATATGTCATTTCAAGATTTTTAATGACTTTGATGGAGGATGAATGGAAGAATTAAAAATTGTACATCAAACAGGTTCACAATAAGATTATTGTGATTCCTTTGATGCTTATTTGAATAAAGTAAATGTATGTCAAGAATATGCAGTAAGTTTGTTTATAGGGGCTATTATACCAGAGGTGAGATGTTTGGTTAAGGATTTTATACCTAGAACACTAAGAGAAGCATATGTTGTGGCCAAGAAACAAGAAATTGTACATAATACACTGTTTGGGTGAATAGGGAATAAGAGGTACCCTTATAGTTTTGGTAAAGCAAGTAAATTCGTTGGAAGTAGCTTGAAACCACCTACTGCAATGAATGACCATAGGTTATTACCTACACCTTTAAATGCCCAACCAGTTAAAAGCATTAGAAGATTAACACTAAAGAGATGGTTGAAAAAGATAAAGGGGTGAGTGCTTTTGGTGTAATGAAAAGTTTACTCATGCCCATAACTGTACAAACAAATAGTTGTTTTACCTGGAATTGACAGATGAAGATGTTGAAGAAGTAATAAGTGATAGTGTAATTCAGGAGACTGAATTTGAACCCCATATTTCTATTCTTGCTTTGACTAGTATACCATCTTACTCAACAATGAAAATTAATGGTTCCATGGGAACTAGGAAATTGAATATTTTAGTGGACTTGGGATCTACTGACAACTTTTATGATGAAAAACTTATTAATAAGCTGCAATGTTCCTTACAACCAGTCAAACCAATGAAGGTAATTGTAGTCAATGGAAACCAGCTGGAACGTGGGCCGAAATGTGTCAATTTTAAATGGATGATGCAAGGGGTATGGTTTAGTATCGAAGTATTAGTTATTCCTTTAGAAAACTATGATATGGTGCTGGGAGTGCAATGGTTAGCTCCCTTACGCGATATAACATGGAATTTTGTTGATATGACAATGTAGTTCAAGGTGCAAGATAAGAATTATACATTAAAGGGTGTTGAAACAAATGGGGTCAACATGAGTTCAATGGAGAAGATGTCTAATTTGTTAAGTGGGGGTACACAGGTAATATGGTCTCAACTGTTTAGGTTACACCTTTCAACAACTAAAAATCGGGATACTTTGGGTCAACATTTTTGGATCTATTGTACAATGCAGATTCCAGGGGTTATTAGAAACATACAAGGATGTTTTCCAAGTGCCAAGCACATTACCTCCACAAAGGACTTATGATCAAGGGATTGTTCTCAACAATGAAGACAAGCCTATAAATCTAAGACCTTATAGATATCAGTCTTCGAAAAAAGATGTGATAGAGAAAATGACATAAGAACTCTTAGATTCAGGAGTTGTTAGGAATAGTCGAAGTTCTTTTGCAGCTCCTGTAGTGTTAGTGAAAAAGAAAGATGGAAGTTGGAGGATGTGTATAAATTATAGGCAATTGAATGAGGCTACAATTAATAACAGATTTCCAATACCCTTAATAGATGAACTGCTGGAAGAATTAGGAGGGGCCACTATGTTTTCTAAGATGGATTTGAGGTATGGTTACCATCAGAGTAGAATGTTTGAGCCAAACATCAATACAACATCTTTTAGGACTCATCAAGGTTTGTTTGAGTTACTAGTAATGCCATTTGGATTGACTAATGCACCAGTAACTTTCCAGGCACTAATGAATGATACTTTCAAAGGGTTTCTAAGGAAATTTGTATTGGTCTTCTTTGATGATATATTAGTGTATAGTAAATACATGCTTAATCATGTGAATCATCTACAACATGTATTAGAGACCCTGAGACAATGACAATTATACACAAAGCAATCTAAGTGCATGTTTGGCGGGTAGAAAGTTGAGTATTTGGGTCATGTCATAACCAAAAAAGAAGTTTCAACTGATCCTGCTAAAACTGAGGTTGTGGTTCAATGGCCTATTCCTATTAATGTCAAACAACTAAGAGGATTCTTAGGATTATCCGGTTATTATAGAAGGTTTATAAAATCTTATAGGATCATAGCTAAGCCTTTAACAATTTTATTAAGAAAAGATAGTTTCAAATGGTGTGAAGCAGCTCAACTTTCATTTCAGCAATTAAAGCATGCTTTGAGTTCAGTTCTCGTGTTGTCTTTACTTGATTTATCTCAGCAATTTGTAATGGAAACATATGCTTCATCATTGGGAATAGGGGCGGTGCACATGCAGAATCAACACCCATTGGCTTTTATTAGCAAAGCTCTATCACCTAGGCAACAAACATTATCCGTGTATGATAAGGAGCTATTGGCTATATTATTAGTAGTCAAACAATGGCACTATTATCAGATATCTGGCTATTTTATCATAACAACAAACCAGAAGAGCTTGAAGCATTTATTGGGTCATAAGATCACTACTCCATTACAACATTCTTGGATGGTGAAGCTCATGCATTATGATTTTGAAATGGGTATGCCTATTGGCACACCAATTTGCCTATTGGCACACCAAACCCTAGTAAGATTAGGGTTTATCTACGCAGCGTATAGGTCAATACGCAGCGTAGAGGGTTAACCCTATACGTTGCGTATTGACCTATACGCTGCGTAGATAAACCATGGATCTCAGTGCCTAATAACCAATCATTGCATAGAAAACAAGGTGTATCTACACAGCGTATAGGTCAATACTGTTGGGATTGAACCCTATCAGAGGAAAAGATAATTAGAGCCAAAACCGGATCACAACAGTGGATTCATAATAAGCAGCTGTTTACATCAGACTTTCCCCTTGAAAGTGATTATAAAATCTGATGGTCCTCTATCCACTGTCCGTATACCACAGCTGCTGTCCTTCAAACTGCTGATGAAGCCCTGAAGACTGCTAAGAAGTAAACAATGCTGGTTTAATCTACTGATGCTAAAGTACTGCCCACTCAAGGACTGATCAACCTTGAGGAAAGCACTGATGAAAGGAGAAAGCAGTAGTTTAGTGTGTCACTTATTTTGTATAAAGTCAGTGGTTAAGATTAGCAGTGTTTGTATATGAACAGTGTTTACAGGTTGTTAGGTTGTTAGATGTCGCTTTCATGGTGCGTCAGCTGAGATGCTTCAGTGGTTTGGTTTGCCTATAAATGGAGCAGTACCCTCTACTGTTACATTTGATGGACTGAGTGAGTTCTTCTCCTCAGATCCAATCCTTTCATCTTGTGCAATCAACCATGGAGTATCAGGCTGAGGGGGAGTTTAGTTTGTAAGCATGCTTTGTAATCTTTTGATTTGTATTGTAAGCATTCGACTCAATGAAAAATATGTATTGATCTAAACTATTTTCCTCTTTGATTGTGTTTACAAAGTTTGTGTTCATTTCCGCTGCATCTAAACTATGTTCATTTCTATTGATTTGTTCATCTATTACAAATAAACACAATCATGAGGAGCCTCTGATCCTAACAATTGGTATCAGAGCTTGGACAGTCAAATTCGACCTAACAGTCAATTTAACATAACAGTTCAGCTCAAATTTCATTGATACTAAGGTTGATTGTATTTAGTTGAAAAACAGAGTAACGAGAAATCATGTTCAAAGTGACTATTCAAAAGCTGTGTAAAACAACCAAGATGTCATAAGTCACACAAAATTTACACAACAAGTGATGTCATACATAAATCACCTATAGGTTTCAGATCTGAAAATATATCTGTTAACTATGGTATAATTATCCTCTTTACAAAATTGATTTCAATTGTTGTTATGAAGTTTTGTGTTGTATCCATCATGTTTGCAGCTAAAGGATATACCTCAGGTTGACAAAAACCTATGTTCGTAAAAACATTAGTGTTTTTGTTAACATTAAAAGAGGGAAATTAAAACTTTAGTTTGTAGATCTTATGTGTTGAAAAACAGGTTGGGAATCCTGTTAAAAAGGACCGAATCAACTTTGTTAAAAACACATTAAGAAAATCAGATGCTAAAATAGTCCAAATCATATGTAATGTGAGGTTTGACATAAGCATGTATAAATATGATCAGATCTCTCAAAACATTACTGCAAAATGATTTTGGAATAAGTATTCCTTCAATAAAACCTCCCAGTAAGTATTTCAGTACTTATGAATGGGAAGGGTAAAAAGGGAAGAAGAAAAAATTACAAATACTCAAAAGTGTGTTTATCTCAAAACCTTTGAAGTCGAAGGAAAAGAGCATAAATGTAAAACACTTAAGAGTCCAAAATTGAGTGAATAATGGTCATCAAGCAACTGTGTGCCTTCAGTGAGTAAGGAAAGATCAGGTAACTATATGAAGAAACACTAGATAAATGGTCGGAACCGAGATATCTATGGGGTTTGAATCCGCATAAAAAGGTTAGTTCCCTCTCGATTGATTCAGTTGTAACCGATCTTCTTCTCCAAGAGTTCTGCAAAAAAGAACACCGTTAGCCTCGCCAAGGGGAGAAAAGGGTTCTCTCCTTGACCCGACTCCGGTGTGAGAATAAGTATGGGTAATGAAGAAGAAGAAGTATTTGAGAAGTGTGTGTAACTTGAATTCATACCTGGGTTGCTTCTCGTATTTATAGCCGAGAGTCGTTTAGGCGGGAAAACCCGTTAATGAAAAGTTGACGGAAGATGCTAACCCCGTAAGCGGTTACATTTCCTTCCGTTTAAGATCTTTGATCCGACGTGAGAGCACACGGATCGTGGTTTAAATCAAAGGCTGGGGATTTGCCACGTGTAATGTGATCAAGTGGAGATTTCTCTCCAATTGCATGCCTTTGTTGTGATTTCAGGGGTGCCTGTGGTAGTGACACGTGTCCAGACGGTTATAACCGTCTGGGTGGTGCACGATTGTATTTCTTCTAGAAGATTATTGCTGTAATCTAGTGTGGTATCTTATCGTGTGGGAGCAGGTGAATAAATCCAAGTCTGGGTAAAATAATATCCAAGTCTGGGTATTTGGGCGGAAGTATTGATCTCAGGATTTTTATCCTTTGCTAATGGGAGAAGGCGCAAGGATTTATGATTTCCTTTAGGCGCGCGACTATAGATTGCTGGTTACTTTCTTTCCTTTGTAAGACCAATGCGTGGCCGCGCAAGGTTAAAAGGTTGAAAAACCAGGTTATGGTATGGTCCCAAATGCTTATTATGAGGTTTTTGGGACCTTACCCCTTCAAGTCCCCCCAGTCTAGTGTTGTACTTATGCAAATAAGTGGAGCACTGGACTTATGAGAGGGAAATGCTTTTGGGCGCGAGAAATGAGAAATCTTCTATGAGAAGATTGAATTTGATTTTTGTGAAGACTTTTTGAAAAATCTTTGACTTTTCATGAGACTGGTGCAGTAAATTGAGTGACAACCTGTCATTGTCAGTTGTTTTTTACTGTCCGTGACTTACACGCGTGTGTGTAGACGCGTGTGTGTCTGATAATTACTTTTTCTGCTGCTTGGGGAACTGTGATATCCAGAAAAGTCACTGTGACGGTTACCGATGCTATTTATTGCGATGAGTATATATAACGTTTGGGTAAGCTTCTCTGTGCAATCATTGTTTTATTGAAAAAACTTTCCCTTCCTTTTGTTTCTAAGAAAAAATTCTATCATTCCTCCCCTTATGTCAACCGGAGAACACCAAGAAGATCCTGCTGAAGAAATGTCGACTGAACTTCCACCGTTGAAGTGGCCTAGAGCGTCCTTTGATGGCTTAATTCGGAATCTCAAATTTCTGGAAAACTGGGGTGCTCTATACCCTGAGGAGGGACAGACGGCGGCGGATGCTCCGGCTGGGTATATTACCCTCTTTTGGGATTTTTTCTGCGATGGTAACTTTCGCTTGCCTGTTACTAGATTTTTTCTTGAAATCCTTGGGTTTTATAACCTGCATATCTCCCAACTTCACCCAATTGGCATGGTTAGGGTTCGACATTTCGAATTCGTGTGTCAGACAATGCATGTTGAGTCGACCGTTCCCCGATTTAGGGTTTTTCATCAGATGCATTGTACCCAAGGGTTCTATTCATTCGTTCAGAGGGCTTCTGCAAAGAAGATTCTACATCAACCCCCAAAATATTTTCATGATTGGAAGCAGAAATTCTTTTTTATCAAGGCCGGAGTAATTCCGGTGAGGATGGTTCTCAGGGGGAAAGAAGATGTTCCTATTGAAACCCTTCAGACTCCGGTTGATGAAAACTGGTATCAGGATTTGAAGAATGTGCCCAATATTGCGTTGCCGGAGAAAGCTCTTGTCGGAGCCGGCATGAGTTTGAATTGGAAGATGGAGCGTGATGACAAACCCGTATACACGGAGGATGGTCATAGTAAGTTTTGGGTTTTTCTCCCTCTTTTTTTTTTGACTTGCTCTCTCCTCGAATGTAGTTGTTTCTCTGTATGTTGTTGCCTTCAAAAGGGAAGGCGGAAGAATGGGTACTATCAAGAAGAAACCTGAAGAGGAGCTCTGGTATCATCGTATCGTAAGGAATTTTGTTCTTCCGCGGGATGCGGACCTGTCTGTTCAACCAGCTACTGGTGCTGGTAAGTTATTTTTTATTTTGCTTCTGTTTTCCTTTTTGCGCTTTGTGGGTAAATTTTTGTTTCGCGCCTTTGTAGGTGACTTGTTGAATTTGGGCATAGGCCCTGAAAAGAAAAAACGCGCAACTACTTCTACTTATGTGCCGAAGAAAGGTGAGGCTGTTAAAGTTCAACCTTTGAAGGCGAAGAATGTTGGAGAGAAGAAAGGTACGCGCCGTTCCTCTGACTCCAGGTGTGATTATGTGGTGGTTTCTGACTCTTTGGAGGGTCTTACTCCTGCAGTAACTGTACGAGAACCGAAGCCTGAACCGATGGATTCTGCTGATCTTCCCCCATCCAACCCAAATGAGCCTATTGACTTAGATTCTAGTCCCGAGCACTTGGTGCACCGTAAAGCGGTTAAGAGAAAACAAGCTGATACTAATGTAGAGGGGCAACCTCCTAAGAAAACTCAGAAAAAGAAGATTACCAGAAAAGGGAATCTCGATGCTTTTATTTCAAAGTCTGTTCCTGGTAAGTGTTGTTTTCCCTTGCTTTCTTTACATGTGCTAAATTTTTACGGATCTCTGTTGTTTTTCCAGAGGTTCCTGTCTCCCCCACTCCCACAGAACTGCAGTCTGTGGTTAATGAAGAACTCCCCTCCACTCCTCCGCGCGCTGCTGTTGCTGACCAGTTAGAGCCCACAGAGGTTGCTGGTGATGGTGTGGATAAGACTGTTGAGGTTGAGAAACCTGTTGGTGTTGATACAGAGGCTGAAAAAATTGTTGAACCGAGCGTGGTGGATGGCGCTGATAATCCGCCAACCCCTGAAGCTGTTGTTCAAGATTTGGGGAAACAGCCAGATGCTGAAAAAACTTCAACTTCTTCCCCAAAACCTTCTGATGCTATGCCTGAACATACTGAGAGGGTAACAACTGAGGACCAAAGCTCATCCGCTGGTGTTGATAAACAATCTCTCATCCGTCCAGAAGAAACTTTGGGAGAATATTACTACCGGACCTATACGGAAAAAGATGCTTCTGATTCTCATGCCCCTGTTTGGAATTTGAAGAAGGGCGATACTTTCTCGGATTGGCGTGTGTGTCAAGATTGGTTGCAGGGGATACTTCCGCCTGGCGAGATCAAGTTTCAGGAAAGTCGACCTTATGAACAGACCTATCAGTCTTACCATGCAGAAACTGCTTCTCATGTTTCTACTACTCACCGCATAGTGCGTGAGTGGTATAGTATGCATAGGGAGCAGGCATCGTTTATGGCATCTCAAAAGAAGTTTGCCAAAGATGAAAAACATGTGGCTCAGTTGAAGGCCAAATTAGAGGCTGAGCAAGCCAAGTTTGAAGCTGAGCGTAAGACTGGGGAATGGTCTGTTGCTGGTTGGAAGAGGAAAGCGGAAGCTGAAGCTGCTCTCTTGTCTGAGGAATGCAAAAATTGGAGGAGAATTTGCGAGAAAGATAATGTTGAAAAGGCAAACCTTCGTAATATCATTAACAACCTCAAGGCTGACGTTGAAAAATTGAAGAATCAAGATGTGGAGGTAGAAAGATTGAAGAAGGAGAAAGCCGATGCAGAAGTTGCGCTAGCGGAGGCTCGTTCTCATAGGGAACGTAGTGAGCAACGAGAGGTACAAGCTTTCGCTACCCTTGCCCTTAAAGATAAAGAGTTAGAGGAACTTACTGCTTTGGTTTCTGATCAGGAGAAACTCAAGAAGGAACTGGAGCTTGCACATTCTGAGAATTCTGAAATTTCCCGCCGTTTATCTGAAGTTGAAGAAAGGTTGGAAAATTCAGAAACGGCGCGGGTTACAGCAGAAAGCGAGCTTGAACCTTTGAAAAATGACATGGCTTGGTTGAAAGATCGCGGTATTGCCTGCGTAAGTTTTCTCTTCTTCTTGTTGTGTGGGATCATTAATGCGCTTTTCTTGATACTTATTCTTACTTAATTTCATAGGTTGCTGAATCTGTGTTAAATTCTCAAGAACTGGATAAAACTGTTACTAACTTAATGGTGGCTGGGCGACGAGATGGATATGCGCAAGGATATGCAGAATGTTCCCAGCATGTGAATAGCGCGTTGAAGGTTGACTGGGATGATAGCAAGTCTGCAACCTTTGGTGTAAATACTGGCGCTGTGCTTGCCTCTATGAAAACAAAATTTAACAACTTGCAACTTCCGGTTATGGACCTGATAAACGTAGTGCTGCAATCGGATGATCACGTGGCGCAATTAAAGGAAATCTTTCCGGATGAGGGTGAAGATTTAGAGTAGTTTGAAATTGTTTTGAACAATTTTTTATATGTAATATTCGGGATGTGAATCCCTATTTTGGAATGTGCGCTGCTGCGCAAGCAACTTAAACACTGCCGTGTTTGAAAGTTTTCAGGGCGTATTTGTACGCTGAGAATTGTATGTTTCTATTTGCTTGTTTACAATATTTTGCATGAGCACGATTACTTTTGTCAAGTAAGGCGAATGAAGTTGGTATAAGATTCATGCTTGAACTTATGGTCATTTGTGATGTGATCACTGGCCGTTCATGAAGCTTGTTTTATAATTACCATAATGTTTTTGCGCTTACTAAAAGAAATTGCATGCACTTTGTAAACATAGGAATAATAGAAACTTTGTAACTTTATTAATGGATAGAGCGCAGAGGCTTTACAAAGTTTTTGCTAAATAATTATATGGAACTTAACTTAATGTTTCAGCCTTGCTTGATGGATCATGTCTTTCCGCAGAAAACTTGTTTTTTTTAAGCTTTTGCCCGTTTGCTTGGGCCTTCCTCTCCCCGGGTTATCTGCTTAATCTCTTTACGCACATTTTGGAGTAAATGCGTGAGTTCGCCGCTCTTGAGGGCTTTCTCTATTTCTGTGCGCAGAGATATGCAGTTGTTAGTGGTATGCCCGTTGTCTTTATGATACTCGCAGTATTGCGTCGGGTCTTGTCCGCGTTTACTTTTCATTGGGATCGGAGCTTTGAATTGATAGTCTTCAGTACTAAGAACTTCCGCAGGGGTCTTTGTTAGGGGAGTCCATTGCCTTTCCCTATTTTCTTGTTTGTTCTCCCTCTGCGCGGAGAGTTTGTTGATTGTTGTGCGAGCATCTTCAGACGATCGACTTCCTGATCCGGACTCGCGCCATGACTTCTTAAACCTTCTTTTGCCAGTTAAGCTTAAATCCGCGGGCCTGTTGTGTGGTGGTGGTAGCCTGTTTGTTGTGAGGTTTTTCTCAGTTTGCGCATAAACTTTGGCCGCCGCCATTATCTTCTCCCAACTTGTTGGAAGACCCTCTGTTCCAGATAAAACTTTAACCATGTCATCGCACCTAACCGCGTACTTGAACTGAGCACGGATTAGTTGTTCGTGAACACCACCAATTTCCAACACTTCTTTATTGTATCTAGTGATGAAATCCTCTAGATTTTCGTCATCACGACGCCATATGTTCTTGACGTCGGAAGTGTCTCGAATGGAACGCCGTTGCTGGCTGAAGTGTGTTAAAAACTTGTTACGCAGATCTTTCCATGATTCAATCTGTCCAGTAGGTAGGTTATCAAACTAGGTTCGCGCTGGGCCAGTTAATGTTTGTACAAAAAAATGACACCATAGCGGAAGGATCCAACCTCCAACCAAACCCGCGCTGGTAAACACTCTTAGATGATCATCGGGGTCTGTTAACCCATTGAACTTCCCTATGTTGGATGGTAATTTAGCCTTCTCCAATGGAGCTAGAGCTATCTCCAGTATGAACTTTGAGTTTTCCGCTGCTTCTGCAGGGCGGTAAACTAAGTCATACTTGTGCTCTGCCTCAGGGTTATAAACCGCTCGAGGTCTGCACTTGTTATAGTTTGGTTGCAATCGATTGAACACACTGGTGTTTGCACTCAAACGGTATGTTGGATCGGATTCATCGGTGTGGGTATCCCGTTGGGAACCCAACCTATCATGAACCGATTTTCTTCGACGAGGGTGTGGTTCACCGTGGTGTTGTCTCTGGTAACTGCCTGACTGAATGTACTCGCGTTGACATGGATCTGGCATGAACTTCCGTATCTTCATAAGTTGATTCTTCTCGTTGGGAGGCGTTAGCACGAGATCCTGGTCTCCGTGATTGGGTCAGTGGAGCAGTTTGAGCACACAGTTGTGTGTATACTGCGTTTAACGCTCCTTGAGACCGGACATACCATGATATCGGAGTTTCTCCTGGTGGTAAAATTGATTGAGTAGGATTTGCTGGTAACATTCCTGGAGTGACAGGATCATTTGCTCGATTAGACTGAACCTCGTTATCGTCTGAGGCCTCTTCTACGATTCCTTCTACTTGTAAATTGTTTCCGACATTCAGTCGAGGACCGGGTTGCCGGTGAGATGATGAGTTTTCTGCCATGCTAAAAACAGAGTTTGAGATGAACTGAATCGAAACGAGATAAAAACTAGAAAACAGAGGAATCGGTGGGCGCCAATGAAGAAACACTAGATAAATGGTCGGAACCTAGATATCTAGGGGGTTTGAATCCGCATGAAAAGGTTAGTTCCCTCTCGATTGATTCAGTTGTAACCGATCTTCTTCTCCAAGAGTTCTGCAAAAAAGAACACCGCTAGCCTCGCCAAGGGGAGAAAAGGGTTCTCTCCTTGACCCGACTCCGGTGTGAGAATAAGTATGGGTAATGAAGAAGAAGAAGTATTTGAGAAGTGTGTGTAACTTGAATTCATACCTGGGTTGCTTCTCGTATTTATAGCCGGGAGTCGTTTAGGCGGGAAAACCCGTTAATGAAAAGTTGACGGAAGATGCTAACCCCGTAAGCGGTTACATTTCCTTCCGTTTAAGATCTTTGATCCGACGTGAGAGCACACGGATCGTGGTTTAGATCAAAGGCTGGGGATTTGCCACGTGTAATGTGATCAAGTGGAGATTTCTCTCCAATTGCATGCCTTTGTTGTGATTTCAGGGGTGCCTGTGGTAGTGACACGTGTCCAGACGGTTATAACCGTCTGGGTGGTGCACGATTGTATTTCTTTTAGAAGATTACTGCTGTAATCTAGTGTGGTATCTTATCGTGTGGGAGCAGGTGAATAAATCCAAGTCTGGGTAAAATAATATCCAAGTCTGGGTATTTGGGCGGAAGTATTGATCTCAGGATTTTTATCCTATGCTAATGGGAGAAGGCGCAAGGATTTATGATTTCCTTTAGGCGCGCGGCTATAGATTGCTGATTACTTTCTTTCCTTTGTAAGACCAATGCGCGGCCGCGCAAGGTTAAAAGGTTGAAAAGCCAGGTTATGGTATGGTCCCAAATGCTTGTTATGAGGTTTTTGGGACCTTACCCCTTCACTATAGTATCACCAGTGATTAAACTTACAAGAGGACTAGACAAGTTTTTCAGAATCATCACATGGTAACAAAGTTTATAACAGGACTTTCAAAAACATACGTGAACATGTCTCCTCATTTCTGCAATCAATTAAACAAGAAAATGGTCTCAAACAGTGCTTATTACAATGTTTTTCAAATCACTGACCATTTTCATAAAACTTGAGAATGATATGATTATGAGTTTTATTGGAAAATATACCAGATCATTTTTGATGATGTTTTCAGAAAACCCCTTAATTATTTTTGAAAAGGTTTTTCTCAAATAAAGCAGTATATATTATTCTTTATTTTTTTAAGAGTAATATATTTTGTACTTTTACTTGTTTTTTATAGTAAAAGTTTCAAACACCTGTCAGGATATAGAACTCTTATTTTTGGTGATATTATCCTTGAAAATGGATCAAAAGGAAATGGTATAAGTGTCAAGGTTATGTCAAACTCAAGTTTGTTTTAACACAGATAAAAAATTGATTGCTAACAGACGTTAAAATACTTGGATACTCATGTTCTAATTCAAATATTATGACACAAAATGAGTTGCCACAGTAAAAAGGGTTAAATCATCTGGGGTACTAAACCACTGTCTGTATCTATAAAAGTTTCAAAACCTTGAATGCAAATTCTCATAAAAGCTGCTGACATATTGAACTTGACAATTTGCATCTAAAATGTATATTGTTGAGGATAGCAATCTTGCAGACATTTCAGAATCACCATCAACAGATGTTAGAGATGATATTGTGATTTCACAAGATAAAATCATTCCTTTCATCAGAACAGCAAATGCTCGAAATTTTTGTCAAAAGCTTACCCACTGGTGCACCAACAATTGCTGATATACTAGTCTTTCAAATCTTTACCATTATCTTACCCCTAACCACTGTTTTGTTCAAACATATGTTTCCTAATTACTGTCCACTGCTGAAAGTCAACCCCTGACCTTTCATTTTCTTGGCAAGCACTGATGCTCAAAATCAGTGTCCTACCCACTGATATGCTATCCACTAATAGTAAAAATCACCCACTTCTCTCATATTGTTACCGTTGTAACCACTGATACTTGCTGCATCAGTGGTTATCCAAAATAACTGTCCTCCATTATTCATCTTCTCATTAGAGGTTGGCACGTGGTCAGTTCTTAGCCATCAGATCTTTGTAACTGCTGCCACATCAGCATTCACCTTTTCCCTAAATAAAACCCTGATCAAAACCCAAACAGGGTTTTACACTGTCGAATTGAATTCCAAAATTCTCTTCTCAAAGCAGTTCCCTCTCTCCATCTCAAATCATTCTTCGTTTGTCCTCGTCAAAATGACGAAATCAAAATCAAAATCATCCTCATCTTCATCTTCCAAAGAAGCCACACAAATGGCCGCTGAACCCATTGAAATATCATACAAAGCACCTCACAACTACTTGGGTCTACTCACAAAACCCACCAACAACAAAACTTTCGATTCCATCATTGACACTCTTGCAGCTTCAAAGTACAAAACATTGTTGACTGCTGATGCTCCTATTTACGAACAAACCCAGAATGAATTTTGGAAAAATGCCACACTTGAGTATCAAGGTGACAAATTTATAGCCATTAATTCTTCCATAAAGGGCAAAAATATCCAAATCACTCCACAATCAATTTCAGAAGTCTTTGCACTCGATGATCAGGAAGGTAAAACTTCTTTTCCCAAAAACGAGTTAAAAACTGATTTTCTGGAAAGAGGGTATGGTGCAGAAAAGAAAAGGGACACCTTACAAAAAAGCTTCTTCCCTTCTGCACCAAGGTTTTTATTTCATACCCTTTTGATGTGTGTATCAGATAAAACAACTGCTTTTAATGAAATACCATCAAAGATCCAAAACCTGGGCTATGCTATCTTACACAATGAAAATTTTAACTATTCCCAGGAGATCTTTGATGATTTGGTAAAAAATGTTGATAGCAAATCATTTCTACTTTTTCCAAGGTTCTTAAGCTACTATTTTAAACAAAAATTTGGAAAGGAGAATGAAAATTTGCTTATCCAAGGAAAATCTTTTTAAATACATGGAACATCTGAAACATTCACTAGAATGTTAACTCCTGCAAAAACACAAGCAGAGGTGCCTGAGCAGACTTTAGCAGTTACCACTGCTCCTCAGGTATCTGCTGCTGGGCCCAGTGCTCCAGGTGATCATAGCATCACAACCACTGCTTTGAAACCCACACATGCCATTACCAAAAAGACCAAAAAAGAAAACATCCAAAAAGCCCCCCAAACCCAAATCAAAGGCAACTCTGGAAGATGAGATCCCAGAGCCACTGCCAGTGACAACACAAATGTCACCAACAACCACTGCTGCTACTTCCTCACAGCAGATGGAAGAAAGATCTCCACCTTTGCCTCAAACTCCTCCTGCATCCTCACAAAAGGATCAGGTTGAAAGTACAGGGACCCCACATTATGAAGCTCTGGAGCCAATTAGATCCATTTTCCTCTGTCCTGATCCCAAGGACATGTCTCTTTCAACACCCTTATCTTCACCCCTAACATTACCACAATCCATAATACCCTTGTTGCATGCAGTTGCTATAGCTCAGACATAAACCAGTTCCTCTCTATCACCTATCACTGAGAGTACACCCCCACAGGTGACTGGGTCTGATGCTTATACCTCTGCTATCCCAGCAACATTTGAGGAGGTTACACTACAAGAGTTACAAGTAATTCCTGACAGTAGTTCAAGTGGAGCAGCAACTACAAGTGTTGGATCAACAGATCTACACTTGGCCAGTTATTTCATCAATAAGACTCCCTTGAAGGCAATTTCTTCTATAGAACCACTAGTGAGTTTGTTTTGACCACTGGTACCTTTAAAAGGTTATCAAGTATTGAAGAAAGAAGACCCCAGAACCAAGAACAAGGGGCATCAATGAGTGATTTTTGGGAATCAGTTCCTAAGTCACACATTGATACAACCACTACTGGTGGGGAATCAAATGATCCCACTAAATTGGGTGATGATTTACAATATCAGGAATTGACGGGGAGAATTGACAACCTTGAAACATCTGTTGCTGAAATAAAGGATATGGTACAACAGCTGTTAAAAGCTCAAAATGCACAATCCACTGCGGTTCCATCTCAAGCACCAGCACAACCTGCACCTACTGCAAATGAGCTATGGAATCTATTTCAACCCCTGCTCGAAAAACAAAGACAAATGGAAGATCAGCAATATGTGCAAGAACTGAGAAACATGATCGAATCAAGGTTTAGAAACACCCAAGCAGATATCAAGGCTATCAAGGCCCATCTCTTGAACACCACTGGCACTGCTCCTCCCAATGTTCTTTTCATTGATCAAATTTCCTCAGATAATGCCAAAAGGGGGGGGGGGAATTAAGGAATTAAAGAAAAAGGGAATAGATGATGACCTTTATGTTGAACCAGAAAAAGAAAAGCAGGCTTCTAAACCATCTACCCAAACAACTGATGTAACTTCTGCTGTCTCAACAACTGTTGGTACATCAGTAGTTTCAGCAGCTGTTAAAACCATCACTCCAACACACACTACAACCACTGCCCTACCTCCACCTAAATTCACCTCACCACCAAAAGCTGTCACTTCAACTACATCACCATCCATCAAACCACCACCTGCTCAAAAGCAGAAGACATCTACTGACACATCAGTAGTTGTAATGACAACAGAGGTTGAGACACCAGTTGTTTCATCACCTGATTGCCAGCCATTCACCACTGCTCTCACCAATGTCACATCACCACCGAAACCTCCTTCACCCAAAAAGCTTTACACAAGAAAAAGGAAATCTCATAAGGGTAATGATGATATACCAGCACCCATTCCTTTATCCTCCACACCTTACATTGCCATCAAACCACAACAACACATTCCATCAACTGTTATCAAAGTAATAAACCCTGCTAACCTTGTATCCACTGCTGCAAGTTATCCACTGGAATTGGAAGCTATAAAGGATGAGATGAGACAATTCTATACAGAAGATGATCCTACAAAAAGAAAATTTCCTTCTCTCATGGGCTTGAGGAAACCAGAAAATATGGATGCATATCTGAAGCTCAAAGCCAGGCAAGCAGATATAATAGCCAGAATTGAATGCAAAGATCAAGGTGACAAAGCCATTTCAGAAGGAATGGAATTTTTACTCACTAAGGTCAAACAAATGGAAGATTATGCAAGAGACCTAAGCAAAGATATGTCAAATCTGCCACCTGATGCTGCCCTACAAAAGGAAATGAGAAAAGATTATCTTGCATTCATCATGAAAGAAAAGTTTTATCCAGCCAAAGAAGAACAATTCAGTGAATGGCCACTCATTGCACTAAAGCATGAGGTAAACAAAATCAAGATGATCAAGAATGATTCAGGTCAGAAAAAGACAGCTCCTAACTGGAGTAAATACAAAAAGACAATTGATAAACTTACTTCATAATACAAAAGAAAGAAGTAGGAGTTGGTGGATGCAAAGGTGGGAACTGCCAAAGCCATAGCAAAATGGACAAAGCAGTATACATATGAGGCCTATGAAAGGCTTAAGAAAAGAAGGATGACTGATTCTGACACTCCAAAGAGGCCTGACTACAAAAAGCCAAAACAACAGATCAAAACTTCTGAACCACTGATCACATCAGCAAATGTTTCAGTCACTGAGCTAGAACAAAGAAAAAGGCAAGAGCAGATTGAACAAGAAACTGCAGAAGACATAGCTGCAGCAAATGAAATCATAAAAAGGGCTTTCAATCAAATGTCAGCTGAAAACTCTGAAGCAGCAAAAGTTCAGAGTACTGATCATGCTAAAAACTCTGAACTATCAAACGCTCAGAGTAATGATCAGGCTGAAAACTCAGAACCAACAAAATCACAGAGTACTGATCAACAAATTCTCACAAGGCCACAATCCCCCAACTCATCAGTAAATAAACCTCTCCCAAGAAACCCATTGGATTCAAAAATACTAAAATGGATGTCTGATCAAAAGACCCATGTATTGACCCTGTTCAGATCTAATGGAGAAGTAATGCACATATCAAGGGAACAAGCACTGGGCCTAAGTGTTGAAGATCTACAAGATCTCCTTGAGCTTATACTGTGTAGGGATGAGGAGGATACAAGTTCTATGGATTTTGAATTGCAGTTTAAAGGACAAGTTAGGGAACTTCTGATGAGACAATAAAGATCCAGAATAATGAAGGGTTTTGGCATTATCTGTTCCAGGGGGAGATTGTTGGGATTGAACCCTATCAGAGGAACAGATAATTAGAGCCAAAACCGGATCACAACAGTGGATTCATAATAAGCAGTTGTTTACATTAGACTTTCCCCTTGAAAGTGATTATAACATCTGATGGTCCTCTATCCACTGTCCGTATACAACAGCTGTTGTCCTTCAAACTGCTGATGAAGCCCTGAAGACTGCTAAGAAGTAAACACTGCTGGTTTAATCTACTGATGCTAAAGTACTGCCCACTCAAGGACTGGTCAACCTTGAGGAAAGCATTGATGAAAGGAGAAAGCAGTAGTTTAGTGTGTCACTTGTTTTGTATAAAGTCAGTGGTTAAGATTAGCAGTGTTTGTATAGGAACAGTAGTTACAGGTTGTTAGATGTCGCTTTCATGGTGACGTCAACTGAGATGATTCAGTGGTTTGATTTGCCTATAAATGGAGCAGTACCCTGTACTGTTACATTTGATGGACTGAGTGAGTTCTTCTCCTTAGATCCAATCCTTTCATCTTGTGCAATCAACCATGGAGTATCAGGCTGAGGGGGAGTTTAGTTTGTAAGCATGTTTTGTAATCTTTTGATTTGTATTGTAAGAATTCGACTCAATGAAAAGCATGTATTTATCAAAACTATTTTCCTCTTTGATTGTGTTTACAAAGTTTGTGTTCATTTCCGCTGCATCTAAACTCTGTTCATTTCTATTGATTTGTTCATCTAATACAAACAAACACAATCATGAGGAGCCTCTGATCCTAACAAATACGCAGCGTATAGGGTTAACCCTCTACGCTGCGTATTGACCTGTATGCTGAGTATATAAACCATCTGAAAATTTGGGGTCATTTTGGTAGGTTTGAAGCATCAGATTTTTACTAGGTTTATATAAGCTACGTATAGGTCAATACACAGCGTATATAACCTTTCATAATTTTGTTTCAACATTCGGCCTATTTGTGGTATAAATTCTCACCCGGTTACAACGTTAACTCGCTTAAAACATATAACGAGTTAAAAATATATAATGTTTTTTTTATTATTTAGTCGACATCGTCGTTAATTTATTTAGTCGATGTCGTCGAAAAGCGTATAATGTTAAAATTTTGAAAAGCGTTTATACGGTTCGAATACTATAACTTTAAAATATTATAGCTTAAATAAGTTGAAATACCCGGGTACTGTTCGAATATGTTAAACCGTTTACAGCAAAAGTTTTATATGTACACCAAAAGTTTGATATATACAGTAATTGTTTGTGCATACATAACAAAATGATAAAATGATAAAATACTATGGCTGCTTCTCCTGCTGCTGCTCCTGCTGTTGCTCCTGCTGCTGCTGAAATGTTAAACCCGGGTACTGCTTAAATAAGTTGAAATACCCGGGTACTGTTCGAATATGTTAAACCGTTTACAGCAAAAGTTTTATATGTACACCAAAAGTTTGATAGATACAGTAATTGTTTGTGCATACATAACAAAATGATAAAATGATAAAATACTATGGCTGCTTCTCCTGCTGCTACTCCTGCTGTTGCTCCTGCTGCTGCTGATGCTGATCCCATTCCGCATCCGTAATGAAGGGTCATTGAGGTAACCCGTCATGCTGTCGGCGCTCATTCAGCTCCACAGCCACCCACTCCAACAGATAGTTGTTCTTTTCAACGTACCGAAGTAGCTGCTGATGTGATGGGTCTGGACCGGGCCAAACATGGCGTGGGAACTGAGGCGCCCCGGGTGGTCCACGCGGATATGGTGGCACCGGAATGACGGCGGCCGGCTCATTCGGTTCCGGCACCTCCGGATCGCGCGTGGAAAATACCGGAGTGAACTGTGTCGGCAGCTGTGTAAGCTGGTATTGCTCACCGTTCTGATTCTTTAACCGGTTCCCGCATGGGAAATCTTTGGTAACGTGCATTCCAGATAATGTGTTCATCCCCATCCGCTTCGGCTGTTTCGCCGGGCCTACACGGTCGCGGTCATTCTCCGTATGATAGCCCAACGAAAGGGCTATCCAAGTCACGTAGGCGTCGCCGTATAATAGCCCGCGCTCCTGTCGATGATGCGCGGAGGCGAAGTACTGCGCAAACCCGTAGGAGAGGGCGCACGGCCTCTTGTATAAGAGGCAATATAAGAAAAACAAGTCACCACTGGTACACCACTCCCGGCTTTTGTTTCGAGCAGTGATCGAAGTGGAAATCATTTTGTGCAAATACCTACACAAAAGGAAACCAGTCAGTAAATAATAATCAGACGACGTCGACTAAATGAGGATAAAAAAACAATATATTTTTTACTCGTTACGGATTTCGACGCGCGTAACGGACCTACGCGCCTTACGAGCTTCGAAACTAAGATCGTCGTTAAATTATATATTTTTTTAATTATTTAGTATACGTCGTCCGTAAGGCGCGTACGGCCCTAACGAGCGTCGAAACTAAGATCGTCGTTAAAATATATTTTTCTTATTATTTAGTCAAGTCGAACCGCAAGGCGCGTAGGTCCCTAACGAGCATCGAGACTAAGTTCGCGTTAAAATATAAAATGACGATCTTAGTGTCGAAGCACGTTAGGGACCTACACGCCTTACGGTTCGACTTCCACTAAATAATAAAAAATATATATCTTAACGACGAACTTAGTTTCGACGCTCGTTAGGCCCGTACGCGCCTTACGAGCGTCGAAACTAAGATTGTCGTTAAATTATATTTTTTTATTATCTAGGCGACGTCGTCCGTAAGGCGCCTACGGCCCTAACGAGCGTCGAAACTAAGATCGTCGTTAATTTTTTTTTATTATTTAGTCGAAGTCGAACCGTAAGGCGCGTAGGTCCCTAACGAGCGTCGAGACAAAGTTCGTCGTTAAAATATAAAACGACGATCTTAGTGTCGATGCTCGTTAGGGACCTACACGCCTTACGGTTCGACTTCGACTAAATAATAAAAAATATATATTTTAACGACGAACTTAGTTTCGATGCTCGTTAGGCCCGTACGCGCCTTACGAGCGTCGAAACTAAGATCGTCGTTAAATTATATTTTTTTATTATTTAGTCGACGTCGTCCGTAAGGCGCATACGGTCCTAACGAGCGTCGAAACTAAGATTATCGTTAAAATATTTTTTTATTATTTAGTTGAAGTCGAACCGTAAGGCGCGTAGGTCCCTAACGAGCGTCCAGACTAAGTTCGTCGTTAAAATATAAAACGACGATCTTAGTTTCGACGCTCGTTACGGACCTACGCGCCTTACGGTTCGACTTCGACTAAATAATAAAAAAAATATTTTAACGAAGAACTAACGTTTCGACTTCGGTGGTCCCAATGACCGATGTCCCGGATCTGAGCCCAAAACCCTAAAAGCGTGGGTTTATCAACCAATATCAACCCCTGTTTACACGAATGTTTATTAAACGTTAAATTAATATTAAATCTTAAATGTTATATATTAAAATAATAATAATAACAATACAAAATTTGTGTTAAACGTATCGTCGTATATTGATCCGTAGTGATCTCAGCCTCCGTTTACAAACCTCTATGCAACGCAAACTCTGCAAGCGACATAGAACGCGCCTGGCCAGCCATGCGAAAAGAAACCTCGGGCGGGGGAGTGGGCTGAGCGGGGTCCACAACCTGATCTGGCCGACGAGGATGAAACTCGAACGACGACAGAAACTCGATCAGTATCTCCCTGTAGCTCGGCATAAACGATAGCTCAAACAGTCGATCCCACGGTGAATCAAGGGGAACAAACTCCCGTGCCCCATCTTCAACCGCAAGCTCCCAGAGGGTTTTCCAAGAAACCGAAAATGGGTACCCACATGCATCTTCCGAAGCTTCTCGCAACGGAGAGCAGCGTCGGACTCCGGAGGAAACTCCAAATATGGGTGATTCTCGAGAGGATCTGCCGGTTGACGCTCCTGTCGTTGCGGCTGCTCCGGATTAATTTGTTCTATATCCATTTCATCCTCCATCTTTCTCGTCCTGAAAACCAAAAAAATTATTAGATAAACCAAAAACAGTTTACTGTATTTTAAAATAAAACAGTTTTCTGCGAAATCGCAGCCTTTTGCGGCTGCGTTTGCAGCCGTTTAAACGCCCGTTTATGGCTGCAAACGCAGCCGCAAACGACTGCGAAATCGCTGTTGTTTGTTGCCGCGTTTGCAGCCGTAAACGAGCGTTTAAACGGTTGCAAACGCAGCCGCAAACATCTACGAAATCGCTGCCGTTTGCGGCCACATTTGCAGCCGTAAACGGGGGTTTAAACGGATGCAAACGCAGCCGTAAACGGCTACGAAATCGCTGCCGTTTACGGCCGCCTTTGCAGCCATAAATGGGCGTTTATACGGCTGCAAATGCAGCCGCAAACGGCTCCGGAAACACTACCGTTTGGGGCTGCGTTTGCAGCCGTTTAAACACCCATTTACGGCTGCAAATGCGGCCGCAAACGGCTGTGAAATCGCTGTCGTTTGCAGCCGCGTTTGCAACCGTAAATGGGCGTTTAAACGGCTGCAAACGCAGCCGCAAACGGCTGAGAAATCGTTGCCGTTTGGGGTTGCGTTTGCAGCCGTTTAAACGCCCGTTTACGAGTGCAAACGCGGCCGCAAACAGCTGAGAAATCGCTGTCGTTTGCGGCTGCGTTTGCAGCCATTTAAACGCCTACACATTTCAAGAATCTAGAAGTATTATAACTGATCAAAAGCAATCATTATCAGACCATTAAAAAGGTAAATCCAAACGGATTCAATGCCTACATTTTCCATTGGAAGTCAAATGATGTCATAACATCTGTTTAATAAACCACTGACCCATTCATGACCCATACCTTACAACTAGTTATAATATCGTATAACATATGCTTTATACATATCTTGGTTTAAAAAAGAGTGAGGCGCTCCGAAGCGTTTTGTTTCCAAAAGCTTTAAGCGAAGCTTGAAGCGCGAAGCGAGAGCTTCACGTATTCGAAGCGCTTAAAAAAAATAGTACACATCAATATGACCTATTCTACTTGTTAATCAATAATAAACACAAAACATGATTAAAAAACACACTTAACACATAAAAAACATAGTTAAAACATAAATTAAAGTCGAAACACAATTAAAACATAAATGCAGCTCCAAAAACCCGTGCGTGCCCGCACGAATGCAGCTCCGAAAACCCGGGTCCACGTGAGCCTGTTTTTTGCACGTGCTGTTCGTTTTTAATGTTGTTTTCTTTTTCGTTTTTATTGTTGTTTTCTAAAAACAAACTTAAACCTATGATGAAGCGTCGTTTTTTGTACCTGATTGGGCTGACGCGTCACCTCAGACCATGGTCGCTTCGCGCTTAAAGCTCGCCTCAAAAAGCTTCACGTGTTATGGCGCTTCAGACCAAAAAAGCGTTTTACCAAACGCTTCAGCGCTTAACGCTTTAAGCGCGCTTAAAGCTCGCTTTTGTAAACCAAGATACATATACTATTAACGCTACATTTAAACGAAAATTTAGTTGCATACTGGCATGGCATTGCATAGCTTTTGTTGCAATTATCCAGGTTAATTAGATTGATCTAAACTACGTGTTAAACTAAATAAATTAATATATATGAAAAAAAGTACTGGCATTATGTATTAATTAAGTTTAATTACAATTACAAGTCGACACACTGACCCATTCATGACCCATTTAACCCATTTTTATACTTATAGATTTAGTTGAGGCATTAAATCGAGCAGTTAGTGTGCATCTTCAACCTTTCAGTTTTAAACGACACAACAAGAACCATAACTCCAAACCCTAATATATTCAAACCAGAACTCCAAACTGTTAACAGCAATCGACCAAGAACAATACCCCCCCCCCCAACTTCACACAACAATCAAACAAACACCCCTAATTCACTGTAAACCCTAATTTACCTAAGATATACCCTAATTTACGGATAAAATACTAAAAAAATCAAAATTAGTTAAATAGGTTGAGTAAATACCTGGTTTATACTTCGAATTCGCGTCGTATACGGTCGCCAATACGTAGTCGCCTTCGTATGTCTCTGTATGTATGCGTGTTTTTTTATTTGGGGAAGAACAGAGCTGCGTATAGGTTTCTCTGATTTAAATCAGAACCTATACGCAGCGTAGAGATCCCTACGGAGCGTATACAAAAGTCAAAAAAGCAGTTTGACTTGAGTAAATTACCATTTTACCCTTATGATGGGGCTATACGGAGCTGATTACAAGGGTAAAAAGGTCATTGTCTGACCTTTATATACGCTGCGTATGGGGCTCTACGAATCGTATATAAAGGTCAAGAGAATGACCTTCATACCCTTGTTGTGTTAATGCTATACGAAGCATTGATACAAGGGTATAAAGGTCATTCTCTTGACCTTTATATACGCTTCGTAGAGCCCCATACGCAGCGTATATAAAGGTCAGACAATGACCTTTTTACCTTTGCAATCAGCTTCGTATAGCCCCAACACAAGGGCTAAATGGTAATTTAACATTTTTATATTTTTGAAACTTTGATTTGGGGGGGGGGGGGAATTGTCCGCCTTTTACATACGCATCGTATTGCTCTATACGATGCGTATTATGCTTGTCATTTTACCTTTTTACCCTAGTGCTGAGGCTATACGAAGCCAAACACAGGGGTTGTTTTGTCATTTTGGTTTAATACGATGCGTAGGGATCCCTACGATGCGTATATAAAGCTCCATTTTTTTGTGTTTTCCTTTGTTTATTTATAGAAAACAATATTATTTAAGAGTAAATTGTCATTTTAGTCCCTGAGTTTTTGTTCAAATTGTCATTTTAGTCCAAATAGTTTTTTTTTCTCCTCTGGGTCCCTGACTTTTTCTTTTTCTTGCCATTTTGATCACATTGCCTAACTTAGTCAAAAAACCAGGTTATAATCAGGGGTATTTTTGGCATTAAATTATTATGAGGTTTATAAATTATGTTGTAAACTACACTTGGTTATCACTACACAACAGTTATGGCAAAAATACCCTTGGTTATAACCAGATTTTAAGACTGAGTTAGGCAATGTGATCAAAATGACAAGAAAATGGAAAAGTCAGGGACTTAGAGGAGAAAAAAAACTATTTGGATTAAAATGGCAATTTGGAGCAAACCTCAAGGACTAAAATGGCAATTTACTCATTATTTAATGATAAATACAAATATAATTTAGAAAAGTTAAAAATAATACAAATATTATGAATTATAAAAATTAAAAATGATACAAACTTTATAAATTAAAAAATTTCTACAATTTACAAAAATACAAGTTTTCGCTTAATCTTCGATAAGATTTAAACTCGGTTCTCTGTCTTTGTCTGAGTCTGATTTAGGATTGGTTAACTCGTAGAAGTGCTGTAACCGCGGTCTATACATTTCTTCCCACCCTTTCGCAGCTATTGATCGATGTGTTGATCACAATGGGTTCAGTGTAGGCATGGGGTAGTCTCCTTCCAACTTAGCATGTATGAAGTGTCCCCCGTAAACATGTACGAGCATTATCGCTTGACGTCGTAGATCTAGTGGGGCAACCGTTAATGGGAAGATGGTAGAGCTCCCTTCGATGCTTAGCACTTGGAGGACAATATTATACCTTTGCGCTACAAGAAGCTCTACGTGGGGCATTTCCATCCAGTGACTTCGATCGCACCCTTTCACTGAATGCCCTTCGATGCTGTTACGTATTCCTTTAAAGTCTCCTTCGTCATATCTTTCGTATACATGCTTCCATAGCAGCTCGTTATGGTCAATCTCCAGTAGTAAATCACTTTGAATACGGGGCCATACGTATTCCGAAAAACCTAACCCGACAGCCACAGACCTGTACCCACAATGACAGTCTGGGGTCATATCTTGTATACGTGATATGTAAGAGTGAAAATCTGATGGAATTTGATCCTTAAACCTCATAATGCTTAACAAGTGCTCGTCCCCCTTCATTAATGGAAAACCATGATCATCCCGCGTTTCCTTCTTTTTAGAATTCGTTGAACTGTTTCATTGCATTTTAGGTTTTTCAGACTTTACAACCGAACCAGTTCCACGAGAGCCCTCTGACGGTACGTATGAGCTGTGTCGAGGTAAATCATTCCTATGTTTTGGGGAAGCGGTATATACATTGTTGTCCTCGCCATAGGAGTTGTATCTCGCAACTTCATCTAGCCTTTCTTGTACTTTCTTTGATGTAGGCTGACCGCGAGTATTTTGCTGGACGGTCGGTGGTTTCTTGGTTGACGATTTCGGGGTGAAGACCGCTTTTATCTTTGAAAGCAAACTCTTTTGCTGAACGGGGGACTGCGCCTCTAAATGTTGTCGCGCATTATTGAGCTCTGCTACAACATCGACTTCCTCATCTACCAGTTTACACGGGAGCAAGTCAAGCTTACGCCAGAATTCCTCCACGTCGTCGAGTTATATCATACGCCCTGCACAGTTAAGTTAATACGGTGTGAGAAACAGCTAAATCGTACTAAATAACAAAAGGTTTGTAGTTTTAATATTTTTTACCTGTACGTTTGTAGTTTTCCAGCCTACAAGCACACGGCAATCCACAGCTAAGCCACATATGGCAACCACATGATGCGTTAAGTTTCCGCAACACCTCCAGCTTCCTCAGTAGCTCTTTTGCCAGCAAATCAAGTGTTGTATGGGAAGCCCTTCCACGTAGGTTGTCCAACAGTGGGTGTATGTGGTGGTTCATCTTTTTTTTTATGCTCTTGGTGAAACTTTTTTGTATTTCATCGTACCGAGTTTCAACTATATCAATGACGCATCTTGCTATTCGCTCTAATGAACTCCCGCACGTAACATATTTTTTTAAATTTGCGTGCTGGCTCTCAACTCTGTTGGTGGTGCGCTGACCAAAGTTGCGACACTTATCGGTCCACGCATAAACGAACATTTCTTTATAGTCTTTGAGCCAGTTTTCGTAGACGTAATTAAAGACACCTGCAAAAATAAAATAATGAAATGTAAAAGCGGGTGTAAAATATAATAGATTGGGTGAGTCGTTTGTTGAAGGAACACTTACTTTCTCGGTTGGTAACCACGAGTCTGTTATACAGTTTCTCCAAGTTGTACTTGTACATGGGCTCTGAAGCAGATTCGCACACTCTCCGCCAGTACGACATAAATGTCCCCCAATCTTCTTTATTGAACCCTTGCTTGCAATGTCTACATATATTTTGTTCGATGTGAAACTGGCATAGAAGCCTAGATGCGTTCGGGAATACTTTAGCACACGCGTTAATTAGGGCAAGCTCTCTATCCGTGACTATCACACGCGGCATCATACATTCATGCAACATTGACTTGATCCGCTCAAGCACCCACACGTAGTTATCCCTTCGTTCTTTGCAAATAACGGCATGTGCGATACAAAAGACTTGTTGGTTGACGTCAAACCCACAACCTGGACAAATGGCATGTTGTAGATGTTTGTTTTGTAGGTCGCGTCGATCAACATCACGTGCGGGAATGAACGCCACATAGTGATTGAATAAGGATGAACAAAGAAAATC
The DNA here is from genome assembly GCA_030545235.1 of Helianthus tuberosus. NCBI lineage: Eukaryota > Viridiplantae > Streptophyta > Magnoliopsida > Asterales > Asteraceae > Helianthus > Helianthus tuberosus. The sequence continues at coordinate 152,006,362 of CM060407.1, read as the reverse complement.
TCTGCTACGACATCTGTTTTGGGTTCATGTCGAGTGTCGTAAATGAATCGGTTGTCATGCAGCACGCTTTCCAGTGCCTGCATAGGAGTCTTTCCGTCCATCAGTGTGGCTCTATTTTTTTGTACCGCATTTTGCACGTCTTTCTGAACATGCAGGCTGTCAGGGAACTGCTTTCTTAGGGTTTGAAATATGATACGTGACTCCATGTTTTGAGCAGTTAGCTGCTCCACTAGCTTGTATTCGACTTCAGTAAATCTTCGCACAAAAGCGTTGCCCAACAGACTCGTCGTAGGTTCGTGGTTATGGTTCGCGTTGTCCACTTTTAACTCCCACGTGTCATTCGTCCCGGATGCCGACTAATGAAAATGGGCAACCGATTTTTTTGCTACCAGCTTTCCTAACTGTTGCTTTACTACGGTGCTCACCACTACGGTCGCACACAAGCCATACCATCCCAGTAGTACCGCCAATATTTTTCGATCGGTGGCTAACAATTACGTCACCATTCTCCTTCCCCGTTTCTTGTACCTAATTCTTCAAATCAGTTAGAGACATGAAACGCTAAAAAAAAGTTACGTTAATAATAATAACAACAATAATAACAATAATAACAATAACAATAATAATAATAATAATAATAATAATAATAATAATAATATTTTTAACAACAACAACAACAATAATAATAATAATAATTATAATATTTTTAACAATAATAATAATAATAACAATAATAATACTAAGGGTTATTGGATTTTATCACCTCTAACTATTGGCTATTGGCCGCTGCCACCCACAACTATTACTCTGACGCCCGCCACCCCCAACTTAATACCTAGTGTGTTCTGTCACCACGTCGTTAACTGATCACTAACTTTTGATCTTGTTACTATACTTTTGGGGTGTCCTAAGATCCCTAAAACCTTCCTAAGATCCCTATGACACCCCCAAAAGTATAGTAACATAATCAAAAGTTGGTGATCAGTTAACAATTTGCTGACAAAACACACTAAATGTTAAGTTAGGGGTGACATGTGTCAAAGTGGTATTTAGGGGTGGCAGCGGCCAATAGCCAATAATTGTGGGTGATAAAATCCAATAACCCTAATAATAATAATAAAATAATAATAATAATAATAATCATAATAATAATAATAATAATAATAATAATAACGACAAAAATAATAATAACAACAACAACAACAACAATAATAATAATAACAACAACAATAATAATAATAATAATATTTTTAACAATAATAATAATAATTATAGTTATAATATTTTTAATAATAATAACAACAACAACAATAACAACAACAATAGCAACAACAATAACAATAACAACAACAACAACAACAACAGAACAATAACAATAACAATATAATTCTAACAATAATAATAAAAATTATTATAAAAATAATACAAATATTAATGTGATATCTCCTTTATTTAAAACGGATTGCCCGGGGTAGATGGTTCATAATCATCATACAGTGATGTGTTACGGGGCTCATAACTGTATCCACCGTAGCCTCCGTATCCACCGTATCCACCTTCACCCCATATCTATCGTATCCACTGTATCCACCTTCACCCCGTATCCACCTTCACCCCCGTATCCACCGTATCCACCTTCACCCCCGTATCCACCGTAACCTCCGTATCCACCCTTCACCCCCGTATCCCCCGTAACCCGGATACGATTGCTGCGTCGGGTAATATGGTTCATCAACAGGTGCATTCTCAGCACCGTATCCACTTTGTTGCACGTGCGAAGATTCATACCCGTATCCGTAATCCGGATACACTTGATGCGCCAGGTAATTTGGTTCATCAACAGGTGGAGTGGGAGTCTCGTTCAAGTCTGGCAACTGTATTTTTTGATCAACAGGGACTCCAGACACAACCTCCTCCTCCTCATTGGCATCATTTGCTCCCCATGTGTTGTTAGATTAGCGATTACCGAAATAATTCTCGTTCCAAAATGATGACATTTTAACAATATTGAACAAAAAACAGAACAAATGATTTCGGTTTGGGTATAAATTGTTTACTGAAGAAGAAGATGAAAAGAAAGAACAGATGAAGTCGAAGGGAAGCAGAGATGCATGGATAAATAGACTTTAAATTTACTGAAATACGCAGCGTATAGCTCTCTACTCCCCGTATTGCTTTATTCACGTGCCTAGACAACATCGTATCAGTGTCAAATCAGTCTGACATACGCTGCGTATAGATCTATACGCAGTGTATGTCAGACTGATTTGACATGGTAGTAGGTTTGACTGTCTGGTCGTGTACCTGCCCCTTACATATGCTGCGTAGAGACCTACACGCAGCGTATAGAGGTAACCCTATACGTTGCGTAGAGGTCTCTACGCAGCGTATGTAAACCCTAAGTGTGTAGATAGCCTGCCAAGGTGTGCAAATAGTTAGGGCCTTTTGAAATACAGTATAAGAAGGGAACCGAAAATGTAGTGGCTGGTGCATTGTCTAGATTGCATACATTTTTTGCTTTGTTTACTATGGCAGTATCTTCTTTTGACTCTTTATTACTATCAAAGATCAAGGCTACTTGGGTCAATGACATTAATTTCTAGAAATTTATTCAACAGATAAAGGATAATAAGCAAGCTGGGCATTTTACATGGGGTTGTGATATTCTGAATAGAAAGTAATAACAGATAAAGGATAATAAGCAAGTTGGTTATAGGTAATGACAGTCAAGTAAGAAATGATGTATTACAATTCTATCATGGATCAACTATGGGGGGTCATTCTGATTGCATGCTACTCATCAAAAGCTAAAAAGTCTATTCAATTAGAAGGGCTAGTCTAAAGATGTGAGGATATATATTAAGCAATGTCATATTTGTGAACAAGCCAAATATGAAACCATGGCATCACCAGGCCTTATTCAACCATTTCCAATACCAACTTGCATCTATTCTGATATTAGTATAGACTTTATTATGGGTTTACCCTTATCTAGGGGTAAAAATGTCATTTTTTTGTTGTAGATAGGCTGACAAAATATGCACACTTCATTGGTATGACACACCCTATCTCTGCAACAAGTGTGGCATAGGCTTTCATTAACAATGTCTACAAGTTGCATGGGTGGCCTACAACTATTGTTTCTGATAGGGATGCAATTTTTTAAGCAAATTCTGGCAAGAGTTTACCAGACTACAAGGTATTGAGCTTGCTCTATCAACAGCATACCACCCTCAGACTGATAGCCAGGCTGAGGTGGTTAATAGATGCTTGGAAACATACTTAAGGTGTATGGTATTACATTATTCTAAGTCTTGGGCCCATTGGTTATCGCTAGCAGAATGGTGGTACAACACTAAATACCATATTGCCCTTAAAACCACTCATTTCCAGGCTTTATATGGATTTCTACCCCTAATCCATATTCCTTATAAAAGATACCAAAGTGGCTAGTTTGGATGAAGAATTGTGTTCTAAGAAAGAGGTTATAAATGTTCTGATGTCAACTCTTTTAATGGCTCAAAACAGACACAGACAACAGGCTAACAAGCATCGAAGTGATAGAGTGTTTAAAGAAGGAACATGGGTGTATCTTTAGTTGAGACCTTACATACAATCTTCTCCAAGAGGATCATCATACAATAAGTTTTCTCCAAAGTACTATGGGCCTTGATTGATTGTATAGGAAATTGGAGAAGTTGCTTATAAACTGGATTTACCTCCTGGGTCACTGTTACATCCAGTTTTTCATGTGTCATTGTTAAAACAAGCTAATGGCCCACCTACAGCTATTACACCTGTTCCTAAAATTTCCCATTTTATTCACCAACCAGCAAAAGTGTTGGATCATAGGATGACCAGAGTTGACAGAAAAGGGGTAGCTTAGGTGTTAGTTCAATGGGAAGACCAGAGTGTGTTAGAGGCCACGTGGGAAAACAAACATGATATGCAGCTTCGCTTTCCGGATTTCCAGTTTTATGTGTGTTGTTTTTCTTGTTGGTTACTTGTTAAACCTTGAAGACAAGGTGGTCTTAAAAGGGGAGGGTATTGATATATGTTAGTATTGAATAAAAAGTTCAGGGACTGTTTGTTTAATAGTTGGATAATTAGTACAGGGACTGTTTGTGTAGATAGTAGAAAGATAGTGGATGAGTTGTAATTGTGTTTGAATGTCTGTTATAAACGATTGAAGCTAACCAATTCGGTTTAGTTTAGTTTAGTTTAGTTTTGAGATAATTCTCTCTCTCTCTCTTAGTTTCTCTCTCTAAAAATTGAGCTCTAACACACCATTACAGGGTACATAAGCCATGGAGGGTAACAGAATGTGTCGGACCAGAAGTGCTTCTTTGTTAAAAGAGTAAATTACGATTTTGGCCCCCGTGGTTATGACACTTTAATCCTATCAAGTCATAAAAAAAAATTTGACACATGAGCCCCCAACATAATGTTTTCTAATCATTTTGGCCCCCATCACTAACTCCATCCATTTATTTGGTTAAAAATTGGTCATGTGCCCCCTCACATGAGAGACATCTATGTCAAATTCACCTACCACTTATAAGCTTTTAAAAAAAACCCTCTTTAACAAAGGGGGTGTTTGTGATTCGTTCTCAAAATGACTTATTAACTTATATAAGTCAAAAGTGAGAAGTTAGAAATTCTAACTTCTCATAAATGACTTCTCATACACACAAAACTCTCTAAAACAAGCTAACCCAAACACTCAAAAAACAACTTATTAACTTTTATAAGTCACTAATTGCTACAAAATAAGCTAACCCAAACACCCCAAAAATACTCATCTGCGATCCATCTTCATCTTCTTCATTTCATCATCCCAAACCCTAATTCTACCATTGTTATATGTAAATGTGGCTACCCAACCATAAAAAATCACCGGAATGTTTAATAAGTTACCAAGATAACCCTAGCATCTTTACCCATCATTCTTACCATCACTAGTCACTATTTCATCAATATTTTATAGACGTGGTTTCATTATTAAAGCCTCTCAATTATCTGTGTATTCGATCAAATATTGTATTTGAAAGGAATCTTTACTCTTTCACATTATTTCAGATCTGGGTTTTCAGATATAAGGAATCTTCGGAGAACAACAGTTACTTGGCGAAGGTTTTTTAGGAGGCAATTAATAAAAATAGAAGAGTTAAATGCCATTTTAGTCCCTGTGGTTTGGACCATTTTGCCAGTTTAGTCTAAAGGTTTCATTTTTAACCTGTGGGTCCAAAAAGGTTTTACAGTTGCCATTTTAGTCCACTGGGTTAACTTCATCCATTTTTTCTGTTAACTAGAAGGCCAATTCGGTCATTTTATATGGCTGAATTGCCCTTTTAGTTAACAGAATTACATACAAAATGACCGAATTGGCCTTCTCGTTAACAGAAAAATGGATGAAGTTAACCAAGTGGACTAAAACGGCAACTGTGAAACCTTTTTGGACCCACAGGTTAAAAATGAAACCTTTGGACTAAACTGGCAAAATGACCCAAACCACAGGGACTAAAATGGCATTTAACTCAAAATAGAATTATATATATATATGATTCCCATTAAGTCTAACCACTTTTTGAATTAACCTCTACCGTCGGATCATGATGCTGAGATTAAATCTCAGCCCTTTAAACTCATAAAATTAACCGCTTTGATGGCGGTTCAAGGTAGTTATTTGCGGTTTTCTCAGGAGGTGGTTTGCTCCACCTTTTTCTGCCCATGATCTCACATCTTTGGTGGTAGAGATTAGCAGTTTTGGGTCAGTTATTTGCGGTTTTCTCAGGAGGTGGTTTTGCTCCAAATTTTTCTGCCCACGACCTCCATGTCAGTGGTGGTTATCTCCTCAGTTGAACATTCTCTCTCCTTCTCAGCGGGCAGTTGAATAACAGTCCCTCCTCCATTATCGCCCTCTCATATCCCCTATTTGTAACCCGTATCACCCTTCAAATCTCATTCACCATATGACACCAACGACCACCCACCTGAGTTAAACTTCCAATCGCCGGCGCTGATGTATCATCGCCACCGAAATATTCTTCCATCTTCTGTGTAAATTGCTTCTTCCCTTATTCTCTGTAAATTGCAACATCTCATCATGGGGCTACTCCCTTTCATACACTTTTTGGTTGGATTCGGATCCCATCTTCGTTCACAACCATCGAAGTTCTATTATTCAGTTCAATCGCCATTGCAATCGTTGTTCTAATGTAAGATTTGTTTCAGTTCACTCAGTTAACTGTATTTACTTTATACATCACTCAGATATAATTTAGCAATCTGTTTTGCTTCAAAGGATTGGGGAGTATTGGTTGAATTAGCGGAAGTTTGTTGTACTATATTGGTTGATAAGTTGATTTGTCGTCAAATTGTTGGAGATTTTTTATGCCAGCGCCAAAGATTCATAAGTTCCAATTAATATGTTAAAATAGGGTATTAACTGTAAGGAATGTTTTTTAATCAAAATAACTAAAATCGAAACTTATGTTTACGGTTTTCAATGGCAGGAGTTTGGGGATTGCAGATGGGAGTACAAAAGCAACTTCATGAGGTACGTCAAACTGTTTATTTTTGGTTTGTTTTTCCAGTCTTCTCTTTTTGGTGAAATGTTATACAATGGGTAGGTTGGATAATGGGTGTTTTTGTTCCTGGTTTGAAACGAACAAGATGTTGGCTTTACATGTTGCAGATCACAAAAGAACAAGATGTTGGCTTTACTGCACTATGAGTTATTTTGATTTATAAGGATTTTTTTCTAACAAATTAATGGTTTTTGTATGTATTACATGTTTTGCCTTTTATGATAATGGGTGCTTTTGTTCCTGGTTTGAAACAAAAGTACTCGCCTCATGAATTTCTCTATGCAAATTTTCAGGTTGTTGGCTTGATTCTCTTTGCTTTGGCCGACACATTATGTAATTTCTATTATATACAAGAGTTTATAACCTTTTCAAAAACCATCATTATTATATCCTTTTACACATATACTCGCCATTATTCTTTCATAATGCAGGGTATCTTTCATTGAGATGGATATGAATACATCTATCTTTAAGGTTTTGTCGTACCCATATATATTCATCTTATTTGGTAATCTCCATTTGTCAAGGTTTCATATTTAAACGTTATTCATTATATATATTTTGCGCTTCATAGAAAATCAACAAAAGTCAACCGTGGAGAGGGTCTTATGTGACATTTCGGCTTTTTTATGGGATGCAAAATAGTAAGGATTTATGCTTTAGTTTTTGTACATCATCTTTAGTTTCGTCAGATTGTCTTACCCTACATTCATCCTTTGTGTCTACCAACACTCTTACTGACAGAACAAAACAATAAAGCAGATTCAAAAGAACCCGCTCCATTATTGCCTCTGATCTCAAAATCATTCTAAGAAATCTTCAAATCCCTCTTGCTTTGAAGCTCCTCTCTGCTATGCTCGTGTCGCTAAGTTCGGAGCCGCTTTCCGCCTCATGAAACAAATGGTTAGTTTGTATGAATGTCCATGTCCCTGACTCGATCTGGAAACCTCAAAATTTGCGTATATCTAATTGCATAAACATGTCCGATTGATATATTGAGTTTGATTGTGTAGGGATGGGAGAAGGTGAATGGCTTTGGAAGGAGAAACAAGGGATCAAAGGTCATGTTTGGGTTACTTATTGTTAAATGATTGTTTCAAGTGTTAGGCTAAGAATATTTTCAATGAAATATGTGAAACAAGTTTCCGAAACAAAAATGAGTTTGTGGTGCTGGTGATGCGAAAAGAACGGCTTCTCTATCATCACAATATCGATTTTTTCCTACACAAAAAATGGTTCATCCTAAGATCTGCTTCTGTTTTTAATCGAGGTAAGCTATCAACTGATTCCGATTACATTTTTATTCATATATGTCATTTATGAATGTATATGTTTATGATGTGTACTATTTTATATGTGATTATTTAGTTGGATCGTTGCTCCTTTGATTGAGTTATGTTTTATCTCTAACCAGTCAATCTGCTGAAAATTTTAGCTTATAGAGAAATGGGTCAAAGGGGTCAAAAGTTGCCCCAAATGTATGTTTGGAGGTTATGATGATAAAAGATAACCTTTTTCCCAATTCAAGGAACAAATCGTGTTAATATGCAGGTTGTCCAATTTGAAAAAGTAAGTGTAATTTTGTATTAATTGTCCCATATGATTTATTACTTTAAATTACCTGATAAGTCGTAAGTTTTTGCAGGTTTGTAGTTCTTTATAATCCTCATATTGCTACATTTTTAAGGTGGGGGGATCTATCTTTATTTGTCTTGGAAATCTCTCAACTACCTAATATACCTTCTCTATGGAAAGTTAGATATAATAAATGTTGGTAGACATCTGAGCTTGTAGTTTTTTATTTTAATCATATCCTCATTTATATGCTACATTCGCTCTTTTATTTTCGTTTCTCAAAATGTTTCAACTTCTGCATGTTTTTTTCAAGGGACTTTTCCACCTTGTAGTAAAGATCATAACAAATTTCACTTTTGGGTTAGTCAATGAATTTTTAACATGTATTAACATTTTTGCCATGTGCTAAAATCTCATAATATGCTATGTCTTTATAGGTACAACATGTGCTACTGCTCTGACTCGAGCAATATTCAATGAAGGTTGCAAGTCTATAGTTGCTGTTGTAAACGTTATGGATTTATGAGGTGGTATTAGTGTGGCAGTTAATGTTGCAAAATCGATTTGAAGAATCAGGCATTAATGATAAGTTTTTTTTTGGCCAGTAACAAACAACACTATATAAAAAGAAACCAGCGCGCGACTGGAAGAAAGTACATCAGCAGCGAAAAAAGGGAAACCACAGCAACAAATAACAAAAAAGAAGAGAAACGAAACAGAACATTACATGAAACAGTCCTCCAGATTGTTGCACCATTTGTACCAATCTATCGTCCGATGTTTCGTCCTATTTTTAACCCAAGAGTACAGTTGAGACACTATCAGGTCCAAGGTGCGATCCACATTACACCTTTGATCTCTAAACACCGCCTCATTACGCGCTTTCCAAATGCTCCAAAACGATGTATAAAGGATCGCGAACCCAAGGATAAAACAGTCTTTATTCTTAGTATAGCGCGCTGCAGAATCGAACAAATCTTGAACTGTGCTGGCCAGGTAGAACTGTATGCCACACCACCAAGAAACTCTCCGCCAAACCTCCGCTGCAAACTCGCAAGAAAGGAAAACATGGTCCCTGCTATCCTCAAAATTGTTACATAGACTGCACACATTCGAAACTGCATAAACGCCTCTTCTAATCAGATTATTAGCCATGGGATTCTTGTCTAGAGCTAATCTCCACGCGAAACAAACAGTCTTGAGCGGAACCCATTTACACCAGAAGAACCGATTAGTTGGAGTTGTCTCGGGAAGATTTTGAAGAATGAGGTTTCTAGCAGAACTGACCGAAAAAATACCAGACGATTCAGCCTCCCAAACTGTAACGCCCCAAAAGTATAAAAAAAAAAAAAAAAAAAAACTTTGCGTTTAATAAGTAATGTAAATTAAACAAGAGTTAACTAACTAGGAAATTATAACCTAGTTAGTTGATAGCCTTGAAATAACTCACTCTAAAGTTATTATACCTTAACCTATAGATAAATGAGAAGTTAAGGGACTAAACTTGTTAAAATCTGAAAGTTTAATACAAATAATAACAAAACACAAAGTCCACCCATATGTGGGTGGACATCGATCGATCAGAGAGAAAGGGGGGGCGACCAGGAGATCTCCCACAAACCTAAAAACTTCATCAATCTTGCAAATTAAAGGATTAATCCAAGTCAAAATCAAAAATTGAGCCCAGAATCATGATCCTCATCTTGAGAGGATTGTAAGGTATGTAAAACCTAGTGAAATCTCTAAACTTGAAATTCTCATGATTTAGGGAAATCTAAGATTAGATGATTGCATGTGTGTTGTTTGATATGATTATAGATGATGTAGTGTCTAGAAGTGAAACCTAGACAACTACATATGAAATCATGCCCAAATTCTGGAAATTTTAAGAATCCATGGAAGCTAGGTTATGGGTTTTACATGATGATGATGAACACTAGGGTTTTGATGATTATTCTAGTATGATTTGATCTTAGAGAAAGTAATTTCAGAAAAATATGATGTTAAATACTATATGAGGGCCTAATTGATGATTAAGTTGGCTAATTAGCAAGTGATAAACTTGAATACGAAAGATATAAAATTCTGCCCATAAAGTGTTTGTTGAAATGCCTCTATGAAGGTTTAAAACTGAAATTCTGAGCTTAAACGCATAATCATGATGTATTGATGTATTATGCGAATTATGATATAAAGGGAGTTCTAAAACGCTTCATAAATGGACTCTATAGGAACGGACGCAGGAGCGTCAAGCGGACACGTGGGTGGCGAACCACGTTTAAAGGGCAAACTTTGAAGGTATGTAACTTGACCCGTTACATTTATTAGATCGATGATTTTAATGTATAATTGAATTTTGAATAAGAGTGTTTTAAGTTCAGCGTTGAAGTTGTTGTATTGAATGGTTTATTAAAATTTGGATAGTACTCGTTGGTAGTCGTCAAAGAGAGTAATTCTTTAGACGAGCCAAACGGGTCAATAATCAAGTAAAACATGAATGTATACTCCGTAATATGACGGATTAATCTTTGATGTTTGGTTTATGTATAATGTAAAAGAAAATATGGTGTTTTAAATGTATCGGTGCCATATAGAAACTGAGAAACGAGAGTTGAAAAACCTGGTTACATTGATCATTCGAAACCAATTATGAAGTTCCAGGTTCTACCGTAATTTACGGTATTACCGTAAATTACGGTAGAGTTGAAATGTTTTATGGTGTGAATTTCCTGGTTTACGGTGACCAGACAACTCCAGGTCTCACCGTAAATTACGGTGATACCGTAATTTACGGTAAACCTGGAAAAGTTTTCATTTGTGTGTTACTTCAAATGGGTTGATAACTTGAAGTCATATTATATATATAAACGTCAAAACTAATGTTTTTAAATGGTTTTGATCTTAGGTAATTAGGTGGATGATAAGGATGACGATCAAGCGAATAGATGAGGAACCGAACACTCCACTTTTGAAGCTTCCGCAATGATTTAGATCTTTTGTAGTCTTGATGTATGGGTTGTAAACACATGTTAAACAGTTTTTGAAATGATGTAACTTGGTTATAGTTGACTAAGGTCTTAGTATTTTATGAACTTTGATAATGAAAGTTATGAACTTAAACTATATTTTGCCAAAATTTAAGAGTATAAATTTAGGGTGTTACAAGTTGGTAATCAGAGCTCAAGGTTGTCAATAAGTGTTCGGTTCAAGCTTGATCGATCGTCCGGTAAGAATTAACTCGTTTTGTTAATAAATTATGTACTACGTATAAAATGAGAAATGGACAATATGCATGAAAAGAGTGTGTAAGCTCACTCAAAAAGCAAGAAATGCATGAAACATGAATTATCAAATCAAGTTACGGACTTGATTAAATAGAAACATGAATTATCAAATCAAGTTACGGACTTGATTAAATAGAAACATGAATTATCAAATCAAGTTACGGACTTGATTAAATAGAAACATGAATGATCAAATCAAGTTGCGAACTTGATTGAGTTAAAACAAGAATGATTAAATCAAGTTACGAACTTGATTAAATCAAAACAAGTAAAGCATGTGTTATAAATAGAATGTTTAACAATCTATGTAAACATTTCAGAAATCGAGATGGCTGATGGAGACAATGATAATGCGGTACCAAGAGTCACCGAACAAGTGAGGGAAGTGATTGCCGAAGAGGTTGGAAAGGCGATCGAAAACAGTTTGTCGGATTTTATTGATAAAATCCAAGACACGGTTTTATCAATAGTAGAAGATAGAATCAAGAAACTGGAAGATGATTCAAATGTAGTAAAGGAAAAGCGTGGAGAACGAAAGCCTTGCTCATACAAGGAATTCGTGGCCTGTAAGCCACCAATATATAATGGAGAGGTTGACCCAATAGTGTGCCAACGATGGCTAAGTGATATCGAAGGGGTCTTCGAGAGGACCCATTGTGACGAAGGAGACTACGTAGCCTATGGCACGGGCCAACTAAGGAGTCAAGCGAAAGATTGGTGGGATAACAAGAAGAGAGAGATCGGTATTGAAGCCGCTAAAGTCATGACATGGGAGGAATTCAAAACCCCATTCCTTAAACATCATTGCCCCAAGGCGGTTATGAACAAAATCAAGGAAGAGTTCATGCAACTTAGGCACAAGGGCGAGACCATAGACAAGATTACGGCAACGTTTATGGATAAGATGAAGTTTTGTAATGATTTGGTGACAAACGAAGAACAAAAGGTCTATTACTACCATAACATGCTAAGTGCGGAATATAGAGAGTTCATAACTCCTTCAAAATACGAGACCCTTACCGAGATCATAAATGCGGCTCGGGAAAGGGAAATCGAACTGAAAAAGAGTATAGAACGGGGTGAACGAAGGGCACAAGATGCAAATCCGAGCCCTACCAAGAAAGCAAGAACGAATGAAACAGCAAAGAAATCAGATGCTAAAGGTAGTACACCGGGTTGCAAAATTTGTGGGAAAAATCATAAGGGCGAATGTCGTTACAAGGACAAGCCATGTCCCATATGCAAGAAAAAGGGACATATGGCTATGTCATGCCCGGAGAAAGTGACGGTTTGTTACAACTGTTATCGAACGGGTCACAAGAAGTCGGAGTGCCCGGAACTGGTTGGAAAGAAAGATGGGCAAGAATCGAAGGATGAAGCCCCGAAAGCAAAGGCAAGATCTTTCCAACTAACTGCCGCAGAAGCGAAGATTGAACCTGATGTGGTCCCAGGTATATTTGCTGTAAATTCAATTCCCGCACACGTGTTATTTGATACGGGTGCGAATAGATCCTTTGTTTCATATGGATTTATTCGACATCCTTCATTTATTTTAACGAAATTACCTGCGCCTTTAGAAGTAGAGATAGGTAATAACAAAAGCTTTATTGTTTGTGATGTATGTGAAAATTGTAAACTGAGCATCGATGACGAAGAATATTTGATAAACCTAATCCCGATGTCGATGGGAGAATTCCAAGTGGTCGTGGGAATGGACTGGCTATCTCAATACCATGCAAAGGTCGTGTGTTTTCGCAAAGAGATAAAACTAACATCTCCGAGCGGAAAACATGTCACCATTTATGGCGAAAAACGAGGCAACCCCATAGTATGTTCGATGTTGAAAGCTCACAAGCTCATGAAGCGAGGATGCAAGGCATTCTTAATTTATGCAAATGAGACCGAGAAAGAATCACGGAAGATTGGAGATGTACCGATAGTACGGGATTATGAAGATGTTTTTCCGGAAGATCTACCGGGGATACCGCCTGAACGGGAAGTAGAGTTCGGGATTGAATTGATTCCGGGCGCGAAACCTGTAGCAAAAGCCCCGTACCGACTTGCACCGTCGGAACTACAAGAGTTGATGTCCCAAATTCAAGATTTGCTTGATAAAGGATTCATAAGGCCGAGTGTGTCTCCTTGGGGCGCACCGGTGTTGTTTGTGAGAAAGAAGGACGGGAGTATGCGCATGTGTATCGATTATCGGGAGTTAAACAAACTCACGATAAAGAACCGATACCCGCTCCCGAGGATAGACGACTTATTCGACCAACTACAAGGCGCAAGTTGGTTCTCAAAAATTGACCTTAGGTCGGGGTATCACCAACTAAAGGTCAAAGAAGAAGATGTGCCGAAGACGGCTTTTCGCACAAGATACGGACATTACGAATTTCTCGTGATGTCATTTGGGCTGACAAATGCGCCCGCGGCATTCATGGACCTCATGAACCGGGTTTGCAAGCCAATGTTAGATAAGTCGGTCATCGTGTTTATCGATGATATCCTGGTGTATTCGAAAAGTGAAGCTGAACACACACACCACTTGCAAGAAGTGTTAGAGACACTTAGACGAGAGAAGCTTTATGCAAAATTTTCTAAATGTGCCTTTTGGTTACGAGAGGTACAATTTCTCGGTCATGTCATAAGTGCCGATGGAGTTTTGGTGGATCCGTCAAAGATAGAGGCGGTGTCAAAATGGAACACTCCGAAGAACCCTTCGGAAATTAGAAGCTTTTTGGGGCTTGCAGGATATTATAGGAGATTCATTCAAGATTTCTCCAAGATTGCATCGTCGCTAACAAAGCTAACCCAAAAGAAAGCAAAGTTTGTTTGGGGAGTCGATCAAGAAAAAGCGTTTCGGACGCTAAAAGAAAGGCTAACTCAAGCTCCGGTACTGACATTGCCGGACGGAGTCGAAGACATGGTGATTTATTCGGATGCTTCATTATCGGGGCTCGGTTGCGTGTTGATGCAACGGGGCAAGGTAATAGCCTATGCCTCGAGACAATTGAAGTTACACGAGAAGAAATACCCCACGCACGATCTCGAGTTGGCAGCGGTGGTATTCGCATTAAAGATATGGAGGCATTACTTGTACGGGGTAAAATGCACCATATTCACCGATCACAAAAGTTTGAAATACTTCTTCGATCAGAAGGAGTTGAACATGCGGCAAAGGCGATGGCTAGAGACGGTGAAGGACTACGACTGTGAGATACATTATCACCCCGGAAAAGCAAACGTGGTAGCGGACGCTCTAAGTCGAAAGGCGGACTATGTCCCAATACGAGTGAGGTCAATGCAACTCGTGGTGACCTCGGGTATACTTGAACGAATTCGAGAAGCGCAGTTAGAAGCAGTGAAAGAAGAAAACTGGAAGAAAGAAAGAATAATTGGACAATTGAAAGATTTGACGGATGGGAATCATGGGTTGAAGACTCGATCCGGAAGGATATGGGTCCCACATACCTGTGGAGTAAAGGCGCTTCTACTTGATGAAGCTCATAAATCCCGTTATTCAATTCATCCGGGTGCGACCAAGATGTACAATGATTTGAAACAAAATTATTGGTGGCCCGGAATGAAGAGGGATGTGGCGAAGTATGTGGAAAAATGCTTGACATGCTTACAAGTCAAGGCGGAGCATCAGAAACCCTATGGCAAACTCCAACCGTTAGAAATTCCGGTTTGGAAATGGGAACATATTACAATGGACCTGTTAACCAAGTTGCCTAAGACGAATCGTGGTTTTGATGCAATATGGGTAGTGGTGGATAGATTGACGAAAAGTGCTCACTTCATTCCGATACGTGAGACTTATACGTCAGAAAAGATGTCAGAAGTCTATACCAATGAAATCATAGCACGTCATGGAGTGCCGGTGTCCATTGTGTCTGATAGGGATACCCGGTTTACTTCGAATTTCTGGCGTGATTTCCAAGAACAAATGGGGACCAAGTTGTACATTAGCACTGCGTACCATCCCCAAACGGATGGACAGAGTGAAAGAACGATACAAATATTGGGAGATATGCTACGGGCGTGTATAATCGACTTTGGAGGCAGTTGGGATGTTCACCTACCGTTAGTCGAGTTTTCGTACAACAACAGTTACCAATCTAGTATTAAAATGGCACCATACGAACTGCTTTACGGTAGGAAGTGTCGAACCCCGGTTTGTTGGGGTGAAGTGGGTCCACGTGAACTTGCCCACCAAGATATAGTACGAGCCACGAACGAAAAGATCGATAAAGTTCGGGCACACTTGAAAGCGGCTCAAGACAGGCAAAAGGCGTATGTTGACAAAAGGAAAAGGCCAATTGAGTTTCAGGTCGGTGACATGGTCATGCTAAAAGTGTCCCCATGGAAAGGTGTTATAAGATTTAGAAAGAAGGGGAAGTTAAGCCCAAGGTTTATCGGGCCATTTAAGATTATCGGAAGAGCTGGCAAGGTAGCTTACCGTCTTGAACTACCGGAGGAGCTGAGTGGGATCCATGGCACGTTTCATGTGTCACAATTACGAAAGTGCCTAGCGGACGAAACAACCTATATCCATTATGATGATATTGAAGTGGATAATAGTCTGAATTATGTTGTGAGACCGTTGGAGATTTTAGATCGAAAGGTCAAACGCTTATGAAATAGACAAATTGATCAAGTCAAAGTCAAATGGGAGCATAGAAAGGGCTCGGACACCACGTGGGAGACCGAGGAAGAGATGCGTCGGCTCTACCATACGTTATTTGGTACGTACTTCGGTTTCGGGGACGAAACCCTAATTAAGGGGGGTGGACTTGTAACGCCCCAAAAGTATAAAAAAAAAAAAAAAAAAAAAAAAACTTTGCGTTTAATAAGTAATGTAAATTAAACAAGAGTTAACTAACTAGGAAATTATAACCTAGTTAGTTGATAGCCTTGAAATAACTCACTCTAAAGTTATTATACCTTAACCTATAGATAAATGAGAAGTTAAGGGACTAAACTTGTTAAAATCTGAAAGTTTAATACAAATAATAACAAAACACAAAGTCCACCCATATGTGGGTGGACATCGATCGATCAGAGAGAAAGGGGGGGCGACCAGGAGATCTCCCACAAACCTAAAAACTTCATCAATCTTGCAAATTAAAGGATTAATCCAAGTCAAAATCAAAAATTGAGCCCAGAATCATGATCCTCATCTTGAGAGGATTGTAAGGTATGTAAAACCTAGTGAAATCTCTAAACTTGAAATTCTCATGATTTAGGGAAATCTAAGATTAGATGATTGCATGTGTGTTGTTTGATATGATTATAGATGATGTAGTGTCTAGAAGTGAAACCTAGACAACTACATATGAAATCATGCCCAAATTCTGGAAATTTTAAGAATCCATGGAAGCTAGGTTATGGGTTTTACATGATGATGATGAACACTAGGGTTTTGATGATTATTCTAGTATGATTTGATCTTAGAGAAAGTAATTTCAGAAAAATATGATGTTAAATACTATATGAGGGCCTAATTGATGATTAAGTTGGCTAATTAGCAAGTGATAAACTTGAATACGAAAGATATAAAATTCTGCCCATAAAGTGTTTGTTGAAATGCCTCTATGAAGGTTTAAAACTGAAATTCTGAGCTTAAACGCATAATCATGATGTATTGATGTATTATGCGAATTATGATATAAAGGGAGTTCTAAAACGCTTCATAAATGGACTCTATAGGAACGGACGCAGGAGCGTCAAGCGGACACGTGGGTGGCGAACCACGTTTAAAGGGCAAACTTTGAAGGTATGTAACTTGACCCGTTACATTTATTAGATCGATGATTTTAATGTATAATTGAATTTTGAATAAGAGTGTTTTAAGTTCAGCGTTGAAGTTGTTGTATTGAATGGTTTATTAAAATTTGGATAGTACTCGTTGGTAGTCGTCAAAGAGAGTAATTCTTTAGACGAGCCAAACGGGTCAATAATCAAGTAAAACATGAATGTATACTCCGTAATATGACGGATTAATCTTTGATGTTTGGTTTATGTATAATGTAAAAGAAAATATGGTGTTTTAAATGTATCGGTGCCATATAGAAACTGAGAAACGAGAGTTGAAAAACCTGGTTACATTGATCATTCGAAACCAATTATGAAGTTCCAGGTTCTACCGTAATTTACGGTATTACCGTAAATTACGGTAGAGTTGAAATGTTTTATGGTGTGAATTTCCTGGTTTACGGTGACCAGACAACTCCAGGTCTCACCGTAAATTACGGTGATACCGTAATTTACGGTAAACCTGGAAAAGTTTTCATTTGTGTGTTACTTCAAATGGGTTGATAACTTGAAGTCATATTATATATATAAACGTCAAAACTAATGTTTTTAAATGGTTTTGATCTTAGGTAATTAGGTGGATGATAAGGATGACGATCAAGCGAATAGATGAGGAACCGAACACTCCACTTTTGAAGCTTCCGCAATGATTTAGATCTTTTGTAGTCTTGATGTATGGGTTGTAAACACATGTTAAACAGTTTTTGAAATGATGTAACTTGGTTATAGTTGACTAAGGTCTTAGTATTTTATGAACTTTGATAATGAAAGTTATGAACTTAAACTATATTTTGCCAAAATTTAAGAGTATAAATTTAGGGTGTTACACAAACCCACTTATCTGTACCACGAATGAAAGGATAGTGACGAATCATCTCTGATAAATCAGTGACCTCGTCAAGTACTCCTTGAGGAAGAGCCCTTCTCGTCCAATTCCAAGAGAAGTCAATGTTTCCAAAATCATCACAAGTGACCCGCTGAGAAATAGAGCACAACTTAAAAGTGTCCAACGCATAAAGATTCGGAAATAGCGACTGAAACGTTGTTCTGCCGAACCAGACGTCTTTCCAGAAAAGAGTATGCCGCCCTTCACCCACTTTTTTTAACAAACAAGTTTTCCAAGTTGACTCCCATAGAACTGAAGTCTGCCCCAATTTTCGAGATGCCCAACCACACCCCACTACTAGAAGTCAAGGCTAACCTATTCGGAGTCGGGAACTTGACATTATGAATAGCCAACACCCCGGTTCGCCAAAGTGCTTGGTCCTCCACAAGCACTTGGCATTAATGATAAGTGCACTAGAAGAAATAGCACAGGTCTTGTACTTTTATTTGATGATGTTGTATGCTTCTTGTGGTCAGGGGCGGACCCAAGCCCACCCCAAGGTGGGCGGGCGCACCCCCGGGGAAAAAAAATTAGGGCTAAATTCTGTCGAAAATCCCGTCCGCACCCCATGGAATTTTTCGTCCGCACCCCTTGGAATTTTCGACCGCACCCTTTGAAATTTTTCGTCCGCACCCCTTGGAATTTTCGACCGCACCCTTTGAAATTTTTCGTCCGCACCCCTTAGGTAAAAAGTGTTATCAATTTATATTTTAAATTTTTTTTAGTAAACTCTTTTTTTTTTAAATATACTACCTAAATTATATAACTTTTAATACCTAACCAACTAAACCCAAATACCCATACCTTTACCCACTTATAATTCCTAACTAGCTAGCCCACTAAGTCTTAGCCCATTAACCAAAGCCAACAATATTTCAAACTATAATAAAATAATTAAAGCCCAAAACCTTTAGAAATTCTATCCCGCTCTCTCTCTCTCTCTCTCTCTCTCTCTTGCGTCCCTGCACTGCCAACGAACAACATCACTCAGCGACAACAGTCCAGCAGCCGGCGACCACCGTAATCAGCCACCATACCACCGTCGTTCGACACCAAATCTAACCGGAATCCGAACACGGGTAAGTTTCTTTGTTATTTTGATGATTTTGGTTGATATTATAGGAGAAAAAAGGGTAATAAAGTTGTTAAATAGGTTTGAAATTTTGTGTTTTTTGACGTTGTTTATGGTTGTTTAGATGATTTTTAGGGTGATTATGTTGTTTATATATTTTTAGGGTGATTACAACTTACGTTATGATTTCTAGGGCTTGAATAGTTGAAAATTAAAATTGAAACATTATGTTTTGGAGCGATGAACTTATGTTATATAGAGAAAGAATTGCTTAAGAAAATAGTTTTAGATGATGTTTTGGATAGATTTCAAAAAATGAAAACCCGTAGGGCGTCGACGTTTTAATTATGTTTGTAACAAGGTTTGACATGTTTTTGATGATTATATAAATTTAGTTTGATGTTCGTTTGTTTTACATGACCCGACCCGACCCGATACGAACCGATTTTTTTACTTATATACCTAGGGGCCTAAAATTTTTAAAAATGTTCCGCACCCCCATGGAAAAATTCCTGGGTCCGCCACTGCTTGTGGTGTTTGGTATTCTATTTTGAAACAAACTTTTTATTCAAACTTTGAAGATGTATAAGTTTTCTAGACCTATGTACTACATTATTAGACCTTAATACACTTCTCCTTCTTAAACCGACCCATGGTTTGTTGTTCGTTTAATGGCATAGTTATAATTTGGGAAGAAAGGGGGTGGGGGTTATTTAAAAAATCCGCAATTTTGCGGTTTGATAATATTACTTCTTAAAGGTGAAATATTGAGCAATAATAGAAAATCAACGAAAGTCAACTGGGGAGACAACTTTTTATGTTAGATAACCCTTGGGTTGTCATTAAATTCTGTTGGGATTGTGTGTTTTGGATTATATGGATCTTGATTATTGGGGTGTGAATAATCCCAGTTAACAGAATTTAAATCATGGAATGGTTGTCCTCTAAAAAGGCCCAGTGAGTATATCGCTAGAGCTATATCTTGGCTATTATGAAATGAATCTTAATATCAAAATAGGGTGACTTTTGCATAAATTGGTTCAAATTGACAAACAACGTGAGTGGAGGCATGGCCATGATAAAAACTTTACTTTTAGGATTATAATATGTGAGTTGTCACTCAATTGTGTAATGTTCATAGCATCAGACTTCTTGTCCCTTTTAACTCTAAAAAGTGGTTAACCTTCTTGAATGTTGAAAAGCTATTATGACCCATTCAACAGGTAATAATGGCCGTTTCTACAAGGTAAAAAAAAAGTTAAAACATATAGTTGGTGACTATTGGGCAATACAAACTAATGTTTAACATTTTTTTAGATAGCTCCTTAAGTTTCTTTAGTGCTAAAATCTTTATTTTTTTGTTGATTACTGTTAAAGTGCCATTTTACAACAAGGCAAAAAAGAAAACTTAAAGAGGTATAACTTCTGAATGAAAAAAAAGGGCGAGGGGAGTAACTAACTAACTAACAATGTTGAAAGTTGGTTGGATTTATACTTTTGGATGTTCTTTTTTTTTTTTTTTTTGAGTTTGAGTACAGTTCTGTGTTCATAGGTTCATTCATGTTATCAATATATAGTACATTAAAGTAACCCGTCCATCGGACAGGTATTAAACTAGTTATTCATGAAACAAGTTGCTTGAAAGGAATAAAAAGTGAAGGCTACGATTGGGTTGGCATAAGACTGTCGGGTATGGGGCGGGGGTTTGGGCGTGGGTTGGGGGAAAACGCCCAAGCCACCACCCCGGGTGGGCATGGGTTGGGGCGTGGCCCTTGGGGCTTGGGTTTCAAGCCGGGCGTGGGGCGGTGTTGACAAGCTGACATGGCGGGCTCTCAATGGCCAAACCAAAATAGCCGTCGGGCTAGCCGTTGGCCAACGGCTATATTAAAAAAATATTATTTTTTCACTATAAAACTCACATTTTTCTTCCATTTTTACCACATTCAAACACATCTTCTATAATCATCTTCAATTCTCCTTCTACAAAACGAAAAAATGCATCCTTATAACCGTGCTTATGACCCGATCAATCCGTATGCATTCCAAGAAAATAATCCTAGCCCACCACCCAATAGTCCAATGCCTCGTCCATTTTTCATACACTCTTCTATGCCCGTTGAAGCGAGTTATGCATCGTATATTGGGAATCGTTTGTATACTAACTTCCCACACACCGACGATTCGATACCTACCCCGTTTACACAATCGCCCATCAACCTTTCACCAACCTCCATCGACCTTTCACAAACCGAAACGTCCCTGAAACTCAACCACCCAACGATGCTCCTTCCGCATCGAAACCCATCAAAAAGAGAAGTCATAAGAAAAAAACCGAGGCGGATAAAGCACTTGAAACCGTCAAACGAAAACAACAAAAATGAGTCGTTGCTAAAGAAGTTGCATTGGCGAGGGCTTGGTGTCAACAATCTCAACATCCAAGTTTAGGTATTCTTAAAATTTGTTTTTATTAATAGTTATTTTTTATATAAATTTGTAATATATTAAATTTTGTTTTTATTAAAATAGGAAATTATCAACATCGAACCGCCCTGTGGGAAGCGGTTAGTAGAGTATTCCATGAAGAATTGGGAAGGGAGGCTTATCGTGAAAACGATAGCTTATCCTCGAAGTGGAGCGAGATTAGCGGCCAACTTACAAAATATAGTGGTTTTTTAAATAAAGCAAAGGAAAACCCAAAAAGTGGTGAAACCGAAGCCGACATTGTGACAAATGCATTGGTCACATTCAAATCAAATGTGGGGACAGACTTCCGTTTTATGCATTGTTGAGAGATTTGTAAGTTCCATCCAAAGTGGGCGAATATCCCCATTGGTAGCGAAAGTAACACGTCTTCCAAAAGGTCAAGGGCCTCGTCCCAAGCCCATTCTGATGCACGAGATCAAGAGTTTGAGGACCTTTTGGATGATTCGCCAAGCCCAAACCGGCCTGAGTATGGAAGAGATGTCGCAAAAAGGCGTGCTCAAAAATCAAGATCTGGTACGCCATCGCCTTCAGCTGGGAGTTCGGGCTCGCGTAGGGGAATATACAGCGATCAGTTGGATGACATTTTATGCAAGTTGGATACATTCAACGTATTCCAACAACAAAGGGCCGAAATTCGAAGGAGCAAAGAAGCTAGAGAGATGCCACTAGAGATACCCAGAAACAAAAACGGTATGATTTGAAATTTCTATCCCAGCCCATTGATCACCTAGAGGGTGACGAGTTACAACTAGTCTTGGAGATGAGAGAAGAGATAAAAAACAAATATAAACGTTAGGAATTTTTTTTTGTAATTTTCTTTATTTAAAAATATTAAAAAAAATTAAATTTGTTGTTTTGAAAAGAGTAAACTGCTAAAATCGTCCCTGAGGTTTGACTCAAAATGCTAGATCAGTCCAAAATCAACTTTTGTTGCTAAAACAGTCACTGAGCCCAAGTTCTGTTGCTAGATCAGTCCAATTAGTTAACTGAAGTTAGTTTTTAACTTTTATTTATTACACAAACAGTCCCTATAGTTATAATTTACTAGTTTTAACTATGAGTTAATAGCCAAAATGGTCCCTGAGGTTTGCACCACCACCACCACCACCGCCACCACCCCGCCACCACCGCACCGCCGCCACCGCAACCACCACCACCACCACACCGCCACCACCACCACCACCACCGCACCGCCACCACCACCGCCACCACAGCCACCACCACACCGCCACCACCACCACCACCACAGCACCGCCGCCACCACCGCCACCACCGCCACCACCATCGCCACCGCCACCACCACCGCACCGCCACCACCACCACCGTCGCCACAGCACCGCCACCACCACCACCACCACCATCATCTGGTCACCATCACTATCGCCACAGTGGGTTGCAGGTTTGACCGGAAAACTCGAAACAGTGGGTTGCAGGTTTGACCGGAAAACTCGAAACAGATTATATCACGCGTGGAACTTTGTTGTGGGGGTGGATATCACGCGTTATCTTTTGTTTTCGTGATAAAATAACGCACCACCCCGGGCGGCCTTACTATTTTTTTTACAGATAGAGAATATTTCGAGTTTTCCGGTCAAACCTGCAACCCACTGTTTCGAGTTTTCCGGTCAAACCTGCAACCCACTGTGGCGATGGTGGTGGTGGCGGTGCGGCGGTGGTGGTGGTGGCGGTGGTGGCGGCGGTGCTGTGGTGGCGGTGGTGGTGGTGGTGGTGGCGGCGGCGGCGGTGCTGTGTGGTGGTGGTGGTGGTGGTGGCGGTGTGGTGGTGGTGGCGGTGCGGTGGTGGTGCAAACCTCAGGGACCATTTTGGCTATTAACTCATAGTTAAAACTAGTAAATTATAACTACAGGGACTGTTTGTGTAATAAATAAAAGTTAAAAACTAACTTCAGTTAACTAATTGGACTGATCTAGCAACAGAACTTGGGCTCAGTGACCGTTTTAGCAACAAAAGTTGATTTTGGACTGATCTAGCATTTTGAGTCAAATCTCAGGGACGATTTTAGCAGTTTACTCTTGAAAAATATTCAAATAGCCCAGCGAAGCCGACCAAACCCACGCCCCATCATACCGTGTTGAATGTGGGTCAGACCATGTCTGCCCCCAAGCCACGTGTCAACTCATGCTCCAACCCAAGCTCAACCCCCGCCCCACCAAACCCCACGGTCTAAGTATTAAAGGCCCATGTCAGGAACCGACTAGGATAAAAGATTGGGACAGAACTAATAAAATAGGGGGTCGAGATATATATTATAGAGAAGACATTAGGCGCATGCTATTCCATACGATCAGAACAATTCTAGAGGTGATCTAGGGATTTAGAGAGGAGATCTGATACAAGAAAAGATAAAGAAAGAGACTGGAGTCAGAGAGTGATAGAGAGGAGTTGGTCTTAGGGTGGCCAACGCTGATGGTGGCGGTGTGGCGGTCACCTACTTTATTGGTTGCAGGTGCGGTGATGATGACTTTAGGGTTGATGCTCAAATGAAGAGACTGATGCAGATGGGTTTTTTTTTGGTTATAAAGTTATAAGCGGTAGGTGAATTGACATAAATTCCCGTCATGTGTGAGGCACGTGATCAATTTTTAAACAAATAAATAGCTGGGGTTAGTGATGGAGGCCTAAGGGTTAGAAAAATGACGTTCGAGGCTCAAAATGTCAACAGATTTTTTTTTTTAGATTGATAGGGTTAAAGTGACACAACCACATGGGCCAAAATCCTAATTTACTGTTGTTAAAATACAATCTTGTATTATGTTTGACAGAGAGATGCCATTATTTAGAGAAAAGATTGTATTACGTTTACAGTCATGATTTGGATATTTTAATTTTTTTTGGAACGGCGATTTTCTTTTATTAGGCTATCGCATTCCCCAAATAAAACTATAAAATGGATTGTGCTAATGGAATGATCTATCTATCTATCTTTACTATAAAAAGGAGAAAACTCAATGAGATAAGAAAAGCTTAGTTGGCAGCCATAGAGGCTGTCCAACAAGGCTTTTCTTATAGCATTTTTACATCATAAACCTTAATATTAAAATACTTTAAAATTCAAACTACTGTCCTAAATTCAAATGTCAAAGGTCTGGCCCACATTTAAAAGAGCAAACCACTGCCCATCTTCAAAAAAGTATAGATTCAAACCTCAGCTTTAAACGTCTGCCCAAATTCAAAATCATGGCTCCAGATTCAAAATTTAAACATGGCTCCGGATTCAAAATTTAAACAACTAACGTATAAAAAGCTCAACTCTCTCTCTCTAAAACTCATTTTCAAAAGTTTTAAATCCAGACCTTTCTCTAAGCTTCTCAAAAGTTTTGCACACTCCATTTGATGATGCTGATATGCTCCGATACAGGTAAAACAAAAGTTTTGCACACTCCATTACTTGACCGGAGAAAGCAACGACTGCAGCGATTCCGATCTTCCGTCGTCGGCGACCACAACCACATTAACTGAACAACATTTCTCCAAAGTAATCTTCGAATCTTCATTCTCTAAGCTAGCGTTTCATTAATTTCACATCAAATCAATCGAGTTATATTTAGTTATATGAGGTTTGGCTTTCTCAGCGTGAAGCTTTAGATGCAGACATACAAGACAGAATCATGAAGGAGAGAGAGAGATGCAAAGTTACATTAAAGAGCGTGAACGACAAGTCGAGATTTCAGGGTTTCAGTAAGCTCAAATTCTCTAAATTCAAGCATGTAATATAAGTTTCTACAACTTAATTTTTTTAATTTGATCTGTTTATCTGTATATATATCTGTAATTTGTTCATTTTTTTGGTTTCTGAAACCCTAATTTCGGTTTGAAGGTTTTGTGGTTAGAGATGTGCTTTGGATTCGTAAAAGAGGATTTGGTTGGAGGAACTGGAAGAGTGAAGAAGGATGATGATTTAGTGTGTTTGTATCCATTTACTTCAGCTTCGAGTGCGACTCAGAGGAGGATTAAGCAATAGTATGATTAGCTTGTGAAGTCTCATGAGTCCAAGTGTCACGGCCCCCGGCCCGGTGTGACCCGGTCCAGAAGCCGCGGGACAGAAAACCCGTGGTGTTTATTTGATTTGGCAGCGGAATTATTGACAGGATCTTTAAAACTGTAAATGCCCAATTATTTTATTTCATACTTTGGGAATAACCCCATAATTTACAATAAATGAAATTTCACGAGGAAATTCCCTGTTTACAAAACATATTCATTTATTTTATTGAGCCACTTTCCTAAGCTTGTAGTGCTACAAGGCACTTTTCCTGGGTCACAGCAGATCACCTTAAACATGTTTAAAAAGGTTTTATCAGGGGGGAAATACTGGCGAGTCATTCAATTTGCACAAAAAACACATTGTTATAAATTTACAGCATTAAGGGTTTTTATATTTTCCTTTATCATATAATTATCTGGTTCAGCTGTCACTCGACCGAATCTATGATTGTGGACATATCACTAATTAGGCTCGCCCACCTAAAGTGATAAATCGTTAGTTGTAATGTGCACAAAACCCCCGCATACTTCCAGTAATTAAAGATTAGCAAAGACTTAATCACTGCAAAGTATAACTGGAAAACATTTAGGGTTTTGTAAAGCAATTTGATAAAAAGAGGATGACTCACATTGCAAGTTTAGACGGGTAGAGTTTAGCCTACTGATTTAGCCTTGTAACCTAATTTAAACGACAATGCACACGAAACTAGGTCAGTAACTTAATACAACATTTACGATAAGCTCACGAAATCAAAACCCTCACGATGAATGACAAAGTATAGCCCTGATTTGGGCATCACTTAAACATCCATCGGATCGGTTTTAATCAATTGGACATTATATTGTAGCAGTGATCGAGTTAATACCCTGTAATCGTAGCAGCGTTTCCCTACTTAGAAATTCGAATTTGAGCAGTTTCTTTCGTTTTTTGATTGAAATTTCGAACACAAATGAACTGCTCATGCACCAGCAATTTATAGCAAACTTTTGGGTTTTACGCGGCCCGCGTAAACCCTCTCTTGACTCTTACGCGGCCCGCGAGGGCCACCTAGTCTACAACTAGGGCTAGCGTGTCACACCTAGGTGCGCCACGTGTCTGACACGTGGCCAGTTCACTTATCCGGAGACATTTTAAGTTGTCGCGGCCCGCATAGCCTCACCTTAAGGCTTACGCGGCCCGCGTGAAAACCAAAATCTGATTTTTCTTGATTTTTGTTATGGATTAGGGTTTTAGGGGTTCGGGTTTTTACTTACGGGTCGTTTATGGACATTTTTGCAGGTCCTTACATCCTCCCCACCTTATTTAAAATCTCGTCCTCGAGATTTACTAAAATAAGTGAGGATACTTTCGCTTCATCTCTGATTCCAGCTCCCAGGTGTATTCGGGTCCTCTTCTCGAATCCCACTTGACTTTAACAAGTACCAATCTTTTGTGTTTGAGAAACTTGACCTTTATGTCTTCTATTTGAAGCGGTTTTTCCACGAACTTCAACTTTTCATTCACCTGTATGTCTTGAAGAGGGACTACTAGTGATTTGTCCGATAGACATTTCTTGAGGTTAGATACATGAAATACATCATGTACTCCTGCTAGCTCTTCTGGTATTTGTAAGCGATAGGCAACCGGTCCTATTCTCTGGATTACTGGGAATGGTCCTACGTACCTTGAACTTAGCTTTCCTTTCTTTCCGAATCGGACTACTCCTTTCCAATGAGAAACTTTCAAGAGTACCTTATCTCCAACTTGAAATTCTAGTGGCTTGCGCCGATTGTCTGCATAACTCTTCTGGCGATCTCGAGCCGTTTTTAGTCTTTCCTTGATTTGAGTGATCTTATCGGTGGTTTCTTGCACGATCTCGGGACCTGATAATTGGCTTTCTCCTATTTCTGCCCAGCAAACTGGAGTTCTACACTTACGTCCATACAATGCTTAGAACGGGGCAGCTTCGATGCTTGAATGATAACTATTGTTATAGGAGAATTCAATTAAAGGTAAATGGTTGTCCCAGTTTCCTCCAAAATCTATCACACATGCCCTGAGCATGTCTTCCAGGGTTTGGATCGTCCTTTCACTTTGTCCGTTTGTTTGGGGATGACAGGCTGTACTTAAATTTAATCAGGTCCCCATTGCTTCTTGGAAACTTGTCCAGAAATGTGAAGTGAAACGACTATCCCTATCCGATATAATGGAGAGTGGGACTCCATGTAAGGCTACTATCTCGTCTACATACAACTTGGCTAATCTTTCCATGCTAAAGGTTTCTTTCATGGGTAGAAAATGAGCTGATTTGGTTAATCGATCCACAATTACCCAAATCGCATCGTTACCTTTTCTGGTTTTGGGTAACTTAGTAACAAAGTCCATTGTTATGAGCTCCCATTTCCATATAGGCATTTCTAATTGTTGGAGTAACCCTGAAGGTTTCTGGTGTTCTGCCTTAACTTGTGAACAAGTTAGACACTTAGAAACATATCTAGCTATGTCCTTTTTCATTCCTACCCACCAGAAATTATTCCTCAAATCTTTGTACATTTTATTATTACCAGGATGCATGGTATACCTAGATTTATGGGCTTCTTCTAAAATTTTATTTCTTAAGTTTTCTTGCTTAGGTACCCAAATTCTTTTCTTATGGAATCTCCAAATTCCATCACTTCCTTGTTCTAATTCCTTTATTCGTCCTTTCATTCCTTCAGCATCATCCTTGATTGTTGTTTCTTGAATATTTTTCAGTTGTTCCATTAAATCTAACTGTAGATTTAATCTAATAGCACGAACTCGCTTTTGCTTTTCATGATACTTACGACTTAAGGCATCTGCAACTATGTTTGCTTTTCCTTCGTGATATTGAATATCACAGTCGTAGTCACTTAGAATTTCCATCCATCTTCTTTGCCTCATGTTTAATTCTTTTTGCTCAAATATGTATCTTAAGCTTTTATGATCTGTATAAACGGTAAACTTACTTCCATACAGATAATGTCTTCAAATCTTAAGGGCAAAAATTATCGACCCTAATTCTAAGTCATGTGTCGTATAGATTTCTTCGTGCTTTTTCAATTGCTTTGAGGCATACGCAATTACCTTTTTGCGTTGCATTAACACACATCCTAATCCTAGCTTAGAAGCATCACAATAAACTTCAAAATCTTCTGTTCCTTCGGGTAGGGCAAGAATTGGGGTGTTCGTTAACCTTTGCTTTAAAATCCTAAAAGCCTCTTCCTGCCTAGGTCCCCATTCAAACTTAACTGATTTACAGGTTAGGTTAGTTAATGGTACCGCTATCTTAGAAACATCCTTAATGAATCGTCTATAGTATCCAGCTAACCCTAGAAAGCTTCTAACTTCCATAGCCGATTGCGGGACCATCCATTTGATAATCGCTTCTATTTTGGAGGGATCTATGTGAATACCTTCGTGATTCACTATGTGTCCTAAGAATTGTACCTCCTATAGCCAAAATTCACACTTCGAGAATTTGGCATAAAGTTTCTCTTTTCTTAACAAAGTTAAGAGTATATGCAGATGTTCACAATGCTCTTCCTGACTTTTGGAATAAATAAGTATATCGTCGATGAAGACAATTACAAATTTATCCAAGTACGGTTTACAAATCCTATTCATCATGTCCATGAATGCGACAGGAGCATTTGTTAATCCAAAGGGCATGATTGTAAACTCGTAATGACCATACCTAGTTCTGAAAGCTGTTGTAGGTATGTCTTCTTCTTGTACCTTCAACTGATGGTATCCGGAGCGTAAATCTATCTTAGAAAAATATGTAGCTCACTAAAGTTGATCAAAAAGATCATCAATCCTAGGTAATGGGTATCGATTCTTAATTGTAACCTTATTTAATTCCCTATAATCAATACACATTCTCATTGAACCATCTTTCTTTTTCATAAACAACACTGGAGCTCCCCACGGGGATGAACTAGGTTGTATAAATCCTTTGCTTAATAATTCATCTAACAGCTTTTTCAATTCGAGCATTTCGGTAGGTGCTAACCGATAGGGTGCCTTGGCTATCGGTGTAGTTCCAGGAATTAGATGAATTCTAAATTCTACTTCCCTATCGGGTGGTAATCCAGGTAGTTCTTCTGGGAATACATCCGAGTATTCTGATACTACAGGGATTTCCTTAAGTTCCTTACCTTTAGTGTTAATGATTACCGAAATCATATACACTATTCCTTGTTTTCGTTCATAACTAGCAACTTTCATTACAGAAATGAACTTCATTGATTTATGTGGCTTATCTCCTGTAACCATGATTATTTCTCCGGATGGTGTATGAATTTCTATGGAATTCTTATCACAGAGGATTCGAGCATGGTTGGCTACTAACCAATCCATTCCTAATACGACATCGAATCCAGCTAAATTCATAGGTAACAGGTTTGCAGAAAATTTATGGCCTAAGAGTTCTATCTTTTCTTCTCGCAAGACCTTATCTATGTTAACAGAATTTCCATCTGCCGTTTCTACAGTAAAAACTTGTCTAAGGTTGGTTAAGGGTAGTTTAAGAGCTTGGAAGAATGAAGTATTTATAAAACTTTGGTTTGCACCAGAGTCGAATAATACTTTCGCATAAACGTTGTGTACCAGAAACGTACTAGCTATTACGTCGGGAATCAGTTCGGCTTCCTGCGTGGTCAATTGGAAGGCTCTTGCGTTCTTCTTATTAGTTCCTTCGGCAGGTTTAGCCTTGTTGTCTGCTGGCTTGACCAATTTAGGACATTCGGGTCTGAAATGCTCAGGTTCTCCACAGTTGTAGCAGATCTTTGATTTCTTTTTGCATTCCTCTTCCTGATGGCCAGGAATTTTGCAGAAATTACAATTTTCTCTACATTTTCCAAAATGCTTCTTTTTGCAATTTCCGCAAAATGGCGGGGTGGAAGAGGACCCAGTTCCCTTCCTTTTGAAGTTAACATTATTGCCCACACGAAATCCTTGGGTGATCTTTTGAGCCAATTCCTTCTTTCTGTTTTCTTCTCGCGTATGCACCAGTCCATCAGTCAAGGTGTTGGCTAATTCCACCGCATCGTCGATTGTGCGGGGTGTTGCAGCTTTAACGATGTCACGAATCTCGCTAATTAAACCCCAAATATAGTGAGAAATAAGTATCGGTTCTGGCGAAGCCAGGGTTGGTACAACTCTAGCATACTCGAAGAATGTCGAAGTATACCCTCGACAGTCAACGTCTACCATCCGGTGATTGAGGAACTTATTTGCCATTTGTTCCTTTTCATATTCGGGACAGAATTTTCTTTCCACTAGACTCTTAAATTCTTCCCAATTCATGGCATAAGCCACATCACTTCCTTTGGCTTCTAGTACTGTGTTCCATCATTCGAGTGCCCCTTCTTTAAAAAGATGCGACGCGTACATGACCTTGTCTTCCTCGGCACATTTACTTATTTTAATTACTGCTTCGGTTTTCTCTAACCAACACAGTGCAGCAGTTGCCCCTTCGTTGCCTGCAAATTCGATTGGTTTACAGGAAAGAAATTCCTTATAAGTGCAACCAGGCGTTGCAGCTTTCATTTTCTTAAGAAATGGGGCTTGCACCACATCATCATCATTACTAATAATGTTGCCGCCTCCATTTACACTATTACTGAAATTGTCGCCGTGAGTACGTTTGCTGGGAATAATTGTTGAGGTTCAACTGGATTTCGGGCAGCAGCAAGGATTGCTAGAATAGCATTAGCTATTCCTTGGGCAACGATATTTTCTATATCTTGCCTATTAAGAAAGTGATCTTCATGGTTTTGTTCAGATTGGTTAACTTCGTTAACTGGTTCATTGACGGAATGTTCCATCTGATAATTAACAATAGATAAATTATTGGCACAAAATAAATAATAATCAATCACAATAAATAATCACACATAATCATGTCAACACATATAGCCAAAATTGTCGACTTTGCGACTTTCACATTTTATATATTTTAGTAGGCATCCGTACACACCAGTTATGTTACAAAGTTTTATTTTAAATTATTTTACATTAGACTTTTATTATTATTATTATTATTATTATTATTATTATTATTATTATTATTATTATTATTATTATTATTATTAAACACGTAATCACACAACCACATATGATCCCATCAGCTGGTATTTCAGAAATGGCGTTCCCTCTCGTCGTATTTCCATGATA
This sequence comes from Helianthus tuberosus, assembly GCA_030545235.1. Classification (NCBI taxonomy): domain Eukaryota; kingdom Viridiplantae; phylum Streptophyta; class Magnoliopsida; order Asterales; family Asteraceae; genus Helianthus; species Helianthus tuberosus. Next base: position 151,974,471 of record CM060407.1, on the reverse strand, counting down.
TCCTCTCCCCTACTTCCCGGATTCTATTTCCTATGTCCACCAGCTCTTCGCCATAGTGGCGGAGTTCAACCAAGTTTTCTGTGCTCATAGGTGGGTTTGGTGCAGGCTCAGGGTCAAACTGGGGAAAAAAGGTATTAGGGTTATTCAAGAGATTCTGAAATTGCCAGTCAGTTGTCCACCATTCTTCTAGCTCTCCTGGTAGAGGTCGAGGGTGGATAATAGGATCTGGGATAGCAGGTTCTAGATTAACTGGAAGTTGTGCTTCTGCTGGGTAATTGAAGAGGTTTTCATCGGCAGGTCCGATGAGGTCACTAAGTGCCAGTTTACGATCCAGCTCCTCCCATGATGGCATTTCCTGGGCTTTCCCGGAACTTTCCCCGATTTCTTTTCCTTTATCCTTCGGATCCTCAGTCTTTATAACTTTCTGTGTCGCTGGTTTCTTCCTACGCATATGCCTCCAGCCCACAAGTCTTCTTCTCTTTTTCGGTTTTGGTTTCTCCTGAGGTTGGGCTTGGAATACCATTGGCTCTTCAGTATCAGCCTGGTAGCCAGTGAAGGTACCGGTGGTATCCATATCTGTGCTTTGGATAGAAATATTTCGGAGTGCCTCCGATAATTCATTCATGTTGTTAGCATACATGATGAAACACACAAAATTCTAAGTTAAAATTTTGTAAATTAAATTTTCACAGAATCACAGAATTCGCTTAATCTGTGGCTCTGATACCACCTTTTTCTGTCACGGCCCCCGGCCCGGTCTGACCCGGTCTAGAAGCCGCGAGACAGAAAACCCATGGTGTTTATTTGATTTGGCAGTGGAATTATTGACAGGATCTTTAAAACTGTAAATGCCCAATTATTTTTAATTCATAATTTGGGAATAACCTCATAATTTACAATAAAGGAAATTTCACGAGGAAATTCTCTGTTTACAAAACATATTCATTTATTTTATTGAGCCACTTTCCTAAGCTTGTAGTGTTACAAGACACTTTTCCTAGGTCACAGCAGATCACCTGAAACATGTTTAAAAAAGTTTTATCAGCGGGGAAATACTGGCGAGTCATTCAATTTGCACAAAAGACACATTGTTATAAATTTACAGCATTAAGGGTTTTTATATTTGCCCCTATCGTATAATTATCTGGTTCAGCTGTCACTCGACCGAATCTATGACTGTGGACATATCACTAATTAGGCTCGCCCACCTAAAGTGATAAATCGTTAGTAGTAATGTGCACAAAACCCCCACATACTGCCAGTAATTAAAGATTAGCAAAGACTTAATCACTGCAAAGTATAACTGGAAAACATTTACGGTTTTGTAAAGCAATTTGATAAAAAGAGGATGACTCACATTGCAAGTTTAGACGGGCAGAGTTTAGCCTACTGATTTAGCCTTGTAACCTAATTTAAACGACAATGCACACGAAACTAGGTCAGTAACTTAATACAACATTTACGATAAGCTCACGAAATCAAAACCCTCATGACGAATGACAAAGTATAGCCCTGATTTGGGCAACACTTAAACATCCATCGGATCGGTTTTAATCAATCGGACATTATATCGTAGCAGTGATCGAGTTAATACCGTGTAATCGTAGCAGCGTTTCCCTACTTAGAAATTCGAATTTGAGCAGTTTCTTTCGTTTTTTTATTGAAATTTCGAACACAGGTGAAATGCTCATGCACCAGCAATTTATAGCAAACTTTTGGGTTTTACGCGGCCCGCGTAAACCCTCTCTTGACTCTTACGCGGCCCGCGAGGGCCACCTAGTCTACAACTAGGGCTAGCGTGTCACATCTAGGTGCTCCACGTGTCTAACACGTGGCCTGTTCACTTATCCGGAGACATTTTAAGTTGTCGCAGCCCGCGTAGCCTCACCTTAAGGCTTACGCGGCCCGCGTGAAAACCAAAATCTGATTTTTCTTGATTTTTGTTATGGATTAGGGTTTTAGGGGTCCGGGTTTTTACTTACGGGTTGTTTATGGACATTTTTGCAGGTCCTTACACTAAGGGATTGGCTCTGCTTCAGGTTTATGTTCTTTTATTATGATGTTTATTTTGGAATATATAATTCATGTGTAATGATATGTTATTGTGTGCAAACCGTTTGTATTAGCTAACCGGTTAGAGGTTACTAGAATGCCTTATGTTCAGATGATGTCGGTTTTAATTGTTCGATATGATGGTGAAAGATAAATCTAGAAATCAGAGATAATACATTTTCGGATCTCACTACTTTGTTGAGGTAGACATCATTCTACCGTCACACATGCCTCTACAAACAACTCATGATATTGGTGAGTCTGCAGCCCTTCACCGTCGTGTTTACTATTTCAACTTGCCATATCTCTTTGCTTTCCAAAATATATTATTAAACCTTGCAAGATTTCTGGCCTTAATTGCATGATTATTTTGCAGGGAATTCTTGTATTTACATCTGTTATGGCAACTCTTGGGCTGTAGATTATTTTGGAGTCTGTTCGCACATTGGCGTCTGATGTAAGTCAAATTATTCATGTCCCATCTAATCAAACTATATAGAAAATCATTGCATAATTTAAAGGACAATGAGCTTCTAAATAATTTAAATGAGATCGTAAAAGCTTATGCTCAATTGCAGATTTCTCGAGGGTAGTGTGAACTTCGTTTTTGAAAATAGCACAGCTTGAGCACTGTCAAATCGGCTGCAATTAATTAAAGGATATGAAGGAGTTGTGTGTTGTTTTGTTGGTGTATGCAAGCGAGGTTGCGTTGATGCGTTCAAGCATATGATGAATATCTTTACTTAAAGGTGAGGGCAAATTGGTCATTTTACATTTTTCGTCAACAGCTCAATTCTAATTGCTTTGGTTCCCATAAATTTATATTCATAAGATTCGTTTTTTACTGTAAGAACCAATAACCCATTCCTGTTAAACTCATGCAAGCGAAACTAACAGATATGTTTACACTTTCAGATGATCCAGATGCAAGGACAAACCGAATGTATCCTACGATCACAAGATTCATATACTGTGATGGCCCTCAGGTTCAAGCCATTGGTTCAATGGCATTATCCTTTGGATGGTAACATGCTATTGTTATCTTTGAGGACACTGAAGATGGGAGAGACATGGCTACATTTATGAGCAATTATGTCAAGGAAAAAGGTATAACTATAACATATATGAGTGTTATTTCAACCTCTGCAAGCAATGTAGTTTTACTGGAAGAGCTTCACAAGTTGTCGAATATGCAAACGAAACTATACATCATACATGTTACTCATTCCCTTTCATCCTACCTTTTCCAAAATGCCAAATATATAGGAATGATGGATGCATGTTACAAATGGATTGTCACCAGCAAGACTATGGACTTCCTGGATTTCATGGATGGTGAGGTTCTTGAATCTATGCAAGGAATGGTAGGTTTTAAATCATATATCCCTCAATCAAGGCACCATCACAAATTCACATTGAAATGGAGAAAGGAATATCACATGGACATAAATGCTTATACTATTTCAGCATATGATAGAATTTCAGCACTGGGATAAGTGGAAGGATTATCAGATGCTAATGGTTATGTTTCTAATCTTAAGGGTGTAATGGAAGATGGGCTAGAAATAGCAGTGAAGCGGTTATCGAAAACTTCTACGCAAGGACTTGACGAGTTTGTGAACAAGGTTAGATGTATTCACCGGCTTCAGCACCGAAATCTGGAGAAGCTTCTGGGATTTTGTGCTAAAAAACATGAAATCATGTTGATTTATGAATACATGCCCAATAGAAGCCTTGCTGCATTTTTATTTGGTAAGAATATATTTGAATGAGATGCTCATTACATCCCAATGAACAAGATTAATCAATGTACTGTGACAAGTTGACACAATTAACTTCACTAATTAATTCTGTGCAGATGAGACCAAAAGTTCAATGCTTGATTGGACTAAACGATTCCACATCATCAATGGGATCGCTCGAGGGCTTCTTTATCTGCATCAAGATTCATGCCTTCGCATCATACAAAGAGATCTCAAAGCCGCCAATATTTTGTTAGACAATGACGTGAACCCGAAGATATCAGATTTTGGGCTTGCTGGAAGATTTAAAGGATACGAGACTCGGGTTAAGACAAAGAATGTGGTTAGAACTTACTAAGAATCTTATACCAAATTTCACTCTTTCTAGTTCAGTCCATTTGATATGCTCATATCAGTTAATTTGTCAAATTCTTTGCAGCTGCGACATTCCTCCAGAGTATGCAGTTCATGGAGTTTTCTCTGTAAAATCAGCCATGTTTAGCTTCTGTGTTTTAGTTCTGGAAATAGTAAGTGGGATGAAGAACCGAGTATGCAATTCCTTCACTATACGGATATCGAGTTTCAGGTAATCAATAAAAAAGTCCTCTTGATATATATCTGCAAATTGACTAAAATATAAAAGAATTCAATCGTCACTACAACCCCTTATAATCAAAATATTAACAAAAGACACGAGTTATTACCTCGTATCTCTCCACACGCTACTGAACATAAAGGTGGGAATAACAAGAGTTGCATTAAGTAGTCTTGCAACTGCAACTATGTTGCAGACCTGTTGTTAAACCAAAACAAGTGGAAATCCATGTTTGCAGATAGTCCGAAACTGAAAATGGTCAAAAAAAAGTGGTAAGAAATGCCAGCTTACAGCTACTCTCTGTTGGTTTATACCACCATTTGCGGTAACCAAAATGTAACCATTGTTTCCCTCTGAAAAAAAGAACACGTACGTACGTTAAAGGATGTGTTTAACTAATAACCGATCGAGAGGTGTTTATATGTGCAAGTATTTAAATTCATATTTGTGAGTTCCATAACACACATCCAAGATACTAAGCAGAAAATAAATACAGACCACTAGGTTTCCAAACACGTTGATCAGCACAAGGTTGCCACAATGAAGCAACAGCATGATAGGGTTCCAGCCACAAATCTTTGGGCTCTGTAGATTTGTACTGATTCTGAAATGTTAAAAAAATGAGAATGATTTGTAAAAAAGAAAATGTGAAATAAAGGGGGAGCACTTACTTCAGCCAAGGCATGAGCAGCTTTATATAAGAGCCTTGCATAAGCAGTTTTATGTGGCTTCTTCCCTTTTGAAATCTTTCAATGTATTTCACACATTATGACCCTTGATTCTTCTTTCTTTTCTTCTATAGGTTATTAAGTCTGTGAAGGATAAGCGGTTTTGAGGCATGATTGCATTATTATTATTATTAGCGTCGAAATTTTGGAGTAATCAGGTTTGTTATTATTTGTTAATTATGCACAATGTGAGTTTTTTAATTTTTAATATTTTATGTTATGATTTATTAATTTATGTGTATGATAATAGGCTGATAGTGAGACTAAATATGAAGTGAGTGATTATGAGGAAGATTAAGAGAATGAGGGACAAGATCCAAACATGTATCTCGTCACTGTTAGCGACAGTCATGATCTGGAAATTAAGCGTGTTATTATGTCTGTGAAGGATAAGCGGGTTGAGGAGTTGTCGATGACGACTGATCAGATGAAAAATGCGATGAAGATTAATGATTGGGTGAGCCTGCAGGAGAGTTTCGACAAGATTAATAGGCAGCTTAAGAAGGTTATGAGGGTTACGGAATCTGATCGGGCGCCGAACTTCAGTATGAAACCAGTGAAGGTCTGATATTTAGCCAAAATTAGATTTAAAGATAAAGAATTGATGTTAACTTCATCATGTCTCATTTCTGTTAACCAACTGCTCTTGGATGATTGTTTGTGACTTTTTTCATTAATTTTCAGAGGAATTATGCATTTGAGAGGTCTGATATAGAGCGCAGAGAACATTATGTACTTAAAATCAGTTATCCATTCAAGGTATTTAACACATTATGACCCTTGATTCTTCTTTCTTTTCTTATATAGGTTTTTGTTGACATTTTATATGTTGAAACAGCAGGACCCACCACTTTCTTCAGATCTTAAGGGAGAGACTTTTAGTGCTCTGCTCGGAATACATACAAGGTTTCTGTTTTTTTGATTTTTTTCTTAATTGTATTGTCAGGTGGATTCTATTGAAGAACCAGGTGGATTTTATTGAAGAATCGGGTGGTTTCTATGATGCCTCTGTTACTGCCCATAAGGCATCTGTTGCAGAGAAACTTTCTTAGTGTCTTTCAAGGCAAATGGTTGTGCTTAAAATATATACATGTTAGTGCATTATGTCTATTGACTTCGTCTTGTATCATGTAATAGGATAGGATAGGATTATCAGTGTCCGAGGTGCAAGAAACAAAGTTTAGTGGGTTTACATGAGGTTCCCTTTGAAAGTGACATGTGACATGTTCAAGGGAAACCAGATCAGTCAGGTTTCGCTTGAACTTGTCATGGTCAGCTTCAAGAGAAACCCAACTACAATATATAGGGCACTTGTTGATTCATTTGGTACGACTTCTGAAATCTGTAACGAAGTGCTGCCAAAGTTTGTGCAGGTTGTAAACAGTGTTATTATCAATATTAGTGACAGATTAAAGAGTATCAAGTTGTTTCCACGTCCGTTTCACTGATTCCGCCTTTGAATCGGATTATACGCTCTTCTGATTGACTCGTTTGGGTTCAACAACGATCCTACAAGTAGTAACAGAGCTCAGGAAGAAGAGTTTAGCTTGCTATCATCTATTTTATGACTTCTACACCTTCTTTTTCAATCTGAACAAGTTTTAACGGTCAAAATTGGATCAAATTTTCACAGATTGTGTAAAACTACATATTGACAAACCCTGGAAAGTTTCACTGCAAAATTCGAAGTAAAAATGACAAAATTGGACCAAAACTAGGTTTCTCTTGAACGAACATTACCGGTTTCGCTTGAAAATGGTTGCAGGTTTCGCTTGAAAGTGCTGTTTGGTCTAGGTTTCACTTGAAAAACTTGTTGGTTTCGCTTCAAATTGGCTTTCGCTTGAAAGATCACCTGCTTTCGCTTGAATCAGGTTTCGCTTGAAAATTCTTCAGGTTTCGCTTGAATCAGGTTTCGCTTGAAAGTTAATCAGGCTTCGCTTGAAGTGTTGTCTTGCTTGAAGTGTTAGTTTTGGTAGTTCGCTTTAAAGCTGATATTCAGTTTCAATTTGGAATTTCGCTTCAACCTGTAGTTTCGCTTGAAGTCTCTATTTCACTTGAAAGAGAAAAATTCCGAGTGATTCAAGAAAACATCATGGCTGAAATCAAAGAGAAAACAAGAGAAGAGATCTTGAATGAGAAAACTTATCGAGAAAGAAACGTTGTTTACAACAGAATGGATGAGATGCAGGAAGAATATGAGAGTGCTGTTATGAGCAGAAGATGGGATAAGAAGAGAGAATGTTACTTCAACAGAGAAGGTGAACCAGTTGTTCCAAAGAAAGACATAATCTTTGATGATGTTCTTCTCATAATTCCTTTGAGAGCTGAATACTATAGAAATGTGATGAAAGATGACAAATATGCTAAAAGACATGAAAAGGAGATCAGATATGCCATGATATCATGTCTGAGAAAAAGGGATGAAGAGAGAATGAAAAAGAGTGTTGAAGAAATGGTGAACAATCTGAAGAAGGTTGCTGAAGAGGTTAAAGCAGAAGCTGTTGAAGTTGAGGTTGTGAAGAAAATAAAAAGTGAAGAATTTGTTGTGAATGAAGAGGTTGAGAAAGCAGTTATTGAAGAACAGCAGATTGGAGAAGAAGTGAAGAAAGAAGGAGAAGAAGTGAAGAAAGAAGAAGAAGTAAAGAATGAGAATTTGGAAGCTGGTAATGTTGGTGATGAAGTCGGTGTTGAAGAAAAGCAGAATGATGCAAATCAGGAGCAGACAAAGACTGCAACAAACACCGAAGTGCCTATCACTGAGGTAAATTCTGATTCTGAAACTAAAATCAAAATTGTTGAACAGTGCAAGAAATGCATGGAACCGTGCAGAGCTTGTACTGAAAAAGATGAGCAATTCAGAACAAGAGATCTTGAATTCACTAAAATTGAAAACATTTTTAAAGAAATATGCAAAGAAATGCTAGAAAAAGAAAAAGTTCTAAAAGAAAATGATGAAAAATTTTCAGAAAAATGTAAAAAGTTAGAAACAGAAAATGAAGTTTTGAAAGAAAATGTTTCTAAAATGACAGAAGAATATTCACAAAAAGAAATTGTTTGTCAAGAAATGAAGAAAGAATATGACTCAATGAAATTAGCATATCATATTACGAAAGAGTCATAAGAAAAAGTGAAAGATGAAATGAAATATGTTCAATCAAGAATGAATTATCTTTCTGAAACAACTAAAGAACTTAAAAGAATGTATTCCATAAAACAAGATGTTGTTAATTCCTATATTGAGGATGTTGCTAAGCTAAAGCGACAGATTGCTGATTTAGAACAGGACAACAACAAGTTAAAGAGTTATCACGTGTCGTCATATGTGCTTGAACGAATTTTCAATATAAAACCGGGAGATGGTGAGTCTGAGCAAAACAAGAAAGGCATTGGCTCAGAGTTTCATCAAGTTCCACCACCGGGAAAATTTGCATTTTATGATGATGAAAAGGTCGAAAAAGCTTTCAACATGGTAGACCAATTGCCAGACAACATTGACATAACCTATTCCAAATCTGATGATTCTCATGATTCGGAGGTGGTAGGTAAAGTCGTTGAAAGTGTGTTGAAAGAAGAGTCGGTTGATACAGGTAAATCTGAATCACAGGATGAAGATGAAGGAAATCTTCATGATAGTTATCTGAAAAACACAAAATCCGAGAAAAGTTTGAATGATGATTCAAAAGGATTGGTTTATACCATGATTGGATCGGACAAATTGTTCTTAGATGTTGTATTCCCGATTCAGAATGTGATTTCAGAAAAGGTTGATAAAGTTTTCAAAATGGTTGAGATTGAGAAGTCTGAAATTTCAAAGTTTGCTGGTAAGAGTCATAGAGGTTCGTATAGCAAACCTAGTTTTAAGAAGAAAAACATGAAGGCTGGTTTGGGTTATAAGAAGAAACAAAGTTGAAAAAGAAATGAAACTCCGAATTTTCAGACAAAAATGAGTTTTGTTCAAGGAAAAAGTTTTGAAGAGGAGGAAAAACTAAAATTTAGTAATGAAGAGTTTTGTGTTCAAAAGGAAAAACAACAACCACAGGTCAAAGATGTGTCAATGAGAACATGTTTCAAATGTGATCAAAAAGGACATCTTGCTCGCAAATGTCCAAATCTAAAACCTGTGGATGTTGATATAAAGAAGATTGATGCTGAGAAACAAAAATCTGAGATTGTGAGACCAAGGTCAACCAGATTTGACTCAAAACAAACTTGGAGGTACAACACAAACAAGTTTGCTTCGACTCAAATTTGGAAACCAAAACAGATTATGTCTGATTCAAGACAGACCTGGAATTCTCACACACCCAGAGTCAGAACAACTCAAAGTTGGAAAAAGTCAGTTGATATGACAAAACCAAATGAGTTTTGGAAACCAAAAGTTGTTCAAAATCAAAAGATTCAAAAAGAGTCACATTTTTACAAACGTGGTACTCCTAAAGGTCAAAAATGGAGTGTAAAGAAACAGGTGATTCTTGAAAAAGATGAAAAAGTTGAGGTAAAAGTTGAAAAGATTTTTGTGAAAGATGACAAAGAGTTTCCATCATTGAATGAAAATTATTGTGTTGAAATGCCTAAGGTTCAACAGACCTGGGCTAAATTGTTCAAGTAATTGAGTAAGTTTGTTTGTGCAGGTGCTCATGGAATTTAAAGATTGTGAGTTTGAATCTCAGAGCAGCCTGACACAACAAGAGGAGGAGGCTGCTGCTGGATCCTGTGTTGGTTGAAACAGGAAGTTGATTTTCATTCTGTATATAAATAAACAATATTTTAAAACCTTAAAAATTGAAAAACCAAAAATATGTTAGTTTTTAATTTTTGTCAAAAATAGAAAATTTCAAAAATATGTGTTGATTTAATATGCCGAAACCCTCACGGCTGAACAAACATGATTACTTTCACAAGATTGAAAAACGGTTTTCAAACTGTCGAAAATCAACGGGTTGTAAATCATGGGGGTACATTATTTTTTTTCTGCAAAACAGAGCACATTAGCAGAAAATGGATGGCGAGACAAAGTTATCTACATCGGGTTGTCAAATTTTCTTTATATGATTTTGCATTTTAGGGGGAGATATATTTGTTGTCAGAAAATCCAAAAACATTAGAAAATTTGAAAAAGAAAAAAAACATGATAAAATTTAAAAAATTGAGTTTTTGCGTAAAAAGAGGAAATGATAGTACATTAGTAGACAGTTACAGTATGCTAAAGAAATGTAATGATTAAATAGTGTTAAACAGTCTTACTGATGATATGCCGATAGGTTTTTATACATTTAGTAAACTTTTTCGGGATACAACCAAAAACATTAGAAAATTTGAAAAAGAAAAAAACATGATAAAATTTAAAAATTGAGTTTTTGCGTAAAAAGAGGAAATGATATGACATCAGTAGACAGTTAGAGTATGCTAAAGAAATGTAATGATTAAATAGTGTTAAACAGTCTCACTGATGATATGCCGAAAGGTTTTTATACATTTAGTAAACTTTTTCGGGATATAAATCTAAATTCAAACTTACTTATTTCGTGGGGAACACTACTTGGATATATAGGTAACCCCTGAAATCTTGTTTGAAAGGTCCCTCTTTCTGAGATACTTGGTCTTTATACTCAGTGATATCTGGGGTATTATCCCGGGACTTCTGATTTTGCGGAAGCAATGGCCTAGTCCCCGGAGAATACTTTCCGCATTGCTTGAAATATAGCGCAGCCCTCAACAAATTGATGAAACAATAAAATTGATAGTCATTGTTGTTGTAATACAAAAGATCCTCTAAAGGGGACACACCAAAAGTCGAGCCGTCATCTCTTTGTTGAACGGAAGTTCTGACCTGAGCTCTCACGGTTTCGTACTATAATTTATTCCCCTTACAGATATCATCTAGGTATACTCACCTGTAAGACTGAATATTGGGATCTGGATACATGAGTATATTCAAGAGGTGGGACACATGAATGAGTTTAAGTTCTTAATACACCTAATTCGTATCCTGAATTAGTTGAAGTTTGTGTGAAAATTTAAGTGGACCAGTATATCTACAATCTAAGTGAATTGTTTAATTCTTAATGTGTAACTAAGCTCAACGGTACTTGTGACTTGTTAAAAACTGATATGACCCTCTAACGCAAACTCAAACAAAAATATTGTATGTAAATATGTTTGTACATATTTCTTTATTGCTTTATATTTTCTGAAAATACAAAAAGATTTTTGATTCTGCTTTATTTTCGACAACCGATGTCTGAAATGCTGAGTTTCAAAATCTAAGTAAGCTGATTGTGTTTCTGAAAATAAAAACAAGTTCATTAATTTGAAACTTGAATTTAAAAATTCAAAAAACAGTTTGTGACATTTCCAAGGCCATTAGTTTGGACTTGGATGATTTACTGTGAGGATTTTCGATATTGGACGTTGCCATATCTTTATAGATTGTTGATAGAGGGAGTGTTTTAGAGCCAGGTTATGATTTCTGGTAGTTTAAAATGTTGTTACTTATAAACGTATGAGTGATTGCAGATAGTCTAGATTACGATCTCGAAAGCAGAGTCTAAGGGGGAGTCTGAAGACAAGCTTGAAGCAAGAAGGAGCTTGTAGATAGAAAGCTAGGTGTCGATCCCAAAGCACGGAAGCTTGACGAAAAGGGGGAGCCTGAAGCTGATGGAAGAAGAGAAGGATTGATGGATGCTTATAATGTTACAACTTGAATGAAAAGGCAGAATGATCAAGACTGAAGATGTGACATGCTAAAGACTAGACATTGAAGACTTCGTCAATATCCGAGGGGGAGTCTGTTAGTGCATTACATCTATTGACTTCGTCTTGTATCATGTAATAGGATAGGATAGGATTATCAGTGTCCGAGGTGCAAGAAACAAAGTTTAGTGGGTTTACATGAGGTTCCCTTTGAAAGTGACATGTGACATGTTCAAGGGAAACCAGATCAGTCAGGTTTAGCTTGAACTTGTCATGGTCAGCTTCAAGAGAAACCCAACTACTATATATAGGGCACTTGTTGATTCATTTGGTACGACTTCTGAAATCTGTAACGAAGTGCTGCCAAAGTCTGTTCAGGTTGTAAACAGTGTTATTATCAATATTAGTGATAGATTAAAGAGTATCAAGTTGTTTCCACGTCCGTTTCACTGATTCCGCCTTTGAATCGGATTATACGCTCTTCTGATTGACTCGTTTGGGTTCAACAACGATCCTACAATACAGAACCTGAGAAAAAAATGAGTGTGAAAAAGGAGTTATTTTGACACAATTGGAATCTCGTATGATGACACCGTGTTCAGTTCTCCAGGTCAAGAAAAAAGCAGGTCAGTCTCATCAAAAAGTCAACATCTGATTTCTTCTTATTCAACTGCTATTAAAACGGATCTGAAGAAAAGTCAACAAAGTGTCGTAAAGGGTTCTGAACCAGAAACTGCAAGAAGGCGCATAGACTAACTAGATAAGCTAACATTTTTGTATCTGATTGTTCTTTAAATAGTGCCAACATTGAGTTTAACCTCATAAACTTCATTATAGAGTTGGGCTAGCGTTGATCCACCAAAAACAACCGTAAAAAGGATGCTTTTGCAAGAGGACCGTCAGATGAGTCAAGCCAGATTAGAACAAAGGTTAGAACATAAAACAGTGGTTCATACATCTGTTGACTTTGGTCAACAGATGGATGAAAACAGAGGTTTAAAACCACCGTTGGGTTAAAACAGTGTTTTGACTTAGTTCAAACAGATGTTTGAAACACCGTTGGGTTAAAACAGTGGTTTGACTTTGGTGAAGCAGACTTTTGAACCACTGTTGGGTTGATATTAGTGTTTGTTAAACTTTGGTGAAGCAGACTTTTTGAACCACTGTTGGGTTTGACTTTGGTGAAGCAGACTTTTGAACCTCTTATACTTTTCACTTTTATTTATTGTTGTCCAAATTATTCAAATCAAGAATCTTTATTACATATGACAAGCTACATTTAGAGTGGGTAGTAATAATTAATCAACAACTATTGTGCTCACTCATGAGCATGGCCATGGCCATGGTATTTATCACTTTTCTTTATTCTGTATATTTTTTTCAAGTTTATTTTAGTATTTAGTCATATAAATATATTTTTTTTAAACAGAATATCACCAAGAGCATCATCATGATCACAAGCATGATTCTGCTGTATCCATTTTTACTTTCTATCAAAATAGAATGGAAGCAGTGGAGAGAGTTTAGTATGATTTGGTAACTCGTGTATTAGTTTTGGTCTGTTGTACAAATTTTTTTTCTGTACTGTACAAAACGCTTGAGCAGCTTGCTCTTGTGTTTTTACTTCAATGACACTTGTATGATCGCATGATATGGACGAGGTCTTTTAGACAATGTTTGTCTTTGGCGGCCCTACAAAAGCTCGAGTCGGCTTGCTAAAAGTTCAAGTCGAGCTGGAGTTAGCCACTCGATATCGGCTTGCTATTTTTTTTTTTTTGAAAGATGTTCTTTTTTATTTGTTATTTAAAAAATGTTCCTTTTTTTATAACCCATTTTTAGTTAAACTTAAAAAATGTATAATCATTCGTTATTTAATAAAATGTGGTATGCATGGTTTTCTAAGAAACGGCCCGTGTTTGTACACGGGACTTACCGCTAGTACTATATAATAAAAGAAACCACTTTAGTGACACATGTCGCTTTATGAGGTGGTCTCAATTAAAATTTGTAGAAGATATTTGATGATAAAGATAAAGATAAGTGATAACCATATATTAATTATTAAAATTAAAAGATTTTGATTTTTTTTAAAGAGAACTTCATTAGAAACAAGACGAGTCCTCAAATAGAGGACCACCAAAACAAACAATTACACCATATACATAGGATAAACAACCCATTCCTTCCATTGAATGGAAGAGAATTTAGACCTATTCCTTATCCACAAAAATGACCAAGACTTGACCATTGCAATGATATCGACAACCCTCGGACTAGACCCTTTGAACACTTTATCATTTCGACCTCTCCAAATGGCCCAACACGTAGTCATAATAATCCCGCGCAAAATCTTTTTAGTCCACTTACCTGCAGCCATATGGTCTTGAACCCGCAATAAGTCTTCAAAATCAAAGGCAATAATCGGCGGAATTTTACACCACCTCTCAATCGCAGCCCAAACCCCAAGCGAGAAGGCGCAACCTGTAAACAAATGAGCAACAACTTCGTCCACCGATTCACAAAGAACACACATACTGTTCTGAATTGGAATGCTTCTGCGAATCAGCGCCAATTTTGTAGGAATACGTTGCATCTCTGTTTGCCATGCGAACACATTCACCTTGATTGGTATCCACGATTCCCATTGCATAAAATGATCTCGACGTACTTCGTTATCTTTCTGAATTAACTTCTTAACAGCAGCCACTGAAAACTCATCTTTCGCCTCTTCTCCCCACTTCCAACGATCTCTAGAACCTGTAAAAACAACATTTTTCAACAGAAAATGAAGGTCTTGGTACTCGGAAATTTCTGTGACTGTTGTAACACCCCTACACCATTCTGGATAAAAGTTAATGCCGTTTGGATTCTGCTTCAATCTTTCAGCCACTGTACACTATTTGCACAGCTCTAATGTGTATAAACTTGGCCACCTTTCTCGAAGTACAGACTCTCCAACCCATAAATCCTGCCAAAACCTTAGATCCCTTCCATTCCCTAACTCTGGCCTGATCAGCATTCGAACACCTTGACCGTTCAGGCTACATTTTTCAACATAATTAACAATAGATTTCCAGTAGTCAGAAGCGTGTTTTTAACTGGCAAAAAGCACCAACGACCCCGACCACCGTGTATAGCTTCACCAATTCTACACCAAATGGAGTCTTTCTGAGTTTTAAATCGCCACACCCACTTTGTCAAAAGAGCCAAGTTCACATCTTTAATTTTGGAGATCCCTAACCCACCATTTTTTTAAGTTGGGTAAATATGCAATTAAGAAGTTTTTTGAAAGAAAATATGCAATTGTCCCTATATAAAAATATCTGACCCAAAACTATATCCAAAAGTACCGAACATCCAATGAATAACATCCAACTTCCTAATTAGAAGGGATTTAATATGTTACAGAATATATTCGTTTACACTGTTGCAACATTAATCATCGTGGGGTTTTAGTTTTACAACATTAACTATATCTTTTGTTACAAAAAAGAATTTGCTTTACTGGTTGTCGCAACCCCCGACTCCTACCCCGGGAGCGGGTGTCGTGAGATCCAGATTAGTGGTATCGGTGTTCATTAATTTGGCAGCAGAAATTTACATCAGGACCGTAGTTAGAAAATAGTTTATCAAAGTAAAACACCTCACTTTTACAATTAATAAATACATGGGAAAAACCCCAGTTTCCATTACAATATTTTTATAGGAATAAACCCTAATTTATTGAAATAAAACTTCTTTCTTATTTAGGTAACTTTTATAGCCACTTTTCCAAGCCTTCAGTGCTTAACAACTGGCTTCTATTTGGCTTTCACATTTTGTTACCTGAAACGCGTTTTAAAAACATTTTATCAGCAAAAAATACTGGCGAGTGCATCCCAATTTAATCAAAACAAGCTTTTATCATTTTACAGTATTGAGGGCAATTACAATGTTTATATCTACCCAATTACCACCCACGGTACTGTCAATCCTGACTTGTGGTCATGCTACTACTCACGGTGTAGTAACAAGTAATGTATACAAAACCCCAACATACCGATAGTAATTGTAGGATGCATAGACTCAATCACTGTTATCATAATGTAAAACAATTGAGGTTTGTATAAGAAGGTTTATAAAAATAGATGTACTCACATTGCTATTTTAGATAATACTACTGCTTTCTGGTGACTTCCTAGTTATAATCTATTAAAATTAAACAATGCACACGTGTTAGTAAAATAACCCAATTTACATTAGCCATACCCCCAAGACAGAACTCCAACGACTAAGTCAGGCAGAGCCTCGACATGCGTTACGGAGCCCTAGACCTAGATCAATCGGGTAGAGTAACTAATAACCAGGGGTTATAATACTTACAACGAGGCAGAGCATCGCTTTTTAGGGGTATAATACCTGAGAGTTTTAGCTATTAATATTTGAGAGAGAAAGAAAGATTTTGAACGAATTCAACTGAAGTCGAGCACCCCTTATATAGGTCTGATCATGGTAGGCTCATGGCACACAACTGCCGCTTATATCTTTCTCGCAGCCCGTGAGAGAACTAGGGTAGGCCCTAGCTTAGTCGAGTCAGACCACTAGCCTTCACACGCTTTGGGACACGTGGCGCAACCGGGTGCGACCTGGTGTCACCTTGTCGCGGCCTGCAACAGACTGGCTTGTCTAGGTCGCGCCCCGCGAGAACTACATAATTTGTTTTTAATTGATTTTTATTAATATAAAGGTATATTAGGTCCGTTTTTCGTATACGGGGTGTAATTTAGGACGTATAGGGGTATTTTAATGGTTTTGGGAGAGTTGTTATATCTTCCACACCTTGTTTTAGATCTCGTCCTCGAGGTTTACTGGAACATGTGTGGATATTTCCTTTGCATATCTGATTCGAGCTCCCAAGTGTATTCTGATCCTCTCTTGGAATCCCATTTTACTTTGACCAAGACTAATCTCTTGTGTTTGAGATTCTTGATCTTTCTATCTTCAATCTGTAGCGGTTTTTCTATAAACTTAAGTTTCTCATTTACCTCTATGTCCTTAAGAGGTACCATTAATGTTTCATCTGCTAAACACTTCTTGAGATTACATACATGAAATATATCATGTATTCCTGCCATTTCCTCTGGCAGTTGTAGCTGGTAAGCTATTGGTCCTATTCTTCTAATAATCTCAAAAGGTCCACCATACCTGGGGCTTAGTTTTTCCTCTCTTAATAAATCTGACCACTCCTTTCCATGGAGAAACTTTTAATAACACCTTATCTCCTACCTGAAATTCCAATGGTTTTCGTCTGTTATCAGCATAACTCTTTTGACGATCCCGTACTGCTTTCAGTTTTTCTTTGACTTTAATAATCTTGTCCGTTGTTTCTTGTACTATCTCTGGTCCCGACAGTTGTTTTTCTCCAATTTCTGCCCAACAGACTGGAGTTCGGCACTTTCGTCCATAGAGTGCTTCAAATGGTGCAGCATTAATACTGGTATGATGGATGTTATTGTAGGAAAATTCTATTAATGGTAAATGATCGTCCCAATTTCCTCCGAAATCAATTACACAAGCTCTAAGCATATCCTCCATTAATTGAATTGTCCTTTTGCTTTGTCTGTCCATTTGAGGATGATAAGTCGTGCTTAGTTTTAACTTGGTTCCTATTGCCTTTTGGAAACTAGTCCAAAAATTACAAGTAAAACAGCTATCTCTATCAGAAACAATAGATAAAGGAATTCCATGTATTGAAACTATTTCATTTACATATAACTTAGCTAATTGTTCCATACTGAAAGTTTCCTTCATAGGTAAGAAATGAGCAGACTTGATTAATCTGTCTACAATCACCCAGATTGCATCATTACCGTTTCGTGTCTTGGGTAATTTAGTAACAAAGTCCATTGTTATCAATTCTCATTTCCATATTGGCATTTCGAGTTGTTGCAATACACCTGAGGGTTTCTGATGTTCTGCTTTAACCTGTGAACAGGTTAGACACTTAGCAACATAGGTTACTATATCCTTTTTCATTCCTATCCACCAGAAATTCGTTCTTAAGTCTTGATACATTTTATCATTATCAGGATGTATCGTATACTTAGATTTATGTTCCTCTTCTAAAATTCAGTGGCGTAGGTTTCCTTGTTTAGGTATCCAGATTCTTTTCTTATGGAATCTCCAAATTCCATACGTTCCTTGTTTTAATTCCTTAATCATTCCTTTTAATTTTTCAATATCGTCCTTGATTACTGTTTCCAGTATTTCTCTAATTTGCTCATTTAAATCTATCTGCAGATTTAATTTGAGATAACGTACTCGTCTTGGCTTTTCATGATACTTTCGACTTAAAGCATCAGCTACTACATTATCTTTTCCTGCATGATACTGGATATCACAATCAAAATCACTAAGAATCTCCATCCAGCGTCTCTGTCTCATATTTAACTCCTTTTGCCTAAAAACATATCTTAGACTCTTATGATCGGTGAAAATAGTAAACTTACTACCATAAAGATAGTGTCTCCAACTCATAAGGGCAAAAATTATGGATCCTAACTCTAAATCATGGGTTGTATAATTCTCTTCATTATTCTTAAGTTGTCTAGAGGCATAGGCTATAACCTTTTGACGCTGCATTAACACACATCCATAACCTAACTTAGACGCATCACAATAGATTATAAAGTCTTCAGTTCCTTCTGGTAATGCGAGTATAGGTGCGTTGGTTAACTTTTGCTTTAGAATCCTAAAAGCTTCCTCCTGTTTTGGTCCCATTCAAACTTAATTGATTTGCAGGTCAATTTCGTTAAGGGAATAGCTATTCTAGAAAAATCTTGAATAAAACGTCTATAATAACCTGCTAGTCCAAGAAAACTTCTCACCTCCGTCGGTGATTCAGGGACTTTCCACTTAGTAATCGCCTCGATCTTTGTGGGATCTACATGAATTCCTTCATGATTAACCAGGTGTCCAAGGAATTGCACTTCCTTTAGCCAAAATTCGCATTTTGAAAATTTAGCATAAAGCTTTTCTTTTCTCAGCAAATTTAAAAGTATAAACAAATGCTCTGCATGATCCTCTTTACTCTTAGAGTAAATAAGAAGGTCATCTGTAAAGACAATTATGAATTTATCTAGATATGGTTTACATATTCTGTTTATCATGTCCATAAATGCGGTGGGGCATTAGTTAAACCACGTGGCATGACTGTAAATTCATAATGACCATACCTTGTTCTGAAAGCAGTTTTAGGAATATCCTCTTCCTGTACTTTTAGTTGATGATATCCTTAGCGTAGATCGATCTTAGAATAGAATCGAGCTCCTTGCAATTGATCGAACAGATCATCGATTCTCGATAGTGGGTACCAATTTTTAATCGTAACCTTGTTTAATTCTCGGTAATCAATGCACATACGCATTGACCCGTCCTTCTTCTTGACAAACAATATTGGTGCTCCCTATGGCGATGAACTAGGCTGTATGAAACCTTTCTCCAGAAGTTTGTCCAACTGTTTCTTCAGTTCTTGCATCTCTGCTGGTGCTAAACGGTAAGGTGCCTTGGCAATCGGTGTTGTCCTTAGTGTTAGGTGAATTCTGAATTCAACCTCTCTATCTGGCGGTAATCCAGGTAACTCTTCTGGAAAAATATCTGAGAATTTAGATACTACGGAAATATCTTTTAATTCTTTTCCTTTAGTGTTAATGATTACGGAAATCATATACACTAGTGATCTTTTCCTTGCATAGCTGGTTGTTTTCATCACATAAATGAATTTTGTGGACCTAATTGGCTTATCTCCTTTAATTGTGATCTTTTCACCCTTTGGTGAACTTACTTGTACTGAATTTTGATCACATAGAATACTGGCGTGATTAGCTACTAACCAGTCCATTCCTAATACAATATCAAATCCAGCCAGATTCATTGGATACAGGTTAGCAATAAAGTTATGGTTTAGAATTTCTATTCTTGCTCCCTACAAGAATTCAGTAATCTTAATGGATTCTCCATTTGCTTTTTCTACCAAACATTCTTGTTAAATTTTAGTTAATGGTTGATTGAGAAGTTTGCAGAACGAACTATTAATAAAATTTTGGTTTGCACAAGAGTCAAATAATACTTTAGCAAAAAAATATCATTAACTAAAAACGTACGGGCAATCACATCCAGAATCATCTTGGCTTCTTCAGCTGTTAGGACAAATGCTCGGGCATTCTTAGTAGTTTTGTTGTTTGTTGCTGGAGCTAGTTTCGGACAGTTCGGTTTGATATGCCCAGTTTCTCCACAGTTGAAGCATAGCTTATTGGTGGGTTTCCTCCTACAGTCTTCTTCCTTGTGTCCAGACATTTTGCAAA
Organism: Helianthus tuberosus; assembly: GCA_030545235.1. NCBI lineage: Eukaryota > Viridiplantae > Streptophyta > Magnoliopsida > Asterales > Asteraceae > Helianthus > Helianthus tuberosus. The sequence continues at coordinate 151,954,319 of CM060407.1, read as the reverse complement.
AGTTGAAGTATATCGAGCATTTTCCTGAATGCTTCTTCTTGCAGTACTTACAGTAAGGTGCAGAGGTAGAACCTGTACTTTTCCCACGGTAGGTATTTCCATAACGAAATTCTTGGGTAAGCCTTTGGGATAGGTTCTTTCTCTGGTTTTCTTCTTGCGTACATAACAATTCATCAGTCAAGGTATTGGCTAATTCTACTGCTTCTTCTATGGTTTGTGGTCTAGCTGCCTTGACTACGTGTCTGAATTCACTAATTAATCCCCAGATGTAACGGGAGATTAGTACTGGTTCTGGTGAAGCTAAGGTTGGCACTATTATAGCATATTCGAAGAATATGGTAGTGTAACCCTTGCAGTCTATTCCAGTCATTTTAAGATTTAAGAACTTATTAGCGATTTGTTCTTTTTCATGAGGAGGACAAAATTTCCTTTCAACGATATCCTTAAAGTCAGTCCATTCCATATTATAAATTTTATCACTTCCTCTAGACTGGATAATAGTATTCCACCATTCTAAGGCTGCATTCTTAAAAATATTAGAAGCAAACATAATCTTATCTTCATCTGCACATTTGCTTATTTTTAAGACTGTTTCTGTCTTTTCTATCCAACATAGAGCTGCAATGGCTCCTTCATTGCCGGAGAATTCTATTGGTTTGCAAGACCAGAATTCTTTGTAAGAACAACCATATGATATGGTTCTTCTTCTTTTTGGAATGGGTAATTGGCGTAGCGGTCCATTATTCACGTTGTGACTGGGTTCATTAGGTGGTCGTGGTGCGGGTACTGGGTCAGGGTACTGAGGTATCGGTTCTCCATATGGGTACAGGTTGTTTAATATCTCCTGAACATACTGATCGGTATCCCAATATGGATCTAAATGATTAAGGTTAGTATATTGTGCTATGGGATTTGGTATCGGTTCTTCCTGTGGATAAAGTTCTTGATATTCCCTATGGTCATCTTCCCATGGATCATACACTAAAGGATTAGGTGCTGGGATTCTAGATATCTCGTTAGTGTCAAATGTTGGTATGGGAAATTGATTTCCATGGTTAGGTTCTATCTACATTGGTTGGGTTGGAAATAATGGCAGTGGTTGTGGTGCGACTATCTGATCAAGGTTTGGATCTGCTGCAGTGGTGGCTAGCATATGGAAGTTTGCCAACTGTCTATTAACTGCCTCCTGAGTTTGGGCATTTACTTCCCTATTAGCTGCTGCTAACGCTCTTTGTTGTTGTAACTTTTTCATCCTCTTTCGCCTATAATGTGCTCCCCAACTGAACCATTCTCTGTTTTTTGGAGGGAACGGTTCTTCGGATTGCGCCTTAAAGATTAAAATTCCCTTTTCTGTATCAGCAGAATACCCCGAAGGAGTAGGCTGTGATGAGGTTCCTTCACTCTTGGGGGAACTATCTAGATGACGGTAGGCGTCAGATGTACCTTGCTCACTCATACTGTAAACTAACAAATTGTCAAATAACACAAAATAATAATATACATATATACACATAATCACATAGATTATTTCCTAACATAATTGATAAAAATCTTGGTGTCAGCAGAACACTTCTGTGGCTTAAATCAGCGGTTGTAGCTCTGATACCACCCTTTGTCGCAACCCCCAACCCCTACCCCGGGAGCGGGTGTCAATAGAGATCCAGATTAGTGGTATCGGTGTTTATTAATTTGGCAGTGGAAATTTACATCAGGACCGTAGTTAGGAAATAGTTTATCAGAGTAAAACACATCACTTTTATAATTAATAAATACATGGGAAAAACCTAAGTTTCTATTACAATATGTTTATAGGGATAAACCCTAATTTATTGAAATAAAACTTCTTTCTTATTTAGGTAACTTGATGTATAAGAATTTATACATCTTTTAAACGTCAAATATGCCCCGTTTATGCGAAAACTCTTTGTATTTTCATTGATTTTGGTACTCATTTGATTTGTTTGTGAAAATACAAGTCCGGGCTTCGGCCCGGTGTTGAAACGGAGGCTTTTGGAGCAAAATGGAGCAAAAATGAAGCTTTCTAGCAAATTGCCAGATATGGCACTACCGTGCCAAACAGTGGCACGACCGTGCCAAACAGTGGCACGACCGTGCCAAACCTCCCGACATCAACATACGAGAAAGTGGCTCTGACACTTGCCAAGCACGACCGTGCCAAAAGGTGGCATGGTCGTGCCATTCTCCCAGCAGCTTAAATACGAGTTTCTAGCTCATTTGGAAGGGAGTTGGAGCATCTTGGTGAAGTTTTCTCTCAAAATTCTGGACTTGGAAGGTTGTTGAAGCCAAGGAGGAGCTTGGAGAAGACTAAATCATTGAAGATTCACTCAATTTTACCACTTTAATCTTGTCTTTAAACTTGGTTAGCCTACTTTCTACATTATGAACAATTTAATCTTTCTTGTAGTAGTCATGAGCCTTATGGGCTAAACATTTGTATTGTCTAAACTTTGTTGAAGCTAATGAATATGTGATAACATGGAAGTAGATGTGATGATTGTTCTTGTTAATCTTCATGTTGACATTTAATCTTGTTCTTGGAATTCATGTGCATGCTTAAAGTTCTTGTTCTTGAATGTTTGCTCATAAGTATTTACATGTTGTGTTGGAAAGCCCATGTAAAGATTATGATTATTGAATCTTGTTAACTTGTTAGTATGATTCATAGCATGAAACTAGGAATGGTGATTGCTAATGTGATATGAATGATGATTTGAGCATGTGTATGAATTCTTGCATCTAGATTTGGAAAGATCAAAAGTATGTTTATATGGATTCTATAGTTTGTGTTCATGTTAGTTTGATGATTTAGGCCAAAGTTGTTAGCTAGTATGACCATGCTTGTGGTTCATATCAAGAACATGATGATAGTGCCAACTACTTGAAACCAAGTTAGGGTGATTAGTGTGTTGTTTGTAGTAGTTTTCCCTAATTTGTAGAGTTAGGAGTTTTGACAAACAAATAACTCATGATTAAAGATTAACATCAACTTAGCAAGTGAGCTAAGAAGCCTTGATTGGGGGCTTAGTTAAATGAGAGCTTGCATCATCACAAACCCTTCCTCTTTGTTGTCACATGTTTGTTAGTGGAGACTTAGTTTAGGCAACCTTTCTTAGATATTGTTCTTTGTTAGAATTTCTAGTAGTTTATTTATTTGCATGCTAATTTAGAAAAAATCAACCCATCAATTGAAAAGGCTTTAAAGTAGCAAAAGTTTACTATCGAGACACCGCAACCACGGATTGATATCCGGTTCTTGCCGATAAGCTATATTACCACCCGACGGGTACACTTGCCCTTTGTGTGTGTAGTTAGTTCCTAGGTGAAAACCCATTTTTAAAACTAAATCCGTGTGAAGAAAAACTCAATATATATATATATATATATATATATATATAATTCACGCACATTAAGTTTTTGGCGCCGTTGCCGGGGATGCGGTCTTCTTGAGAACGGGTCGTGTTACTTATTTAGCCACTTGTGAAAATTGTATAAAGTTTTTGTCTACTTGTTTTATTTGCCTTTGCTTGATTATTTGAAAATAATAATAATAATAATAATAATAAAAACAAAAATCGAGCACTACCAACAGTAAACCTGGCACTACCAGACATGAGAGTGTCAGCCCCTTTTGCAGACTAATAATAGAACCATTTAATAAAGATTCAACCACCCTCTTCATCTTCTTCATAACTCCATCTTCCTCACTTGAACTCATTCAAAGCACTCACGAATCCCCTGCATTTCCTAGCTTCCTCCAAGAATTTCTTTCATTCCAACAAACATTCCAGGTACGAATTCTTCCTTTTTCTTGTTAGTTTCTTGTGATTTGGGTGTCATGTTCTTCATAGTTAGTTTTCTTTAAGTTTTTAGGGCTTGGTCTAAATCACCCAATTCAAGCCCGTTTTTCATGTTTTTTGTGTTGGTTTGAACCACAATGGACCGATCTACAAAACCCCTAAGCAAAAATGTGAAAAAATCGGGGTTTCGGGGGTGATTTGAGCGTTTTTCCCATCTGGGTTCCGTCGTGCACAAGGGTGCCATGATACGGCACGGTCGAGCTCTTCATACTGTTCGTCAGATCTTCATAAATTAATCCATAAATTCAAACCGCACGAGGGTGCCATCATATGGCACGATCGTGCGAGCCGGTTAATCGCTCAAACCACCCGACATTGTTTCCGGAGATTGGTCAGGCACGAGGGTGCCGATGGGTGGCACGACCATGCTTCTCAGAAAATTGGTTCAAAATCAGAGCCGAAATTCGGCCACGCACGAGGGTGCCTTGGGGTGGCACGATCGTGCGACTGGGAAATAAAAACCTAGATCTTCATAATTTCCCCAGAAATCTTCATAATCTTGCTGATTCCAGGCCAAGCACGGTAGTGCCATATGGTGGCAATACCGTGCCATTTTGTCCAGTTCCATATTTTATGTCTGTTTTTAGCTGCTGATTAATTTGTGTCTCAATCTTGCAGATGGATCACCCGTAGTTGCGGTTCAACAACAATGCCAGGGAAGGGTATTGCGTAGCTAAAGTGGAAAGGCTATGGGCTCGAAGACACTTAATTGAGCCCATGAGGAGACTACAAATGGTTGACTTGGACTTGCTCGGACAATCCGAGTGGTTTAATGATCTTATGACGCCTCCATGGTCAGGCCTTTTCGAGATAGCGGAGTCTCAGTATATAGAGCTGGTGATCAAGTTCTTTGCATCTTTTCGGTTCAACTTTCCTTGCCCAGATGTGTATGAAAAGAATGTTGGTGTGAAATATCGATTGGGAAGGAAATGGCATCATCAATCGATCAGCCGATTTGGTGTAGTTTTAGGGTTGTACGATGAGGATGAGATAGACACGGAGTTGTTTCATGATACTTTACAGGATTGGGATCCAAACGCAGACAAGGCAGCCTTTTGGGACCAGATCACTGTACCAGGTCGAGTATGGGACCCGAGGAGGGCCAAGGCAACATGGATTCTTGACCCACTTCACCGAGTCATTGAGCGCGCTATCTTCCACGTCATTGGGGGGTCGGGGTGACAGCACGAGCAATATCACCACCTGTGACCTTTTTCACCTTTACTGCATCATCTCTGGCTCAAATTGCAACTTAGCTGTCAGCGTTGCAGAGTCGATTTTTCGGGGTGTTGGTTTGACACCCACGTCGCACATCTGCGGAGGGGCCTTTGCTACCAAACTCGCCAAATACTATCAGGTTTCGTTAAACAATCTGACCGAAGCTTGTGACTATGGCCTTCTCGATCTGCAACAGCTGAACTCTATGCATCTGACTCGCGAAGTAGACGGGATCCCGAAGCTTGTGGACAAATTGGGAAGGATTTGGGACCCACTACCTGTAGATGATGACGCTGATGACAATGATGAGGGTGGTGATGGTGGTGATGGTGGCAATCATGACGTACACATGCATGACATTCCAGTTCATGGCGAGGAGGGGGTCGCTGGGGGAGCAGACCACCACATGCAGATTGGACAGATGGGCCATGGTTTTGATAGCCCGAACTGGGATAATGTTTATGGTGGAGGTGGTTATGAGCATGGTGCCTACGGTCCTTATGAGCCGTCATCGATGGATCTATGGAGGCGTATGGATAGACTTGTTTTAGAACAGGAGGAGGTGAGGTGAGATGTGGCTTTGATACGCGCGGAACAACATAGGCAGGGGAACTTCATGGAAGACATGTATGAGCAGACCCGTCGCAGCTTCGACTGGTTGTTTGGTTCGCAGCAGCATATCGCGGCCTCGCTCAACAATCCTTACACGCAGTCACCGCCGCGCTTTTCACGCAGGTCTAGATTTGATCGTCGGGACGACGCCGGTCCTTCGGGATCCGGTGACAGGTTTTATTCCCGCTTCCCATCTCGTCTTTTTACCATTATTTCGTGTTTGAGGGGTGTGTCATTTTCCGTTGTACGTACACCCCTCTGTCGTAGGTAGTTTAATCTTTTGTTGTTTTAGTAGTGGGTTAAATGAATAAATCAAGGCAAGGGTAAAAATGGGTTGGGTAATTTTCTTGTGAATTTGATCATGTTTGCTAAGTGTGCAGTGTCGGCTCAATGAGATGTTGGCTTGGTGGATGGCTTGGTAGTTCGTTGTGGATGCTCCTTTTTGCTTCGTCATGTTCCGATTCTAGCCTTATGTTTCAGGGGAGTTTTCGTGTTCCTGCCTTCCTTTATTTGTATTGAATTCGCACTTCCGTTGCTTATTCAATTTTTTGTTGTACATCGAGGGCGATGTACAATTCAAGTGTGGGGAGGTAGTCTATCTCTTGAGCTTTGTTGTCAATTATATAAAAAAACAAAACAAAACAAAAATAATATTAATATTAATAAATAATAATAATAATAATAAATAATAATAATAATAATAATGCAAAGCTCTCTTTTAACAATTTTTGTGGCATAATAATCAAATCAACATAAGTATCGAAATAAGCACTAAAATTTTTGATAAATAAATAAGGGTAAACGCAAAAAGGGGGTTCGCTCATGTAAGGAACACCGTCAAGACATGTTTTTTGTATAAATTTGAGCATGAGAAATCAAGCGATTGACCTACTTGTTTGCCTTGCATATTTACCCAATACGCCCGTTTCCGTGAGTTATTTTTGAGCCTTATAGCATTAGGATTATTTTTGCTCATGTTTTTACGGGCAAAGATTGAGTGAGCCGGATGACTATTGCGATTTAGAACTTGTGTTAGGTATACATATCGAGGCCACAAAGCAAAAATACAAACATAAAAATGATTGAGGCATTTGGAAACATTTTTGTTTTAGCCATTTTTATTCATCTCCCTACCCAAATCTTTCCCCTAGTCAAACCAGTTTGAGCCTTCCCCGTTCGTTTCTTTTAAACGACTAAATATTAACCACTTAGCCAAATTAGCCTTTTATATTTTGAACCCATTTTTGGTTGGAAACCCGGTTCGGTTAGTGATTAACTTGTAGCTTTGTATAGTTTCCTCTTCGTTGTTATGTACCCTCATGATCAAGAGTTTTTATCTAAGTAGACGTACTTAGGTCTCTCTAAAGCATGGGTTGTAAAAAAACCCAAAGAAAAATAGTTGAAAAAGCCTTATCAATCGGCTTTATTAGAGCAATTTTTCGGCTTTATTAGAGCAATTTTGGGAGTGAAAAGCAATACTTTTCAGTTAGCTCTCGGTTAGCTATTATTTAGTTGTATACTTCTATTTTCTTGTATTACAAGTTAGTCGAACCGTCAGGCTACAACCGCTTTAGCCACTTTTAAAAATCCACTTCCACACCCTTAACCCAAGCCAAGTTACAACCCAAACAAAACCTCATGATTTATGTTATATTTTTGCCGAGTGATTAGAATTGATCCTTCCACAAGCTTATGATATCGCATAGTTATCGTCTTGGCATCGAGTTTTCTAAACATACTCCATAAATTGTATGTGCACCTATATTTAGCCGAGTGTGTGTGAACATTGTGAGGATGCATGGTGAACTTGTAGGGATTTCTAAGATGGACCATTACTCAAAAACATATTTTAACCCCTCTTTTCGGTTCTTTCTTTATGTCGAGCACTCCTTGATTGTTATAACCCAAATTATTTATTTGTGCTTATGAAATGCTAGTTGAGATGATTGCCATTGAGAGAGTTTCGCTCATTTTAGTTTGCTTGAGGACAAGCAAAGTTCAAGTGTGGGGATGTTTGATATATAAGAATTTATACATCTTTTAAACGTAAAATATGCCCCGTTTATGCGAAAACTCTTTGTATTTTCATTGATTTTGGTACTCATTTTAGTTGTTTGTGAAAATACAGGTCCGGGCTTCGGCCCGGTGTTGAAACAGAGGCTTTTGGAGCAAAATGGAGCAAAACTGAAGCTTTCCAGCAAACTTCCAGATATGGCACAACCGTGCCAAACAGTGGTACGACCGTGCCAAACCTCCCGACACCGGCACTCTCGCAAGCACTAGCAGTCAGCAAGCACAACCATCGAGGATCAGGGAACGCACGATTGTGCCAAGCAGTGGCACGACCGTGCCAGGTCAAAAATAACATCTGATCAGCTCATTTCCGAGATCGCACCAGTCATCACCGAGTGTTCATCGACACGCACGACCATGCCATGGCCCGGCACGGTCGTGCCACCGTGGAAACATTTGAGCGGGATTTTTCCCAAAATGGTAGCAAACATGGTCAACATACGACAAAGTGGGTCTGACAATTGCCAAGCACGACCGTGCCAAAATGTGGCATGGTGGTGCCATTCTCCCAGCAGCTTAAATACGAGTTTCTAGCTCATTTGGAAGGGAGTTGGAGCATCTTGGTGAAGTTTTCTCTCAAAATTCTGGACTTGGAAGGTTGTTGAAGCCAAGGGGGAGCTCGGAGAAGACTAAATCATTGAAGATTCACTCAATTTTACCACTTTAATCTTGTCTTTAAACTTGGTTAGCCTACTTTCTACATTATGAACAATTTAATCTTTCTTGTAGTAGTCATGAGCCTTATGGGCTAAAAATTTGTGTTGTCTAAACTTTGTTGAAGCTAATGAATATGTGATAACATGGAAGTAGATGTGATGATTGTTCTTGTTAATCTTCATGTTGACATTTAATCTTGTTCTTGGAGTTCATGTGCATGCTTAAAGTTCTTGTTCTTGAATGTTTGCTCATAAGTATTTACATGTTGTGTTGGAAAGCCCATGTAAAGATTATGATTATTGAATCTTGTTAACTTGTTAGTATGATTCATAGCATGAAACTAGGAATGGTGATTGCTAATGTGATATGAATGATGATTTGAGCATGTGTATGAATTCTTGCATCTAGATTTGGAAAGATCAAAAGTATGTTTATATGGATTCTATAGTTTGTGTTCATGTTAGGTTGATGATTTAGGCCAAAGTTGTTAGCTAGCATGACCATGCTTGTGGTTCATATCAAGAACATGATGATAGTGCCAACTACTTGAAACCAAGTTAGTGTGATTAGTGTGTTGTTCATAGTAGTTTTCCCTAATTTGTAGAGTTAGGAGTTTGGACAAACAAATAACTCATGATTAAAGATTAACATCAACTTAGCAAGTTAGCTTAAAAGAATAATTTTTAGGTGATTAGAATGTTAATTCATTTTAAGTTTTCCTAAGAATTATATGACTAGGAAGCCTTGATTGGGGACTTAGTTAAATGAGAGCTTGCATCATCACAAACCCTTCCTCTTTGTTGTCACATGTTTGTTAGTGGAGACTTAGTTTAGGCAACCTTTCTTTGATATTGTTCTTTGTTAGAATTTCTAGTAGTTTATTTATTTGTGTGCTAATTTAGAAAAAATCAACCCATCAATTGAAAAGGCTTTAAAGTAGCAAAAGTTTAGTATCGAGACACCGCATCCACGGACTGATATCCGGTTCTTGTCGATTAGCTATATTACCACTCGACGGGTACACTTGCCCTTTGTGCGTGTAGTTAGTTCCTAGGTGAAAAAACCATTTTTAAAACTAAATCTGTGTGAAGAAAAACTCAATAAAAATATATATATAATTCACGCACATCATAACTTTTATAGCCACTTTTCCAAGCCTTCAGTGCTCTCCAGCTGCCTTCTATTTGGCTTTCACATTTTGTTACCTGAAACGCATTTTAAAAACATTTTATTAGCAAAAAATACTAGCGAGTGCATCCCAATTTAATCAAAACCAGCTTTTATCATTTTACTGTATTGAGGGCGATTACAATGTTTATATCTACCTAATTACCACCCACGGTACTGTCAATCCTGACTTGTGGTCATGCTACTATTCACGGTGTAGTAACAAGTAATGTATACAAAACCCCAACATACCGACAGTAATTGTAGGATGCATAGACTCAGTCACTGTTATCATAATGCAAAACAATTGAGGTTTGTATAAAAAGGTTTATAAAATAGATGTACTCACATTGCTGTTTTAGATAATACTACTGCTTTCTGGTGACTTCCTGGTTATAATCTAGTCCAACGACTAAGTCAGGCAGAGCCTCGACATGCGTTACGGAGCCCTAGATCAATCGGGTAGAGTTACTAATACGTAACCAGGGGTTATAATACTTACAACGAGGCAGAGCTTCGCTTTTTAGGTGTCACACCCCAACCGATGGCGGAAACATCAGGGCGCGGCACTAAGAGAAACAGATTATCACACCCCCAAAATCCACATGCGGAGTATCACCGCTTGGAGGCGTGACTGACCAGGATCAAGCCACCAATCATATTGAACAAGCATGTAAGTAAACATAATTCAACCAAACAATATGAAAGGTGTTCAAAAACCAAAGCATAGTTAAGTGTTTAGCGGAAGCATAATTGTAAAACCCATAGCAAGTATTAAGTATGAAATAAAGTAATGTTTAAAGCATGGCACACACTGCCATGTCCCACAACTACTGTTCCTCCCTGTGCAAGCTCCATGAGTACCTAATGACCTGCAAGGCATGTAGCAACGAATCAACAACAAAGTTGAGCGAGTTCACAGTTGGTTGTTTGGTTATAGTATTCATTTCATAAATCGTATGTTCGTTTTGTAAACCATGTATCGTATTAATCCTTATCGCGGCCAATCCAGGCATGTGTGCCATGATTAGTAGGGGCTTCCCATGTGTTACAAGACCACGCGTATCGACTACTACGAAAATGTAAGAGGTGCCCTAAGTCAATGTCTATCAGCATTGACCCTTTGCCCATAGTCCATTAGTACACGCCTATCCGACTGGCACGGTGTGAGGATTGTTAAACCTAATAGCGCTATTAACTAATGACCCGCTCGCCCTAGGCCTCGGCGATTAAGTCGATAATTGAGGGACTTCCTTTGATAGAGGTGATGGTCTTAAGATCGTGTACGTAGGCTTTACGTACGTGCCCTTCAATCCGAGGACAGTAGTAAGTATAACTGTACGTAGGTTTTACGTACGTTCCCTTCAACCGAGGACAGTAATAATTTGTTTAATAGTAATAGTTGTACGAGTAGTTATTCCATCCCATTCCCAACCCCTGGGAATCCCATGCCTTGGCTAGTGTGAACTCACCTTGGTTTGCTCGGCAGATACACAGAAAAGTCAAGTCTAGCAGCTAGTGGTCAACCACGTCCTAAAATGGTTACCATACAAGTCAGGTCTAGGTGCACGTATGATTACACATAGGTAGCAGATTATGAACACAAGTTGATCATGGCAAACACATAATACACGTTAACACCTTAACAGTAACAGTCAAGCACTCCTCATGTCTAATCTTGTACGATCCGAAAGATATGGCCCAATAACAATCGGCCCAACATGTTGTGCGTTCAGCACGGCCTTGTGCGATCCACAACATGTTGTGCGACTCCGATAAACACCCGGCCCAAAATATCAAGAAGCCCAAAATAACATAAGTGGTTAAATAAGTAACCGGCCCAAACAATATAATCACGGATCCCTTGTGCGATCCGTGAACCCTTGTGCGATTGAAGCTAATCCGGCCCAAACATATACCCGGCCCAACAGTTAAGTAACATGACAACTTGTGCGGTTCATTAATTCTTGTGCGACTGAGATGTCTAGTGCGATTAGTTTTATTATCTGGATATCACGGAAATCAGTTACATAACATTTATCTTGAAATCAATCACAAAGTTTCCATTTATCAAATAACACAATCACAGATCCTAACCAATCCCTTAACCGATTAAACAAGGTTTTTATCATCAATTTCCCTATGAACCCTAGACATGTTCAAGCATAAACAATAATCACAATATTAACCCGGTCTCATGTTTTTGATCTCTAGCATCCATCTTAACAAATCATTCGAACAATACATGTATATATATCAGCCGATTTTTATTAACAATACACAATTACCAATCATAATTTATTCAAGACACATATGAATCAGTTTCATGAACATCAACATTAACAGTTTAATCATCGGCATGCTCAACACAATCGATTATAACAACAGATCATAAAGATCCCTATCATACAATTCTATTATATTTCAATATGACTCTCATGCAAATGATATGTTATGGCCGACAACATCAAATCACCACAAAAGATTATTGGTTAGATCTTGGGTGAGTTTGACTAATTGTTAGGTTGAAATCATGTGTCACATGCAATCTGTCTATATCATCATTGAACTCATGTGCATTTATAAGATCATGTGCAACTTCAGAGAAAGTAAGTATCCACAATCATTATGTCTAGGGTTTTCACAATTTACAACCATTTCAATACTATGCATTATCCTAACAATCCTGATCAATATGTTTCGCATACATTTACAAATTCCATTACTCAAGCACATGAAATCAAGAATTTAAACATGCAAAACACTAACCCAAGCCGAGGATACAATGAATCGATCGATGTATGAGACTCGAGTGGCTCGCAGTTGCTGTTCGGTTTCAAGAAGAGCGAGAGAGAATATAAGAGGTGATTAGGGTTTTTGTCGAATAATGGTTCTCGCATAACAGTTTAGAACAACATTTAACTGGTCCACTATTGGGCCTAAAGCCCAAATCGGTTTTCGGCAGTAGTCAATGGACAAAAACACTTAAAGTGTTTTCATCATGGGTGTTTTCGTATGAGCAGGGGTGTTGGGCCAATGATCCACATTAGACTATGCAATTACCAATTAACACAAATTACACTATTATCGTACACTCCAATATAATGCACCCTAATTATAAAATATCGATCGCAATACGATTTAACGTTTTACAAATGCGCACAGTTGCGAAACAACAAGTTGTGTAAACGAACAACATAAACAATTAACGTGCAATTAATACGAAGATGGAATCTTGGAAACTCGAGTTGTTACATTATCCCCAACTTGAAAGAAATTTCGTCCCGAAATTTAGCATGCGGTTACTGAGGAAGCTAGTTGTGCTGTGTTGTTTACTGGTTTTCCTGGGGTGTCACATCATCCCCCCGTTGATTTGGAATTTCGTCCCGAAATTCTGTAGTAGCTTCGGCCTCAGTAGTGATTGCACTGTTTTCGAATAACTGGGGATATTTGAGTTTCATTTGATCTTCCCGTTCCCAGGTGAACTCTGGGCCACGGCGGGAGTTCCAACGAAGTCGAACAAGAGGTATTCTAGTGTGATTGAGGACCTTAACATCCCGGTCCGTGATTTCAACTGGTTCCTCGACGAATCGTAACTGCTCGTCGATAGTGAGCTCCTTCAAAGGAACTATGAGGTTCTCATCTGACAGACTCTTCTTCAGATTCGACACGTGAAAGACGTTGTGAACTGCACTGAGTTCAGCTGGTAAGTTCAGTCTGTAGGCCACTTTGCCTATTTTCTCAATGATTTCGAACGGTCCAACGTATCGTGGGTTAAGTTTGCCTCGTTTGCCAAAACGAACTACACCCTTCCAGGGTGAAACTTTGAGTAGCACTCGATCCCCAACTTGGAACTCGAGTGGTTTTCTGTCCTTATCGGCGTATGCTTTCTGACGGTCGCGAGCTGCCGCCATGCGTTGTCGTATTTGAGCAATTCGTTCTGTTGTGTCTACCACAAGTTCTGGACCAGTGATCTGACTATCTCCCACCTCTGCAAACAAAGAGGTGACCGGCATTTACACCCGTACAATGCCTCAAACGGAGCAGCTTTAATGCTGGTGTGGTAGCTGTTATTGTACGAAAATTCCACAAGTGGCAGATATTTTTCCCATCCGTTGCCAAAGTCAATTACACACGCCCGAAGCATGACTTCTAGAGTTTGAATAGTGCGCTCAGACTGCCCATCCGTCTGAGGGTGATAAGCTGTGCTCATGTCTAATCGTGAGCCGAAGGATTTGTGCATCGCTTGCCAAAGTTCTGAAGTGAAGCGTGCATCACGATCGGAAATAATAGAGGTGGGCACCCCGTGCCTCGAAACCACTTCCTTCAAGTAAACATCTGCTAAAGTAGAGAACTTGTCTGTTTCTTTGATAGGTAAGAAGTGTGCAGACTTTGTGAGTCGGTCCACGATCACCCAGCTAGTATCGTTACCACGTTGAGATCTAGGTAGGCCAGTAACAAAATCCATGGAAATTTGCTCCCATTTCCATTGTGGTATCTCTGGTTGTTGGAGTAGGCCCGATGGTTTCTGATATTCTGCTTTGACTCTCGCACAGGTCAAACACTTGCTAAGGTAAGTTGCTATGTGGGCCGTCATGCTAGGCCACCAATATGTAGTTTTGATATCGTGGTACATCTTATCCGAACCAGGATGTACTGAATAGCGAGACTTGTGTGCCTCATCCATCACAAGCTCTCGTAGATTGCCATAAAGTGGGACCCAAATGCATCCTGTGACGTAGTAAGCACCATCTTCCTTTTGTTCTAAGCGTTGCCTTGAGCCGCGTAGGGCTTCAGCCCTGACGTTTTCTGGTTTCAATGCTTCTACCTGAGCATCCCGTATTTGAGAAGGAAGGTTAGACTGTATAGTAAGTTGTAAAGCTCGTACGTGCTTGGGCGCAGTGTCCTTTCGACTGAGGGCGTCAGCCACAACATTGGCTTTGCCTGGGTGGTACCTGATCGAGCATTCGTAGTCATTCAGCAGTTCGACCCATCGTCGCTGTCGCATATCCAATTCCTTCTGTTTGAAGATATGCTCGAGGCTCCTGTGATCTGTGTAGATGGCACATTTGGTACCGTACAGGTAATGTCGCCATATCTTAAGTGCAAAAACAACAGCTCCCAGCTCTAAATCATGTGTAGTGTAGTTCTTTTCATGAACCTTAAGCTGGCGTGAGGCGTAGGCTATAAATTTATCCCGCTGCATCAATACGCAACCAAGACCCTGAATGGATGCGTCGCAGTAAACCACGAAGTCTTCTGTGCCCTCTGTTAATGAAAGGATAGGTGCGCTGCACCGTCTATCTTTTAAGTGCTGAAACGCTAACTCCTGTGCATTTCCCCAACGATAAACAACGCCCTTCTGCGTTAGTGAAGTAAGAGGCTGTGCAATCTCGGAAAAATCCTTAATAAACCTCCTGTAGTAACCTGCCAATCCCAAGAATTGGCGAATTTCCGTTGGTGTACGAGGTGCAGGCCAGCTCTTGATCGATTCTACCTTGGATGGATCAACGTGAATCCCATCCCTGTTCACTACATGGCCTAGGAAATGGACTTCACGAAGCCAGTAGTCACATTTTGAAAACTTGGCGTACAGCTGTTCTGTTCGAAGGAGTTCCAAAATAAGTCATAGATGATGTTCATGTTCCTCTTGCCTCTTAGAATAGATCAGGATGTCATCGATGAATACAATAACGAACTTGTCCAGGTATGGCTTGCACACTCGATGCATCAAGTCCATGAAGACCGCTGGTGCGTTTGTCAGCCCAAAAGGCATGACCAAGAACTCATAATGTCCATATCGAGTTCTAAAGGCTGTTTTGGAGACGTCCTCTTCTCGGACTCTCAGCTGGTGATATCCTGATCTCAAGTCAATCTTTGAATAGTAGCTCGACCCTTGCAGCTGGTCGAACAAGTCGTCAATGCGTGGAAGAGGATAGTGATTCTTCACGGTCCCCTTGTTGAGTTCACGGTAGTCGATACACACACGGAAGGTACCGTCCTCCTTCTTCACGAATAGCACTTGAGCTCCCCAGGGCGAAGAGCTAGGACGAATAAAACCCTTATCCAAGAGTTCTTGTAGTTGCGTAGAGAGTTCTTCCAACTCTGATGGAGCTAGGCGATATGATGCTCGAGAAATGGGTGTCGCTCCAGGAGCTTGTCATCATGAATTTCCAAAGGTTCTTAACCAGCACAAGAAATGCGGACGATCTTTTCTTTGCCAAGAGTCCCTGCTCAATGTTGAGGTAGCCAATCCATACCAATATCGATGTCGAAACCATCACAACGTTGGGGTCATTCCTAGTATCACCCTGACCAATCACGAACACTCGACCCCTGGCACCATTGCCGTCGTTATTACCCCCATTGTTGCCTCCATTATTGTTCCCATTTCCTTAGTTGTGGTTCTGATTCTGGTTCTGGTTCAACTGTGGGCAGTGTCTCTTGAAGTGACCTTCAGCACCACACTGATAACATCCCTTGTTACCCTGCTGTTGCTGCTGATTCTATAGATCTTGTGGCTGTCGTTGTCGGTTCTGGTTTGCAGGACGTGAGCTTCTACCATCTTTGGCTCCATGACCAAGTTTGTTGCATCATTGACAATGATTTCGGTTGTACTGCCCGCTGTGGTGCAATTTACATCGTTTGCACTTAGGGTGGTTTCCCCTGTATCCACCCTGTCCTTGACTACCAAAAGGTTGCTGACCAGGACTTTGGTTGTCATCGATCTTTCGTTGCTGTGCCTGGGACGGAACCGTAGTCGAACCCTTGCTAGGGGTTCCATCCCACTTTCGTTTGTTGTCACTAGGGTAGCAGAAGTAGTAGTAGTGGCAGTACCTATACGCTTAGGCAGCCTGTTCTGTTCCACTGCCTGGTCTGTGAGACGATGAGCAAGACGAGTAACATCCTGGTAGTAGCAAGGTTAGCAGAAGTCACATGACTTTGAATCTCTGGTACTAAGCCTTTGAGGTACAGCTCAATGCGCTTGATGGGAGGGTCCACCATAGTTGGACATAACACTGTTAGTTTGTCGGATCGTTTCGTGTATGCTTCTATCTCTGACCCCGTCATCTTCAGGTTAAAGAACTCTACCTCCAACTTATGAATGCCATCACGATTGCAATATTCCTCTTTGATCCGTTCCTTGAAGGTGTTCCATGGAGTGGCGTTAGCAGCCACCAACCCCAGCATTTGGACCTGAGCGTTCCACCACGTGAGCACTATACTCTCGAGAGTACCGGTAGCATACTTCACCCTGCGAGTCTCAGGGCATCCACACATCTCGAAAGCAGATTCTAGTTTCTCAAACCAGTAGAGGAGATCTACAGCTCCTTCAGTGCCACTAAAAGTAGTTGGTCGGCAGTCCATAAAGGTTTTGAATGTGCATACAGGTGGCTGAGAGTTCTGACCTTGTTGCGCGAGGAAGAAACGACAGGGTTAAGCGCGAGAGTTGGGTCATGAGAGTAGGATCTATCATCCTAGGGTAGGTTCGTAATAGTAGGTTATATCTCCTGCCTGAGCGGCTGCGAGTGCTGCTGTAACTTGTTCGTCGATAAGAGCCGTCAGCTAGCTTGAGTTAAGTTCACACGTTCCCTCATGATCTCACATCGAAGAAACACAAATAGGAAAGGTGTCGCGAATCTGTGTAAGTGTGGAGTGACAGTAGGGAGCAAGCACAAATGTGTTTTCAAACTATAGTTGCTACGTTCATCTAAGCATACCATGAGCAAAGTTCTATGCAATCTAGCAAGTAGGCAATATAAAACGTAAACCATATCACCTAGAATGTCGAGCCTTGCACGTGGAGTGAAGCGTCGTTGTGGATTGTAGAGCACTGTACAGGTTATAGTCTGGTTTTAACAAAAACGTTTTCCTTTATTAAAACCAAGTTCTCTATAACCAATGGCTCTGATACCAATCTGTCACACCCCCAAAATCCACATGCGGAGTATCACCGCTTGGAGGCGTGACTGACCAGGATCAAGCCACCAATCATATTGAACAAGCATGTAAGTAAACATAATTCAACCAAACAATATGAAAGGTGTTCAAAAACCAAAGCATAGTTAAGTGTTTAGCGGAAGCATAATTGTAAAACCCATAGCAAGTATTAAGTATGAAATAAAGTAATGTTTAAAGCATGGCACACTCTGCCATATCCCACAACGACTGTTCCTCCCTGTGCAAGCTCCATGAGTACCTAATGACCTGCAAGGCATGTAGCAACGAATCAACAACAAAGTTGAGCGAGTTCACAGTTGGTTGTTTGGTTATAGTATTCATTTCATAAATCGTATGTTCGTTTTGTAAACCATGTATCGTATTAATCCTTATCGCGGCCAATCCAGGCATGTGTGCGATGATTAGTGGGGGCTTCCCATGTGTTACAAGACCACGCGTATCGACTGCTACGAAAATGTAAGAGGTGCCCTAAGTCAATGTCTATCAGCATTGACCCTTTGCCCATAGTCCATTAGTACACGCCCGTCCGACTGGCACGGTGTGAGGTTTATTAAACCTAATAGCGCTATTAACTAATGACCCGCTCGCCCTAGGCCTCGGCGATTAAGTCGATAATTGAGGGACTTCCTTTGATAGAGGTGATGGTCTTAAGATCGTGTACGTAGGCTTTACGTACGTGCCCTTCAATCCGAGGACAGTAGTAAGTATAACTGTACGTAGGTTTTACGTACGTGCCCTTCAACCGAGGACAATAATAATTTGTTTAATAGTAATAGTTATACGAGTAGTTATTCCATCCCATTCCCAACCCCTGGGAATCACATGCCTTGGCTAGTGTGAACTCACCTTGGTTTGCTCGGCAGATACACAGAAAAGTCAAGTCTAGCAGCTAGTGGTCAACCACATCCTAAAATGGTTACCATACAAGTCAGGTCTAGGTGCACGTATGATTACACATAAGTAGCAGATTATGAACACAAGTTGATCATGGCAAACACATAATACACGTTAACACCTTAACAGTAACAGTCAAGCACTCCTCATGTCTAATCTTGTACGATCCGAAAGATATGGCCCAATAACAATCGGCCCAACATGTTGTGCGTTCAGCACGGCCTTGTGCGATCCACAACATGTTGTGCGACTCCGATAAACACCCGGCCCAAAATATCAAGAAGCCCAAAATAACATAAGTGGTTAAATAAGTAACCGGCCCAAACAATATAATCACGGATCCCTTGTGCGATCCGTGAACCCTTGTGCGACTGAAGCTAATCTGGCCCAAACATATACCCGGCCCAACAGTTAAGTAACATGACAACTTGTGCGGTTCATTAATTCTTGTGCGACTGAGATGTCTAGTGCGATTAGTTCTATTATCCGGATATCACGGAAATCAGTTACATAACATTTATCTTGAAATCAATCACAAAGTTTCCATTTATCAAATAAAACAATCACAGATACTAACCAATCCCTTAACCGATTAAACAAGGTTTTTATCATCAATTTCCCTATGAACCCTAGACATGTTCAAGCATAAACAATAATCACAATATTAACCCGGTCTCATGTTTTTGATCTCTAGCATCCATCTTAACAAATCATTCGAACAATACATGTATATATATCAGCCGATTTTTATTAACAATACACAATTACCAATCATAATTTATTCAAGACACATATGAACAGGTTTCATGAACATCAACATTAACAGTTTAATCATCGGCAGGCTCAACACAATCGATTATAACATCAGATCATTAAGATCCCTATCATACAATTCTATTATATTTCAATATGACTCTCATGCAAATGATATGTTATGGTCGAAAACATCAAATCACCACAAAAGATTATTGGTTAGATCTTGGGTGAGTTTGACTAATTGTTAGTTTGAAATCATGTGTCACATGCAATCTGTCTATATCATCATTGAACTCATGTGCATTTATAAGATCATGTGCAACTTCAGAGAAAGTAAGTATCCACAATCATTATGTCTAGGGTTTTCACAATTTACAACCATTCCAATACTATGCATTATCCTAACAATCCTGATCAATATGTTTCGCATACATTTATAAATTCCATTACTCAAGCACATGAAATCAAGAATTTAAACATGCAAAACACTAACCCAAGCCGAGGATACAATGAATCGATCGATGTATGAGACTCGAGTGGCTCGCGGCTGCTGTTCGGTTTCAAGAAGAGCGAGAGAGAATATAAGAGGTAATTAGGGTTTTTGTCGAATAATGGTTCTCGCATAACAATTTAGAACAACATTTAACTGGTCCACTATTGGGCCTAAAGCCCAAATCGGTTTTCGGCAGTAGTCAATGGACAAAAACACTTAAAGTGTTTTCATCATGGGTGTTTTCGTATGAGCAGGGGTGTTGGGCCAATGATCCACATTAGACTATGCAATTACCCATTAACACAAATTACACTATTATCGTACACTCCAATATAATGCACCCCAATTATAAAATATCGATCGCAATACGATTTAACGTTTTACAAATGCGCACAGTTGCGAAACAACAAGTTGTGTAAACGAACAACATAAACAATTAACGTGCAATTAATGCGAAGATGGAATCTTGGAAACTCGAGTTGTTACACAGATTGTTCAGGAGAAATCCATAACAACTAATATTACCAAACATTTAACGTTACGTCCCATACCATAACATATTCAGCAAAATAATCATTACAGACATAGTATCTCAAAGACAATTAAATTGTTCCGACAATTCAAATTTTATTTAGTTTGTTTCTAGACTCCCCTAGCTTGATTCCATAACAGCAAACATAGCAAGCATCCTAAACACCTGTCACATACGTTAAAATAAAAGTCAATACACATAGTGTAAAGGTGAGGATACAAGTTTAATAGTATAGTAGGTAGCAAAAGCGGTTTACGCATAACTAGCATGTAACACGTAGAAATGTGAAGAAAGTAAGTTATCAACAATGAAATGTGCATAGACGTGACTACGAGTTGTAGAATGCGCAACACGTATCACCACTGTGACACGTGAAGAAAAGCCCTTAACAACCCCTGCCCACGACAGGTGCTGAGTCCAAACTATAGTACTATCGTTGCTAAGGTGTCAGGAAATAATCACTTTGTAAACATAACATACAAGCATTCATCAAATAACACGTATAACATGCGAAAGCGGTTAGCGTATAAAAAGTGTTTACGTTGTGTGATCGATGTGATTTGATATAGGTAACGTATGTAACACCGAAAAGTGCGTTAAGCAAAAAGGGATCGAGTATACTCACAGACCGTGTTTGATAAATAACACAGTCTTGGATTGAAGGGAGCGCTGGAAAGTTAGCCTGATCAGAGAAAAATAGTGTAAGCGTTGAACAGTGCGTAAAACAGTGTCGAGTGGGATGGATGACGGAAGGTGATCCGGTCGGATGACCGTCCGGACGGATGGTCATCCGGATGGATGACCATTCGGTCGGATTGTCATTCGCTTGGGAAGGATGTGTTTGTGTATGGTTTTAACTTTGAAGTTTTCGTTGTAGCATTCTAAAAGATTTGAAATATCTCTACCTATCAGGTCGTCCGGTCGGACGATCATCCGGACGGATGGCCGTCCGCTCGGATGGCGATCCGAGTGGAGACTGAAATAATTTTTGAAAATTGATTAAGTGTTTAAAACCACAAGTCACCTGGTCGAATAGCCGTTCGATCGGATGGTTATCCAATTGGATGGTCGTTCATTCGGGCGTCTGTTTTGGGTAAAAACCATGTAAAATTTAGCTAAGTTAAAGGTTTAACCGAGACGGTATGACAACGTGTTCAAACAACTGAAACCATATCAATTCCGTGTTCGACCAGACTCCGCCGTTCTTCATGGTGTTTCATGTTCAACCCGTAAATCGGTTGTCTCCTCGTTAGAAATCCATCCTCAGTCCAAGTTTCCACTATAGAATGAGCAGTGAACCCGAACGAGTCCAGATTCTAACGGTTTCGAGTGAAAAGTTAAGGGTGTTGAAGAAAAGCTTGAAATGTTTGAAAGATGTTTAGATTTAGTTGAAATCAGTGTTTAAACATTGTAGAAATCCCTTAGATTCGAGTTGTTCTTGGTGGAATGAGATCATGCTCCGGTGTTCTTATGAACCCATGATGACGCCACTCGAAAACAGCCCAAATCACGTGGATTTCATGGTTAAAAGTTGTGATTTGTTGGTGAAATCGATAGAGAAGTGTGTATAGATGATAGAAGTACAAGATTTGAGATGAAAACTTACAAGAATCACGAGGAATTGAGAGAAAAGTGTCCTGAGAGTGTGTGGGTCGAAGGAGAGTTGTCACATCATGAATAGTGATGTGACAGGTGAGTATTTATAGGGGAAGGAGGAGAAAGGCGGTGCAAAGTGTGACGGATCGGAGGACCTTCCGATCGAATGGCCATCTGATCGGATGGTCATCCGGTCGGATGACCATTCGATCGAATGGTCCTTCGATCGGATGGTTTGAGCAAGTTGGTTTCCGACTTTTCATTTCATGCGTTGAGCGTTGCGTTGCATTGCGAGTAAGTGATGCGATACTATTAAACAATAGTTACACAATTAACATAACCACTAAATAACACAAAAGTAGAACTTATTATTTGAGTCTGCGATGAGATTGCGTTGTGATAGAGTTGAAATTGCGTTTGCGATTATCATCCCAAAACAAATATAAACATGCACAAGTAACATATAATGGCTCACACACACGTAGAACAATATCCATATCCGCGATTTGAGTTGTGATGCGATTGCGATGTGATTAGCGTTAAGTAGATTAGCATTTAATTGCATTTATCGTATTGTTTCTCCACATAATACAACTCAAATAGCATAAACTAAAGTATCGATTAACGAGGCGGAGAGTACAAGCAATAATTAAGTCAGAAATGACAGATCTAATTCACAATCTTTTCTTCCTTTGACTTTGACTTGTACTTTGACTTAAAAAGTCGGTTTGTTACAACCTTCCCTACTTTAGGAAATTTCGTCCCGAAATTTAAGGCGCAGGCGTAACGAATAGTTGTGGATACTTAGTCTTCATATCACTTTCGAGTTCCCAGGTGAACTCGGCGCCGCGTTTGCAATCCTAGCAAACCGTTACTATGGGATTGCGTGAGCGTCGAAGTTTCTTGGTCTCTCGGTCCATAATTTCGACTGGCTTTTCCACGAAGTGTAGTGTTTCGTCCACTTGTAAGTCCTCAAGGGGACATGTAAGTTCTGGTCGGCTAGACACTTTTTGAGGTTTAAAACGTGGAAAGTCGGATGTACGTTGCTGAGTTCCTCCGGTAATTCGAGTCTGTAAGCCACTTTGCCAATTCTTTCCAGAATCTTAGAGGGTCCAACATGTCGAGGCGCTAGCTTTCCTTTCTTGTCGAATCGGATCACCCCCCTTCCAAGGTGCAACCTTTAGGAGTACGTGATCGCCAACGTCAAATTCAAAGGGCTTGCGGCGTTTATCGACGTAACTCTTTTGACGACTCCGAGCTTTCAGGAGATTGTCTTGAATATGGAGGATCTTGTCAGTCTTTTCTTGCAATAACTCAGGACCGGTAATTTACGCATCTCCAATCTCGTGCCATACAATAGGAGATCAACATTTTCTTCCATATAATGCATTGAGAGGAGCGGCGGTGACTACACAGTTCTTGTTGTTGTTGTTGTTCTTCCGCTTGCGGCGTGAAGACTTAGAAGCTTGCGGTGCGGCGGTTTCAGCGCTGGGAGCAGTGGTAACTTGATGGAGACTCTTGGTGGTTTTATCGAAGTAGCCAGCCCGAACTCGTTTGTCATTAATCTCGGCAGCGAGCAGGAAGGTCTCCTCAATGGTGGTGGTTTTGGTCGCTTGGACAAAATCAGCAACACAATCCGGTAAAGCACGGATGTATTTCTTGATGGTGATATCAGGGAGTAGTGACTTGGCTGGGACAAATGATACTAAGCTGCTTAAAGCGGGCAGTAAGATGAGCATTGTCGCCACCCTCTTGCTTGATGTTCCAAAACTCATCCTCCAGCTTCTGAAGCTCATGCGGGGGACATAACTCCTTCATCATAAGTTCCTTCAATTCCTCCCAGGTAAGCCCATAAGTTGCGTCGTTGCCTCGCCTGTTCCTTTCGGAAGTCCACCAGTCCAGAGCCCTGGACTGGAAAACGCCAGTTGCGTTGACAGTGCGGAGGTTATTAGGACAACCGCTCTGGTGCAGAGTGACTTCAATTGAATCGAACCATTGAAACATGGCCTTAAACTGCTTGAAGCTAAAAGTAGCTTTAGGCGAGTCAGTCCTAGATTCCTCAGAGTACTTGCTAGCATTTTCATTGAGTTCGCTGATGATTTGCGGAACAACCTTAGCCATTTGCTTGGCGACTGGCAGGGCGATGCGTTTGTCAGCGTGGTTGCGGCAAGCCGCGCGAGAAGTATGCGAACCGAATGACGACATTGTCTGCAACAGACATCGTCATAGGACTCAGACGCGATTAAGTATAGTCTAGCGTATTACCACGCACTACTTTATATAAAGCACAGGAACACGTCCACACATAGGTATTTAGTCACGTAGGCACATAATCCACATAAGCATAGAAGCACATAAGCACGTAGTCCACATACGCACAAAAGCACATAAGCACGTATTCCACATAAGCACAGAAGCAGGTAGTCCACCACTATATTTTGAACGTATTCACCTACATATATGGCACGTATTCACCTATCTTTCAAAGTCGTGATTGCGATCGAGAATTGTATAACGAGTAGCGATTACGAGTAACATAGCAGGTAGTATAGCGTGCGATTTGTTAGCGTATTGAGATAAATGTGTAGTGCGAGTTGTGTGTGTCGATCATGCGATGAGCGGAAAGCGATTAAGTCCTCCAAAATCGAAACACATAATCATGTAAAACCTCATAAAGCACATAAAAATCAACAGTCCATAGAGTCAGCGGTTGCGATCAGAGCGTAAAATCAGTGAAAATTAGAATGTCTTGAGTGTGCTAGACTTTGACTGCCCAAAGTGATTCGACTATTCTCAAGGACTTCGAGTACACGCGTTGGCTTAACAGACTATGCTCTTGCCTCAATCCGGGCGATCGGCACGCATCCTTTCGGCCGTTGCGTGACCCTAGTCGTTGGAACCCATAGAGACTTTGGTGAGAATTTGGTAAAACCAAAATATAGAGCGGAATATGGCATCAAGATTCGGGTTTCAACCCTAACTTAATGACTGCATTCCTGTTTGTGTGATAAATCACGAGATAGATGAAGAATTTTCGTCGAAGTATGGATTTCACTCCTGGTTCAACGCAAATTCTCGTGTTTATAGTAAAAATGCGCGTTGGGTGAGCGATTTAATCGAGAGTTTGCGGTTTTCACACCTAATATCAACTCAATCACTCGTTTGTTCTCAAAAAATTGTATGTGTCGTGCAAGCTATAGGAAAAGCTGCGTAGTGTTCGCGAGTTCGAGTGAGAATACCAAGTAAGCTTGTACAAAACCCCTACCGGGTTCGCACAAGTCGGTATGTTGGTTCCTAGACTATAGACTAGGTCAATTCTAAGACATCGACACGGACTAGGTCGAGTCTTGCCTAATTCCCTATAATTATGGCTCTGATACCAATCTGTCACACCCCAACCGATGGCGGAAACATCGGGGCGCGTCACTAAGCGAAACAGATTATCCAGGAGAAATCCATAACAACTAATATTACCAAATATTAAACGTTACGTCCCATACCATAACATATTCAGCAAAATAATCATTACAGACATAGTATCTCAAAGACAATTAAATTGTTCCGATAACTCAGATTTTATTTAGTTTGCTTCTAGACTCCCCTAGCTTGATTCCATAACAGCAAACATAGCAAGCATCCTAAACACCTGTCACATACGTTAAAATAAAAGTCAATACACGTAGTGTAAAGGTGAGCATACAAGTTTAATAGTATAGTAGGTAGCGAAAGCGGTTTACGCATAACCAACATGTAACACGTAGAAATGTGAAGCAAGTAAGTTATCAACAATGAAATATGCACAGATGTGACTGCGAGTTGTAGAATGCGCAACACGTATCACCACTGTGACACGTGAAGAAAAGCCCTTAACAACCCCTGCCCACGACAGGTGCTGAGTCCAAACTATAGTACTATTGTTGCTAAGGTGTCAGGCAACAATCACTGTGTAAACATAACATACAAGCATTCGTCGAATAACACCTATAACATGCGAAAGCGGTTAGCGTATAAAAAGTGTTTACGTTATGTGATCGATGTGATTTGATATATAGGTAACGTATGTAACACCCAAAAGTGCGTTAAGCAAAAAGGGATCGAGTATACTCACAGATCGTGTTTGATAAATAACATAGTCTTGGATTGAAAGGAGCGCTGGAGAGTTAGCCTGATCAGAGAACAATAGTGTAAGTGTTGAACAGTGCGTAAAACAGTGTCGAGTGGGATGGATGACGGAAGGTGATCCGGTCGGATGACCGTCCGGACGGATGACCATTTGGTCGGATAGTCAATCGCTTGGGAAGGATGTGTTTGTGTATGGTTTTAACTTTGAAGTTTTCGTTGTAGCATTCTAAAAGATTTGAAATATCTCTACCTATCAGGTCGGAGGGTCGAACGGTCATCCGGGCGGATGGCCGTCCGCTTGGATGGCTATCCGAGTGGAGACTGATATAATTTTTGAAAATTGATTAAGTGTTTAAAACCACAAGTCACCTGGTCGAATAGTCGTTCGATCGGATGGCTATCCGATCGGATGGTCGTTCATTCGGGCGTCTGTTTTGGGTAAAAACCTTGTAAAATTTAGCTAACTTAAAGGTTTAACCGAGACGGTATGACAACGTGTTCAAACAACGGAAACCATATCAAGTCTGACTCATCCGATCGGACGGGAATAACCCGGTTCGACCAGACTCTGCCGTTCTTGATGGTGTTTCATGTTCAACCCGTAAATCGGTTATCTCCTCGTTAGAAATCCATCCTCAGTCCGGGTTTCCACTATAGAATGAGTAGTGAACCCGAACGAGTCCAGATTCTAATGGTTTCGAGTGAAAAGTTAAGGATGTTGAAGCAAAGCTTGAAATGTTTGAAAGATGTTTAGATTTAGGTGAAATCAGTGTTTAAACATTGTAGAAATCCCTTAGATTCGAGTTGTTCTTGGTGGAATGAGATCATGCTCCGGTGTTCATATGAACCCGTGATGACGTCACTCGAAAACAGCCCAAATCAGGTGGATTTCATGGTTAAAAGTTGTGATTTGTTGGTGAAATCGATAGAGAAGTGTGTATAGATGATAGAATTACAAGATTTGAGATAAAAACTTACAAGAATCGCGAGGAATCGAGAGAAAAATGGCCTGAGAGTGTGTGGGTCGAAGGAGAGTTGTCACATCATGAATAGTGATGTGACAGGTGAGTATGTATAGGGGAAGGAGGAGAAAGGCGGTGCAAAGTGTGACGGATCGGAGGGCCTTCCGATCGGATGGCCATCAGATCGGATGGTCATCCGGTCAGATGACCATTTGATCGAATGGTCCTTCGATCGGATGGTTTGAGCGAGTTGGTTTTCGACTTTTCATTTCGTGCGTTGAGCGGCGTTGCGAGTAAGCGATGCAATAGTATTAAACAATAGTTACACAATTAACATAACCACTAAATAACACAAAATTAGAACTTATTATTCGAGTCCGAGATGAGATTGCGTTGTGATAGAGTTGCGATTGTGTTTGCGATTATCATCCCAAAACAAATATAAACATGCACAAGTAACACATAATGGCACACACACACGCGTAGAACAATATCCATATTCGCGATTCGAGTTGCGATGCGATTGCGATGTGATTAGCGTTTAATTGCGTTTATCGTATTGTTTCTCCACATAATAGAACTCAAATAGCATAAACTAAAGTATCGATTAATGAGGCGGAGAGTACAAGCAATAATTAAGTCAGAAATGACAGATCTAATTCGCAATCTTTTATTCCTTTGACTTTTACTTTGACATAAAAAGTCGGGTTGTTACATTAGGGGTATAATACCCGAGAGTTCTAGCTATTAATATTTGAGAGAGAAAGAAAGATCTTGAACGAATTCAACTGAATTCGAGCACCCCTTATATAGGTCTGATCATGGTCGGCTTGCGGCCCGCGACTGCCAGTTATATCTCCCTCGCGGCCCGCGAGAGAACTAGGGAAGGCCCTAGCTTAGTCGAGTCAGACCACTAGCCTTCACACGCGTTGGGACACGTGGCGCAACCGGGTGTAGCCTGGTGTCACCTTGTCGCGGCCCACGACAGACTGGCTTGTCTGGGTAGCGCCCCGCGAGAACTATATAATTGATTTTTATTATTATAAAGGTATATTAGGTCCGTTTTTCGTATACGAGGTGTAATTTAGGACGTATAGGGGTATTTTAATGGTTTTGGGAGAGTTGTTATACTGGTATCGAGGTGTTAGGTAATATTGTCTTTTCAAATGGTAAGGATTAAATCCTTCGTAATAGATAAATATGTTTGTGATTGTGGGTTAGCTCATTTGGTAGAGGCACATTTCTCTTAAATGGAGGTCTTAGGTTCAAACCTAAGCAAAGGATAATAATTTGAAATTATGGGTGTAAAGGAGTAACATTAGATGTTCAAAAAAAAGATAAACATGTTTAATTTAGTAGGGTTAAGTTATTGTACAAGTAATCTTAACATACAAAATACCTTTAACATGTGAAGTGAATGAGAAAATTTATTTACTTTTTTTTGAATTTTTTGTTTCCAACCTTATTAATTACGCATTTTAGTCCCATAAGAAAAAGAAAGAAATCGTGATTTACACTAATAGAGTAATTATGCAATTTTGTATAATAATTATAATTACTCGAAAACTGTAGAGTAATTATAATTACTCTACAACTGTAAAATCACGATATTTTACATTTTGCAATTAAACTTCATCTTAAGTAGATGGAAAAAACTTCTCCACTTTTCACATTAAGGCCATTTTGTATATTAATACCCATTTGTATATGATCTTTACACTAATTTAGTAATAAAACTAGAAAATGTGTGAGTTGTCATTCTGAAAAAACAAAACTATATCTTTTATTTTGAGAATGTTATTAATATCCTTTAACCCCCACCACTTTTGTGTTTATGTGAGAACCACTTTTAGGGCTAGAACCAATTTAAACTGGGAGCATTATTGTAATTACATAATGAAATTTAAAAGCGCTATACAGATCTCCATCTTTTCATCTCATAAAACCCTAACATTCATCTATCAAAATTTCCTTATCAATTTCACCCCGTAATCATCACGCATGTCCTCCATGAATGAATCACATCATTAATTCAATTAAGGTAACGAAATTTCTTCAAATTCCAAATCCGATTTAGTAAGTTTCTGAGATTATTCAATCATCGTTGCAGGATTTATCTGTTTTCTCTCGATTATAACAAGTGCTTTAGGTGTTTCGATTATTATTAAGGATAGTATGTTGCAGTTACAATCGAAGATTGAGGAGCAGTTGATATTGAGAGCGATTAAGAAGGAATTTTGTTGAGAGAGTCTCCCGAAACGACTCCAAGCGAGTTTGAATACCAAGGACGAATGGCATAGAAGGTTTGTGTAGTTAATCAGTTGATCTTGTGTTGTATGTATGTTGCATTTGTGTATATATTGGTTATGTTGTTTGAAAGTTGAGTAATGTGCCTATTGTTGGATTACTTAATGCTTAGATTAGATGCGAAAATGTGTTAGTCATGATTGTTATTCTGCTTATATTTGATTGAATTTGACTCTGAGCGAGTTTGAATACGAAAGAAGAATGGCATAAAAGGTTTGTGTAGTTAATCAGTTGATCTTGTGTTGTTATGTTGCATTAATTTGATTGTTTGTTAGGTTATGGAACATGTTGTTTGAGATTGGAATAATGTGGTTGTTGTTGGAGTAACAGATGCTTAAATTAGATAAGAAAATATGTTAATTGTAATTATGATTTTGTTGATGCTTGATTGGATTTGACTCTCTAGTTGCACCAGCTAAAAGTCATACACGTTTCTTGATAAGAAAATTACAGTTTCTTTAAGCACAAATCTCGTTCGACATACAAACTTGATGTCAATGCGCATATGCTTTAAGTTTGTATGTTTGGTAATCTTATGGTTTGTTTATTATTGTAGATTATTAACGAAAAAAAGCGAAGAAGGTAACATTTGTTCTAAAATCAAAGGAGAAAGGATAAAAAAGAATGTCAGATGCTATGGAGGACGATGACGTAATAGTTAAATAAGGAGTTTAAAAAGGTTGTTTACTATTTAATGATGCAGTTGGTTGAGATGCACATGTGCATTACTTTTTATTTTCCATGTTAACTAATATTGTCATTTATTTGAACATATATATCATACCATATGCAGATGTAGATGTAGAAAAAACGTAAAAAGAGAGGACAAGTAAGCGGAAGCATAATGAAACATTGGAAAATGATTCTAAGGAAATGCGTGCAAACAAGAATAGGAAGGTTGCAAAATCAACACGAAAGGTGAGGGATGAGAATAATGACGAGATGGTAGATAACAACAACATTGATTGTTTGTGTTACAAAGAAGTGTTAATACAAAGTTAAAACTTCACATGTGCAGCATTATGTGTGAACATGATATAACATGTTTGGTACAAGAAGGTTTTGATTTGAATGATGGTGTATGGACATATGCATATTTTGGTTAATTTTATCTGGTTGCTGATGATTTAGTTATATTTGTCACTTTATGATGTAATATGTTGTTTGGTATGGTATGGTATGAAGGTTGGTGATGCACATGTGCATAGTTTGGAATATCATATATATTGGTAATGTATTATGGATGGTAGTGTAGACGGAAGTGAAATTGTATAATATTGGAAATGTATTATGGATGGTAGTGTAGATGGAAGGTAAACTGTATAGGTGTTGTCAAGAAATATAAATATGCACATGTGCATCAGTAATTGTAATTCAAGAAATATGAAAAATACACATGTGCATCAGTAATTGTTATTCGGATTAAAAAAATCAAAAAAAAAATTATAAATAAAATGTTGCGATTTTTATGAATCATTTTTAAAAAATTGTGTTTTTTTTAAGTAGTTTTGGTTGTATTCACATTGGTTCTCGCGGTTCTCACAATAAAAAGTGGTTCCTAACAGATATTCATCATATATATATATATATATATATATATATATATATATATATATGTGTGTGTGTGTGGAAAGGTTCAAATAGGAACCATATCTTCATACAAGAACTCAAGAACATTTTGATACAAAAAATTTTTGAAAAAAAATTTGACGAAAATTTTATTTTTTATCACTTTTTCAAAAAATAAAAATAAATAAAAAATTATGTATGTGACTTCTTACGATGGTGTAGATAAAATTTACACCATCCTAACGTTCTGGGGCTACTGACATCATCATTAGTCATTTACACCAACGTAAATCAAACTTACATGTCGAATAAGTATTGGCTTGTAAATTTTTTTCTGTTTTTTTTATAGATGTCTTAGTTAGATGTTAATCTACTTTTGTTAAAAATTTGGTTGAAAAATCATTTGGGGAGTAGGAGTTCTCACGGTTTTTGTAGTTTTAGAGGGTTCTCACATGAACCTATTCCTATATATATATATATATATATATATATATAGTAGAGGGTTCAAATGGGAAGAATTTTTTTGTAAGAAGAAAAAAGAAGAAGTTTCAACCAACAAGAATACTTTATTTTACTTCATTTAATATTTGCATTTAATTTTAATATAAGGGTATATGGGTAAACTTACAAAAATTATTAATTTGTATTCTTCCCCTTTAATAATTAACTAAATTAAATTTGTAACTCCTTTTCAAAATATATACTTTTCCAAATTAAAAAAACAACTTAATTTAAAATGTAGAATAAAGTACTAGTTGTGTAGGATAAATTACAAGTTGTGTAGGATATATTTCGAGGTGTGTAGGGTAAATTTCTACTGTGTAGGATAAAATTCTATAATGTGTAGGGTATATGTAGGAAAATTTTGATATGTGTAAGTTTTGTAGATTATATGTAGGATAATTAATGATTAGTGGACTAATTAATTAAAGAGTTAAAAATTAATTATATGAGTTATAAATGAAATAGTATTTTACTAATATGTCATTTCTTCTTTTTCTTCTCAAATGAACATTCCCCTATATATATATATATATATATATATATATGCATTGACATGAATAAAAATGATATTCCACCAACTATATAAAAACAAGTAATATTCCCTTGCGCTTCGTGGCGGGGATTTGGTCGATATCTATTTGATTCGTTACGATACTGACACTCGTTATAGTAATCAAAAGATAAACATTACATCGATCAAAAACGATAAAAACGAATATCAATACTGGTACCAATGTTATGGTTTCTTGTTTGATAACAGATATCGAGCCGCTATCTTAGTGAACCAAACGAACAACATCGGTTCGGAACCTGTATTTATTTTTATTGTTTTTCTTTCGATAAACTGATATCAAATCGCTAGCACACCGTACCAAACAACATCGGTACCGATACATGTATTCATTTTTATCATTTTCGTTTTCAAAAGATTATCGTTTATACAACTCTACCTGTAATGAATATTGGTACCAATACCATGACAATCTGAACCGATCGATATCGTTCGAACAACCGGTGTCGGTAGTCGTGTTCGTTTTTATCGTTTTCAGTCGATGTAAAACACGAGTTAATTTCTATACTAAGTGCATGAATCGTACGGTACTGTAACGAACCAAACCGATACCGATTCAATGCCCGTGGTAACGTACCATCACAATGCACGGGCAAATAAATTGGAATCTTAATATTAATAATAATAATAATAATAATAATAATAATAATAATAATAATAATAATAATAATAATAATAATAATAATAATAATAATAATAATAATAATAGATGTAGATTTACAACTTTTAGAAAAAGTTAACAAACGTAATTAAAAAAAGAGTTAAATGCCATTTTAGTCCCTATGGTTTTAGTCATTTTGCCAGTTTAGTCCAAAGGTTTCATTTTTAACCTGTGGATCCAAAAAGGTTTCGCTGTTGCCATTTTAGTCCACTGGGTTAACTTCATCAATTTTTTCTGTTAACCAAAAGCGCAATTCGGTCATTTTATATGTAATTCTGTTAACTAGAAAGGCAATTCGACCATACAAAATGACCGAATCGCCCTTTTCATTAACAGAAATAATGGATAAAGTTAACCCAACGGACTAAAATGGCAACAGTGAAACCTTTTTGGACCCACATGTTAAAAATGAAACCTTTGGACTAAACTGGCAAAATGACCCAAACCACAAGGACTAAAATGGCATTTAACTCTAAAAAAAATCAAGTTGAATGCTAAATAAAATATTACTAATAAAAAAACCATCTAAGAATCATAAATTACTATTTATTACTAACAAGTTAAATGAATAATAAATAAAATAGAGTAAATTACTTTTTGAGTCCATGTGTTTTAGTGGTTTTAACTACTTGAGTCCAAAATCAAAAAGTTTAACGCCCTGAGTCCCTAGCCATTTATTTTATAACGTTTTGAGTCTAATTTTGTTCATTTTGTAACGATTTGAGTCCAAAAAATTGGACTCAAAAGGTTAAAATTTGGACTCAAATGGTTAATGAAAATGCTTATAGGGACTCAGGTCGTTAAACTTTTTTGCTTTTGGACTCAACTAGTTAAAACCACAAAAAACAGGGACTCAAAAAAGTAATATTATGAAAATAAATACTTAAAATTTTAAGATCACGATTCATCACAACTTTGTATTAATCATGATAATGATAATGATGATAATATAGTTTAAAGTTAAAAATCTTAATCCACTTCATTTCAAATTTAATATAGGAACTTTTAAAATTGAAATTTAAGATTTGATATTGATATTGATGTATAGTTTTGGATTAAATAAAAAGAAAAGAAATCCTAAGAAGGATAGATGGAATTTGGTCATTGATTTTGGGATTGGATGATGAAGATTATCTTATGGCGTAACATCATCACAACTCTCGTATAAGAATGGACGGAAGGTATAAATGGAATAGTCACCAATTGTTGACTTTTTTATACACATACAAGTCACACGTTAGTTCCTTTATAATATTTTTATATGTCATTATTTTCTAAACAATACATTATAATAACGAATGTTTTTTATCTTTACTATGAGTATGGTATTCCTGTATAAAAATTAGAAAAAAATAATAATTACTTTTTAAGTAGGGTTTTTAGTTAAATATGTTTGTGGTTCGTCCATTGTGTTGTACATGTTTTTTTTAGTATGTGCATGATGTTATTTGCTCAGGTTTATTTGTGTTTTTAATCTGCGCATGTGTATTATAATTGTCCATTGTGTTTTTAGTGTGCATATGTTTCAATTTTGTCAATCGTGTTTTTAGTATGCACAAAAGTATTTTTAATCTGTTGTCAGTTATGTTTCTAGTCTATTATCTACTGGTAAATATTTTTTGCACCAACACCGTCCTGGGAGAAAACTCCCCAAAGAGGCTTCATATGGGTTAATTTGGAAAAGTGGGTTAGTCAATGACCATTTTCGTGATTTTTTCAATAATAAATTGCTTAAATGATATACAATCAATCAATCATATTCTTAGTGTATACCTGGTGTTCTTTTAAAATCAAAACGAATTATTCTCATAAATCGTTTAAAAACCAAGGTTTGTTTGTTACGAAAATCAAACGAAAGAATGTTCATAAAGTTGATAGCCAAGCAACTAAATTACAAAAGTCGATTATAAATTTATAGTTATTTATATACTTTTCATGTTGCCGGCCATTATTTCAATATTTTACCTTTGAAATTCTTTCATTGTTCCCTTAAAACATCCGTTTCATCAACAATTTTAAAGCTCCATTAATGGCGTCTGAAATTATAGAAGAAGAAGATGAAGATTCATACTTCATCACCAACAAAGAAGCTCAAAAAGACAAGATCATGCAACTTT
Source organism: Helianthus tuberosus (assembly GCA_030545235.1). Lineage (NCBI taxonomy): Eukaryota > Viridiplantae > Streptophyta > Magnoliopsida > Asterales > Asteraceae > Helianthus > Helianthus tuberosus. The sequence goes on along the minus strand of CM060407.1, from coordinate 151,919,668 downwards.
TAAAACTCCAAAAGAGTCAATACAACACATCATCATCATCAACAACAACGTGTTCGTCATCTTCATATTCATTATCTTCGACGGGGGCTGCTATACGTTCGTCGCTTTCATCGTTTGATCACAACCGAAGTAAAAAGCTCTTGAATTTGATGAAAAGAGGAAGCACATCGTTGAGAAGATTATTTGATATGGAGCATACAAGTTTAGGTAATCATTTTGACTTTTATAGCGGCTCATCGGAAACTAAGACAATCCCGTTATGGGGTAGTGATTCGGATGATGCGATCCATGATGACCCATGGTTGGGTATAGTAAAATTTGATCGTGGGTTTGTTCAAGAACATGAAGAACGCGAAGAACAAGAAGAGCAGAGAAAACAAAAACAAGAGAAAGAACACGAAGACTCGTTATTTAGAAAGCAAAAGTTGACTCGGAAGAAATCGTTTAGCAAATTACCAAGCTTCTATAAATTTAGATTTCGGTTTCGGTTAAGGCTGAAGCTGAGAACTAGGTTTTGTTTTCGAATTTGGGGAGGAAAAAAGAAAAAAAAATGAAAGTAGATGTAAAATAAAATAGAAATGTAAATAAAAGAAGAGGTGTAGCAACTTGTTTCTTTTCTTTTCTTTTTTCTTTTTTTTTTTTGGGGGGGGTTTTTTTGGCTTTGGTGAGGCGGAATGATATATGAAAATATTATCTTTTATTCGTCGTTGTGTTGTGTTTTGTACGTGATGTTAGTGGTAAGGAATTTTGACCGCTAATATATTAATGAGATTTTTTTTAACCGCAACGAATTCTCTAAATGGGTTACTGGCAAAATTTACCACATCGGGATACACTCGTCTCTGAACTGGGGAAAACCTTCACCTAGGGCAGAAGCCCGTGAACACTCGCCCAAAGGCACGACAATGCGGTGAGGTAAAACACATCCAGTTCAAGGATCGAACTAGAGATCGCCGCCTACTCGTCTAGTCTCCTGTCATCACTAAGTGCCGCTGAAAACTAATGGGGAGAAGCAGGAATGGAACTTGGGTCTCTTGGAAACCCAAATCTCTCCCTTACACTCCACCACAAGCTCATTGACATTAATAAGAAAAACTACATGCTTAGTCATTTGATCAAATATTATATTTACATGCTGGTTGCTACAAATCTCCTTTTAACATGCCATATCAAATTTCAACCATATTATTGTATGAATGGTATCGTAAGATATTGAGGTGCATGATTTGTTGATTTGTTATCGTATTAGTGCTTTCTTAGTGGTTTACGATATATGTTAATTTAGGCTTTTACTACATTCAAAAGACGTAAACTTGTTACTAAAGATAAATTTTATTTTCATTTGTCAGCCATATGATTGGATGGAGTACAAATAATCACATTAGACACCTAACCACGAAGTGCATGGACGAAGCATTTAAGGGGCAAGAGGCGCCCCCTTTTCTTTTTCTTTTTTTTGGTCAATAGTGTAAATATATGCGTATTACGTCCAAAAAATTTTCGCCCCCTCCTTTTCTTGAGTTCGGTCCCTTATTATTCAAGCTCCGCAACTGACAGAGTGGAACACCACACCCTTATGGCATGGTGTAGGAGGTAAACTCTCTATATTTGATAGAGAGATAAAGAATATTATTTATAATTGATTTACATTGTTTACAAGGAAATGAAATAAAGGACAATGAATACAAAATGATTGTACAATAAAGAGGCAATAATAATATTAACGAGAAGGCAATAATCAAGGAGAAGATTATGCCAACTATGACAGTTATTATCTTTTATCCCCCTGCAAGCGAAACAGTGGTGACTGAACCCGAAGCAAATCTCGAAAAAATTCAAACTGTGGTCGCGGCAAGCTTTTGGTGAAGATGTCAGCGAGTTGAAGCTTGGTAGGAACAAACTTAGTATGCAATTTCCCGGACATAACTAGCTCCCGAACAAAATGATAGTCTAAGTCGATGTGTTTGGCACGTTTGTGAGAAACCGGATTCTGACTCATGAACAAGGCACTTTTGTTGTCGCATAGCAATGTAGGACGAGATGACGGAAGCGCGTGAAGTTCTTGTAACAAATGAGTGATCCAAACGATTTCAGCTGCAGCGTTTGCCATCGCCCGATACTCAGATTCACAACTAGAGCGTGAGACTGTAGGCTGCTTCTTTGCACTCCACGAAACCAACTTACCCCCTAGAAATATGGAATACCCATAAGTTGATCTCCTTGTTTCGATACACCGGGCCCAATCCGCATCCGAATACCCTAAGATGGATGAGGTGGTAGGACGAGTGAAGACGAGACCGTGCGAGATGGTACCCTTGACATATCGTAAAATGCGTTTAACTAACTGAAAATGTTTTTTAGTTGGCGTGTGAAGATGTTGACACGCTTGGTTAACCGCATAAGATAAATCCGGGCGGGTGATAGTTAGATATTGAAGGGCTCCAACAAGAGAACGATAGGTAATAGGATCGGAGTAAGGAGTGCCATGCGTAGTGAATGTGTCGGATGTGGAGAGAGGAGTTGGAGCCAATTTGGCTTCAGTTAAGCCAGCACGAGTGAGAATGTCATTAGCATACTTGATTTGAGTGAGAAAGAGACCCTCGTCGTTGTGAATAACCTCAAGACCAAGGAAATAGTTTAGGGAACCAAGGTCCTTAATTGCAAACTCTTTGTTGAGACGAGCTGTGAAGTTACGAAGTAACTTAGAACTATTTCCGGTTAGTATAAGGTCGTCTACATAGACAAGGAGGTACATAATGTACTCGCCTTTGTGAAAAACAAATAACGACGGGTCTGCGCGACTACAAGTAAAGCCATATGACAAAAGAAAAGCGCTAAGACGCTGAAACCAAGCACGAGGAGCTTGTTTAAGGCCATAAAGGGCTTTGGTTAGTTTGCAAACATGAGTCGGAAAACGTGGATCAACGAAACCAGGTGGTTGCTCCATGAACACAGTTTCGGATAGATGACCGTTAAGAAAGGCATTGTTCACATCCAATTGATGAAGAGACCATAGATTAATGACGGCAAGGGATAAGACAATGCGAATTGTGGAGGCTTTGACAACCGGACTAAAAGTGTGATGAAAGTCTAAACCCGGTACTTGAGTGAATCCTTGAGCAACAAGGCGGGCTTTGTGACGATCTAAGGTACCATCCGAATGGTATTTAGTGCGAAATACCCATTTGGAGCCAACCACATTAGTGGAGGAAGGACGAGGCACAAGCATCCAAGTATTGTTGCGATTTAAGGCATCAAGTTCGTCACGCATAGCTTGCATCCAATGCGGATGTTTGGAAGCGCTCTTGAAGCCTTTTGGATCAACATTACTAAGAAGAGAAGCATGAAGGCATGAATTCATGATTGTAGAGAGGTAGGAGGTGTGTTTTGGATTGGGTTTGAAGACACCAACTTTGGAGCGGGTCACCATTGGGTGAGTTGGTGCGGGAGACGGAGGAGGAGTGAGCTGAGGTGAGCCGTGAATGGGCTGAGGTGGATCGGTATTAATGGTTTGAGGTGGATCGGTATTAATGGGGCCAGTAGAAGTGGGCTGGAGCGAATGGGTAGAGGAATGGGCTGGGGTGTTAGTGGGCTCAGAAGTGGCTTCAGTAGTGGGCTGGTGAGTGGCTTCGATAGTGAGCTCAGAAGTGGAAGTGGGAATGGTAGTGGGCTGGGAAGCAGGCCCATTGGGTAGGGTGTGTTGTGAAGGAGCATGAGGTTTGCAAAGGGAGCACGAGGTGTGTGTATGAGGAACAGTTTGTGGTGAAGTAAGATTTGTGGAAGAATTTGAGGTCTGGTTAATTGGAACAACTTCATCAAACATAGAGAGAAAGAGTTTTGAGATGTCAGTGTTAGAAGTTGTGGAGTTAAATGGAAAATAATTTTCGTCAAAACGGCCATGTCTCGTAATATAGGTACGAGATGAAGATGGGTCGAAGCATTTATACCCTTTGTATTGAGGAACGTAGCCAAGGAAAATACAAGGAATGCTTCTAAGTGCGAGTTTATGAGGAGCATAATCTCGCAAGTACGGGTAGACACAACAACCAAAAACTCGAAAATTTGTGTACGTTGGTTGTGTGGAAAAAAGAATCTCAAACGGAGATTTATTGCTCAACAATTTCGTGGGTAGCCGATTTATAATGTATATAGCGGTATTAAACGCATCGACCCAATGCTCAATAGGAATGTGAGCATGAAAAAGCATGGCTAGACCCGTTTCAACAATGTGACGGTGTTTTCTTTCGGCTCGTCCATTTTGTGGTGAGGTATATGGACAATAGAACCGATGAAAGGTGCCATTTTCATTAAATATTTTACGCACATATGGATTTACAAATTCGGTGCCACCGTCACTTTGAAACACTTTAACTTTTCTCGAAAATTGAGTTTGAATAAGATTTAAGAAATTTTGCAAGATTGTGTAAAACTCATTTTTGGTTTTAAGAGGATATAGCCATGAGAAACGAGAGTGGTCATCAACAAACACAACATAATATCTATAACCATCTTTACTTATGATTGGTGAGGGTCCCCATAGATCGCAATGAATGAGATCAAGGGGATGAGATGCACGTTTTTCATTTAAAGAAAATGGTAGTTTATGTGCCTTAGCAAGTTGACAAGGAGAACAAAGATTTGGTTTAGGCAAAATAGATGTAAAAGATAAACAACCAAGTTTTTGCAAAATGGAAATAGTATCAAAGGCAACATGCCCCAAACGATTATGCCATAGTTCGAATGAAGCTTTATTTGACGAAAGCGAAGCAACAAAAGCAAAGGAGTTATCCCGAATCACATAGAGTCCATTCTCACATCGTCCTTCAGCGAGCGGTTTGCTTGTTTTCCGGTCCTGAATAAGAAAAAACGAATCCGAGAAAAGAACGTCAACGGGATAATCTTTGGTTAATTTGCTAATGGAAAGAAGATTCCGGGTTATATTCGGAACTACAAGAACATCGTTTAAAGGAATGTTATTATTTATTTTAGCATTGCCGGTGTGGGTAATAGGCAATGACAAGCCATTTCCAAAAACAACAGAGTTTTTGCCATTATATTTAAAAATTGATTTAAGATTACCGGTGTCATCCGTCATATGGAGATCGGCTCCACTATTCGCAGTCCAATCGGGAACATCGTCGGTAACATGACACTTTGAATGAAAGGCACGGGCAAGTCCTTCCTCCGAAGCGGCATTAGCGACAAAGGTAGCGAGTTTGGGACATTTGTTGGCGTAGTGACCATTAGTCCGACATAATTGACAATGCGGTGGACGACGGGTAGTCTTTGAAGAGGCGGATGAGGGCTGATTTTTAGTGGATCCAGAAGCATTTCTGGGCCGGTTTGAAAAAGAACCCGAGGACCGAGTGTTAGACGAATTGGCATGGAATGCAACAGGGGCCGGAGAAGGAGGATGGAGCGAGGCAAGAAATTGCTCTTGGCTTTCCGCCTTTGTGAGTAAGTCACGAAAAGGTAACGGGTCACGAGTTCGCATAGCCGTGGACCAGCTTTCGAATGTTTGTCCGAGACCACATAGAAACCAATGAGTTTTATCGGTATCATTAACCGGGTAGCCGATAGCCGATAATTGATCGCAAATACCTTTAAACTTGCGACCGAAATCAGCTACGGTCGAAGACCCTTTGGTTAATTGACGGAGAGTATCACGAAGAAGATGCATACGTTCAAGGGACGTGTTGCTATAGGCTGCTTCCAAAGCAGTCCAGATTTGTCGAGCGGTTGATAAACCGAGTATCTCAGCGATTGCCTCTTCTGTGAGAGAAGAGTTTAGGATAAGAATAGCTTGCTGATCCAGAACATACCAGGTGAGGAAGTCAGGGTTCGGTTGTTTTTTGTTGTCGATTGAAACAGTTTCGGCCGGTGGGGAAAGCGACCCATCGACGTGACCGATAAGACCTTGGTTAGAGAGGAGAGGAAGGATTTGATATTGCCATGAGAGATAGTTGGAGTTGGAAAGTTTGATTGTGATCATATGAAGGATGGTAGCAATCGGAAGTTTGGAGTGTGTGGAGGAAGAGGACATGGTGAGATCGAAGAAAAGAAGATCAATGTGATGGGTATCTGGCTGATACCATGTAGGAGGTAAACTCTCTATATTTGATAGAGAGATAAAGAATATTATTTATAATTGATTTACATTGTTTACAAGGAAATTAAATAAAGGACAATGAATACAAAATGATTGTACAATAAAGAGGCAATAATAATATTAACGAGAAGGCAATAATCAAGGAGAAGATTATGCCAACTATGACAGCTATTATCTTTCACATGGACAACGAGCTTGGTGGGTGTGCATGAAGATTTCCATGTGAGTGGAAAGTAGAACATCACACCCCATGTATGGAGAACCCGTGTGGAAATGATGTAGTGCATATGTGGCTGATTTCATTGGGTGTACAAAGTGGAACCACATCGCATAGTCTAAGAAGAAAAACACACATTAAAGGCTTGCGTGTCAACATTTCATTGTTTACCTCCGTTGACGCTTAATTAGACTATAGCTGACTTGTCGTTATGTGATTGTTATTTGGTTGCGTCGTTGATGCTAAATTAGGCTAAAAACAACTTCTTTACCTACTGAAACGTTATGTGATTGGTTCAATAAAATGAGTCAATGAAACTTGACTAGACAAACAAAATGTGCATAGGCTCTTATCAAGCCATAATCCACGCTATATTAGTTATTTAGCCATAATCGCCACAAATATTCAAAATCTTGATACATGTGGTGTATGTTAATTTGGTGTAATTATTTGTAGCCATCAAAGTCAAAAAAGTTTTAAAAAAAGTCAATTGTTATTTAAGATGTCTGTTTAGTCAAAAGTCAATTAGGCTACGCTCGTGATTTTCACTAAAAGTATATGTTTAGAAAATGAGGTAGAACCCACATTATAAACCAGTTTGGAGCAATGTTTCAATAACAATCGTTCCATGGAACATCAAAGGAAAATCGAAAGTTTTCAGGTATGTCGAAGGCTGACTCACGACTGAATTTGGTCAGACAACTGAACCGAGGTGAAATATTTAGAATTATTAATAAATTGTTCATCGCTATGTAACCGTCGGTCAAACCCACGTTTTAGTTAATCCTGACCGTAATAATTCAGGCGGTTATCTCTAAGATTTAATCTCATCCGTTCAAACCCAAAAAAATGGCAGTTTTTTTTTCAACACCAGTTGAAGTTTCCTGTGTTTTCTGCATGTTTTTCGTGGGTACGCTCCCTCAACCGTTGCGCTACAATTATACAGATACACTCGCTTCCTCATTCACTTTCAAATCATCTTCTTCCTCTCTCTAAAATTTCTCTGATTCAATTGCTTGCTGGTTATAATTGATACAATCAAAAATCCAAATCAATATCAATTCAATTGCGGCGTTTCTAGAAGTGATTATCATGTCGTTGCTGATGAATCTCAACCTCAGCCAATCAATGATACTGCTTCCCACTTGACTTCGCTGCTTCTTCACATGAGGAAACCCTAGAAGCGAAATCTCAACCTCAGGTACTATCGTTTCGTATTTTTTGGTAACTTCGCTTTAGAATTTAGGGTTTGCAATTTCACATACAACTCTTGGCGGGGTAAAATCCGGAGGGCTCGTGGTGGAAATTGATAGTTTCTACCATTGAAGCAACCGTGATTTTGCAGCCATGGCGTTCACCATGCTCACCACTCAGTTCACTTCCGTGAATATCTATTCAAACTGCCAATCTGGTGTTTGATTAATTGCTTCCCATTTTATATGTGTTATTTCATATATTGTGTTTTGAAGTTGAAGATGATTTTGTGTTTATTTCAAATTCAGGGTCAAAGCTGCCTCTTAAACGGGTCAAAATTGTCTAAGAAAGTGGCTGCCTATAAGGTGTTTGATCAATTTCATTGTGTTTTTTCAATAGCATTTCATTGTGTTTTTTCAATAGCATTTCATTGTGTTTTTTAATACCATTTTGAGAATTGTTGGATCCTATATTATAACCATCAACTTCAATATCTTGGTACTACATAAACTAATATTGTGTTTTTATTATTCATCTCATGTGTGTAGTATGGAGCAAAAAGGGTGGATATTGATCTTGCTGGCTAACGGTTCTGGGAGCGAAAAGGAGATCAAAAGGCTATCGTATGGCTTCATTATTGTACATGGGTAAGTTAAATCTCCTTCTGATTATGTTTGGAATTCATTAAACTTAATTCTGCATATAGGGTTCTTGGTAATTAGATTTGGCGATTCGTTTGTTTGACTAATAAATGGTGATGTTTTCTGATTGATATCTTGATTATCAGGAAATTTGAGATGAATCTGATTGATGAACAAAATCTCAGTTTACAGCAATTTGTAGAATCCTTAACCCTCTGTTTTCTTGATGTGGACTGTCAAAAAAAAGTCACAAATCCGGGTTAGTTTTGTTGAGTATTCTTGATTTGTGTTGTCAAAACAGTCACAATTAATTTTGTTAATTTACTGTTTTAATAAATTTCTTGATGTGGGTTCGTTGCAGATTGAGAATAAAGTTCATGATTACATGAACTCACAAGCCAAATTCGAAGACAAGATGTGGGCGATTCTGAATGTCTGGCTGATTGAAGATCACAACAAATAGATATAAAAGTACAATAATCTAACACATTTGTTAGTAAATTCGTTGAGATGTCACATTTTATATTAAGGCTTAGAGGTTCAAACAAGTACTTATTGTTTGATTTTTGATAGTTTTCAGCATTTTTTATATATGTTTTGCAGGCTCTCTCAAAGGCTTTGACTAAGGATGAATTGATACATCTTAGCACTCAATTTAATCTCTTCGAACCGAAAGATGGGTGTGTTTCTTTGGACAATTTCAAAACAGTTAGATTATTGTACTCATAAAAAATTACACTTTACGCCCATTAAACTCCTGTTTTCTTTAATCTATTCTTTTTAAAGATGGGTGCTTGCGTTTATTGCACTTTTCATTGTGATAACATGGTGGTTTAGCAGAGGAAGGGAGGTCAGGGTGATGGCACCACCACCGATGAACACAATGGAGCAGCTTTTAGCCATCCAGAACGCAATTTCTCAGGCCGAAGAGCTAATCCAAGACGGAAATATTCTTCTTCTTAAACTTTTTGGCCTACTCTTGTCCATTTTTCCACAGGTCCTCTCTTCTTACTCTTGTAAAATATTCATATTTTTTGAAGTACGTCTGAAAAGGTAAGGTGTCTGGTGTCAGGTAAGTGACCGGTTTGTGGTTGCGCTTGTGATTACAGCGGTGTTTGTGGCGGTTGTACCGATGAGATATGTGATTATATCGGTTTTGTTGGAGGAATGGACCAAGTACTCTCCTATGAGGAGATCGAGCACTGAAAGATTGAACCGAAGACTGAGAGAGTGGTGGTTTAGCATACCAGCAGCTCCTGTTGTACTGGAAAAGGTCAACAATGAGAAGAAAAAGAAGTGAGTAATATGATAATCAGTGTTTGTTTGTTGTAAGCAAATGTAAATATATCATAGTTTGCTGCGTTTGTTGAGGGGGAAATAAGTTTTTTTGTGCTGTGGGGATGCACTTGCCTGGGAGTCATAAGGAAGGAGACTGCCACTGAATATAGGACTTTTATTTCCTCCCCATATATTTTTTGTAATTTTCTAGCTCTCAACAGTGGCAGTCAACCCTCGATGTTATGGTTAATATGGTTTTTTTCTAAACCTTTTCTTGCTTTTGAATTGAGTCAGCTGAGTCTATTTTTTGAGCTGGATGGGAAGGAACTTGTCACAGACTGGGATGAGGTTTATAGAAGATTAAAGGTTTGGGGTTCTTTGTGGAATCTTAGGATAGAAGTGGGGTTGCTGAATGATGGGATATCATAAGGTAATATTATGGATTTTGGGTTGTGTAGTATGAGGGATTGTAGAGTGATCATTATGGTTTTTGGGGTATGCTGAGATGGGAATGGCTGGAAGTTGGTAAGGTGGATCTTGGAATTAAGAGAGCTACTAAGGAGAAGGCTGTTGATTGGAAGAATGCTGAATGAAGAGTACTGTTAGTAGTTTGTTGAGTTTGGCTATGTAATAGGTTGTTTTGAATAGGTTTTTTGTGGTTTTTTTGTTTTTTGATTGCTGGATTGTTTGTTTTTTGTATAGAATGGGCGAGGGGCAGGGAATTTTAAAGCCCATTTTTGTTCGGTCCCTCGTCGATAGGGGTGGTGTGTTCCTTGGGTATTATGTCCCGGGATCCTAAACCTCTTTAGGTGTATATATTTTTAGTAATAAAATTTACCGGAGGTGCTGTCCTCCTTTACAAAAAAAAAAAATATATCATAGTTTACTGCTACTTTTAAAAATGTTTGGATTTTGTCTAATATTTCTTTCTTTGAGGATGATGAGCATTTTACAAAAATAAACTTAGTTGGATGACATGTTTTTGGTGAACATGTAAAAGTTCTAACGGTTTGTGTGGAAGCAGGACATGGAGATGCAAGCAGGCGGTCTAAGCAAAGTAGAAGTGAAAGCAGGTGCTGCAGCTCTGATAGTAGTCGACACCGTAGATGAGCCCCTCATAACCATGGATTCACCAGAGGCCAGCACCACCGCAGATGACTTCATCGAAAAGCTCACGATCCCATCCGCATTCATCCACTTATCCTTCGGTCAATCCATAAAAGACGCCTTACTAAAAGGTGACCAAGAAGTCCTATTAAAACTCGACTGGTCAGAGTCCGTGCCCCACCCAGACCAGCGAGTCGAATACGAGCTATGGACCAACAGCAACGACGAGTGTGGGGCCCGTTGTGACGAGCAAATGAACATCATCAAGAACTTCAAAGGGCATGCTCAGATAGTTGAACTAGGCGGTTACACAATGTTTACGCCACATTATATAACGTGGTATTGTCCGAAACCGTTTGTTTTCAGCGAGCAGTGTAAGTCGCACTGTGTCAATCACGGGCGCTATTGTGCACCGGATCCTGAGCAGGATTTCATTGAAGGGTATAGTGGGAAACAAGTGGTGTTGGAGAATTTGAGGCAGCTTTGTGTTCATAGAGTTGCTAATGAGACCAACAGGTCTTGGGTGTGGTGGGATTATGTGACGGATTTTCATATCAGATGTTCCATGAAGAAACAAAGATATAGCATACAATGTGCTGAAGAGGTCATCAAGTCACTTGGTAATTACTTCTTTCTTTTTTCTAGGTGATTTACATAGATGTGTACAAAAAATTCGGTTTGGGCTCGATTAACCGGCATCCAACCTGGTCCGATAGCCAAAAAAATTGGTTTGGGCCAAATCAATTTGGGCCTGGCCCCAAACCGACGGTTTGGTATAAGTTCGAGTTCTTTATGTGTCTAACCGTTTTACAACCCGAACCGTATGGGTTTGAACCTGGTAAACCGGTTTTTGGGTCAAACTGCTTTTGAACCCGGTCCAAATCGATTTGAGTGGGTTGGGATTTTCAACCCTAAAATCGGTTCTCAACCCGAACTGGTTTGGGCCAAACGGTTTGAGCCTTAGGTAAAAAAAAGATTAGATTGGTTTACAACAAGAACCGGTTTGGGCCCAAACCCGGTTTTGTACACCTCTAGATTTATGCACCAAAACAATTGGGTGTCAGCCCAGTGGCCACCGACCCCCACTTTAAACCGGCTCAAGGATCCATAGAGGTCACGAGTTCGAAACCTGGTAACCCCAGGCTCTTCAGTTCCCCTCGAGTTGGCAGGGGTTTCTCCTCCAGGCAGTATTGTTGGGTCGCTAGCTTGGGAAGTGGGATCACTTTCACGGTCGGGGGTACCATGCATCTGCCCTTTTTAGATTTATGCACCAAAGTTTTTGATTCATAGTATATGAATCAAAAACTTTGGTGCACATATCACTTGAGTTTCATAAAAAACGAGCGAACTGAGTAAAAATGTTTAATGAATTACCAGGGCTGCCTAGCGACAAGATACAAAAATGTATGGGTGACCTTGAAGCCGATGTCGAGAATGAAGTATTAAAAATGGAGCAAGATGCCCAGTTTAGTGTCCTTTTGATCCGCAAAAACATTCTAAAAAAGTTCGGTAAAAATGGAGCAAGATGCCCAGGTTTAGTGTCCCTTTGATGCCCATGTTTAGTGCAGTTTGACTTTTGATTGGTCAAACTGTATACGTTTATTGCATATTTTCATATAGATATTTTTCATTAACCAATCATTTTGTTGTGTGTATTATTTGCGTTTAACGTAGATTACAAGTTTTTAACTCTCAAAAGGATTTAGGAAAATGTTGATAAGTTGGTAAATAGCTTTGTTTGACTTTTGACCATGAAAGTCTTAGTCTAGAATAAGACTGATTATTGCACCTCATGTTAGGACGTATAAAATCTCATAACTATCATGATAATTTAAATGCAGAAGAAGATGGGACCGGATCTGTGTCATCCTCAAATGCTCACGAACCGTTAGAATATGATGATGACAATAATGACGCAGAGGAAGAGGATAAACGCTTGCTTTCGGCACCAGCCTCGAGTGAAGTAGCTTTTGTTAAAGAGGTAATTTGTGGATGGCAAGTTACTTTTCCTTCTATTTTTTTTATTATTATTTTTTTTTTCTTTTGCACTTTGTTGTACAAACAATGTAGTTTTCCTTTCCCATTATGGGAGCCTGTAGAATTTGAAAACTGAAATGATCTAAAATGATTGATTGTTTGGAGCTCATTGTATCTTATTACTTTGTTGATATGCTGTAGTAAGCTATGGACGTGAACAAGTTGTTTCTAGATGTGGCAGTTTCAATGCCTTACACATTCATATATAACAAGTTAATTTGAGTTGTATCCTTTAAAACAAATTTGTGTGACCCTTAGTGGCGGAAATTCCTAACACAACTCGAACACGACACAAAAAAATGGTGTTGGGTCAATTGAGATGACCTATTGTTAAAAAGATGGGTTTAACCGTCTTTTGCAAGATAGGTTTAACCATAACATGATTCATTTAATAAGTGGGTTGACATGTTTACCCATACAAGGGTTTTTTACGATATTAATATTTATACTTTAGAAATAATAATATGTATTTAAACTTAAATATTATGATTTTTAATTTTTCCTCTAACTCACCTTTTATAAGTTAATTTTTTCCACTACCACCAATGAGCCCCGCTTCAGATACATATGTTATGTTTGGTGAGGCCAAAATTGAAGATCTAAGCTCACAATTACAAAGCTAGGCAGCGGAATAATTTAAGGCACCTAATCTCAGCAACATCGTATCCGAGCCCGAGCCGGCGAGCCCACAGCCACGCTCAGGATGATGAAGACGTTGATGAGACCAGGGTGGAGCCCAAGGACATCGAGCTGGTCATGACTCAAGCCAGCGTGTCCAGGCCAAAGGCCGTCAAGGCTCTTAAGGCTACTGATGGAGATTGTGATTATGTTTTTTTGTGTGGTTTTGTGTTGTGTATTGACATTGTGTTTACTTATATGGTTGCTTTGTTAACTTATATATTTTTACTACTATTTTTTTTTCCATCGTGTCATAGTGTGTAAAATGGTTATCTTAGGTTTATTTGTAATAGTTTCTATGTTTAGTTTTTATTTCAATAATGATAAAATACTTAACCAAATTTTGAATACCTTCTTAATAAGTGATATCGTGTAAGTATATAACATTTGTTTCATTTTTATATGTCCCCTTTACAATATACCAAAAAAGATATGCCCAGGATGAATCAACTAGGGATGAGTAAATCAGACCCGGTACTGGTACCGACTCGGTACCAATACCGAATTTACCGGACCAGGTACTTTTTCGGTACCGATTCGGTACCGACTTTTGACATTTTCGGTACCAGTTCTGTACCGGTATTTACCGGTTTTTACCCTCAAATACCGGTACCGTACCGGTACTAAACCGGGTATATTTAGTACCGGTACCGGTATCCACTTTTGGGAATTTTCGGTACCGGTTCTTTAGGTACCTGACGGTACCGAGCTCATCCCTAATATCAACATGTGTTTTACACTATACCAAGCAAGGCTGTTAAATTGCGCCAACTAAATTACAAAATTTGAGTTAACATTTTGTTATTGGTTCTGATTATTGTGTTTTCAACTGGGTAGGTTTTTTGTACATATTTATGATAGGTTCTGGTCATTGTGTTTAGTCTGTTATCCATTGTGTTTTAGTCTGTTGTCTATTGTGTTTTTGTTCTGTTGTCTATTGTGTATTAATTTGTTGTTCATTGTTTTTTTAGTTTGTTGACTATTGTATTTTAGTCTGTTATTCATTGTGTTTTTATATGTCCACTGTGTTTTTATCGAAACCTATAACACAATGTATGACCAACCAGTACCAAACTGGTATTGGTACCGAAAATACCGATACCGAAAATCCTAAAAATGGGTATCGGTACCGATACCAAAAGTACCCGGTACGAACCGGTATTTGAAGGTAAACACGCTAAATGTCGGTACCGAATCAGTACTGAAAATCGAATCAGTTTGAGAAATTCGGTACCATTAGCGAACCGATTCCCGGTACCATTTGTTTATCCCTAAGTTGAAGATGGTGTTATATTTGAGTTTTCTATACATTGTGTTATTGGTTTAATTGTTGTGTTTTTCAACTGGATGAGTTTTTTAATGCATTACGTTATAGGTTGTGGTCATTATGTTTAGTTTGATGTCTATTGTGTAACGACCTGATCTTTAACAGCAGGCCCAAACAATTACATAAAGTTGTTGGGGAAATTACGGCACTATCCTTCCTTTGGATTAATTCAAGAGCAAAAAATCAGAAGCTGGATTGGAAAACTGGAGCGAATTCAAGGTGGCCTGGTAAAATGGCTCTGTAGTTATAGTGTTTGGCAGCAGTTATGCATTGACCCATTTGTATTTCTTTTTAGTGTACTGCACTTACTTGAGCTACATGCTTGAGTACATTTCTAATAAATCGTCTTTATTAAAAAAAATAGTGGAAATAACATTATGTCACTAAAAGTGGAAACGACATTATGTTTTTGAATAAACATTGTTTTTATACTGAACCACTCCATATGTTGATTAATATCAGAATGTTTAGCGTGGATGTTGAATCGTGGAAACTGCAAAATGAAACCTGGTGAAAAGTGATTTCTTTTTTTGCCCGGTGTGTCTATGCCATTGATTTTTAGGTCATCTGTGCGCTATATCAATGGATATAACAAGTTCATTATAGTTCAAGGATGCGGTGAGATTGCTGAGATAAACGTAAGGACAAAGGATTTGCATTACATTAAACGTATAATGAAATACTATATGTACACTGTTATCATTGACATGTAATATGTATGTATCTTTTTTGTTTGTTAATTTTATGGTGATAGCAATACCTACGTTAATCTGGGTCGTCCGATCATGGCGGTTATTTGTACGATTAAATCTCATCCGTAATAACCCCTAGAAAATTGGCAGTTTTTTTAGAGTGCAACAGTTAGAAAGTCACCTAAAATTACTCCCCACGTTCTCCACTCTGCCATTTAATTAATTAAACATCTGCAATAAAATTTAGGCAACATAAAATTCGTTACTGAATCCAATTATTCCTTTTTTTAATGTATCATCTGGCAACAATAAAAAAAAAGTAAAACTAATTTACCTCTAAAAATCAGTAATTTTAATTAAACATGTAACAAAGTAATATATAATATTTATTTTAAAGGTGTATTAATATTTGTGTCCGGATGAATTTGAGTTGCAGCACGCAGAGGATCAATTTTAGTTGCAGCACACAACACCTGAAAGAAAAACTTAAATTATATATTAAGAAACAACCATTAATTCGATCTCTTAATAAATATTACCTTTTTAACAAATAAAACTCGGGATGTATCAATTTTGTTTAACCATTATTAATGCACTAAAATGTGTTCAAATATTATACCATGAGCTATAACTTGTAGTATTATAAATCACTGTGTTAGAAAAGTCATAAGTCAATATTTATGTAATTTAGTTACACATATAATATACATACAATTTAACACTGTGTTTTTGAAGACATTGTGTTTTTAATACATCCAAATTTGACGGTTATTTATGTATTTTAGTAACACATAATTAAATACATACAACTTAACATTGTGTTTTTGAAGACATTGTGTTTTTGAATATGCAACAGTTATTTCTTAATTGAAGCAATTTTCTTCTAATGACAGTTTAGGTTGACACATTGACCTGGTTAGGCTAATAAATTGGAGATAGCATTCCACGATCTAACAAAATAACTATAAAACTAATTAAAAAACTGCTAATTTGTTAGTCCCCCCCCCCCCCCCATGATTTTCTGCCCACATTCTCCACCTAAGACACTTCCGACAGAAAAGAAAGCAATTTAAAAAAATGCAGTTCTGTGGGTAGTGGGAGTTTCTTTATATTCCTATATAAAGTTGTGCAATTGATCTTGGCCGTACAAATTAGACGGTTAATTGTGAGGTTTAATCCTGACCAGAATAACCACCAGGTGGTTATGGCTAGAATTTATATGTTTTTTAGGTGTAGCAGTTTCACTAGGTTAAGTTTTATTGCCACATTGTGTTATGTCATTGTGTTTTTATTAGACAACGAGATTTTGTAGTTGTTTCTGTTTTATATATGTAACACTGTATTGTACTATAACATTGTGTTTTTGTATAAAATTTTGTTTTTTATATGACATGATCTACTTTTTCTTTGTATTTTTTACAACATACAATGTCGTCGACTTTCAGTTTTTTATGTATATTTCCATCCATTATTATTTTAATTAGGATATGTATTAGCAGTTTATTATTCAGGTTAAACCGTTTTTGTAGTTGTCAACCATGTTCTCCTACAAAACTGATAACATCAACTGTTATATTAATGGTTAATAAACTTTTCTTTCTTGATAAATAAATAACCTCCCTCAATCCCCACTAACTCCCAATTTTCCAAAAGGTAGTTAACTTCAGCAGTTATTATTTACATGGAGTATTTAGGTTAATATAGGTTAAGAATTGGTTACAAAGTTCAAATTTCCTAACACAATATTATACAAAAAACCAAAGCATTTGTAAAAACAAAATTCATTGTAAAAGAACACAATACGCGATGAACTCCATATGTTGGTTAGTATCAAAATGTTTAGCGTGGATGTTGAATCGTGGAAACTGCAAAATGAAACATGATCAAAAGTGATTTCTTTTATGCCTGGTGTGTCTATGCCATTGATGATTAGGTCATCTGCGCAGTATATCAATGGATAACAAGTTCATTATTGTTCAAGAATGAGGTGAGATAAACGAAAGGACAAAGGAGATGCATTACATTAAACAAATATGACCTGGTTTTACTTTTGGACCAAAATGGCAAATAAAACTGAAACCCAAGGGACACAGATTAAAAATGTTTGAGTTTTGGACTAAAGTGGCAAAAGTGACCAAACCTCAAGGACCAAAATGGCAGTTTACTCTTAAATATATTAAATTTTGCGAATTAAATATGAGAATTTAAGTTAGTATGCATGACAATTCAAGAACTGTTGTACTTACTAATCACAGTTGGATAACAAGTCATCATGAAATTTACAATGAGTTTGGATAGTGTTAATCATATATACCCGGCCCGCGGACGGGTAAACTACTAGTTATTGGTGTTATAGAGTAGGAGTAAGCGTTGCCATTAAAAAAAATAATAATAATAACAAATATTTCATCCTAGATTACACGTTTAACCAGAACCCATCAAAACTACGCAATCAAGAACGAGTGGTTCACAAATACCTAACTGGACTAGTGGCATGTATGGTACTAGCTATGAAATATTGGTTTTGAGCGAATACGAACAAACAAGTGATGAAAATCGATTTAAACTAGTAAAATTCCATCAACAAGTGCCACCTCCCTTTAATCACCGCTCGATGTAAGCTCAACAACCCGTTCGAGTTTCAAAACATAAATAATTAATGATGATAAAAAATAGTTAAATGTCATTTTAGTCTATGTGGTTTAGACCATTTTGTCAGTTTAGTCTATGATTTCATTTTTCGTCTGTAGGTCCAAAAAGGTTTCACCGTTGTCATTTTATCCCACTGGTGTAACTTTATCAATTATTTTTGTTAACGAAAAGGGCAATTCGGTCATTTAATATGACGGAATTGTCCTTCTAGTTAACAAAATTACATATAAAATGACCGAATTGGCCTTCTCAATAACAGAAAAAATGGATGAAGTCAACTCAGTGGACTAAAATGACAACGGTGAAATCTTTTTGGACCCACAGACGAAAAATAAAACGTTTGGATTAAACTAGCAAAAAAATGAAAAGAAAAAACAAAAGTATGTTATTGATGTGAATTTTGTTAAAAATTTTTTAGAGTTAAATGTCATTTTAGTGTTTTTGGTTTGGGTCATTGGGAGAGGATCAAGTAAGTTTATTTTGGCTAGGAATGATATGAAGTAATAGAGTTATGACATGTGACAAAATTTAAAATAAAGAGGAAGGGTATTTTAGTCAATCGTGGCCCAGTGGTTGGAGGCCGGTTCCTCCTTTGGGAGGTCACCGGTTCGACTCCCGCTTGCGGCTTTAGGGGGGGACGTCCCAATGATAGATCGTTTCCTTCCGAGGTATGGAGCAGTCTTGAGGGCAACCCGGTTTTACCCAACTGTTACCCCAGCAACACGTGTGGGGGCAGCATGGTTTCCGGGCGGAAGTCAGCTCGCGCGCCGGCCGGGGCCCGATCGAACATCATGTCCGGAGATGCGGGGTTGACGGGGAATGTCTTAGACATGTCCCCGGAGACCAATCGGTCTTGTACAGAAATTCTCCTTCCAAAAAAAAAGTACATATCTTGTAACACATCATAGATTTCTTCATCATTATACAGAATTTTACAAGTATACTCTCTTTAACCTACAACAAAACTTATGAATCATGTTTAGATTTCTTCATCATTATACAGAATTTTACAAGTATACTCTGTTTAACCTACAACAAAACTTATGAATCATGTTATTTACATCTCATGATTCTTTAAAAAAAAATCACTCCATCAAAAATTCAGTTTCAGAAAGTCTTTGACTTTTCTTAAAACTTTTACAAACTACACAATATTCAGAAACTAATCTTGCCATAATACTATCTTCTTCAATTCTCAACCTTCTACTCTGTTTATTCCAAAGATGAACTCCATAACTGGACTCTTTCAGTTGCACCACCTTGGCCTCAACCCACCTCATGTGACCCCGGTTAACCGGCCGCCTGAACAACCCGCCAATTCGAGTCCAGTCCTATGGCATGGACAACGAGCTTGGTGGGTGGGCGTGAAGATTTCCACGTGAGTGAAAAGTAGAACACCACACCCCATGTATGGAGAACCCGTGTGGAAATGTAGTGCATATGTGGTTGATTCCATGGGGTGTGCAAAGTGGAACCACACCGCATAGTCTAAGAAGAAAAATACACATTAAAGGCTTGCGTGTCAACATATCATTGTTTACCTCCATTGACGCTTAATTAGACCAAAAGGAAGCCTATAGCTGACTTGTCGTTATGTGATAGCGTCATTGATGCTAAATTAGGCTAAAAACAACTTCTTTAGCTACTGAAACGTTATGTGATTGGTTCAACAAAATGAGTCAATGAAGCTTGACTAGACAAACAAAATGTTCATAGGCTCTTATTGTCACACCCCCAAAATCCACCTGCGGAGTATCACCGCTTGGAGGCGTGACTGACCAGGATCAAGCCACCAATCATATTGAACCATAAAGTAAAGCAATTAAAAGTTCAACCACACAATACAATTGGTGTCTAAAACAATTTAATAAGTCTAAGTTATCAGCGGAAGCAATCAGTTCAAAACCCAAATCATAAAGTAAAAGTGTTTAAGTTCTTCATGAACATTCAATGTCCATGCCCCACAACGACTCTTCCCCATGCAAGCTCCAGCTAAGTACCTATTGACCTGCAAAGCATGTAATAACGAGTCAACAACAAAGTTGAGCGAGTTCAAAGTTGGGTGTTTGTTTTAAGTTGTTCCAAAAACAGTTTCCTTTAACTGGCATCCCTGCCGTGGGGGTTACCCCATAGTTGAAAACGTGATTTGTTTATCCCATTTACTCTGGCAATCCAGCCGTGGGGGCTACCCCATGTTTATATATATCTGGCTCTCTGGCCGTGGGGGCTACCCCATGTTTATACTACTAGACTCGTTACCATATCGACTGCTGACTGTAGTCATGTTTATGTGCCCTGAACTGTCAATGTCTATCATCATTGACATGCCCAGATCCATTAGTTCACGCCCGTCCTCTGCGGTACGGTGTGAGGTTTGTCAGACCTAAATAGCGCTATCTAACTAATGACCCGCTCGCCATTGGCCCGGCGATTAAGTCGATATAAAAAGGAGGGACTTCGTGATAGAGTTTTGGTCTAATGAAAACTGTCCAAGAGGACGAGGAATTATATTCCTGAACCCGTACTGTCCTACCCAAGAAGGCGAGGAATCCATATTCCTTAACCCATTCCCAACCCCTGGGAATCCCATGCTTTGTAGAAAGTGTGAACTCACCTTAGGTTAGCTCGGCAGATAAACGAAAGGTCAATCGAGCTGCTAGAGGTCAACCACGTCCTAACATGGTTATCATACAAGTCAGGTCTAGGTTCAAGTAGTGCACGTAAGATTACACAGAGATAGCAAGTTACGAACACATGGTATACACGTAAACGATATCAGACAAGTAAATAACAAAGCCCAAAGCGAATAGATAGCCCAACCTATTGTGCGATCAGCACAAATTGTGCGATCCACAATGGGTTGTGCGATTAGCCATAAACCCGGCCCAAATAATATAAACACTTCAATAAATAAACGGCCCAAAATAAATGAACGTGGATCTCTTGTGCGATCCGGATGGTTTGTGCGATCCGGATGGCTTGTACGATTGGAAACTAGTCCGGCCCAACATGTATACACGGCCCAACAGTTAAGCAAACATTTCAACTTGTGCGATCCAATAAATCTTGTGCGACTGGGGACATCTTGTGCGACTGATCTTGTGCGACCGACAACTTGTGCGATTGGTTGTTTAATATCCAAAATCATGGCAATCAGTTATATTGTTTCCATTTATGTAGATAATCAATCAACAACTAACAGTTTCCATTCATACAATTAAATCGATCAAACAAGGGTTTTAACATTAATTCTTATGAACCCTAAACAACATCAAAACATGAACAATAATCCTAGCACTTAATCATATCCATCTAGGGTTTCAAATCATCATGTAACACTTCATAATCGATCATACAACTAATCCAATTTCACATACATGCAGCCGATTAATAAGCATTCGGTTCTAGAACAATAATATGCAAATCCGCTTAACATGAACATTATCAAACACACATATGTGAGTCGATTTCATGAACACTAAACCTCATCATTCATAACTAATCATGCAACCCTAACCCTTATATCAAACCATGGAATCATAACATCATTCAATTAATAATTAAAGCACTAACCGATTAGGAGAATCAAACAGAAAGGGTGATCCGAATCCAAGAAATCTTCAATGGAGAGGAGGGGTGTTTGCCGTTGAGTTTGAGAGGAGAGAAAGAGAGTAGGGTTTGTGTGTGTGGGTGTTTTACAAATTATGAGGAGTATACCCTATCTCCTAAGTGTTATGCGACATAAGGGAGTGGGCCGAACCCTCACTTGGGCTGCCCATTAGTCCGAATACAAGAGTGTAGCCCGAATGGGCTTGTGCGATCGGTTCGTGTTGTGTGTTTGGGCTTGTTTATATACATACATACATTACACAAAACACATAACATTTCATTAATCATCAAGTTCACATAGTCACATAGTGTTCACATTCGTTACATTAAGCACATAAATAGGTTCTGAAATACGAGTTGTCACATTATCACCAAGTTGAAAGAAATTTCGTCCTGAAATTTGGTACGTACTCACTGAGGAAGCTAGTTAAGTTGTATGGTTTTCCTGGGGTGTCACACTTATCAAGCCATAATCCACGCCAGTGGCGCTTATTTAGCCATTATCAACACAAATATTCAAAATCTTGATACATGTGGTTTATGTTAATTTGATGTAATTATTTGTAGCCATCAAAGTCAAAAAGGTTAAAAAAAAGAGTCAATTGTTGTTTAAGTAGTTTGTTTAGTCAAAAGTCAATTAGAGGCTACGCTCGTGATTTTCACTAAAAGTATATGTTTAGAAAATGAGTTGGAACCCACAACTATAAACCTGTTTGGAGCAATGTTTCAATAACAATGGTTCCATGGAACATCAAAGGAAAATCGAAGGTTTTCAGGTACGTTGAAAGCTTACTCACGGCTGAATGAGGTGAAATATTTAGAATTATTGGTGTCATCGAGTAGGAAGAAGTGTTGTCATTAAAAAAATAATAATAAAAAAAATTTGAACCTATATTACAGTTTTAACCAGAACCCGTCAAAACTAGCCAATCAAGAACGAGTGGTCAACAAATACCTAACTGAACTAGTGGCATGTATGGTACTAGCTATGAAATATTGGTTTTGAGGGAATACGAACAAACAAGTGATGAAAATCGATTTAACCTAGTAAAATTCCATCAACAAGTGCCTCCTCCCTTTAATCATCGCTCGATGATAAACCGCAAGATGTAAGGGTGAGAGGGGCACTCCCCTCTTAGGGGAGTCCCCTCTCTTACGCACACCCAATCAGGTTATGCCACGTCAACTCCCCTCTTAAACTACCATCGCACCCTAATTTGATGGCGGCACTCCCCTATTAGGTGACTTGTTTTTTTATTAAAAAAAAATTGTTGATTGGTTGAAAATGAGGGTGGCCCCACCATCTTCTCTCTCCTTCTTCGGTGGGTCCAAAAAGGGTTTCACCATTGTCATTTTAACCCACTGGGTTGACTTCATCAATTATTTCTGTTAACGAGAAGGGCAATTTGGTCATTTAATATGGCTGAATTGCCCTTCTAGTTAACAGAATTACATATAAAATGACCGAATTGCCCTTCTCGATAACAGTAAAAATGGATGAAGTCAACTCAGTGGACTAAAATGACAACGTTGAAACCTTTTTAGACTCATAGGCCAAAAATAAAACGTTTAGACTAAATTAGCAAAATAAGCCAAACCACAAGGACTAAAATGACATTTAACTCAAAAAAAAATTAACAAACTTCACAACAATAACAAACTTTTGTTTTTTCTTTTCATTTTTTCACACAAACATTAAAAATATTTTTAAGTAATACAAGTACATATCTTGCAGCACATAATAGATTTCTTCATCATTATACAGAATTTTACAAGTATACTCTCTTTAACCTACAACAAAACTTATGAATCATGTTATTTACATCTCATGATTCTTTCAAAAAAAAATCACTCCATCAAAAATTCAGTTTCAGAAAGTCTTTGACTTTTCTTAAAACTTTTACAAACTACACAATATTCAGAAACTAATCTTGCCATAATACTATCTTCTTCAATTCTCAACCTTCTACTCTGTTTATTCCAAAGATGAACTCCATAACTGGACTCTTTCAGTTGCACCACCTTGGCCTCAACCCACCTCATGTGACCCCGGTTAACCGGCCGCCTGAACAACCCGCCAATTCGAGTCCAGTCCACCGGATAAAACGCTGCAGGAGGCAAAACACTGAAGTTTTTATCCATTTTCCCTGCTCCCCTTTCAACTACTCTTGAAACAAGATAAGGCCCATTGTATCCCCACCGGTTTCCATCAAAAGTCAACGCAAATTCTTCAATAAAATTGTATAACAAAGGATGGTTTTTATCAAATATCAAAACAGCATTGTTTAACCTTGTCCAGTTGCCCAATGTAGACACACTTTGAGCTCCAATCGAGTTGCGTAAACCGCTGAAATCTTTCATAGCAATGAAGTCGGTATCTATATACACACCACCATATTTGTAAAGAACAACGAGTCGAATCAAATTCGACAAGTTTTGTGCTAATGGGATCTCCCCCAGATCACGGTTACCATTCTTAATATGGTCAAACCACGTTTTCGCGGGGGTGTTATCAAACAAAAAGTTAAAGTCAGGTTCCAGGGCTAGGACCTGGAACCCAAAGTCAGTTACGGGTTTCAGGATTTGAAACCCGTAATCTGAGTCCATAGTGTTTGATAATATCATCAAACAGCTATCCGGGTTGGATTTAAAAAGAGCATCCACAGCAAGAAACTCTCTTTCTCCAAAGAATTTGAAAGTGGATGAAATCCATGTCATGAAGAATCTAAGTTTACAATCTTTGAAGAAATCTTGAGCCCGGGTTTCGAATTCTTGGTTCGAGTTTAGTATATCGAATTCGGGTTTGGGAACATTCTTGGATTGTTGGATGATGAGTTCTTTGACGATCAAGACTGGGTTTTGGATGGTGGAAGTGGATTTTAATTGGTTTATGATGAATGTTTGGTTGTTGAAAAGATTTGAGGGGATTGGGATGGTGGTGTTTGGGTTGAAGTTGAATGATATGTTTGAAATGAAAGTGTTTCTGTTGAACATGTAGGTGAATAGTATTGCTGTTAAACAGACGGTGGTGAAGATGTGGAATTTTGTATAACGGTGGCGGTTGCTCCGCCGTTGCTCCGCCGGTTTGGTGGAAGAAGGTCTTGTCTTCATTGATTCAATGAATTATTATTAGTATTCTATAATAGAGTGCTAAAGTTTTATTTGTGTAGAATATAAAAAAAGGATGAAGAAATTGACTTTTTAATTTTTTAGGATAAATTACACTTTTCGTCATTTATGTTTGTAGCTAGTTGCAATGGATGACCTTTACCTTTAATAATTACAACCACAGTCCTTTATTTTGGAAACTTGTTACATCTTTCGTCCTTTAGCACTAACTTGGTTAAAAATTTTAGTTAAATCTATTTATATAAGGGCACTTTAGTCTTTTTAGCAATCCAATTAAATTAAAATATATTATAAATAAAACAAAAACAAAATAAAAAACTTATAAATACACGATCACCAACCCTATTTTGAGTCTGTATCTACATCATCTTCACCCAGCAGTTTCCTCCTCCTCACAACCACCGCCGCCACCACTCCGGCCACTGACGACCACCCTACGCCGTCATATTGTCGCGATTGCTCCCCCTCCATGTCATCATCATCCTCATTGGAGTCCGTGACAAATCAAGATCTACACAGAGACATCGCATAGATAAATCAAGATAACAAGACGATCTGGGTTTTGTTTCTGGTGTTGTCTGGTCATTTTGGCAATAGCATTGTGTGTATCTGGGCTAGCTCTTTATTGGAAGCTCAAAGGGGGTTTTGATTTGAAACCCACTTCTTCGATCTCTTGTACTCCCTGCATCTGTGATTGTCCCCTCCTCTCTCCCTTCTTAAGCTTGCTCCTGGTAATAATCAATAAAACCCTTTTTTGTTCTCGTTTGATCTTGTTGTTTTGGGAGTTTCTGGTTTTAATTGTTGGTTTAAGTTGGTCATTCATGTTGTGTTGTTAATGTTACTAATTTGGTGGTGGTGGCCGCAGCTTTGGTGGTGGTGGCAGTGGCGGATTTGGTGGTGATAGGGTGGGGTTTGGTTGCAGAGAGAGGAGGTGGTGACCGGTGGTAGTCGGAGATAGAGAGTGGTTATGGTGTTGTGATGGTGAAAGAAGAAAGAGAAATGAAAGAATAATAAAAAGAAAGAGATGAACTGATGAATGAGTTTTTTGAATTATGTTTTATTTTTTTCTTTAATTAAGTTGGTAAAATGACTAAATTATCCTTAACTAGTTAGACTTAACTGAAAATTTTAACCAAGTTAGTGCTAAAGGACGAAAGATGTAACAAGTTCTCAAAATAAAGGACTGTGGTTGTAATTATTAAAGGTAAAGGTCATCCATTGCAACTAGCTACAAACATAAAGGACGAAAAGTGTAATTTATCCAATTTTTTATTTAGATATTAATCATGTTGAAAGTGGAATCAGGTGTGTGATGGTTTGCTGTAAAGTCTAGAATATTAAGGATAAAGTGGAAGATGGTGGATCATAGCCAATGAGGATTGAGGAAGAGGGTAATTAGCGTGTGGGTGAGTGTAGGTTATTGAAACTTTAGTCGCCAAAACAGACGTGCAAAATAGAAGTTTTGATGTGGGTCCTGTCAGGTTAGCAAAATTGAAGTTTTTTTTTTACTCGGGTTACTCTTTAAGAACTCCGTTTACCCTAGTGGGTGCCCTAAGAATGCTCGAGATTGATTGATTTAAAAAAAAAAAAATGTGGGTCCTGTCAGGTTAAAATAGAAGGTTTTTTGAACTCGGGTTACTATCGAAGTACTTTGTTTGGTTTAGTAGATACCTCAAGAGTGCTCGAGATTGATTGATGGTTAAAAAAAAGATAGATTGTCCTGTGAGGTTAGCAAAATAGAAGTTTTGATGTGGGTCCTGTCAGGTTCATATGAACCACATGCACAGATAAACTTTTAAGAAATCATGGGTTCTTTTTATCTGGTGTGTTTCATAAGTTGTATCATATAAAATTTACCTTTTAACTATGAAAAGTTTTCTACTTTAGTTTGTTAATAATTAAATTGCTTTTGGTTATAAATCTACTAGCCTAAGACCCCGCGAGCTTCGCGGGTGGCTAAACACCAACTAAACACATAAAATAATTTAAACGTAGAAGCGTTAAAGTGTGATTTGTTAAGCCTAATATTTTGAGACAGTTGAGCACGTCCCAATAGTACATATACATAATGTTCGTTACAAATTAAGTTTTTGTCAACTAAACCTTCATGATGTTTTCATGATGTCTTCTTTAACTCCACTATCGCATTCATCCTCTGACATTATCAATTCCAATCAGGACGACTTAGAATTTAAAGCTCTATTGCTAGATTATTAAAAAGAGTTAATTACTGTTTTCGTCCCTGTGGTTTGTCAAAAATCACTATTTCAGTCCATTAGTTTAAAAATTGCGATTTCAGTCCTTGTGGTTTCACTTTCGTAACCATTTCAGTCCATGTACTTACAGAATAAATGGATTGAAATGGTTACGAAAGTGAAACCACAAGGACTGAAATGGTCACAAAAGTGAAACCACACGGACTGAAATCGCAATTTTTAAACTAATGGACTGAAATAGTGATTTTTAACAAACCACATGACGAAAACAGTAATTAACTCAAAAGAGTTAATTACTGTTTTATATACATGAAATTAATTTGAAAAAAAATAGATTCTTACTTAAGTGTAAGAACAACTCAAACGGGTTCTTAGAGATATCAACTGGTTGGCTACCCTCCAAACCTTGATTTGCTATAAATCCCTTTTACTGTTATAGAAAAAAATAAGGTTATAACCCAGAAATTTTCCGGGTAGGAAAATTTAATTTATAACAAATAAAAGTATAAAAATAACACTTTAACATCTAAAGTATCCTCTTTTCCTTTTCTCCATCATAAATTTTTAATTGGTTCCTTAAACTTTTTCTTGTTGTAAAGAGCCATAAAAACATACAAAAGCAAGAATGTAAAGTAAACGTCTATATTTAGAGCATTTACTTTGGAACCTTTATTCTATATTATATAGAGAAAATAATAGAGGAAACAACAAAAATACCATCACATTGGAATTTCTATAATAGAAAAAAATTAAGGTAAAGTACACCTCTATATTTATAGGGTCACATACATTCAACCCTCAATATTATTATTCTGAGTGTGTAATATCTAATATGATTTTGAAAAGCTTCATTTATACCACAGCCTCACCAATTTTGAAAAGACCCATTTTAAAAAAAAGACTCATTTCATCACAACCTGTTTTAATCGAGTTAATCACAGGTTATCCTCTAAATATCTTTTGACATCTATACATAAAATAAATACAAACAAACTAATCATAAGTCCGTCTTTAATTTTTTTTTTCAAAGTTTACCTACTTGAGCAATTAGAGACAAAATAAAGCAAATCATCTGTTAGGTAAAAACGGTTGAAATTGCGTTTTTTTATTAAGTAAACCAAACTTTATTAATCACCAAAAAAGGCATACAAACAACAATTAAGCTTCCAAAAAAACACACTAAGATACATCCAAAATACTCTTACCCCATTACACATCCAATCACTTTAAAAAAAATTATCTATACACATACACTAACCAAAGTCTAAACCAGAGAAAGTGGACCAGATTGAGAGATTGACGCCTATCGATCTGTTAATCATCCACCAGAGAGTAGCCTCCTTAATGTCTTGCACTATTTTAGTTTGAAAAGCATCGACCCCTTTGAAGATCCTATCATTTATCCTTAACCATAGCCTTCATACTGTCATGAGAAATACAATATAAATCGGCATTTTTTTTTCGTGGGCGTATCCAGACTAATTCACTACAAGAAAATGAACCTAATGCAACCCCGTTAAAAAGTTGCATTAGGCCATGAAAAAGTTGCATTAGACCTAATGCAACCTTTTATCAAAAGCTGCATTAGGTGGAGTTGCATTAGACCTAATGCAACCTTTTCTTAGCTAATGCAACCGTTTTTTAAAGGGTTGCATATTATATTCAAATGCAACCTTTTTGTAATGCAACCTTTTTATATGCTTATGCAACTTTTTTACCTTTAAATGCAACTTTTCCAACACTCAAATGCAACCCTTGTTATCTCAAATGCAACCTCCATTCCACTAAAATGCAACTTCTTTTTACGTCAAATGCAACATTTTTTTAAGATTCAGTAACAACAAATGCAACCTTTTTATTGTCAAATGCAACCTTTTTATTAAATGTCTATTAATATACAATAATATCTCAATTACACAAGCACAATAATAACATAAATATAATAGATAATCTTTTATCATAATACGTCTAGACTCAAAATAACAATTTAATCCAAATAACAATGATAAAAAGTAACGGAAACCTCCTGCTCATCTCTAAGAACTTCAAGTACTCCAATAGATAGTTTTTCAATGATACTTTGCATCGTAGTTTCAAAGTTTGCTCATTGGTTGTCAAAATCTCTCTATATAGCTTCTAGATTTCTAATGCAACCTTTATGTTGAACAAAGTCGCATTAGAGTCAAATGCAACCCAATTAAAAAAGGTTGCATTTAAAAAGTTGCATTAGCCTCATTTTCTAGTAGTGATTCTACATACACAAACCTTCCAACATATTGATTTAGCGAAGATACGTGACGCGAACAAAAGACAGGAAGAGCAGCTTTTATATTTTTTTATCATACCTGTAATCATTTTATAAATAATGCTATACAAAATTACAGGAAGAGAAACTGTTATAGTTATTTTTTTATAATATCAATCATAATGCTATACACACCTTGTCGTAGCTTAAACACATTTCTTCAGATTATGGCCCAATTTGATCAGATTCTAAAAAACGAAGAAAGATTATCATGAGATACTGTAAAACTGGGGTTTAGGATGTAAACCATAAAAATAAGAAATTAATTTAGATGATTAGCCTTGCAGAAAACCCAAATCGGGAAAGTTTACCTGAATCGTTAACGAAAAAATCAGACTCAGATTGGGTTACTCAAGCGGATATTAATCACTGGAATAAGATCGGGTATCAAACATAAGAGCACACATGAGTTGATTAATGGAACAAATGGTGAGGAGAAGAATATACATCAGTGAATCGAATAGAGATCAATTTCCCATAGGATCCCATTTAAGATATATAGATATATAGATATAGATAAAGAACGGTGCAAGATATACCTTTCCTTCAACTTCTCATAGGATCCCATTCAAGATTTCCTTGTAGGGGAAGGAGTCTGCATCACCTAAAATTACAAAACACAATTTGAATTAGATATGCAACTCGAGTACAAAAACAATAGTCGAAGAAGACTCGAAGCATCCATAAAATTACAAATAATATAGTCAAAGCATCTCATAAAAAACATCAAGATTTCAAAGCATTCAAAATTTAAAATCAAACACAATAATGGTTTACTTCATAATTTAAATTTAAAATAATGATTGACTTCAAAATTTAAAATTTAAAATTTAAAATCTGAAAATCAAATCACTAATATCCAATCCCGTAAATCAAGCAAACTTATTAGGAAAGTCCAACCTTTCAAATTTAAATTCAATTTACAGATTCAAAATTTAAAATCAAACACATTAATGGCAAACTTTCAAATTTAAATTTAAAATAATAATTGACTTCGAAATTGAAAATTTAAAATCAAACACAATAATAGTTTACTTCAAAATTTAAATTTAAAATAATGATTGACTTCAAAATTTAAAATTTAAAATCTGAAAATCAAATCATTAATATCCAATCCCGTAAATCAAGCAAACTTATTAGGAAAGTCTAACCTTGCCAAGCAAAACTAACCGACATAGAAACAAACTCATAAGAGAGGGAAAAAATATAAAACAAACAAAAGGAGGGGTTTCAAAAAACGTAAATGAATTTATTTATAGAAACAGTACAAATTTTTCGGAAATTAATACAATACCAAATTTATTAGTAACTAAAAAATACAGCCAAAATTAAATGAGCATAAAAGATGAAACCAAACATTATACCGGATAAAAAATAGGAAAAAAAACAATAAAACTAAAATTTTTGATTAACATGTCCGACGAAGTTTAATAGTCCGACAATGGCATAAAATTTAGGGTTAACCATGAAAAAATAAAAAAAACAAAACAAAAGAATCATTAATACATATTAATACAATACAAAATTTATTAGTAAAAAAAACAAAGATTTTCAAATTTCAAAAAATATCATAGTTTGATTTGCCAAAAAAAACAAAATAACTTAAAAATTATAGAGATTAGCATAAATGATGAAAACTATCATTATATCGGATCAAAAAACACCAAAAAAACGATAACATTAAACTTACCTCTTGTGTTCGAAGAAGATCCAGACTCCTGCAATTGCATAAAAATTAGGGTTTATCATGAAAAAACAAAAAATAAAATAAAAAAAATCAGTAAGAGCATCTCTCTTTCAAAGACATCAAGAATAGATCCATTAATAAGATTAGATTCGAAAATTTTAAATCATCATCAGCAACACAAAAATACAGAAAAATGATTAAAAAGTGCGATTAAGCATTTAAAATACATAACAATCTAATCTAGTTTACATACCTGCAGAATAAGTGGAATGATCCACAAAAAAAAAAAAAGAAGAAAAAATTCTGAGAAACTTGAAAATTAATGTGATTGTCGAAAATTATGGAAACTAACACAAAAATTGGAAGCAATTAAAACTTTAATATAAGTTATCTTGATAAATTTGGAAATACGTTACAATTTAGACAACTTTGATAAGTATCCATAATTGATATAAATTTCAAAAATTCAAATTTTGAAATAATCAGTCAAAACAATTTACCTAAATAGTTAAATATTATTCAAACTTAAATTCAAAACCAATGTGGTTAATATATTCATAATATAATCAATATCTAAATGATTGTGAAAAAAAATCAATCACAAAAAATACAGAAAAATGATTAAAAAAAAGTGCGATTAAGCATTTAAAATACATAACAATCTAATCTAGTTTACATACCTGCAGAATAAGTGGAATGATCTACAAAAAAAAAAGAACAAATTCTGAGAAACTTGAAAATTAATGTGATTGTCGAAAATTATGGAAACTAACACAAAATTTGAAAGCAATTAAAACTTTAATATAAGTTATCTTGATAAATTTGGAAATACGTTACAATTTAGACAACTTTGATAAGTATCCATAATTGATATAAATTTCAAAAATTCAAATTTTGAAATAATCAGTCAAAACAATTTACCTAAATAGTTAAATATTATTCAAACTTAAATTCAAAACCAATGAGGTTAATATATTCATAATATAATCAATATCTAAATGATTGTGAAAAAAAATCAATCACAAAAAATACAGAAAATGATTAAAAAAAAGTGCGATTAAGCATTTAAAATACATAACAATCTAATCTAGTTTACATACCTGCAGAATAAGTGGAATGATCTACAAAAAAAGAAGAAGAACAAATTCTGAGAAACTTGAAAATTAATGTGATTGTCGAAAATTATGGAAACTAACACAAAATTTGGAAGCAATTAAAACTTTAATATAAGTTATCTTGATAAATTTGGAAATACGTTACAATTTAGACAACTTTGATAAGTATCCATAATTTATATAAATTTTAAAAATTCAAATTTTGAAATAATCAGTCAAAACAATTTACCTAAATAGTTAAATATTATTCAAACTTAAATTGAAAACCAATGAGGTTAATATATTCATAATATAATCAATATCTAAATGATTGTGAAAAAAAAATCAATCACAAAAAATACAGAAAAATGATTAAAAAAAAGTGCGATTAAGCATTTAAAATACATAACAATCTAATCTAGTTTACATACCTGCAGAATAAGTGGAATGGTCTACAAAAAAGAAGAAGAACAAATTCTGAGAAACTTGAAAATTAATGTGATTGTCGAAAATTATGAAAACTAAC
Source organism: Helianthus tuberosus (assembly GCA_030545235.1). NCBI lineage: Eukaryota > Viridiplantae > Streptophyta > Magnoliopsida > Asterales > Asteraceae > Helianthus > Helianthus tuberosus. The sequence continues at coordinate 151,887,170 of CM060407.1, read as the reverse complement.
ACAAAATTTGGAAATAATTAAAACTTTAATATAAGTTATCTTGATAAATTTGGAAATACGTTACAATTTAGACAACTTTGATAAGTATCCATAATTGATATAAATTTCAAAAATTCAAATTTTGAAATAATCAGTCAAAACAATTTATCTAAATAGTTAAATATTATTCAAACTTAAATTGAAAACCAATGAGGTTAATATATTCATAATATAATCAATATCAATATCTAAATGATTGTGAAAAAAAAAATCAATCACAAAAAATACAGAAAAATGATTAAAAAAAGTGCAATTAAGCATTTAAAATACATAACCATCTAATCTAGTTTACATACCTGCAGAATAAGTGGAATGATCTATAAAAAAGAAGAAGAACACATTCTGAGAAACTTGAAAATTAATGTGATTGTCGAAAATTATGGAAACTAACACAAAATTTGGAAGCAATTAAAACTTTAATATAAGTTATCTTGATAAATTTGGAAATACGTTACAATTTAGACAACTTTGATAAGTATCCATAATTGATATAAATTTCAAAAATTCAAATTTTGAACGATAAAGAAGACTAAAAATAACACCAAATCTATGGAAAACGAACCTGCTTGCAATCGATTGGAAGAATGATCAGCTCTCTAAAGGACCTGTTGTCAACAAAGACATCACAATTTTAAGGATTTAAATAGAGAATGATGGATGAAACATTGCTTAAGCTTAAACAATAATCTGTACTATAACCTTTCTGGTATGCCAAATCATCACTCCCAATTGTTGAACTGTAATAGTCTCTGCAAACAACGTCACCTCTGACAATTGCTCAAAATCTACTTCAATACGTGAATTTAATCGGAAAACCTAAAGATGAACATATGATAGAGAACATCAAACAGGAAGCGACATTATCAAACAGGGAGCGACATTATCAAACATGAATCGATATTTGAAGAATTGTTACCTATTTGTTGAATCGTTTGGAGAAGACAGTGATGGATCCCATCTTTCAAAAAGCACCAAATCTTGAAAAATATCACAGAAGCACTCAAGAAATGAATATAGGTATTGATGAACGCATAAGTTAGAAATCACTGAAACCCCAAGAAGAGGCGGCGGCTAGGTCTTCCAGACACCAACAACGCCGCAAAAAGAAAATTGAAAACACGGATACATACCTTATACGCCACATAATAAGGACTGGTTGCTTCCACTCGCGATTGAAGATGAAGAAATCTTGTGTAACACCTCGCAAATTTCGGGTTTAATATTAAAACGACACGTGTCATGTAAGACAAAAACGCGTTGAAAACCCGGATTTAATAAAGATGTTTTCGGTAGGATTTAAAGTGGCGTCATGTTAAATTATTACCTCTGAACACCTCAATTATAAATCCCAAGACCCGATATAATATTTTATACATCTATGCACCTTCAATTCAGGGAATTATCGCCAATAATGGAATTGCAAAAGTATGAGGTGATCCCATGATGAAAAGCAATGGTAAACCGACATTTACGGGTCTTGTATATGCAATCAAGTGAAATAATGGATGATAGTAGGGTATGTTATAGTATTAGACACTTATTGGAGGTCCCCTACTGATAAAATAAAGTCCACAAGTCGTTTATAACGGCTGCCCTTTCAAACCACCAACAAACAACAAATTTCGGATCAGAGTAAGGCGTCGCGTAGCGCGACAGCCCCTCGCGCTACGCGAGGGTGTGCCCAGCGACAGCAGACCTGCAGTAGGCTGTTGTGTGCGATTGTGACCCCCTTAGCCGGTTTTTCTTGCACATGCATGGCCCCTAGACACCCCTACATGCTAAAGACATGTGTTTATCACTTGTGGCTGATCATAGACTCTTGTGTCAATTGATTGTGGTGTGTAAACCCACTATATAAAGGACCTTCAAGTGCAATTCATTCACACATCAAAATTCAAGCATTCTGATTATTTGGGGAGCTTGCAAACTGATCAAGAGCCTTTCTAATCATTCATTAATCATCTAGTAAGTTGCCTAACCTTTCTAAATTAATTCTAGCTTAGTAATTAGCTTAAAAGTCAAACCGACGTAACTACGGTTTGACTTCGCGATTAATTAACGATAGCTCAGTCGTGTGTCGAATTAAAAGTACCATTAGATAGGTAATTATATGGGTATTAAACCCTTATAAGGGCAAGTACCAATTCCAGACCTAACTAGGTCGTTTGTCGGGTCAAACGTTGACCGAAAAAGTCAACAGAATTGCAAATTATGATTTAATACACGATTAATGATCCGAGAGGCGTGTAACCTGTTTTAAACTTAATATAACTTGGTAATAAGTATAAAAACTTGTTTACGCTTGTCCGACTCGACAAATTTCTGTTTAAACCCGGTTCGGAACCGAAAGGCGCAAAACCTTGACTTTTGCTTTGACCTCGGTTCTGACCCGTTTTAGTTTGAATTAGACATGCCTTAAAGTCTCATTAGGGTTGGGTTACATGCTAGTATAAGTCTCTGTACTTGTTTCATTGATTATCCGATGCATGCACACGTTTCCGTTAATCGCTTAAATTGGACCATAACGCCCTTATGACCTTACAACGAGAATTTTGAAAATGTGGAAGTACAATAATCTTAGTTACTGATTAATTAACATGTACGTAAATTTTCACGTCAATCGGAGGTCTAGATTAGGAGATATGCGCATTAGCGTAAATAGTAAGCTTTTTATTAATTAAACGGCGCGATTAACGCATAGCCTATCTAAACCCGATTTTCGGTACCAAAACTTTTACCCACTGATGTTAAATAATATTTTGGGATTTTTGAAGATTTTTAATTATTTTTAAACTGATCTTAAGCTAGGCTTATCGCATTGATTCGGTTAATACCGAATATGCCATTTTAGGCCATAAAACGAGTTTTACAAATCCGTTTGATACCAATCCAATTGCCACTGATTTAAAATAATAAATAGAGTGTTTTGAGCCTGTTTTTCTGATCAGAAAACTCAGAATGGTATTTTAAACCGTACGTCGCTTAAAACGGCTTTATACGCGTATTAAACGCGTAGTTTGGGTCTAGAACCATTTTATCACAAAAGACTTTATACCAACTGTTGATACCTGTTAAAATTAATAATTTTTCTGATTAAACCAGACCCGTATCTCAGAGGTATTATAAATCCCTTTTATAACCTTCAAAATGACCGAAATACCCCTACGGGGCATAATTAAGGATTAAACTCGTTATGGGCATTATGGAAGATATCATGATGATATCACAACATATTTAAAGCGTATTAACTTAGGAAACCTGTTCGCGACCCTTTCGGTTACCCGTTATGCATTATACGCGTTCGGTTCGGTTTATGTAACTAGTTTGCATAAACTAGCCGAAACGGGTCAAACGATATCATTTTTATCTCAAAATCCTGAATGTGAATAGTAAACCCATATTAAACAAGTCCTCAACTTGTCGGGTCTAAATCACATTCTATCCGGTCTTCGCTTAATCGTGCGTACGAACCGTATCATTAAAACTGACCGGTCTAAGCTTAAGCTTAATCAAAGGCCCGTTGGTATTCTAATAGGTTATATTAAACCTTCGTTCCAGATTAGGAGAACCAGTAAAAGCTATCTGCAGTTTATTCAATTAAGGATTTATACTTGCAAAGGTAAATACTTTTAACTTATTTTCCCTATACGGGCTTGGGGTACGGTATATAAAATACCGCTTGGTCGGGACGTTGAATCTTTGATTGAATGTATGATAATGAAAGTATTGAGACGTCTCGTTTAACATTGTTTTGTTTACTTAAAGCCTTTGGGGGGTTAATGACCGTTGTCCCGGATATCCCTGGCATCATTCTACGAATGGCCACGACCTCAGCACCCGGCGTAGGCGTACGCCGTTGGTGTCTCATAATTATAGTGGTGTGTCGATTAATCTTTAACCCGGCTCGACCCGGGCTACTGAACGCATAAGGAACATGTAAATCCATACAAGTATTATATATTTAAATAATTATCCCAAGTTATAAAATATTATTTGTGCCTTGTGCCTTAAATGCATTTTCTTAAACTCTTTTCAAAATGAGTCGGTTGATTGTATTTACCAGTGTAAACTGACGTATTTTCTTAAAAGGTTAAGTGCAGGTACTACGCGAAATAGGCTGGCATGTCTCCTAGCATCCACATTAAGTCTCGCCAGCTTGGATGTCATAAACTGTTGAACATTTGTTTCCTTTTTATTTGGATCTACCTGTGGATTATATTCGACTAATTGTAATACTTAATATTACAATATTGATTGGTTGAATTAAATCTATACTTTGCTTCCGCTGTGCATTTAAATATTGTGTTGTTTGACTATTATGTTGCCAACCACGTCACGATACTCCCCTACCGGGCCCACCGGTGACACGTGGAAATTCGGGGTGTGACAGGTTGGTATCAGAGCCAACACTGAGTGAATTAAACACTAGTCTTTTGTGTTTAATCTCAGTTACACAATTGCACATATCTAAACTTTTGAGTCTAGACTTATAACATAGGACAAATTCCACCTTATTCGGTTTTTTGTTTGTCCTTTAAGCTTTATATTTTGTTATTTGTTATCTTATGTTTTGTGGACAGGTATAACCAAGATGCCTCCGAGATTTTTACGTATGCGAGGACGAGGAGGAAAGGGGCCGACCACCGCCCCCAACGATCACGAAGCAGGACCTTCGAATACACGAGGTCCTATCCCTGCCGAAAGTGATGGTACCCGGCGGAACCAGAGAGGTCTCTTTCAACCGGCAAGACGATCGGTTTCGAACAGCTCTACGACTCCCGCTCAAGACTCCTACGGGCCACAATCAGAAAATGAGCCTAGAGACTTACACCATTCGCCCATACCGTTACAGCGATCTATGTCGCACCGCCCTTTTGGAGACCCCACTCCATTCTTTCAAGGACAATTTAACCCGGCGGATTATATACAGGAACCAGTGGGTTTTAACCCATTGGGGCCGGAGGACCATTTTTCTGGAGGAAATAATATGGACGAGGAAGAAGATCCCGAAGAACCCGCATCAGGAACTCCCAACCACCCAATCGAGGTCTCGGATAGTTCCATCTACCACGGACCACCCTATAATGGTCCAGATAGCTTCCAGGCTATCTTTACTCGGCACGAATGGTATTATACACCTTCTCACCATTCGTCGCCGCATGAGCAGCATCAGCCTCACTATTCTTCGCCGCATGAGCAGCAGCAGCAGCATCATCAAGATTCCTCTGGGAATCACCAGTTTGTGGCAGTTACGCCACCGCCTCCACCGCCACCAGTTCAGCCGGCGCCTCCACAGCCGCAAAGACATAGGAGATCCGGAGCCCGGATGTCCACACGAAGAGAAGAGTTTCACTTTAACTCTCCTCTACAATCAAGTGGCAGAAATTATCAGCCGGATCAAGAAGATCCACAGATAGGTGGACCATCAAACCCCTACGCGCAGCAACCGCCACAGACGGGTTTCGATAATCAGATACCAGCGTACACGGGTCCTTCGATGTACAACCCGTTTGAGCCACCGACTCACCCTAACCTCGGATACGCTGAAGCCGACCCGTATTTGGTAGCAGCTAATTACAACGCCCTTAACCAGGAGGGACCGTATGGAGGTCCTTGGGGAGTAGGCTACCCAGCACAAGGATACCAGATGCCTACACAACCCCCGTACTACCAACAACCCCCTCCGTCTCTGCAGATGTCGCCACCACTGCATCAGGAAATCCTACAAAGTATTAGGGAGGTGCGGCATGAGGCACGGGAAGACCGAAGGCGTAACCAGGGGATGTTCAAGACCTTGACGAACTTAATCAAGGGAAAGAGCAAGAAGGATCAGTAAATCCTTTATGTGTGTATGTCTACTTTAAAATTAAGTCCCTGTGTGGACATTTATGTGTGTATGTAGTCCCTGCGTGGACATTTATCTTTGTACCTAGTCCCTGCGTGGACATCTATTTAAGTAATCAGTCCCTGCGAGGACTTGTGTTTTAAATGTAACCCCTGCGCGGGTAAATACTTGTTTGACCCCTACGTGGGAAATGGTTTGTGTGAAAAGACCCGTTTAGGGCAATATGTAACCTATGTATAATTAATGGAATGTTTGTTTCATGTTTGCCATTATGAGCATATAAAAATATATAAATGAAATAAATAAATTAAAATCATTCCTTTTAAATTAATCTGCCTATGAAATTTATTAAGGATCTTAAAGTGTGAAACCTAGCCACGTGTCAAATATAAGACCGGGCCAAAATGGTAAGACCTGTTTAAAAGATTCAATTCTCTGTTAACATCTTAAAACATGTTAACACTCCTGGCAGAAGTGATTCGATAAAATCACATACGTCTTTTTGTAAAGGAATTCTTTAGAAGATTCCTAACCTAGTTAAATGATCTCTGAATCCTGGGTTTATATTATCAATTAAGATGATCATATTTTAACCATACGTGGTAATATAATGCCTACGGGCCCTGCTCATTTCAATAAGAGCCAAAAGACAGTGGTAGCTTTGACTCCCTGTCTAATAAAGGTAATGAACTTGGTTCAAACCTTCATGCTTTGATTCTCTGAAATCCTAGCTTATAATCTATATTGTCCTTGTGACTAGGCCTTATGTGCTAATAAAACTGTTATTGTTTTATAATTAGGATAAATTATATTAGAAATCCTAAATTTATGTGAGTAATAAATTAACCATATTTGGTCTACGTTTACCACGGTTAACAAATTGCCATAAAAGACAATTTAATAATAAACTCATCAATAAATTGTTGTCAATATGTGACAGTGCTAGATACATGGCAGACTCAAATGAGGTCAACAGTCACCCAGGGATAGTGAATGAAAATGCCCAAGTTAACGTAGCAGGTGCAGAGTTGCAAGCTATGATAGACAATGCAGTTAATAGAGCTATGGATAGACAACACCATGGATCAAGTGGTACCCATACGAGAACCCATTCTGCATCACACACTAGAACACCCTCCAGGACCCACACTGCCCACAACAGTAATTCCCACCACTCCTCGAATCAAAGGAGTAATCCATCTCAAAGAGTCCTACAGAACCAAGAACCTCGTAATAGGGGTTGCACTTATAAATATTTCGTATCGTGCAAACCCCGAGACTTCAATGGGGAAAAAGGAGCGGTTGATTGCATGACGTGGATGGATGAAATGGATACTGTGGTGGATATTAGTGGTTGTCATAATAGGGACATTGTGAAGTTTGTCTCACAATCTTTCAAAGGAGAAGCCTTAGCCTGGTGGAGATCTTTGATCCAGGCCACAGGGAAAGTTCCGCTATACAACATGACCTGGGAACAGTTTATGGCACTCATCAAAGAAAATTTCTGCCCTCAACACGAGGTTGAGAGAATTGAATCTGATTTCATAGCACTGGTCATGAAAAACCTGGACTGCCAGGCCTACCTTACCACTTTCAATACTTTGTCAAGGTTGGTCCCTTATTTGGTGACTCCGGAGCCGAAACGTATAGCTCGTTTTATCGGGGGTTTGGAACCGGAGATCAAAGCAAGTGTAAAAGCTTCCAGACCAACCACTTTTCGGTCAGTAACGGACATATCGTTGTCTCTGACCTCAGATGCTGTCAGGCTGAGGTCACTGAGGAAAAATGATACCGAAAAGAGGAAGCGTGAGGATGACAACTCACGACGATCAGATAAGAAGCAGAAAGGAAACAATGACTCTAAGAAGGGGTCAGGATTCAAGAGAGATGGTCAGCAGTCGGGTGAAAAACCCAAATGCAAAATCTGCAAGAGGCAGCACTTTGGTAAGTGCAGGTTTGAATCCAACTCACAAACTCAATCGAAGCCTTTTGCATGTGGGTTATGCAAATCCAGGGAACACAAAACCGTGGATTGCAAGAAGATAAAGGATGCGACCTGCTATGGTTGCAATGAAAAAGGGCACATCAGGAGCAATTGCCCAAAATATGCCAAGAAGCCGGAAGGGGCTAAGAAGACCAATGCTAGGGTCTTCAGAATGAATGCTAAGGAAGCTGTCAAGGACGACAACGTGATAACAGGTACCTTTCTCGTAAATGATGTATACGCGAGAGTGTTATTTGATTCGGGCGCTGATAAGTCGTTTGTAGATGGTAAGTTTTGTGAATTGTTGAAACTGCCTGTTAGAACTTTAAGTGTGAATTATGAGGTGGAACTAGCAGATGGCACTTTAGAAACCGCTTCAACCTTATTAGATGGATGTTTCATATCCATTAAGAATCACTCTTTTCCTTTGTCCCTACTTCCTTTCAAACTAGCCGAATTCGACATAGTTTTGGGTATGGACTGGTTATCTCATAACCAGGCCCAGATTAATTGCAATAAGAAGCAAGTGAGGATCAAGACTTCGTCTGGTGAATCACTTACTATCCAGGGAGATACCCAGTATGGGCTGCCCGAGAAAATGTCTATACTCAAAGACTCAAAGTGTTTGAAGAAAGGCTGTGTCATCTACATGGCACAAGTGATTATTGATGAACCGAAACCCAAGATTGGAGAGATCCCAGTCATTTCTGAATACCCCGATGTATTTCCTGAAGAACTACCTGGTTTGCCATCAGATAGACAAGTGGAATTCAGAATCGACATTATTCCTGGATCAGCACCAGTTGCAAGGGCGCCTTATAGGTTGGCACCAACAGAGATGAAGGAATTGAGAACGCAGCTAGATGATTTGCTAGCCAAAGGTTTCATCAAACCTAGCTCGTCTCCGTGGGGAGCACCAGTTTTATTTGTCAAGAAGAAGGATGGATCGATGCGACTGTGCATCGACTACCGTGAACTTAATAAGGTTACTATCAAGAATAGGTATCCTTTGCCCAGAATCGACGATCTGTTCGATCAACTTCAAGGGGCAAGTTTCTTCTCGAAGATTGACTTAAGGTCAGGCTACCATCAATTGAAGGTTAGAGATGAAGATGTGCACAAAACAGCATTTAGGACTCGTTATGGTCATTACGAGTTCCTAGTGATGCCTTTTGGGCTCACTAATGCACCAGCCGCGTTCATGGATCTCACGAACCGTGTTTGCAAGCCGCACTTAGACAAATTCGTCATCGTCTTCATCGACGACATTCTCATCTACTCAAAGAACCAAGCTGACCATGAGAAGCATCTTCGATGCATACTGGATTTACTTCATAAAGAGAAGCTCTATGCCAAGTTCTCAAAATGTGAATTCTGGCTTCGAGCAGTCCAATTTCTTGGACATGTTGTTAGTGAGCGTGGTATCCAAGTAGATCCCGCTAAGGTGGAAGCTGTCATGAATTGGCACGAGCCAAAGACGCCTACAGAAATACGTAGTTTTCTAGGTTTGGCAGGATACTATAGGCGATTCATAGAAAACTTTTCAAGGATTGCTGCACCCCTGACTTCGCTGACACGTAAGAAGATTAAGTTTGACTGGGGTCCTAAGCAGCAGGAATCCTTCGAAATTCTGAAACAAAAATTGAGCAATGCTCCAGTACTGACATTGCCTGATGGAATAGAGGAGTTTGTAGTTTATTGTGATGCATCACACACCGGGATGGGATGTGTGCTTATGCAGAAAGGCAAAGTCATTGCCTATGCTTCACGTCAGTTAAAGGTGCACGAAAAGAATTACACCACCCACGACTTGGAGTTGGGTGCCGTTGTATTCGCACTAAAACTGTGGAGGCACTACTTATATGGAATCAAATGTGTGATCTATTCTGATCACAAGAGCCTTCAACATCTGTTCAACCAGAAGGACTTGAACATGAGGCAACGTCGTTGGATGGAAACTCTTAATGATTACGATTGTGAAATAAGATACCATCCCGGCAAAGCGAATGTAGTCGCCGATGCCTTAAGTCGGAAGGAGAGGGTGAAACCCATCCGAATCAATGCCAAGAGCATGGAAATAAAGAACAGTTTGATGGAAAGGTTGTTAGCTGCACAGAAGGAAGCTGTGTTGGAAGCTAACTATCCTAACGAAAAGCTAGGAGTCACTGAGGAGCAGCTATCTCTTAGTAAGGATGGAATTCTTAGATTGAATGGACGAATATGGGTTCCAATTTATGGAGGACTCCGAGATGTTATCCTCCAGGAAGCCCACAGCTCTAAATATTCTGTTCATCCAGGAGCTGATAAAATGTACCATGATCTTAGAGCAAATTATTGGTGGATAGGCTTGAAGAAGTCTGTAGCTACCTATGTAGCTAAATGCTTGACGTGTGCGCAAGTCAAGGCAGAACATCAAAAACCGTCAGGTTTGCTACAACAGCCTGAACTTCCTACTTGGAAGTGGGAAATGGTAACTATGGATTTTATCACCAAGTTACCCAAAACCAGGAAAGGAAATGACACCATCTGGGTGATAGTTGACCGACTGACTAAGTCAGCACATTTCCTACCCATTAAGGAGACCTACAGCTCCGATATGTTAGCCCAACTGTACGTTGATAAGATTGTAGCCTTACACGGCATACCTGTAGCTATTATCTCTGACCGGGATACTAGGTACACGTCACACTTTTGGAAAAGTTTCCAACAATCTTTGGGCACACGTTTGAACTTTAGTACGGCTTACCATCCACAGACTGACGGTCAGAGTGAGCGTACTATTCAAACGTTAGAAGACATGCTACGTGCATGTGCGATCGATTTGGGAGGTAGCTGGGATAAGAACCTGCCATTAATCGAATTCTCCTACAACAATAGCTACCATACCAGCATCAAGGCTGCGCCTTTCGAGGCATTATACGGTAGAAAGTGTAGATCACCAGTTTGTTGGGCGGAAGTTGGGGAAGTCCAGTTATCAGGACCAGAGATCGTGTTCGAAACGACGGACAAGATTGTCCAGATTCGAAACAATCTCCAAGCTGCCCGGAGTAGGCAGAAGATTTATGCTGATCCAAATCGTAAGGATTTTCACTTCGAAGTAGGTGAAAAAGTTCTACTTAAAGTGTCACCCTGGAAGGGAGTGATGCGATTTGGTAAGAAGGGCAAACTAAGCCCGAGATACATAGGACCTTTCGAGGTTATCGAACGTGTCGGGTCAGTTGCCTACAAGTTGAACTTACCAGAAGAGCTCAGTGGAATTCACAATGTGTTCCACATTTGCAATCTAAAGAAGTGTTCCGCTGATGATTCACATGTCATGCCACATTCAGATGTGCAAATAGATAAGAGCTTAACGTTTGTAGAAAAACCTTTGTCGATTGAAGATCGACAGGTAAGGAAGCTTCGAAGAAAGCACATACCTTTTGTAAAAGTCAAATGGGATGCCCGAAGAGGTCCCGAGTATACGTGGGAGTTGGAATCCACCATGAAAGAAAAATACCCTTATTTGTTTCAGTAAATCTCGGGTCGAGATTTATTTTAAGGGGGTGAGGATGTAACACCTCGCAAATTTCGGGTTTAATATTAAAACGACACGTGTCATGTAAGACAAAAACGCGTTGAAAACCCGGATTTAATAAAGATGTTTTCGGTAGGATTTAAAGTGGCGTCATGTTAAATTATTACCTCTGAACACCTCAATTATAAATCCCAAGACCCGATATAATATTTTATACATCTATGCACCTTCAATTCAGGGAATTATCGCCAATAATGGAATTGCAAAAGTATGAGGTGATCCCACGATGAAAAGCAATGGTAAACCGACATTTACGGGTCTTGTATATGCAATCAAGTGAAATAATGGATGATAGTAGGGTATGTTATAGTATTAGACACTTATTGGAGGTCCCCTACTGATAAAATAAAGTCCACAAGTCGTTTATAACGGCTGCCCTTTCAAACCACCAACAAACAACAAATTTCGGATCAGAGTAAGGCGTCGCGTAGCGCGACAGCCCCTCGCGCTACGCGAGGGTGTGCCCAGCGACAGCAGACCTGCAGTAGGCTGTTGTGTGCGATTGTGACCCCCTTAGCCGGTTTTTCTTGCACATGCATGGCCCCTAGACACCCCTACATGCTAAAGACATGTGTTTATCACTTGTGGCTGATCATAGACTCTTGTGTCAATTGATTGTGGTGTGTAAACCCACTATATAAAGGACCTTCAAGTGCAATTCATTCACACATCAAAATTCAAGCATTCTGATTATTTGGGGAGCTTGCAAACTGATCAAGAGCCTTTCTAATCATTCATTAATCATCTAGTAAGTTGCCTAACCTTTCTAAATTAATTCTAGCTTAGTAATTAGCTTAAAAGTCAAACCGACGTAACTACGGTTTGACTTCGCGATTAATTAACGATAGCTCAGTCGTGTGTCGAATTAAAAGTACCATTAGATAGGTAATTATATGGGTATTAAACCCTTATAAGGGCAAGTACCAATTCCAGACCTAACTAGGTCGTTTGTCGGGTCAAACGTTGACCGAAAAAGTCAACAGAATTGCAAATTATGATTTAATACACGATTAATGATCCGAGAGGCGTGTAACCTGTTTTAAACTTAATATAACTTGGTAATAAGTATAAAAACTTGTTTACGCTTGTCCGACTCGACAAATTTCTGTTTAAACCCGGTTCGGAACCGAAAGGCGCAAAACCTTGACTTTTGCTTTGACCTCGGTTCTGACCCGTTTTAGTTTGAATTAGACATGCCTTAAAGTCTCATTAGGGTTGGGTTACATGCTAGTATAAGTCTCTGTACTTGTTTCATTGATTATCCGATGCATGCACACGTTTCCGTTAATCGCTTAAATTGGACCATAACGCCCTTATGACCTTACAACGAGAATTTTGAAAATGTGGAAGTACAATAATCTTAGTTACTGATTAATTAACATGTACGTAAATTTTCACGTCAATCGGAGGTCTAGATTAGGAGATATGCGCATTAGCGTAAATAGTAAGCTTTTTATTAATTAAACGGCGCGATTAACGCATAGCCTATCTAAACCCGATTTTCGGTACCAAAACTTTTACCCACTGATGTTAAATAATATTTTGGGATTTTTGAAGATTTTTAATTATTTTTAAACTGATCTTAAGCTAGGCTTATCGCATTGATTCGGTTAATACCGAATATGCCATTTTAGGCCATAAAACGAGTTTTACAAATCCGTTTGATACCAATCCAATTGCCACTGATTTAAAATAATAAATAGAGTGTTTTGAGCCTGTTTTTCTGATCAGAAAACTCAGAATGGTATTTTAAACCGTACGTCGCTTAAAACGGCTTTATACGCGTATTAAACGCGTAGTTTGGGTCTAGAACCATTTTATCACAAAAGACTTTATACCAACTGTTGATACCTGTTAAAATTAATAATTTTTCTGATTAAACCAGACCCGTATCTCAGAGGTATTATAAATCCCTTTTATAACCTTCAAAATGACCGAAATACCCCTACGGGGCATAATTAAGGATTAAACTCGTTATGGGCATTATGGAAGATATCATGATGATATCACAACATATTTAAAGCGTATTAACTTAGGAAACCTGTTCGCGACCCTTTCGGTTACCCGTTATGCATTATACGCGTTCGGTTCGGTTTATGTAACTAGTTTGCATAAACTAGCCGAAACGGGTCAAACGATATCATTTTTATCTCAAAATCCTGAATGTGAATAGTAAACCCATATTAAACAAGTCCTCAACTTGTCGGGTCTAAATCACATTCTATCCGGTCTTCGCTTAATCGTGCGTACGAACCGTATCATTAAAACTGACCGGTCTAAGCTTAAGCTTAATCAAAGGCCCGTTGGTATTCTAATAGGTTATATTAAACCTTCGTTCCAGATTAGGAGAACCAGTAAAAGCTATCTGCAGTTTATTCAATTAAGGATTTATACTTGCAAAGGTAAATACTTTTAACTTATTTTCCCTATACGGGCTTGGGGTACGGTATATAAAATACCGCTTGGTCGGGACGTTGAATCTTTGATTGAATGTATGATAATGAAAGTATTGAGACGTCTCGTTTAACATTGTTTTGTTTACTTAAAGCCTTTGGGGGGTTAATGACCGTTGTCCCGGATATCCCTGGCATCATTCTACGAATGGCCACGACCTCAGCACCCGGCGTAGGCGTACGCCGTTGGTGTCTCATAATTATAGTGGTGTGTCGATTAATCTTTAACCCGGCTCGACCCGGGCTACTGAACGCATAAGGAACATGTAAATCCATACAAGTATTATATATTTAAATAATTATCCCAAGTTATAAAATATTATTTGTGCCTTGTGCCTTAAATGCATTTTCTTAAACTCTTTTCAAAATGAGTCGGTTGATTGTATTTACCAGTGTAAACTGACGTATTTTCTTAAAAGGTTAAGTGCAGGTACTACGCGAAATAGGCTGGCATGTCTCCTAGCATCCACATTAAGTCTCGCCAGCTTGGATGTCATAAACTGTTGAACATTTGTTTCCTTTTTATTTGGATCTACCTGTGGATTATATTCGACTAATTGTAATACTTAATATTACAATATTGATTGGTTGAATTAAATCTATACTTTGCTTCCGCTGTGCATTTAAATATTGTGTTGTTTGACTATTATGTTGCCAACCACGTCACGATACTCCCCTACCGGGCCCACCGGTGACACGTGGAAATTCGGGGTGTGACATCTTGGGTTCAGGAGATTGCAAATAACATATTAAAGATCGATAGATGATATCTAGGATTTAAGGAAGAAATAGATAGTGTTTAACAATGACAAAGAAAAATCAAAGAGGGAAAATAAAAATAACATACCTATGTTTTTCGAAGATCAATCGATGAAGAAGGAAGAACCGGATGCAGGAGATGGGTATTAGGGTTTTGGAGTGTAGTGAAGCGTATTAAAGAAGCTAAGGAGGATGGTTTTGGCGGAAAAAGCAAAAAAAAGTGGTCTAAGCAAATGTCACGTGGCAAGTAATGGCTTAAGCTAATGCCATGTGGCTTAAGCTTGTTTTGCTTTATTAGAAGTAGTAGATACTCTATACTATATAATAAAAGAAACCATTTATGGGACACTTGTCATTCATTGAGACTATCTATTTTTTTTGTTTTCTTATTAAATTAAATAATTTACAATTTTGAGGATAAATGTTGATCATCAATTCTCAATTAAAAGATAATATTAAATCAAATCTAATCATTATTATATAATACTAAAATTATTGATTATATTAAATTTGAAAATATGTATTATCGAAAGTCGATTATTTTGAATTTACCCATTTCTTGACATATTATTATATTATAATTCATAGCTTAATATATTACGGGTTATAATTTGTTGTTGGGTGAATAAACGGGTATGCTAGAAATAATAATCTGATTTCTATTTTAAATATAAAATAACTAGGTTAGAACCTCGTGTATTACACGGGTTGATTAGATATATTTTTATATAATAAAAAGTTACATCTTTAATTACCCGTGTATAACATGAGTTGAATAAGCACGTGTACTACACGGCTTGAATAAATATAATGTAATCAATTAACACACACAATCGTCAAAATACGTTTTTGATAAAAAGAACTTTGATATACTATTTACATATTAGAACATTTTACTTTGTTTTTTTTATTTTTCTATTATTAGGTTATAAACTTGTGTATTACAAAAGTCCATTAAATCCACTTATTTTTTTTTCCCCATTCATGACCCATTGCTTTGTACCTAAATATTAATTTTTATTCTTCCCTACTTAACACATGTAATCTCAATCAAGTAATCAAAACTAAAGAGGAAAACAATTACAAAAAATGATATGCACTTTTCAATTTGAATTCACATACAGAACTAACATGAGGCTATCAACCTGCAAATATGGCATGTTTGGCATTTAGTCAGCGAAACGCGGGCTGGATCTTTCCTCTGAGTGGATGTTGATAGCTCGGAATGAAAAGGGGTTTGCTCCATGTGAATGACCCCATAAATTTAAGAGATCCAATTGTGTTTGGACTACATCTCAGGTGAAAACAGATGCAATTTTGCTTGGGTTTCAGGCAGTTTTGCGTTTGCACCACATCCCCATTCTATTTTGCGAGTCAGTTGATGTCGGTCATCAAATGATAGTGGGATCCTCATATGTGAGGGAAGTAAACTGAGATAATTAACTTGGTTAGTCATAAAGGATTAAACCAGCAACAAAAATAAACTTAAAGGATGTTTTTAGCAAGTTTTAAACATTAAGGCTGTAACCTGCAAGTTTGAGAAAACATAAAGGACGTTTTGTGCAATTTAGTCGCAAAATAGTAAACTAAAGATAAGTATAAAGATTATATTAGAAGATAAATATAAATATAGAGATATAGTTATAGATAAACGTCGACTTAAAATATGGGATAACTTGATAAATTATTTTAAAACTTGTAATTTTTAAGATAAAAATAAACATAAATATATGGCAAGAAAACTAAAAAATAGATGTCTCTCGTATCGACACGTGTCCATCAATTGGTTTCTTTTATTATATGTATAGATGATGATCGTTAAATTAGGTTCTTTGTAGTCTACGAATGCCTTATATAAAACAAAAATTATAAATAAAATAACTTATATTTTTTTAAACGACTAAGCTTTTTTTTTCTCTCCATTAATTCTAAACTAAATAACTTATATGAGTATAGTCTACGAATCTATATCTATACTATATAATTAACAAACCTACGAGTGACACGTATCATTTATTGAGGCTACCTATTTTTTGTTTTCCCTTATAATAATTAATAAATAGTACTTTGAAATTCATTTTTAAAGACATGTTTTGATGACTGTATGTGTCAACCGATTAAATTACATTTTATTCAACTTATATAATACACAGATTTATTCAACCTTTGCAATACGCAGTTTTATTCAACCTATGCAACACATGTGTTTTTTTAATATATATTTTTTTATTACTTAATGTATAAAATTATATTTATTCAACCCGTGTAACACACGAGATTTTAACCTAGTATAATAACATAAATACACATATTTTCATAAATTAATCCTTTTGCAAGAAGATTAAAAAACCTACAGATGTCATGATACGACCGTGAATCAGACGCCAAAAGTATCAAACGAACTCATATTTCTATCAAAATAAAATCATTGTTGATATCACTAGGACAATCTAAGGCGCACTTTAGAAAAAAACAAGAACCAATATCAAACATAGTCGAAATAGCTAGAAAACTAATATCTTCTTAGCTTAGGATATAGTTTTTAAATATATCTATTCATTTGTATATACTTTTGAGATTATTTGACTGCTAACTTTGTTTAATGGTGTGAGTCATCTTTGATTAACTCGTTATTGACCTGTAGTAGGTCAAATATTCTAACATGATATTGATGGCTGACCAAATGATAATTTTTATCAGTATATTACAGAAAACATCCTTATGTTTATAGCAAATTGCAAAGTGTCATTTACCTTCAAAAAGTAAAAAAAAAAAAAAAAAAACTAACTTTATGTCTGAAAGCCCTGCATAATCCGTCCTTTTCCTTTACCATAAACCTCGTTTATTTTCATGGTTAAATTTGACCAAGTGAACCCCAGATATTATGGGCAAAAAAAAATTGCTTTTAGTTTAAAGAATCCTGCTACAATTCAACAAGGTATATTTGAACTAAATACATACACACGTTTACATGAAAATGTATGAGTGTATGCATACATAAATACATACATACACGAGTGTGCGTGCACAAGCGTGTGTGTTTGATGTCTTGTGATTGTATGCAAACATAAATGATGACGCTATCAGGCGTTAGTCAAATTATCTTGAAATGCCACTTGTATAACTCATAATGTCAAGAACTAAGATTTATCCTATCTATTCCTACACAAACAAGAAGTAATTTACAGCTTCAAAAACCCCAAAACTTAACTTTCTCCTGGTGTTGACCAAAATTGACCTTTTCAAAGTCTCTAAACTTCTTTCCATTTACAAGCTGATGAAAACCACTTATAGTTTGACTCCCCGCATTCTTTACCTTGACAAAACAACTCACTTCTGAACTTGCTGACACGTTAAACTGGAGGAATGCCTCATTTCAGCAGGCCTACACAGCCATTATTTTACATACAAACATAATACAGTTGAGTTAGCAATAGCATAATACAATATAAATATTATTGTTACGTCAAAAAAGGTACACGAGAAGCATCATCAGTACTGATTCTCACCTCTGATCAATCTGAATCAGAGTCCCACAAAAACCCGTTCTCGCTTTCAGTATCAAGGACTTTTGTTTCTGGTTTGGATCGTGATATGAGGTACGAGACGTATTTATCTGCAATAATACGACAAGAAGCATATGTTATAGATACAATCTCCTAACACAATTTTATTTTCTATAGAAGAGTTTATTATTAAAGATTCTGACCGGCTAAGCTTTGAAGGGCATTCTCCGCAGCCTGCTCTTGAGCATCTTTTCGGGTTTTACCCAGCCCGACACCTACTTTCTCGCCTGTGAATAAAACCTGCATCATTAAGCGATTAAACATAGACCCCTAAAGGCTAGAAACAACTTCTAAAAACTATCTCCTATTTTTATTTCAGCATCATTAATATAATAATTATGCATAGGCCTGTAACCGAACGAACAGAGGCATGTTTGTGTTCGTTCATTTAATTTTAACCAAACACGAACTCGAACATATAATCGAACACATTTTTTTGTTCATGTTTTTTGATAAAAAAAAATAGTCATGTTTGTGTTTGTTTATGTTCGCTCGTTTAAAACCTAAACAAACAATTCACGAACATAAACAAACAAACTTAAACAAACATAATTTAACAAACAATAAATAACACAAATGAACATAATTAAACAAACACAAAAGAACATAATTGACTAAACATAAATGAACATAAAGTAACTTTTTACATAATTTAGTGTTTATTTATGATAGATTCCATTGGAAACCCATTTTTATTACTAGAAAGGTCAATTACTAACTAGTTATATTTATACAAGTAATAGAATGTTCCTTTTATGTTTAATATTTATACAAATATAACTACTTATGTATTCAAGTTGAAATGAACATAAACGAACGAACATAAACAAATGTAAATAAACGAACATAAACGGACGTTCATGAACATATATGAACGAACAAAACGTGTGTTCATGTTCGTTCTTTTATTTAAATGAACAAAAAAAATGTGTTATGTTCGTTCATTTATTAAATAAACGAACTTCTCGCCGAACAATCATGAACGGTTCATGAACATTTGGTTCATTTGCAGGCCCAATTATGCAAGGTTATTAAATACAGAAGTTAGGCTAACAACAATAATCGTGTACACCGCTCACCTCGTAAGAAAATCGCCATTCCCTGTTGGGGCTGAAAACTGATCGATACTCAACCTGTAAAGAAATAAACATAAAGGTGTCATGAAGCAGAATAATGATAACAGGAACAATAAAGTTGCTTTTTTAAGAAGCTGCCAGATACCTTCGAGCCGCATCTTTGTGCAATTTCGTGCAGCACTTCAATGGATAGAGAAGATTGCAGCGAGTTTAAATTTCCACTATCAGTGGACCCTCTTTTGTTATTTAAATATGGTTGATTATGTGCTACACCATCTACCACAATAGTGAAAATGAAATAAGCAAGGGTTAGTATATAATAAGATTTGTGGAAGTGTACGTATTTATTAAAAAGCCCATCCTTTAAATACCTGAAAGTTGACCTACTTGCGGCAAATTCTTCTTTGGCACTCCATATCCAAGGAACGCCTGAAAGCACGACACTATATAAGTAAATGCGGCATGCGTCGATTTGGGTTATTTTTTTCTTTAAAGAGTCAAAAGGATTAAGCTATATGATTTGGGATCAAAAGAGTTGAAAATCATCCATATGGTTGTTAATTGCATGTAAAAAACCTCCTGACACACTTTATTTAAATGGGTTAGTACTAATATTAAACTAGTAAGAATACAAGCGCTACGCTGCGGGGTCTCCGTCGATATCTATTTTGGTTCGGTATAGCAACCGAAAGAAATATGCTCAAAAGAATATCGACACATGTTTTACATCAACCGAAAACCATAAAAAAATTAATTGGACAGTGAGACGGGGCAGCGGGCTGATTTTGAATCAATTGTAAATGGAAACGTAAACGAAATCTTAAATATAACTTTAATGAAAATTTACGTCAAAACGTAAACCAACTTGAATTTATATCGACACGAATAAGTATGTAAGAAAATAGTGTTTTAAGTTAAAAATGGCACGATGCATTGCAGCGGTGTTGAAACGTAAAGGGACTCGGATTTATACCATCTAGTGAAAACGTCTTATATTTGACATTACTCGTTTCCGAACAAAATTTACGTCAAAACGTAGACCAATTGAAAACATACATAAAAAGAATCACGACCACGTATAATATTTGACCCGACTCATTTCCTGGGAAAAAAATTACGTCAAAACGTAGACTAACTGAAAACGTACAGAATAATAAGCAAAAGAACAAATTATATTGACCCAACTCATTTCCGAGAAAAAATTATGTCGAAAAATAAATCAACTTGAATTAATACCGACACGTACCTAAAAATAAACACATAAAACTCGATTACAAAGTCTTTAGAAAGTTAACGGATTGCAAGTGTGAATGCTGAAAGTTGAGATGTAAAAGTACAGAAAATACAAAAACACAAAAAAGCCAAAAAGTCCAAGTACTATTCATCAAAGTTGCTAATTGTATTATAGATAATAATCTAATACCTCATCACGCTTTGCTTCAGATGCCAGTGGTCGAAACCCTGCAGAGAAAGAACTAGCTGTAGCATGAGACGGAGGATAAAAACCAGCTCGCTGTTTGTTCCATATATCAGGTGCTTGAATCGGGCCAAGTAAGCTAGGTTCTGAAATACGATTAATTAATTAAGTTATAGCTAAAAAACAAAACCGCAACCATCCAACATGTGGAATTAGAACCTAGAGATGTTTTATGAGTACATACTGTCTGACGGTATCGCAGATCTAAATGATGGTGGACCATAGATGCTCGTAGATGGAACTAACGGCTGGGATCTATCAGATTTCAGGTCCACATTTCTAGAATCCTGAAAAAGGTTTAAAGGGGAAAATTTCAGAAATATTTCTCTGAAGAACAGAGGTGTACTGCATAGTAAAGAAAGAAAAACATTAATAAACCAATGAAGTACACGGATGGTCCCTGTGGTTTATCAAAATTTTGGATTCGGTCCCTGTGGTTTATAAAAGTACACGCATGGTCCATGTAGTTTGCAATTTGTAACGCATTTAGTCCCCAACTTTTTCCAAAAGTTCATGGATGGGTCTTGTGGTTTGCACTTTGTAACGCATTTAGTCCCGAACTTGGACCTACTGAAACTTTTAGATTTGTTGGCTGGAGATTGAAATGTGTTATAAAGTGCAAACCACAAGGACCATTCGTGTACTTTTGAAAAGTTAGGGACCCGATCCAAAATTTTGGTAAACCACAGGGCATCCGGGTACTTTACTCTAAACCAACATTACGGACATCTTTGGGAAACAAACCTGCTGATTCAGTCTATGAGCAACTTCAGAAGCATTCATTCCTTCCGCCATTGGGACACTTATATTACCATTTGGTACAAAACTAGCATCCTGAAACACAATGTTTAAATAATAAGCAAGAACTAAAAAAGTTCTAAATGTCGTTTTCTTATTTACTCACCTCTGGCATTAGATAACTGCAAACATCAGGTGCAGACGGTAGATTCAAAACTTCATCTTCATAGTGGTGTTCAGTAACCCTCCTTATAAAATTCTCATCAAATTCTCTGAACAACAACACATCATAAGTAAATAAACCATTCTTCACGTGTATTATGTATGCAATAAAAATATGATATTTTTTATTTAAATATACATCTTACTTGAAGAAACCAGCTCTAACGTTACATGCAACGTTCCTTGCCACACACAGAACTGGAACAGCGTTTGCTGTCTATAAACAAAGCATATTATTAGTAAATTAGAAAATTAATAATAAAAAGTAAACGAAGAAACTAACAATGTAATTTTACAATACCTCTGCTTGAGGAGCATAATAAGGAGTAAAAGCAGGCACCACATGAACTCGCGGTTGATCTTTTTCTTCCCAAACTTTTAACCTATCATCAATTACCATCGCCATCCTTGGATGACAATCCCCATCTTTAAACACATTCAACAACGATTTGCGTGCACCTACATAAAAATAAAATTTCAAAATTTTTGGATATCACTTTCATATCCATTTCTAAACCCCATACACCAAACACAACCTAGGATATTTTTCTTAGTAAAAAAAGACTTGCCTGATTTGACACATACAACACGGTTCAATAGTTGCTTTGGAGTGATTAGGTGGGTCCCGGGATCGAGCAACCTCCACATTTCCAATGCGTAATCTCTTTCGGCCATAGTGCAGATATAAACTTCAAATCGTTTGCGTCCTTTTGCAATCAAATAGCTTCTCAAATCCTCCCAAGCGGGTCTTAACCTCACAAGCACACTGGTATCACGAATCTGTATAGGCAAACAAATTATGATTATAACTGATCAAAGCATATAAATACAGAATACATACATACATTCTGCATTCATACCTTCCTTATCCAACTCATAATAAGACGAAAAATAATGATAGATATAATTAGTCACATGTCTAAAGTGTGAATTCAACTATTTTAGACATAAACTACCAATCATGTATAACATAACTTTAAACATTTAATGACATTGCATCAGTTTCAGTTAAACCTTCAGTATAAAGACGAATTATAATCAATACTATGCTCGTCTTTAGCCAAATTAACTTCTATAATACGGTGATTAGGTCACAATTCAAATAATTTCAATAGTCCATCTTTCCTTTTATTACTATAAAGACGAATAGTAATCATTTCATTTCGTCTTTAACCACAATAGATTCTAGTATTCTACACATATTTTGCTAGGGCATACTAACTCAAGTTACAATCTTTAGTCTTAAATGATTTGTCCATACAAATTTCATCAACCTTAGGTTTGCAGGAAGTATAAAACTATAAATAGCCCTAATAAGTAAGAGTTACCAATATACATACATCATACATGTATATCTAAGCACTAAACATGTCCTGTATAAACACTATAAACAACAATTCATTAAAGCATTTAGAAGTAAACAATGATGTTCTAACCTCCGGATTAATGCGGGTCAAGACTATATTCTTTTCCGGCAATCTTATTACCGGTCGAACAACACGCTCATTACCAGCAGCATTGATCGGAACTTCCTCCATTTTCACCTCATACGTCTGCCCATTATCTGTAACAGCATCATTCTCTGCATAATGCTTCAACAACGCGCGATCCTCCACATATCGTTTAAGCTCAGAAGTCATCCCAGCCACCCTAACAGGATCAGACTCCTGCCCAATCCACCCAGTCAACACAT
Source organism: Helianthus tuberosus (assembly GCA_030545235.1). Lineage (NCBI taxonomy): Eukaryota > Viridiplantae > Streptophyta > Magnoliopsida > Asterales > Asteraceae > Helianthus > Helianthus tuberosus. The sequence continues at coordinate 151,863,741 of CM060407.1, read as the reverse complement.
CTATCCTATCTTCAAAAGACCTCATCGTATTCGCAACAATAAGCGTCTCGTCTAGATCAAACACAATCGACAGACACCTCATGTTTAACATCCCTAAACAAGCAGTGTACAATTGTGCAGGAACCACAAAACACCAAAAACAAGGAAATCTTTGAAATTTACTTCCCATTGCCACCAAATGCACCTCTTCATCCCCAATCACCACCACAGCTGTCTATAACCAATTAACTCATTCATTCATAAACTTATTAATAATAATACTAAAAAACAAACATAAATTACAGAAAAGCTTATACCTTTAGATCATAGAAACAAGAGGCGTGAAGAGCAAGCAACTCTTGTTTAACATTTGATGAAAAGGATTCAAGCTTGCAACGAACTGAAGAAGAAGAAATTGTTAACAGAACTGAAAGAGGTGAACATCTTTCACTGATCGGAGAAATGTGATGGATCCTAATCTCGTTATTCGGAAACCGGAATTGCTTATCACCAACAGGAATAACATCCAATTCACCCAAACATGTTTCCCCATGGTAAACCACCGATTTATTAAACCCTAAACGACTCATTTATACAAATTGCATCAAATTGCATCAATTTGGATAAATATTGTATGAAAGACTCGAAATTGAACGATGTAAACGAGAATTGGAGGATGATTGAACGTTTTCTTGACGGATTAACGTCGAGAATTGAAGCCAAACGAGCTTTCTCTCTCTAGACTCTCTCTCTAGAGATGTTTGAAATGAAGTGGTTTGTGGGGGGTATTTATAGAGGGGGAAAGGGGGAGGGGGTATCGATTGGGTTTTGTAAAGTGGGCTTGGAGTTGGTGTTATTTACGGATATGCCATAAATTGTTTTTAGTACGATAATTGTCAAATTGGTGCTCATGAATTATGTGAAATGATTCTGGCTGTTGGATTGTGTGATTTCTCCTTTTTTTTTTTTTTTTTTTAGGTTTTGTTTTTCAATCTTTATATTTATTTCTACCTGATTATTATTTCTTCAACGAAAAAGAACAAAAAGAAACTGAAAATAGTTACCATAGTCATTTTTTTAACGGTTAATAAATCGTTCAAACGATCTGTTGGCGAAATTCATCGTATCGAGATATATCCTTGCTTTCGAATTGGAGAAAACCCTTACCTAGGGCCAAAGCCCGTGAACACTCGTCCAGAGGCACGACAGCGGTGAGGTAAAACTTGCTCAGGTCAATGATCGAACTAGCGATCTCCATCTAGTCTCTCATCATTACCGTGTGTTACCGAAACTAATGAGGAAGGCAGGAATCGAACCTGAGTCTCACTTAAAATATCAGATCTCTCCCTTACTACTTCATCCATCAACTCATTAGCAGTTATCTTCTTAGTTAAAAGGCTTTTTTGACAAATTAATTGATATGATTATTTGAAAAATGTATTGACGTTAACTATTACTTTTATATATTATTAAGCTAGAGGGTATGGTGATGGTCCTCCAAGGGAGGTTGATCCGCCACGTAGGCGCCACGTCATAGTCCTCCCAAGGATGGTCCATCCCCCAAAAACTAGAGGGTATGGAGGATGGTCCTAGTTATATTCCTCTCCACCACTTTTATTTTTTTTTTAATCTTCTATTTTTTTTTAACATTTAACAAATAAACTAACAAAATATTTTCATTAATATTAAAAACCATTACATAAACTTAAAAAAAAACATTATTTTATAATAAATTATTATTATTTTTAGGGCAGGCGGGCCCGTGCGTTATATAACGCGTGATATAATTATCAACGCGTGGAACTTTCCAAAATCCCACCCCGCCATTTTCTATAACGCATTATACAATCACGAAATCAAATTTTCGTTATTTTTATCACGCCGTTATTGTTTTATTTTGTGAGGGTAGTTGTTGGTTGGGGGGGAATTGTTGGGTGTGGTGGTGAGTGATGACCACCCCGCCTAAAAAAGGTTGTGAGTGATGGAAAAATGGTTGATGACATGGCGGAACTTGATTGGTGCTAGTGAGTGATAGAATTCTATCACTAGCAAACCATCCCGCCTGCCCTTATCTCAATAAAGGTTTAAGCATGAAACCACATATGTAAATAAAAGGAATTTTTTTAAGTTCAAGTTGTTTTTATAATAACATGAAACCACAGGGACCATTGTTGTAAATAATCAAAGCCTGGATCCACCATTCTTTTATAATAACATGAACCCACAGGCCGCTCCGGTGGTTGTCTTCTCCGACGAATCAGGCGAGATTCCAGCAATCTCCTCAACAATGGCAGGTCTTTTTTTTTAATTTAATTTTTTTTAATGTAACGGTAACATTTGAATGGATGGGCCCACCATTTTTGCTTCGTCGCCATCGTCTGAAACTTGACGGACTCGACAGGACGTGGCGGGGGGCACGGTGCGACGGCCGTCGCCGTTCCTCGACGGGGTAGGGACGGTCCCCATACCCCTTAGCCTTAAACAACATCTTTTACATATAAATGTTATCTAATATGTAGTTACAAATATTTAAACTCATATTATTTTGTTAGAGTTAAAGACAATATCAAATTTTCAATAGATAACTAAGGAGTTGTTTGTTTACCTCTTAATGAGGCTCTTAATGGTTCAAACCTTTTACTAATTAAGCACTTAATGGTTCAGACTGTTTGTTTCACGAGCAGATGTCAGAATGATTCAGACATTTGCCTCTGAATGGTTAAGATTTATACAGAGTCTTAATGGTTAAGACCTCCAATCTGAATTGGTCAGACATTTGCCTCTGAACGGTTAAGCATTATATAGGCTCTCAATGGTTCCGACCTCTTACTGGTTCAGCACTTAGTGGTTCAGACCTCTTAATAGTTCAGCACTTAACCATTCAGATGTTGCCAAACAGCCCCTAAGGCTAAGTCGTGTGTCTAGCGCCACCTGCTATCTCATCTTGAAGCACCGGTAAAAGCGGCCTAGGGCGTTTCCCTGTGGTCCTCTAATGTGGTACGGGAGTTAGAGATGGCGATGTAGGGACCACCTTTAATCAAACCAATGAGATTTTTTTTTTTTGAGTATTTAGCGAAACTTTGCTATATCACCCCGGGCTAATTAAAACGGATGAGCTAGTTAGGCTATAGGGTTTGGTCATGAGCCTCAGCCTTCATGGTCATCATGACCCTCCACATCAGCGTCATGTCACCCACTTCTAATCAATCATCCAAAATCACTACCCTAATGATGTGATCATGACCCAAACCACTAATTTCTTATTTTAATTTATTTTTGTGAAAAGGAAATATTGAAAATAGAAAGGATGCTCACGATTGTCATAGTTTAATCCATACAAACCATGATAGATGAGGCAAATGAGTGGTGCAACAATCCATTAATAGTCTTACGTGACGATTGATGACCCAACCCATGCCCCCATACCTTTCGGCCTTAGAATAAGTTTATAAATTTTGATTAAGTTCAGTTCATGAACCAAGTAACTTGATAATTTTTGTTATTATATATTATTTTTCCATAAAAGAATCTCTAATCTACGATATTCAATAAAGAGTATATAAAAATGTCACGTGATCTATTTATTTATTTTTTTTACGTAACTACGTGTTTAATAGCGATGGATGAGTTGATTTTCGTATAAAAAGTTTTATTAATATTTTTATGTTATATGCTAATTTACTCGCTTTCTACTTCGAACAATAATTAAAAAAAACCATATACATAAAAGAAAACAAAATTTATTTTTTCAATCTTAAAAACATTACAGATGTAAAAATAGTTATATTTTACTTTCAGTTAAATTAATCATCGAAATAAAAGTTATTAAATGCAGCTAACTTTTTCGATAACATACACATGTACTTTAGGATCTGTAAAAAAAGACATTTTTCGTGAGAAGTGTGAGAATGCATAGGAATTGACATGTAAGATCAAGTTTTGGACTTAGACATGATGTTTTGGGTTGTTTTGGCAAGAAAAACAACAAAGACAACAATTTAAGACACAGTGTAATGAATTCTAGACGTAAAACTTAAAACACCATGCCAAGAACGTTAAGTAGTGTTTTTAAGTCTTAATTAGTGTGTTTTAGTTGTGTCTTAAATTTCATACCTAGAATTCACTGCATTGTGTCTTAAATTTTTATAGTTGATATTTTTTTTTTCACAAAAAAAACCTAAAACATCATGCCTCCGTCCAAAACATGACGTCTACATGTTAATTCCTATACCTTCTCACATTTCTCATGAAAAAGGTTTTTTTTTTTACAGGAACCTCACCCCATGTACATATAAAGTTATTTTATTGTACCATGGCTTTACGCCACTCGATACGGGGACGTCCCTGTCCTGTCGAGCCTCGGCGCCGGCCCTCTAGACCATTTCCATAGGGACGTCGTCGTCCTCTCTGTCTTGGCCAAGACGTTGCAGCCGGGCCGCCACGTCAGCCGCACACCTCGTTCCACCCCGCACACCATCAAAGACTTGGGATCTGTTTGCTCTATATCTCGCCAGTGATGAAGATGATAACATACACACCTTAATTTCGCCGGAGATGAAGATGATATCAACTAATAGGAAAAAAAACCCACAAAAGAATTATATAAACAAACAAGATGATTCTGTTGATATTGTACCGGTGGTTGTTGGTATGGGTAACCGACACAGGGTTGTGGGTGGGGCTCCGGTGGGAATGATTTATTGAGGGAAATTGAATGTGGGTGTGAAGGAAATCGAAGATGGGTGTGCAGGAACCGGAGTCGCTTTGAATTGGGAGAATGATTTATAAGCGGAGTCCGTTAAATTGCCAAAAAAAAAAAATTAAATAAGTGGGGTAGGGTCATCAACCATTTCATTGGTTCCATCCTTGGAGGGGCATCCTCCAAGGACTGTGACGTGGCGCTGAGGTGGAAGGGCATCCTTCAAGGATTACTCGTCCTCCCAAACCGAGTAGCCTTATAACCTAGTGGTATCTTGGGGGTATGATAAGATTTTGGGACTGATAGGTCCTGGGTTCGATTCCCACAATGGGGTTTTTACCATATTTATTGGGTTTCCTCATGTGTATAGCATTATGCCTAGTGAGATGGATATGATCGGATGGTTCCGTTGATGGCACGATGATACCCAAGTGGTCCGTCAGTGATTCAAATTTGCCGTTAAAAAAATTATTTTATTGTTAAAAATAATTTACTTACAACATACACATATGTATCATGTATGCAAGTTATCTTCGGTTGGAACTGGAAATAAATAACTTTTGACGCGACATGCACATGTGTGCAATATTTATAAACATGTATAGTATTCATAAAATATTTACGATATGCAAATGTTGCTAAGCAATCCTGTTTTCACAAGATGCATATATAACCTACTATTTTCACAAGATGCATATCATCCCCCAACATGCATATATGTAAGTAGTATGAGGTTTAACGAGGAATTATTAAAAAAAAAATTAGAGAACTGATATCCATGTAAAAGAAACCCATAGTATTTCATTTTTACATGTAAAATGTAGTTTTCATATATATTTTTTTTTAGATTTTGCATATAAACACATGTATGTCGTTTTAATTAAAAAAACAAAAAATAAGAATTAAAAATTAATTATTTTTAAAAAGTAAAAAAGATTTAAAAAATTACTTGTTTTTATTTGAATGGCTTTATATAAATGTTTATATGAAAAGCTCCAAAGAAATTATGTAAAAGTGATTTTTCTACATGCAAAATCATATAGATAATAAACAATTGTCTATATATTAAAATGAAAACGCAATGAAGAGTGTTTTTTTTAAATATTATAGAGAAAACAGTTTTTTTTAAATATTATAATATAATAAAACATTTGATACAGTTTTTTTTTATGGTTTTATTATTTTAATATTATAAAATTGTTATTTTCTTTACTTTTTAAGCTTATAAGTTTGGTGTCAACGAGTACTTTTATCAAAAATACCAGCTCGTTATCGGTACATGAAGGTAAAAACCAGCACCAGCCTGATACATAAAACGCCAAAAGTCAGTACCGGATTGAGTTTGATAGTCTTTTAGTTCGATAAGTTTGGTACTGCTATCCAGTACCATTTGCTCATCCCTGATCACAGGTACCGTACGAACAACAACGATATCGTACAACTTTTTTTTTAGTTTCAGAGGTAGGGATGAGCTCGGTGCCAACTGATACCCCGGTTACGGTATCGGTATATGAAGATAAAAACCGGTAGCGAACCGGTACCAGGAACGCCAAATGTCAATACCGAACTGGTACTTCGGTTCTTTCGGTTCAGGAAATTCGGTACCGGTATCCATTACTATTTGCTCATCTCTGACTACGGGTTTCTACCGAACAACATCATTACCATACAACTTTTTTAGTTGATTTTCTTTCGATTATTTTTTAGTGTTTTTTTTCTACATTTTCTTTTTATTATTGTCAGCGGTTCCGTGTGCAACGCGCTCGAGTGATTTCAAACACATATAAACACAGACTAAATAACAAAAGAAGTTCGCCGCAACACGGCAACTGTTTTTATAACTAGTTAAAATTAAATACAGTTTATAACTTTAGACATAATAACTAGGAATTAAAGGATATGCATATGAAGATGATAAAAAAAACATAATATGCTTTACAATTGCAATTATATCCATTTGCGTTTTAGTAACTTATAACTAGTTGAATTCACTCGACAGGAATTTGGTTGGTATCGATTCGGTTTATTAAGATATCAATACGAGATCGACATTCGATAGAACTATTGAAAAAGAAAACTAAAAAAAGTAACGTTGCGACATGTCTAAAATAATATCAACACGTGTTTTACATTGATTGAAAAATAATAAAAACGAATATTGTAACAATTCTGATAACAGAGTACCTGCACCGATGTTTTTCGGTCGGAACCGATGTGGTATTGGTATCGTTGGGACATGGCGTCAATTTATATTATTAGAATAGAAGAAAATGGTAAACAACGTCAAATGAAAAAAACCAAATGTGATGTTGCTTTGAGATCATGTACGTTTGTGCTTCGATATAAAATTTGGTTTTGAAAAAAAACATATCAAAAGGTAAATAAAAACAGGGTTGTCTTTATGGCATACTTGGAATTTTATCTATATTATAATGAATGAGTGAGGGGTATTTTAAGATATCCAAAAAATAAGAACTTATTCCCTCTTTATTTATAAAAACACCCCTAAAATGAGGGTAACTTGGTCTTTTAAACACTAATTATATTTCACTTAAATCCTTTTATTTTAACAAAATTATGGCTAATTGGTTACACTTATCCCTTTCCACAACAAACTTATAATTATTTTACGTATTCTTGTAATATTTTATAAACTATAATGTTTTAAAAAAATCCAAAGGTACCTTGATGACCTACTCATTTTTGTCGACATTTCGATAGTTGTCTTGGTCAGTATTGTTGTGCGGATTAAAATGTACAAGTAGATGATGCATTTGTGTACAAGTGATTAAAGCAATGTGTCCTATCACATTTCAAATGCTCAAAACTCTCTAAGTTGTTGTCATTAGTATTAGTTTAATAATATTCTAACCATTTTCACTCCGATTTTCGTTTGATTAAGATTGTTCACCAATTTGTTCCGGCGATTAGATAAAATTTCGAAACCTTGCACATACGTGTTTGATATGAGCTTTGTTCGTATTCTGTATGTTTGTGTATTTACTTGGTTGGGTGCACACACTTACATGAGTTAGCAGGTAGTAAATTGACATTAAACAAGCTTACTTGTTTTATCAAATTGGTTGTATTAAGAAACTTTATATAATACCATATTCAACAAAATGGAATTTTAGTTTTCATAAAAAATTATAAAAACGTTTTTAGAAGCATTTTCGTTTTCATAAAACTTTTTTTTTTATAAAACCGTTTTTTAGAAGTTTGGTAAATAAGTTTTTCACCAACAAACTTTTAGAAAAAAAATCCATAATCTAAACATATTACATCTTTAAAAACTGAATACTAGATTCTGTTGCATTTTTTAGGGATTATAAGTACAAAAATACTCTTATATATAATATTAGACTATAGGGTGTGGTCATAACCCTCATAATCACCATGACCCTCCACGTAAGTGCCAGGTAACACATCTCTAATCCACCATCCAAAACCACTACCTTAAGGGTGTGGTCATAACCCAAACCACTAGCATCTTATTTTTTTAAATTGATTTTTGTCTAAAGAAAAAGGAAGTGATTTGTTGAAAAATGGAAAGGAGGACCATGGTTGCCATGGTTTAATCCATGCAAACCGTGGTGGATCAAGCAAGGGGGTGGTGTAGCCTTCCATTCATGTTCCTAGGTGACAAATCATGTCCTAATCATGACCCCCACACCCTTTAGCCTTACTTAGTTGAAAAAAGCTACAGGTTATTAAATTCCTTGGTTAATAGGCTCTATATATAGTATAATTCAATAAGTTTTTTTACTTCAAGAAATTTCTTGTTCTTTAGAATTTTTGGTTTACAAGTATTTCAATTCGAAACCTTGCACATACGGGTTTTATATGAGCTTCGTTCGTATTCTGTATGTTTGTGTATTTACTTGGTTTGGTGCACACACTTACATGGGTTAGCAGGTAGTAAATTGACATCAAACAAGCTCACTTGTTTTATCTAATTGGTTGTATTAAAAAAACTTTATATAATACCATATTCAACAAAATGGAATTTTAGTTTTCATAAAAAAAATTATAAAAACGTTTTTAGAAACATTTTCGTTTTCATAAAACCTTTTTTTATAAAAACATTTTCTTAGAAGTTTGGTAAATAAGTTTTGCACCAATAGACTTTTAGGAAAAAATTCCATAATCTAAAAATAATACATCTTCAAAAACTGAATACCAGATTCTGTTGCATTTTTTTAGGGATTACAAGTACAAAAATACTCTTATAGATAATATTAGTTAGTTGAAAAAAGTTACAGGTTATTCAATTCGTTGGTTTATAGGTTCTATATATAGTATAATTCGTTAATTTTTTTCACTTGAAATTTCTTGTTCTTTAGAATTTTTGGTTTACAGGTATTTCAGTTTTTTGTTGTGTATAACTTTGATTTATTCTTCTATGCTCACACTTAACATTCATCTTTTTATTATTCAGTGGTTTTGGAGCTTCAATATTCATCCTTTCAGATCTTTACACAGGTATGTATGTTTCTAAAACATGATATATTGTTTGTTTGTTTTTTGTTTTTATATTATGTTTAATTGTGAACATCGTTTTTTATCCTATATTATTTATAACGTTAACATGATAAAATATGTAACCAAAATACCTAACATTTTTTTCAGTTCCCCAAATTACTCCAGCTACTACTGATGTATCAGTTAAAGAGGAGAACATAGAAGAAACTCACCATCCAAAGGATGTAATAATCAAACTGGAAGAGATACAAGAAATTCCGGAGGACGTTGATCTCGATGATGACAAATGGTGGTGTGACAATGTAGATGACATCCTTGAGATGTTTAAGCCGTATGATTACTAACTTGATCTCATCATGATACAAAGTACTTAACACTTGAGATTTTAGTTTTCAACTTTTATATTTAAGGCTTATATTTCCTTATTTGTGTACTATTTTATGCAACTTTTATTTGTGTTTAAGACTTATTTTTTTATAAATGTGTTACTTTATTGCGTCAATGGTTTCTTGAAGTACTTGATAATTTAAGTTCTAAATTTAATAATTACTAGACATATGTAATACTTTTAACATATATCCACCACAATAATGCCACCATATATGTTATACGAATAAGAAAACTATCAAAAACGAGTGTCGCATTGTCACAGCCCCCGACCCGGCCCTGGGAGCGGAAGCCGCGAACCAGTCAGATGGTATCGGTGTTTATTAATTTGGCAGTGGAAATTTTTATCAGGACCGTAGTTAGGAAATATTTGTATCAGAGTTAAACACCAAAATGGTTGAAATAAATAAATGGCATAAAACCCAAGTTTTTCTGATAATATATTTATAATAACAAGTGGGACAAAAACCCGATTTTCATTTGTAATATATTTATAGGGAATAACCCTAATTATTGAAAACAATTCTCCTTTTTAATTAGGTAACTTTTATGGCCACTTTTCTAAGCCTTCAGTGCTCTCCAGCTGGCTTTTATTGGTTTCACACTAAGTTACCTGAAACACGTGTTTAAAAGATTTTATCAGCAAGAAATACTGGTGAGTGCATAACAGTTTAAGCAAAACAAGTTTTATCATTTTACAGTATTGAGGGCAACCCGCAATTACATTTGTTTACCTCTACTTTAATTATCACTCACGGTACTGTCAATTCTGACTTGTGGTAATGTTACTACTCACAGTGTAGTAACAAGTTATGTATACAAAACCCCAACATACCGGCAGTAATTGTAGAATCACAAATACTCAATCACTGTTAATTATAATTTAAAACAATTGAGTTTTGTAAAAACAGTTTACAAAAAGAGGAATTACTCACAAAAAAAGGGTTTACAAAAAGAGGATTAACTCACGTTGCTGTTTAGATAATTCCTGGTGACTTCCTGGTTATAGTGTATTAAACAATGCACACGTGTTAGTAAGATAACCCAATTTACATTAGCTATACCCTTCCCCCGAGACAGAACTCCAACGACCGAGTCAGGCAGAGCCTTGATATGCGTTACGGAGCTCTAGATCAATCGGGCAAAGTAACTAATGCGTAATCGAGGGTTATAATACTTACAACGAGGCATAGCTATGCTAATTAGTGGGTATAATGCCCGAATATTATTTCTAATATTCAGAAATTGAGAGAGAAAGTTTGATTGTGAACGAGTTGGAAATGAATCTCGATCGCCTCATTTATAGGCTGGAACAGGGGGCTTTCGCACCCCGCGAGAGAAACATCAGGGGCCTTCACGGCCCGCGAGGGCCAAAAAAGGCGGTTTAGGGTTGCTGAGTTATAGCGGGGTCTCGACACATGTCCTGACACGTGGCAGCTCAGGGCTCGGCCTGGTGTCCAGCTGTCGCGGCCCGCGACAGTCTTCCCTGTCTATGCCGCGCCCCGCGAGCGGCCTTAAGGTTTTGTTTTATTCGATTTGTTATGAAATAAAGGTATTCCGGGGCCGTTTTTCGTATACAGTGTGTATTTTAAGACGTATATGGGTGTTTGTAAGGATTTTAGGAGAGTTGTTATATCCTCCCCACCTTGTTTTAAATCTCGTCTTCGAGATTTGGGCTACGATATCTCCTTGGGGTCATGTCAGGTCTGTTAGCAATAACAGTATCAAGGTGTCTGGGATATAAAGATGAAAGATATCACAGGATCATTGGAATTCAAGGGTTCCAAAATTTTAGTATCAGGAATCGATGTTTAACTGAACGAGATGAAACGATACCATTGTCAAGGTGACTGAGTTTCATAAATTAATCGAGACATAAGAATCGAATGTGAACGATTTTTAGAAACAATAGGATTCAATGCCAGAAGAGAACTTACTTTGATCATCAATTGAAGGAGATTCTTAATCAATAATCTCAATTTGAAAATAGAAGTATGAAAAATGATTTCTCAATGATCAAACCAGAAATCAGTAACGTTTATTTAAATGGCAGAGATACACCGAAAATGCAATAGGAGTTAGTGTATCATTGTCCTGATATGAATTGATATGATTAAGGTTCATGATTAGCTCAAGCTACAAATTTATACAGACACCGCAAGGTGTTTGTAACGATTGAAAGAATTCAATGATTACGGTGACCGAACGAATTCACCGTTCTTGAAATTAACGGAAAATTTCAATGAAGTGAATCTGGATATTTCAAAAGATAGGATGTTCAGGTGAAGAAATAAATGAATATCGTAGGATTGATCAAAGATGAAAGAAATGTTGGAGGTACATTGGAATAAGAATTTAGGTACCTTTATCTTAACACAAAATTGTATTATGACTGGTTTAGGATAACAAATCAATAGGTAGATAAATTCGTACTTTAGGCGTGAAAATGAAACGAGTTCAAATTTCAAGGAAAGGTGCCACCGCAAGGTGTCGTGATTTAACAAATGATTTATTGGAGTCGTAGACTTTGAACAGGTCTACTATGATTCAAACAAATGAGATTACCTCGCATATGAGGATCTCAATTCATCATGTGGGATTTTGAATGTATGTTGTGAACAAGTTCAAACAATTGAGCTTGGTTTAGACATATTTTAACAATGGACATATGTATTGACAAGAAATGGTTACAATGAAATCCGGTAAGTATTTTCGGAAAGGAACGGAGTTTTCCAAAATCTGGTGACTTGATATCAAAAGTTAACGTTTTTGTAATCATAGGGATTGCCAAAAATGAGTATAACGAAATAAGATCCGAACTTGTGAATAAAAGATCTTTTGAAGTGAAATTACATGCGTAACAAGCAATGCATGTGTGACATAGAAATGAGACAAATGAGTGTTGGCTGGAAGAAAAATAAAGACCTTTTATTATAAAAATTTAATTGGAATTAAAAGTCAACTAATACTTTAGTACATACAAAACATAAGGGTGATTATTTTAAAAGTTGATGTTTCCTCCGGTGTTGTAAATATTTATGCGTTCTCCTTAACTTCATCTGGGTTTCTATCCTCGTTGTCGGGTGCCTTAGATAGTTTCAGGCAATAGGGACGAATATGACCTGGTTCTCCGCATTTGTAACATACATTAGTTTTCCTTCTACATTCTTCCTCTGTATGTCCAGTCTTCTTGCAGAAGTTACAGTGAAGTGTCTTCCTAGAATGACATCTTCTTGAACGCTTTTTGTTGTTGCAGGTAGGATGCGCTATTGCTGATTCCATTCCTTTGTCCTTACATGATTTGTCGGAGTGGAATTCCTTATAAGAGTAGCTATAGGTTGTGGTTTTCTTTCGTTTGGAAGATGGAGTTTTGATACAAATATCATGACCTTCGTTGATATTAGGGTTAGGTTTGAAGTGATGAGTATGCCTACAGTGGGTAGTAGGATTCTCGTTTATAGGCACAGAAATCTTAATAGCTTCAATGATCGAAGGTATGGCATTCGATATTCCTTGAGCTATTATATTTTCTATAGTGTTCCTATCCAAATAATTTTCATTACTAGTCTGAATTTCCTGATTACAGGCGATTTCCTTTGACATCTGAATTGCAAACATGTTCAGATATAATTATCACAAAACTAAACAGTTATACAGGCACATTTTGTTGCTCATATTACGTTTAGCACAAATATAGTCATACCTATTAGTATTATGCGTTGATATGTATATGTATATATATATATATACACATATATATATACATATTTTATTTTAACATTTTCCTTCACTATATATTTTATCAAATTATAAGGAAAGTGTATATATTATATTATGTGTTGTTTCTTCCTTTGTTGTAATAACTTTTTCTTCTATATTGTTTAACTTAAACTATATTTCCAGAGCTCATGGCTGGATAGGAATTCAGAAAATAATGGTAAGGGTTTTATATGAAATTCTGAGATTCTTCGTCATTGACCCACTATTGTTCTTCAAGAGGTGGTGCTAGTACATATATTCTTAAGGTATCTTTTGAATTAAAGGTGGATATCAAAATAGATCTTGAATAAACATGTATGTTTGTTTCTTTTGTTATATAAAAGCTTGTTTTTCTACAGAAGGTATTTGATTATAATATTGTATATATTATCAAGAAATTTGTGTCTTGCATATACATACATATAAATATAAAGTTTTAAAATTTCCCGTAATGTATACATATAATACCAATTCATAAGAATCCAATTATATAACTAATTGTATTAATTATTATGTTTATTCCCGTAACTTTGTTTATTCCTTTATACTAACAAAATAAATTTCTATTAAATATATTGAACATAATAATTTGGAATAAAAAGGAAATTCATCAAAAGTAATAAATTTAATAAAGATATAAATTTTCTGGATTCTTTTAGAACAATTTAATATTTAACTGACAGGTTGACTCATTTTGGTTATAACATACTTAGGATTTGATTCTAATTCCTAATTTATTATATCTATTTGTTAAAGAATCATAATAGATAATACAAAGTCTAGCGTTTCTAAGTTTGATCCTTAATATATTAAGTAATGAAGTATCATTCTCATATCAGAATATATATACATATGACTTAAATATAGTTTAAGAAATGAATTAAACTTATCAAATGATTAAAATTGTTTCTTCTTGAGATATATGTACATATATTTTAAACCATATAATTATACCGTACTAAATGTTTTTGTACATATTTTTACTTTATGGATGAAATATCATTTATAATATTGATACAAGTTATATATAAAATATATATACATCTGACTTACATATAATTTAAGAAATAAGTTTAAGTTATTTCCTGTTGATATATAGGTATTATGTATTAAAATCATTTAATTACACAGTACCAAGTTGTTGTACATATTCATGTTTCATAGATACGGTTTTGTAAAATATGTATATGTTCTTATGTGGATATAATATAATCATATAGAATAATATTTATATAGAGTTATCATGAAAATACAATTTTTTAATTATTGTATCTAAACAATGCTAAAATATTATAATTTAACAAAATTAATATAATTATATATTTTGTCAAAACTTTGACAAATATATATCTTTAAGTCGAGTAAAACTTTGGGTTATATCATAAATCATAAAATATACCATTTACATCGAATATTATTTTATATTATGATACTTTAGTGACATCATACCTAAGGGTGTTATCTTATATCTTTGATTAAGATATTAAGATCAATATCATAATATTTATATTGAATTGTATTCACATAAATATGTGGGTATGATATATATCACAAAATTAAATACATTATGAGTATATCTCCTTTATATTTTTATAGAATAACATACTGTAAGATACAAATAGGGGTTACACATACTAGGAATTTAGGTATAATACATATTATCTTAATATTTATATTATGATATTTTTCGAAGTATCATACCTGAATTGTGTTTTCTTATATTAATATGGAGATATTAATGTTGCTATTATAATGTTATAAAATTCATATTGAATTATATTCATACAAATATATGATATACATAATATATTATAAGAATTGATAAGACATAACATTATTATATCACCTCTATATATATATATATACACATAAAATTTTAAATATAGCATAACTGTAAAATACAGATATGGGTAACATATAGTGAGAATTCAAAATTTCGGTAGACGACATAGAAATCATAATAGACATATTAAGATTTTTTGGTTTACAGAATAACACATAAGATATTGATTTCCTAACATAAATGGTTAAGGTTTAGGTATTGGAAGAACACCTAAAGGGCTTAAACCAGTGGCATAGCTCTGATACCACCTTCTGTCACAACTCCCGACCGCACCCTGGGAGCGGAAGCCGCGAACCAGTCAGATGGTATCGGTGTTTATTAATTTGGCAGCGGAAATTTTCATCAGGACCGTAGTTAGGAAATATTTGTATTAGAGTTAAACACCAAAATGGTTGAAATAAATAAATGGGACAAAACCTAAGTTTTTCTAATAATATATTTATAATAACAAGTGGGACAAAACCCGATTTTCATTTGTAATATATTTATAGGGAATAACCCTAATTATTGAAAACAATTCTCCTTTTTAATTAGGTAACTTTTTTCAGTGCTCTCCAGCTGGCTTTTATTGGCTTCACACTAAGTTACTTGAAACATGTGTTTAAAAGATTTTATCAGCAAGAAATACTGGTGAGTGCATCCCAGTTTAATCAAAACAAGTTTTATCATTTTATAGTATTGAGGGCAACCGACAATTACATTTATTTAAATCTACTTTAATTACCACCCACGGTACTGTCAATCCTGACTTGTGGTAATGTTACTACTCACAATGTAGTAACAAGTTATGTATACAAAACCCCAACATACCGGCAGTAATTGTAGAATCACAAATACTCAATCACTGTTAATTATAATTTAAAACAATTGAGGTTTTGTAAAAACAGTTTTCAAAAAGAGGAATCACTCACAAAAAGGGTTTACAAAAAGCGGATTAACTCACGTTGATGTTTTAGATTATTCCTAGTGACTTCCTGGTTATAATCTATTAAACACTGCACACGTGTTAGTAACATAACCCAATTTACATTAGCTATACCCTTCCCCCGAGACAGAACTCCAACGACTGAGTCAGGTAGAGCCTTGACATGCGTTACGGAGCTCTAGATCAATCAGGCAAAGTAACTAGTACGTAATCGAGGGTTATAATACTTACAACGAGGCAGAGCTTTGCTAATTAGTGGGTATAATGCCCGAATATTATTTCTAATATTCAGAAATTGAGAGAGAAAGTTTGATTGTGAACGAGTTGGAAATGAATCTCGATCGCCTCATTTATAGGCTGGAACAGGGGGCTCTCGCACCCCGCGAGAGAAACAACAGGGGCCTTCACGGCCCGCGAGGGCCAAAAAAGGCGGTTTAGGGTTGCTGAGTCATAGCGGGGTCTCGACACGTGTCCTGACACGATTATGTTAGAAGTTTCAATAGAAAAACTAATATATACTTCAAATTAATTTTAACTAGTATTAAGTCCCCCGCGTTGCGACGGGGGCATAAACCTTGTCAAGTAGCACTAATGCTACACAAATACTAGCGACTAGTAAAACCGGAAAAGCTCATAAAAACAAAATAAACAAAAAGGAAAAAATAATACCGAACGAAAAGCATATGTAAATCGTTGAACCACGCATGCCTGTTGCGACATTTTAATGCGAAGAAATTAGACTGAAATGTAAAAATAGAAAAGAAAAACTAAGTCGATCTAAGACCATGCGTGTTGCGACAAACATATCAAACAGAGAAAAATAGATGCGTTGTGATGGTTCTGTCAAACGGGAAAAAAATAGACGAAAAATGTTGAAACCCACACGCACATTGCGGCATGTTCACTCGCAAAATTAGAATGAAACATAAAACGAAAAATTTACAAAAGATGAAAAATACGGGATCAAAGTTTAAAATAAAAATGTGTTGAGTTAAATTGCAAAAAATGAAAATTTTTAGGTTAAAAGTAAAAAAAAAACAAAAAAAACAAAGAGGTTAAAGTGTAAAAAAAATAAAAACCTTTGGAGTAGAAATGAAAACTCAATTTTTTTTTTCTGAAAAACTCTCCATGCTTATCATACAACTTTATAAAACACCAACATGTTCCTAATTTATAATATGGTAATTATAGTAATAATAAACTAAAGAAATTGAAAGCTAAAAAGGAAAAAAACATTAAAAAATGATATCACAAGACTTTGAAAAGTTTTTATAAACATTTAGTTACACAAATACAAACAGTTAATTTTCATGTGAGACGACCTATTACATCTAATATCTTCTCGTATTATATAATATTGCCTTACAATTTATATTTTGTTTTTATGTGTTTTAAGTAAAATAATGATTTAAAAAATACTACAACATTGTATCATATATACTAGTCGAATAAATTATATATTAAACGAATAATAATAAATATATATAGGAATTATGCACAAGATTTTGTGACAACTGGCACTTTTCCATGTATTTCTGTACAATATGAACAATAATTTGTACTTTATGACTGTGCATGATTGAACTATGATATGAATGATTTTCTGTTTACTTTCAAAGACATACAAATACATTACATGCTGTATGATTACTTATCATTATTAAATGCAACCCGGAATAGTTCAATTAGTGCACAAGACGAAACTAGCACAATAATCAGATAACTAGAAGTACTGACGGGAGTTCAGTATTCAGACAGACATGTTGTTAGAACACAGAATGAGCCCCGGGACCAAGATTTACACTAGAATACTATGTAGGAAAGTAGGGGTTATAAAACTGCCTTCCGAGTGGCGATTTAAGCACCAAAAAGTGCTCGAAACACACTCAAACTGCAGAATTCTGCAGAAAACCGCAAAAATCAGCAATTTAACATCAAAATATAATGCAGAAATGAGGTTTAATTGTCCAGAATAACTTGCTAAGTGTCGGGAATGAAAACTGTCATAAAAGGTACCTCATAGCACACTAAACTGCGCAATTTAGCACCTTAACGAACCGGTGACCAAACAAACAACCGGACACTACCCGAAACACCAAAATTGAACTAGGAACATTGTTTTAACATCATGAAGCTAGTTATCAACAATAAACATCACATTACATCTCTAAACCCTTAAACACATTAAACCCCTAAACACATTAAACCCCTAAACTAACACTTAGAATGAAACTAGAACTTGTAACTTGAAGTTGAAATGCAACTAAGACCCCCCCCCCCCTTTCCAAGGACAGTCACAAGTGGGCCCTCACACCCACATTTCTTTTGATTATTTTATGTGAATTGTTAAGTAGATATCAAACATAATAACCATTGTATAACAAGTTGTTGGAAGTCACTTAATAAAAACCACAAGTCCCTAATATCCTTATCATTTTCAAGTTCAAAGTTCACAAACACTTCTCTCTCCCTTACTAAACTCACGGCCAACATACCATCTTCATCATCATCATTTTTCAAGCCATTTCCAAGTAATCTAAGGTGTTCCTAAGGTGTATCAAGCATACTTAAGGAGGTTGCAAGCAAGGAGACTTGAAGGACCTTCTTGGAGAGCTATTACCCACTTCTTTTCTTCATCATCTTGCATTTTGATCTTCCCTAGCCCTTGTGCTAGTAGTAAGCACCGTTGATCTTATTCTTACACTTGATTTTAGTAGTTAAAGTAAGTAGTAACAAGATAATCTAAAGAATCTCATCAAAACAAGAACATGAACATGAACATAAAGCTTGAAATCATGAAAATCTAAGTTGTTTAAGTGTATGTAATGAACTTGTTTGTTGATTACTTGTATGTATGGTGTAGATCACCACATGAAGCTTGCTAGATGATGACTTAAAACATGATCTAGCAAGTATGGGATAGATCTTGAAAAATCTATGAAGAACATCCTTCATGTTAAGTATGAACTTGAAGATGAACATGATTTTGTGTAGGATGATGATTCCTACAAGTTGAAAATCTTAAAAATATAAGATTTCAAAAATAAAAGTTTCAAGAAACTAAAGTTTACTTCAAGATTTAACAAGACTTGGTTTTTAAAAGAAAGTAACCATGTTTTATGTGTTAAAATGAAGCTAGTAAAGTGTATGGAACATGAAAGATTCAAGAAAATTAATTTTTGTAAAAATGGATTAAAAGTTGTAAAGATGGAAATTTTGTAAGAAAGAGTTTTATGAAATAAAAACCATGGATTTAGTGTTATTAAACCTTGTTAAACACCATGTTAAATTACTACAAGATTTTACAAACTTCAAGTTCATACCATATTGTGAAAGTGCATGTTTATGGCTATGGTAAGTTGTAGGTTGATTGTTGATGACTGATGATGAATTTTTGAAAAGAAAATGATATGCTAATAAGCATGGAGACCTCCATTTTCAAGGGAAACTATGGCAAAATTTTTGTAAAAATTCAACACTTAGAAAAATATTTTAAACAAGTGTTTACAAGTAATTTTTGATCATGGTTTTAATGTAAAAATTTGCCATAATTTGTTATAAAAATTACAAGTATTTGTAGGATCGTGAGACGATCGAAATGAGTCTATCAGAAGAGTTCTCGGTCTAATTAGAGGCGGAATTCATTGATTAGGCTTTGTAACAGCTTGATTCACTCTTAATTGTCTTGTTTTATTGATTTGACACGATTACAGATCAGTAGACACGTCGGCAGCACTTCGGTACCGGAAACATGAACGTTTTAAATGAAATCGCATCAAGGGTATTTATAGGGGTTGTAATTTCGCATGGAATTAACAACTGCTATTTCGTGCGAAATAGCAGATTGCTATTTCGTGCGAAATAGCTAAATGCTATTTCATGCGAAATTAACCTTTCACACACAAACCCTAGATTTCTCGAACTACGTGCCCTGATCTAATCATTCTATTACAAGACTCGATACAAGACAAAGTCGACAGACGTATGCACCAACAGACTCCCCCTTGGATGTTGACGAGTCTAAAGTGTCGAGTCTTCACAATCTTCAGTCTTTATCAGTCTACGGGCTCTTTCAAAGTATCTGACAGTGTAAGCATCCTTAATCTTTATCTCTTTTCTCTTCTATCTTCAACTAATCTCCTTTTTGAATGATCTAACAATCTCTTGTATTTTCCCAGGATCAAATTCCTGGTTCTATTCTCTTTATCTTCTCTTCTAAACCCAGAATCTCAATCTGACTCTTAATCATTCTAATTCTCTTGATCAGATCTCTTGATTCCTTAAGTTCATCAACATCAGCAACTAGTGTGAACATCAATTCAGGATCTGAAGCTGGCTCTATTCATCTACAGACTCCATCTTTCTAACAAACTCCCCCTCAAGTTGTGTTGGGATCATAGTCTGGCACATACTCTGCTCGTGCTTTTCAGTCTTCTCATGTTTAAGATCAGAACCTTGCTCTCTCATAGCTATTACCTGCACAAACTCTACCTCAAAGTAAGTTTCACAAATTAAAGATTTGACAAATTTAAACTTTTACATAAATCAATCTGAAAGATTTAACATTTAACATATCTGATGACCACTTGTAGAATCAAATTCAAAACATCTTCTTGAAATAATTATGACATTTCCCAAATTATCTCAACCTGTTATCATCATTTTTCATTTCGAGCAATCTACTCCCAAACCTGTTCATCATGTTTAGCACTCGGAATTTTGAAAATCAGCTTTTCAACATCAGTTGTCTAAAATCTTTTTGAATTTTTCAAAAATTATGCTAAAACACTCCGAAAATCTTTTTGGATTTTTGAATTTAAAAAAAAATAGTAAAGAAATATTTACAGACAATATTTTTGTGAGTTTGTGTAAGAGGGTCATATCAGTTTATGAGACAAATCACCAACACCGTTAAGCTTTAAACATATTAAGTTCTAAACGATTCACTTCGATTGTCAGTATACTGATCCACTTAAATTTTCACACAAAGTTCAATTGTCTCGAGATACGAGATTAATGTTTTAGAGACTTAAACTTATTCGCGTGTCCCACCTCAGAATATACTCCCGTATCCAGATCCCAATATTCAGTCTTACAGGTGAGTATACCTAGATGATATCTGTAAAGGGTTAAATGCGAGGGCTATGAGAGCTCAGGCTATTGCTTCCGCAAAATCAGAGAGATGATGGCTTCGACTTTAGGTGTGTTCCCTATAGAGAATCTTTTCTTCAACAGCACATGATTAGCATTTTGCAATGTTTCATCGTTTTTTATGCTGAGGGGGGTGCTATTATTTCAAGCAAGCGAAAAGTATTATACGGGGACTAGGCCATTGCTTCCGCAAAATCAGAAGTCCCGGGATAATACCCCAGATATCACTAAGCATAAAGACCTAGTATCTCAGAAAGAGGGGTCTTTCAAACAAGATTTTGGGGGTTACCCATATATCCGAGAGATGTTCCCCACGAGATAAGCAAGTTTGATATTTAGGTTTATATCTCGAATACAATCTACTAAGTGTGTAAAAATCTACTGGCATATCATCAGTGAGACCGTTTATCACATTTGACTTTCCAATTCTTTAGCGTGCTGTGATAGCCCACTGATGTATTATCATTTCCTCTTTTTCACAACAAAACTCATTTTTGATTTTATCATGTTTTTGTCTTTTTCAAATTTTCTAATGTTTTTGGATTTTCCGAAAATTCTTACTCCCCCTAAAATTCAAAAACATTTAAAGGAAATTTGAAAACAAACTATACAACTAAAATGACAACTGATTTTCAAGCTTCAATTCGCCATCCACTTGGCATAAACAATCCGAACTCCCCCTGACAACAAACTATTTTCCCATTATGATTTCAAAACACTTAAGTTTGTTTTAATCAAAAATGGTTTTTCCGGAAAATAAGTTTTGTTGATTTTACCATTTGTAAGATTGGGGATTCATTCATAACTTTGTTTTTCAAAATACCACTTTAAAAATTTAACATTTTTAGGTTCTATCAACAATACCACTTGTAGGAAAGATATATCAAGTACAACTTAATGTCCCTGATTAATCTTGTAGGTCGAAATATCACCAAAGTGAATTTCTCAAGAAAAATGCCGATTCCTGCTCCATTCTTACCAACCTGGGAGCTCCGGCAAGTCCACAACCTGTAGAATTTTAACAATTTTTAAATGTTTCACAAATTTTTTTTTTCAAGAATGATGCCGATTCATGATCCACAATTACCCACTTGGGAGCTCCGGCAAGTCAGGATTTCAAGTTGTAAATGCTGTCACCCAAGCTTGACCAGCCTTGGTGATTTTGATTCACATCTATCCCACCATCTTTTTTATTTGTAAAAATCTTTTGCACTTTTCACTTTCCCATATACCATCTTTCCGAAAATATGTTTGACTTTCCCATTGAAAGCCTTTTCAGCATCAAATTCTCCTTTACCAGCAAAGAATTGATCTGAAATTTCAACTTTACCAACTTTCAATTTTAAGTTTTCTTTTGACAATAGCGGAAAGTTTTCATCGTTCAACTCTGGAACGAAATTCTCATTCTTTTTCTCAACAGATGACTCCTCTGATTTTATGGAATCAGATTCATTATCAGAACTACTCTCATATTTTACAACCCATCTCTGTTTGTTCAAATCGACTTTTCTTTTGTAAAAACGTTTTGAAACATCACCAGTTTCAAAAGTCAAATTGTCAAACATTTTGAATTTTTCTTTTGATTGTTCTGATTTATCAACACATTTTCTTCTCACTTCAGAGTTAGAATAAACTCCTTGTTTTGAATAAGTGGACTCGTGGCAATTCCAAGCAATGTGTCCAACTTTTTGACATTTAAAACAGATTCTTCTGTCAACTCTTGGAACAAATTTCTTCAAATTCTTCTTTCTTTCAACAAGAAACTCTTGGTTTGATTGTCTCCAGAATGGTTTCTTCTGTTCTTCTTCAGAACTTGTACCTGAAACAAATTTAGTTTTTGATTTATAATCTTTCTCATTTTTATAATTTTCTGGAGAAATGAAACCAAGACCTTTCTTTTTGAAATTACTGTTATGGTTTGGTTTCTTTTGAAAACCATAACCAGAACTGTAACCCCTTTTCTTGTTTAACCTTTGTTGAACTCTTGAGGTGTAAGGTTTAGGTTTTTCAGTAAGATTTTCATCTTTTATTTCAGAAATATTAATTTCTATTAGTTTGAAAACCTTTTTTTATCATTTCTGGTTTAACACCTCTTATTGGAAATTCCTCATCAGAATATAATTTGTCTGAATCATTCAAAGTATATGCTACTTTGATTGGTCCATCATTCAAATTAGATTTTGATAACAGAAATTCTTTATTGTAAACCCGCTTGACTGGTGAACTCGGACTCTTTTCTGACGAACTCGAACTTTCAGATTTAGACTCCGATTTTGACTCTTCATCCATATCCAACACCTGATCGACCACTTTCTTTAATAATTCAGACTCATGATCAGTGTCAGACGCTGTGAATGTGACATCAATATTGTCTGGTAACTCATCAATGGTTTCAGACTTTAACTTTATGTTGAGCGCATTTTTTAATCGTTCCTCATTCGGCTTTCTGGGAGAATAACTTTCATAGATTGGAGGCGGACACTTGTTATATTTGACACTTTGTTTCTTACCAGTATCCTCTTTCTTCTCTTTATCTTGGAAAGCTTCAAGACCTGCAACAGTAGGATAAACTCGATCAATCAAATAATCACATGTTGTATAACTCAACAACAAACGTTTGATCTTTCACTCTCAATCTTTTCAAGTTCCAAATCCTGCTTTAGCTTCGCACAATCTTCAATATATTCATTGATGACTTTCTGCTTTGTCATTAAAGTGGAACTCATCATTGTCATAGCAGCATCAACTTCTGAATTTGTCTTTTTCAGACCATCAACTGTTCTGTTCAGTACATCGTATGACTCTTTCACATACTTCACATCAGACAACAAATTTTCTTTCAACTCTTCCAGTTCACTAATCTTCTTGTCTTTCTCCTCATAATCTTTGCAAGACTCCAAACATTTCAGACAAGGTTTAATGACCTAAACTATCTTTTCAACCTCGACAACTTTCTCAACTTCGACTATTTTTTTGACCTCAACAATTTTTTCGACTTCAACAATTTTCTCCACTACTTTCTCCACTATCTTTTCAACACTATCTGTTTCTTCATTGAATTCTAACTCTTTTTCCCTTTCCTCAGCTTCGACCTTTTCTTTTGAATTTTCTTCAACTTCTGTTATTTCAGCTTCCAATTTCACCTTTTCTTCAACAATTTTTCTTCCTTCCAATTCTTCCAATTCTTTCTTCAATCGAGCAGCTCTTTTCTCTTTCAACATTTCAATTTTATCTGCAAAAAACAAATTAAAACTAAATGAGTCTAAACTTTTTCTAGCATTATTAATGTATTCTTCCTCGTCATCAGTATCATCATCACTTTCTGATGATCTAAAGATCTTCGTTCTTTTGACTTCTTGTTCTTCCAAGATTCTAGCAACAAGACCTGAACCAGGTGGGATGTATTTGTCCCAGCTAAAACCCTCTGCAACCTTTTCATCATCTTGATTTACAAGATATGCTTTCTTCTTTCCATCTTCATGAGCACGGGATGATGATGGTTGTTGTTCAATTTGATGAAAGATTGATTTTTGATAATAATTGTTCTTTCCAGACTGATCTTGTCTTCCGTTTGCTTCTTTGTTTTTGCATTCACGCTTAAAATGACATTTTTCTCGACAACGGAAACATGTAACCTTTGATTTGTCAAACCCTATCGGAGATTTAGACAATTCACTAAACTCATCTCTACCCGTGATTTGTTGAAATTTTTCTGCCCTTCTAACAGGACTGGCTAAACACCATTTGACATCCATCAATTCAAGTTCCTCCGCATTAATTTGGTCATAATCCTCTTTTGTGAGCATCGGATTTCTAATTCTGCCAGCAATTAAACTTTCATATGATTCCAACATAGCAACAAGTGATGCCATGTGTTGCTTAGCTATTTCCAGAGAAAGATTTTAACCATTTTGAATGTTCAAGGTGACATTGCATTGCAGATTCGTTGAATTCTGTTGTTGAGGACTTGGTGTTGTATAATTTAGATCAAAGCTTGAATACGAAGATGAATGTCCACCACTTTGAGTCACAGTACTACCCTTTGTTCCAGAAGAACTATCAGCACTGAAACCAGTCTGAATCTTCGGACTCGGAGTAGTTTCAAATTTATTTTCTCTATAGTATAAACTGACATCTTGTTGAGCATTTGGATTACTCATGATTGCCGTTTTCTGGATATCCAACTCATGCTCTTCAATCTTCTGAATAAACTTTGCCAGATTCATATTTTCAGACTTTCTCATGTGCTTTAGGATCAACAAATAAGTTCCCCATTTCTGCTGTGGTAATGCATCGGCTAACTTATCAACCCATTCTTCGTCATCTTTCTTTATATCCAATCTTCCCATTTCCAAAACCAAATGACAATATCTATCAATGGTCTTTTTTGTTCTTTCACCTTTTAAGGCTACAAACATATCAAATGATTTCTTTAGTAAAGCCTTTTTGTTTTTGATCATATCTGCACTTCCTTTAAACTTTTGAATCAATGCCTTCCAAATAGATCTAGCAGTACCCTCATGTTGGAGCAAAACAAAGATATATTCTTTAACTGCTTGTTGTAGAATACTGATCATCATTTTTTCACTAGTATATTTCAATTTTTCAATCTCTGAATAGTCACTGAAAGCTTTTTCAATCCCACGTTCATTTTTCGGTTTCTCGTAATCTTTTTCTAATGAACACCATGCGTCAAACTTATAAGCTTGCACCCAGTTCTCAAATCGATTTTGCCATCCTCTAAAATCTTCGATGTACATAAGCTTTGGCGGCTTTTGATAAGTTCCCATCTCATTTTCACTGTAAAGAGTTTCAGCAGCTGTAACAGGAGCAACAGGTAACGCATTGTAGAATTCCTCTTCCATGATTCAGTAATCTGTATCACAAAGTCAACAAAGTTCAAACAACAATGAAGGTTCACACGAAATAAGAATTCAAACGAAAACACTTGGTGAGAAATAACCAGACTCAAACGAAATCAGAATCGGTGCGAAATATGAATTTCAAACGAAATCAGTTTTGGTGCGAAATAAACAATTTCACACGAAATACAACTTTTGGTGCGAAATAACCTCTTTCAAGCGAAATCAATTTTCACACGAAACACAATTTTCAAACGGAATTGCTATTTCGTGCAAAAATAGTCAAGCGAAATGACAACTTGGTGCGAAATTGCCTATTTCGTGCGAAATAAGGGGTTGATTTCCTATGAAATGAGTTCCAAACAAGTAATTTCGTACGAAATAGTGCTGACGTCACATAATCCGAAACCATTTTCAAATGAAATTATCAATTTTATCACTTTTAGATCGAATTTAAGTCCAATTCTTTCAAGGATTCATTAAAACACTGTTTCGCATGATATGTTTGAAATTCAATCCATTTTAACCGTGAAATCTTGTGAATTTTGTAAAAGAAGGTGTAGAAGTCAGAAATTATGGCTGTTTTGGCAAGAACTCTTCCTCCTGAGCTCTGATACCACATGTAGGATCGTGAGACGATCGAAATGAGTCTATCAGAAGAGTTCTCGGTCTAATCAGAGGCGGAATTCATTGATTAGGCTTTGTAACAGCTTGATTCACTCTTAATTGTCTTGTTTTATTGATTTGACACGATTACAGATCAGTAGACACGTCGGCAGCACTTCGGTACCAGAAACATGAACGTTTTAAATGAAATCGCATCAAGGGTATTTATAGGGGTTGTAATTTCGCATGGAATTAACAACTGCTATTTCGTGCGAAATAGCTAAATGCTATTTCATGCGAAATTAACCTTTCACACACAAACCCTAGATTTCTCAAACTACGTGCCCTGATCTAATCATTCTATTACAAGACTCGATACAAGACAAAGTCGACAAACGTATGCACCAACAGTATTGGAGGTTGATTTTTGGATAATAAAAATGGCTAAGTATATATTTAGAAGTCACAAAAATTATGTGTTACATGTATATTGCTTTTATTAGTTATACTAAAAATTAGGAAACTTGAAAATAATATATCACACCAAAATACTAAAATTTTTAATACGAAATATTACTAAAATCACAATAAAAATAAATATATAACTTATACCCGAATAGTGGACGTATCGGACAATGGACTTTTGGACTATATATATATATACTTCAGAAATAAATTCGTAACTTGACAAATGTGATAAACGGTATTTTTGAAACCGAAGAAACGATAAAATATGAATTTTTCTAACTATTATAAAATATATCTCATATTTTGTCAAAGTAGAAAATATATTATTTTTGAAGTGGGAGAAAATATATATTTTCAATAACAACTCAAAAATATATTATTTTGGTGAAAACTAAAAATATATATTTTTCTAGGTTAAATCTTAAAAATATGTTATTTTTAAGATATATATGGAAGTATACATATTTTTGCCAAATAAAGTTTGTAGATATTTTTCTATAAAAATCCTCTTAAAATATATATATTTTAAGGATATAAAGTTGGTGATTTTTAATTATTCAAAAATAATATTCCGAAAAATTACACATAAAGTTAAGTATAAAATACTTAATAAATACAAGAAAATACGTATTCCTATAGTATAAATACATACCGGAATACGCTACCAATACTTGGCAAAAATACGCAAATACAAGTATACCTATACTTGTAAAATATATATGTGAGAACCACATGACAAATCAAGTTAAAAATAAATTATTTTTAACAATATTCCAAATAATTGGAATGGAAATAGCTTAAGTTAAAATATCCTTATTTTAACTAATAATTATATAATTTGGAATTATATAATGTACATCAAGCGTATAACTCAAAGTATACAAAATTCCAAAATAAGTCTTAATAAATAACTAAGGCTAAGAGTCGTTACACGACCTAAACGTCTAATAAAACGTAGCACGTGTGTAGGTAGTAGTACGACCCGGGAAGAGGAACTTTGAGCTTACGAGACAGCTGACGCAAACTTGTGAGTTCATGTCCCCCCTTTTCTTTTAACTGTTTTCGGATTTATAACTTTCGGGGGAGGAATACATGTTACAAGTATTTCAATGGTATGGTTTAGCTAAGGAATGAACTGTTAGATCATGTGGATGGGTAGGCGCACACTTAAGACCATTAATCTTTGTTTAAAGACCGAGGGGCATGAGTGGTAGATCTTTCTAGGTGTTGCGAGCCCCATGCATGGGTCCTTGTGTGGCCGAATGTGGTGACTATGTCGTTCCAGCCGGGTGGACCGGTACAAAATCTGCTAGGTTTGAGCCTTCCTACGCCATTGCACACATATTAATGTGCTTGCAAACATTAATTGATCTGTTCATAGACGCTTTACATACCGGTTATCAAAGGAATACTTTCAAATGATTACAAGTTTATACGAGCTCACATACAAACACATGAACTCGCTCAATTTTTGTTGATATTTTCAAATTACATATATTCAGGAAACTAAATGGATCTGGCGGCGTTGAGAAAGTTTTCAAGAAGTAAATTCAAGATTTGGTGTCATCCTATTTTGGAAGGGTTTGATTTGTATATCTTATCCTGGATAAGATATATAAAGCAAAGCCTTGGTCTAACAGTCTTTAGTTAAAAGTCCCTTATGGAACTTGTTACTATTTTGGATGGTTGTAACCTAACTTAAACAACTTATGTTTGTAATGTTTCAAAAACTTATGAATGGATGAACGTCATATTTTAGTCATATAGTTCTTTATTATAATTGAATGCAATGGTATTGATCAAGTCACACGCACACGCTTCCGCAAAAGTCAGGGTATGACAGGTTGGTATTAGAGCTTCAATTGTAGTGAACTAGGATTCCTTCTCGAGTCTAGACTACAATCACTAGGATTCTCTTATGAAAATATTTTTACAAAATATTTTTCATTGCATTTACGAAAAGCGCCAAGATCCATGGAACAAACAATTTTCAAAGGAAAGAAAGACAAACAAGCTAGGACATTAGTTGGTGGTATAGTCTACATAGGGGTACACTTGCCAATCTAGAAAGAACCCACATAGGAGCAACGTGAATACATGTGATATGATGCCTTCCTTTGCCTGTATATACTAAGTAATAATAATTAATATATGTACATATGTTATGATTTTATGTTACAGGTACTCATGTCATCATTAGAGAGTAGTGGACTGTCCGGGGAGCACGATCCGATGGCGATCGTCTCCGATGATGAGGTGGCACCCATCCCAGAGATTTTTACCTTCGACACCGACAGCGACCCGGAGATGCTATCGGACGAGGATGATAATTTCCAGCCCTTTGCGCTGCCAGACTTCAGAGATGACATCCCATTTATTGATGACGTTCTTGCTCTCCCTCTTCTGATTCATGACCAGCTTATCATCGGTCACCCCAATGGTGAGCATCTCGTGGATGATGATCTTGCTTTTCTTGAGGGAGATCACCCTGATGGCGACCAGGGTGATGGTGAGGTGGACGACGTCGTTATCCTAGACATACCCTCACCCGTGATATCCATCATTGATATTTCTTCTGACTCAGACCCACACTCTGTTGTGGACTCCTTCGAGTCTGTGACCTCATCGACCCTACTTGCAGCTGGAGTTAGGGCATATCCTACTGATGACGAGGACGATGCCTTGTCAGTTGCACCTTCCTCACCCGTTCCTGCTCCCACACCCCCACCTGTCCATGATCACATCCCTGATCCCGTATCAGCTCCTATTGACTTACCTCCCATTGCACCACTTATCTCACAGCCCCCACCTACTACTTTTGTCCCTCCTATCCCAGGGAGTTCACTCCCACCGTTTGCCACTGATGCACACCGCACTGATCTCTCCACTATTTTCCAGCATGAGAT
The DNA here is from genome assembly GCA_030545235.1 of Helianthus tuberosus. Taxonomy (NCBI): domain Eukaryota; kingdom Viridiplantae; phylum Streptophyta; class Magnoliopsida; order Asterales; family Asteraceae; genus Helianthus; species Helianthus tuberosus. The sequence continues at coordinate 151,833,674 of CM060407.1, read as the reverse complement.
ACCCGTTCCCCGCCTTAGGGAGGGTACATCAGGGCAGCCTCCTAGTTTTGAACCTTTTGCGTCTGCTGGTTTCATGCCCCCTCCTTATATCACTCCATTTGAGGCAGGCCCGTATTGTCAGTCTCCCAGGTTCTTTCCCTCATATTCCATGCCGATATCAGATCCTTACCACCCTTCTCACCATGATGCGTACACCCGTGATGATCTTCTTCTTTCTCTACAGTTACAGTTCGAGATCCTTAGCCGTAGGGTACTTGAGTTTGAGTGCGAGGCAGATGCTAGATAGCCTCCACCACCTTCATATCCTCCACCTGTTACTCCACCACAACTGTTGTTCCCTCCTCCTTCATTTCCATCATCTGCTCCTGCTTTTATTGAGGGTTTCGATGCCCGATTTTTGACCGCTAAGCAACAGATCAGCTTTTTGGTCCGACTTGTTCATGAGCTCGAGGACGAGCTTGCTCATCTACGCAGTCTGATCTTCTTTCCTCCTCCCCCGCCACCTCCAGCGTTCTAGACCTACCTTTGTTTTTACAGGTACTTTTGACAGGAAGACAAGATTGAGCTCAATACTTTTGAAGACCCAAGAAGACAATGTAGAGGAAAATGATTACTACTTTTGTATTGTTAAAAACTTGTATGACCGAGGTGATGTAACCTCGAGTCCATTTTGTTTTTCCTCTGTTAAAAACAATGTACCAAGTGGTTAAACATATATGAAAGCTCAATGGTTGTTTTCTCATTTATACATTGTTGATTGGTATGTGCCTGTGATGTTTATGTGATTACATGGTTGCTTACTGTGATGATTATTTATGCTATATGTATATCTATATATATATATATATATACCTCATAGACAATTATTTGGTGAATATTGTCTAACCTACCCAACACCTCTTGCTAGAAGAAAATGTAAGACCCGGCTTAACTAACAAGATTAAAGATACGAGATAAGCATTTAGTACTAAAATATCGAGTTTACAAAAACTTTCTTGATTAAAAGACCATATTTGATCCTAAAATTCCAGTTAAAAGCAAATTATCCATTAAACATACAAAACATAACTTCAAGTGTCTACTAGATAACGTTTGAAAACATAGTTCAAGTATCTACATAATGCTAAGACAAAATAGATCAAGTGTGGAAGCTTCGTTTAGTGCGTTCGGTTCTTGATAATAGCTTGATCACCATCCGGGTTAGGTTCCATGTTCACCTACGGTCAAAACCATTTAAAATTATTAGTTTGACACTTTAAATATCAAGTATAAGCAAGTTCCATACTCGAAAGTATAAAAAAACAACAATTCTCGGGTCTGGGGTGCTGGCGTCGCGCGAGGAAGGAGAGGGGCGGCCGTCGCGCAGCGCCACTACCGTTGCGTCGCGCGACGGTGGGTGCCTTCGGCCGTGGCATGAGGCCAGCAAGCATTTTCAACAGAATGTTGTTTTGTTGAGCTGCAATTTCGACCCAGTACCATTTTTCTAAGTTCCAAACTTTAAATCGGCATAACTTTTGACTCGGGCGTCCGTTTTAGCCGATTCTTTTCCCTACGTGACCGTAATTTAATTACGGATGCGTTTATCAACATGATTTTCATAAAAATATCATTTCAAAAACAGTTGTCCTGTAATTCGTCTCTTGTTCATTTGACCCATTTGTCTATAAGTCCTATAATATGTATTATTATCCTCATAAACTTTAGGCCAATGCACCCATTTCTACGTTTACCAAATATGAGATTTTGCTCCCCTCCCGAGGGTTGCTTATGTAATAACTATCATGCTTAATTCAAAGGATTTAATCATGCTTTTCGGAATCGATTGACAAGCGAATGTTCCGATCTATAATCCCTCTACAAGGGCTCATGCTTTTGCAACGGAAATGTGTGTCCGTTACACGACCTATACTTGACTAAATAACCAATCACAAGTGATGGTTATATATTTCTATGTTTGTAACACAACTTGTTTTGACCCGTTTGGGTGTCGAATGGGTGTCTCCGTTGCTAGATATATCCAAACTCGAATTCTAACTCATGTTTTGACCCATCTTACTTGTTTAAGGCACTTTGTCACTTCCGTGACTTAATGGTTTCACTTGTTTATCAATTATCAATATAACAAAGTAAGACTAAGAATTAAACATAATGTAGCGAAACAATAGGTCGCGTACCTTCAAAGTGTGCCCTTCAAACGTGTATCACTTCCGACTTGTCCACTTGACGATCCGGATGCTTTACCTAAAGAGTTCCATTCATCATCAATATAGAACTCTTTCATAATTCATAATGGACAATTCATTATGATATTCAAATCTGCGTTTTTGTTCGATTCTAAACATTTTATTCCTCACTTAGGCGTTTCAACAAACACCTAGCGGGTCAAATTCTTACATAATCATTACTAGGTTCTTGACATATTATTTTCACCTACATTTACTTCGATTAGGCGATTTGCACTAAATTTCAACATCAACAATACATAATTTAACACATGAATTCAGTTTTCACTAGAATAGTATTCATAATCCTAGTGTTTATCTAGTCTTTACAAAATCAATAATCACCTACAATGGTGATTAAAATCTCTAGAATCATCATACTAAATTTTAACAAGAATTCTTCTAGGGTTTTATCCCTAAACATCATGTTACTTCTAATTTCACCCATGCATCAAGTAATCAAGCTGAATTTTCATTTTTCACATTTAACCTAGAATTTAAGATGCAACAAAATACCATAATTTTGCATACCTTTTGATCCCTGCAACGAGGTGATCACTAATTCATGTTTGAAACTTGATTTAGAGCAGATTTGAGGCTTCCATTTGTGAATTTTGTGAGGATTTTAGGGTTTGAAGGAAACCCCTGTCGCCCCCTCTTGTTCTGTTCGACCAGACACTCATGTATGTGGGTGTTTGGTGTGTTAATTTCTTATTTTAACATTCCACTTTCAATCTTTGCAAGTTTGGTTCCTTAGCTTTGTTTAATTTATAATCTAAGTGTTTTAACCTTATTATATGCCAGTACAAGGCTCGTAGCTGACTGGGTTATAATTTCCTAGTTAGCTGGTTCCTGTTTAATTAGCACTTTATAATTCCGATTTAGAGTTTTATAAATTTCGGGTTGTTACAAGTCCACCCCCCTTAAAAAGGGTTTCGTCCCCGAAACCTAATTATGTACCGAATAGCGTAGGATAGAGTCGTTGCATCTCCTCCACGGATTCCCATGTGGTATCCGAACCCTTCCGGTGTTCCCATTTGACCTTTACTTGATTGATTTCTTTATTTCTTAAGATTTTTACCTTACGATCCAAAATCGCAATGGGCTTCACCACATAGTTAAGTCTATCATCCACCTCGTTGTCATCGGTACTCCGTGGCGTGCCACTATCTCATTAGTGTAAACCTCCGACATCTTTTCTGACATGTAAGTCTCACGTATTGGAATAAAGTGAGCACTCTTTGTCAATCTATCAACAACCACCCATATTGCATCAAATCCGTGGTTCGTCCTCGGTAGTTTGGTTAACAAGTCCATTGTAATATGTTCCCATTTCCAAACTGGAATTTCCAACGGTTGAAGCTTACCGTATGGTTTTTGGTGTTCCGCTTTGACTTGTAGACATGTCAGGCACTTCTCCACGTATTTCACTACATCTCTTTTCATTCCGGGCCACCAATAGTTTTGTTTCAAGTGTTTATACATCTTGGTCGCTCCCGGATGGATGGAATAACGGGATTTGTGAGCTTCATCTAGTAGAAGCTTTTTAACTCCACATGTGTTAGGCACCCAGATTCTGTTGAAACGTGTTTTCAAACCGTGATTGCCTTCTTCAAGATCTTTAAATTGGCCGACAATTCTTTCCTTTTTCCAGTTTTCTACCTTCACTGCTTCAACTTGTGCTTCTCGGATTCGTTCTAGTAGACCCGAGGTCACAATAAGCTGCATTGATTGTACTTGTATCGGGGCATAATATGTCTTTCGACTTAACGCGTCTGCTACTACGTTGGCTTTCCCCGGGTGATAATGTATTTCACAATCGTAATCCTTGACCGTTTCCAACCACCGCCTTTGTCTCATGTTTAATTCCTTCTGATCGAAGAAATATTTCAAACTTTTATGGTCAGTGAAGATTGTACATTTTACCCCATACAGATAATGTCTCCATACTTTTAAGGTGAATACTACTGCTGCCAGCTCCAAATCATGAGTAGGGTATTTCTTTTCATGGATCTTCAGTTGCCTCGAGGCGTAGGCTATGACCTTGCCTCGTTACATTAAGACACATCCGAGCCCCGAATGCGACGCATCCGAGTAAACCACCATGTCATCAACTCCTTCCGGTAACGTTAGCACCAGAGCGTGAGTTAACTTTTCTTTGAGTGTTTGGAAGGCTTCCTCTTGCTTGATGCCCCATACAAACTTTTCCTCCTTGCGACTCAATTTGGTCAGTGGTAAAGCAATTTTGGAGAAATCTTGTATGAATCTCCTATAATATCCCGCGAGCCCTAAAAAGCTTTGGATTTTTAAGGGATTCCTTGGAGTGTTCCATTTTGACACTGCTTCTACTTTTGACGGATCCACTATTACCCCGTCGGCACTAATGATATGCCCGAGAAACTGCACCTCTCGTAACCAGAAAGCGCACTTTGAAAATTTTGCATACAACTTTTCTCGTCTGAGTCTCTAACACTTCTTGCAAATGGTAAACATGCTCAGCTTCATTCTTCGAATACACTAAAATGTCATCGATAAATACAATTACCGACTTATCCAGCATAGGTTTGCAAACCCAGTTCATGAGATCCATGAAAGCCGCGGGTGCATTAGTCAACCCAAGGGCATCACAAGGAACTCATAATGCCCGTACCGCGTACGAAAGGCCGTCTTTGGTACGTCTTCCTCCTTGACTTTCAATTGGTGATAACCCGATCTGAGATCAATCTTTGAGAACCAACTCGCTCCTTGTAGCTGGTCAAACAAGTCATCAATTCTTGGAAGTGGGTATCGATTTTTCACCGTGAGTTTGTTTAACTCCCGGTAGTCGATACACATACGCATACTACCATCCTTCTTTTTCACAAATAGTACTGGTGCGCCCCACGGGGATACACTCGGTCGGATAAACCCCTTGTCGAGCAATTCTTGGATTTGAGACATCAGTTCTTGTAGTTCCGACGACGCGAGCCGATACGGCGCCTTGGCCACAGGTTTTGCACCCGGATTCAATTCGATTCTGAACTCTACCTCCCGTTCTGGTGGTATTCCCGGTAAGTCTTCCGGGAACACATCTTCATAATCGCATGCCACTGGCACATCTCCGATTTTGAGGGATTCTTTCTCCGATTCACTCGCGTATACCATATATGCCTTGCATCCATGTTTCATAAGTTTGTGAGCTTCTAGCATCGTGCATATCACCGGGTTACCCCCTTTTTCACCGTATATCGTAACGTGCTTTCCGCTAGGAGATGTCAGTTTTATTTCCTTTCGGAAACATGCCACCTTTGCGTGGTATCGGGACAGCCAATCCATACCCACGATCACTTGAAATTCTCCCATCGACATTGGGATCAAGTCTATTGTGTATTCTTCATCGTCAATGCTCAATTTACAGTTTTCACATACATCACAAACAATAAAACTCTTGTTATTACCTATCTCTACTTCTAAAGGAATAGGCAATTTTGTTAGAACAAATGAAGGATGTCGAATAAACCCATATGAAATAAAGGATTTATTCGCACCCGTATCAAATAATATACACGTAGGAATCAAGTTTACAATAAATATACCTGAAACCACTTCGGGTTCAACTTTTGCTTCTGCGGCAGTCAAGTGGAAAGATCTAGCCTTTGCCTTCGGGGCTTCACCTTTCGTGTCTTGCCCATCTTTCTTTTCCACTAGTTCCGAGCATTCTGATTTCTTGTGACCCGGTCGATAACAATTGTAGCAAACCGTCAATTTTTCCAGGCATGATGAAGCCATATGCCCCGTTTTTCGGCATATGGGGCAAGGCTTATCCTTGAAGCGACATTCGCCCCTATGACCCTTTCCACAGATTTTGCAATTTGGCGACCCGCCTTTCGCATCCGATTTCTTTACTGTTTTGTTCATTCGCGCTTTCTTGGTAGGGCTCGGATTGACATTTTGAGCCCTCCGTTCACCTCGTTCAACCTGCTTTCTCAATTCGATCTCCCGTTCTCGAGCAACATTTATGATCTCGGTAAGGGTCTCATATTTTGAAGGAGTCATAAACTCCCTATACTCGGCGCTCAACATATTGTAATAATAATATATCTTCTGTTCTTCATTTGTTATCAGTTCATCACAAAACTTCATTTTATCCATAAACGTTCCCGTGATCTTGTCTATGGACTCACCCTTGTGCCTAAGTTGCATGAACTCTTCCTTGATTCGATTTATGACCGCCTTGGGACTGTGGTGTTTAAGAAACGGCGTCTTAAATTCATCCCATGTCATAGTCTTGGCTGCTTCGCTTCCAATTTCTTTCTTTTTGTTATCCCACCAGTCTTTCGCTTGACCCCTTAATTGACCCGTACCATAAGCTACGTAGTCATCTTCATCACAATGGGTCCTCTCGAATACCCCTTCGATATCGCTTAGCCATCGCTGGCATACGATTCGGTCAACCTCTCCATTATAGACTGGCAGTTTGCACGCCATGAACTCCTTGTATGTACAAGGCTTTCGTCCTTCGGACTTTTCCCTTGTTAAATTGGCATTATCCTCCAATTTCTTGATTCTTTCCTCAACCACTGATAGTACCGTGTTCTGGTTCTTATCGATGAAACCAGACAAACTATTTTCGATTGCTTTTCCAAACTCCTCGGCAATCACTTCTCTTGTTTGCTCGGTGACTCTCGGCACCGTATCATCGTTACCTTCATCCGCCATCTTTAATACTGAAATGTTTACATTGACCGCTAAACATTTCATTTATAATATATGATTTACTTGTTTTGGTTTAATCAAGTTCATAACTTGATTCGACCGTTCTTGTTTCATGCATTTCCTGTGTTTGAGTGAATCTACACACTCTTTTCGTGCATATCCGTTCATGTTTCATTTAATATTCTCTAAATCTATTTAAAACAATTAACACTTACCGGATGCTTGATCAAGCTTGAACCGAACACACTTTATTGACAACCTTGGCTCTGATTACCAACTTGTAAGACCCGACTTAAATAACGAGATTAAAGATACGAGATAAGCATTTAGTACTAAAATATCGAGTTTACAAAAAATTTCTTGATTAAAAGACCATATTTGATCCTAAAATTCCAGTTAAAAGCAAATTATCCATTAAACATACAAAACATAACTTCAAGTGTCTACTAGATAACATTTGAAAACATAGTTCAAGTATCTACATAATGCTAAGACAAAATAGATCAAGTGCGGAAGCTTCGTTTAGTGCGTTCGGTTCTTGATAATAGCTTGATCACCATCCGGGTTAGGTTCCATCTTCACCTACGGTCAAAACCTTTTAAAATTATTAGTTTGACACTTTAAATATCAAGTATAAGCAAGTTCCATACTCGAAAGTATAAAAAAACAACAATTCTCGGTTCTGGGGTGCTGGCGTCGCGCGAGGAAGGAGAGGGGCGGCCGTCGCGTAGCGCCACCGCCGTCGCGTCGCGCTACGGTGGGTGCCTTCGGTCGTGGCATGGCGCCAGCAAGCATTTTCAACAGAATGTTGTTTTGTTGAGCTGCAATTTCGACCCAACACCATTTTTCTAAGTTCCAAACTTTAAATCGGCATAACTTTTGACTCGGGCGTCCGTTTAGCCGATTCTTTTTCCTACGTGACCGTAATTTAATTACGGACGCGTTTATCAACATGATTTGCATAAGAATATCATTTCAAAAACAGTTGTCCTATAATTCGTCTCTTGTTCATTTGACCCATTTGTCTATAAGTCCTACAATATGTATTATTATCCTCATAAACTTTAGGCCAATGCACCCGTTTCTACGTTTACCAAATATGAGATTTTGCTCCCCTCCTGAGGGTTGCTTATGCAATAACTATCATGCTTAATTCCAAGGATTTAATCATGCTTTCGGAATCGATTGACAAGCGAATGTTCCAATCTATAATTCCTCTACAAGGGCTCATGCTTTTGCAATGGAAATGTGTGTCCGTTACACGACCTACACTTGACTAAATAACCAATCACAAGTGATGGTTATATATTTCTATGTTTGTAACACAACTTGTTTTGACCCGTTTGGGTGCCGAATGGGTGTCTCCGTTGCTAGATACATCCAAACTCGAATTCTAATTCATGTTTTGACCCATCTTACTGGTTTAAGGCACTTTGTCACTTCCGTGACTTAATGGTTTCACTTGTTTACCAATTATCAATATAACAAAGTAAGACTAACAATTAAACATAATGTAGCGAAACAATAGGTCGCGTACCTTCAAAGTGTGCCCTTCAAACGTGTATCACTTCCGGCTTGTCCACTTGACGATCCGGATGCTTTACCTAAAGAGTTCCATTCATCATCAATTTAGAACTCTTTCATAATTCATAATGGACAATTCATTATGATATTCAAATCTGCGTTTTTGTTTGATTCTAAACATTTTATTCCTCGCTTAGGCGTTTCAACAAACACCTAGCGGGTCAAATTCTTACATAATCATTACTAGGTTCTTGACATGTTATTTTCACCTACATTTACTTCGATTAGGCGATTTGCACTAAATTTCAACATCAACAATACCGAATTTAACACATGAATTCAGTTTTCACTAGAATAGTATTCATAATCCTAGTGTTTATCTAGTCTTTACAAAATCAATAATCATCTACAATGGTGATTAAAATCTCTAGAATCATCATACTAAATTTTAACAAGAATTCTTCTAGGGTTTTATCCCTAAACATCATGTTACTTCTAATTTCACCCATGCATCAAGTAATCAAGCTGAATTTTCGTTTTTCACATTTAACCTAGAATTTAAGATGCAACAAAATACCACAATTTTGCATACCTTTTGATCCCTGCAACGAGGTGATCACTAATTCATGTTTGAAACTTGATTTAGAGCAGATTTGAGGCTTCCATTTGTGAATTTTGTGAGGATTTTAGGGTTTGAAGGAAACCCCTGTCGCCCCCTCTTGTTCTGTTCGACCAGACACTCACATATGTGGGTGTTTGGTGTGTTAATTTCTTATTTTAACATTCCACTTTCAATCTTTGCAAGTTTGGTCCCTTATCTTTGTTTAATTTATAATCTAAGTGTTTTAACCTTATTATATGCCACTACAAGGCTCGTAGCTAACTGGGTTATAATTTCCTAGTTAGCTGGTTCCTGTTTAATTAGCACTTTATAATTCTGATTTAGAGTTTTATAAATTCCGGGTTGTTACAGAAAATGCCGCCCAGACGCAACACAAACACTAACACGTTACCAAGGACCGAGGCAGAACTCAATGAACGCATATCGCAGGCCGTAGCACAGCCTGAAGCCCTCTGCTTTGAACATAGCGGTGGCACTTCAGGAAACAATCCTCCAACTGGTAATGTTAAGTCACCCAAGACGCATTACAAATCTTTTTGGACATTTCCAATTGTGCTTGTCGATGCTCACTCGTGAAATGTTGTTGTATGTGTTACAGGCTGCACCTATAAGCAATTCCTGGATTGTAAGCCCTTAAACTTTGATGGCACGGGAGGTGCCGTTGCTTTTGTTCGTTGGGTTGAGAAGACCGATTCCGTGCTGAGGATGAGCAAATGTACCCCCGAGCAGAGAGTCACCTACATTTCAGGGTTGTTCTTGGACGGTGCACTCTACTGGTGGAACCTCTAGGTTCAAACCCTGGGTGAAACTGCTGCTTGTGCACTAAGCTGGGATGAGCTTAAGGAATAGATGCACAAGAAATACTGTTCTAGGGCTGAAATCCAGAAGTTGGAAACTGAGTTCTTGAATCTGAAGATGGATGGACCGAAGATTGCGGAGTATATTCAATGATTCCATGACTTATCAAGGGTTGTTCCCTATCTTGTCGAGCCTGGATTCAAGAGGATCGAGCGGTTTATTTGGGGACTTACTCCTCAAATCTTAAGCATGGTTACTGCCTCTAAGCCTCCAACCATCACATAAGCTATCGATCTGAGTGTAGCCCTTACTGAAGAAGCTGGTCATTTGGGAAAATTCTCTATATCTGAGACAAAGAAGAAGGAAACCCACGTGGAATCCTCGAATGACAACAAGAGAAAGTTTGCGAACTTCAAGAAGAGCATGTGGGCAAACAGTAATGCCAACAAGCGTAGGGATACAAATCCGCCAGCAGAGGCCCAGACTGGCGCAACAAACACTGAACCCAAGAGAAAAGGGTATATGGGCACTCTACCCAAGTGTGACATCTGTTAATTTCATCATTCTGGTCGGTCCAGATATGGTAAGTGTGACAACTGTGGAAAAGTTAGGCATACAAAGGATGCGTGTTGGTATGGTACGGGGTGTGGTAATAGGAATCAAGGAGGAAATGAAATCAAGGTGGAAATGGCAATCAGTATGGTAACAGAAACCAAGGTGGAAATGGTAATCAGGGAGGAAATGGAAATAGGGGTAGAAACGGAAATCAAGCTGGTAATGGGAACCGGGGAGGAAACAACAATAACAATTAGGGCAGAAATGGAAACGGTCGCGGGCAAGGCTGTTATGGTTGCGGTGACATGGGGCATTTCAAGAGGGATTGCCCTAAAAACAATCAAGCCCAGGGAAGAGTGTTCACTATCGGAGCTAGAGAAGCACGCCCGGATCCTAATGTGGTTACAGGTACGTTCCCTATTAACCAACACTATGCATCTGTTCTGTTTGATACTGGTATTGACTTTAGTTTCGTATCTATAGACTTTAAGAATACACTTGGCCTAGTTTCAAGTAAGCTAGACATCCCATATTCTATAGAATTGGCAAATGTGAAGTTAGTAGAGGCGAGTGAAGTGATTAAGGGTTGTACTATGGAACTTGGAGAACGAGAATTTTCCATTGATCTTTTACCTGTTGATTTGGGAAGCTTTGACGTTGTTGTTGGGATGGATTGGCTGTCTAACAACCGTGTGGATGTAATCTGCCACGAGAAGACCATAGGCATTTTGTTAGTCAATGAAGAGACGCTTGTAATTCATGGAGAGAAGCACGAGATGCCCTTACGAATTATCAACTGCATGAAAGTGCAGAAGTGTCTTCAAAAAGGCTGCATAGCGTTCCTTGCTCATGTCGTCGATAAGGAGACCAAGGAGCCGAAGCTAGAAGACATTCCTGTGGTGAAGGAGTATCGAGAAGTCTTTCCCGAGGACTTTCCTGGGCTACCTCCGCAACGAAAAGTAGAGTTCCGAATAGACCTAGTGCCAGGAGCGGCACCAGTGGCAAAGGCGCCTTACCGACTAGCACCGGCAGTATTCATGGACCTCATGAACCGGATGTGTAAGCCGTAACTGGATAAGTTCGTGATTGTGTTTATTGATGACATCCTTATATACTCGAAGACCAAGGAAGAACATGAGCAACAGCTACGAGCTATCTTAGAACTTTTGAAGAAGGAACAATTGTATGCAAAGCTGTCGAAGTGCGAATTTTGGATTCGCGAGGTGCAATTCATAGGTCACATGGTGAATGAGAATGGAATTCATGTCGACCCTGCCAAGATTGAGGCAATCAAAAACTGGGAAGTCCTAAAGACGCCAACTGAGATACGACAAATTTCTGGGATTAGCGGGTTATTACAGACGATTCATTGAGAATTTTTTAAAGATTGCTCAACCGTTAACAACATTAACCCAGAAGGAAAGAAATTCGATTGGGATGAAGCACAAGAAATAGCTTTTCAGAAGTTGAAGGAGAAGCCCTGCGACGCACCTATCTTGTCTTTACCTGACGGTACCGATGGTTTTGTGGTTTATTGTGATGCTTCTCGACAAGGTCTTGGTTTCGTGTTGATGCAACAGGACAAAGTCATCGCGTATGCGTCACGTCAATTAAAGGTGCATGAGAAGAACTATACAACACACGACCTTGAGTTAGGAGCTGTGATATTCACGTTGAAGATTTTGCGTCATTACTTGTATGGTACTTGTTGCACGATCTTTACAGACCATAAGAGTTTGCAGCACATCTTTGATCAAAAGGATTTAAACGTGAGACAGCAAAAATGGGTTGAGCTGTTAAATGCTTACAATTGTGAGATTAAGTATCACCCGGGCAAGGTGAACCTTGTAGCAGACGCCTTGAGCCGTAAGGAGCGTGCAAAGCCTCTAAGGGTGCGAGCCTTAGAGATGACTATACAAACTGATCTCCCTACTCGGATTCGTGAAGCTCAGCAAGAAGCGCTTAAGCCAGATAACCTACGATCTGAATCATTACGTGGAATCGAAACGTAATTGTTATCAAGGGAAGATGGAACATTGTACTTCATGGAACGAATTTGGGTACCATACTTCGGTGATCTACGCGCACTTATTTTGGATGAAGCCCACAAGTCAAGGTACTCTATCCATCCTAGATCTGACAAGATGTACCAAGAATTAAAGGACTTTTATTGGTGGCCCAATATGAAAGCCGACATTGCTACATATATGGGTATCTGTCTTACTTGCGCCAAAGTTAAGGCGGAGTACCAGAAACCATCAGGGTTGTTGCAACAACCTGAGATTCCCGTATGGAAGTGAGAACAGATATCGATGGATTTCATTACCAAGCTTCCGAGAACCCAAAGAGGTCATGATATGATTTGGGTAATTATTGACCAACTCATAAAGTCTGCGCATTTCTTACCGATCAGTGAGAAAGATAGCACGAAGAAGTTAGCAGAGATATATCTCAAGGAGAATGTGGCACGTCATGGAGTGCATGTTTCTATTATATCCGACCGAGATGGTCGTTTTGTGTCAAGGATTTGGCAAATGTTTCAAAAGGATTTTGGATCACAGTTGAACCATAGTACTGCCTTTCACCCTCAAACGGATGGCCAAAGTGAACGAACGATACAGACATTGGAGGACATGTTACGTGAGTGTGTAATGGACTTTGGTGGAAGTTGGGATACTCACTTTCCTTTAGTGGAGTTTTCCTACAATAATAGTTATCACACCGGCATTCAGGCCGCCCCGTTTGAAGCTTTATATGGACGTAAGCGTCGGTCCCCGCTTTGTTGGGCAGAGACCGGAGATAAACAACTTATTGGTCCAGGGTTGGTTCAGGAAACTACAGACAAGATCGCTCAGATACGAGACCGGATCAAGACAGCACATGATAGACAGAAGAGCTATGCCGACAAGCGTCAGAAACCGTTGGAGTTCGAAGTTGGAGACATGGTTTTATTGAAAGTCTCGCCTTGGCAAGGTGTGGTACGGTTTGGTAAATATGGAAAGTTAAACCCACGGTATATTGGTCCCTTCGAGATCCTAGAAAGGATCAGAACTATTGCTTACAAACTGAAGCTCCCAGAAGAGCTTAGCAGTGTCCATGACACGTTTCACGTGTCTAATCTCAAGAAGAGTCCTACCCAAGAAACAGTCGTCATTCCCATAGATGAGATTCACGTCAACGACAAACTCTAATTTACCAAAAAACCTGTTGAGGTTACGGACTGGAAAGTCCACAAAACACGGAGAAGTCATATTAAACTGGTCAAAGTCCGTTGGAATTCACGTCATGGCCCAGAGTTTACTTGGGAACGTGAAGACCAAATCAAGACTAAGTATCCGCATTTGTTTCACAATGTAATACCTCGTAAAATCACGACCAATATAATAAATACACGTGTCATGGACTTTAAACGTGTAAGGAATTATTTCCGAGGGACGGAAATTGTCAAACAATGTATATATGTGAGTAAAAGGGATCCAAAGTGTCAACATGCCATTCTTGTGCCTCTGATTGACCTCACACGACGTTCGTATTCTTTAACGAATAATTTATCGAACTTAGAAAGTCGTTTGTGCTCAAAATAAAGATCTTATGAAGCATAAGGGTTAAAAGTGTCAACATGTTGAAAGTATCCTCTGAGTGACCTTTTAACGATCCCAAAAACATTGTAATAATTATATATTGTGCTCTCGAGAATAACAGATATTAATTTTGAGGAGTTTCAATGAATACAAGACTTTCCGGGTGATCGTACAACTAACCGGGAGCTTAACGAAGTTAGTCTATGACACAAGGTCCTTAAAAGTTAACTATGGGGGTCCAAAATGCAATAAATGGAACTTAAATAAACATAATATGGACTAGGGACCAAAACTGCAAATGCTGAAAGTTGTTATCCGGTGACATGGGAGCGTCGCGGCCCGCGTAGACTCTTTAAGAGTCTTACGCGGCCCGCGTGGGACTGCCAGATGCAGAAAAAAGGGACAGGTGCATGTCCAGCCAGTTCCACCACCTTTGCATGCCATTTTTCGATACTAGGGACTGTGCCAATAGATTTTCATGGATAGGGGACACCTGGGATCATCAAGGATCAGTTGTAGGGGCATGTGGATCAATCTTGAAGCTCTAGAAATCCTATATAAGGGCCCTTTGTTTGCATTGTTCTTGCATTCACTTGAATTTTATTCACACACTTCTCTGGAGCTTCCTGCAATTCAAGAGAGCCATTTTCTGTTCTAAACTCGTGCTAAGGACCCTAGTAAGTGTTCTTAGCCTCTTAAGTTCAAGTTTTATTAGCCTAATGACCAAAAGTCAAAGCCATCGTAATTAAGCTTTGACTTAGTGATTAATCACTAATGGTCCAGCCATTATTCGAATTGAAAGTGGCAATGAGTTGTTAATTATGTAGGTAATAAACCCTTAAAAGGGCACCTACTGATTCTCACTCTAACTTGGTCAATTGTCGGGTCAAACTAAATATTAAAAAGTCAACAGAAGTTATTTTTGCAAATAAATTCATAACTAGCAATGCAGAGGTTATGGAACATGTTTTAACATTAAAATGACTTGGTAAATGATATAAGAACATGTCTAAGCATGTTCAACCCGATAATTCTGAGTATAGGCTCGGTTCGGAACCGAAAGTCGCAAAAGTAGACTTTTGCTTTGACTTTCAGTTCTGACCTGATTTAGCATGTTTTAGATATGCCTTAGCGTTCCGTTAGGACCATATTTCATGTTAGTATAACCCTCTGAGATTATACTATATGGTTTCTATTTAATCCGAATCATTTGCATGTTTCCGTTAAATGTTTAATTGTTGACCATTATGCACTTTTGATATAAAAACGAGATTTTTGAAAATGTGAGAGGACAAAAAACCTTTGTTACTAATTTATAAACATGTCCTAAAAATTTGACATCAGTTTATGGTCTAAATTAGGAATTATGCTCGATATCGTAAATTGAAGCTTTTTTATTAATTAAACGGCATTTTCGGTATAAAACCTATTTAAACCCAAATTTTGACACCAAACTTTCTACCCACTAATATAATATAATATTTTGGGATTTTTGGAGATTTTTATTAATTTTTAAAATGATCATAACATGGGGTTCTTGCTTAGATTCGGTAATTGACGGTTATACCCTTTTTGCTAATAAAATGAGTTTTACATAACATTTTGATACCAAATCTTTTTCTACTGATTTCATATGTTAAATAAAATATTTTAAGCCTTATGGACTGATAAAAATCTCAGCTTTCCTTATATAACCTGAAAATCGCCTAAAACCGACTTTTTACGCTTTTTAAACACATAGTATGGGTTAAAACTATGTTTAACATTTAAGACCCATTACCTACTGATATTATAAGTACATTTTTATAATTTAACAGTAAGAAAAAAATTTGAACTCAGATTTCCAAATTTAAGCTTTAAAGCTTATATGAAATGACCAAAATGCCCCTACAGTGCATAGTTTGGTCATAAATGATAAATTTCACATATATACAATATCCTACTATTATGACTTGCAAAAATAAATACTTTTACTGATCATTTTAGACCAGAACCTCAGATTATTATTTAACCTCTTTTATAATCCTTAAAATGACTAAAATACCTCTACGGGGCTTAAATTGATTTTAAATCCGTTTTGGGCATAATGGAAGGTATCCTACTGATATCACAACATATTTAAGGCATATTAACTTGTGAAACCTGTACATGACTCATTTGGTTACCCGTTATCTTTTTTCGCATTCGGTATGGTTTATGTAACTAGTTTGCATAAATTAACCGAAACGGGTCAAACTTTATCATTTTGACTTCAAAATCCAGAATATGTTTAGTTTACCCTATTATACAAGTCTTCATACTTGTCGGGTCTAAACCACATTCTAATCCGGTCTTCGCTTAATCGTGCGTTTTGAACTGTATACATTTCTTTAAAACTAACCGGTCTAAGTTATGACTTAAATAAGACCCGTTAAGAATCTAATAGGTTATTAAAACCTTCGTTCCAGATTTAGGAGCCCAGTAAAAGATATTTGCACTTGCTAATTGTTATACAGCTGAGATAAATTTGTATATTTTGCTCAGGTAAATACTTTTAACTTAATTTCCCTTATACGGGCTTGGGGTACGGTATTTAAAATACCACTTGGTCGGGTATTGAATCTTTAATCGTATGAAGGTTAAATCATTGAGATAACCCGTTTAATTTGTTTTGTTTGTTTTAAGCCTTTGGGGGGTTAATGACCATGTCCTGGATATCCTCGGCTCATCCATTGAAATTGCCACGACTTAAGCACGGGGTGTAGGCATACACCTGCCGGTGCGTATATAAAAAGATATAACCGCTTGTTGAGAATAACTTACAGTGGGACTATGTTATGTGGTGGTCTATTAATCTTTAACCCGGTATTTCTAACCCGGGCTACTGAACGTATAACAAACATATAATTCTTTTACAAGATTATTTTTAAATAATTATCCCAAGTTATAAAAGAATATCTGTGCCTTGTGCATTTAAACCAATTTTCTTAAATATTTTCAAAAGAGTCGGTTAATTGTATTTACCAGTGTAAACTGACGTATTTTCCAAAAAGGTTAAGTGCAGGTACTAAGCGTAATGGCTGGAACTACTGAGTGAATAAATAATAAGTCTTGCAAGCTTTTATCACTTTAAGTCTGTTGAACAATATTTCTTTTGTTTTGATCCGCCTGTGGATCCATCTTACAATCTTTTGTAATATTTGATGTTACTTTCAATTCGGTTTGTATGATAATTACTTTTAGACTTCCGCTGTGCATTAAACTGTGATGAATTGACTATGATGATATCAACTACGTCACGATACTCCCCACCGGGCCCACCGGTAATACGTGGAAATATCGGGGTGTGACAGGTTGGTATCAGAGCCAACGTTGAGTGAATTAAATACTAGCCTTTTGTGTTTAATCTCAATGACACAGTTGCACATTCCTTGACTTCCGAGTCTAGGCAAAGGACTTAGGACTAATCCTAATCTTTTATTTTGTCCTTCATTGTTTTTCCTTTGTTGTTTCTTTTGTTTGTTTTGACAGGAACAAGAAAATGCCGCCGTGTATCCGAGGACGAGGTAGAGGCGGAAAGGCCCCAATTTTCATGAGTCATGACCATGAGGCCGGGCCATCACACTGGCGAACTCCTTCAGTGACTATGAGCACTAGTCCTCAAGAAGACTGGAGGACATATTTAGAACCCGCGAGGCGTTGTGTCTCGCTAAGCTCTTCGCCCTCGTATCACCATTCCTTTGGGCCACAGTCAGAAAATGAGCCCAATGACTCTCGCCACTCTTACTTGCCGTTGCAGCGGTCGGGTTCGCACCGCGCCTTTCAGGACCCGAGCCCGTACTTTCAGAGCCGGTTCAACCCGGTGAACGTGAATGAAGAACCAATGGGATATAACCCATTGGGACCAAAAGACCACTCCCAGGATATGGATATGGAAGAGGATCCAGATCCAGAGCCTGCCGAGCCACCAACTGGGACGCCCACGCATCCCATAGAGATTTCAGATGGATCGTCCTTTCACGGTTCACCATATCGGGGTCCAGACAGCTTTACAGAAAGGTGGGCCACCTACCCCTGGGAGTTTACTCCTCCTTTTAAGCCACCTCAACAGCGGCAGCAGGATCCCTCTGAGGATTCACGTTTCCAGGCGGTTACACCACCGCCGCCAGAGCAGCAACTGCCTCCGGAGCCACTGAGGCGGAGAAGATCAGGAGCACGGATGTTCGTGCGAGGGGGATTTCGCTTCAGCACCCCCCAACACTCCAGTGGCAGCCACTACCCGCCACTGTATGAAGACCCGCAGATGGGTGGGCCTTCAAACCCAGTTTCAGAGGTCAACTCTCCGCCAGTCGTACCACCACCAGCACCACAGATGGGTTTTGATAACCCAATTCCTTCATACGCCGGTGCAGCGGCGTATAATCCTTTTGAGCAGCCAGCCTATTCTAGCTACAACTACTACAATACCCCTGATGTTGACCCGTATCTTGTAGCAGCAAACTACAATGCTCTTCATCCTGAAGGGCCCTACGCACCTTCCTATCAGACTGGATACCCAGCATATGGGTATCAATACCCACCACCTCCTCAACCTCTGCAGCAGCAACAGCCGCAGCCGCCACCGATCCAACCACCGTAGCAGCAGGAGATACTTCAGAGGTTGAACCAGGTGGAGCGGGATGTTCAAGTGGAGCGTAGAAGCCGTCGGGGTCTACTTAAGGGTTTGGCTGATTTAATCAAGGGGAAGAACAGAAGGGATTATTGAGATTCCTTATTTGTTGTTTGTTTTGTAATTTTAATTTTCAATTAAGTCCCTGTGTGGACATTTATTTATGTACCTAGTCTTTGCGAGGACTTGTATTTTCATTTTAGCCCCTGCGTGGGCAAGTTATTTATGTAAAAGTCCCGTTTAGGGCATCTATGTACTTCTTTTAAGTTTAATGGAATGTATTAGCTTAAATTTCATTTGTTATCATATGCATGAATCTAATATATGAAATAAATCAAAATATCATTCCTTTTTGCAAATGATCTGCCACTATATATTAAACAAAATCTTAAAGGCAAAACCTAGCCCATGTGTCATTTTAAGACAGGGCCATGATGGTAGTTCCTTATTAAGATTCAAATCCTTGTTAACATCTGAAAACATGTTAACCCTCCTGGCAAATGTGATTCGATAAAATCACATAAGTCATCCTTATATTGGATTCTTCCAATTTCCTTCTCTTTATTTATTATTTAAACATCCATTAGTGATGAAGTGCCTACGAGCCATATTTATTGTCCCCTGAGATAAAAAGACAGTTGTAGTCTACGACTCCCTGTCAAGAAAAGGTGATGAACTATATTCAAGCCTTAACGCCTCGATCCTATAAGATCATGGCTTATAAATTAAGAATGTCCTTGTGACTTGGCCTTTTGTACCATTATAATATTTTAATGAATTATAACTGAGGATTAATTATAATGAAAATCCTCAATATATATGTGACTAACAAAATTAACCATTATAGTTTTTTGATACCATGGTTAATAAATCATCAAGAATGACAATTCTGTTATAGACTTCCGAATAAATAATTGTCATTATTTTATGTAGCAATCAAGCTACATGGCAGAATCAGAAGAAGTCAACAGTCATCCGAGGGAGAATCATGATACTACCAGAATCAACGTAACTGGTGCGGATCTTCAAGCATTGATTGACAATGCTGTTACTAAAGCCATGGACAGGCAGTTTAGAGAATCAAGTGGTACTAGGAGCAAGACCCTATCTGTACCTCATCCAAAACCACCCTCTAAGACTCATGTATCTCAGAAGGACGAATCTCATCATTCGTCAAATCAGATAAGTGTTCCGTCTAGACAGGTTGTGCTCAGTCAGGAGCCTCGGGTTAAAACCTGTTCTTACAAGTATTTTGTCTCTTGTAAGCCCAGAGACTTTACAGGGGAGAAAGGAGCCATCAATTGTATGACTTGGCTCGATGAGATGGATACCATGGTTGATATCAATGGTTGTGCTGATAAGGATATTGTGAAGTTCGTGTCGCAATCATTCAAAGGTGAAGCTCTAGCTTGGTGGAGGTCACTGATCCAAGCTACAGGAAAGATCTCGTTGAATAATCTGACGTGGGATCAGTTTGTTACTTTGATCAAAGAAAATTACTGTCCTCAACATGAAGTTGAGAAAATCGAGACCGATTTCTTGACATTGGTTATGAAAAACTTAGACTGTCAGGCATACCTTACCAGCTTCAATACCATGTCTCGATTGGTTCCATACTTGGTCACACCGGAACCAAAACGTATAGCTCGTTTCATTGGAGGTTTAGCTCCAGAAATTAAGGCAAGTGTGAAAGCATTAAGACCTACTACCTTTAGGTCAGTGGCTGATTTATCATTATCTCTTACCCTTGATGCGGTCAGGCAGAGATCGCTTAGGAATTCTGATGAGGGGAAAAGGAAATGTGAGGACGAGAACTCACGCCATTCTGATAAGAAACATAAGGGGAACTCTGAGAACAAGAAGGGTTCTGGGTTCAAAAAGGACGACCAACAGTCGGGCGAGAAGCCCAAATGTAAGACCTGCAAGAAGCGCCACCTAGGAAAGTACAGGTTCGAGTCAAAATCCCAATCGCAGCCCAGGGCTTGTGGGATCTGCAAATCAAGTGAGCATAAAACACTGGATTGTAAGAAGATAAAGGATGCGACTTGTTACAATTGTAACGAGAAGGGGCATATCAAGTCCAACTGCCCAAAGTATGCAAAGAAACCTGAAGAAGGTAAGAAGACCAATGCTCGGGTCTTTCAAATGAATGCTCAAGAAGCGATTCAGAATGACAACGTGATAACAGGTACCTTTCTTATCAATGATGTTTATGCAAGGGTATTGTTTGATTCGGGTGCAGATAAGTCATTTGTGGATAATAAATTTTGTAAGTTATTAAATCTGCCTGTTAGAACCCTAAGCATAAAATATGAAGTAGAATTGGCTGATGGTACTGTAGAAACTGCTTCAACCGTGTTAGATAGATGTTTTATATCCATTAGGAACCACTCTTTTCCACTGTCTTTGCTTCCATTGAAATTAGCGGGATTCGACATAGTAATAGGCATGGATTGGTTGTCTTCTAATCAAGGTCAGATCGTTTGTGATAAGAAGCAAGTGGTTATTAAGACTCCTCATGGTTAGCCACTCACAATACAAGGAGATACTCAGTATGGGTTACCTAAGCAAGTGTCTATGCTTAAGGCATCGAGGTGTATGAAGAAAGGTTGTGTCATTTACATGGCACAGGTAACCATTGATGAACCAAAGCCCAAGGTTGAAGACATCCCTGTTATCTCTGAATATCCAGATGTATTCCCTGAAGAACTACCTGGTTTACCCCCAGATAGGTAAGTGGAGTTCATAATTGACATTATTCCTGGAGCGGCACCAGTTGCAAGAGCACCTTATCGGTTGGCGCCGACTGAGATGAAAGAGTTAAGAACTCAGTTAGATGAATTGTTGGCAAAGGGTTTTATTAGACCTAGCTCATCTCCTTGGGGAGCACCGATTCTGTTTGTGAAGAAAAAGAACGGATCAATGCGTCTATGCATTGATTATCGTTAGCTGAACAAGGTTACAATCAAGAATAGATATCCATTGCCCAGGATCGACAAGCTGTTCGATCAACTACAAGGAGCAAGTTACTTCTCCAAGATTGATTTAAGGTTAGGTTACCATCAGCTGAAGGTCAGAGATGAAGATGTGCACAAGACTGCATTCAGGACTCGATATGGTCACTACGAGTTTTTGGTGATGCCTTTCGGGCTCACTAATGCACCAGCAGCGTTCATGGATCTCATGAATCGCGTCTGCAAGCCATATTTGGATAAGTTTGTCATTGTATTTATTGATGACATACTTATATATTCGAAGAATCAGGCCGATCATGAAAAGCACCTTTGATGTATTCTTAAACTTCTTCAGCAAGAGAAGCTCTACGCCAAGTTTTCAAAATGTGAGTTTTGGCTTTGTGAAGTCCAATTTCTTAGACATGTGGTTAGCGAGCGCGGTATCCAGGTGGATCCCGCTAAAATTGAAGCCATCATGAATTGGCAAGAGCCGAAGACGCCCACAGAGATTCGTAGCTTCTTGGGTCTGGCAGGATATTACAGGCGTTTTATTGAAAATTTCTCAAGCATTGCTGCACCCCTGACTTCGTTGACTCGCAAGAATATCAAGTTTGATTGGGGTCCTAAGCAACAAGAATCCTTTGATATTCTTAAACAAAAGTTAAGCAATGCAGCTGTGTTGACATTGCCTGAAGGAATTGAAGAATTTGTGGTTTATTCTGACGCATCGCACACAGGTATGGGATGTGTGCTTATGCAGAAAGGCAAAGTTATTGCCTATGCTTCCCGACAGTTAAAGGTGCACGAAAAGAATTACACCACCCATGATTTGGAATTGGGTGCCGTTGTGTTTGTACTAAAACTTCGGAGGCATTATTTATATGGTACCAAATGTGTGATCTATTCTGATCATAAGAGCCTTCAGCATCTGTTTAACCAGAAGAATCTGAACATGAGATAGCGTCGATGGATGGAGACACTGAATGATTATGATTGTGAAATCCGATATCATCCAGGCAAGGCGAATGTGGTCGCCGATGCCTTGAGTAGAAAAGAAAGAGTTAAGCCCATTAGAATCAATGCCAACAGCATTGAATTGAAGAACAGCTTGAATGAAAGGTTGTTAGCCGCTCAGAAGGAAGCTGTATTAGAAGCTAACTACCCAAATGAGAAGTTGGGAGTAACTGCTGAACAGTTATCATATGCCAAGGATGGAATCCTAAGATTGAATGGACGAATATGGGTTCCAATTTATGGAGGACTTAGGGACGTGATTCTTCAAGAAGCCCATAGCTCCAAATATTCTGTTCATCCTGGCTGTGATAAGATGTACCAGGATTTAAAGGCAAATTATTGGTGGATTGGTTTGAAGAAATCTATAGCCACTTATGTGGCCAAATATCTGACGTGTGCTCAAGTTAAAGCCGAACATCAGAAGCCGTCAGGTTTGCTACAACAGCCTGAACTTCCCACCTGGAAGTGGGAAATGGTAACTATGTATTTCATCACTAAGTTACCAAAAACAAAGCGAGGAAATGATACTATTTGGGTTATAGTAGATAGACTGACCAAGTCAGCCCACTTCTTAGCTATTAAAGAAACTCACAGCTCAGACAAGCTAGCTCAGCTATACGTGGATGAGATTGTATCTCTCCACGGAGTACCAGTGTCTATTATCTCTGATAGGGATACAAGATACACATCGCACTTTTGGAAAAGCTTTCAGCAATCATTAGGTACTCGATTAAATTTCAGCACTGCATATCATCCTCAGACGGATGGTCAAAGCGAATGTACGATACAAACACTCGAGGATATGCTACGAGCTTGTGTTATTGATTTAGATGGAAGTTGGGATGATCATCTTCCGTTGATTGAATTTTCATATAATAATAGCTATCATTCGAGTATTCAAGCTGCACCTTTTGAAGCTTTGTATGGAAGAAAGTGCAGGACGCTAGTTTGTTGGGCAGAAGTTAGAGATGTCCAACTAACATGACCTGATATAGTCCTAGAGACGATAGATAAGATTGTACAGATACGTGATCATCTCAAAGCTGCCAGGGATAGGCAGAAAAGCTACGCAGATAAAAGGCGTAAACCTCTGAAATTCGAGGTAGGTGACAAAGTGTTACTTAAGGTATCACCCTGGAAAGGGGTAATGCGTTTTGGCAAGAAAGGAAAGCTAAGCCCATGATACATAGGACCGTTCGAGATCATCGAATGTGTCGGAACAGTGGCTTACAAGTTAAATCTGCCTGAAGAGCTCAGTGGAATCCATCATGTATTTCACATCTGCAACTTAAAGAAGTGTCTAACTAATGAATCTCTTGCCATGTCACATAAGGATGTGCATATTGATGAGAGCTTAAAGTTTGTTGAAAAGCCTTTGTCGATCGAGGATCGATAGGTTAAGAAGCTTCGAAGGAAGCACTGTGCCAACAGATTTTCATGCATAGGGGACACCGGGATCATCAGGGATCAGTTGTTGGGGCATGTGTATCAATCTTGAAGCTCTATAAATCCTATATAAGGGCCCTTTGTTTGCATTGTTCTTGCATTCACTTGAATTTTATTCATACACTTCTCTAGAGCTTCCTGGAGTTCAAGAGAGCCATTTTGTCACACCCCGACCACGTAAAACAACAAATCGTGGCGGAAACGTCGGGGAGTGTTGTAACAGAATTATCGTTTCATAACCATGGATACAAAAGAGATTCGTTTTATTGATAATATTAAATATTAACATTGTCTTAACATACAACAACCAAGTACATATCATCTATCATTATTATTATGTCACTATGGCCTCGTCCAGATCCTATGTGACGCATGCATCCTAGAAATCAATCAAGCAACAACACCAGAAACATATGTAAAAACAAAGTCAGCAAAGAAATGCTGGCGAGTACATAGGTTTTATAAGAGTATCGGAATCATGGCTTCGTTTACATGTTGCAGTACTTTATTAGACTACAAGAGTCAAAATACAAACCTCGTTTTGAAAAGTGTATTGCAACATAGCTAACCAACTCAAATCAAGTTGGTTATAGATCAAAAAATCTCGTAGCCATGATTCTTAACCCAAAAACATTTGTTTTAGAAAACCAATTTGTAAAACATCTCGTAAAACTCGTTAATAAAACTCGTATGGTTCATATCTTTTAGAAAACATCGTTGTGTGAAATCGTTTCAAAATCGTTTACCCAAGTGAACTAAATAACGCCACGGTATGTAATATGTTGAAAAAACTTATATATAAGAAGTACCAGCGGCGTATCTACCATGCTTTCACCATATTACACCCGTTCTGTTATCTAAACACTTAACCAAAAACCAATCGTTTATCCAATTCGTTTAACTTGTTCAAATCGTTAACTCGCTTAAATCGTTTAAATCATCCTCGTTTTAATTGTGAAAACTATTTATGGTCGTCTCGCTAATAACATTTAAACCTTCGTGACTCGACTATCTCGCTTCTCGCATTAACAAACCACCAAAGGGTAAGTTAATAATCAGATTCAGTCGTTACCCACCTAACCCACACATAACCATGGGTGCAGTACGATAACGGGATTTGTCAGATCCTATGGTACCATAACCTAATACTGGTCGGCTTGATCAATGCTAATGAATGTCATTCGTTATGTAACTACATCCAACAAGTTTGTTCACATTATCGAAATCGTTATTAGTTTAATATAAACCATCTTAGTCGTTTTTGAAACCATCGTTTAAATCTCGAAAATCGTTTAATACATATGAATCACCCCAAAACAATCGAAAACAGTAAAATAGGGGAACTATGTACTCACATGAAGTGCAAAGTATCCTCAATCAATAGAACTTCAACAAACTCAAGTAAACCAGAGAAATCAAGCAGCACCTAATAATCGAATCACTAGTCAAACAATAGACGCCTAAATCGGAAGATCGGACAGAATGAGGTCTTGTAAACCAAATGAGTGTTGGAACTCATGTGATATGGTTTAACAAAGTCTACATTCTAGATCGGAACCTAACCTAAGTGCTTTCGACCCATTGCGACCCATTAAGGTAGCTTACGCTACTTTAACGCGTCGTTCACGCAAAGCGCGTTCGAGACGTCTAACTAGTCCTATGATAAGTATTATATGCCTATACATGTTTAAATATGTTGCATAATCAGTTATGTGACAAAGTTTATGTTACATATGCTTAATTATCAATTATGCATGAAAAGGGTATTTTGGTCATTTACCTAAGGCATATAAACTACTTATCATACAACTAATTAAACCTAAGTGACCATAAGGTATAACCTTGGAAGGTTATTCCCTATGCAACTATGGTCACTAAACATGTTTGGTCGGATCCTAATGATCGACCAAACGGGTCGAGTTCGAAAGTCTAAGCGGGTGTTTAGTCCGCTTCACTTACGACTCTACACAAGCACTAAACTAAAAGTGACGAGCTAAACATGTTAAGACATGTTTAGTTAAGCTAGAAAACAGGTTTTGGTATCAAAACAAACGGTTTTGATACCCAAGAGTAGTTTGGTTACAAAATACGCACAAATACGCATTTTGGCCGAAACTACGACTCGTCACTACGCCTAGTCAACGTGGTAATCAGTAGGTATAGTCACAAGAGACTATAACCATCGTGATTACGCTCATGTTGCAAAGTTCAAATGAACTTTGTGTTGACCATTGACTGGTCAAAGCTGAAAGTCAAACAGAGTTTGACTTTCACGCGAAAAAAAGAACGAAAGAGGACTTACAACGGGTCCAAGAATGGAAATCTAGATCCAACTTGCTCAGGTATGAGGTGCTAAGCCCCAACTTAGAGAAAATAGATCAGATTATGTGAGTTGCAGCAATGAGGAGCATGGGTATTTATAGGATTTCTAGGACCGTTAGGATCGTTCCTCGAAAAACGAGCTTCGATCTCATCCGTACACATGTGCCCATGGTTTTGTGAAACCATGGGAGCCCCTAGTTTCATTAAAACCATGTGCAAATGAAGGGAACAGCTGGAGCAAGATGGAATTTAGATTTTTCATTTTGGTCCCCTCCTAAGATAACTATGGCAGATTGTCAATTTTGGTCCCTGAATGTGCAAAACATGGTTTTTGATGCATTTTTGACACGTTTAAGCCCTGTTAATCCCATTTCAAGGCTCTAAAATGAAGTTAAAGTATAGGGAACATGAAACATGCTCAAAAACATCTTGGATGTCGGTTCGTTTGGTCGTACGGTTGCGTTGTTCGGTTAATTACGACGAAACAAGAACGAATGCGAAAAACGATCCATTTACGCGAAGAATGGAATTTTATCATGCCAATCACTAAAATAAAATATTTTAATGATTACATAAAGTTTTGGATGTCCGGATGAATTCAGAACGTAAGATATGCGCGAAAATGCAAACTTATGCACTTTTTGACGCTTTTAGTCCCTGAATGACCAAAAAGTTTATTTTACCACACCGAACCCCTCAAAGCCTATTTCTAAGTTATGTAATGGATATTTAGGGTATGTTTAACTTATGGTCATGTTCCAGAATGTTCGTTACAGTACAAATCGGCATACTTTTGCAGTTTGTCAAAATTAGTCCCTGTAAGCGAATAAACTTCATTTCGCCACACCGAACCCTCCAAAACTTATTTCTAAGTTATGTAAAGGTTATTTAAGGTATGTTAAGCCTATTTCACTATTCCAGAGTGTTTGTTGCGTTAAACTGGTTATATTTACGCATCAGTGAGCGTATAACCTTCCAGAAAGCGATTTAAAGCTTGAAATCGGAATCGAATCAAATCGTAAAATCATCAAACACAAATACACACATAATAACACTAAAACACATATAATAACACCAAAGCACATTTTTTTATTGATAATCAACATTGTTTTACATTGTACATCGATTACAGAGCACAGTTGTCACAGTCTCCCCTACTTCAGGAAATTTCGTCCCGAAATTTTAACTAGAGGAAGCTTGTGAAAACAAATGCGGATACTTTGCCTTCATTTGGTCCTCACATTCCCAAGTAAACTCTGGGCCACGTTTGGACTCCCAACGAACCTTGACCAATCGAATCCATTTGTTCTTCAACTGTTTGAATGCACGGTCCGTTATCTCCACAGGTTTCTCGACAAAGTGCATCGTTTCATCGATTTGAATCTCGTCGAGAGGAATGCGAAGATCAGCATCAGCTAAACACTTTCGCAAATTGGACACGTGAAAGGTCGGATGAATATTTCCAAGCTCTGGAGGTAGCTCTAGTCGATAGGCAACCTTTCCAATTCTTTCAACAATCTTAAATGGTCCAACATATCGGGGTGCAAGTTTTCCTTTCTTTCCAAATCTCACCACTCCCTTCCAAGGTGACACCTTGAGTAGGACACGGTCGCCGACTTGAAATTCTAAGGGCTTGCGTCGCATATCCGCATAACTCTTTTGACGGCTTCGAGCTGTCACGAGATTATCACGGATTTTCTTGATTTTGTCTGTTGTTTCCAGAATGAGCTCAGGTCCAGTAAGCTGGGCTTCGCCGATCTCATTCCAACAGACAGGTGAACGACATTTTCGACCGTAGAGAGCTTCGAATGGCGCCATATTAATACTAGCATGATAACTGTTGTTGTAAGAGAACTCGATCAGTGGAAGATGAGAATCCCAATTATCACCAAAGTCTATCACGCACGCTCTAAGCATATCCTCCAAAGTTTGAATCGTCCTCTCAGATTGTCCATCTGTTTGGGGATGATAAGCAGTGGTTACATTTAGTTGGGTTCCCAAAGCAGATTGCATGGTTTTCCAGAAATGAGATGAAAACCAAGCATCACGATCGGAAATGATATCCAAAGGAACACCATGTCGTGATACAATCTCATCAACATAAATCTTTGCAAGTTTATCAGCAGATAGATCCTCGTGAATCGGAATAAAATGAGCTGATTTCATTAATCGATCGATAACAACCCAAATAGCATCGTGACCTTTAGACGTACGCGGTAACTTAGTGATGAGATCCATCGCAATGTTCTCCCACTTCCAAACTGGTATCTCTGGTTGTACAAGCAAACCAGAAGGTTGTTGATGTTCAGCCTTGACTTTGAGACAAGTTAGGCATTTCGATATATACAAGGCAACATCCTTCTTCATACCAGGCCACCAATACTGAGTACGAAGATCCTTGTACATTTTATCAGCACCAGGATGGATAGAATATCGAGACTTGTGAGATTCGTCCATTACCAAGGTGCGAAGATCGTCTTGTTTCGGAATCCACAAACGATCCTTGAAATATAGCAAACCATCGTCTTTCCTTTCGAGTTTAAGCTCAAGTTGAAGCGGTAGCTCATTTTTTAATAGGCCTTTGATCACACAAGATCGTTGAGCTTGAAGGACATGAGATTGAATATCAGATAGAGTGCGAACAGAATGAAGCTTGACTCGTTCCTTTCGACTAAGCGCATCGGCTACGACATTCGCCTTACCAGGATGGTAGCGAATCTCACAATCATAATCGTTCAAGATTTCAACCCAACGTCGTTGCCTCATGTTCAGCTCCTTCTGATTAAGAATATGATGGAGACTTTTGTGGTCTGTGAAAACCACACACTTTGTGCCGTAAAGATAATGTCTCCAGATTTTAAGCGCGAAAACCACAGCTCCTAACTCAAGATCATGAGTCGTATAGTTCTTCTCGTGAACTTTCAACTGTCTAGACGCATAAGCTATGACTTTACCTCGTTGGATAAGAACGCAACCAAGTCCTAGATTCGATGCGTCACAGTGGACAACGAAATCATCGTTTCTTTCGGGCAATGATAGAACAGGAGCATCACAAAGCTTTTGTTTCAGCGTTTGGAACGCTTCTTCTTGCTTGGGTCCCCACTCAAAAGGCTTATTCTTCTGAGTCAAAGCAGTGAGTGGAACCGCGATCTTCGAGAAATTAGAAATGAATCGACGATAATAACCATCAAGACCAAGAAAAGATCAAATCTCTGTAGGTGTCGTCGGCGTATTCTAGTCCTTAATAGCAACAATCTTGGATGGATCCACATGAATACCCTGCTCATTGACTATATGACCCAAGAACTGAACTTCTTTAAGCCAAAATTCACACTTGGAGAATTTAGCAAAACGTTGTTCCTTCTTAAGGAGTTCCAATGTTAAGCGAAGGTGTTGCTCATGCTCGGCTTGAGACTTTGAATAAATGAGAATATCATCGATGAACACAATGATGAACTTGTCTAAATAAGGTTTACAGACCCTATTCATTAAGTCCATAAAGATAGCCAGGGCATTCGTCAAACCAAAAGGCATGACAGTGAACTCGTAATGCCCATATCTTGTGCGGAAAGCAGTTTTGGGAATATCTTCTTCGAGAACACGAAGTTGATGATACCCAGAACGCAGATCGATCTTGGAAAAGCATGAAGCACCTTGCAGCTGGTCGAAGAGATCATCAATTCGAGGTAGGGGATATCGATTCTTGATGGTAAGCTTATTAAGCTCACGATAATCGATACACATTCGAAAAGATCCATCTTTCTTTTTCACAAAGAGGACAGGAGCGCCCCATGGTGAAAAGCTTAGACGGATGAATCCTTTATCAGATAACTCTTGAAGCTGTTTAGATAACTCTTGCATCTCCGATTGTGCAAGACGATAAGGTGCTTTCGCAATCGGATTGGCATTGGGTACAAGGTCAATATGAAACTCAACTTGACGAACTGGAGGCAAACCAGGCAGTTCATCAAGAAACACCTCTGGATAATCCCGAACAATTGGAATATCCTGAATACTCTTGCTCTTGCCTTTCTCCTCGGTGACATGTGCCAGGAAAGCAACATATCCTTTTCGCAAATAACTTTGGGCTTTCGTACACGACATAAGCTTCAATCCACCAGATGGTTTCTCACCACGAACTTCCAGAACATCGCCAGACGGAAGAGGAATACGAACAATCTTATCGAAACAAACCACCTCAGCATGATGTTTGGTTAACCAATCCATCCCCACGATAATATCGAAACTCCCAAGTTGCATCGGTGTGAGGTCAATGGGAAAAAGATGGTTATCAAGGTTCAACTGACAATCACGAATAACAGAATCGAGAACAAGAGGTTTACCAGTAGCAACTTCGACAGATAAGGGTTTCCTCAGTTTAGTTCTAGGTATCGCAAGCAAAGGTTCAAAAGATAAGAAACAAAACTTCTATTGGCACCAGAATCAAAAAGAATAGATGCAGGTCGATTGTTAACAAGAAACGTACCATTGACAACGAGGTTGTCAGCTCGAGCCTCGTTTGCATTCAGATTGAACGCTCGTCCACGAGCGGGATTCACGTTCGCGTTGACATTCACGTTCGGATTCGCATTTGCATTCACCAACCTCGGACAATTGTTGCGGAAATGACCAAACTCTCCACAATTGAAACATGAACCGGGTGGGAATCTAGCAGCATTCCCCTGAACTGGAGCTTGATTATGAGCAACCTGATTCTGACCCAAACGACAGATGTTGGCCAGATGCCTAAGTTTACCACACGTTGTGCATTGCTTTCAAGCTTGTTGTGCAACATGATGACCGTTGCAGCGAGCACAATGAGGTGCGGTAGCAGCATACACTTTCTTCGCAGGCGGTTGAGCCGGTGGGTTCTGAGGGTTGTGAGTTGTTACTGCAAAATTCTGTGCACCCTTTCGCTTTTTCGACTTCTTCGACGACTCACCTTTCTTACCCTTACCCTTTTCCTTAACAGAATCGGTCGACTTCTTCTTATTACCCTTGCGGGTAAGTTTACCCTTCCTGACTTGCGACTCAGTCAGGGTAGCAGACAACTCGATCGCGTGACGAACAGTAGTTGGATTAATGCCAGTCACAATATCCTGTATGGAATCGGGTAAACCATCGATATACCTCTCTATCGCTTTCTCCAACGGGGTAACCATAGTAGGACACAAAAGACTGAGTTCCTCAAAACGATCCGTATACGCACGGTGTTCTCCCCCATCATGCTTTAGATCGTCAAACTCTCGTTCCAAAGCTCGAATTTTGTGACGGGGACAAAACTCTTTCATCATGAGAGCTCGAAGCTCTTCCCATGTCTGTGCCAATGCCACTTCGGCACCCCTATCACGCATCACTCTTTTCCACCACGTAAGAGCACGCTTCTCAAACACACTTGATGCAAATTCAACCTTACGCCCATTCGGACATTGCACATGTCTGAATGTGCTCTCGATACTTTCGAACCATTGAAGGAGCGCAGTTGCTCCCTGCGACCCAGAAAACTTCAACGGCTTAGCGGAATTGAAATTCTTGAAATTACATTGAGCATTGTTATTATTATTGTTGTTGTATAACTCTTGGATTTGAGTCACAACGCCTGGAAGCATAGCAGCCATTTGCTGAGAGACAAGAGTTGCGACTTCTTCAGCAGTAAAAGATTGTGCATCACGTCGAGGAGGCATGGTCTAACAAGGAAATATGAGAAACGAGTGAGGTTGATAATTAGGAAAAACAAAAGAGGTATTGAAAATATCAACAAAACACAAGGAAGGCGATCATTTGTTCGTTACCTCGAAAAAACAAACGACACGCAGTGACTAATCAAAGTAAATGAATCAAAATAATGTATCGCGAAGACATGCTCGCCTATAAGTGAACACTCACCCCAAGAGTTCCCAGGTAAGAGTAACTGGTCCGATTATGTGGATTTGTACGAACACTCTAGCCTTAGACAGAAAACTCAGGGTACAGGCATTCACTCTTCCAGTTTGCACGTGTTCACATTATTTAGACCCAAACTTTGACGAGATTTTGAAAACACAGAAGGCAGTAAGCCAAATACGAGTCAAACTGGAAGGGTTCAAAAGCTTACAACAGAGGGTTCAAAACCTAGTAATCAATCATCCTAGAACGGATGATTAATTTTCAAAGCAGATTCGAATTTTGTGTTCTCGTTGTGGTTATCACCTAAGGGTAGGTGACGGTTTTGTTTTAAAAATCTAAACACAAATCAACTTGCGTTAGGGTCCTAAAAGTTATAGTCTAGGTCAAAGCATTACTAATAACCTAATTCCCTATAACCATTGGCTCTGATACCAACTCTTCTGTCACACCCCGACCACGTAAAACAACAAATCATGGCGGAAACGTCGGGGAGTGTTGTAACAGAATTATCATTTCATAACCATGGATACAAAAGAGTTTCGTTTTATTGATAATATTAAATATTAACATTGTCTTAACACACAACAACCAAGTACATATCGTCTATCATTATTATTATTATGTCACTAAGGCCTCGTCCAGATCCTATGTGACGCATGCATCCTAGAAATCAATCAAGCAACAACACCAGAAACATATGTAAAAACAAAGTCAGCAAAGAAATGCTGGCGAGTACATAGGTTTTATAAGAGTATCAGAATCATGGCTTCGTTTGCATGTTGCAGTACTTTATTAGACTACAAGAGTCAAAATACAAACCTCATTTTGAAAAGTGTATTGCATATGCTTAATTATCAATTATGCATGAAAAGGGTATTTTGGTCATTTACCTAAGGCATATAAACTACTTATCATACAACTAATTAAACCTAAGTGACCATAAGGTATAACCTCGGAAGGTTATTCCCTATGCAACTATGGTCACTAAACATGTTTGGTCGGATCCTAATGATCGACCAAACGGGTCAAGTTCAAAACTCTAAGCGGGTGTTTAGTCCGCTTCACTTACGACTCTACACAAGCACTAAACTAAAAGTGACGAGCTAAACATGTTAAGACATGTTTAGTTAAGCTAGAAAACAGGTTTTGGTATCAAAACAAATGGTTTTGATACCCAAGAGTAGTTTGGTTACAAAATACGCACAAATACGCATTTTGGCCGAAACTACGACTCGTCACTACGCCTAGTCAACGTGGTAATCAGTAGGTATAGTCACAAGAGACTATAACCATCGTGATTACGCTCATGTTGCAAAGTTCAAATGAACTTTGTGTTGACCATTGACTGGTCAAAGCTGAAAGTCAAATAGAGTTTGACTTTCACGCGAAAAAAAGAACGAAAGAGGACTTACAACGGGTCCAAGAATGGAAATCTAGATCCAACTTGCTCAGGTATGAGGTGCTAAGCCCCAACTTAGAGAAAATAGATCAGATTGTGTGAGTTGCAACAATGAGGAGCATTGGTATTTATAGGATTTCTAGGACCGTTAGGATCGTTCCTCGAAAAACGAGCTTCGATCTCATCCGTACACATGTGCCCATGGTTTTGTGAAACCATGGGAGCCCCTAGTTTCATTAAAACCATGTGCAAATGAAGGGAACAGCTGGAGCAAGATGGAATTTAGATTTTTCATTTTGGTCCCCTCCTAAGATAACTATGGCAGATTGTCAATTTTGGTCCCTGAATGTGCAAAACATGGTTTTTGATGCATTTTTGACACGTTTAAGCCCTGTTAATCCCATTTCAAGGCTCTAAAATGAAGTTAAAGTATAGGGAACATGAAACATGCTCAAAAACATCTTGGATGTCGGTTCGTTTGGTCGTATGGTTGCGTTGTTCAGTTAATTACGACGAAACACGAACGAATGCGAAAAACGATCCATTTACGCGAAGAATGGAATTTTATCATGCCAATCACTAAAATAAAATATTTTAATGATTACATAAAGTTTTGGATGTCCGGATGAATTCAGAACGTAAGATATGCGCGAAAATGCAAACTTATGCACTTTTTGACGCTTTTAGTCCCTGAATGACCAAAAAGTTTATTTTACCACATCGAACCCCTCAAAGCCTATTCCTAAGCTATGTAAAGGATATTTAGGGTATGTTTAACTTATGGTCATGTTCCGGAATGTTCGTTACAGTACAAATCGGCATACTTTCGTAGTTTGTCAAAATTAGTCCCTGTAAGCGAATAAACTTGATTTCGCCACACCAAACCCTCCAAAACTAATTTCTAAGTTATGTAAAGGTTATTTAAGGTATGTTAAGCCTATGTCACTATTCCGGAGTGTTTTTTGCGTTAAACTGGTTATATTTACGCATCAGTGCGCGTATAACCTTCCAGAAAGCGATTTAAAGCTTGAAATCGGAATCGAATCAAATCGTAAAATCATCAAACACAAATACACATATAATAACACTAAAACACATATAATAACACCAAAGCACATTTTTTTTATTGATAATCAACATTGTTTTACATTGTACATCGATTACATAGCACAGTTGTCACACATTTTTTGTTCTAAACTCGTGCTAAGGACCCTAGTAAGTGTTCTTTGCCTCTTAAGTTCAAGTTTTATTAGTCTAATGACCAAAAGTCAAAGCCATCATAATTAAGGTTTGACTTAGTGATTAATCTCTAATGGTCCAGCCATTATTCGAATTGAAAGTGGCTATGAGTTGGTAATTATGTAGGTAATAAACCCTTAAAAGGGCACCTACTGATTCTCACTCTAATTTGGTCAATTGTCGGGTCAAAATTAATATTAAAAAGTCAACATAAGCTAGTTTTGCAAATAAATTCATAACTAACAATGCAGAGGTTATGGAACATGTTTTAACATTAAAATGATTTGGTAAATGATATAAGAACATGTCTAAGCATGTTCAACCCGACAATTCTGAGTATAGGCTCGGTTCGGAACCGAAAGTCGCAAAAGTAGACTTTTGCTTTGACTTTCAGTTCTGACCCGATTTAGCTTGTTTTAGATATGCCTTAGGGTTTCGTTAGGACCATATTACATGTTAGTATAACCCTCTGAGATTATACTATATGGTTCCTATTTAATCCGAATCATTTGCATGTTTCCGTTAACTGCTTAATTGTTGACCATTCTGCCCTTTTTGATATAAAAACGAGATTTTTGAAAATGTGAGAGGACAAAAAAACCTTTATTACTAATTTATAAACATGTCCTAAAAATTTGACATCAGTTTATGGTCTAAATTAGGAATTATGCTCGATATCGTAAATTGAAGCCTTTTTATTAATTAAACGGCATTTTCGGTATAAAATCTATTTAAACCCAAATTTTGACACCAAAATTTATACCCACTGATGTAATATAATATTTTGGGATTTTTGGAGATTTTTATTAATTTTTAAACTGATCATAACATGGGGTTCTTGCTTTGATTCGGTAATTGACGGTTATATCTTTTTTGCTAATAAAATGAGTTTTACATAACATTTTGATACCAAATCTTTTTCTACTGATTTCATATGTTAGATAAAATATTTTAAGCCTTATGGGCTGATAAAAATCTCAGCTTTTCTTATATTACCTGAAAATCGCCTAAAACCGACTTTTTACGATTTTTAAACCCATAGTATGGGTTAAAACTATGTTCAACATTTAAGACCCATTACCTACTGATATTATAAGTAAATTTTTATACTTTAACAGTAAGAAAAAGTTTTGAACTCAGATTTCCAAATTTAACCCTTAAAGCTTATGTGAAATGACCAAAATGCCCCTACGGTGCATAGTTTGGTCATAAATGATAAATTTCACATATATACGATATCCTACTGTTATGACTTGCAAAAATAAATATTTTTACTGATCATTTTAGACTAGAACCTCATATTATTATTTAACCTCTTTTATAATCCTTAAAATGACCAAAATACCCCACGGGGCTTAAATTGATTTTAAATCCGTTTTGGGCATAATGGAAGGTATCCTACTGATATCACAACATATTTAAGGCATATTAACTTGTGAAACCTGTACATGACTCATTTGGTTACCCGTTATGCATTTTTCGCATTCGGTACGATTTATGTAACTAGTTTGCATAAATTAACCGAAACGGGTCAAACTTTATCATTTTGACTTCAAAATCCAGAATGTGTTTAGTTTACCCATATTATACAAGTCTTCATACTTGTCGGGTCTAAACCACATTCTAATCCGGTCTTCGCTTAATCGTGCGTTTTGAACCGTATACATTTCTTTAAAACTAACCGGTCTAAGTTATGACTTAAATAAGACCCGTTAGGAATCTAATAGGTTATTAAAACCTTCGTTCCAGATTTAGGAGCCCAGTAAAAGATATTTACACTTGCTGATTGTTATACGGCTGAGATAAATTTGTATATTTTGCTCAGGTAAATACTTTTAACTTAATTTCCCATATACGGGCTTGGGTATGGTATTTAAAATACCGCTTGGTCGGGTATTGAATCTTTAATCGTATGAAGGTTAAATCATTTAGATAACCCGTTTAATCTGTTTTGTTTGTTTTAAGCCTTTGGGGGGTTAATGACCATGTCCTGGATATCCTTGGCTCATTCATTGAAATGGCCACGACTTAAGCACGGGGTGTAGGCATACACCTGCCGGTGCGTATATAAAAAGATATAACCGCTTGTTGAGAATAACTCACAGTGGGACTATGTTATGTGGTGGTCTATTAATCTTTAACCCGGTATTTCTAACCCGGGCTACTGAACGTATAACAAACATATAATTCTTTTTAAATAATTATCCCAAGTTATAAAAGAATATTTTTTCCTTGTGCATTTAAACCAATTTTCTTAAATATTTTCAAAATAGTCGGTTAATTGTATTTACCAGTGTAAACTGACGTATTTTCCAAAAAGGTTAAGTGCAGGTACTAAGCGTAATGGGCTGGAACTCCTGAGTGAGTAAATAATAAGTCTTGCAAGCTTTTATCACTTTAAGTCTGTTGAACAATACTTCTTTTGTTTTGATTCGCCTGTGGATCCATCTTACAATCCGTTTGTAATATTTGATGTTACTTTCAATTCGGTTTGTATGATAATTACTTTTAGACTTCCGCTGTGCATTAAACTGTGATGAATTGACTATGATGATATCAACTACGTCACGATACTCCCCACCGGTAATACGTGGAAATATTGGGGTGTGACACACAACTCCCCTACAACCGATAACGCAGCTTGAATTTCGGGACGAAATTTTTTTAACGGGGGGAGAATGTGACAACTGGCACTTTTCCATGTATTTCCGTACAATATGAACAATAATTTGTACTTTATGACAGTTCATGATTAAATTATGATATGAATGATTTCCTATTTACTTTCAAAGACATACAAATACATTACATGTTGCATGATTACTTATCATTAATAAATGCAACCCAGAATAGTTCAATTGGTGCACAAGACGAAACTAGCACAATAATCAGATAAACTAGAAGTACTGACGGGAGTTTACTACTCAGACAGACATGTCGTTAGAACACAGATTGAGCCCAGGACCAAGATTTACACTAGAATACTATGTAGGAAAGTAGGGGTTATAAAACTGCCTTCCGAGTGACGATTTAAGCATCAAAAACTGCCCGAAACACACTCAAACTGCAGAATTTTGTAGAAAACAGCAAAAATCAGCACTTTAACATCAAAATATAATGCAGAAATGAGGTTTAATTGTCCAGGATAACTTGCTAACTGTCGGGAATGAAAACTGTCATAAAAGGTACCTCATAGCACACTAAACTGCGCAATTTATCACCTTAATGAACCGGTGACCAAACGAACAACCGGACACTACTTGAAACACCAAAATTGAACTAGGAACATTGTTTTAACATCATGAAGCTAGTTATCAACAATAAACATCATATTACGTCTCTAAACCCTTAAACACATTAAACCCCTAAACTAACACTTAGAATGAAACTAGAACTTGTAACTTGAAGTTGAAATGCAACTAATACCTCCCCCCCCCCCTTCCAAGGACAGTCACAAGTGGGCCCCCACACCCACATTTCTTTTGATTGTTTTATGCGAATTATTAAGTAGATATCAAACATAATAACCATTGTATAACAAGTTGTTGGAAGTCACTTAATAAAACCACATGTCCCTAATATCCTTATCATTTTCAAGTTCAAAGTTCACAAACAATTCTCTTCTCCCTTACTAAACACATGGCCAACATACCATCTTCATCATCATCATTTTCAAGCCATTTCCAAGTAATCTAAGGTGTTCCTAAGGTGTATCAAGCATACTTAAGGAGGTTGCAAGCAAGGAGACTTGAAGGACCTTCTTGGATAGCTATTACCCACTTCTTTTCTTCATCATCTTGCATTTTGATCTTCCCTAGCCCTTGTGCTAGTAGTAAGCACCCTTGATCTTGTTCTTACACTTGATTTTAGTAGTTAAAGTAAGTAGTAACAAGATAATCTAAGAATCTCATCAAAACAAGAACATGAACATAAAGCTTGAAATCATGAAAATCTAAGTTGTTTAAGTGCATGTAATGAACTTATTTGTTGGTTACTTGTATGTACGGTGTAGATCACCACATGAAGTGTTGGGATTGAACCCTATCAGAGGAACATATAATAAAAGCCAAAACTGGACCAGAGCAGTGGATCCAGAATAAGCAGAAGTTATGTTTTCATTCTCTCCCCTTGAAAGTGGTTTCAACATCTGATGACCTCCAATCCACTGATCGTTACAACTGCTGACCTACAACTGCTGATCAAGTCAAAGACTGATGAAGACTAAAGCTCTGCTGATCAATCTACTACTATGGTTCAAGCACTGCCGGATATATCAAGTACTGCTGGAGTCACAACAGTGGAAGGATAAAGCAGTAGTTTAGTTTGTTTATGTAATGAAATGTAATCAGTTGTTAGCATAGCAGTGTTTGTATTAGATCAGTGCTTAGAGTTTGTTAGGAGGTTAGATGTCACTTTCATGGTGACGTCAGCAAACATGCCACAGTGGTTTGTCCGTGCCTATAAATAGAACAGTGCCCTGTACTGTTCTATTAGCTCTCTTCATCACTTTCATTCCTGTACGAACAAATCACTGCGAGCTCAGGCTGAGGGGGAGTTTGTTACATACTTGTAAATTGTAATTGAATCTTGTAATAAATTCAAGCATTCGGTTCAATGTTAAACTTGTATGTTGAAAGCAATTCTCCTGTTTGATTGTGTGCAAAGTTTGCTATCATTTATATTCCGCTGCATTACTCATTCATCCTTCATCTTAATTCAAACCTAAAACACAATCAATCCAAACTCAGATCCTAACAATTGGTATTAGAGCTAGGACAGTCAAATTTGATCTAACAATCATTTTGACATAAATAGTTCATCTCAGAATTATTGATACTGATAGTTGTTCGTTTTGTTGAAAAACAGAGTAAGGTTTAATCACCATTAAAGTTGATTAATCAGTGCCTGTAAAACAACCAGGATGACGTCACAATCACAAGATGCTAATAACAGCATCGGATCACTCTTCAAACCACCCATGTTGAAGCGCAATGAGTACAACATCTGGCAGAGAAGGATGGGTAACATCCTTGCTCAACAGAACACGGGATGTTGGAAGTCGGTTATCTTTGGACCTCATGTTCCAATGGTGCCAAGTGCTGAGGACACAAAGAAATTTGAACCTAAAAAACTGAAAACTATACTGAAACTGATTTTTAAAAGTTTGAACTGGATGCCAAGGCATTTAGCATTGTTGCATCTGCTTTACCAAATGAAATATATGCTGGACTGTTACACTGTAACAGTGCCAAAGAGCTATGGGATGCACTTAAGGAACAATTTGGGGGGACTGAAGAAGTGCTTGAAAACAACAGGGAAATTCTGAATCAACAGTATGAAACATTTTGTCACATTAAGGGTGAATCATTAACCCAGCAGTTTGAGAGATTCAGTTGTCTCATGAGTGAGCTAAAACTTGTTAATGTTGAATTCACTAAATCAGCACAAAATAGCAGGTTTCTTAGATCACTTCCTGATAAATGGGATACAATAGCCTTTGTGACCAGAAATTCTGTTGAGTTCAAAGTTCTAACACTGACCCAGCTTCATGGTAGACTCCTGACCTATGAAAGGGAGTTGAACCAGAAAAAGAAGTTGTAATAGTCTGGCAAAGTTGTAGATGACTATTCATTTGGCAACACAGTTCTTTTGGGTCAAGAAGAGTCTGGCAGTAGTAAGGATCAGAGTTATGATCATTTTATTGACATAACTACTGGTGGTAATTTTAACTCTGATCCTCACTCATCCAATTTTGCTTTCACAGCAAATGGAGAAAGCCAGAACTCAGACAATCTATGCTTTGAACTCAATGATTTACAGCACTTTGATCCAACTGATCTTGAAGAAATGGACATATTGCATCAATTGGCCTTGCTTAGTGTAAGAACAAGTAAATTTTACAAAAGGACAGGGAGAAAATTCCCAGGGTTACACGGGAATTTAAAAGTAGGGTTGGATAAATCAAAGATCAAGTGCTATAAGTGCAACAGGCTAGGTCACTTTGCTAGGGAATGTAGGAGTCAAACCACTGGTCCAATAGTTACTCATCCTAGCTCAAACTCTAGACCACAAAACCAAAACACTGTGCACAATTCCCATTATACCCCTGCTGCTCATGTAAACACTGCTCATTATGCAAACCCTGTTCCTACGCATTATGTTCAAACCACTGTCCCACAAATTCAGTATGTCCAAGCTCCTATCCCTCAGGTTCAAGTGCAACCAGTTGCACCACAACAAGCTACACCACCAACAGTGGTTCAACCAGATCAGCAAAGTTTCTTTACACAAGGCTTTGTTGACTGGAGCAGCTTACCTGAGGAGCTAGGTGATGAAAATTTTGCACTCTATGCTGCTAACGATTCTGTTAATGATGATTTCTGTTTCATGGCATTAGAGTCAATACAGGAAGAGCTGGTAACTGAAGATGGATAGTCAAGTGCTGAAACAGTGGATGAAGTTGCTGAAGCAGTGGTTACTGCTGTGGCAAATGAAATACTGTTGGAAGAAAGTTCAGAACCTCTATTGGAACCACCGTCTGACCCTTGGTCTGAAGATAAAGAAAAAGAAAAACATGGTGAAAAGGAAGAGAAGGTGATTGATGCGGAAGAGCGTGTTTGTGATTGTGCCATGATGGCTGCAGCTAAGGTATCATCTCAGGTTCTTGAAAATCTATGTTCAGACAAGTGCATTATAGCATTTGCTAACATTAAAGAGGTGAATGAAAACCTTAGGGATAGAGTGTTGAATGATGAGGTCAAATTTGAAAAGTCTTTAAAAGAACTTAAAAACAAATTGGCTGAAAAAGACAAAGAAATCTGCAGCTTAAAAGAAGAGCAAAGCATAACAAAGAACCAACTCTAAACTATGGTAGAAAAATATCAAGTTTGCAAAAAGGAGTTGGAATCCACCCAAATCACTTGTGAAAGATGGGTGGAATCTTGTAAAGGTTATGAGGTCATGTTAGAAAAACAGCTTGAAAGCAATGTAAAATTTGGCATAAGCTTTAGAAAATATGATGGAATTGAAAACACTGCTGCTAAACAAGCTGGTTCAGTTGAAATAACACCAACAAACAAGAATGGCCAAGAAGTTAAGATAACTGACAAACTTGGTAACAAAATCACTCTGGAAAAATCTGTGGGATCCTCAACTTTTGAGGAAATTGAGAAATACCAATTTAAACCCACATGGTTTGATGAGTGTGATATTCTTGAGAATTTTAAACCAATGGACTTCACAACCACTGATGGTGTAAATGCTCCGAAAGCAAAGGTCATTCCTCTCAAAGACATCCCAACAGTGGTTCAAAACTCTGTTGCTAAGGAGTCTGAGAAAAGGAAGAAAAGAGAAAAGATCAAAAACTTGTTTTGTGATTTTTGTGAAAAGAAGAATCATCTAACAAAAGACTGTTTTCATCTAAAAGCATATGATCTAAACAAAACAAGTGTCATCACACCTGCTGAGAGCTGCACCATCTGTGGTAAAATAAACCACAAAACTCAAGAATGTGTGTATCTCAAATCCTTTGATGAAAAAAGGAATGAGTACACTGTAAAAACATCCTTAAGTTCATCAGCATCATCTGTTAAGTTCACCAAGAAACAACCACGGTTTGTGCCAGTCCAAACAGCTGTCACAAAATAGCTGAACCAAACATCTGTCAAAAGAGATGTTCAGGTGACTGATGCACCCCCTGCCAATCAATACAGAAGAGGTAAGGGACAATCATCATACCAAAGGATCCCACATGTTTATGAGGCTTACAAAAAACCTTTTAAACCAAGGGTGAACAGGCATCCTTTTGGTTATCAGCAGGTGATTGGTCAAGATCCCCAACAGTGGTTAGAGAAAAACATTCCCAAAAATGTTCAAACCCCTAAGCTAACCACTGTCCATGCACCTGAACTCTTCCCAA
Organism: Helianthus tuberosus; assembly: GCA_030545235.1. Classification (NCBI taxonomy): domain Eukaryota; kingdom Viridiplantae; phylum Streptophyta; class Magnoliopsida; order Asterales; family Asteraceae; genus Helianthus; species Helianthus tuberosus. The sequence continues at coordinate 151,790,851 of CM060407.1, read as the reverse complement.
ACACTGTTGAGACCCTATCCAAGGCCTTATTGGCTTTGGGGACCCTAATGAACTAATCCTTTTACTTCATGTGCAGGGAGCTTCTGCATGCTTAGATAGCCTTTAGTATGTAGATAGTGGAGGCTCCAGGCACATGACAGGATGTAAAGCCCTACTCAAAGATTTCAAAATCCATTGGGGGGGGGGTGATATATCCTTTGGTAATAATAGTAAAGGGAAAGTTCTGGGGTCTGGTACAGTACAGTCTGGTAATGTCAAATTTGAAAATGTCAATCTGATAGACAATCTAAAATTCAACCTCCTAAGTGTCTCACAAATGAGTGATAAGGACTATGGCTCATTCTTCACAAAGGATTGTTGTAGGATTGTTGGACCAGAAATGGTTGAAAAGATTGAAGCAATAATAAAAAATGGAAAAACCAAACTTGTTGCTCAATGAAGTGGCAATGTTTATGTAGTTGATATGTCAAAAGAGAGCCCCAGAACTGATGCATGTCTGTTCTCAGCTGCCTCTAACAAAGAGACAGAATTATGGCATAGAAGATTAGGGCACACAAATCTCAAGACAATCACTGCCATTTCAAAACAGGGGTTAGTAAGAGGTTTACCTCAAAAACTGTTCACCTGTCCTGAGCATTGTGTTTCCTGTCTAAAAGGAAAACAACATAAAAGCTCATACAAATCAATTAATGAGTCCAAAATAACCAAATGTTTGCAAATGCTTCATATGGATCTGTTTGGCCCAGTTAAAGTCATGAGTCTTAAGAAAAAGAGATATTGTCTGGTTATTGTTGATGACTTTTCTAGGTTTACATGGACTTACTTTTTACACTCAAAAGATGAGACTGCAGGTATTCTGCAAGACTTTGTGAAACAGGTTGAAAAGCAATTTGACTTGCCAGTAAAAATCTTCAGAAGTGATAATGGCACAGAGTTCAGAAACAAGGAGTTAGATGATTTCTGTGTGTCAAAAGGAATTGTAAGGCAGTACAGCATTCCTAGGACACCAGAACAAAATGGGGTTGTGGAAAGGAAGAACAGAACATTGATAGAGGCTGCCAGAACCATGCTTGCAGATTCAGGTTTGCCATTGACTTTTTGGGCAGAGGCAGTAAACACTGCTTACTATGTCCAAAACAGAGTTTTAATCAACCCTAGGCATCAAAAGACTGCCTATGAACTGCTGTATAAAATAAAGCCATTGATTTCATATTTCAAAGTTTTTGGCTGCCCATGCTTCATTTTAAATTTAAAAGATTCTATCTCAAAGTTTGCAGCCAAAATTGACTGTGGTTTTCATCTGGGATACTCAACCACTGCTAAGGCCGACAAAGTGTTTAACACAAGAACCAAAACAGTGGAAGAGACTTTGAATGTAAAGTTCAATGAACTTTCATCAATGAAAATCCTAGCAAACCCTGCAGAGTTGTTTGATCTTGATAAATTTACTTTTGAAAATACTGCTGTCAAGATTAACAGTGCAGGTCCATCAAAAGATTCATCATCAGACTATGGGTATGAAGTCATCATTCCTCAACAAAAGTCTGTCTCAATGGGAAGAGTAGCAGATGTTCAAAACAGCTGTCAAAGCTCAACCACTGCTACATCAACAGTTGTTGATCAAAGTAGTCCTTTAACCCCTTATTCAACATCATCAAACACTGTTGATAGTCCTCCATCAGTGGATAAAAGTCAACATGTCTTCACACCAGTTCCACCAATTCCTCCACCTCCATTTGAAGCCACTGCTGGATCATCAAAGTCACCAGCAGTGGTTAGCTCAGTTGATTCACATCTGCAGCCTTCACCATTAAATGCCATTGTCCCATATCAAGGAGATTTAATCTTCTTGAAATCTCATCCACCTGACCAAATCATTGGCAACATCAATGAAGGGGTGCTCACCAGAAGTCAATCCCAAAACATTTGTCTTTTTGCTGGTTTCCTATCTCTCCATCAGCCAGTCAAGTACCAAGAGGCACTAAAAGACAATAGCTGGGTAGAAGCCATGCAAGAGGAGCTCCAGCAGTTTAGAAGACAACAAGTTTGGGAGCTTGTTCCATTGTCTGAGGGTGTAAGTCCTATTGGCATAAAATGGGTCTTCAAAAATAAAACTGATGAAAGGGGTATTGTTGTCAAGAATAAAGCCAGGCTTGTGGTTCAAGGGTTTAGACAGGAAGAGGGCATTGACTATGATGAAACATTTGCCCCTGTAGCAAGACTTGAAGCTATCAGGCTATTCTTGGCCTTTGCTGTCAACCACAACATCAAGGTGTATCAAATGGACATCAAATGTGCATTCCTCTACGGTAAGATTCAAGAAGAGGTTTATGTTTGTCAACCTCCAGGCTTTGAGGATCCATTTAATCCAAATCATGTCTACAAGCTTAATAAAGCTTTGTATGGCTTGAAACAAGCACCAAGGGCCTGGTATGAAACTCTTTCCACCTTTTTACTTTCCATTGGTTTCACAAGAGGTAAAATAGATAAAACACTGTTTTTAAAATGGAGAGGAAAGGATTTGATGATTGTCCAGATTTATGTGGATGACATCATTTTTGGAAGCACATGTAGTAAAATGTGTGAAGAGTTTAGAAAACTCATGACAGCTGAGTTTGAAATGAGTGCAATGGGTGAACTCCAGTGCTTTCTTGGTCTTCAAGTAAGGCAACTGCAAAATGGCACCTTTATCCATCAAGGCAAATATGCCAAAGAACTTTTGAAGAAATTTGATATGGATGATTGTAAGCCATGCATTACACCCATTGCAACTAATAAAATAGTCATGTCTGATGAGAAGGATGAGTTGGTTGATCAAACTTTATATAGAAGCATGATTGGGTCTTTATTGTACCTAACTGCATCTAGGCCAGACATCATGTTTGCAACATGTGTATGTGCAAGATCCCAATCAGCCCCTAGAAAGTCAAACCTTATTGCTGTAAAAAGGATATTCAGATACCTAAAAGGTGCTCCCACACTTAGTATCTGGTATCCAGCTGATGGTAAAATTGAGCTTTCAGGTTTCTCAGATAGTGACTTTGCTGGATGTGACAAGACAAGGAAGTCCACTTCAGGAGGGTGCCAATTCCTAGGCAATTGCTTAGTGTCTTGGCAAAGCAAAAAGCAAGCAGCTGTTTCCACATCCACTGCTGAGGCAGAATATATAGCTGCTGCAAGCTGTACAGCCCAACTGCTTTGGCTTCAAAATCAGTTGTTGGATTTTGGTATCACTGCCTTAAAGACACCACTCATGTTGGATAGCCAGGCAGCAGAAAATATCATCAAAAATCCAGTTTCCCACTCAACCACCAAGCACATTGACATCAGACATCACTTTGTGAGGGATTGCTATGAAAAAGGTTTGATTTCTCTGCACCATGTTCCAACTAAAGATCAGCTGGCAGATGTGCTAACCAAAGCATTAGACACATCCACCTTTGAAAGCTTGATCTCTAGGATTGGCATGCTAAACATGGAATAACAGGCAAACTCCTGTTTTTCTATGAATAAAAGCATTAAAATGTTTTCAGAAGAATCAAAAATCCATCCTTAAAAATAGCTAAAAATGAATTTTTCATTAAATCCTTAAAAGTCTGCCATAACCACTATTTTGTTCAAAAGTCTGGTCTACTTAAAAGTTTGTCCACTGCTGAAAGTCAACCCCTGTTCTCTCATTTCCTTGATAAGCACTGTTGTTCAAAATCAGTGCTTTTATCCACTGATATGCTATCTACTGATAGTAAAAATCACTCACTGCCTTCATTTGTTACCGTTGCAACCATTGATCTTCTTCCATCAGTGGTTTTCATAAAGTACTTGTCCTTCATTTCATCAGGGGCTAGCACGTGGACAGTACATAGTGGTCAGACCTTTTGTAACCGCTGCCACGTCAGCATTCACTTTTTCTTCTATAAAACCCCCTTCAAACCAAACAGGGTTTTACTGTCGAATTGAATTCACAAAAAAATTCCTTTCTCAAAGCAGTTTTCATCTTCGTCTCTCAAATCCTTCATCGATCTTCTTTCCAAAATGACAAAATCAAAGTCATCGGTGAAATCCGCTTCAAAATCAACTTCTAAAGAGGCCACTCAAATGGCTTCAACATCCATCGAAATTCCATACAAAGCTCCTCACAACTATCTGGGTCTTCTTACAAAACCCGGCACCATCGATATCTATGATTCAATCATTGACACTATGTCTGCATCAAAGTACAAAACTTTGCTAAAAGCAGATGCTCCGATTTACCTAAAAACCCAGAGAGAGTTTTGGAAAAATGTTACTCTTGAAATACAAGGTGAAGACGTCACAGCTATTAACTCCTCTCTAATGGGTAAAGCAGTACAAATCACACCACAATCCATCTCGGAAGTCTTTGAACTCGATGATCAGCAAGGTAAAACTTCTTTTCCCAAAAATGAGTTAAAAACTGATTTCCTTGAAAGGGGGTATGCAGAACAAACAAAGAGGGATACCTTACAAAAAGGTTATTTTCCTCCTGCAACAAGATTTTTATTCCATACCCTGTTAATGTCTGTTTCAAATAAAAAAAACTGCCTTCAACGAGATACCATTAAAGATTCAATCCCTGGGGTATGCTATTTTACAAAACGAAAACTTTAATTACTCCCAGGAAATCTTTAATGATTTGGTTAAAAATGCTGATAAAAAGCCATTCTTACTGTTTCCAAGATTTCTAAGTTATTATTTTACAAAGAAATTTGGTAAGGATGATGCTCATGTGTACCAACAAGGTGACTCTTTTCAAATAAATGCGCTTCAATCTGAAACTTTTATAAGATTATCAACACCTTGCAAAACACAAGCAGAGGTGCCTGGGCAGAATTTAGCAGCTACCACTGCTCCTCAGGTATTTGCTGCTGAGCCCACTGCTCCAGGTGATCACAGCAGCAAAACAACTGCTGTGAAACCCACACCTAAAATCACCAAAAAGCCAAGACAAAAGAAAACACAAAAACCCCCCAAACCTACAAAACAGGCAACTCTGGAAGATGAGATCCCAGAGCAACTGCCAGTGACAACACAAAAGTCACAAGAAACCACTGCTGCTACTTCCTCACAGCAGTTGGTAGAAAGATCTCAACCCTTGCTTGAAACTCCTCCTGCTTCTTCTAAAAAAGAACAGCTTGTACAAATAGGGACACCACAATATGATGCTCTGGAATCACTTGCTTCCATCATCCACAGCCCAATGCCCGGGGCCAATTCTCTTTCTACACCCAACCTCACCTCCACAATTCCCCCACAAACAAAAATACTGTTGGATGCTCTTGATTTGAACCAGGCACAAACCAGTCCTTCTCAATCACCTGTCAATGAGAACATACCTCAACAAATGACTGGGTCTGATGTATCAATCATTGCTAACCCACCAACACAACTTGAGGAGGTTACACCCCTTGAGTTACAAGTAACTCTTGGTGGTAGTTCAAGTGAAGCAGCCACTACAAGTGTTGAACCCACTAGTTTACATTTGGACAGTGGTTACATCTATAAGACTTCCTTGAAGGCAATTTCTTCTCTGGGAACTCCTGTGTATCCAGTATTTACTGGTTCACTAAAAAGAGTCTCTCCATTTGAAGGAAGAAGTCCCCAGTTCCAAGACAAAGGGGCATCAGTGGATGATTTTTGGAGTACACTCCCTGAGACAACCAATGTTACAACCACTGTTAGTGGGAAATCAGATGATCCCATTAAGTTGGGTGATGGTTTAATGTACCGAGAATTGACGGATATAATTGACAAACTAGATACATCTGTTGCAGAAATCAAAGACATGCTGCAACAGGTGTTGAAATTTCAAAAGGTACCACCCACTGCTACTCCAGCTCAAGCATCTGCACAATCTGCACCTGCTGCAAATGAGTTATGGAGCTTATTTCAACCACTGCTCCAACATCAAAGACAATTGGCTGATCAGCAGCATGAAATCCATGTTTAAAAGCTGAGAAACATGATGGAGTCCAGGTTTAAAGATACCCAAGCTGACATCAAGGCTATCAAGGTCCACATACTGAACACCACTGGCACTGCTCCTCCCACTATTCTCTTTATTGATAATCCACCTCCAGATAATGCCAAAAATGGGGAGAAATTCAAGCAGTGGTAGAAGAAGGGAATTGAAGATGGTCTTTATATTGAACCAGAAAAAGATTGCATGACTAAAAACATTCCCTTGCCAGATGGTAGTAAAAAGATTAATGTTACCACTAATGCTATTGCTGAAGCATTAGCTGAGGTGAAAAAGGATAGGAAGGCTAAGGATAATGCCAGGTGGGAACAAGAAAAAAGAGCCTTTATGGAACTGAATGTGCAGGGTCCTTCTGAACCTATGGATAATGAAAATCCTAAGGATGAAAAGAAGAAGAAGCCCATTAGACAAGTGAGGCAACCCAAACACACACCAATCAGACTCACAAAGCATGCTTCCAAACCACCCTCAAAAGGCTCCAAACATCAAACTTACACCCAAACAGCTGTTGTAACTCTTGTTGTATCAACAACTGCTGATACTCTAGTGGTTTCAACAACTGCTAGCCAAACACTTGCCATTACTTCAACACACACCACTTCAACACACACCACAACCACTGCCTTACCACCACCACCAAAAATCACCTCACCTCCTAAAACAACTTCACCACCATCATCACCTCCTGCTAAAAAGCAGAAGACATCATATGTTACAACATCTTCTGTAATGGCAACAGTGGTTGAAACACCAGTTGTTTCAACAACTGTTAGTCAGCCACATTCCACCACTCAAATCAGTACCTCACAACCATCCAACACACCATCAGCCTCTCCTAAACAAAAAAGGAGAAGGATAATTTTGCCTGATGATGAGTCTCCATCACCACCACCTACATCATCACAATCTCATGCACTTGTAAATATTCCAAACCCTGCTCGTCTCTCTTCAGCCCAAGTTCAACAGCCAATCCTTGCCATTGCTCCTGCAGGATTTCAATTTCCTCTAGAACTTATAGCAGTCAGAGAAGAGATCAAATCCTTCTACTTTGAGGATGACCCTGCTAAAAGGAGTTTGCCATCAGTTGAAGGATATCCTAGGCCTAACAACATTGAAGAATACTTGAAAGTCAAGGTTCAACAGGCAGAGGATATTTCCAAAAAGAACTCACAAGGAAAAACTGACAAAGAAATTCAAAGGCACTATCAATTTCTACTCACTCAAGTCAGATCCTTGGAGCAGTTTGCAAAGAATGTTTGTCAACAGATATCAGAAAGAACAGATGAGTCATTAAGAAAAGACTATCTTGACAACATTATGGCATACAAGAAATATAAGGGGGAAAATACATGTACAAAGAATGGACCATTCCTGAGCTTGAAAGTGAATTAGCCAGGATTCATGAAATGATTAAAAACAAGGTCAAACACACTCCTCCAAATTGGGCAAAGTATAAGAAGAATGTACCTGAAAAAACATTGGAGCTGAAGAGAATGAAAGAGGAGTTAATTGATGCTGATTATGGGTCTAAAAATCAAGTGATGAGATGGAAAGAAGATAAAGTCAGGGCCACCTACAAGAGGTTGGAGGAACTAAGGAAGAAAGATCCAAGGGTTCCACAAAAACCTGATTATTCTAAAGGAGAGGTTTCAACAAGACCACCAAAGCTGCAAATCAAGAGAGCCACTGCTCCAGCTGGTGCTGCCATCTATAAAAGAAGACAACAAAAACAGTTGGATGCTGAAACAGTGGAACAGCTAATTGCTGGAGATGACCTTGTAAAAGAAGGTATTAAAAAGATGATAGCTGAAACTCTTGGATTAAATCAACCTGCAAGCACTGCTCAGCCAGTCATCACTAGGCCAGCATCACCAAACTCCTCATTCAATAAAAATTCTCCCAAGAAACCCACCAAACTCAAAAGTACTAAAGTGGAAAACTGATAAACTGACCCATGTACTGACAGTGATCAAGTCTAGTGGAGAAGTGAAGAAAATAACAAGGGAACAATCACTTGGCCTAAGTATTGAAGATTTGCAGGATCTCCTTGATCTTCCACTTTGTAGGGATGAAGATGACACAGAAGCCTTAGACTTTGAGTTACAACTCAAAGGGCAAATAAGGGAACTGTTGATGAGGCAATAAAGATATACTAATAATGAAGTGTTTTGGCATTATCTGTTCCAGGGGGAGATTGTTGGGATTGAACCCTATCAGAGGAACAGATAATAAAAGCCAAAACTGGATCAGAGCAGTGGATCCAGAATAAGCAGAAGTTATGTTTTCATTTTCTCCCCTTGAAAGTGGTTTCAACATCTGATGACCTCCAATCCACTGATCATTACAATTGCTGACCTACAACTGCTGATCAAGTCAAAGACTGATGAAGACTAAAGCTCTGCTGATCAATCTACTGCTATGGTTCAAGCACTGCCGGATATATCAAGTACTGCTGGAGTCACAACAGTGGAAGGATAAAGCAGTAGTTTAGTTTGTTTATGTAATGAAATGTAATCAGTTGTTAGCATAGCAGTGTTTGTATTAGATCAGTGCTTAGTGTTTGTTAGGAGGTTAGATGTCACTTTCATGGTGACGTCAGCAAAGATGCCACAGTGGTTTGTTCGTGCCTATAAATAGAACAGTGCCCTGTACTGTTCTATTAGCTCTCTTCATCACTTTCATTCCTGTACGAACAAATCATTGTGAGCTCAGGCTGAGGGGGAGTTTGTTACATACTTGTAAATTGTAATTGAATCTTGTAATAAATTCAAGCATTCGGTTCAATGTTAAACTTGTATGTTGAAAGCAATTCTCCTGTTTGATTGTGTGCAAAGTTTGCTATCATTTATATTCTGCTGCATTACTCATTCATCTTTCATCTTAATTCAAACATAAAACACAATCAATCCAAACTCAGATCCTAACACGAAGCTTGCTTGATGATGATTTAAAACATGATCTAGCAAGTATGAGGATGGATCTTGAAAAATCTATGAATAACATCCTTTATGTTAAGTATGAACTTGAAGATGAACATAATTTTGTGTAGGATGATGATTCCTACAAGTTGTAAATCTTAAAAATATAAGATTTCAAAAATAAAAGTTTCAAGAAACTAAAGTTTTATTTCAAGATTTAACAAGACTTGGTTTTTAAAAGAAAGTAACCACGTTTTATGTGTTAAAATGAAGCTAGTAAAGTGTATGGAACATGAAAGATTCAAGAAGATTAATTTTTGTAAAAATGGATTACAAGTTGTAAAGACGGAAATTTTGTAAGAAAGAGTTTTATGAAATTAAAACCATGGATTTAGTGTTATTAAACCTTGTTAAACACCATGTTAAATTACTACAAGATTTTACAAACTTCAAGTTCATACCATATTGTGAAAGTGCATGTTTATGGCTATGGTAAGTTGTAGGTTGATTGTTGATGATTGATGATAAATTTTTGAAAAGAAAATGATATGCTAATAAGCATGGAAACCTCCATTTTCAAGGGAAACTATGGCAAATTTTTCGTAAAAATTTAACACTTAGAAAAATATTTTTAAACAAGTGTTTACAAGTAATTTTTGATCATGGTTTTAATGTAAAAATTTGCCATAATTTTTGTTATAAAAATTACAAGTATTGGATGTTGATTTTTGGATAATAAAAATGGCTAAGTATATATTTAGGAAAATATATATTTAGAAGTCACAAAAATTATGTGTTACATGTATATTGCTTGTATTAGTTATACTAAAAATTAGGAGCTTTGAAAATAATATATCACAGTAAAATACTAAAAATTGTAATACGAAATATTACCAAAATAACAAGAAAAATAAATATATAACTTATACCCGAATAGTGGACGTATCGGACAATGGACATTTTGCTCAAAGTGTGAGAAGTGTATTATAACACTATATATAATACTATATAACACCATATAAACACCGTATAACAATAAGTAACACCATATAATACCATATAACACTTTGTAACACTATATATCATTATATAACAAATATAATACACTTCTCACACTTCCTACAAAGTGTACAAAGTCATAAAACACCACAATTTCAGCCATAAAACACATTCAAAAGTCATAAATAACAGAGTGAAAATCACTAAAACACAATATCTAAACCCTAATAATCCATAAAAACTTTAAACAAACCATGATAGAACTATGAATATAAAACACAACATGATACTCAACATAAAACACATTAATGTTGATCATTCGATAATCAAAACCTTATCATCCAAAACAAAACACAAAACCCACAAATATGGAGTTTTAGTAATCTTCATTTTGTTATTTGTGAGTTTTGGGTGTGTTTTATGGTTGGCATTAGAGTGTTTTATGACTTTTTACACTTTGTAGGAAAAATAAACTTTGTAGCCAACTCTCACCCTATATATATATATATATATATATATATATATATATATATATATATATATATATATATATATATATATCAGAAATAAATTCGTAACTTGACAAATGTGATAAACGGTATTTTTGAAACCGAAGAAACGACAAAATATGAAATTTTCCAATTATTATAAAATATATCATATTTTGTCAAAGTAGAAAATATATTATTTTTGAAGTGGGAGAAAATATATATTTTCAATGACAACTCAAAAATATATTATTTTGGTGAAAACTAAAAATATATATATTTTTCTAGGTTAAATCTTAAAATTATATTATTTTTAAGATATATATGGAAGTATACATATTTTTGCCAAATAAAATTTATAGATATTTTTCTATAAAAATCCTCTTAAAATATATATATTTTAAGGATATAAAGTTGGTGATTTTTAATTATACAAAAATAATATTCCGGAAAATTACACATAAAGTTAAGTATAAAATACTTAATAAATACAAGAAAATACGTATTCCTATAGTATAAATACATACCAGAATACGCTACCAATACTTGGCAAAATACGCAAATACAAGTATACCTATAATTGGAAAATATATATGTGAGAACCACATGACAAATCAAGTTAAAAATAAATTATTTTTAACAATATTCCAAATAATTGGAATGGAAATAGCTTAAGTTAAAATATCCTTATTTTAACTAATAATTATATAATTTGGAATTTAGAATGTACATCAAGCTTATAACTCAAAGTATATAAAATTCCAAAATAAGTCTTAATAAATAACTAAGGCTAAGAGTCGTTACACGACCTAAACGTCTAATAAAACGTAGCACGTGTGTAGGTAATAGTACGACCCGGGAACTTTGAGCTTACAAGACAGCTGACGCAAACTTGTGAGTTCATGTCCCCCTTTTCTTTTAACTGTTTTCGGATTTATAACTTTCGGGGGTGGAATACATGTTACAAATATTTCAATGGTATGGTTTAGCTAAGGAATGAACTGTTAGATCATGTGGATGGGTAGGCGCACACTTAAGACCATTAATCTTTGTTTAAAGACCGAGGGGCATGAGTGGTAGATCTATCTGGGTGTTGCGAGCCCCACGCATGGGTCCTAGTGTGGCCGAATGTGGTGACTATGTCGTTCTAGCCGGGTGGACCGGTACAAAATCTGCTAGGTTTAAGCCTTCCTACGCCATTGCACACATATTAACGTCCTTGCAAAACATTAATTGATCTGTTCATAGATGCTTTACATACCGGTTATCAAATGAATACTTTCAAATGATTACAAGTTTATACGAGCTCACATATAAACACATGAACTCGCTCAACTTTTGTTGATATTTTCAAATTAGATGTATTTCAGGAAACTAAATGGATCTGGCGGCATTGAGAAAGTTTTCAAGAAGTAAATTCAAGATTTGGTGTCATCCTATTTTGGAAGGGTTTGATTTGTATATCTTATCCTGGATAAGATATATGAAGCAAAGCCATGGTCTAACAGTCTTTTGTTAAAATTCCCTTATGGAACTTGTTACTATTTTGGATGGTTGTAACCTAACTTAAAAACTTATGTTTGTAATTTTTCAAAAACTTATGAATGGATGAACATCATATTTTATTCATATAGTTGTTTATTATAATTGAATGCAATGGTATTGATCAAGTCATACACACACGCTTCAGCAAAAGTCAGGGTGTGACAGATTTAGGAATTATGTACGATATTTGATGTTTGTAGTTTAGTCCAAATGTTTCATTTTTCACCTGTGGGTCTAAAAAGGTTTCACCGTTGCCATTTTAGTCTACTAAGTTAAATTCATCCATTTATTCTGTTAACGTGTAGGGCAATTCAGTTATTTTATACGTAATTATGTTAACTAGAAGAGCAATTCCGCAATATAAAATGACTGAATTGCATTTCTCAAAAATCCAAGGCATCGTCCATCTATGATCCCCCAAAATCCTCAAATGGAGAGAACGGATCTGTTGAAACTAGTTCGAGAACTACATGATCAACTCGAAAGAACAAACATTTCGAATCCTCAACAAGTTCCTTCGTACTATAATCACATTTTGAACAATCCGAGAAGATACGACCAACGAATGGAGTTTTCCGACGAAGCAACGTCGGTGAACATATACATACACATATTGTTATATATATATAAAAGGCCACCTCATCATGACACCTTATAAAAAACAAGTCACTTCATCAAAAAAATGGCCACGTCAAGAAAAAAACTAACCAAGTTAGTGCAAAGTTAACAGAGTGGTGCCAGCACAGACTGACAGTTAAGTTGGAGGTGTCGGGCGTCAAAGTGTTAGTTGGGGGTGGCAGTGGCCAATGGTCGATAGTTGGGGGTGATAAAATCCAATAACCCTTAAATAAAACAACAAAAAACTTATCTAAGACATAACTTGGTTTTTAACTAGAAGAATCCGACAAAAAAAATGGTCCAACCCTTTTTCTCTTGAGAAATCGCGCCATAACTTCTCTACGCATGGTTCTTATCACATATAAATTTGCTCCGTAAGTTCATAAAACAACACTAAACATTTAAACAAAATAAACAATCATGTTCAACCAATACCATAGTCCATAATTTTCAATTTTAATTTTCAAACATTCAAGTCCTAGTTTAAAATGTTGATTAATAACCATTTAACAAACAAAGATTAAAATAAAACAACAAAATCATTAAATACAAGTCTAGAACAACTAAAAAACATCAAAAAACATAAAAAGATCAAAATCTTGTACATTTATATTTTCTCCTAATCACCACATAAAACAACAAAAAACATTCAATAAAAAAAGGATAAATCTTTGGTTTGGGCTTAGGTAGTTGGGTTAATAAAATTAGATTGTAGATTGGGTTAAGTAAAGTAAATAAGTAGTTAAAGAATAATTATACAAATTATGTTATATACTTATATATTCATAATAATCAGTGTTTAATTTTTTTTTTTTTATAAATTCATGATATTTTTTTTCTAAGGTGGGTGGTTGAAATTTTTCAAGAGGTGCGGTTGAAAAAAATCCAAGGGGTGCGGTTGAGATTTTCGATGAAAATTAGCTCTAAAAACCTTTTTTTCAAGGGATGCAGCCGCCCACCCACCATCGTAAGCAGGGGCGGACCTATTGGTTGTGGTGGGTGGGCGGGCGCCCCCCTTAAATTTTTTTTAGTGTTATTCGTGTGTGAAAATCCAGAGCGCACCCCATGAAATTTTGTAATCACCTCTTGATACGAAAGGAGAGAGAGTGAAGAGAAGGTGTATGATGAAAAAGAAGTCATTTTATATTGACTGGAATTTTTTCCGGGTAACTAGAATACTGGTGGCATGTAGGGCTGTAAACGAACCGAACGAACACGAAAAGGCTATGTTCGTGTTCGTTCGTTAGGAAATTTGGATGTTCGTGAACTGTTCGTGAACTGTTCGCGAACACATGACGAACAGAAGTTTGTGTTCGTGTTCGTTCGTTAAGGAATTTTGGTTGTTCGCGAACAGTTCGTGAACACTAACCACGAACACAAATGAACTTTAATTTTGAAAACTAAAAAAGACACCGTTAATCTTAAACATTGTACAGAAAGAAAATAGTTAAATATAACCATTTAAATGTTGAAGGGATGGATGATATTGGGTTTAATCGATTGGAGATAGGCTGAATGAAGGAGCGTGATATCAATGAGGGAGAGGGTCAGAGAGAGGGAAATACATATGGAGGAAAATAAAAAATTAAATTTTTTTAGAAAAATAAACATAAAAAACCGAACACGAACGGACATAAAGGAACGAACACGAATGAACATAAACGAACATATTACCGAACGTTCAAGAACGCAGTCGAACGAAAGAGACCTTTGTTCGTGTTCGTTCGTTAAGCTTATCGAACGAAATTTTTTGTTCGTGTTCGTTCGTTAAGCTTATTGAACGAACATAAACGAACTTCCCGCCGAACGGTTCACGAACTGTTCGCTGAACGTTCCGTTCGTTTATAGCCCTAGTGGCATGGATTTTGTGAAGAAGATAACTTAAAGGTGAAAATTGTGTTATTAATTATTTATGGTTTTAAACGTTTCATTTATTTATGTTAAGGGGGAATCCCAAAGTTGAAAAGTGAAAAGTAAGAGTCCCTGTGGTTTGTTCATTTTTTACCTTTAGTCCCTAACTTTCTAAAATTACAGCTATAGTCCCAAACTTTTGCAATTTCATTCCCGGATAGTCCTTGACGTGAATGAGGATTAGTTATTGGTGTTAAGTGGGTGCGAAATTACAAAAACACCCTTAATGTTAAAATTAAAAATTAAAGCATAAAAATAAACTTTAAGTAGACCCACCTAAATAATAAAAACAAATTAATTATAAAATCTTATGAGCCCACCATCTTATCTTCATTAGGGTTGGCAAATCGTGTCTTAGCAGGTTTAACAGGTATCTGATAATGCGAACAACAAAAATTTTAAACATGAATGTGACTCGTTTAACTACTTTATATACAATGTCTATAAGACATATGTATATTTTATGCACCTAGAAGGAGAAATAATTGATCCCAACTTTCAAATTTTGATTATTTTAAAAAACGTAAAAAATCACTTGGTGTACTTTTCTGTTATCGTGTCTTAGCAGGTTACCTACAGGTTACCTATTGCTAGCCCTAATCTTCATTACCCCCAACAACACCACCATCAACCACTCATCCCCACCTTCTCCTCACCTCCACCATCTCTCTCCTACCGGTGGCCCTCTAGTTGACCCAACCAGACAGACAATGGGTCTGTGGATGCGGGTCTCTCTCTACCATTATCTATATTTCTCTTAATTCTGGTGGCCCTTTGGTTTCCAATGATGGTAGTGAAGACAACACGCGGTGGCGCACGTCGGAGCACATATGTGCATCAATAGGTGACCAAATCGACCCTGATTTAGTGACAATTCTTGGGTTTAGGGAGTAGATCTAGCGGCGGAGGCGGTGATGGTTGAGGGTTTTTGTTTAGATCGGATCGGATCGGATCGACGGCCACTAGTGAAGGTTTCATGGCCACCGGCAGCTCGACTCTGACCAGTGACCCCCTCAGTAGTTCCAACTTCAGTGGACAATTCATGGATTTAATCCTAGTCAATCTTGTTTACTTTCTTGAATTTTACTCAATTTTGTTTAATTATTTTATCCCACTTGCATCGAATTATAAAAAAAGCTAAGAGGTTTATGAATTCTTACAAAAGTAGGTAGGGGTAATTTCCAATATATATCACATCAACACCTAGAGCTTGTGATCAGTTTGGATTAATATTCTGATATAGATATTGCTCGATGATACAAAATTTTGGTTTTGGTGGATTCCAGTAAGTAGACAAATTACAAAAGTTTTGGTTTTTTGGTGGATTCAGTAAGGAAATTGATACAAATTTTTTTTTAGCCCTACAGTGTGTTTATGTTTGACAGAGAAATAGAGATGGTAGAGAGAGATGGTGTAGAAAGGGTGATGGTGGAGATGAGGAGGATGGTGGGGATCGCTGGTTTATGGTGGTGTATAGGGTAAAGAAGATGAGGACGGTGGGCCCATAAGATTTTTTTTAATTAATTTGTTTTTATTGTTTAGGTGGGGCCTACTTAAAGTTATCTTTTAGTTTTTAATTTTTAATTCTAATAGTAAGGGTGTTTTTGTAATTTCACACTCATTTAACACAAAAAACTAACCCTCATTCGCGTCAGGGACTATTCAGGAACGAAATTGCAAAAGTTGAGGACTATAGCTGTAATTTTAGAAAGTTAGGGACTAAAGGTGAAAAATGAACAAACCACAAGGACTATGCGAACATTTTTCTCTACTATTAATTACTAATCAGTTTTTCTTTATGCTTTTTAAACGTCAAGTTAAAAAATGACTTGTTTTCTTTATTAATTAATCTAATAATATTGTTTTTGAACGATTTAACTAATCTAATCTAATACAACTTTTCATTTTTTAGTTTTATTTTACTTTTCTTTTCATTAATTTTTTTCGATTCTATCTTAATGAATAAATGTGCGTGATGTGATATATACCCGTCCGTGTATTACACGGATTGAACAATTTGAAATATATAATAAATAAGTCTATAAATAATTTTCGTAAATACAAACAAATAACAAAGATATTTAGACACCAAATTAAGATGAAAGAGATAATACAAAAATGATGATGTTAGTATTACACTAACATCATTAAAAAAAACTTCAAATAAAACAATTAATATACCAATAAACTATTGTTTTCAAAGTGAATTCCCAAATAAAATGATGGAAAAAGTAGAACGTAAATCAAACTATTGTTTCTACAATGGACAAAATCAAACAACTTGTATGCTGAGTTTTTAAGAATTTTAAATGCCCAATGCATTTATAATGACGTTTAACAAACTTTTATTGATAATTTAAAATTTTAGTTTGACTATCTTTCTTTTATATGACCCGACCCGACCCGACCCGACCCGCACAACACTGAAAAAAAATTATTATATAGCGGCAGACAAACTACCCTTAAAACATTCCGCACCCTATGGCAAAAATTCATGGGTCTGCCATCGATCGTAAGTAGGCCCGCCCCTGATTGAGAGAGATGGTGTGAATTTAACATAACCGATGTAATAGCATTGCCATAAATATTATATCTATAGTGCTCGATGTAACAATGTCATTTTTAAATTCAAAGCCCATGATATCTTCGTTCAATGAATTTTAATGTCCCATCTTTCTATCTAATTTAGTTCTCTTTTCGTTGCATTGATCACCAAAGTTCATCATTTCCGCTTGTTTTAGCTCGTTATCCTTTTAAACCTACAAAATATAAAAAATGATATAAAGTAGCATATTTTATAAGCAATCAGTGCCAGCATTAAGAGTTATATAATATGCAATAACATGTATATAAACTGCCTCAATAAAAGTCTAACAAATCATACTTAATCTTCTCATCCAATATCAATTTGAGTGCCTCTCTATTCCTTCCCTCGACAATACGAGTTTCCACGTGTTTACATGTGTCGTCATCTGTCTCCTTCGCACATGCCTAAACCTTCTCAGGTATTTTAACTCTTAGCTCATCCACAATGTGTGTCACCCCCAATCTATCCCGATATACCTCATTCCTTATTCGAACCAACCTTATGTACCCACACATCCACCTCAACAAGTCAACATCCTCAATTTTGCTATCTCTAACATTGGTGTTTATGTCTTATTGTGGCCAAACTATCAGTTCCGTATACCATAGGCGTGAACTAAAAAGTAAAAAGGGTGAAAGATGAAAATTACTAAAAGAAGAGTAAAGTACAACCAGTGTCTTTTACGTTTGCATGAAATTACAACCGATGTCCTTTAACTAAAGAAATTACAGACTCTATCCTTTATGTTACCGGTTTTTAACACGTTATATTCTTTAGACCTAACCTAGTTAAGTTTTTTGGTTAAATCTTACGATGTACCTCTCATATGAGGGCAACATGGTCTTTTCATCTCAAGGGGGAAATCGAAATTCACGATAAATTGAGATGAAAAGACCATGTTGCCCTCATGTGAGAGGCACATGGTAAGACTTAACCAAAAAACTTAACCATGTTAGGACTAAAAGACATAACATGCTAAAGTCTGCTAACATAAATGACAGAGCCTATAATTTCTTTAGTTAACGGACCCTGTTTGTAATTTTATACGAACTTAAAGGACACCGGTTGTAATTTAGTCCCAAAAAGAAAGAAAAGCGTGTTTTGAAATTGAAACCTTGTTGCCAAAGAAATTGGTGTTGAAATTAAGGACATATTTTTCTTTAAAGGGCCCATGCTTGATGGGTTCTAACTTTTAAGATTAGTTTTTGCCGTCCAGACAGTGTCAACGGTTTATTAGTTCAAGTCTTGTTGGAGAATACTAATCGTCCCTTTTCAATACTTCAGTTCTGATCTTCATCAATACTTGATTTAAGTGCTGCTCAGAAGTCAGAATCTTCCGTGGTATGTAAAACTATATCCTTTACATACTTTTGCGTTGATCAGTTTGATTATTAGACTGGAAGTAATGGTGTGGGGAGGATGGGCCGCCACGTCACCCGCTACGTAAGCGGGTGTGAGGATGGGCCTAAAGGGGATGGACCAAGGGTGTGGGGATGGGGCTAAATATATATATATATATATGTATGTATGTATAGGTATCAGGTATGTGTGTGTTGGAGGGGGACGTCGAGAACGGCTGCAGGTTAACGCGGAAGACGGGGACGGGCCAAGGGGGGCGGTGTTCCAGGGCGGCGCCGTGCCTCGCCGGCCCTTGGCCGTCCCCCATACCGACTGGCCTTAAAGTCGCCCTTATGGCAGATTTTGATACTTTGATAGCTATATATGTTTCTATTCTACAAAGAACACAATGATTTAGATAAAGATCCATAATTCAAGTCAATTTAAAAAAAATGGCTGATTTAATAAAAGCTTGCTTTTAGTCTTATTTGACAATGTCATTCGTCTGTTTAGTTCGCTTTAGACCTCTAAAAAGGCAGAGCCGCAACGTATGGAAGGATGATCACATATGAGATATTGAGATGTTAATCATTTTAGAATCTCGCACATATTCAACACTATCATAATTCACTTGTTGTTTGGACTTGACTTAACTCAAAACTGCCCTCTGAAAGTAATTCTTTTGTTTCCTTTCAGTTTAAAAAATGTCTCAAAAAGATAAAGGAGTCGCGATTGGTATTGATCTTGGAACGACGTACTCTTGTGCCGTTGTCTGGTTTGATAGAAAAAACCGAGTAGAGGTCATACCTAATGAACAGGGAAACAATACCACCCCGTCTTGTGTAGCATTCAATGATACAGAGTTATTGGTAGGAGAGGGTGCAAAAAACCAGATTGCAAGGAACCCTACCAACACTGTGTTTGGCAAGTCCTTTAAGATCTTATTCTACATTTTCTTTTGGTATAGAATTGCACAAGTATAAAGCTTGGTTAAACCTGAAAGCTGATATTGGGCTGAAATTTGTTTGAATTACAGATGTTAAGCGGTTGATCGGGTGCAGATTCCGTGATCCTCAAGTGCAAAGGGACATGGAGTTGTGGCCTTTCAAGATTGTTGAAGGGCCTGCAGAGAAGCCAAATGTTGTAGTTGAGTTGAAGGGTGAAAAGAAGAAATACACACCTGAAGAATTATCTGCAATGGTTCTCAAGGATATAAAAGAGTCTGCTGAAGCATTTATTGGAAGAGAGGTAACAGATGCTGTGATAACTGTTCCTGCTTATTTCAATAACAATCAACGAGAGTCAACAAAGGAAGCAGGAGTCCTTGCAGGCCTTAATGTGCTGCAACTGATAAACGAGCCTACGGCAGCTGCAATTGCTTACGGTTTGGACCATATGGCTGACCAAACATGGCATAACGACAGAAATGTTTTAGTGTTTGATTTGGGTGGTGGAACCTTTGATGTATCTCTTTTGAAAATAAGTAAAAAAGGAGTGATTGATGTCAAAGCAGTTGGAGGTGACACTCATTTAGGCGGTGAGGATTTTGACATGGTACTGGTTAATTACTGCATAAAAGAATTCGAGAAAAAACACAAGGAAGCTATACGAAGAAATCCAAGGGCAATGGGGAGGTTGAAAGTTGCCTGTGAGAAAGCAAAGAGGGATTTGTCGTCAGCTATATCTGCTTCAATTGATATGGACTGCTTGTATGAGGGAAATGACTTTTCCATTAGAATAAGTCGAGCCAAATTCGAGGAACTAAATTCAACTTATTTTGAGAAATGCATTGAACTAGTGGAAAAATGTTTGCTTGATGGGGAGATAAAGAAGAACAACGTGGACGAGGTGGTGATTGTTGGGGGGTCGACTAGGATTCCCAAAGTACAACGATTGGTGGAGGAGTTTTTCGATGGAAAGACACTTTGCAAGAGAATGAACGGCGATGAAGCTATTGCTTCCGGTGCTGCACTCTTGGCTGCAAGGTTAAGTGGAGGTAATGACAATGATAATGATAATGGGGTGTGGGATATTGTGTTACAGGACGTCACTCCTCTTTCGTTAGGTATAGCAACCGAGAAAAATGGAGTATATGGAAGCATGGCTGTAGTTATCCCCAGGAACACATCCATACCGACATGCAAGAAAGAAATATATTATTCACGTATCAACAAAACATCAGTAGTTATCTTTGTGTATCAAGGCGAGAACATCAAAGTCAAGGACAATGTATTACTTGGAAAGTTCCGCCTTGACAACCTTACGCTAGGTTCAAATGGGATGTCGCAGCTAGAGATTTGGTTCAATATAGATGCTAATGGGATCCTTATAGTGTCTGCACAGGAATTATCCACAGGCCAATCAAAATCAATTACAATTGCTAAGACCTGAAATTGGTCCAACCAATGTGATCACTTTTGTATATTCTAACTAATATTTGTGTTGACGTCCTATCATTTCCTATTTTTATGTATATGTGTTTCTAAAAACAAAAAATAAAAAAAATAATCTTGCTAATTTTTTCTGGCATTTTAGGATATAAAAGGTCACAACACCAATATAAACATGGATGAAAATATTCGTTTACAAGATGGATCTTTTGGGTTGCTAAATCAACCCAACAACATATCCTCATGATCCAATGATTTCAATCCTGAAATACCTGTAAAAGCTATAAAGTATTAACAATAATAGTAATAAATAACTAGTAATAAAATGTACCCTTTTAAAATCTAATCAAATAATAACATCAAAATAACAATTGAGCTGTTATAGCTAGGGCT
Source organism: Helianthus tuberosus (assembly GCA_030545235.1). Classification (NCBI taxonomy): domain Eukaryota; kingdom Viridiplantae; phylum Streptophyta; class Magnoliopsida; order Asterales; family Asteraceae; genus Helianthus; species Helianthus tuberosus. The sequence goes on along the minus strand of CM060407.1, from coordinate 151,769,669 downwards.
GTAAACGAACCGAACGAACACGAACACGGCCTTGTTCGTGTTCGTTCGTTAAGGAAATAAATGTGTTCACGAACGGTTCATGAACACTTACCGAACGAGATTTTATGTTCGTGTTCGTTCATTAAGGAAATGAGCGTGTTCACGAACGGTTCACGAACACAAACGAACACAAATAAATTAGGCAAACTCAACGAAGGATAAAGATAGATGGCCCAGAAAGTAGCACTCGAACTTGAAACCCTTATTGTGGAACGAAGGTCGATCGTATTCGTAGATGTAAATAATGAGAAATGAATGGGAAATGATGCATAAACAAGGTAAAAGTAGGTTTCCTAATTTAATTGTTAGGCAAAATAAAATAAATAAAAGTTTAATAATATAGAAAGTACAAATAAAATATAAGAAAGTAGAAAGATCTTCAATTAAAACACAAACATACGAACATAAACGAACGCAAATCAACGAATGTTCACGAACACGTTCACGAACACCTTACCGAACGTTCACGAACACAATCGAACGAACGAGACCTCTGTTCATGTTCGTTCATTTAACTAATCGAACGAAATTTCTTGTTCATGTTCGTTCGTTTATTAAACGAACGAACATAAACGAACTTCCCGCCGAACCGTTCACGAACTGTTCGCTGAACGTTCGGTTCGTTTACAGCCCTAGTTATAGCAAAAGAAAATACACGCACATAATATGTAGATAGATATATTTATTTATAATAAATTAAATTTTAGATATAGATTTTTTTAAGTAAACTGCAATTTGCATCTCTAAGGAAAGAGTCCGCTATCAACTTGAGTCCCCAAAATGAAAATTTCCCTGCCTGAGTTCTTGTCTTTTAAAAAGTGCTACATGTTGAGTCTCTCCGTTAAGAATTCGTTAGTTTGACCATTAAGTCAAAGGGCATTCTAGTAATCTCATCATATTTAAATTAAAAAGAAAATACAAATTCAATAATAACTTCCAGAATGTGGATCTTCAATTATTTTCCAGATCTTCATTTAAATAACTTTGCACATTATCATCATCATCATGAAACAAGGACAAAGAACCCAGATCTACCTATCTTCATCAAAATGTTTCACCAAGAACACACGAAGAACAAAACCTCATCATCATCACTTCATCAACATCATCATCATCATCATCATCATGACAATTGAAGGTTAGATTCATCTCCATCACTCTCTGAAAATTGAAGGTTTGATGATCAAGTTGCAGGTAAATCGGAGATTCAGCTCGATTCAATTGTTCGAATCGTTATCCTGGATCTTAAAACTTTTTCAACTTCTGAAACAAACCCTTTACATTATGCATCCACTTTCACAAATCCCATAAAGCTTTTTTTTTATTTAGTTCATGGAATTGGAGATATTTGAGGGTTTTAAGGGATTGGGCTTCGAATTGGGGTTTGTTTTTTTTAATAAAAGAAAATGGGTTTTGATAGTTTAATGATTAATGTACACACGAGAGTCGATGTTGAGAGGGAATGGGGAATATTAAGGTTGTTTTGTATCCTAATTTCATGTGATTATAGTGTGCTCTGCTCTCTTATTCTATAACACCATCTATACTGGTTAATGTTCTAAGGGGGCATTTTTTTTTTTTTTGGTCATATCAATATGACTTTTCAGAAAATGTGTAACGGTTAATGCATTTTAATGCTCATTTCATTCAATACTTTATATGTTTTTTTCCTTTTTGAGCATTATTCTAGAAATACCCCTCCATTTCCATGCCTCTATAACGCCCGGGGAATGGTGTTGGGGGCGTTACCAAACCCTTTATATCCTATAATGCCCATTACGCATGGCCTAACCTATTCACAAAATGTGAGGTTATTTGATTTGGTATAATAACAATATTGATTCTTGAATTCATAATAATAATAATGGATCTTGAATTCTGGTGTATGGGATCTTGAATTTTGGGGAAAATTGAATATGCAATATGGATCTGTGAGTTTATTTTAGGGAAATATGGAATATGGATCTTGAATTCTGGTGTATGTTATGAGGTTATTTGAACATGACGATGATGGATCTGTGAGGTTATTTGAAGATGATGATGATGATAATTTGATTTTATAAATAATAATAATAAACAAAAAAAAATAAGCTTGGGGACACAAGGATATAAGGGTAATATAGTCATTTCAATGACAAAAAGTAACGGAGTACGCTCCAGGGACTTAAAGTGTAGCGCTTTTACATGGCTGAGGACGCAACAAGCAAAATTTTCATTTTGGGGACTCAAGTTGATAGTGGGCTCTTTCCTCATGGACGCAAATTGCACTTTACTCTAGATTTTGTGATTTGTTTTAAATCTTAAGTTAGGAGTTTAGAAATCATGTTGCATTTGAATATGTATTTGTATTTCTATGTTGTTATCCGTTGCTGCGCTATTTTTCTCCTTCAGTTTCTTTATTTTTAACAGGTTTTCAAGGGTAAAGATGAAGTGTGAGAGAGTTAAGAAATAACTTAGCAATGTATTTAAATTAATAGTAATTTTGTAAACACTTTAAAATGTTTAGGAAATTATATTCTTGATTTGACTATGTAAAGGTGACACGTCGACCCTAGCTTGGTCAGCGTGTTACAAATTCATTCACTTTCTTTATGAACTCTTGCTATAAAGAGTTAAGTTCATGTACAAAGTGTTTTATCGTACAAAACGTACAAAAGGCATGAAAAAACCAATAAAACGCGGTGGCATTTTCGTAATTATTTACTCTTAGAGTGATTTTGATCTTGTAGAGTAATTTTGTAAAATGTTCTTGTAGGGTAATTTTGATCTTGTTGAGTAATTTTGTAGAGTATTATAATTACTCTACAAATGATCTTGTATGGTAATTTTGATATTGTAAGGTAATTTTGTAGAGTATCATAATTACCCTACAAATGATTTTGTAGAGTAAGTTTGAATTGTATGTTGTTTGATAAACTTGCAGAGTAATTTTGATATAGACTTATAGAGTAATTTTGATGCACTTATAGAGTAATTTTGATAATTACCATACAACATCAAAATTACTCTACATGAACATTTTACAAATTTAATCTACAAAATCAAAATTACCATACAAGATCATTTGTAGAGTAATTTTGATAATTACTCTATGAGTAAATAATTACAAAAATGTCACCACGTTTTTTCAGCAAAACTTTCGGTTCGTGCGTTTTGTACGTTAAAGTTATTTGTATTTGATCTTTTATCTTAGCTATAAATGATCTCACAATTTAATCGAAGCTAATGACAAATGTTGATTAATACCACATTATATCCATAATGGGCGTTGCACGCCCCCACTTGACGTGAGTGGGCGTGGATCATAGGGCATGGCCACAACCATAGAGAAAGGGGCAAGTTATTTCAAATTCTTTTTTTTATTTTATTCAACCGATCAAAATACACCACTTTAACTCACTTTGTTCCCATACTCACAATGCATCGTTACACCCCTTTCATGGGGTGATTTTTTGCCGTTTTAAAACTTAAATTCAAAATCTCTTAGTTTGTAATCATATTACATTTTAATGGAATAATTGAATTAGGTGAAAAAAAAAAATTCTTACATTTGCTCTTTGCCACTTCCACACACTAAATGTCACTAAATCAGTTTTAACCGATTTAAGAGGTAACAAGTTATTTTTCTAGAATGCTCATTGCTTCTTAAATATATGTTATTTCTGTTAGAATTATAATTACTGCATTAGTTATTAAACTTTAGTTATGTTTATTATTGTTATTATTCGGTTATGTAAGTATGTTTAACATATAATTAGGATGTTTACTTATTAGATTAGATGATAAGCGGTTTTAGGATGATAAGCGGGTCAAGTATTCAAGTCAAACTGCAATGGCAGTTACCCGCCAAAATAAACCGCCATTATGTATGTTTAAATATTGCCGGGAATCATTTCTACCGGTTATCAAGACATTTTCGTTCACTGAACTTGTCCAATTATTCGTTTGATTTCTCTGTAAGCATTTCGTTGCATTTGTTTCCTTGAATTACTAGTAAACATCATGTCTGCAAGTTTGCATTATTCTTCCGCTGCAAATATTTATGGTGATGTTTCGGATTTCCAACATAGTGGTATCAGAGCCACTTCAAGGAATCAATCTGAAATCATACCAAACTCTACCACTCTCCCTTGCCAACACTGCACCGATGAACAAGACGAAAGAAACAGGCGAAACTCTCGCATAAGGCTATGTTATTATTGTCACTTACCGGGTCATCAAATCTACAATTGTAAGGCTAAAGAAAATGATGAAGTAACGCAACTATTAAGGCAGGCTATCAATGCCGGGATTAAACGACAAGAAGAAGATGTACACTGCCGAGATGAAATGATTGTCACTGGTACCGATGGTGGACAATGGGCAGAGATATGGTACGTTAATCCATCGTTTAATCATCATTTTTCAGGCAATATCAATGTTTTTAAAAGGGTAAGGCATATGATGGGAGTAGAAACAAGATCCGGTATGAACAATTTCCTGTTCATAAGAGGGGTAGGATCGGTAGAAATGAAAACTGGAAACGAAACGCTAAATATTCAAAGTGTTTTTTATTCACCGGAAATCGACCGGAATGTACTTAGTCTTGATCAGTTAACGTTACAAGGCTATACGGTCAGGAAATCCGGTGATAAATGTAAGATATATCCTATGTTTTCAACACCAATTGTAAATTCAAGAAATGAAGTAAGCGGGTTAACAAGAGAAGAGGAATTGGGTTTACATGAAAAACGGAGATTACAAGATCTGAAAGGTGTGGATGATGAATTTAAAGAGGCATACCTGAATTCTTATTTCGAAACCTTAAATGTTTCGAATGAAAATGACAACGACTGAAAATGACAACGACTGGAATAGATTGATTTTAAAATCATTAAAATTCCAAGAATTTGCTGATTGTAAGGCCTTGATTGACATGCTCGACGACCGAGAGTATGTTTTCAAATACAAAGTTGAACTTCAAAACAAATTTGAAGAAATGGTTCGGTGGTTTCTGAATGGTTACATAGGAATCACATCAAGACCCGTTCCTCCCTACTCTACTGATAAAAAGAAGATAGACTTGTTAAGTCTATACATTTTAGTAGCGAGTGAAGGTGGATACCGAGAAGTTACAACCGAAAACACATGGCCAATCATAGCAAAGGATTTAGGCTTCGGATATGAAGATGGAGATTATATGAGACTAGTATACGCAATGTATCTTGATGTTTTAGAATATTACTATAAATTCAAAACAGTACAAGACAGGGTACAAGTGAAGGAAATGGTTAATGAGAATGATAGTTCATCGCAAGGCTGCCATCGGAGGACTGGAAGTGCAGATAAAATTCAAGTAAATGCTGCAAGAAGTGATCAGAATGATGCTGTATCATCTCAATGCTGTTTCAGAAGGATCGGAAGTACAGGAGATGTAAGGGAAGATACCGCGAGGAATGATCAAGCCAGTGCTAGTTCGATGCATTATGCATTGTTTAGTGAGAATGGATGGGCAGATAACTGGAATGTGCACAAGAGGAGGAAAAGGTTTAACTTCAGTCACATAAAGAAAGCAATGGACGATGCCAACAAGAGTGTAATGCAGCAAGGATCAAACATAACCAAAGTTTAAGGGGGTTGTGTTAGAATTATAATTACTACATTAGTTATTAAACTTTAGTTATGTTTATTATTGTTATTATTCGGTTATGTAAGTATGTTTAACATATAATTAGGATGTTTACTTATTAGATTAGATGATAAGCGGTTTTAGGATGATAAGCGGGTCAAGTATTCAAGTCAAACTGCAATGGCAGTTACCCGCCAAAATAAACCGCCATTATGTGTGTTTAAATATTGCCGGGAATCATTTCTACCAGTTATCAAGACATTTTCGTTCACTGAACTTGTCCAATTATTCGTTTGATTTCTCTGTAAGCATTTCGTTGCATTTGTTTCCTTGAATTACTAGTAAACATCATGTCTGCAAGTTTGCATTATTCTTCCGCTGCAAATATTTATGGTGATGTTTCGGATTTCCAACAATTTCAAACAACTTTAAAGACTTGGAAACAAAATATATTAAAGGGACGTTTTCATGTAAGAAAGTGTAAAGAAAAGGGTGAAAGATAAAAATCCTAAAAAGGATAAAGAAGGCCGAGTTTGAAGTTGATAAAAATCCTTAATTCAAATTTCAAATCAAAACCTTAAAAAATTAAGGATAGAGGTTACTGTGAGAAATCAGGGTTCCACATCGACCAACCTTCGTTTTCTTTACAGCAGGTAAAAATATTCTTAATTACTCCCACTTTCGTTTCTTTATTGAAACTCATAATAGTATTAGCTAATAATACAGAATAAAACGCAATCATAAGTAATTAACTTGTAATTGCTTGCTTATACGTACGTATTGTGTATTATGTATTAATTTTGATCTTTACAGAATCACCTCTCAAAAGAAATTGATGGTGGGTTTTAGACAAACCAGAGTTTTTGCTTTCATTCCATACTTATCAACTAAACACCTATGTAAGTAATCATACCACCGTTTATATGTACAAACTTATTATTTAATTAGTAGTTACACATACATGCATATGCCAACTAATCTATAGAAACTCAGTGAACCAGTTTTTATTATTGTTTAGTGATCTACAACTTAAGTGGATGGATCTTCATGTAGTGAATGAATCAAGGGTTGTTTAATCAATGCTAAGTTTATCAAGTGTGATTTTTAAAATGTAACACGTACATGCACTACATAAATTTAATGTTATGTATATTAATATCCAGTGGGATATTAATGGCAGATATTTTGTTTCCTTTCAGGTTAAAAAATGTCTCAAAAAGTTAAAGGAGCCGCGATCGGTATTGATCTTGGAACAACGTACTCATGTGCTGCTGTCTGGTTTGATAGGAAAAAGCGAGTGGAGATCATACCTAATGAACAGGGAAACAATACCACCCCGTCTTTTGTAGCTTTCAATGATTCAGAGTTATTGGTAGGAGAGGGTGCAAAAGACCAGATTGCAAGGAACCCTACCAACACTGTGTTTGGCAAGTCCTTTTACTTCTTATTCAACATTTTTCTTTGGCCTTGCCCCAATGCTAATACCAGTTCATGGCTCAATAGAGAGCTTGATTCAGCCTGAAGCTAGATAAGATTTGTCGTCAGGCATTGCCCCTTAAAAGGCGAAGCCAGGTCTTTTCTTAAAAAAATCACTAAAAAAAGTTGGTTTATATTTTGAAAGTTTGTTTTAGGTATTTATATAAGAATCTTTGAGTTATTCTTAATGGTTTTTTTTTATTATTAAGTTTAAATTATCCTGGACATAGTTTATATTAATGTAGTTTATTACAAAAATATTTTGAAAAAGGACCCGCCCCTCATAAACTTTTGTTTTCTGTATAAGGACCAGAAATTATAGAACAAGGCTGTTAAGAACAGGGTTTGTACGCCCGTGCAACTGTCCGGAAGGTTTTTTTTTTTTTTTTTTTGATGCTAATCAATCTTGTTTACATTACAGATGTTAAGCGTTTGATAGGGAGCAGATTCCATGATCCTCAAGTGCAAAAGGACATGAAGTCATGGCCTTTCAAGATCGTTGAAGGGCCTGCAGAGAATCCAACGGTTGTAGTCGAGTTGAAGGGTGAAGAGAAGAAATATGCCCCTGAAGATTTATCCGCCATGGTTCTCAAGAAGTTGAAAGAGTGTGCCGAAGCATTTATTGGAAGAGAGGTAACAGATGCTGTGATAACTGTTCCTGCATATTTTAATAACAATCAAAGAGAGGCAACAAAGGAAGCGGGAACCCTTGCAGGCCTTAATGTGTTGCAATTGATAAATGAGCCTACTGCAGCTGCAATTGCTTACGCTTTGGACCATATCGTTGATGAAAGATGGCATAATGATAAAAATGTTTTGGTGTTTGATTTGGGCGGTGGAACCTTTGATGTATCTCTTTTGAAAATTAGAAAAGCGGGAGTGATTGATGTGAAAGCGGTTGGGGGTGACACTCATTTAGGAGGTGAAGATTTTGATACGACACTGGTTAATTACTGCGTAAATGAATTTAAGAAAAAACACAGGGAGGATCTAAGAAGAAATCCAAGAGCAATGGGGAGGTTGAAGATTGCTTGTGAGAAAGCGAAGAGGGATTTGTCGTCATCTATTTTTGCTCCAATTGAAATTGATTGCTTGTATGAGGGGATTGACTTTTCCATTAAAGTCAGTCGAGCCAAATTCGAGGAACTAAATGCAAGTTATTTTGAGAAATGCATTCGACTGGTGGAAAAATGTTTGTTTGATGGGGAGATAAAGAAGAAGGATGTGGATGAGGTGGTGGTTGTCGGCGGGTCCACTAGGATTCCAAAGGTACAACGACTGGTGGAAGAGTTTTTCGATGGGAAGACACTTTGCAAGAACATGAATGGTGATGAGGTTGTTGCATTCGGTGCTGCACTCTTGGCTTCAAGGTTAAGTGGAAATAATGATAATGATAATGTGGTCTCGGATATTGTGTTACAGGATGTCACTCCTCTTTCGTTAGGAGTAGAAATCGCGATAAAAGGAGTGCATGGTAACATGTCCGTAGTTATTCCCAGAAATACATCCATACCCACATGCAAGAAAGGAATATATCATTCACTGATCTACGAAACACATGCATGTATCTCGGTGTATCAAGGTGAGAGCAACAAAGTTAAGGAAAACATATTACTTGGCAGGTTCGAGCTTTGTGACCTTACGCTAGGTTCCAATGGAATGTCAAAACTAGAGGTTTGCTTCAACATTGATGTCGATGGAATCCTTCTAGTCTCTGCAGAGGAAACATCCACAGGTCAAAGAAAATCAATTACAATTTCTAAGACCTGAAATTTGGGGTTTTGAAAGTTAAAGGTTCCACTCACTTGGGGGGTTTTGCTTTTGTTATGAAATGCTACATCCATATGTAAAGTGAACAACTTATTTCGCATGTTCTAACAATTATGTGTTTATTGATGTGTCGTTTTGTAATAGCTTTACATATAAAGAGTAAACTACAGATTTACTCCTTGTTTACCACAAGTTCTGCGCCGAAGCCGATAAGATCTATTTCAAGGCAATTGCAGCATGCATCAGTGGTGGTGATCTAGAAACTTGGTATGCCTTCCAAGTACAGACTTGTGCAGAATGCCCATATGAAACATGAAAAAGGAGAGCAAAACATGCATTGTGGTTCCTTTTAAGCCTATTGATGTCCAATGGCTCCTTATGGGTTAGGTTTGAGGGTGTAAACAAGCTGAGACAAACCAAGCCAAGCTAGAGCTCGGCTCATTTAACTTAAGAGAGTTCGAGCTTGGTTTATTTAGAGCTCTATTTCTAAACCTCTGGCTTGGCTCATTCTCAACTCGTTTATCATTCAATTATTTTATTTATCTATACTTATATATGTACTTATAATTACAATTAATATATAACATAATATATAGAGTTAAATGCCATTTTAGTCCCTGTGGTTTGGGTCATTTTGACAGTTTAGTTCAAAGGTTTCATTTTTCACCTGTGGTTCCAAAAAGGTTTCGCGGTTGCCATTTTAGTCAACTGGGTTAACTTCATCCATTTTTTCTGTTAACGAGAAGGGTAATTTGGTGATTTTATATGGCCGAATTGCCCTTCTAGTTAACATAATTACAAATAAAATGACCGAATTGCCCTTATCGTTAGCAGAAAAATGGATGAAGTTAACCCAGTGGACTAAAGTGGCAACGGTGAAACTTTTTTGGACCCACAGGTGAAAAATGAAACCTTTGGACTAAACTGTCAAAATGACCCAAACCATAGGGACTAAAATGTCATTTAAATCTAATATATATATTATCTAATTACTTTTAATAATGTGAAATCTGACATCAGTTATTGTGTAATTATATATTAAAATAGTAAATAAATAATAGGTTCATTTAGGCTTGTGAGTCAACGATGTGTTAAGCTCGAGCCTAAATGCATTTATTAAAAGAGCCCACTATATGCTCGAGCTCGGATGATAGCTTCAAATTAGAGAATGAATATAGAGAGAGTGAGTTGTCCCAAATCAAAGCTTAACTGCTGCGGTTAGCTCTCAACTGTATTATAACAACATTTCAAATTCTTTTACAACAGTTGACACTCTTAACCCTCAACCATATGAGTCGTATAAGGGTTATACAACTCGTACAGTTCTTTTACCTCTAAGTTTAATCTTTTGTTTTGATCAATCTACATTATTCGACACGATGATTAACAAGTTTCGAACACAAGTTATGCTATTACAATCATGTTTAGCGTGTTGTTTATTATGTCAAGGTGTTTCCTCAAAAGCAAGTGTTGGCTCTCCACGCCATTGTACGCTGACCAAAGTTGAGAATTTAACTGGTTCATAATGACACAAACCTTTGTCTATGTGATTTTATCTATGTTTTATGCAGATAACTAGTTATTAATAACTGAAAGTAAAGATAATTACGGTTGTTAATAAATATGATTAATATGAGAATTAGTAGGAAATTTACTTTCACGCTTTTTATCCGACAAGTTTCGTTGCAGTTTGTCATAGTAATAGTTGTATGACTCAATCGTAGTAATAGTTGTATGACCCACATATGTGTGCACATGCGCTCATTAGAGCGAGGTCTCCATTGGTTACTATAACACGATGCTCCATTCACTTGTTCAACGTACCTCTTAACTTCTCTAACACCCTCATGAAGGTATCTTCCCGTTCGTTGGTTATAAACGCATAGGCAATATAAAACGAGAGGTATGTTGATGTGACGCCAATAATCTAAACGAGCGGCAGTTTATACTAGTGCGTTATCTACGTGGCGTCTATTAGCAACACATGCGAGAAGGCACGCCACAACTTGTGTGATGGTGGTGGATAAAGAAAACATCATATACCTTGTCGTCGGCTTCATTTTACCGGTTGTAGTAAATATATCCTTTCAAGCTCAACATGTTGAAAAGAAACCACATTAGAGTGTCGCCGACTTTCTCTAATCGACCTAGTTTCGCTCACACATTGTATATGGTATTTCTGGTGGACACGTTGTCAAGGTTCTACTCCTCAATAGTCGGAAGTTTGTCTCGTGGGGTCATGTTCAAATGTGTGAGTTGCCACACCATCCTTTCTTCATCTGGGTCAGCTCATCAAGGACGGATGACCCTCGAGATACAACAAAAGTTAATGGTTATGCTTAGCGTGTCTCACCTCTAACATCCAAACATTTATCCTCTTTTTGAATAACCCCACCAATTGGAACTTGCACCGGGTTTTTTTTTCCACCACGTCTAACCGTGGTTGTTTGCTTGTGTTTACCGCCACAACGTTCAGTGAACTATTTGATGGGAAATTCATTTTTGTGCGTTCATCTAATAAATGAACAAACACGAACAAGAAATTTTGTTCGATAAGTTAAACAAACGAACATGAACAGAAGTTGCGTTCGTTCGTTTGTGTTCATGAACGTTCGGTAATGTGTTCATTTATGTTCGCTCATTTATATTCGTTTGTGTTCGTTCATTTAATAAATTTTTATGTATAGTTTTATTTTATTGGTTTTCGTTTTTAAAATTTGAAACCATAGTCATACTATACGCCTCCGCCAACATCCCCCTTTTGATCATTTCAAGTTCAATTTGTGTTAAAGTTTGACAAACTTCTTAGTTTTTATGTTACTTATGTTAAGTGTTTATTTATTTTTGGTGGATTCTTGGTAATCTTTCTGATGAATATGCAAATTCTATTTTTTAAATGAATATATAACATTTGCCTGTGTTCATTTATGTTCATGAACATTTGTTTGTGTTCATCTACGTTCGGTAAGTGTTCATGAACATGTTCATTTTATTAATGAACGAACACGAAGAAGAAATCTTGTTCGGTAACCGTTCATGAACACATTCATTCCTTAATGAACAAATACAAGCAAGGCCTTTTTCGTGTTCGTTTGGTTTTTACAACCCTAGCCACACTCACATCTAAGCCATATTCTTTCTCACCGATTTTATCTGGCTTCTTCATTCGTTGGGTGACTGGCGTATTCGTTGCCACGTCCTACTACAATACACCAATTCACCAAATCCTCTAAGGTGACGAATCTCTAAAAATAAACTTGCGTTTAGACTACAGTTCTATTAAGCTTATGACAAATAAGGGTCAAAAATGTTGTACCTAATCGATTTGAAACACACTAGGTTCCTCATCACTAGGCCCCTTGTACCTAATCGATTTGAAACACACTAGGTTCCTCATCACTAGGCCCCTTGTTCAAGGTGCCCAGTAGCAGACACCATCTCTTTCTTGGGTTCAATAAACCCAAACTCGTTAGGATACTCAACGCCATAAGTCCCCTCATAGTTATCATACACCCCCATGCGGATTTAAAAAAAGGTCCCGGTCCCTCCAATTGGTATCAAACGACCCCTTATTTAAATCGAACGTCAAGAACTATAGATTGACAACATCTTGATTCAAATCATACATGCCCTGATATGAATTGCTAGTAGATTCATCAAAAAAAAAAAAAATTTGTTGTCCCAAAAAGACATTGCTAGCTAAGATAACTTGAATATAGAGATAATTCAATAGAGATTAATAGAAACTAAATGATAAATGAAGAAATTTATTGCCGTTTATATAGTAAATTTTGACAAAATATTTTGTACAGATAATTGGTACGAATAACAAGGTATATTACGGCTAACCAAATAATTGGTGCGCATAATGAGGAATATTACGTCTAATCACATCAAATCAAATAATGTGTCTAATTAAAAAAAACACCTATAACGATATATAGGTCGTATAACTCATCATAAAACACGTATACGATGAATACAAAATAAGATCTTATTCATTAACCCGAGTGATATTGTTCCTTAACAAAAAAAGTCCAAAAAACTCTCCTATATATTAAAAATTCACTGAAATGAACAGTAACGAAATTTTGTCTTCACCTAATTTTAAAGTTATTATTTGATTAGAAAAAAAAATCTTTTTTGAACGGTAAATTTGAATCACTAACGGACCACTGGAGTATCATCGTGCCACCAACGGAACCACCCGATCATATCCATCTCCACTAGGCATAATGCCTATATACAAATTCAGCAGAAAATCTAATAAATATGGGAAAAACCTCCTTGTGAGAATCGAACCCAAGAACTATTGGTTCAAAAGTCTTATCCCACTCTCAAGATACCACTAGGCTATAAAGCCATGGACAAGAAAATAAATAGTTATAAACTATGCAGCTTCTTTGGTTATCGTAATGCGGTATATGTGACAGTTTGTTACAAAAATGTGCTCACCACGATTTTTACCAGACACCCCTCCGCGTAGCGCGGGTGTCTCACCTAGTTTGCTTAAAAAAGGAAGCGGGAGATCATAAAATTATCTATACTATCTATAATAAGAGATTATTGGCTGATGTAAATCTGCCTATGTGTCAATCATTAAGGTATGCCACTTGTCTCCGCTGATGTCATAATTCTCTTTTCAATATTTTATTATTATGAAAAAATATATTGTATATAATAGAATTTTTTAAGGAGGGAATTTCAAAATCAATTTCAAAATTCAAATCATAACTTTAATCCTCCTCCTCTCTCTCAAATATAATCATGAATTCATTTTCAAAATTCAAACCGTCAATTCCACTCTCTCTCACTATCCATTTCTCTCTCAACTCTCTCTCTCTAAACCACCGGACTCCGCCGCTACTTCGCCGTCAACCCTAAAATAAGAGACCAACACCGCTGCGAACTGTGTTAGATTTGGTATACCAATTAATGTCAATATTTGTTCTCTGTTTTGGTACAATGAAAATTCTAATAACTTCACTTTTCTCCTCCATCTAGGGTTTCTGCGTTCTCTATCTGTTCACACACAATCTCGATTCTTGCGACCGTGGTAAGGATTTCATCTCTATATCTCTAAAAATGTTGGATTTCATTTATTAAACCCTAATCTCTTATCTTCTCTAATCAACTACACCATCGCAATCTTCTAGCAGGTATGCTTTCATCTGATAACAAGTACAATTTTTTGTTTAAAGGAAATATCATTCCTAATTTTGTTTTTTTTTAAATCGATTCCTTCCTAATCATCCGTGGCCTGCGTGGGTGACTTGTGTTGACCGTATGAAGTCCAAAGGGGACATTCGTCAAGATGCTGGAACTGGAAGTGATGTTTCTGTGTATGAAGATATGAGGTGTTATTAAGGAATACTACTAAAATCGCCACAGGGGGGCATATTACCCCAGGCTATTAGGTGTGAATTTCCTGCTACTAATAATGAGGCAGAATATGAAGCTTTAATTGCAGGATTAGAATTGGCTAAGAGTATGAGTATCAAAAATTTGCAAGTATATGTTGACTCTTTGTTAATTACTAACCATTTTAATGGATCCTATGCAGTTAAGGGTGAGAAATTAGTCGAATATCTCGATATTCTCAAAAAATTAGCAGGATATTTCGATGTTTTTATACTTGAACAGGTACCAAGGGAGGATAATGCTGAAGCGGATGCCTTAGCAAATTTGGGATCATCGATCAGGATACCTGAAGGGACCCAAATACCAATATTACATGTCTTATATCCTGCAACGAATCCTCAGGGTAAGGAAGTAGCGGGTATTCAGGATCCTGGAGCAGAACATCCTGAAGAGGATCCTAAATCCTGGACGGCTCCAATCATGAGATATCTCAAAGAAGGACACATCCCTGGAAATGAAAATCCTAAGGCATTTAGGATGAAGGTATCACGATTCACTATTATAAATAATATTTTATACAAGAAATCTCTTGCAGGACCGTATTTGAGGTGCTTGGAGGATCCTGAAGCCAAAGAAGTACTTCAGGATATACATGAAGGGGATTGTGGTAATCATGCTGGGGGCAGGTCGTTATTCTCAAAAGTATTAAGGACAGGATATTATTGGCCAACAATGAGAAAGGATGCCGCATAATATGCTCGAAGATGTGACGCATGTCAAAGACATAGTAACATACTGCATCAACCTGCTGAACCATTATATCCTATTGTTTCCCCTTGGCCATTTATAAAGTGGGGTATGGATATAGTGGGAAAGCTACCAAAAGCTCCGGGAGGAAAAGTCTTTATGCTAGCAATGACGGATTATTTCTCTAAGTGGGTTGAAGCTGAAGCATTTGTTCAAGTTAGAGACCAAGAAGTAGTATCCTTCATAAAGAGGAATATCCTGACCAGATTCGGAGTACCAGCCGAGATAATATGTGACAATGGTTCTCAGTTTATAAGCAAGAGAACTACCGACTTTTGCAAGAGTTGGGGAATCAAAATGATAACATCTACTCCAGTACATCCTCAAGCGAATGGACAAGCAGAATCTTCAAACAAGATAATTGTCAATAACTTAAAGAAAAGGCTCGGAGCCAAAAAAGGAAGATGGGCAGAAGAATTACCCTTTGTTTTATGGGCTGATAGGACAACGGTAAAGAATGCAACAGGCCAAACCCCATTTTCCTTGGTATTTGGAGCAGAAGCAATGATTCCAACGGAAATGACAATACCTACTGCAAGATCTACCCTAAGTGATCCTGAGCAGAATCCTGGAGTCTTGAGTCAGGATTTAGACACTATAGATGAGAAGAGAGATGCGGCTAGGCTAAGGATGGCAGCATATCAACAGAGAATATCCAGGGCATATAACAAGAATATTAGGACCAGAAGATTTAAGGTTGGAGATTGGGTGTTAAGAAAGGCTTTTCAGAATACTACTAATCCTGCTGATGGCAAGTTAGCTCCAAAATGGGAAGGACCATATGAAGTTGAATCAGAAGCAGGGAAAGGAGCATACAGACTCAAGGATATGGAGGGGGATATGCTACCGAGATCTTGGAATGCTATACACCTTAAGCTCTATTTCAAGTGAGTTTAGAATTTAATTTCTAACTCAGGATGGTATGAATTCTACCTTTTTTAAATATGTTTGGTTTAATTTGTTCTTTGTAATCCAATACTGACTTAAGCATCGGATGGGTGTTAGCCAAGCTAACACCCACCTTAGTTTAGAATTGTTTTGCAGGATATGTTTCAGGATATAGCTCCAGGATATGTACTCGGGATAACTCGAAAGATTAGAGGATTGGCCCCCTCTCTCACGTTTAAGGGATACTGATCCCTTCACAGGTTTAAAGGTATTCACCTTTCTTCCGAATTGGGTTTAAACACCCCGCCTGGAGCGCAAGTTATTCAGGGATAGTTCAAGGTGGCGGGACCAGTCCATGTAAAAGTGGCTGACAATTTCGTTACTGTTGGCTATATCCTGAATCCTAAAGGTATATGAGGATTGATCACCCTCTCTCACGAAAGGGTATTTTCATACTCTCTAAGGTTTAAAGGTTTTCACCTTTCTAAGTCTTGGAGTTTATACACTCCCGCCTGTAGCGCATGAAAATTTGGGATTTTCCCCAGGATACAAGGGATTTATCTCCAGTACATCCTTGGGTTTTACCCTTGGGACGTAAAAAATTGCCTATACAATGGAAACTGACATTCAGTAGATTTCTAAAGTATTTGAAGACATTGTACACAGGGGATATCCCTGCCAAGATGGTGATGTAAAGTTAAAAGGATAAGGCTCGGAATTAATACACTAAGTACCTCGCACAGGGGACATCTTCATTGAAGAAGTTGCAAAAAGATTGAGGCTTGGTAATAGGGTTATATACTACTCCGGGTATGATCTTTCCTTTGTAAACATCGTCTAAGTTTTTAGTAACATTATGTTAAGAATCCTGATATATTCTCAAAGTCCTTTTCAGGATATTTGATTAAGGTGTTTGAAACTAGTATTAGTTTGGCACTTTGATCATTTAAGTATTATCATAAACTGGTTTTGGAAAAATAGATTGTTTTTCAAAAACTTTCTACAAAGTTGAAGGAATGTTTGGAAGTTCTATCTAATAAAAAGTTTTTACAATATATCGCTGAGCATATTGATCAGGATATTTTCATAAGATAACATATAAAATTTTTTGCAAGGCTAAGAATTATACTTAGGAAAAACGGAAGATAATGGCAAGAAAAATAAAAAGACGAAATTATTCTTGAAGCAATCAATACTGGTTGATAACCGAAGGTTTCATCCTGAAACCCAGGACCCATCCACCTTCGGCTATCAAATTGTTTCGATACAGAAATAAAAATTGTTCATAAAAACATAAAATTGTTCGAATAATTTAAAGGAAATGAGCTCTAGGGGGTAGTGCCTTCTTCGTCCATAGTGGTTTCAGCAACATCCGCCTTGGGATCCGCCTCAGCATCCTTCTCAGCCTCGGTTGCTTTTTCAACTGCTTTGGAAGATTCTTCGACAGCTGATTTGGAAGAGGTGCCTCCGAGGTTCTTTAGCTTGGTCTCCCAAGCACCAACATCCCAAGAAGGGCATTCAAAACCTAATGTTTTGGCTTCATGGGCCATCTTCAACCTGGCTTGGAGGAGAGAAATGACGACGGAACTTTTGAGGCTTTCCCGGTAGCTGACCATATCCCGTTCGTACTACATGTGGGCAGCTTCAAGATCGGTCTGGGCTTGAAGAGTAGCTTTGTTGAGAGCGGTTTGGTGTTCTTGAGTCATGGCTTTAAATTTCTGCTCGTAATGACGTGATTTGGCGGCTGCAATCATGCCTTGATCGGAGATTGTGATTTCAGCTTCCTTTAGCTTGGTTTTAAGCGTCTTGTTGAGCTTGCAGGATTCTTGATATAAGTTAACCAAACGCTCAAGACCCTACAAAGGTAAGACGACAGGTATTAATATTGATAAATCTTTGATAATAATGTAAATCGCAGGATATGATATGAGAATACTAACCTGGTTAAGAAAAGAAGTCATAAACCCGCTAGCTTCAATGAACCTGTGCTTCTCATAAGGAAATGTGTCAGAAATGACAGGGGAATCAGGTTCTTTCCTTTTGCGGGAACTTGAACTCCGGGGCTTGGTAACCGGTGAAGGTTTGGGAATAATGATGGCTTTGGAACTGCTGGGTTTGGATGTGGCTGTGGTCTTGGGGCTAGGCTCTTTCTTGACCTGGACCTGATCAGAATAACTGTCCAATTCATCGAGGTCAAAGACTTCAGGGATCTTGGCCGGTGCTGCATAAAGGGAAAAGTTTTACTCCTCATTTTACTATTTTACTGTCTTGACTAATTATTTTGAAAGTGATCCTTACCAAACATTTCGGATGACGAGTATTGACTGGAACTCGGGACGTGTGTGGTGAAAGTCCTGTCTGTTGCAGGTAACTGGTAAACAGTATTGATTCTCTCTTCTGACTCGGCGGTAGGGGGAGCGACTTCCTTGAAGTTCACTGCATAAAGATCGAAAAGAAGGATATTAATAGAAGATGAGAATTAAATGGTCTATGAGAGTATTTATGACCCTACCGGTGGTTAACCACTCCACCGGAAGGTTGGCACCCTCAGCAATGGAGTCTCGTTTGACAAAGAAGAATTTGCGTTGCCTTCCGTCTTCGTTTTTGGTGGCTTTGAGAATTAGGGGTTTGCTGGAGGTCGAAAAGAGCAAGAACCGGCTAGAGCCATGGGATCGGAGGCGATAAGCGATAGGCAAATCCTCGATGCGGAGGTCGGAACAATGGAGGTTTTTTATTTGGTTAAGTACAATTAGTACTCTCCAAACCATGGGCATGGTTTGAGCGAAAGAGATGCCGGTGGTTCGAAAGAATTGCATCATGAATTCAGGAAAAGGGTATCGAAGACCTAGCGAAAAAGGATATGCTGGAAAACAAACCCATTCAGTGGAAGAAACATCCGATCGGATTGACCGATCGAATGGTCTGAAGACCGTGTTATCAGGGAAAGCGCCGGAGGCTCTTAAAGCTGCAATATCTGCGTTGTCAAAAGCACAGATCTCCTTTTCGGGATTTTTAAGGAGATTCTGCTGGATGAAGGTCTCGGCATCCATTGCGAGTAAGGCGATGCAAATTGATAGAAAATAAATCAGAAATGGAGAATTACCTGAAGGTTCTGTTGAAGATATCTGCTTTTCAAACAAGAAAAGAGAAGATATAGGGGCATTGTGGATCTCCATTGAGCAAAAAGCGCGTTGGAAGTTACGATGTGATCTTGACCGTCGTTTCATTTTAAATGCCTTGAGTTATGGGATAAGGTTTTTGAAATATATCCGTTGGATTGGTTTACCAACCGATATATTTGGGGACAATTGTTATGCGTCATTTTCTGAATATACATATCCTGACTAATATCCCGCTTTTAATTGTTTATTTGTGACCAGGATGCTGGAAGAGGATATTGCTAACATCTTGGGCGATATCCTGAGGTTTATTGAATTAACCACGTGCAGGTTAAAGGCTGAGACTTGCTAACGGTCAAGTGGACTTCTTCTCCTCAAGACTCGGACGTTTTTGTTGAAGGAGAGACGTTGAACCCGAAAGACCAGGTCTACAACGTTCAATTAAGGATTATTCGGTGGATCCCGGAAGTTTAGGATAGTTTGTTATATTATCTTTACTATAAATAGATGGGGGCGGATCAGTTTAAGGCACACAATTTTCACTAACACTCTCGAACACTTTCTCTCTCTAGCTCATTGCAAACACCACACTTGTATTCAAATTTCATTGTAACACATAGTCGATCCGCACCACATCCTGCACTGTATCCTGATATTTGAAGCAATAGAAGAACAAGGCAGCTGCGATTGTCAGCTCCCGAGGTTTTATGCCGGCGATCTAGATTGATTAAGGGCTTTCCTCGTACATCTCGTGTCGTCTACTTTACTTTTGCTCATTGTTTGATCATAGATACAGCTCTATATCCTGAGCCGTATCCTGAATACTGATTTTCTAAATAACTTAACAAGCATATTTTCAACACACTTTTTAGCACACTACCTCACTTTACTAATTTGATCACTTAATTGCTTCGGTAATTTTTGACCAAAACAATACTGTTCGTGTCTTGGTTTAATTGTCTGTTTGATGATGAAGTGATGATAGCGAATGGTATTTTAATGAGCATGATAGAAGTTACAAATTGATGAATCTCAATATATTGTGTTTTGTAAAAATAAACATTATGTTATGAAATTTATTGATTATTTATAGTTGGTTAGGTATAAGTATATAGTGTTAAGTTGATTATGGTATGTTTATTATTAGTTAGGCTCTCTCATCATGATTTGTAAGTTTATCAATCACTTAATTTTGTTCAATTCCCTTTGATTAAAGTACATCATTTTTTTAGGATTTTAGTATTTTTGTTTCAGTTTATTGTTCCATTGTTTCAGTTTTACCCGTTTAAGATCAAACATGATCCAAATAGTTGAAACCACTGTTGTGTGAAGAAAAAAGGGTTTACGAATCAAAGGCATAACTACTTTATGGTTTGAGTGCATAAGGTGCATATGAAAAAGTGTTTTGTGGAGAAAACAGTGGTTGAAACCACTGTTGTGTTAAAACGGTGGCTTAAAACCACTGTTTGGTTAAAACAGTGGTTTGTGGAGAAAACATATGTTTGAAACCACTGTTTGGTTAAAACAGTGATCTCTCAAATCATTTCACATTCATTTCGATCTCTTTGCAGGTGGATAGGTGGCTTTGGGAGGTATGAAAAATAGAATTGATAAATTTAGGGAAAATGTGATTGAAAGATGATAACGCAATAGTGGAGGATCTAATTCTACAGCTTCGGTAAATTCAGGTGTGTTTTCAAATAATGCTTCCTAGATGTTTGAAGACCGACAAATGTCCAACGAAGCAGCACTGTGGACATTTGTCGTTCTTTGTTGGTTTTCAAACATCTATGAACCATTATTTGAGAACACCCTTGCATTTATCAGAGTTGTAGAATTATATCCTCTACTGTTGGGTTATCATCTTTCAAAATCATTTTCCTTAAATTTATCGATTTTGTTTTTCATGCAGGGATATAATCTGCTTTTTAGTATTTGATTTGGCCGATGACCCACGTTCAAGGATGCTTTATGTCTCAGACTATACGAAGATTGCCTCTTGGTTATCATAAGGTTAAATTTTAAATTAATATGGTCTCATTTGTTAATAAGCTTATAATACTAACACATGCTTTTTTTAACATTATTTTATAGGTGTGTTATTATTCATGTTCAAGATAACCTCTTTCGTGTTCATGTGAGCAAGAAGAGAGGAAGAAACAAAGGATCGGTCAAACGGTTCAGATGATACAGGTTCACGTAATAAGAAGAAACTTACTGTTGCGGAAGTGGTTATCTTGAACATGAGTAATAACACACCTGTCTTCTACCTCCATTGCAAGTAAGGTTCTTTGAATCATTTTGGCTCTTTTCTTAAGTCTTTGAGGGAGTTTACACCCTTTCATTATGTAAGGCAATTCAGTATGCATGTATTTGACACATGAAACGTTGATTGCAGGCATTGCGGTTTTTGACAACAACTTGCGATAACAAATCTGAGGCGTTTGGTATATTGTGTTTTGATCAAGTGAATGAGACTCTGTTGAGAGTGTGAGGGTTTCTTATAATAACCTCCCTTTTACCTTTTGATCTTCTGATCATTTATGAGTTGATCATTTTCTTATATTGTGTTTTGATCAAGTGAATGAGGTTCTGTTTGCTTTACTTTTTTTAGATGATGAGAAGAAGGGGAAGACATGGTTCAGAAGACCTCGTGAAAGCAAGATCAATGCATAGTCATTTTTTATAATAAATTTTCAACTAAACTGTCTTTAAAACAAAAAATGAAATTGCATGGAAGAAGGCGAGAGAAATAGATATCCTAGGAAGTGTTAATTGTAATGTTTAGTTTTTAATATTTTTCAAACTCAGAATTTTGTAATACTATTTAATATCGAATGAAGAAGTGTTTATTGCTAGCAGAATTTTGTAAAAGTTGGATTTTGTATAGGCTTCTGTGTAGTTTGTTTGTTTTTTTTTTGTTCTATTTGGGGTGTATTTGCTCTTATGTTATGGCTAATTTAACAGTTTTACATTAATTATGCAAAAGAACAATTGCATCAGCATTTCAATATTCATGTTTTCAAATTAGAAGAAGAGGTACCACCATCTTATTTTTCAATATCATAATATTATTAACCATTGAAATAGACTTTCCCCTTGAAAGTCGTTATTTGTTTGGGCCAAATAAGAATGGTTCACATCAGTGGATTCATCATAAGCAGTTGTTTGCATTACACCTTCCCCTTGAAAGTGGTTATAACATCTGATGGCCCTCATCCACTGTATACTACAACTGCTGTCCATTAAGTACTGCTTGTGTACAACAACTGCACCAGACCAAGTGCTGCTATTTAATCTACTGCCGTAAGATAAGTGCTGCTAAAGACCAAAGCCCTGCTTGGAATGAAGCAGTGGAATGTAAAAACTGCTGACATATAAAGATTGACAATTTGTGTCTAAAATGTATTTTGTTAAGGATGGCATTCTTGCAGATATTTCATAAATCACCATCAACATATGTTGGACATGATATTGTGGTTACGCAAGACAAAATCATTCCTTTCTTTAGAACAGCAGATGCTCAAAACATTTGTCAAAAGCTTATTGACTGTTGCACTAACAGTTGCTGATTTAATAGTCTTTCAAATCATTATCATTTCCTTACCCCTAACTACTTTTGTGCTCAAACATCTGTTTTCTAAATACTGTCCACTGCTATTCATCATAAGCAGCTGTTTGCATTAGACTTTCCCCTTGAAAGTGGTTATAACATCTGATGGCTCTCATCCACTGTTTGTATACTGCAACTGCTGTCCATTAAGTACTGCTTGTGTACAACAACTTCTGAAGACAAAGTGCTGCTATTTAATCTACTGCCCTCAGTGAAATGCTGCTAAAGACCAAAGCCCTACTTGGAATGAAGCAGTGGAATGTAAAAACTGCTGACATATTAAACTTGACAATTTGCCTCTAAAATGTATTTTGTTAAGGATGCCATTCTTGCAGATGTTTCATAAATCACCATCAACAGGTATTGTAATTTACATTTTTATTAACTATTTCCGGTGAGATTTTTATTATATCAATGACTTATAGTTATTCTTTTCGACAAAACGGTCTTATGTAGCTAGGTAAAATCCATACTACATGATTATATTTACAGAGTTGATTCTTGAATTGGGTTTGGTTTGTTTTGTTTTGTTTTGTGATTGTTTGTTGGTATGTGGTTTATTTTTAGGGTGATCAGTGGTTTATAATCAGACCGTCCGGTTCATTCATCAGGTATTATTTCGTTTTCATTTTCACTACACTGATTTAGCGTTACCGCCTGTTTAACAATCGAGAAAAATATGTTTCATATCATACCTGCTTTAGAGTTTTACTTGTATCGTTTAAAACAAAACCCAAAAAAATTGTTTCCGAGTGAAGAACCTATAACACATCAAAAATTCAGCATTTAAAACAAAACCCAAAAAAATTGGTCAGTCCAAAACCATACCTAAAATTATAATGAAACAGAAGCAAAAATAAAGTGTCATAAAAAAATTAAATCGTTTATAGTATAAATATTAAAAAAAGTTACAATAACATAAAAAAAAGAAAAGTAATCAGACACTTAAAGTCTAATAGCAAGAATGAAGAAACTTTAACTTCAACTCCATGGGGCACTGCACTTCTCGATGTATGTCATTGATCTTTCTCATGAAGTCCAGGTCTCTGTCTCCACACTCTATATTATTCGCAACACACAGGTCACGAACGGAAGTAGTCGGCATCGCCCTCAAGTCTCTTGAAACTTGGTCTCTTGTCAGCAGACCAAGTTGCAGTCCGTTAAAACATCTCTTCAACTCTTGAAGAGTACTCCTATCAGCAAAAACTTGCTCTTCGATTTCTTTAATAAAGCGTTGCTTGAAATCCTCAGATTGTGCAGAAGTATGTGACTCCATTTTAATGTATTTATAACAACTAAGGCAAAACAATAAGAGTTGCTCTTCTATTTCACTGAATGAATCTGGTTATGATGAAACAATATTTGAATTCGCAATGATATTATATAGGATATGTATCAGCCCAAAGGTCAGGTTTAAATGCAACCATTAAATAAAAATTTATATTTAAAAACCTGATACATGTAATGATTTAATAATGAAAAACGTGTATATGGCCAACATGTCTCTTCATTTACCTTATCAAACATTTTAATGTAAAACCTTTGAAAAATGATCTTTATTAGCAGACGTCTCTTCGTTTACCCTTTCAAATATTTCAAACACTATAAAGGATCATGATTGCTCTACTTGAAAACATCAAGACTTCATTTTTAAAAAACCCTTCATACTAAAACAAAACGTCCAAAACCACTCACAGTCTTTCTAAATGGCAAGCAAAACCTTCTACCACTAGTCGGATAATACCGATCTTAAAATTGAATATTCAAGATGGTCACTCCATGAACAGAGAAAAGCTGAAGAAGTCAACAAAAAAGTTGCGTTGGTAAGTGATAAATATTATAAGCAGACGTGGAGTAGCATTGCACTGCTGGATGAAGTTGTCTCTTCTCCTCCATCAGAGTTTAAAGAAAAAGCAGAAGAGTTTATGACACATCTGCTGAAACAGGATCAGAAGACCTGTGATATGCTAGCAGATCTCCAAATTAAAACAAAAAATGAAGTTGCATGGAAGAAGGCCAGAGAAATAGATATCCTAGGAAGTGTTAATTGTAATGTTTAGTTTTTAATATTTTTCAAACTCAGAATTTTGTAATACTATTTAATATCGAATGAAGAAGTGTTTATTGCTAGCAGAATTTTGTAAAAGTTGGATTTTGTATAGGCTTCTGTGTAGTTTGTTTGTTTGTTTGTTTTTTTTTTTTTTGTTCTATTTGGGGTGTATTTGCCCTTGAAGAGGTACCGCCATCTTATTTTTCAATATCATAATATTATTATTAACCATTGTAATAGACTTTCCCCTTGAAAGTCGATATTTGTTTGGGCCAAATAAAACTGGTCCACATCAGTGGATTCCTCATAAGCAGCTGTTTGCATTACACCTTCCCCTTGAAAGTGGTTATAACATCTGATGGCCCTCATCCACTGTTTGTATACTACAACTGCTGTCCATTAAGTACTGCTTCTGTACAACAACTGCACCAGACAAAGTGCTGTTATTTAATCTACTGTCCTAAGATAAGTGCTGCTAAAGACCAAAGCCCTGCTTGGAATGAAGCAGTGGAATGTAAAAACTGCTGACATATAAAGATTGACAATTTGTGTCTAAAATGTATTTTGTTAAGGATGGCATTCTTCCAGGTATTTCATAAATCACCATCAACAGATGTTGGAAATGATATTGTGTTTACGCAAGACAAAATCATTCAACAAAATCATTCAACATAATCTCATTAAACAGTTACTGATTTAATAGTCTTTCAAATCATTCTCATTTCCTTACCCCTAACTACTGTTGTGCTCAAACATCTGTTTTCTAAATACTGTCCACTGCTATTCATCATAAGCAACTGTTTGCATTAGACTTTCCCTTTGAAAGTGGTTATAACATCTGATGGCCTCATCCATTGTTTGTATACTACAACTGCTGTCCATTAAGTACTGCTTGTGTACAACAACTGCTGAAGACAAAATGCTGCTATTTAATCTACTGCCCTAAGTCAAGTGCTGCTAAAGACCAAAGCCCTGTTTGGAATGAAGCAGTGGAATGAAAAAACAGTTGTTTACTTTGTTTATTGTAATAATATCAGTTGTTTTCATTTGCGCTGCATTTAATGTCAATTCATATCTATTGATTTGCTCAATTTATACAAACAAACACAATCATGAGGGCCTCCGATCCTAACATCTTTACCTGTGTGTTTGTTATGCTTCTCTTGTATTGAACTGGTATATTGGCAACAAATAATGTTTCTTTCGTTAGTTATGCTTTTCTTATTTCTATAGTTAATCAGTCGACAAGTTTAATGTATACTTAACTAAAAAAGCAATTTGCGTCCCTGTCGTTTGTTTGAAACATCAACCTGAGCTTATGAATTCATAACAATTTGAGTCCCTCCGTCAATGTGCCGTCTGTTTGACCGTTTGAACCGGTGGTATGAGTGAAATATTAATCTGAGCCCCTAAATTATTTTCTTGCTTTTTTGTTAAGAAATCATTGATTTAATAATTTAAATTAATTCTTTTTAAAAAAATCCAATCTAATAATTAACTCTTTTTAAATAAATGCAATCTAATAATTAAAGGTATACTATATATAACAAATTATTAAAGCCTAAATTGTATATTAAATGTAAACTTTTAATACATACAATACAGAGACAAAACGTCATACCAACTTCGTAGACTTGATGGAACTTACAGACTCGATAACAAAAGACCGTAACATACAATACAGAGACAAAACGTCATACTACCACAACCAATTGTGGATCTTTACTGACGGGTGCACTTCGGAATGTAGCAGATATGAATGAATATAACCCCAGTGTAGCTAATTTCATATCTGCCACTGGGGTTATATTCATTCATATGAATGAATATAACCCCAGTGTAGCTCTTCGATTTTCCTTGAAATTCCAGAGCTCGCTAATTACATATCTGCCACTGGGGTTGTATTCATTCATATGCAATTGATCGTTTTGATCAATCAGTTCCTTATGTGCACCGCACCATCTTCTAGGAGGTTGTCAAGTCTTCTCGCCTTCGTAGTTGGTGTTTCGCATATCTTTACATCTGCAGCCATTCTGTACAATATTTTCACAAAAGACATCACAAACAAACCTGAACAAAGCAAAACGAATCAACCCTCTGTTTTTCCAAACCAAAATAAACAAAACAAACAAACATAACAAAGCAGAACAAAAACAAAACAAACAAACAGAACAAAACAGAACAAAAAACAGAACAAAAACATCACAAACAAACCTGAAAAACTAAAACCAAAATACTCCAAATCAACCCATTCACAAAAAAACTGATTATCATCATTATCATTATGCGGCATTCAGATTATCATTAACAAAAACTGAAGCCAAAATACCCAAATTGTAAGACCCTAAATCACGTTTGACAAAAGTCAGAGCGGAAATTCGTACCATAAAATTTTCTTACGTTATAAACATCTTGACGTACTTAAATTCATTTTTAAAGTAAACTCTTTCACAATAAATACATTATTGAACTTATTTACAATAAGAAAACATAACTTAGCTTCACTCAATTACGTACTCAACACTCCCGTACAATCTATCTTGTGACTCGGTCTTTGATCGCTCCTCTTTAGAATGATAATCTGGCTCGGACAACCTGCACTCACCAAACACATACAAGACATTAATACCTTTTATAAATAAAAACGATGCTTAGCCTTGATTTATTTCCGTTTCTTTATTCCTTTACATTAAACATTCCCTCTGAGTACCTCGTCTCTGGTGAGTCTTCGATACTGTACCTGCATTACACCTAAATCTCCATGTACACGCATAACAACGTAAAAACTTAATCATACTGAATGACTTACATACATACCTAAACTTCATACATACTATCTCCTTATATACATACGTACACACATGCATACATACTTACTTGCATACATACTCACGCACATACATGCCAACCTACATGCATACCTACATATAAACACATCTACATCATTATATACGTATCTACATGTACATATACTTACATCATTACGTACACTCATGACATTATACATATATACATACTTACATCCCTACTTGCATCATACCAAACTCATACATGCCTACTCTCATACATACCATCATATATCCACGTACTTGCTCGCATACTTATAAACATACATACATACCTATCTACGTATGTGCATACACTTAAGCTTATAAAAACGTAAGTTAAATTAGTCATACGTAACTTGAAACGCGTTTAAACGAGTCCCCAAGACAAAACAGAGCAAACGAACGAATTTCGCCAAACAGACACCCCGTCGCGTGGCGCGACGCCCTGAAACAAACAGAATGTTGTTGTAGCTGTGCTGCAGATTTCCAGCACGACCGAATTTCACGGAAACGGTCATAACTTCTTCGTTATTGGTCCGTTTTACCCGATTCTTTTTCCTACGCGTCTGTAATTTAATTCTCCATCTAATGGAGTTAAGATCCGACATCCGGATTAACAAAATTCCAGAATTTTAAGTCTTCGTCTTACTACCATTTTTACCAAGAATTGACCCGTTCATAATTTTATCACATAACTTGTTTGTTTGACCTTAACTTCATATGAATTGATAACTTCAAGGTCATTTGTCATAAAAGATTCATTCCCGGATACCTTACATCTTATTCCACCCGTTTGCGCTCAAAAGCTTATTTTGACCCGTTAAGGGTAATTGCGTATTAAAACGTTTCTGACTTACAAAACCATACTCCTCACTTTCATACTTGACCGAAACGTTACACTAATCGAATAACTTGTTTCTAAACTACTTTTAAGATCGTTTGCCCAAAATACCCATCAAGGGCATTTTGGTCAACTTTAATCCCATCATTTACGACGAAAGACTACGACACATATTTGACCTCAACCATCATGTTTAGTTAATTAAAACACCATATTACTTAATCGAACTAAGAAGTGATTACAGAAATCACTTACCTTATGCGTCCGTGCTCGTATCCGATTCCTCGCCTTTTCTTGACCCGTTAACACCTCATGCTTGAGCCCGTCTCGTTGTGATTCCTGTACTTTCATTTCATCGAAATCACGCTCTTATTAGCATACTCATTTGTACATGTTAACAATCATATCAATCGCATATTTCACACTTAACTTTCCTTAGTCATTTCTAACAAGAATAAAACATATACCAACTTCATATCCTTTCCAACACATGTACATCATCGTGTAATCACAATTAACGCATATTAACATAACATGCCCAAACGACTTCCTACAATCCTGCTTTTACCACAACGAGTTAAATCATGTTTCTTAAACTTGTTGACTTTCAACAGTCAACTATTAACCATATGTAACTATCGACTTATCAACATATACCCGTAACATCATAATCGACTATACGGACGACACTATATACATTTTATCATACACTTGATGTACGCACTACCTTTTAAGCATAACGTACAACTAATTCATGCATAAATCTTCTAAACTCATACATAACCCATCAAAACCTACTACTAACCATCATGGATCATTCCCAAATAAACATCAAACATATCATCATCATATTTCTCTTAATTCATCTAACAAGAATTCATCATACCCACATAATACATCAATCTTTCAACAAGGCTCGGACATGGGAGGTGATTCTAGTCATCATCTTCACCCTAACTAACGGGTTTCACCTCTAATCATCAAATTAACACAAACCATACGTAACCCGTGTTCTATACGATGATTCTAACCCTTATACATGATCAATTTCATACTAACTCACGGATTGAACATAACCCACTTCACACATGATCACCAATCTTAGATTTAAGACATACCTTATGATCCCCTCGTGAAGGTGATCATTAATCCGTGTTCCTTCTTGAATTTGAGCTTCGATTCACCCTTCAATTTGGTGATTTAGTTGAGTTAGGGTTTGGAGCTCTTTGGAGCTCCTGAACATTCGTGAACACACACGAAGTGTGTGTTTGTGTGTGTTGAACTTTCATTTTAATAACTCAACTTCCATCTTGTTCCACTTTAACCCCTCGGGTTTGCCTTTAAAACATAACCGACACTACCTTCATCATTTAATACTTTTGACCATACCCTTAACTAGGTTAAATAGCCTAGTTATTAATTTCATGACGTGTCATATAGGAACTCACGACAAATATTAACATTCAGATTTTGGGGCGTTACAAGTCTACCACCCTTAATTAAGGTTTCGTCCCCGAAACCTTTCTCACCTCTATTTAACACTAATTAATTCTTCTCTACGTTCCATCAACACTACCGCTAGCCCATTACAACGACTATCTTCATTCTTAAAGAACCCGCTCCGGAGTTCTTATTAGTGTCGCTTTCACTAATAACGCTAATTCCTAACAGCCTTTATAGCTAATGATTCATTCATCATTCTAATACTCGTATATCATATGCATTATATATCTTTTTATTTACTTGAAACCATTCCAACATCCCATTACTAACATTCCCATTTGTTTATTTCAACATTCATAATGTTTTCATCGACTATACGATCTTGCCTCGAAATTTGTATATACTCAGATATGTTTAACTTTAACTAATACATCATAGTAATGGGTAACTATACATTCTCGATTCATAAACTATTCATATAGTTGGCTTCTTTCTAATAAGTTCATGCCTTCCATACTATAACTTCACACATCATTCTTATTTCCTTGACCGGTTAATAACAGGTCAATATACCCTCTTCTTTAATATATAATCATACATACATCCTTATGATCCGTTCATAACGAATCTAATACCTTCATCTCATCTCTTAAGATTACATTCTCTACAAGCACTGTATAACATTTAACTCTTGTTTTGATATCATAACAAAACTACCATTTCTTATTCACACCTACGTGCTTAACTCTAACGTTAATCTTATTCTACGTTTTCTACAGTTACTTGTACCTTGCATACCTTTACGATACCTTTAAATCATGTCGTTCATTTCACATTACTATTGCTTCCACTTCATGCATTACTTAATTTATAATATTCATGTGTCGTACTAGTTCATATCTATCCAACATAAGTTAAACATTTTACTAACCTCTTTTTCATTTCTCAAACCAACGACCCGCAACTCAGATCGACCATCTTCTCCTCGAGTACTAGCTGTACAGGCCAGGTTTCATTCATCCATGTAATGAGCTTCCGCTCGTGCACAACCTTTCACCAATACGATTGGTTTCATCACATCAATAGTTCTAACATTATCATCAACAACATCGGCGGTTAGCATATGTCATTTAAACATTCATTACACTAGGTGATTACCCACCTATAACTCTTCTACAATTTCCTACGTACCTACTATAACGTACCACACATTCTAACTCTTACATGCAATCCTTTCATTCGATTAATCATTTCGCCAACGGAAGTACACACTTGTACTTCCTTCCATTCATGCTTACTTGCAAAGACCTTATTACTTTGTTTTAATATTTCTTACCAAGCTTACCATTCCCGCCCATACTCAAGTTATTGTTCGGGTCACAGCCCGTCATCATTCTGACTTCTAAGAGTCAATTACTAACACATCTAACACGTAACTTATACAGAACTTCATCTATTATACTATCACCTTTTACTTTATACTTATTTCTATGACCCGTTCGACTCAATCATGGTCAAACTGTCGACATCTTCTTATACGGATTAATTTCATCTTTTTATATTTTTAAATCTGTCTCACGGATTCAGACGCATCATTCATGCTTTTTCATCCTTGAATCCGTCTCACGGATTCAAACATATCATCCATGCCTTTCATCCTTGAATCCGTCTCACGGATTCAAACATATCATCCATGCCTTTCATCCTTGAATCCGTCTCACGGATTCAAACATTGCATTCATACCTTTCATTCCCTGAATCCGTCTCACGGATTCAAACATATTATTCATATCTTGTTGATCCGCACTTAATCACGGATTCAACATTCTTCATTCTTATCAGGCATGTTTTTCATTTTTACATAGTACTCTCAATTTCCCGAGAGTCTTACTTCCCATTTCACCCACACGCCCGCCCGCTACCCAACTCTATCGGACATACCTGTAACAATTATCATGATCTCACGAACGTCATACGTTTCCCGTGTACTGGCCAGGTACACAATCCACATAGTAGTTTCGTGCCTTCATGTAATTGTCACCTTATGTCCGTAGACTTAGGTTTCGGCGCGTGTATCACTTTCAGTACTTCATTACTATACTATCATTATCCTTCATTTAACATTTTCCTTCTCTAAATGAATTTTACTGTTACACATACCCACATATCGAATTTACGTACCTGGATTCAAATTTGGCTTATTCCCTCTTTGCCTGCCTTAGTATTCATCCTAGATTGCATTCACAGATCATCCTCTTCAAACACTTATGCTTATCTCGCACATACAACACCGTCAGTTTCTTTATACGTATGCATAAGTATATACTTACATTAGCTTTTACCTTTGGATCTTGATCGAGTCTTAGATTGTACGGGTTTCTTATCTCAAGAGCACACAAGTTTGAGTTCAAGTACTTACCTTCTCGTACTTGATTCCCTCAAACCAGGGCTCTGATACCAACTTGTAAGACCCTAAATCACGTTTGACAAAAGTCGCAGCGGAAATTCGTACCATAAAATTTTCTTACGTTATAAACATCTTGACGTACTTAAATTCATTTTTAAAGTTATCTCTTTCACAATAAATACATTTATTGAACTTATTTACAATAAGAAAACATAACTTAGCTTCACTCAATTACGTACTCAACACTCCCGTACAATCTATCTTGTGACTCGGTCTTTGATCGCTCCTCTTTGGAATGATAATCTGGCTCGGACAACCTACACTCACCAAACACATACAAGACATTAATACCTTTTATAAATAAAAACGATGCTTAGCCTTGATTTATTTCCGTTTCTTTATTCCTTTACATTAAACGTTCCCTCTGAGTACCTCGTCTCTGGTGAGTCTTCGATACTGTACCTGCATTACACCTAAATCTCCATGTACACGCATAACAACGTAAAAAATTAATCATACTGAATGACTTACATACATACCTAAACTTCATACATACTATCTCCTTATATACATACGTACACACATGCATACATACTTACTTGCATACATACTCACGCACATACATGCCAACCTACATGCATACCTACATATAAACACATCTACATCATTATATACGTATCTACATGTACACATACTTACATCATTACGTACACTCATGACATTATACATATATACATACTTACATCCCTACTTGCATCATACCAAACTCATACATGCCTACTCTCATACATACCATCATATATCCACGTACTTGCTCGCATACTTATAAACATACATACATACCTATCTACGTATGTGCATACACTTAAGCTTATAAAAACGTAAGTTAAATTAGTCATACGTAACTTGAAACGCGTTTAAACGAGTCCCCAAGACAAAACAGAGCAAACGAACGAATTTCGCCAAACAGACACCCCGTCGCGTGGCGCGACGCCCTGAAACAAACAGAATGTTGTTGTAGCTGTGCTGCAGATTTCCAGCACGACCGAATTTCACGGAAACGGTCATAACTTCTTCGTTATTGGTCCGTTTTACCCGATTCTTTTTCCTACGCGTCTGTAATTTAATTCTCCATCTAATGGAGTTAAGATCCGACATCCGGATTAACAAAATTCCAGAATTTTAAGTCTTCGTCTTACTACCATTTTTACCAAGAATTGACCCGTTCATAATTTTATCACATAACTTGTTTGTTTGACCTTAACTTCATATGAATTGATAACTTCAAGGTCATTTGTCATAAAAGATTCATTCCCGGATACCTTACATCTTATTCCACCCGTTTGCGCTCAAAAGCTTATTTTGACCCGTTAAGGGTAATTGCGTATTAAAACGTTTCTGACTTACAAAACCATACTCCTCACTTTCATACTTGACCGAAACATTACACTAATCGAATAACTTGTTTCTAAACTACTTTTAAGATCGTTTGCCCAAAATACCCATCAAGGGCATTTTGGTCAACTTTAATCCCATCATTTACGACGAAAGACTACGACACATATTTGACCTCAACCATCATGTTTAGTTAATTAAAACACCATATTACTTAATCGAACTAAGAAGTGATTACAGAAATCACTTACCTTATGCGTCCGTGCTCGTATCCGATTCCTCGCCTTTTCTTGACCCGTTAACACCTCATGCTTGAGCCCGTCTCGTTGTGATTCCTGTACTTTCATTTCATCGAAATCACGCTCTTATTAGCATACTCATTTGTACATGTTAACAATCATATCAATCGCATATTTCACACTTAACTTTCCTTAGTCATTTCTAACAAGAATAAAACATATACCAACTTCATATCCTTTCCAACACATGTACATCATCGTGTAATCACAATTAACGCATATTAACATAACATGCCCAAACGACTTCCTACAATCCTGCTTTTACCACAACGAGTTAAATCATGTTTCTTAAACTTGTTGACTTTCAACAGTCAACTATTAACCATATGTAACTATCGACTTATCAACATATACCCGTAACATCATAATCGACTATACGGACGACACTATATACATTTTATCATACACTTGATGTACGCACTACCTTTTAAGCATAACGTACAACTAATTCATGCATAAATCTTCTAAACTCATACATAACCCATCAAAACCTACTACTAACCATCATGGATCATTCCCAAATAAACATCAAACATATCATCATCATATTTCTCTTAATTCATCTAACAAGAATTCATCATACCCACATAATACATCAATCTTTCAACAAGGCTCGGACATGGGAGGTGATTCTAGTCATCATCTTCACCCTAACTAACGGGTTTCACCTCTAATCATCAAATTAACACAAACCATACGTAACCCGTGTTCTATACGATGATTCTAACCCTTATACATGATCAATTTCATACTAACTCACGGATTTGAACATAACCCACTTCACACATGATCACCAATCTTAGATTTAAGACATACCTTATGATCCCTTCGTGAAGGTGATCATTAATCCGTGTTCCTTCTTGAATCTGAGCTTCGATTCACCCTTCAATTTGGTGATTTAGTTGAGTTAGGGTTTGGAGCTCCTGAACATTCGTGAACACACACGAAGTGTGTGTTTGTGTGTGTTGAACTTTCATTTTAATAACTCAACTTCCATCTTGTTCCACTTTAACCCCTCGGGTTTGCCTTTAAAACATAACCGACACTACCTTCATCATTTAATACTTTTGACCATACCCTTAACTAGGTTAAATAGCCTAGTTATTAATTTCATGACGTGTCATATAGGAACACACGACAAATATTAACATTCAGATTTTGGGGCGTTACATAAATCAACCCTCTGTTTTTTCACCAAGAAGTGATTATCAACATCATCATGCGGCATTCAGATATCATTATGAAAAACTGAAACCAAAGTACCCAAATCCACCTTCTGTTTTTTCACAAAAAACTGATTATCATCATCATCAACTCTTTTTTTTTTCACAAAAACATTTACAAAAAACTGATCATCATCATCATCATCATGCGGCATTCAGATTATCATTATCAAAAACTGTAACAAAAATACCCAAATCAACTCTCTGTTTTTTTTTCACAAAAACATTCACAAGAAACTGATTATCATCATCATCATGCGGCATTCAGATTATCATTATAAAAAACTGAATCCAAAATACCTAAATCAACCCTCTTTTTTTTTCACAAAATCATTCACAAATAACTGATTATCATCATCATCATCAACCGGCATTCAGATTAACATTATCAAAAACTTAAACCAAAATACCAAAATCAACCCTCTGTTTTTTCACAAAACATCACAAATATAAAAAACATATATAGATAAGATGATGGTACAAACCTCTGTTTTGAAGATGAAGACGCATGAAGATGATGAAGACGGATGAAGATGATGATGACCGGTATTGAGAGTTGAGAGAGAGATTTGGAGATTTTTCGAGAAGTGTGATGATGATGATGATGATCGGTGCATTTAATATATATTTGAGATTATGTGGATATTAAGGGATAAGGGTATTAAGGACATTTCATAGATGTCTTTAACAAATCTAATCCATATTTGATAGAAGGGGTTTAACGGGCCTACAAAATCTAATCCACCAGTAAGCTTAGTTGGATTAAATATAAGGGGCTTTATTGAACTGTTCAATAACATTTGGTTATTTGAATTAGGTCAGGCTTTAATTATTAGACAATATAAAATTAGGTCATGCTTTAGAAATTTTGAGTTAGTTAGTTAATTTCTATATCAAACATGAACTAAATAGAAACAATTTAAATGATGTATTATAATCTATTTCGATGGTTATTAAAACTACCCATGTGGTCACACATACTGTCTTCAACATTACTTTATAAAGATATAGAACTAAAGACCAAAATTTAAATGATATATTATAATCTGTTTTTTAGTATTTGTTTTCGATCATTACTAAACTTACTCGTGTGGTTACACGGGTCCTACACCTAGTAATAATAATAACAAATAATATAATGGAAAAAAAAATCAAAAAGAGAGAAGGCCGTGTTTGAAGTTAATAAACGTTTGGGCTCCCTTCATCCAAAATTCAAAGATCAAAACCCTAAAAACAAAGGACAGAGGAGTTTAGTGTGAGAAATTAGGGGTTTGAGATCGATAACTTTCGTTTTCTTTACAGCTTTCTGCAGGTAAATATTATATCCTTTGATTCTACTCCCTCTGCTTTTTTTTCTTTTTTTTGTATTTTTTGAGTTGAAAGTTATGGAAAATGTGAGTAAGAAAATGTTGAAGAAGAGCCTTTTTATGGTTGTTTTATCAACTTCCTCCCATTTTTATTTCTTTATTAAAACTTAAAACACAGCAAACTAATTACCATTTAGGGATACACAAAAGAACTCATTTTTTTTTGTAATTGTTTATACATATTCTGTATGTATCTTCTAAAAAGAATTTGTTTATACAAAGGTTTTGGTTTCATTCCTACTTTTGAACACCATACTTGTCAAATATCAACCGATCACCTAAATAATAAGGAATCATACCATCCCTGCATTTCCATAACGTCAAGTAAACAAAAGGTTTATATGTAACTTGAGTGGATTTTTAAATGCAAAGTTCATCGACTGTGAGTTATATTAATTGCAAATATTCCTTTTATGAGTTATGATGATATTTGTTAAACACTTGTCATTGCTAACTTTATCTTTGAAAAACAATATTTGAATATAAGTCCATCTATTTTGAATGACTATATTCAACACCATCATATATGTTTGTTGTTTGGATTTGTCTTAACTCAACTGCCCTCGGTTCCCTTTCAGGTTAAAAAATGTCTCAAAAAGTTAAGGGAGCCGCGATTGGTATTGATCTTGGAACGACATACTCGTGTGCTGCTGTTTGGTTGGACAGAAAAAACCGAGTGGAGGTCATTCCTAATGAACAGGGAAACAATACCACCCCGTCTTTTGTAGCATTCAATGATACAGACTTATTGGTAGGAGAGGGTGCAAAAAACCAGATTGCAAGGAACCCTACCAACACTGTGTTTGGCAAGTCTTTTTTACTTCTTATTCTATATTGTTCCTTGGAATAGAGGTGCACAAGTGGGCCTGGCCTCAATGTCAAAAATAGTCTTTGGCCCAATAGCTCTGTCAGCTTTAGCTGATTTTGGGCTGAAATTTCTTTTCTAAACTTGGGTCTCGAAAAAAAAATGTTCCTTGGGCCTTATCTCTTAGAATAATTATTAACTTCAAATAATTGTGGATACATTGTATATATAGTTTAATTTAACTTTTTTTTCATTTTAATTTTAAGAGGCCGGTTAACGTACAAAATGGCTTAACGTACATTGCGTACGCGAGACATTATCAACATGCGAAATTGGTAACTAACATGCGATTTCATTTTCTTCCTACAACATGCGATTTTGGGTTAATTTTTAACATGCGACTTCACTTTCTTCTTATACACATGCGATTTCAAGGTTTTTAGCAACGTGCGATTTTCAATTTTTGGTAACATAAGGTGCGATTTTGCCGTCGCGTACGCAATGTACGTTAAGGCATATTGTACGATATACTTTTTCTTAATTTTAATTACATTTTTACATTATTTTATAGTGAAAGTTTTAAAAAGGACACGACTTGTTAGAAACTTTAAAATGAAAATAAAGTTTTAGGACAAGGCTTTGTGAGCCTGTGCAACTGTCTGGAAGTTTTTTTTTTTATTTATTTTTTTAATTTTGGTTGCTAATCGTTCTTGTTTAAATTACAGATGTTAAACGTTTGATCGGGTGCAGATACCATGATCCTCAAGTGCAGAAGGACATGGAGTCGTGGCCTTTCAAGGTTGTTGAAGGGCCTGCTCTGAAGCCAACTGTTGTAGTGGAGTTGAAGGGTGAAGAAAAGAAATATGCACCCGAAGAGTTATCTGCCATGGTTCTCAAGAAGTTGAAAGAGTCTGCTGAAGCTTTTGTCGGAAGAGAGGTAACAGATGCTGTGATCACCGTTCCTGCGTATTTTAACAACAATCAAAGAGAAGCAACAAAGGAAGCAGGAACCCTTGCTGGCCTCAATGTGATGCAATTGATAAACGAGCCTACTGCAGCTGCAATTGCTTACGGTTTGGACCATATGGCTGACCAAACATGGCATAATGATAAAAACGTTTTGGTCTTTGATTTGGGCGGTGGTACCTTCGACGTGTCACTTTTGAAAATCAGTAAAATGGGATTCATTGATGTGAAAGCGGTCGGGGGTGATACTCATTTAGGTGGTGAGGATTTTGATAGGACACTCATTAATTACTGCATAAAAGAGTTTGAGAAAAAACACAGGGAGGATGTAAGAGGAAATCCAAGAGCAATGGGGAGGTTGAAAGTTGCTTGTGAGAAAGCAAAGAGGGATTTGTCGTCGACTACTTTTACTCCAATTGAAATCGACTGCTTGTATGGGGGGATTGACTTTTCCATTAAAATCAGTCGAGCCAAATTCGAGGAACTAAATTCAAGTTACTTTGAGAAATGCATTGAACTGGTGGAGAAATGTTTGTTGGATGGAGAGATAAAGAAGAAGGATGTAGATGAGGTGGTGGTTGTTGGGGGGTCCACTAGGATTCCCAAAGTACAAAGATTGGTGGAGGAGTTTTTCGTTGGGAAGACTGTTTGCAAGAACATGAATGGTGATGAGGCTGTAGCTTTTGGTGCTGCAATATTGGCTGCAAAGTTAAGTGGAAATAATGATAATTTGGTGTGGGACACTGTGCTACAGGATGTCACTCCTTTCTCACTGGGGATCGAAATGGATGATGATCATGAAAAAAGTTATATGCTTGTAATTATTCCTAGGAACACGTCCGTACCCGCAAGCAAGAAAGAGATAGTTTGTTCACCCAAAGGCTCAACATTAGTAACTATCTCGGTGTATCAAGGAGAGCACAACAAAGTTAATGATAACATATTACTTGGCAGGTTCGACCTTGGTGGCCTTACACTAGGTATTAATGGGAAGTCGCAAGTAGAGGTTTGCTTCAAAATAGATGCTAATGGAATCCTTCATGTGTCTGCACAGGAGATATCCACAGGTCAAACAAAATCAATTACAACTACTAGGAACTGAAATTGAGGTTCTGAAAAAGGTTCCACTTACTTAGATGGGTTGCTTTTGCTATGAAATGCTACATCCATATGTAAAATTGAACAACTTATTTTGTATGCTCTAACTATCATGCGTTGATCTGAAATGTGTGCATTCGTTTTCTATTTTGCTTACATTCAAAAGAGTAAACTATGGATATAGTTATTGTTTAACATAGTTCCAATATTCTCTGACGCGGTCTGAAAAGTGACCCAATAGGAAGCGTATTGCCTAATACGATTCCCATAAGTTTAATAGGAAGCGTATAGGGCAATACACTTCATATTAGTTTTACTTAAAAATTATAAGTTGCATCAAATTTTTAACTTATTATTGTTATCTTATAATGTTTTTATAAAAACACTTATTAAACAAAAATATATATATATATAGGGTAAGGTTCATGCGAGAACCACCTTTATTGCGAGAACCGCGAGAACCAATGTGAACACAACCTAAAATAGCTAAGAAACCTAAAAAAAACCTAACCCCCAACCCCCCCCCCCCCCAAAGCTAAAATGTTAAAAACTAAACCCCCAAAAAACCTAAAAAATCTAAAAAAAAATTAAAAAAATAAAAAAGAATCTAAATTTTTTTTTAATATTTTTTATGTTAAAATCGCTACTTTTCGTAGCCAAAAAAAATTTTAAATTTTTTTTTTTGCTACGAAAAGTAGCGATTTTTTTATAAAAAATATTAAAAAAAATTGTGTGATTTTTAGCTATTTTTAGGCATTTTTGGTTGTGTTCACATTGGTTCTCGCAATAAGGGGTGGTTCCTAACGGATCTTTGTCCTATATATATATATACACACAGAGGAAATGTATGGGGCAATATGGTTTCCTTGGACCCAAAGAATAGGAAGCGTATGGGCCAATATGGTTCCCCTAGACCCAAAGTATAGGAAGCGTATGGGGCAATATGGTTCCCTTAGAGCCAATGTATAGGAAGCGTATGGGGCAATATGGTTCCCCTGGTCCCCTAATCTGAATCCTTTTTATAAAAATGTGTCAAAAAAACGTTTATACATTATTGTAATACCCAAAACATATTTATGATAACCATGTGGGGTGGCGGACACTGTTCGACAGGTTATCGGGCAGGATAGCCCGTGTGATCGTTTATGTCGAATAGGAGCCGCACCATCTTATCGGCCGTTGATGGTGGAGTTTCTCTCCACATTCCGCTATAGACCTCGACCGGATGACCGACCGAACTCGGATTTTGATGATCCGAACTTGCCGGCCCCATCACCCGAGATCACATTCCGTCTGTTCGCGAGGTATTTGAGATGTCGCTTCGTCAATTTGCCGTCGCCACCGGTTTTTACACAGACGAGGAGTTGGTTCAGGACGTGTATACCACGGCTATCGATCGTATGCCCGAGGATGAGTTGTTTGCCTGTTGGCCTACCGTCGGTGAAGGTCCATATGACGTGAGGTCGAAGTCTCAATCAAATTTAATCCAATTACAACTAATTAGCTAGCGGTAAGTGGGTATCGAACACAGTGAGTTTGTGGAATATGTGTTATTTGAATATGTATCTAAGTGAACTAAATTAAACTAATTGCAATAAAAGTAAATTCAATAGTTAGAGTGTTTGATTTTAAAACTAAGATTACTAATGTAGTTGCAAAAGAAAATTTGGTTTGTAAACAATTTAGAGACAAATGACTATCTTAAGTTTCCGGTTTGCTTCGACATTCATGCTAACATTTAACTAGAAAGAACCACATAGACATGGTTCGTGTATGATTACTTGTTGTGATAAAAGGGAACTAAGTACTCGGATTCCTAGAACGCGAGGTTGTTACTCGATGACCAATTAATCAATACCCAATCCTAATTCTTCCCATGATATCTCAATTGCCAACGGCACCAAGAACGTATGGTTTCAACTAAGATTAACATATAAATCAACAATTTACGAACAAGTAAACACACACCATAATAAACAAACCATAAGAGCAAGTCTATTATTCTAGAAATACAAATCAAAGCATAAATGTCTTAGACAAACCTTCAACTAAAGATGATCACCATAAGTTTAGCCACACATGGCTTGGACAATCATCATCACAATAAGTTCAATGTTCATATGAATTCAAAACACTAATCGAATGATAAAAACTTGTCTTCAAGCACCAAGAACACCAAAAACCTGTCTCTAGAACAATAGTAACTGAATGGGATTGATTGGACATGAAAAGACACCATAAATCCGCATTAAAAGGAGGAAGTTACAC
This sequence comes from Helianthus tuberosus, assembly GCA_030545235.1. Lineage (NCBI taxonomy): Eukaryota > Viridiplantae > Streptophyta > Magnoliopsida > Asterales > Asteraceae > Helianthus > Helianthus tuberosus. Next base: position 151,727,998 of record CM060407.1, on the reverse strand, counting down.
ATTTACGCAGGTCAGCGCCGTAAGCTACGGTGGCCACCGTAGCTTATGGTGGCTTGGAATGGCTTACGGTGGCTTTAAACTGTCATACGGTGACAATTTATGTCAGGGACCACCGTAAGCTACGCCCTCCACCGTAGGCTACGGTGGGCTTCAGCATGAAATTTTGTTTTCAGCATAACTTTTTCGTTTCAACTCCGTTTTCTTCGCCGTTTTCGCCTACGTTCTCTTAATTTCGTCCTCTATAATGTTATCTTCTTAATTCCTCAATTCCAAAATTTTATTTTTTTCATTTATTCTCCGTCTTTCAATCTCCAATCCAGTCGCGTCTATTCGAAGCTTTATTTCCACACTTTTAAGCCCCGAATGTACCTGAAACACAAGCAACCGTAGTTATCTAATTCAAGATAAATACATTGATAAATGCGGGATTAAATTATACTTTATAACCATTAAGGGTTGTCCTACGGACTACCGGTCACATCCCCACACTTAACCGTTGCTTGCCCCCAAGCAACTCGTCCAAAACTACTAATAACTCCTCAAGCGATCAACATGAATCAACCAAACAAATGTCCTCATTTTACTAACTTTTCTGAAACCCCACATAACACACCCCTCACAATGACTCTCCTCTAGGTGACAAATAATACTAGCAAAGATGAACTAGAACACACTTAAGGCAAATGGGTAGTTGAACAATAATATGCTTGTACTCAAATCGGTCATTCGCCTAAAGAATTTGCTAAACATGCATGCGAATCAAAGGGACTTAAAGGTTGTAACACGGCAAGGCAAATGGGTAGGAAATGGAAATACATATGCGAGGTAGCTAACGATTCAACCCGGTCTTTTATTTCTAACTAAAACAAAACATAAACAACTATATACAAACTATCTCATTCATTTTTTTTTCATTTTTCATTGCTTTTTCTCTTTTTTTTTTTTTCATATCTCTTTTTTTTTTTCTTTCGATTTAGCAAACATAACAAACAAGCATCCTAGAACAAGATGATTATACTAATAGACCGGGTTAAATACGGGTTAATTTTTTAAGAGAAAGTAGGTATGGGTTAACAAAAGATCGGCTCAAAGCTCAAATGGGCTACTAAAGTCCAAACCCCCACCCCTCTCGCTACCATGCTCATATATATAATTTATGAGGTCCAACCCCCCAAATCCCGCACTCACACTCACCAAGACGAGGCTACCTAATTGCCCTAATTCTTTTCACATGCATATCAAGCTAAGGCCTCAAACCGCATTTAAGCACAAGTTCTAATGCACCACCACCCATTTCCACTCTCATCAAGAAAAAAAATGTATTCTAATAAATTCAAGTAGTGGCTCAACTCTCACCAAGAAAGAACAAGGGGATATGGGTTGCCGGTGTATGATGTGCAAATTATGGTCTATAAAAAACTACTAACCTAATCTAGACACCCTAGTTTTAAATTTATAAACTAAGACTCTCTAAATGCTAGACCACTGACAGGCAAGTGTACCTATCGTACGTAGTAAAGCCTAATGAAGTCCGAGTATCGAACCCACGAGACACTAGCGACGCTAACTAGACTCTGACTCAACTAATACTTAATTGGTTTGTTTGGATTTTGAGGTTTTAACTAATTAAACTAATAATCTAATTAAATAAGAAAATGTGGCAAACAAGACAAGCAACGTAAAACAAACACGAACTCGGGAGCTAGGTGTAAATCAAATATGATGAGAAAAGACTACCTAGGTGTCGAATCCCTAGAATCATGCAACGTTATCTTGACTATGGCAATGGTTAAATATCCTACTCCCTCGATTAACCCCCCCGCTAGAGATGTATCAAACGAAAGATAAGGACGAAATACGAAGTGCTAGAACGAACTGGCTCGACCTATCGATACCAAATCCCATGAAAATAGAATCCTTTTGACCTCAGAGACAATTATGTTAATAGAAGATCCCAAAAACGCAAAGCAAACCAAACCATGAAGATTGAAATCCTAGGAAACCTTAACCACGATGTAATAAACGAGCCCGAGCTATCGGTCACCCAATCTACCCACCAATGATTAGCTAATAACCTAGCTCACCCTAATCGTCTTTCGAGTCACAAGATGAGGATGCAAGTTTTAATATAGTGATTTTTATTATTAGTCAACTTAGTCAATTTCTCAACACAATACCTGTCCCGAAAATCCTAAGATAAACGAATCAAATTAAATCCCAAGTCTAGGGGGAATTTCTTCGTGCCTAAACCGCTGAATTTATTGACTAATAAAACAATCAAAACATACCAACATGCAATATCAAGATCAATTTCAAGGCAAAGTTATGTAAATCACATCAAATAACCATATCATATCAAAATCGCATTACAATCATCAAGTTCATCTAAACCCAGGTAGCATAAAAAGTTTAGCCAATAATCATAACCACTAAAAAGAAACAAGTCTCAAATAACAAATAATCCATAGCAATCAAGTTCAAAAAACACAAAGTTATTAAAACTGAATATAAACTATTTGCAAACCCGGACTAGAATCTTGATCGTGGCTTGAACCCTCGAACCAATTGACTTTCTTTTCTTTCTCTTGATCGAACTCCACACTGTTCTCCACAAAATTGACGTCTCCTGTTCGTCTGTTGTCGTAGAATGTCTTCAGCCGTCACTGATGTATTCTTCTCGTCCCTTAATGTTTTTCGAAATTAATAATAGGTGGCCTCTAGGTCGACAATTCCTTTATGGGCTTGTGGCCCAATTGTGTTGGCGCCAATTATATCCAAAACCTCCACTGAGGTTATCGAAAATAATATAATAGAACTCCCTCCTTTTCCAATTTTTCTTTGCTGCTGTTGTCCTTCAAAATTAATAGGGATCCAATCTTTTATTTCTCTTTTTTTTCGAACCATAGCAACACACCTCCACTAAATTGCCTTTTATCCTTTCTTTGATGTTGGTAAATAAATAGGAATCCAAACCCACTGATCCTTTCAAAAATAATATAATGGGGCTCCTATTCTCCAACTAATTCGTTGAGTGGGCCTGCCATTCAAAGCAAATGAATTTAGTAAAAGAGAAGTTAGCTCATATATTTTGTAATCCATGTTTAATTTAAAATACGAATTGATTTTTTTTTTAATTAATTTCTCACACACGATCACCCATTCTTTTCTTGTTATTGCTTTGATTTTTTTCTCAATGATTTGTTATTACTTATATCATTTTGGTTCATTTTCATTAAAGGTCATGTAAATTTATTTATGAACCACAAACGAATAGAATTTAATAAAAACAATCCTAAATCTAGTTAAAAGTCTAGGAATATTTATATAAAAATATGTATATTTTAGACCACATCAGTGTATCATGCAATTTAATACTCAACTGTTCAATTTGGACCATTTTTCGCTTGATTTTAAAAAGATTCACAATTTTTTAAAATTTCCCCTCATCCCCACACTTGGGATACATTGTCCCCAATGTATGGTTTTGAAGGGAAAGATCGCTCCAAACACACCAAACTTTTTTTTTATTATTATTATTTTTAAACAAAAGCAAACAAACTAACTACCAGTATTTCAAAGCTAAAGAACATAACAAGACTAAGGAAAGAGTACATTGACCTGGTGAAGTTTGACACAGATGTTGTAGATAATTCGACTTTCCACCACCATCTTCATAAAAAGATCTGCATATCTTCCCCACACTTGAACGTTGCCATAGCCCTGAAACATAGCAAATAACAAAACAAACAAGATCAATGTAAAATCCCCGGGTTGCCTCCCGAGCAGCGCTAAGTTTTCAGGTCTTCAGCCAGACCATGCCAAACCCCATTTATGGTGGCTCAAAGAAACGATTTCTATCATCTCCATCATTTCCTCGTGCCATTGAGCAAAATGCATCCATCTCATGTTCGTTCGGTGGAAAATCACGTACACTCCTGCTTGAACCTTCATACTTTTCTTCACGACCCGGTTGTTTATTCGTTTTCGTTCTTTGACACATGCTTTTCATATGACCATTAGATTCGCTACCCTTCCCCTCAATGGAATAATAACTAATAATCCTCGTCTGAACATCAAAGAACAACTTACGGCTCTTTTCGGTCATAATAATGATCCCGTCTCTACAGTTGATTTGAGCATTTGCTGTACAGAGAAACGGTCGACCTAAAATCACCCTTTGTTGCGACGCCATCTCGGTAGTAGCATAATCTAAGACTAGAAAATCCACCGGGTATTCGAATTCTACCAACCGAATCATAACATTCTTAACAATTCTCCGTGGACGCCTCCAACTTTCATCCGCCAAACTCACCATGGTGTCTACATCCTGAAGCGGGCTAAAATCATACATGTCGTATAGATCACCTGGTAACACACTCATGCTCGCCCCATAATCCAATAATGCATGAGGAATTTTTAGTTTCCCCACTCGGATAGGCATGATTGGCGCTCCATACTCTTTATCATTCTCGACTTAGGCATCCTTGTTGGGATTGAACCCTACAGAGGAACAGATGATGTAAAGCCAAAACTGGTTCAGAACAGTGGATTCTACATAAGCAGTGGTTTGCACTAGACTTTCCCCTTGAAAGTGATTCTAACAACTGATGTCTTCTATCAACTGTTCCACTACAATAACTGTTGTCCACAACAAATGATGTCCTTCCAAAGACTATTGAAGACTAAGTACTGATGGTCAATCTACTGCCTTGACTCAAGTGTTGCTGAAGACCAAAGCACTGCTAGGGCTGAAGCAGTGGTATGAAGAAACAGTTGTTTAGTCTGTCTTTGTATTTTGTATTGTAATCAGCTGTTTGACAACAGTTCTTGTATTAGATCAGTGGTTATAGGTTGTTAGGTTGTTAAGTGTCACTTTCATGGTGACGTCAGATTAGATGCTTCAGTGGTTTGATGTGCACTATAAATAGAACAGTTTGCACTGTTCTATTTAAGGAGTTTTCTCCTTCAATTCTATCATCTTGTACGATCAACCATGGAGCTCAAGCTGAGGGGGAGTTTTAGTATGTAAGCATGCATGTAATCTTTTGATTATAATCATTCGATTCTAATGAGTTTCACATGTTTATGAAAACTATTGTTCCTTTGATTGTGTTTACAAAGTTTGTTTTATTTTCGCTGCATTAGATCTCTGTTTTACATTCATTCATTGTTCAATTATTGCAAACAAACACAATCATGAGGACCTCAGATCCCAACAATTGGTATCAGAGCTTGGACAGTCAAATTCGATCTAACAATCAATTTGACATAACAGTTCAGCTCAAAATTCATTGATACTAAGGTTGATCGTATTTAGTTGAAAAACAGAGTAACGATTAATCACGTCCAAAGTTGATTATTCAAAAACTCTGTAAAACAACCAAGATGTTATCTATCACGTTGGAGTCACGTAACACTAGAAATATCATGAATAAAATCATTATAGATTTAGTGTTTATGTTGAAGAACTATGATGATTCCATCGTGGTTGTTGCTAAGGTGTCACCTCGTGTCAACAAAGGTCTATGTGTGACAACCCTCAAAAAAATTTCAGGTATCCGTACAATTAATTAATATTAAATTGGTGCTTAATGACTGTGCTTGATTACAATTGCTGATTAAACTACTTTATGATTTTTGCATCATACATATATGCATCACATTCATACTGTCACTCAATTTATCACACACAGACTTTAGTGACAAACTTGATGCACAACGCACAGTTAGCACAGTGAGCGGATAACTCAGACATATGCTGACAATACCAGCACATAGACAGACACTATATTGAGGCCCAGTATGAGCCAGGAATAAAGTATCACACTAGGGTAGTGTGTAGGGAAGTTTAGACCATAAAACTGCGATACTAGATGATAGTTTAGGTGCCGGAAAGTGCCAAAAACCCACTTTAAGTGCAGAATTCTGCACTTAATATCAAAATTCAGCATTTAAATACGCTAGTCACTTGCAAAAATATGGCAAAATGGTCCTGTATGCTTTCCTAAGTGTCGGGAATAAAAAGGGTCACTAAAAGTTACATAAAAGACACTTTACGGAATAATTAAACACTTTAACGAGACAATACCAAACCGAACAACCGGACATTACCCGGAACATTGAAATAATGCTAGAAGCATTGTTTCTATTTTTATGAACTAGTATGGTTCCCGAACACCCTAATACACTATATATTACATGACACACTTATAACACTTAAACTAAACACTTACTTTCTAACTAAATTAACTAACTAGCATTTGAAACTCAACTAAACCAACCCCCCCCCCCAACCGGTTATGAAACATGGGACACCCCCCCCCCCATGATTTTAACTAATTGTTTAATGGATTTGTAATGTACTAATGAGACATTTAGACTAATGGGTAAAAAGGATGTTGGAGATTTATTTATATAACCACAAGACTTTCACTCATATCATCTTCATCTTCCAAACACCAAAGCTCTCTCTCTCCCTCCATTACTCTCGGCCGAACACCCCTCTTGTCACCACCACCATTTTCGATTTTCCTTCAAGCTTTCCAAGGACATCCCAAGGTGCACCAAGGTGAATCACAAAGTGTGGAGCTCATAGATCATCAAGGACCTTCTCTATTCGCTATTAACCACCTCATTTCTACTATTGATCTTCCCTAGCTTAAAAGCTAGTAGTAAGTCTCTTGAATCCTCATTTACTTCATGTTGATAGTTATGTTAGGATGAAAACTTAGGAACACTAAAAGATCATAAACAAAAGTCTTGCACATAAAGCTAATATGATGATGAAATAAGATGAAAACATGATGAAATGAAGTTGTTTTGGTTATGTTGTTGATATATTGATGATTACTAGTAACATGATGGTTAGTCATCATATGAAGCTTGTTAAGTTATGATTAAAAACATGACTTAACAAGTTAGGGATGATTAAGTGTACATAAAATAATCATCTTCTTGCTAGAGCATGAACTTGATAATAAAAGTGATTTTCTTATAAAGTAATAAACCTAGTAGACTAGTAAGCTTGTAAACTCAAGACTTGTGTATGAGTTCTCTTAGAAAACCAAGTTTAAAAGACAGTTTTTGAAAAAGTATGATTCTTACATATACTTACACCATCTTTGAAATAAACTAAGTATATGGATGCTAGTAAAACAAGAAAATGTTGGAAACAAATGTTTTTGTAAAATAAGTTCACAAGTTGTGAACATCTAAAGATCCCAAGAATGAGCTTTTAACAAAAGTAAACACACTTCGGAGGGTAACTAAACCAACTAAACACCCCACTAAGTTACTACGCGTTTTTACGAAAAACCAAGTTCATGTTATTATGTAAAGTGCATTGTTTTTGCACTTGGTTAGTGTAATGTTGTTTAATAATTTGTTGTTGATTGATTGAATGAATTTTTGAAAAGAAAATGATATGCTAATAAGCATTGACATCTCCGTTTACAAAGGAAACTCTGGCGAAATTTTCTAAAATTCCAACACTTAGAAAATATTTTTCTAACAAATGTTACGAGTATATTTTACAACTTGTGTTTCGAATGTAAACTTCGCCATGGGTTTTGTAACAAAAATACAAAGTATCGGAGGTTGATTTTTACAAATAAAATGGGTAAATATATATTTTGAATATATATTTTATATTAAAACCCTTGTGTGAATTCTTGTTTATTCTGTGAACTAGTTATATTATTTTAGGGTAAAATAATATAACTTACAAATACCATGGAAATTACAACCCCAAAATAATACCAAAAATATCAAGGAATAGAATATTTAAGTTACACACTTGGTATCAAGAAACCGAACGTTAAGACATAACTTATAAACTATTCCAGAAAATACTCTTACACATATATTTTGGTAAAATATTATTTTGGAAGCTAAAGAAGTAAAATATATTATTTTTGGGAAAATACATATATTTTGGGAATAAGTTATTTTAGACAAATGTGTTAAATATATTTTTCCAAGTGGGACTTAAAATATATTTTTCAAAACTACAAATGTACATGTATAAATACCCCCATCCTTGGGAAGGAAATTCGCATATAAAATACTTGAGAAGTTTGGATACGAAATAGTTGCCTAACTATTATTCCAAAACCTAAAAAAAAAAACTCAAGTTAAAATAATTATTATTATTTTAACAAGAAGTTACAACTTGGAATAATATCAAAGGTATCGTAACTCAAACGTAATTACCAAAGCAAGGCACGGCCCGTTCGTCTAATAGACAATAGTACATTGTAGGGAGTCGTGTTTGCTGACGAGACCGGAGATTTGAGTACGTTACAGGAGACGCACTACAGTGAGTTCATGTCCCCCTTTTCTCTTAACTGTTTTCAGTTTTATACTTCGGGGGTGGAAACATGTTACAATTATTACAGACACTTACAGACGCTTTTATACATGGTATGGTTAGCTTAAGGAGGGTTTAGACGCTTAGATCATGTGAAAGGTGGGTACAACAGTTAAGGCCATTAATCCTCGTTGTTAGGACCGAGGGACATAAGTGATAGATCTATTTGGGTGTAGCGAGCCCACACCCATGAGGCCAGGGTGGCCCATAGTGGTGACTGTGTCTTACAGCCGGAGGCCCGGTAACAAATTTGCTAGGTTTGAGTACTTCCTGCACCGTTTCACACATACCAGTGGCTTTGCAACCCATTGGTGATCTCTTTTTCCTTAATTGCTACATACCAAGGATTTTCATACATACAGACACATTACAAGGGTTTATACATACTCACTTACACATGAACTCGCTCAACTTTTGTTGATTTTTCAAACTACATGTATTTCAGGAAACTAGCGGATCTGGAGGAGTGTGCATATGTCTAGATGCGTTGAATAAAAGATGTCATCCAGGGTAGTAGGTTTAGGAGGTGTAACCCTTATCTGGACGGGTTACATGTCTTTAAACCACGTTTTATTTAAAGTCTTTTGCTGTGTCTCATGAACACGTTATGGTTTGTAACTTGTTTTAAGTGTCGACATTTTCAAACAATGATGTTGTGGTATTTTTAGACTTAATGAATGGATGAACATCTTGTGTTTTTATCATATAGCATTGTTATGATCATTGCTATGGTATTAAGAAGTCACACCAAATAAACCCACGCTTCCGCAAAAGCCAGGGTGTGACACTATGTTGAGTTAAAAGCATCAGTGTCTTTGTTAGCATCAAAAGAGGTAAATAAAACTTTAGTTACTTGATCTTATATGTTGAAAAACAGGTTGAAAATTCTTCAAAAGGATCAAATCAATTTTGTTGAAACATTATAAGAAAATTAGCATTTCTATAATATACATCAAACATAACCAGGGATCAACTCTAAACTTTTGGTAGAAAATACCAGAGTTGTTAAAAGGAGGAGGAATCTATTCAAATCACTTGTGATAAAAGAGTAGGATCCTACAAAGGTTATGTATTGGTATTTAGAAGTCCAGATCATGAGTAATGTGAAATTTGGCATAGGCTTGTGCAAAAATGACTAAATCTCTCAAAACATTGCTGAAAGATGATTTTGGATTAAGTATTTTTCCTCAAAAACCCTCCAGGATGTACTTCAGTATTCATCAATGGGAAGGGTAAAAAGGGAAAGAAGAAATATTACAAAAACTCAAAAGTGTATTTATCTCAAAACTTTTGAAATCAAAAGAAAAGGGTATAAATCCAAAACACTTAAGAGTCCACAGGAGATCTACATATTTGGTCAAACATTTGTCATCCATCAATCATGCACAATCACCGTATCAGGGAGTTCAGATAACAAAGGTATCACCAGTTTGATTATTAAATAAAGAGGATTAGGCCAAATTTTCAGAAATTTTTCATATGGTAATAAGGTTCACAAAGAGCCTTCAAAACCATTGTGAGCAGACAACTTCATAGTTATAATCATCTGACAAGATAATGGTACCAAAAAGTGGGAATGAAACTTTGATTCAAACCACTGACCATTTTCTTTATCTTGAGAATGAGGTGATTCTGATCTGTTTAAAAAGGTACATTGACTTTAAAAATACACTAGATCTACTTGCTACTATTTTCAGAAAATATTTACTTAATTTTTGTTGTAAAGGTTTTAAATAAAACAGGACATGTTATTCTTCATTTTTCGGAATGATATGATTTGCACTTTTACTTGTTTTAGATAGTAAAAGCTCAATCATCTGTCAGGATGTTGAACCCTTTCATTTTTGTTGGGTGATATAACTCCTTGAAAATGGATCAAATAAAGATGGTGTTATATTCAAGTCATTTCATGAACTCGTGCTCAAAACAATAACAATAGATTGTTGACAAACTACAAATATTTTAGCTGTACATGTTCTACTCTAAAATTGTCAAAAGGATTAGAACACAAAATGTATGGTCAAAGTAAAGCATGGTAATCATCTGGGATACTCAACCACTGCCTATATCTAAAGTGCTATAAGCAAGGGCAGGGCATGTGGAAAAATCTTCATTAAATTTTCTGTGAATCCTGTTATTTTAATAATTCTGATAAACTTACACCTAAAATTTGCCTGTCAAGTATTTGATTTTGCAGGAAATTCAAAATCTCCATTAACAGATGTTGGATATGATATTGTGTTCACACAAGTCAAAACCATGTCTTTCATCAGAGCAACAACTGTTAAAAACAGTTGTAAAAGCTCATCCACTGATAAATAAACAGTGTTTGACCAAAGTAGCCTTCAAATTGTTACCTCTACTCCACTCCAAACCACTGTTTGATAAACTCCATCTAAAATGGATAAAAATCATCAGTATGTTAAACCAACATTTCATGTTCTTTCACCTTCATCTCAATCAATACAAACACCAAGAGTGTGAAAAGATTACATCAAGGGATTTCATCTTTTTGCATGCAATTTATCACCGTGTCACTTGGTGATTGACCTTTTGCTTTCTTCAATAATGCCACGTCACTTGCAAGTTGACCCATTTGAGTGGTCAACGACTGAATCGCTTTATCACGGATTTCATCTTTTTGCATGCGAACATCATCAAGTTGATTCCTTCTTTGCATATCTTGTTGCATCAACCGGAGCATATCCATAACTTCATTCCCACTTGATGAAGTTTGACCCGAAGAACCACTTTGACCACCCGATTGTTGAAATTGACCTTGGTTGTATTGTTGACGAGGTATGAAATTTCCTTGAGCTCCTTGGAAATTTGGGTTAGCTTGGTTTGAGGGATTCCCATATCGAAAGTTTGGGTGGTTTCTTAAGCCAGGGTGGTAAGTATTGGAGTTCATGTTATAATTTCTACCACCCCCTCCTTACCCTTGCAATGAATTCACCTCCTTATATTGCCCTTCCACTCCTTGGCAATTTTCAGTCGCATGCCCTATCTCATTACAAAGTGCACAAACATCATAAATTTGATTAGAAGTTTGAACATTACCATCGTCTACCGCGTGCACTTGATTTCGGGTAATGGCCGTCGTGCTCTCCTTGATGCTTGAGCTTTTCTTTTTTATGTGACCGCCATTTGCTCCAAGAATTCCCAATCATCATGCTCGTAAATTGTGCCAAAAATGCCATTTGTGATAGACATTAAGTCACGCGCATCTTCGGAACACAACCCCTCATGAAATGCATTCATCAATTCCCATAGCTCTATCCCATGATGAGGGCAATTTTTTTATCATCATGTTAAACCTCTCAAATGCTTCATGAAACATTTCACCCGTTTGTTGTTGAAAACTTCTCAAACTTTTTCTAGCATCATTTCACCCGAACTCTTGGGCGTATAGGACCCATTGGTCTTTGAACTTGCATTCGTGGAGGCCCAAATTGTTGTGGAGGTGGTTGAAATCTCGGCCCCTCATGAGGTTGTTGAACTCGTCTTTGCACCGGTGGACCTTGTGGTGGCAATTGTTGAGGTATGATTTGTTGTTAAGGAATCCCACTAACACTTGACATTATTTGATTTTGACCTTGAACATAGGTATACTCCCCTTGATCTCCATCACCCCCATACATGTATCCTTCTTCATCATATCCCACAAAGTCATCCTCAAACTCATCATCGAACCCATCTTGTCTTGCTCCCGAAGTATGTTGAAATTGCACTCTTGGTTGGAATGGAGTAGAATGGATAATAGATGGACCGGTTTGGTATAGGTTAGGTGGTGGTATTTGTGATGATGATGGTTGGCCGGATGTTGGGAAAAATGTTGAATAAGTTGGAACAGCGGATGATGTAGGGTTATAACTGAAGGAGTATTCATGTTGTGTGTTCTCAGGTAAGGTAGTGTTGGTTGGTTTAATTTTTGGTGTGGTTATAGGAATGGTAGTATTTGGTGATGGTTGTGTTGAAGATGGTATAAAGGGTGGTGTAGGTTCACCCGTAGTGGGTGGCGGTGGTGGTGGATTCATGTATCTGAATGGTGTAACTGGTGTAGTAGGTGTTGTTGGTGAACCACTAATTTTATTTTCTCGTAGCAAAATTCTGTTTCTTCTCAAAGTTCGTTCAATTTCTGGATCAAATGCCAATGGTGATAGCTTGTGAGAGCTCCTAGTACGCATGCACCTGTAAATACCTGCACACTAACACACCCAGCGTAAACCAGAAAAATAACACACGTTGCGCACTACTCCCCAGCAACGGCGCCAAAATTTGACGTGATGTCGAAGTCTCAATCAAATTTAATCCAATTACAACTAATTAGCTAGTGGTAAGTGGGTATCGAACACAGGGAGTTTGTGGAATATGTGTTATTTGAATATGTATCTAAGTGAACTAAATTAAACTAATTGCAATAAAAGTAAATTCAATAGTTGGATTGTTTGATTTTAAAACTAAGATTACTAATGTAATTGCAAAAGAAAATTTGGTTTGTAAACAATTTAGAGACAAATGACTATCTTAAGTTTCTGGTTTGCTTCGACATTCATGCTAACATTCAACTAGAAAGAACCACATAGACATGGTTCATGTATGATTACTTGTTGTGATAAAAGGGAACTAAGTACTCGGATTCCTAGAACGCGAGGTTGTTACCCGATGACCAATTTGTGACAACCCTCACCAAACCAGGTATCCGTACGACTTAATTAATAATTAATTACTGCTTAATTACTGTGCTTACTTGAAATTGTGGATAAACTGCTATTTGAATACTGATACATGTACTTACTTGCATCATACCTTATTTGTTGTCACCCTACTATTTACATACAGGACTGTAGTGACAACCGTGATGCACAAAAGCACTGTAGCACAATAACGGATAACCTACTAAACGTGCTGTTATAGCCAGCACCAGGCAGGTACTGCCTCTAAGGCCTGTATGAGCCAGAGATAGTTTACTACACTAATAGAAAATGTAGGGAAGTGAGGATTGTAGAACTGCCTCACTAGGAATGAGATTACAGTGACCGGATGTGCCAAAAACGTACTTTAAGTACAAAATTCAGCACTTTAATTAAAATTCAGCATTAAGCTACCTAATAAAGTGCCAAAACATGAGAAAAAAAAAATATTACTAGACACTTTCCAAAGTGTCGGGAATAAGTTGTGTCACTAAAAATAATAATAACGACACTTTAAAGCTTTGTTAAGCACTTTAACGGATCACTATCCAACCAAACAACCGGACTTTACCCGGAACATGAAAATATTGCCAACAACATTGTTTATCTTTTTCTGAGCCAGTTAGGGTCCCCGAATACCCTAACGCCCGTTACAACTTACTACATGCTAGTAACTAAATTAACCTCCTAATTATCTAACTAATGTCTAACTATCTAGTTGAAATGGAACCATAGACCCCCCCCCCCCTCCAACGAAATCGGTCACCACATGGTGACACCCCTTGTCCTTGCAAGATTAAAATAATCTTGGTTGTCTAATATCAAGTGGACATAAAACACTTTGGTTAAAATGGAAAGATTTATCTATAAGTAACAAGCATAGTCCATCATATTCACTAAACCACTTAACAAATTCACACTACTCACTCCCTCTCTTGACACTTTCGGCCGAGAACCACCCACCCCCATCCATCATTTTTCGATTTCATTCAAGACATTCCAAGGGTATATAAGTGTTGAGGATCACATACGAGGAAGCTTGGTGCATTCGGAACGCGAAGGACCTCACCCCATTGCTTTTATCCACGCATTTTTCGACTAGTTTCTTCCCTAGCCTCGAGCTAGTAGTAAGTGACTATAAACACACTCTCGATCTATTTTAAAGTGGTTAAAATAATATATGGCGGTTAAAACTCATGAACTTACAAGATGAAGTGTTAAAAGTCTACTAAAATGTTATAAATGTTGGTTAATAGCACAAGGGTTGTGTAAATCTTGTAAGATTTGTTTTGTGTGATTATTTAGTGCCGATCTATGATGTGGTAGCTCGGATCATCGTCTAACCCGGATTGGTCATGATCATGGGTCATGACATAGAGTTTGTTTAAGTGTACAAAGGGTTAGATGATGAAACTCTACCACACACTAAGCATGAACTTGTGTAAAAATCGATTTTTCTTACGGAATAGTGTTTTAAACTAGTAGATCTACGGATCTACAAACGGTATTTTCAAAGGACCACGTGTCAAGAGAAAACATACTTTTAAAGACGGATCTTTCATAAACATGAATGATTTCAGCAAACACACAAGTGTGTAAACACTTGTGTAACACTAAGTTTTGACAAAGAACTAGTTTTGTCAAATTTTACAAGAAGTTGTAAGAATGGAATTTCGTTAAAAAAGAGACTTCTACGAAACTGGATTGATTTATACAAAAGATCCACTAAAAGTAATGGGATTTACTACATATTTTGGACAAACCACAAGTTCATGTAATTTTTGCGATTTACATATATATTGACTAGTTTAATGTTGAAATGTTGTTTGATAATGTTGGGAACATTGTTGATTTGAAATATAAAAGAAAATGATACGCTTGAAAGCGTGGCCACCTCCAGTTACAGGGGAAACTCTGGCGAAATTTTTCTAAAAACCTACCACTTGGAATGTTTTCACTACAAGTGTTGTAAAGCTATTTTTGACTTGTTTCCAAAACATAAATTTCGCCACGATCTTTATTACAAGATTTCTAAATATCGGAGGTGGGATTTTCACAAAATAAAAACTTGATAAATGTATATATTTGGTATATATATAATTTCATAACAACACTTGTGAATTTTCATGATTATCTTGTGAACTATACAAATATTATTTTTAGGGTAAAAATAATATTACCAAATGTTAACAATTCCAAAATAATACGAATGCACATGTACTAATCCCCCATCCTTGGGAAGGAGAATAATTACCAAGTATTTACAAAAATATAAACACGAAATAGTTGTCTAACTATTTCCCCGAAAACTTAAACCTTAAGTTAAGGCACAGCCATCCGTCTAATAGAGATAGTACGTGTAGGTCGTCGCACAGCTGCTTGATCAGGAGATATACTTGGTAGAGACGCACCACTGTGAGTTCATGTCCCCCTTTTCTCTTAACTATTTTCAGTTTTCTAAACTGCGGGGGTGAAATACATGTTACTACGATTACAAGTATTTTTTTTACATGGTATGGATAGCATAAGGAGGGTTATTACCTAGATCATGTGAATGGGTAGGCTATTATCGTAAGACCATTAATCCTTGTATAAGGACCGAGAGGCATGAGTGATAGATCTATCGGGTGTTGCGAGCCCCACACATGAGCCAGCGTGTGGCTGCATGTGGTGACTATGTCGTTCCGCCGGAAGGACCGGTATGAAATACGCGTTACAGGTTTGAGTGCTTCCTAGGCCATTTCACTTATTAATGTATTAGCTACACATTAATTGATCTCTTTTTCCTTATTGCTACATACCAGGAATTTTCATACATACAGACATTTTACAAAGGTTTTACTTACTCACTTACACATGAACTCACTCAACATTATTGTTGATTTTTCAACTTACATGTATTTCAGGGAATTAAAGGATCTGGCGCGGTATGACACGTTTTCCCGCTGCACTAGTTTCGAGGTCATCCGAGTTTAAGGGATGTGACTTTTTCCTGGACGAGTCACAGTTCTTAAACTATGTTTATTTCTTGTTGGTATTGTGTCTTTTGAACACTGTTTATGTTTGTTAGGATGTGATATCCGTTAAGACAATGTTGTGGTTCTTCACTCTTCAAACTTATTTTAATGGATGATCTTGCATGGTTTTATTTTCATATAGCTTTGTTATGATTAAGCTATGGTATTAAGAAGTCACACCAAATTAACCACGCTTCCGCAAAGCCAGGGTGTGACACAATTAATCAATACCCAATCCTAATTCTACCCATGATATCTCAATTGCCAACGGCACCAAGAATGTATGGTTTCAACTAAGATTAACATATAAATCAACAATTTACGAACAAGTAAACACGCACCATAATAAACAAACCATAGGAGCAAGTCTATTATTCTAGAAATACAAATCAAAGCATAAATGTCTTAGACAAACCTTCAACTAAAGATGATCACCATAAGTTTAGCCACACATGGCTTGGACAATCATCATCACAATAAGTTCAATGTTCATATGAATTCAAAACACTAATTGAATGATAAAAACTTGTCTTCAAGCACCAAGAACACCAAAAACCTGCCTCTAGAACAATAGTAACCGAATGGGATTGATTGGACATGAAAAGACACCATAAATCCGCATTAAAAGGTGGAAGTTACACATTTACGCAGGTCAGCGCCGTAAGCTACGGTGGCCACCGTAGCTTACGGTGGCTTGGAATGGCTTACGGTGGCTTTAAACTGTCATACGGTGACAATTTATGTCAGGGACCACCGTAAGCTACGCCCTCCACCGTAGGCTACGGTGGGCTTCAGCATGAAATTTTGTTTTCAGCATAACTTTTTCGTTTCAACTCCGTTTTCTTCGCCGTTTTCGCCTACGTTCTCGTAATTTCGTCCTCTATCATGTTATCTTCTTAATTCTTCAATTCCAAAATTTTATTTTTTTCATTTATTCTCCAATCCAGTTGCGTCTATTCGAGATAAATACATTGATAAATGTGGGATTAAATTATACTTTATAACCATTAAGGGTTGTCCTACGGACTACCCATCACCATACACCAAGGCGGAGGAGGTCCGATCCTCGGAGATTCGCGACCCGTTAGTTCGTTACTTGCATCGTTGCTTTAGCACGGGCATCGCGGCCCGTGGCAAGAGTTGCAAGCACGTAACAAAGGCCGATCTTTTCTATCTCTATTGTTTATTTACTGGTCGTCCGTGCGCCCTCCATCTCTGCCTGGTGGATTATTTTGTCACACGTTGGAAAAAGCAGCGTCGTGGTAGTATATATGGAGGATCGTTTATCGGCCGGATAGCCCAGAGTGTTAGTCGGTACTTTGGTTGGGTCGAGGATAGGTACCCACCGCCGGCTCCCTGCAAATATTTGGACATGAGGTTGGTGATAGGGATGAAAGTGGCGGCAAACATTCCTAATGTTGGTTATAGGTTTGTCGGGACGAACCGTCAGGTTTGGGCATGGCAGCCTTTGGTACATCACCCGCGTTTGGACGTACCGTCAGGTTTGGTCAACCAACCAACCGTCTTCTCGATAGGATTTTGCGTAACCAAGATGAGCAAATGCGACTTCTAACACTGCATGGTCAGGAGATAACATCCCACGGTCGCCAGATGGATCAGATGCATGATGACAAAGGGTGGCTGATGACTGGCATGGGTGAAATGTATAAGTACATGGGTATATCGATTCCACCCCGTCCACCACCACGAGTTTATCCGGACCAGGGCCCGTTCTTTACGCAGCAGCCCGACCCGTCCATGCCATCCTTTACCCAGCCCCCCCCCCCCCCCGTCCATGCAGGTATATTATCTTATTTTTATTTCATTTATCTACGAGCAATTTAATGTTATGTAATGGGTATTTTGTTTAAATTCTTATAGCCTTACGACCCATCCTATACTCAGCCCGACCTTTCCTTGCCAAATTTTCCTCGGTCCCGCCAGAGCATGCCGCTCTTTCCTCTGTCCGACCTTTCCATGCAGGTATGTTATTTTGTTTTAATTCATTTTCTACGAACAATTTTAATGTTATGTAATGAGTATTTTATTTGAATTTTTTATAGGCTCCAGGCACGTCCTATACACGGCACAGCCCATCACTCTCTACTAGGCGTGGCCCGAACTTTACAGAGGAGGAGCTCGCTGAGTCTGACGAGGAGTCTGACAAGTATTGATGATGATTGTGGTTTTTATTATCATATTATGTAGTACTGTATGAACAATTGAATTTAATTTTAAGTATTTGTAATATTTGTTTAATTTGGATATATTTAATTTGTTTGGATTGCTTAATTTCACTACGTCTTTTATAAAATTTATAACAAAAAAAACTAACATCATTTTATAACAAAAAAACAACTTAATTAATGTTTAAAAAATAAAGTTCAAAAAGATACTAATAACAATATGTTGTTCTTTCAAAAAAAAAAAAAAAAAAAAAAAAAATCCTCCGGTGAACGTATGGCCCTATATGATTCCTCTTGTCTTTTGAAGAAAAAAAAATCATTAAGGGAGCGTATGGCCCTATACACTTCCTTTTAGCTGACCATCTTTTGAAAAGTTTGGTACACATATAGGAAGTGTATTGCTTAATATGCTTGGACCCAGAGGAACCGTATTGCCCTATACGCTTCCTCTGGTCCCCTAATCATTAGCTGAACATCTTCTGAAAAGTTTGTACTTCAAGTACACATATAGGAAGTGTATTGCTCAATACGTTTGGTTTGATATGGTTTGACACTAATACGTATTCCACTCTGTTAAACTATATGTTTAACTATCAGAAAACTCCTATCCATAAACTTACTATCAAACAAAATGTTTAATCATCAGAAGATTCAGAACTATAAAGTAGATGCTTAGAATCAAGAGGCTTGTTAAATCAAGACTGCATGCTTATAAGGTGAGTCATTCTCTTTTTATCAAACTATTTTACGAAACCTCAAATTATTTCCCAGTTATAATTACAGGGATTAAGTGTTTGCAAATCTTTAATTACTGGCAGTAAGTGGGGTTTTGTATACATTACTGCTGTAGTATCAATATTAGGTGGGCGCGCCTAAATCATGATACATGTCACTTTTGGGTGACAGGACCCAATAGTGGTATGATCACAGTCACAGATCCGGTCGAGTGACAGCTGGACCAGATAATTATAAGATATGGGCAATTGTAATCGCTCTTAATACTGTGAATTATAACAATGTGTCTTTTTCTACAAACTGAATGAACTCACCAGTATTTCATGTTGACCAAATGTTTTTAAAACGCGTTTCAGGTGATTACAGTAGATGGAAATAAGAGTTGGGATACGACACCAAAAAGGCTTACGAAAGTGGCTTATTTTAGCAATTAAATTAAATTAAGAAAAGTTGTTTTATGTATTCGGGTTTATCCCATATTAAAGCTACCTTTGCAAAAATATGGGTTTATCCACATCTGTTTAATAAATAAAATCCGGTGATTCTAAACTCTGGTATTTTCCTAACTCACAGTCCTGATGAAATCTCCGCTGCAATACTTTTCAAAATAACCACCGGTACCGCTTGACTGGCTCGCAGCTCACGTTCCCGTCCAGGGTGGGGTCGGGGGACGTGACAGAGGTGGTATCAGAGCCAAGCCACTTGTTTAAGCAATTAGGTGCTGTAATAATACCTAAGTTTAAATGAAGAGTTAGGAAATTAATATTATCTGGTAAAACCCAGGATAGTATTTAGACTTGAACTTAAGAAAGATGCCTTAATATAAGCTTCCAGATGAGCTAATTACTTGTAAAAGTATAATTTAGATATTGGTATGCCATACGAATAATGACCAGAACATTGCAAGTACGATAAATAAGCAATAACACTTGATCACTGTTATTTCTTGCTTATTGGTACTACTTGGTTCTAGAATATGATCCGTCATATGTGTCACACCCTGACTTTTGTGGAAGCGAGATTATGTGTGACTTGCTTAATATCATTGCATTCAACCATAACAAACAACTAAATGATAAAACCATGATGTCCATCCATAAATCAAGTTTCAAAATGTTACAACCATCATTGTTTTAAATCCGAATATAGACTTCAAGTTTGGAATACAACGCAAACAGAGTTTTAAGTTCCATAAGGACTTGACACGATACAACGATAAAACAAGGCTTTGAAATGGATGTTTTGAAATGAATGTCTTATCTAGGATGAAACATCCATTCCAAACCCTACAAAAGATGGGATGACATCATTTATTTCAGACAATACTTTGTAAACCTTCAACGCCCGCTAGATCTATTTCAAGGAGTGAGAACCACCTTCAAGGAGTCCAAATCAGGTGATTTTGAGAAGAAAATATGTAATTTTGATGGATAAGATGATAGAGAAGTGTGTAGTGATGACGGCTGTACAAGATTTGAGGAGAAATACTTACGAAATAGCCTTGAATCTCGATCAAAAGTTACTGAGAGTAACTTGAGAGCGAGTGGTCGGATGGAGGTGTCAACTCAGTGAAAGGAGGTGTTATTAGAGGAGAGAGAAAATGTTATTGTTTATCTGTATATTGAGAGGGGATAACGTTCACCCTCTATAATTTTTTAGTATATTTTGAAAGTGGTTGTGAGTGAAGGAGAGATAAAATGAAATGATAAATGTATAAAAAAAGTATTGTTTAACTAAAAGGAGAAAGAAAATGTAGTTGTGTTTAAGATAATCATATGGTAGAATTTGATGGAAGGGATGTGAATGCTCTAATATAGGGCTGTAAACGAATCAAACGTTCAGCGAACAGTTCATGAACCGTTTGGCGGGAAGTTTGTTTACGTTTGTTCGTTTGATTAGTTAAAGGAACGAACACAAACAACTGTCTCGTTCGTTCAACTATGCTCGTGAACGTTCGGTAATGTGTTCGTGAACATTCGGTCATATTCATTTGTTTATATTGTTCCTTAGATATTTTTTTAGCATTTATTTAATTTATCCAAACTTTTTATATTCCTTAATTATTATTTATATCATTACCCAAACAAATAAAATAGGAAACCTTACCTCCACCTTGTTAATCCACCGTTCCACTTTCTTTCTTATTATTCACATTGAAAAAAATACTATCGAACTTTGTCGATTTTATCAGTGTTCGTGAACCGTTCATGAACACATTCATTTTCTTAATGAACGAACACGAACAAAAAATCTCGTTCGGTAAGTGTTCATGAACCGTTCATGAACACATAATATCCTTAACGAACAAACATGAATGTAACAACCCTCAAATAAGTCCCATAAGAATCCGTAATCGTAATCCCAAACACGTACGATAAAATTCTACTTGAAAAATAAAATAAAAATGAATTTTTATTCTGTCGCGGGCCGCGACCAACGAAGGAAGATCTCTCGCGGGGCGCGAGAGACTTGTTTCTATCTGGACACGTTGATGGACACGTGTCGTTACACGTGTCAAGACCACACCATGACTCAGCAAACCCTAAACCGCCCTACGGTCCCTCACGGGCCGCGAAGGAAGAAGAAGAAGAAGCTCTCGCGGGGCACGAGAGACTTCTGTTTCAGCTATAAATAGAACGAGCTCTGCACATTTCATTCTCGTTCAATTCTTTTCTTTCTCTTAGCCTCTATTATAGCAAAATAGTCGCTCGGTATTATACCCTAAATCCCCAAAACTCTGCTCGTTATCAGGGTAATAACTCTAATCACAGACACGGTACTATATCCGATTGATTGAAACTGATCCAATGGATGTTTAAGTGTCGTCTGTATATGGCTATACTTTGTCATTCGTTGTGGGTTTTGATCTCGTGATTATCGTTAAAGTTGAATTGGGTTAATACGCTAATACGAGTTCCATTTTATCTAGAAATTAGAACTCATAACCAGAGAGCTGCTAAACTAGAATACTTAGCGATTAAGTAAACTTAATGATTAAGTAAAACTTAGCAGTTAAGACAACTTAGTAGTTAAGATAACTTAGCAATCAAGAAACCTTAATAGATAAGTAAAACTTAACAACTAAGTGAGATTAATTAATCAGCTAAGTAAGATTAATTAATCAGCTAAGTAAAATTAATTAAGCTAAGTAAGATTAATTAATCAGCTAAGTAAGATTAATTAAGCTAAGGAAGATTAATTAATCAGCTAAGTAAGATTAATTAAGCTAAGTAAGATTAATCAGTTAAACAGTTAAGTAAAGTTAAACAACTAAAGTTTAACAACAAGATATACATGAGGTAGATAATATCTAAATAAGTATATATGGGGTAGATATTATCTAAGGAAAATATTATCTAAGGAAGATAATATCCAAAGAAGGCTTTACCTGGGGAAGGATTTATCTAGGGAAGGTATATATAAGAAACTTCCTAGAAAAGAAAGGCATATCCCTTACCTATAAATAAGAAGCTTAGGATTCATTTTCTTTGCTCATTTCCTTCTATTCTTCTCTCTATACGTTGGTGTTCTAACCAATAATCACCAATACGATATTCTGTCTGATCGATTCGGGAACCAACTAATGAATGCCAAAGTGCTGTCTAAATAAGACTATACTTTGTGAATTTCATTAAGGTTCTGATCTTGTGACCATCGTTAGATTTGATATGGTTTTACACTAATACGTATTCCACTCTGTTAAACTATATGTTTAACTATCAGAAAACTCCGATCCCTAAACTTACTATCAAACGAAATGTTTAATCATCAGAAGATTCAAAACTATAAAGTAGATGCTTAGAATCAAGAGGCTTGTTAAATCAAGACTGCATGCTTATAAGGTGAGTCATTCTCTTTTTATCAAACTATTTTACGAAACCTCAAATTATTTCCCAGTTATAATTACTGGGATTAAGTCTTTGCAAATCTTTAATTACTGGCAGTAAGTGGGGTTTTGTATACATTACTGCTGTAGTATCAATATTAGGTGGGAGCGCCTAAATCATGATACACGTCACTTTTGGGTGACAGGACCCAATAGTGGTATGACCACAGTTACAGATCCGGTCGAGTGACAGCTGGACCAGATAATTATAAGATAGGGGCAATTGTAATCGCTCTTAATTCTATGAATTATAACAATGTGTCTTTTTGTACAAACTGAATGAACTCACCAGTATTTCCTGTTGACCAAATGTTTTTAAAACGCGTTTCAGGTGATTACAGTAGATGGAAATAAGAGTTGGGATACGACACCAAAAAGGCTTACGGAAGTGGCTTATTTTATCAATTAAATTAAATTAAGAAAAGTTTTTTATGTATTCGGGTTTATCCCATATTAAAGCTACCTTTGCAAAATATGGGTTTATCCCCATCTGTTTAATAAATAAAATCCGGTGTTTCTAAACTCTGGTATTTTCCTAACTCACAGTCCTGATGAAATCTCCGCTGCAATACTTTTCAAAATAACCACTGGTGCCACTTGACTGGCTCGCGGCTCATGTTCCTGTCCAGGGTGGGGTCGGGGGACGTGACAGTGACAGAGGTGGTATCATAGCCAAGCCACTTGTTTAAGCAATTAGGTGCTGTAATAATACCTAAGTTTAAATGAAGAGTTAGGAAATTAATATTATCTGGTAAAACCCAGGATACCTAAGTTTAAATGAAGAGTTAGGAAATTAATATTATCTGGTAAAACCCAGGATAGTATTTAGACTTGAACTTAAGAAAAATGCCTTAATATAAGCTTCCAGATGAGCTAATTACTTGTATAAGTATAAATTAGATATTGGTATGCCGTAAGAATAATGACCAGAACATTGCAAGTATGATAAATAAGCAATAACACTTGATCACTGTTATTTCTTTCTTATTGGTACTACTTGGTTCTAGAATATGATCCGTCATGTGTGTCACACCCTGACTTTTGCGGAAGCGTGATTATGTGTGACTTGCTTAATATCATTGCATTCAGCCATAACAAACAACTAAATGATAAAACCATGATGTCCATCCAAAAATCAAGTTTCAAAATATTACAACCATCATTGTTTTAAATCCGAATACAGACTTCAAGTTTGGAATACAACGCAAACAAAGTTTTAAGTTCCATAAGGACTTGACACGATACAACGATAAAACAAGGCTTTGAAATGAATGTCTTATCTAGGATGAAACATCCATTCCAAACCCTACAAAAGATGGGATGACATCATTTATTTCAGACAATACTTGAAAACCTTCAACGCCCGCCAGATCCATTTTAATTTCCTGAAATACATGTAGTTTGAAAACATCAACAAAAGTTGAGCGAGTTCATGTGTTTTGTATGTGTGCCCGAATAAACCTTGTAATCATTGTAAGTATGCATTTGTAAATCCTGGTATGAAAGCAACAAGGAAACAGATCAATTAATGGTTTGCAAGGCCATTAATATGTGTGACGTGATGCAGGAAGGCTCAATCCTAGTGGATTTTGTACCGGGCTTCCGGCTAGAAGACATAGTCACCTCATGGGCCAAATCCCGGTCCTCATGGGCGGGGCTCGCAACACCCCAAATAGATCTATCACTCATGTCCCTCGGTCCTACTACGAGGATTAATGGTCTTAAGAGTTGTACCCACCACTCACATGATCTAACAGTTCAATCCTTAGCTAATCATACCTTATATAAACGTTTGTAAACAATTTGTAACATGTACTTCACCCCTGAAGTTATAAAACTGAAAACAGTTTAAAGAAAAAGGGGACATGAACTCACTGTCTTGCGTCTCGAATCCAGTGTAACTCAAAGCTGCTACTCGTTCACACGATTGCCTACAAACGTGCTAAGGTTAATTAGAAGGATGGGTCGTGCCTTGACCTTAGTCTTAATTAGTGTCTTTAAGTTACGTTTCTTTGTGTCATAAATATTATTCCAAAGTATATAATTATTTGTTAAAGTAATAAATATTTTAACTTAAATTATATTTATTAAAATTTGGAAAATTAGTTAAAATAATATATTTTAACTTGACACTTTGGGTACTTATACATATATATCTTCCCCAAGGATGGGTGTATTCATACTCGTATTCTTAAACTTGTGTATTTTTTGCCAAGTATCGGTGGCGTATTCTGGTGTATTTATACGTACGAGAATACGTATTTTTATTGTGTTTATTTAGTATTCTTATAATTAATTTTTGTATTAGTTTTTCCGGAATAATATTTCTAATAAAAATTCACCAATATATATTATTAAAACATGTATTTTAAGAAAACTTACATAGAAAAATTATCTATAATTTTTCCCTTGGCAAGAATAATTGTATTTTCATTTAAACCTCAAAAATAATATATTTTCAAGTTTAACCTAAAAAATATTTATAAATCCATTTTTCACTCGAAAATAATGTATTCTAAATTTGTTTGAGAATATAAATATTTTCTTCCAAAAATAATATATCTTATAATAATTCAAGAAAACATATATATTTTCTTTACTCAAAAATATTATATTTTCTTCTTGTAAAAAATATGATATATTTTGTAACACTTGCAAAAATCATATTTTTGTCCTCTTGGTTTCCAAAATACCGTTTATCAAAATATACTTACAAAATTAAATTTCGGAATATTTTGTAGCTTATATTCCTTATTCGGTTTCTCCAATATTTTGGGTATAAATTATATATTTATGAGTGAATTTCAAGGATTATCCTTTATCTTTATACCCATTTTCAGGCGTTGTCCTTTATGTTTAAAATTGATGAGTTTTGTCCTTTATCTTTTCATTTTATACAAGTTTTGTCCTTTAGGCCTAACCCAGTTAATTTTTTCAGTTAAATTTGGTCATATGCTTTGCACATAAGGGCATTTTTGTGAATTCAAAGGTAAGTTCAACGGCAGATTTACAACTCAAAGCTTCTGCAACCTTTAAATTGACAAAAATGCCCTCATATGCAAAGCACATGACCAAATTTAACTGAAAAAAAAACTATCTGGGTTAGGCCTAAAGGACAAAACGTGTATGATATGAAAACATAAAGGACAAAACTCGTCAATTTTGAACATAAAGGACAACGCCTGAAAATGGGTATAAAGATAAAGGATAATCCTTGAAATTCTTTGTATTTTGGTGACATTTTGTATTGTAATTCTTGGTATTTTGGTGAGTTATATTATT
This sequence comes from Helianthus tuberosus, assembly GCA_030545235.1. NCBI lineage: Eukaryota > Viridiplantae > Streptophyta > Magnoliopsida > Asterales > Asteraceae > Helianthus > Helianthus tuberosus. The sequence continues at coordinate 151,701,830 of CM060407.1, read as the reverse complement.
TCAAGTCCTAAAATAATATAACTAATACACATAATATACAAATAATCACACACATGGTGACATCTAACTGTATATTCTCCTAAATACATATTTAGTCACTTTTATTATCAAAAACCAACCTCCAATATTTTGTAATTTTTGAAACAAAATTTATGACAAGCTTTATATGAAAATCATGGTTTAAATATACTTGTAAATATTTGTTTAAAAATATTTTTCTAAGTGTTTAATTTATAGAAATTTTTTGCCATAGTTTCCCCTTAAAAATGGAGGTTTCCATGCTTTCAAAGCATATCATTTTCTTTTATAAATCATCACAATTCATCAACAAAGCAAACAATACTTACCAAGTGCCAAAATCAAGCCATAATCACTACTTCATGAACTTGAAAATTTATAAAAATTTGTAGTAACTTGGTAGTGTGTTTAGTAAGCTTAGTTACTCTTTAAAGTGTGGTTGTTTATTTAAAAACATCATTCTTGAAGAAGTTAGATCTTTACAACTTGTGAAATGATTTTCTAAAAATGTTTCTTTTTGAATTCTTCTTGTCATTAACATGTTTCTACACTTGATTAATCACTAAAAATGTGATTAGTTTCTTTAAGAACCAAGTTTATGTAAATCTTGTATTTTAACTTAGTTTCTTGAGAAAATCATTCTTGAAATCACACATTTACAAGACTTATATTCACTTTGATCATCATTATTCAAGAAAAACATTTAACCTTTCAAGTTCATGTTTCACATAAGGATGATCATCTTGATTTATAACATAATCATCCTCTCATCTTGCTAGATCATGTCTTTAATCACAATCTAGCAAGGTTCATATGATGTTTAACATCATTAACACAAACAAACAATCAACAATCAAGAAGCATAATAACACTTAAACAACATGGATCATCATGATTTTTAGTCTTATGGTAAAGATTATGTTCTTGATCTTTAGTGTTCTTCATGATTAGTTACTTGTATCATCTTTTAACCAACTTAACAAGATGTAAAATGGGATTAGGATGATCTTACTACTAGCACAAGGCAGGGATGAACACAAGATGAAAATGATGATGAATTTGGTGGTTAATAACTTGTGAGAGAGGTCCTTCCACTTCCAAAGGCTCCTGGCTCCTTAAACAAGCTTCTTACACCTTGTGATTACTTGAAAATGGATGAGAATGAGATGAAGATGGTGGTGGTGTGTGGCCTTGTTCTTGGCCGAGACTAGAGGGAGAAGAGGGAGAGAGTTTGAGGTGAAATGTTGTTTGTGAAATGAGAAGGGTGGACTGTTGGTTAGTGTTTATAAACTTCAAACAACATGAAGTCCAATGGTTCTTATGTTCTCTAAAGTTCAAGACAAGATCAATTAGAATAAGCAAATAAAATCAAGGTGGGGGCCACCTTGTAACCGTGAATATGGGGGGGGGGGGTTGGTTATGTTTCAATGGTAAGTTAAGGTTATAAGTTAGATTCTAAGTGATTTAGTTAGGTTATAAATTGTTATGATGTTATAATAGGTGTTATGATGTTCGAGGACCATAACTAGCTCGAAAATGATAAAACAATGCTTCTAGTGAAAATTTGGTGTTTCGGGTAGTGTCCGGTTGTTCGGTTGGTTACCGGTTTGTTAAGGTGCTAAACTATGCAATGTAACCTTTTGTGACAGTTAGGAAAGCATTCTGGACCATTTAACCATAATTCTGCATAATATTAAGTTGTTTAAATGCTGATTTTTGCTGAATTCTGCAGAATTCTGCAGTTTGTGTGAGTTTTAGGCACTTTCCGGCACTTAAAACCATCACTAGGAAGGTAGTTTTATGATCCTTACTTTCCTACACGCTATACTGGTGTGACTCTTGGTTTCTGGCACATTCTGTGCCTCAATACCATGTCTGTCTAAGTACTAAACTCCGTCATCATTTTTCTGATTTGTCTGATAACTGTGCTATCTTTGTTTCGTGCATTATTTGAATCAATAAAGTGTTGTAGAAAATAATGATATGACATTATGCAATATGTGATGCACATGTATGTATATGACAAATATCAGAAGCATTCATGTCATCAATTTTAATCAGCACAGTCATTAAAGCACTAATTATTGTTTAATTATTTTACGGATACATGGAATTTTGACAATTGTCACAATGTGAATTCAAATTTCCTTGATTCTTGATGAAAGCCTTAATAAAAGAGGCACCTTTAAAATCTTGATACTATTTATGGGAAATACAATGATAGTTACCTCTCCGGCGAGAACCGGGTAAGAAGGCGTATAATATGTCAAACAAGTGACATAATTCCCTAAATAATACCATGACCTGATGTCTAACCTATTTTTGGAAATACGTATCTGTTAAATACATTTACCATATGAATGGTATATATATTATGATTATATAGATATGTATATCTATAAGGAAATTTGTTTGGATCTGAGGCTATCATGATTGTGTTTGTTTGAGATTAATGAAGAAATGGATGAATATAAGAATGATCAAATGCAGCGGAAATGGAAACAAACTTTACAACACAATCAGAGAGAAATAGTTTTCAGTAAACATATGCTTTTCATTGAGTCGAATGATTACAAAACATAATGATTACAATGTATGCATACATACTAAAACTCCCCCCCCCCCCCCAGCATGAGCTCAATGGTTGGTCGTACAAGATGACTAGATTGAAGGAGAAAACTCCTTACATAGAACCGTACAAACTGTTCTATTTATAGTACAGATCAAACCACTGAAGCATCTAAGCTGACGTCACCATGAAAGTGACATCTAACAACCTAACAACCTCTAAGGACTATTACATACAACCACTGACTATCAAACAACTGATTACAAGTAAATTACAAAGCATAAGTAAACTACTGCTTCAATTTCCACTGATGTAGTCTAAGCACTGATGTTGAGCATCAGTGCTTTCTTCATAGGTGATCAGTCCTTGAATGAGCAGTGCTTTAATCTTCAGCAGTACTTAGGAAACATCAGTAGATAGAGCTTCAGTACTTTAACAACATCAGTCTTTAAGAGCAGCAGTTGTAGCAAGAGTAGTACTTGAGTCCATCAGATGTTAGGGCCACTGTCAAGGGGAAAGTTTTAGTGCAAACAAATGCTTATTCTGAATCCATTGTTCTGATCCAGTTTTGGCTTTACATCATCTGTTCCTTTGGTGGGGTTCAATCCCAACAATCTCCCCCTGAAACAGATGATGCCGAAACTCTTCATTATTCTTGGATCTTTATTGCCTCATAAGGAGTTCTCTAACTTGACCTTTGAATTGTAACTCAAAGTTCATGGAGTCCTCATCATTCTCATCCCTGCACAGTGGAAGCTCAAGGAGATCCTGTAGATCTTCAACACCCAGGCCAAGTGCTTGTTCCCTTGATATGTACTTCACTTCACCACTGGACTTGAGCAGAGTCAATACGTGGGTCTTTTGATCAGACATCCACTTTAGTATCTCTGAGTCCAATGGGTTTCTTAGGAGAGTCTTTATTTTTGATGAGTTTGGGGATGGAGGCATGTTTAAAACAGTTTTGGCTATATCTTGAAGAATTGCTGAGCTTTCATTTTCTAGTGCCATTGTTTTGATAGCCTCTTTAAAGTATTCAGCTTCTTTTTCTTTTTCTTCTGCATCAGTCAGCTTTTGCCTCTTTCTTTGGTTCATCACAATGGCAGAGGTATCTGATGATGTGAACAGTGGTTCAGAAGTGTGGGCCTGCTGCTTTGATTTTTCAATGTTTTTGTAATCAGGCTTCTTTGGAAGGCTAGGATTTATTTCTCTTCTTTTTCTCAACCTTTCATAAGCCTCATCAGTGTATTGCCTTGTCCATTTTGATATGGCTTTGGCTGTTCCAACCTTTGCATCAACCAATTCTTGCTTCTTTCTTTTATACTCCAAGGTAAGATCATCATTTTCTTTTTGTATTTGCTCCAATTTGGTGCTAACCTTTTCATGCCTGGATCTCTCTTTATTCTTTCAATTCTATTCAGTACTGTTTTGAGAGCAACAAGCGGCCAGTCTTGGAATTGTTCAGCTATGGCAGGGTAGAATTTTTCACTCATGATCAGCATTATGATGTCTTCTTTCAGATCTACCTGCAAATCAGCTTCTGGAGGCAGGTTAGACATTTCTTTGCTCAGGTCTCTTGCATGGTCTTCTAATTGTTTAACCTTGGTGAGCAAAAACTGCATATGACTTGAAGCTTCATTATCACTTTTCCCTTTGCATTCAAGTTTGGCTCTTATATCTGCTTGTCTGACTTTGAGTTTTAGATATTCATCCATGTTGGCTGGATCTCTATAACCAATCAGAGAAGGGAATTTCCTTTTTGAAGGATCATTCACTAAGTAGAACTGCTTCATTTCATTTTTGAATGCATGCAGTTCTAATGGATAACTGGCAGCTACTGGTACAACATCAGCAGGATCATAACCTTGGAGTTCTATTGGATCTTTGATTGGGTTGGCCAATTTTGGAGGAATGAAAGATTGAGGCTTAATGACATTGTAAGGAGCAGAAGAAATGGGAACAGGTGCTGGTATATCATCATCATGCACCTGGAATTTTCTTTTTCTTGTATACACCTTTTTAGGAGAAGGTGTTTTTGTTTGAGTTTTAGTATCGAAAGGAATTATGGCTTATGTGGGAGTGTTTATGGTAATGGGTGGCTGACTAACAGCTGTTGAAACAACTGGTGTTTCAGCCACTGTTGTCATTACAACAGATGATGTGTCATCTGATGTCTTCTGCTTTTTAGCAGGTGGCTTTTGTGGTGGTGAGGTAATTTTTGGTGTGGCAGTGGATTGAGTGGTGAGGGTAGTGGTTGAAGTGTGTGTTGATGTAGTATTGGTGGCAGTTGTTGGGTTAACACCTGTTGAAACCACTGAAGTACCAACAGATGTTGATACAACAGGTGGTTTAACATCTGTTGGTTTGGAGGTTTGATGTGAGGAGTTTTTGGGAGTTTGCTGAGTATATTTTGTGGCTTTGGAAGGTGTGGATTTGGGTTGCCTCACTTTTCTAGTGGGCTGTCTCCTTTTAGGCTTAGGATTTTCTTGTTCATCCTTGGGCTCAGAAGTACCCTGTTCTTCCATCTCCATTAAAACTTTCTTCTCCTGCTCAAACCTTGATTTACCCTTTGCCTCCATATCCTTTTTCAGCCTTGCTTTTTCATCAGCAAAAGCATTTAAGGTTACATCAACCTTTTTGGAACCATCTGGCCTAGGGATTTCAGCAACCAAACTAGATTTTGCATCTGGTTCAATGTAAAGACCATCTTCATATCCCTTTTTCTTCTTAACTTTCTCCCCCTTTTTGGCATCATTTAGAGGATTGTCAACAAATATCATTGTAGGAGGAGCAGAGCCAGTGGTTTTCAGCAAATGGGCCTTAATTTCCTTGATGTCTGCTTGTGTATCCTTGAACCTAGCTTCCATTAAATTTCTGATCTTCTGAATTTGAACTTCATGTTGTTGATCAGCATATTCTCTTTGTTTGTGAAGCATAGGTTGAAATAAACTCCATAGCTCAGTGGGAGTAGGAGCAAATGATGGAGCAGATGCTGCAGCTGGTGCAGCAGTGGGTGGTGCCTTTTGTGCTTGTAACAACTGTTGCAGCATTGTTTTGATCTTTGCAACAGTTGTGTCAATCTTGTCAACCCTCTCCGTCAATTCTCTGTACATTAAACCATCACCCAAGTTAATGGGATCATCTGATTTCCCACCAGTGGTGGTTTTATCAGTGGTTGACTTAGGGAAAGTTTCCCAATCACTGATGCCCCTTTTTCTTGGTACTGGGGACTTCTTCCTTCAGTAAGGGTAACCCTTTTAAGTGTACCAGTGAATACTAGAAACACTCGAGTTCCCAAAGAAGAAATTGCCTTCAAAGGAGTCTCACTTATGAAACTACTGTCCAAGTGTAAACCAGTGGGTTCAACACTTGTAGTAGCTGCTCCACTTGAACAACTGACAGGAATTACTTGTAATTCGTGTAGCCTCCTCAACTATTGGTGGGTTAGCAGAGATTGAAACACCAGACTCAGTCACTTGTAGTGGCATATTCTCATTGATAGGTGATTGAGAAGAACTGATTTGTGTCTGGGCCAGATCAACTGCATCCACTAGAGGTAGTATGGTTGGTGGAATTTGTGCAGTGAGGATAGGGGTAGAAAGAGAATTTGCCCCGGGGGGCTGTGGATGATGGAATCAAGTGATTCCAGAGCATCATAACGTGGTGTCCCTGATGATACAACCTGATCTTTTTGAGAAGAAGCAGGAGGAGTTTGAGGCTCAGGTTGAGATCTTTCCTCCAACTGCTGTGAGGAAGTAGCAGCAGTGGTTATTGGTGACTTTTGTGTTGTTACAGGTATAATCTCTGGGATCTCATCTTCCAGAGTTACCCTTTTAGTGGGTTTGGGGGGCTTTTGAATATTTTTCTTTTTGGGTCTTTTGGTGGTTTTAGGTGTGGGTTTCACAGCAGTGGTTTTGCTGCTGTGATCACCTTGAGCAATGGGCTCAACATCAGGGATCTGAGGAGCAGTGGTTGCTGCTAAATTCTGCTCAGGCTCCTCTGTTTGTGTTTTTGAAGGTTTTGACAGCTTAGTAAAGGTTTCAAAAGATAGGCTGTTTATTTGAATAGGATTCCCTTGGATAAGTACATGAGCACTATCATTAGGAATCTTCTTTTGCAAGTAAAAACTCAAAAACCTTGGAAATACAATAAATGGTTTTTTATTATCTTTAATATTGTTAACATTTTTGACCCTGTCATTAAAAATCACTTAGGAGTAATTAAAGGTTTCATTTTGCAAGATAGCATATCCCAAGTATTGGATTTTTAATGGAATTTCATTAGAAGCTGTGGTCTTGTTTGAGACACACATGAGGAGGGTATGAAACAAAAACCTTGTGGCAGGAGGAAAACTGCCTTTTTGCAAAGTATCCTTCTTCATTTCCTCTGCATACCCTCTCTCAAGGAAATCAGTTTGATACTCGGTTTTTGGGAAGGATGTTTTACCTGTAATATCATTCAGTTCGAACACCTCAGAGATATCTTTAGGTGTGACAGCTACCTTAATTCCCTTTACCGAAGAAGTGATAGCCCAGGGCTTTTTGTCCTGAACTTCCACTTGTGCATTTTTCATAAATCACGAAGAGTTTTGAGGTATATGGATGGATTGCAGGTCAACAAGGTTTTGTATCTTGAGGATGAAAGTGCATCAATAACAGAGTGGATTGTTGTGCTGTCACTTGGTTTTTCAAGTATGCACAGATAATTGTGAGGAGATTTGAAAGGAAGGGCCATGGTGATTTGAGTGTGATTGCGAGAAGAAGAAGATGATGAATGATTTGAGAAAAATTGATGGTAACTACTTTGAGAAAGGAATTTTGAATTCGATTCGACAGTGAAAACCTTGTTTGGTGTTTTGATCAGGGTTTTATAAAAAGAAAAAGTGAATGCTGACGTGGCAGTGGTTACAAAGATCTGACGGATATGTACTGTCCACGTGCCAACCTCTAATGAGTAATAGAAGACAGTTGTTTAGGAAACCACTAATGGAAGAAAGTATCAGTGGTTTGCAACGGTTACAATGAGAACAGTGGCTGATTTTTAACTATCAGTGGATAGCCTATCAGTGGATTAAAACATTGATGTTTGATCAGCAGTGATTAACAAGGAAATGAAAGAACAAAGGTTGACTTTTAGCAGTGGACAACATTTAACAGAACAGATGTTTGAACCAAAACAGTGGTTATGGCAGACTTTTAAGGATTAATGAAAATTTTCCATTTTTAGCTATTTTTAATGATGGATTTTTGATTTTCTGAAAACATTTTAATGCTTTTATACATAGAAAAACAAGATTTTTCTTGTTATTCCATGTTTAGCATGCCAATCCTAGAGATCAAGCTTTCAAAGGTGGATGTGTCTAATGCTTTTGTTAGCACATCTGCCAGCTGATCCTTAGTTGGAACACGATACAGAGAAATCAAACCTTTTTTCATAGCAATCCCTCCCAGAGTGATGTCTGATGGTGAATGATGGTGAATCAATGAGATATTGAATCTTTGATGATATATTTCAGCTACTTGACTACCACCGGGAGGGGGGAAACAAAATTCCAAAGAATACAAAAAATTGAAAAATTGGCTCTATAATATACCAAAATTCAATAACACTTTTACAAACAGTTGGACTTTTCAGCAACAGAAGCAGCATCATAGTATTATTCAATCAGTGGTTGTTGAAACATCTGCTTGCTTGTGCTCAGTCAAGATACTAGGCTTATTGCCTAGGAGTTGACATCCTCCTGATGTAAGCTTTCACACTCTTGGTGTCTGTACTCGTTTGTATATAATAAATCTTGACAACCATGCTCCTAGCATATGCTATGTTCTTTTTGGACCCACTTTTTGCCAAATAGATTCTCATCCTTTGGCTGTGGCTCAAGCTTATCAAGCTTGTTGTCACTGAACTGCTGAAGCCCCTCTTTCATGACAAATACCCAACTTTCTGTCTTTTAATGCATCATAGCACATGACTTGTTGATGAACTGGTTTAATGTCAGTAAGAGAACAAGTGTTTTAGGATTGTCTTTTTGAAAGAATCCCTTTTCATTGATGTTGTCAAATGTTTGGTGAAATGGATGTGTTGTAAAAGAATTGATGTTTTAAAAGGTGAAGTTGTAGATGTGAATCATCTGAGCTAACATCTGCTGGTGACTTTAATGATCCAACATTTGTTTGAAATGAAGGTGAAAGGATTTTAAAGATGGGTTCGGCAACCTGATGATCTTTATCCATTTTTGATGGATTTTTATCAACAGTGGTTAGGGGTGAAGTAGTGGTAGAGGTTTAGAAGGCTAATTTGGTCAAATACTGTTTGTACATCAGTGGATGAGCTTTAACAGCTGTTTTGTACATCTGCTGCTCTGATGAAGGAGATGATTTTGACTTGTGAGATCACAATATCATATCCAACATCTGTTGATGGTGATTATGAGTTACCTGCATAACCAAATACTTGACAAACACATTTTAAATGCGAGTTTATCAGAATTAATCATAACAGCAGGGTTTACAGGGATTTTTATTGCAGAGAATTCATAGGTTTTTGCATTCAAGGTTTTATCACACATCTACTTAATGTTTTAAACATTCAATAGATTTTGGCAGTGATTGTGTATCTCAGATGATTATCTCATTTTACTTTGATTGTTCATTTTGTGTTTCAATCTTTTGATGATTCAGAGTAAAACATGAGCAATCAAATGTTTGAAGTTTGTTAATAATCAATCATTATTTCTGATTCAAAACTTGAGTTTATGAATGAAATGATCCAGACTCTAACACCATCTCCTCTTAACCCATTATCAAGGAATATATTACCCTAGGAAGAAAATAAAAAGGGGTTTTACATCCTGACAGGTGTTTGAACTTTCACTATCTAAAACAAGTAAAAATGCAAAATATATCATTCTTTGAGAAAAATGAAGAATAATATATCCTGTTTTATTCAAGAAACCTTTACCATAAAAAATCAAGTAAAGATTATCTGATAACTACATCAATTGGATCTGGTGCATTTTCAAAGTCAATGTAACTTTTAATTAGGTCAGAATTACTTCATTCTCCACTTTAGGAAAATGGTCAGTGGTTTGAAATAAATTTCATAACCATTGTTTGATACCATTTCCTTGTTAAATGATTGTGATAGTGAGATATCTTGTTCACACTGGTTTTGAAAGTCCTTTGTGAACTTTTTGTACCATGTGAAGAATTTTCTGAAGATTTGGCCTAATCCTCTTTATTAATAATCGAACCGGTGATACCTTCGTTACCTGAACTCCCTGATACAGTGATTGTACATGGTGATGATGACAAATGTTTGACCATGTTTTTGGATCTCCTGTGGACTCTTAAGTGTTTTGGATTTATACTCTTTTCTTTTGATTTCAAAAGTTTTGAGATAAATACACTTTTGAGTTTTTGTGATATTTCTTCTTTCCCTTTTTACCCTTTCCATAAATAAATGTTGTAACATTCACTAGAAACGTTTTAAGGAATGAATACTTGATCCAAAAACATTTTCAGCAATGTTTTGAGAGATTTGGACATTTTTACACATGCTTATGCCAAATTTCACATTACTCATGATCTGGTTTTCCAAACATCAAGCATATAACCTTTGTAGGATTTCATGTCACACCCCTTTCTGCGGCGGAAGCACGAGGTGTGATCATGAAAGGTTCTCATTGCATACGAAAGGTAAACATGCTATATGCTCGTAAAAACATCAAATACCATAATTTGAAAACATAAGTTTAGCGTTTACATCGCTAAGTCGCATAAAACACTGTCTTAAAAAGTTTACAACTTTATTTAAAGATAAACATAAGCGACATCCACAAGCATAAGCGAGACCGCGCGCACATCCATCCTAGTTACCTGAAATACATGTGAGTTTTGGAAAAACGTCAACATAATGTTGGTGTGAATTCATGCAGTTTTGTATTTCACGTTTGTATACTTTGTATGAAAACATAGTTTGAGAATAAATCAAGTTTTCATATATAAATCCAGTTTCATGTGTACACCACGTACTCATGTATAATTCAATTTCTTCTTGAGTAACCCACGTACTCAAGTATAATTCCCATTTTTCTTGAGTACCCCACGTACTTCAAGTATAATTCAATTTCTTCTTGAGTACCCCACGTACTCAAGTATAATTCAATCTTTTCTTGAGTACCCCATGTACTCAAGTATTCATCAATTTTTAGTATGGTATGACTTTTATGTAAATAAAGTATTCCTGTAAGTTTCAGGATTGTTAATGGGTTGCAAAACCATTAACATGTGACACGACATAGGAAGTCACCAAACCTTAGGCATTTAATTGGTATATTCTGAGACACAAAAGCACTACTCGATTCTCGCCCTCACCGAGAGTGTGGCTGCCCGGCACCCGTTAGATCTAACCTTTTGTTCTGCGGTCTAGGTATATTGTTGATTAATGGTGCTTATGTACCCTATTCGTGACACGATTTCTCGTATCATTTCTCATAACGCATCCTACTTGGTTCTCGTCCTCACCAAGTGCGTTTCTTGTTATCATTTCTCATAACGCATCCTACTTGGTTCTCGTCCTCACCAAGTGCGTTTCTTGTTATCATACCATTTATAAACATTATAATATTTGTACATGTATTTCACCCCTGAAGTTATAAAACTGAAAACAGTTAAAAGAAAAGGGGGAGCATGAACTCACAACTTTGCGTTCCTGTGCGTCGTAAACTTCACCGGATTTGCTTAATTAACGTCGTAACCTATACGCGTTTTCTTAACGTTAGTCACTAGACTTGCGTCGCACAAGTACAGTCACTCTCTTTTGTGTATATATTCTCGTGTTAAAAATATTTTATATTTTTAACTAAGTGTCTTACTTATATTATTTTTTTTTTCTAAAATTAATATAAGTATCTCGTGTTTTGCACTTTGCACCCGAATTATGTATCTTGTATGTTGTATGTGTATTTTTCTTTGTATTTTTACTCGTTACGAGTATCTCCAAGTCATATTATTTTTACTCTAAAAATAATATATACCTAGTTCACAAAATAATTACACAATCACACAAGCGATAAATATATATTCTAAATATATATTTAGTAAGTTTGTTTACAAAAACCCACCTCCGAATACTTGGTCATTTGATAACAAAAATCATGGCGAAGTTTGTTTGGAAAACCAGTCAAAAATATATTCATAACACTTGTCACCAAAAATATTCTAAGTGTTATTTTCTGGAAAAATTTCGCCAGAGTTCCCTCTGTAACTGGAGGTGGCCACGCTTACTAGCGTATCATTTTCTTTTAAAAATTCAACCAATCAATTTCCAATCGTCATCAAACTAGTCCAACATAAACATATATCGCAATCACATGAACTTGCAAGTTGTGTAAAAATGTGTAGTAACTCTTCAACACATTTAGTAGGTTTTTCCATCTCTAAAAATAAAGTCGGTTCCTTGGAAATCTTATTTTTAAAGAACATGAAGTTTTACAGCTTCCAGTCGGTTTTTATGAAAATTATTTCTTTGTTAAAACTTTTGTTACACAAGTGTCCACACACTTGTTTGTTCACAAAAACACCTCTAGTTCATGAAAGACCGACTTAAAATAAGACTTGTATATATTTTACTTGGTCCTTCGAAAATACCACTTGTAGATCTTTAGATCTACTAGTTTAGAACTCCATTTCATAAGAAAAATCGTTTTTACACAAGTTCATGTTTGTGAGGGAAAGGGTTCGTCATCTAGTTACTTTTACACTAAGCATAGTGCTAGTTCATGTTCCATGAACATGACCTAGCGTGGTTAGATGGCGATCCGTTCCCCTACTAGCATTCAACAATAATAAATAACCATAACAAAACAAGTTTAACAAGTTTTACACCATTACATTTCTTTTATCCAACAAGTTCATCATTTTTATAAGACTTTTAATTTTGTTCTCTAGTGTTCATAATTTTTACCCGCTAAATCTCTTATTAACCACTTTAAACAAGATCAATAGGGTGTTTAGAGTCACTTACTACTAGCTCGTGGCTAGGGAAGAAACTAGACGAAAAATGGGTGGTTAATAGCGTTGTGGTGAGGTCCTTGCGATTCCGTATGCACCAAGCCTCTTCGTATAAACTCTAACACACTTGTATATAGTTGGTTTGCATGAGAGTGATCAAATGATGGTAGTGGTGGGGCTTCTTGGTCTCGGCCAAGAATATCAAAGGGAAAGAAAGAAGGTTGCAATTTTTGCTAAGTGGTGAAGTAAGGAATTAATGATCTCTCATGCAATTATATTGTCCATCCTCCTCCAATATCCAATAGGTCTTGTGTTGTCTAGATATGAAGCAAAGAGATTAAAATATTCCAAATGGTGAGGTTGTGTCCCCTTGGGGAACCGTTCATTCAAGGGGGGGTGGGTATCCAAATGGGATTTCAACTAGTGGTTAGACATTAGTTTAGTTAGGAAATAAATAATTAAAAAAAAATAAGGTGTTATGTGTGTTGTAATTTTTAACGGGTGTTAGGGTATTCGGGGACCCTAACTAGTTCAGAAAAAGAAAAATAGTGTCATTGACAATATTTTTAGGTTTCGGGTAAGGTCCGGTTGTTCGGTTGGATATCAATCCGTTAAAGTGCTAAATTACACTTTTTAGTGTCTTTTAAGTACCTTTCTTGTACTCTTTCAATTCCCAACACTTAGGGAAATATTCTGGATAATAAAACGACATTTCTGCATAATATTCATATGTTTAAATGCTGAATTATACAAAATTCTGCACTTAAAGTGCGTTTCGGGTGCTTTTTAGTGCTTATTTTTGCTTTCGCAATGTCTATAAATTAAACCCCTATATGTACTCTTGGGTTTTAATCTATTCTTGTCGTTGGACCTACACCTAGGCTCCACTTTTATTGTCTGACTGCTTTCTGCAGTTCTGTTGACACATTGTGTCCTACCGGTGAGTTTACTATTATTTCTGACGCAACGCTCTCGTTTATGCATAAAACAATATTTTGTAGTATACAACGTGCATGAATTCACTTGTTTAATCATGTGTTCAGACATTGCTGACAATTAAGCACATAATTGCAATCATTAAATAATAATTAAAGTGTACGAAAATTACCGGTTTGGTGCCAGTTGTCACAGTCTCCCCTCGTTAAAAGAATTTCGTCCCGAAATTCAGGCTGGACTAACTCTCGCTGGAGTCTTCTTGAATAGGTGGGGATACATTTCCTTGAACTGGTCTTCACGTTCCCATGTGTACTCGGGTCCGTGTTTACAGCTCCAACGTACTTTGACAAGTTTTACGCTGCTCCTCCTGGTCTTGTTGACTTTCCAGTCGGTAACCTCAACGGGTTGTTCTGTAAATCGGAGGGCGTCATCAATATGCACTTCATCCATCGGGATGATCACGTTTTCTTGTGTTGGACTCTTCTTCAGATTGGATACATGAAACGTATCATGTACTCCATTAAGTTATTCCGGTAACTCCAACTTGTATGCCACGGTACCAATTCTTTTCAATATTCTGAATGGTCCGATGTATCGTGGATTCAGCTTTCCACGCTTTCCAAATCTGACTACGCCTTTCCATGGTGAGACTTTTAACAACACTTTGTCTCCCACCTTGAATTCTACTGATTTTCTTTTCGGATTGGCGTAGCTCTTTTGTCGATCTCGAGCCGCCTTAATGCGCTCTCGGATCTGCGCAATCTTGTCGGTTGTCTCTTGTACAAGTTCAGGACCCACCATACGTTTATCTCCGGAATCTGCCCAACATAAGGGCGATCGGCACTTGCGGCCATACAGAGCTTCGAACGGTGCGGCTTTTATGCTTGTATGATAACTGTTATTGTAGGAGAACTCAATTAACGGTAGATGAGTATCCCAGCTGCCGCCTAGATCCATGACACATGCGCGAAGCATATCTTCTAACGTTTGTATAGTCCGTTCGCTCTGGCCGTCTGTTTGTGGATGGAATGCCGTGCTTAGATCTAACTGAGATCCAAAGGCTTCCTGAAATGATTGCCAGATTCTTGAGACAAAGCATCCATCTCTGTCTGAAATAATTGAGATTGGCACTCCATGTCGTGCCATAATTTCCTTTAAGTATATCTCTGCAAGCTTTCCAGTGCTATCCTTCTCTCGGATCGGTAGGAAATGCGCAGATTTCGTTAATAGATCAACTATTACCCATATCATATCGTGCCCTCTCGGGGTCCTGGGTAATTTCGTTATGAAGTCCATCGAGATCTGTTCCCACTTCCACACGGGAATCTCTGGTTGTTGTAGTAGGCCAGACGGTTTCTGATATTCTGCCTTAACCTTGGCACAGGTTAGGCATTTTCCAATATAAACAGCAACATCGCTTTTAAGTCTCGGCCACCAGTAGTACTCCTTTAAGTCTTGATACATTTTGTCTGATCCTGGATGGATCGAATATCTCGATTTGTGGGCTTCATTAAGGATGACTTCTCGTATGCCACCATAGAGTGAAACCCAAATACGCTTCTTGAAGTATAAGGCTCCTTCTTCGTTTGGCACCATGTATTTCAGCATACCCCGTAGGTATTCAGCTTTACGGTTCTCTTCTTTAAGAGCTTCTTGTTGTGCATCACGAATGCGTGCAGCGAGGTTCGTTCGAATCGTCATTTCCAATGCTCGAACCCTTAGGGTCTTAACCCTTTCTTTTCGGCTCACGCGTCCGCTACAACGTTTGCCTTTCCAGGATGGTACTTAATCTCACAGTCATAATCGTTCAGCAGCTCGACCCAACGTCGCTGGCGCATATTCAATTCCTTCTAATCAAATATGTGTTGTAAGCTTTTGTGATCTGTGAAAATTGTACATCGAGTACCATATAAATAATGTCGCCAGATCTTCAGGGCGAATACCACTGCACCTAGTTCCAAGTCGTGCGTGTTGTAATTTCTCTCATGAACCTTCAATTGTCTTGAAGCATAAGCGATGACTTTTTGGCGTTGCATGAGCACGCAACCCAAGCCTTGTCGTGAGGCGTCGCAGTATACCACGAAGTCTTCAGTGCCTTCGGGTAATGATAGTATCGGTGCATCGCATAGCTTGTTTTTAAGTAGCTGAAAGGCTTCTTCCTGTTTGTGACCCCAGTCGTATTTCTTGTCTTTCTGTGTAAGGGTTGTTAGCGGTTGAGCTATCTTTGAGAAATTCTCAATGAATCGCCGATAGTAGCCCGCTAAGCCCAAAAATTGTCGAACTTCAGTTGGGGTCTTGGGAGCTTCCCAATTCTTTATTGCTTCTATCTTGGACGGGTCTACATGGATGCCCTTCTCATTCACAACGTGACCAAGAAATTGTACTTCGCGAATCCAGAATTCGCATTTGGAGAACTTTGCATAAAGCTTCTCTTTCTTCAGTAGTTCCAAGATGGTTCTGAGATGTTGCTCGTGTTCTTCTTTCGTTCGCGAGTAAATCAGGATATCGTCGATAAATACAATCACGAATTTATCGAGATATGGTTTGCATACGCGGTTCATCAGATCCATGAAGACCGCTGGTGCATTCGTCAGCCCGAATGGCATCACCAGAAATTTGTAGTGCCCATAGCGTGTTCTGAATGCAGTCTTTGGTACGCTTTCCTCTTGGATTCTCAGCTGGTGGTATCCAGACCGAAGGTCGATCTTGGAATAGTAGCTTGATCCTTGCAATTGATCAAATAAGTCATCAATCCTTGGTAGCGGATACCGATTCTTGATCGTGAGTTTGTTCAGTTCCCTGTAATCGATACACATCCGTAGTGTTCCATCCTTCTTCTTCACGAACAATACTGGAGCTCCCCAGGGTGAGAAGCTTGGCCTTATGAATCCTTTATCCAACAACTCCTGGAGCTGTGTAGATAATTCTTGCATTTCGGATGGTGCAAGTCGATAGGGTGCCTTGGCTACAGGAGCAGCTCCCGGAACCAAGTCTATACGGAATTCGACTTGTCGTTGCGGAGGTAGTCCTGGCAGATCTTCATGGAACACATCAGGAAATTCCTTCACCACAGGAATGTCTTCGAGTTTTGGCTCCACAGCCTTCTTGTCTATAACGTGTGCTAGGAAAGCGACACATCCTTTCCTCAAGCACTTCTGTGCCTTCATGCAACTGATGATTCGAAGAGGCGCGTCTCGTTTTTCTCCATGCACGATGAGAGTTTCACCATTCGCTAAAGGGATGCGAATGATTTTCTCATGACAAATAACTTCAGCTTTGTTCTTGGACAACCAGTCCATCCCGACTACTACATCGAAGCTACCCAATTGAATAGGTAGGAGGTCGATGCTAAATCTTCGTTCACCAAGTTCTAGTGTGCAGCCTCTAACAACTTCGCCCGATTCAACGAGTTTACCATTTGCTAGTTCTATGGAATAAGGAATTTCTAATCTACTAGATTCTATTTCGAGTATGCGTTTAAATTCCACAGACATGAAGCTATAATCGGCGCCAGTGTCAAATAATATGGATGCAAAGTGATTGTTAATGAGAAACGTACCGGTGACCATGTTAGGGTCCTCGCGTGCGTTCTTTGCTCCAATCACAAATGCTCTAGCCTGAGCATTGTTTCTCTCTGGGCAGTTCTTCATGAAATGATCATTGCTTCCACACTTGAAGCATCCTTGGTTCTGCCCTTTCCCGTTACCATTCTTGTTACCAGCACCGTTTCCATTTCGGTTCTTTCCTTTTCCCCAACAGTCTTCTGTTTGATGACCCAATTTACCACATTTGTCGCACCTTGGAATGCGACAAGCTCCATCATGGTGATACTTACATTTTTGGCATCTAGGCATGGAACCTTGGTATGCTTTGGTTGCATGGGTTTTCGCCTCCTGAGACGGGTTAGCGTCACGCTTCTTGTTGTTGAAACCCTTATTGTTACGAGTTGCTTGGTTCAGGTTTGCATGTTTTCTTTTCTTGTCGCTGGAAGACTCAGCATGCGTCTCGGTCTTCTCTGTTGGGTTCAATGATAACTTCTTCATACGAACACAATCTTCAGTTAGGCTGACAGCTAGAGTTACAGCCTCGGTGATTGTTTGTGGTTTGGCCGACGTCACCATGCCACTAAACTCTGGGGCCAGTCCACAAATGTAGCGTTCAACGCGCTTGAATTCGGGAGTCACCATGTAGGGAAGCACTCTTGACAGATCGTGGAACCTTCGAGTATAACCATTAATGTCAGCACCTACCATAATCAAGTGCCAGAACTCCGTTTCCAGCCTTTGGAGTTCCGCACGAGAGCAGTACTTCTCTCTCATTCTTTCCTTCAGTTCCTCCCAAGTTAGGCCATAAGCGGCATCATCACCCAAAGTTTGGGCTTGCAGGTTCCACCAAGTCAGAGCTTCATCGACAAACAACCCAGTAGCAAAAGTGACTTGTTGATCCGCGGTACACTTGCTCATGCGGATAGTAGCTTCAGTCTTCTCCGTCCAGCGCACAAATGCTACTGCACCTCCTGTGCCGTCATAGTTCATCGGCTTGCAGTCGAGGAACTGCTTGAAAGTGCAGCCTGGAATTGATTCAACCAATTCACATGTGAGCAATCAAAGAATTAAGGAAACAAGGACCGTTCATAAATTTCTTCATGCTTAGCAAAACGTCTAAGGTTACCTTGAGCTGGATTGCCTCCAGATGAATCTCCGTTCCCATTACGTCTAGCATTGCTTGGTCCTCCACTGTCTTGAGTACGGTTTGCCTCGTATTGGGCGATAGCAGCGGAGATCCTTTCTTCCAGTAGAGCGTTCAGCTCTTCAGCCGTTCTTGGCAGTGGGGGAGGAGGAGGTTGATCATCATTGCGAGCATTCACAGCTTTCCTGGGTGCCATGTTCTAACAGAACATAACACAACAGGGTTAGACATTTGTTTGATATCATCCTACTAGACAGTAGTAGTATATATATTCACAGGTATATACCACATAAGTGACATCAAACAATTATTACTCTAGCAGCGTACTTAGTAGGCTTGCACTGCGGGAATCTATACGTGACAAGACTTGCTGTGATTTATGTGCACTGAATTCCATAATTATGTATGCATCCATAATTACGTAACTCCTTGCACAGTCCGCACAGTTTGTTTCATCCTCGTATTTCTTCCTTCAGATGGGCCATCGCTTTCAGATAAAGTCACGTATACTTGTGACATTCTACTTCTAGTTCATGCTAATTACCACACATAATTGCAAGTAATTTCTAGTCAAGGACAAGTGCTACTCAAGTGCACTCTAAGTCTCGTAGTGCCTTTTCTAGACTCATGTAAACAGTTTCAGGCAGTGGAAGTCGCGGGACGTTTTATGCAATGATAACTCTTTGAAAAAATTGTTTTCGTGAAAGGATCCTAGAGATTGTAGACTAGACTCAAGAAGGAATCCTGGTTCACTACAATCGTTGCTCTGATACCAATCTGTCACACCCCTTTCTGCGGCGGAAGCACGAGGTGTGATCATGAAAGGTTCTCATTGCATACGAAAGGTAAACATGCTATATGCTCGTAAAAACATCAAATACCATAATTTGAAAACATAAGTTTAGCGTTTACATCGCTAAGTCGCATAAAACACTGTCTTAAAAAGTTTACAACTTTATTTAAAGATAAACATAAGCGACATCCACAAGCATAAGCGAGACCGCGCGCACATCCATCCTAGTTACCTGAAATACATGTGAGTTTTGGAAAAACGTCAACATAATGTTGGTGTGAATTCATGCAGTTTTGTATTTCACGTTTGTATACTTTGTATGAAAACATAGTTTGAGAATAAATCAAGTTTTCATATATAAATCCAGTTTCATGTGTACACCACGTACTCATGTATAATTCAATTTCTTCTTGAGTAACCCACGTACTCAAATATAATTCCCATTTTTCTTGAGTACCCCACGTACTTCAAGTATAATTCAATTTCTTCTTGAGTACCCCACGTACTCAAGTATAATTCAATCTTTTCTTGAGTACCCCATGTACTCAAGTATTCATCAATTTTTAGTATGGTATGACTTTTATGTAAATAAAGTATTCCTGTAAGTTTCAGGATTGTTAATGGGTTGCAAAGCCATTAACATGTGACACGACATAGGAAGTCACCAAACCTTAGGCATTTAATTGGTATATTCTGAGACACAAAAGCACTACTCGATTCTCGCCCTCACCGAGAGTGTGGCTGCCCGGCACCCGTTAGATCTAACCTTTTGTTCTGCGGTCTAGGTATATTGTTGATTAATGGTGCTTATGTACCCTATTCGTGACATGATTTCTCGTATCATTTCTCATAACGCATCCTACTTGGTTCTCGTCCTCACCAAGTGCGTTTCTTGTTATCATTTCTCATAACGCATCCTACTTGGTTCTCGTCCTCACCAAGTGCGTTTCTTGTTATCATACCATTTATAAACATTATAATATTTGTACATGTATTTCACCCCTGAAGTTATAAAACTGAAAACAGTTAAAAGAAAAGGGGGAGCATGAACTCACAACTTTGCGTTCCTGTGCGTCGTAAACTTCACCGGATTTGCTTAATTAACGTCGTAACCTATACGCGTTTTCTTAACGTTAGTCACTAGACTTGCGTCGCACAAGTACAGTCACTCTCTTTTGTGTATATATTCTCGTGTTAAAAATATTTTATATTTTTAACTAAGTGTCTTACTTATATTATTTTTTTTTTCTAAAATTAATATAAGTATCTCGTGTTTTGCACTTTGCACCCGAATTATGTATCTTGTATGTTGTATGTGTATTTTTCTTTGTATTTTTACTCGTTACGAGTATCTCCAAGTCATATTATTTTTACTCTAAAAATAATATATACCTAGTTCACAAAATAATTACACAATCACACAAGCGATAAATATATATTCTAAATATATATTTAGTAAGTTTGTTTACAAAAACCCACCTCCGAATACTTGGTCATTTGATAACAAAAATCATGGCGAAGTTTGTTTGGAAAACCAGTCAAAAATATATTCATAACACTTGTCACCAAAAATATTCTAAGTGTTATTTTCTGGAAAAATTTCGCCAGAGTTCCCTCTGTAACTGGAGGTGGCCACGCTTACTAGCGTATCATTTTCTTTTAAAAATTCAACCAATCAATTTCCAATCGTCATCAAACTAGTCCAACATAAACATATATCGCAATCACATGAACTTGCAAGTTGTGTAAAAATGTGTAGTAACTCTTCAACACATTTAGTAGGTTTTTCCATCTCTAAAAATAAAGTCGGTTCCTTGGAAATCTTATTTTTAAAGAACATGAAGTTTTACAGCTTCCAGTCGGTTTTTATGAAAATTATTTCTTTGTTAAAACTTTTGTTACACAAGTGTCCACACACTTGTTTGTTCACAAAAACACCTCTAGTTCATGAAAGACCGACTTAAAATAAGACTTGTATATATTTTACTTGGTCCTTCGAAAATACCACTTGTAGATCTTTAGATCTACTAGTTTAGAACTCCATTTCATAAGAAAAATCGTTTTTACACAAGTTCATGTTTGTGAGGGAAAGGGTTCGTCATCTAGTTACTTTTACACTAAGCATAGTGCTAGTTCATGTTCCATGAACATGACCTAGCGTGGTTAGATGGCGATCCATTCCCCTACTAGCATTCAACAATAATAAATAACCATAACAAAACAAGTTTAACAAGTTTTACACCATTACATTTCTTTTATCCAACAAGTTCATCATTTTTATAAGACTTTTAATTTTGTTCTCTAGTGTTCATAATTTTTACCCGCTAAATCTCTTATTAACCACTTTAAACAAGATCAATAGGGTGTTTAGAGTCACTTACTACTAGCTCGTGGCTAGGGAAGAAACTAGACGAAAAATGGGTGGTTAATAGCGTTGTGGTGAGGTCCTTGCGATTCCGTATGCACCAAGCCTCTTCGTATAAACTCTAACACACTTGTATATAGTTGGTTTGCATGAGAGTGATCAAATGATGGTAGTGGTGGGGCTTCTTGGTCTCGGCCAAGAATATCAAAGGGAAAGAAAGAAGGTTGCAATTTTTGCTAAGTGGTGAAGTAAGGAATTAATGATCTCTCATGCAATTATATTGTCCATCCTCCTCCAATATCCAATAGGTCTTGTGTTGTCTAGATATGAAGCAAAGAGATTAAAATATTCCAAATGGTGAGGTTGTGTCCCCTTGGGGAACCGTTCATTCAAGGGGGGGGGGGGGGGTGGGTATCCAAATGGGATTTCAACTAGTGGTTAGACATTAGTTTAGTTAGGAAATAAATAATTAAAAAAAAATAAGGTGTTATGTGTGTTGTAATTTTTAACGGGTGTTAGGGTATTCGGGGACCCTAACTAGTTCAGAAAAAGAAAAATAGTGTCATTGACAATATTTTTAGGTTCCGGGTAAGGTCCGGTTGTTCGGTTGGATATCAATCCGTTAAAGTGCTAAATTACAATTTTTAGTGTCTTTTAAGTACCTTTCTTGTACTCTTTCAATTCCCAACACTTAGGGAAATATTCTGGATAATAAAACGACATTTCTGCATAATATTCATATGTTTAAATGCTGAATTATACAAAATTCTGCACTTAAAGTGCGTTTCGGGTGCTTTTTAGTGCTTATTTTTGCTTTCGCAATGTCTATAAATTAAACCCCTATATGTACTCTTGGGTTTTAATCTATTCTTGTCGTTGGACCTACACCTAGGCTCCACTTTTATTGTCTGACTGCTTTCTGCAGTTCTGTTGACACATTGTGTCCTACCGGTGAGTTTACTATTATTTCTGACGCAACGCTCTCGTTTATGCATAAAGCAATATTTTGTAGTATACAACGTGCATGAGTTCACTTGTTTAATCATGTGTTCAGACATTGCTGACAATTAAGCACATAATTGCAATCATTAAATAATAATTAAAGTGTACGAAAATTACCGGTTTGGTGCCAGTTGTCACATTTCACCCTTTTTCTCACAAGAGATTTGGGTTAATTTCAAACTCTTTACAACAATGATATTTTACTATCATAGTTTTGAGTTGATCCATGGTTATATCTGATGCAGATTTTTGAGACTACTGATTTTCATCTTAATTTTAAACAATTTTGTTTTTTACTTTTGAAGGTTTTCAAAATTGTTGTTCACATATAACTAAGGTTTTGTTCATCTCTCATATGTTACCAGGGGCATAAAAGCCATTTTTCTGAACATAAGTCTTTAATGACATGAGATAAACCCTTAGCAGCAGTCAATCATGGAACCAACATAGTTTTCATCACAAACACTCATAAATCTATGAAAGACTATATCCAATCCGCGATTATTAAATTTTACCAACTTTAACAATCATCGGTAGTTTATATCAGATTATCAGTGTTACGTGAATTCTATGTGATAGATGACACCTTGGTTGTTTTACGAAAGTTTTCGAATAACCAACTTTAAACGTGATTATCCTTTACTTTTGTTTTTCAACAAATACGACCAACCTTAGTATCAATAATTTTTGAGCTGAACTTTTATGTCAAATTGATTGTTAGATCGAATTTGACTGTCCTTGCTCTGATACCAATTGTTAGGATCTGAGGCTATCATGATTGTGTTTGTTTGAGATTAATGAAGAAATGGATGAATATAAGAATGATCAAATGCAGCGGAAATGGAAACAAACTTTACAACACAATCAGAGAGAAATAGTTTTCAGTAAACATATGCTTTTCATTGAGTCGAATGATTACAAAACATAATGATTACAATGTATGCTTACATACTAAAACTCCCCCTCAGCATGAGCTCAATGGTTGGTCGTACAAGATGACTGGATTGAAGGAGAAAACTCCTTACATAGAACAGTACATACTGTTCTATTTATAGTACAGATCAAACCACTGAAGCATCTAAGCTAACGTCACCATGAAAGTGACATCTAACAACCTAACAACCTCTAAGGACTGTTACATACAACCACTGACTATCAAACAACTGATTACAAGTAAATTACAAAGCATAAGTAAACTACTGCTTCAATTTCCACTGATGTAGTCTAAGCACTGATGTTGAGCATCAGTGCTTTCTTCAAAGGTGATCATTCCTTGAATGAGCAGTGCTTTAATCTTCAGCAGTACTTAGGAAACGTAAGTAGATAGAGCTTCAGTACTTTAACAACATCAGTCTTTAAGAGCAGCAGTTGTAGCAAGAGCAGTACTTGAGTCCATCAGATGTTAGAGCCACTATCAAGAGGAAAGTTTTAGTGAAAACAATGCTTATTCTGAATCCATTGTTCTGATCCAGTTTTGGCTTTACATCATCTGTTCCTTTGGTAGGGTTCAATCCCAACAAAATTCAAAAGCCATAACAATTGACAAGTTAGAATAAATCACGAGCATGTGTGTCAATAATAATTCTAAATTTCTTTATCAGGAATCTCATGCATATATCTATAATTCCGATATCAAAAATTATTTCGTTTGATCGTCTGTCTCGTAACTCGTGCGACAATATAAATGATGGGAACCCTTTAAGTTGGGACACCATCGAAAGTATAAGAATTTCCAATGCGTTACCTTAGACTATTAACGCAAGTAGGAAACATGTAAAGTTGTGCTAGTGCACAAGAATACATATGAAACTTAAACTATACGACAGCGGACGTCGAAATATATCACACACGACTTTCGAGGCAAGGCCTTTGGAAACATGATTGGGCACGACAACAACGATGGTAATCCCGTCAGTGGGAGAACTACTGACTGAAAAGCGGCACTTTGCCACGTGATCCTACAAACGACATGAATATCGCTGAGGTACGTTAGAACAAGATTTCACAACCATCGGTGCATAGTCTAATGACTCATAATTATTGGCACTGCAAAAGAATTCACATACCTTTGCAATCCCCCTATTTCATTTATGACAAATATGTAATGTTCGACATTCCATGGTAATATCACTTAACAATGGTTATCACACGAAATTCCAGGTAAAGTTCTTAAATTTTCTTTTGTTGAAATTCTGACTTCTGCATATAGTAGACCTTCGCATTTCTACTCCCCCTAATGGCCATCGTGTCATGAGGATTTCTTTCATAGTAGCGAATATTTGATGGATTCATTTCTTGGTAAATCCACACGTTACACATGCACGGTTTGTTGCGCATGTGGTTAGTTTGATTTGTAAAGACCATTAGAGGGCTTCACTCCAAATTATTGTTTTATCAAAGCTCAAATATCTTTTCGCTATACTTAATCTTTGCATTGTAATCTAGCTGAACCACATTATTGCAAAGTGATGACTCTTTGATATCAAGTCGATGAATTTCTTGAAAAAAAACTCAATTTTCTTTTGAGTGGCATACATGGTTTTCGTTGTGACCATGTCGGAACTTTCTTATTGATACATTAACTCGTTGTTGGATTGTGTTTAAACCAAGTTCAATTGTTTGAACTTGCTCGCAATACGTATTCAATTCAAGGTCCCATACGATGAAATGAGGCCATCATATTCGAAATAATGCCAACAAGCACTTCATTTGTTTTGAACCATAACATGCTTGTTTGGTCTTCGACTTCATTGAATCGTTTCTTTGATCATGATCACCTTGTGGTGACGTTTTCACAAATTTGAAGCTTGCGCTAATCTCGTTTGCACACATCATGTACGGATTTAATTATTTATTTATTTATTTTAAATCCGCTTTGTTGGTTTATCCTATTAAAACAATGTTAACACAATCGTGTGTTAAGATAATGGTACACAAATTCATATCATATTTCAGTGTATCTCTTAACAGTTCTTACAGCATCGATCGAGCATTTCGTAATATTTATTACTTCATCATCTTCGATCAAAAAACATTATCCAAAATTGTTTCATTTTCAATCGAAAATCCTACTAGATTTGTTTAAAAAAAACATTCGGATTTACTTCATTAAACTTTCATTCGATTTCAAACACGGTGAACTCGTTCGATCACCGCTATTATTATTTCGATCACTACGACACCTTGTGGCGTCAATATAAACTTGTAGCTTGAGACTAATCTATATATACCTTTTGCTTGACTCATTCTTAAAAGTGGTCTTAATACAACTAGTGTTAAGACAATGATACACTAAACTCTGTTGTATTTCGGTGTACCCTTGTAATTAAACACACCGATTCTTCCTCATATTATGATTAGGTAGTTGACACATCATCTTCATACTCCTATTCAGTTAAGCTTGTCAATTATAAATCTTTCGTAATTGACAACCAAGGTAAAATTTCCTTTGACAGTGAATTCTATTGTTCTAAAAGTAACTCGATATTGGTCATAAATCTTTCTTTTGATCTAACACATGTAAACTTAGTCTTTTTGATGATTATATCATTACACTTCGTCCAATTGATACCGATTTCTGGAATTTATTCAGTTGAACCATTGGGTTCTATTTGTTGTAAATTGTTCTCATATCCACAAAATTTGAACATATTATGATTCAATTACAGTGTCATTTACCTTAATCCTATTATTTAACGTGTGACATAACTCGGAAACGATATCGTAGCCCAAATCTCGAGGACGAGATTTAAAACAAGATGGGGAGGATGTAACAACCCTCAAATAAGTCCCATAATAATCCGTAATCGTAATCCCAAACACGTACGATAAAATTCTGCTTGAAAAATCAAATAAAAATGAATTTTTATTCTGTCGCAGGCCGCGACCAACGAAGGAAGATCTCTCGCGGGGCGTGAGAGACTTGTTTCTATCCGGATACGTTGATGGACACGTGTTGTTACACGTGTCAAGACCACACCACGACTCAACAAACCCTAAACCGCCCTACGGTCCCTCGCGGGGCGTGAAGGAAGAAGAAGCTCTCGCGGGGCGCGAGAAACTTCTGTTTCAGCTATAAATAGAACGAGCTCTTCACATTTCATTCTCGTTCAATTCTTTTCTTTCTCTTAGCCTCTATTATAGCAAAATAGTCGCTCGGTATTATACCCAAAAACCCCGAAACTCTGCTCGTTATCAGGGTAATAACTCTAATCACGGACACGGTACTATATCCGATTGATTGAAACCGATCCAATGGATGTTTAAGTGTTGCCTGTATACGGCTATACTTTGTCATTCGTTGTGGTTTTTGATCTCGTGATTATCGTTAAAGTTGAATTGGGTTAATACGCTAATACGAGTTCCATTTTATCTAGAAATTAGAACTCATAACCAGGGAGCTGCTAAACTAGAATACTTAGCGATTAAGTAAACTTAATGATTAAGTAAAACTTAGCAGTTAAGACAACTTAGTAGTTAAGATAACTTAGCAATCAAGAAACCTTAATAGATAAGTAAAACTTAACAACTAAGTAAGATTAATTAATCAGCTAAGTAAGATTAATTAATCAGCTAAGTAAAATTAATTAAGCTAAGTAAGATTAATTAATCAGCTAAGTAAGATTAATTAAGCTAAGGAAGATTAATTAATCAGCTAAGTAAGATTAATTAAGCTAAGTAAGATTAATCAGTTAAACAGTTAAGTAAAGTTAAACAGCTAAAGTTTAACAACAAGATATACATGAGGTAGATAATATCTAAATATGTATATATGGGGTAGATATTATCTAAGGAAAATATTATCTAATGAAGATAATATCCAAAGAAGGCTTTATCTGGGGAATGATTTATCTAGGGAAGGTATATATAAGAAACTTCCTAGAAAAGAAAGGCATATCCATTACCTATAAATAAAAAGCTTAGGATTCATTTTCTTTGCTCATTTCCTTCTATTCTTCTCTCTATACGTTGGTGTTCTAATCAATAATCACCAATACGATATTCTCTCTGATCGATTCGGGAACCAACTTATGAATGCCAAAGTGCTGTCTAAATAAGACTATAGTTTGTGAATTTCGTTAAGGTTCTGATCTTGTGACTATCGTTAGGTTTGATATGGTTTTACACTAATACGTATTCCACTCTGTTAAACTATATGTTTAACTATCAGAAAACTCTTATCCATAAACTTACTATCAAACAAAATGTTTAATCATCAGAAGATTCAGAACTATAAAGTAGATGCTTAGAATCAAGAGGCTTGTTGAATCAAGACTGCATGCTTATAAGGTGAGTCATTCTCTTTTTATCAAACTATTTTACGAAACCTCAAATTATTTCCCAGTTATAATTACAGGGATTAAGTCTTTGCAAATCTTTAATTACTGGCAGTAAGTGGACTTTTGTATACATTACTGCTGTAGTATCAATATTAGGTGGGCGCGCCTAAATCATGATACACGTCACTTTTGGGTGACAAGACCCAATAGTGGTATGACCACAGTCACAGATCCGGTCGAGTGACAGCTGGACCAGATAATTATAAGATAGGGGCAATTGTAATCGCTCTTAAAACTGTGAATTATAACAATGTGTCTTTTTGTACAAACTGAAAGAAATCACCAGTATTTCCAGCTGACCAGATGTTTTTAAAATGCGTTTCAAGTGATTACAGTAGATGGAAATAAGAGTTGGGATACGACACCAAAAAAGCTTACGGAAGTGGCTTATTTTATCAATTAAATTAAATTAAGAAAAGTTGTTTTATGTATTTGGGTTTATCACATATTAAAGCTACCTTTGCAAAATATGGGTTTATCCCCAACTGTTTAATAAATAAAATCCGGTGTTTCTAAACTCTGGTATTTTCCTAACTCACGGTCTTGATGAAATTTCCGCTGCAATACTTTTCAAAATAACCACTGGTACCACTTGACTGGCTCGCGGCTCCCGTTCCCGTCCAGGGTAGGGTCGGGGAATGTGACAATGA
This sequence comes from Helianthus tuberosus, assembly GCA_030545235.1. Classification (NCBI taxonomy): domain Eukaryota; kingdom Viridiplantae; phylum Streptophyta; class Magnoliopsida; order Asterales; family Asteraceae; genus Helianthus; species Helianthus tuberosus. Next base: position 151,673,459 of record CM060407.1, on the reverse strand, counting down.
ACAAGGCCTTGTTCGTGTTCGTTCAGTTCGTTTACAGCCCAACTCTAATATTACGCCCCACTTGCAGTATGCACATATAATGTATTCATGTGTTGGCCCTAGGGGAGGCAAAAGTGAAAGTGCACTAATTTTAACGTTATTTTACTAATTTCGTGAAAATAACGTTAAAAGCAGGGGGTGGTAAATCATGCATCACGTGATGGCGCTATTAGCCGAAAGACAAAGGGGTATATGCACTAATCGTCCTTTGCTGAGTGTTATGTGTTTTATGTACAAGGCTTGATGCAAAACTACTATCGAGTGGAGTGTCTCATTGGAAGCGAAGCAGCCTCTCTATTCCTAAGAGGTAGAGGTAAGGTTGTCTACAATTATATCTTACCCTCTTTGGACCCTTTCTTAGTTTTGCTATTCCACTACAAGAAATAACAGCATTAGGGGTGACACTTTTGCGACCACATGTAAAAAGTCGTCGCTAAAAGTCTGATATGTTTTTAGGCATCTTAGATGAGATTCTGGCCATTGATCAACAAAACGATCCGATTATCTCTTGATATATCCCCTAAGCATCAACAAAACCCTTAGAGCATTCATAACCATTCCATCAAATTATGTGTGTGTAGTTTTTATAATATAAAGAGTATAAAAAGTGGTTGTGAGTGGAGGAGAGAGAAAATGTTTAGATGAGATTCTGGCCATTGATCAACAAAACGATCCGGTTATATCTTGATATATCCCCTAAGCATCAACAAAACTGTTAGGGGTGGATTTCTAAATAATCAGTGATCCTTATTTACTGTTGGGTTTAGTGATCCTCAATTCTGTCTGAAGTAGTGATCCTCAGAAGCGTTGCAGGATCAGGATCATGGATCACTATAAGGATCCCTGTACTAACGATTGTCTACTTTGAATTCGTAATTGTTTTGCAGGAGTATCAACTTGGACTTGGTCTTGGCGATATTCCTGGAGAATATTCTAAGTCTATTCCGCACGTGCTTGGTCAGAAATGGACGTTGTGGAGTCGTGGGGAACTTGCACGATTTGCGGACAGTTAGTTAGGCTAGATATTTTCTAATTTTAAGGGGATAGCGAGCTATTTTTTTAGAGGACTTGGCTATTTTTTGGCTACACACACTCGTACAACTACACTCACCAGCTCTCGGCAAAACACTTAGCATTTTTCATACATTTCTACACAATACACTATAGTGATCCTTGTACTTAGCTCGCTATCATCCGAAGTTGTAATACATTTCTTGTTTAATTTGAGTTGGTGATCGGTAGTTTCCATCACCCGAGGTTTTTTATGCCGGAGATCATTCATTGATCAAGGGCTTTTTCCTCGTATAAATCTTTGTGTCTCCTGTGCAATTCATTTCATAGTGATCCTCATTGTTGTTTACCAATTCAAGCATCATACCCCATAACAGAGAGTTTGGTTGCATTATCCTCGTCTGATTTTTGACCAAAACAGTTTGGCGCCCACCGTGGGGCAATTGGTGCTTCATTCCTAAGAAATTCTCATTCTTGTGATTATTTCGGTTCGTTACATCCAAGCAGATGGCTTCATCATCAAAGAACACCTCCAGTGCGATGTATGCAGTCAATTCATCCCAGGGCATTCCACCTTTGCCTCCACCACCTTCTGGACCTCAGAAAAATGCCGAGAAGAAACCAACTCCCATTTTCTCAAAGCCTCCAACTTCTTCTGCTTCTTATACTCCTACTACTAGTGACTTGTTTACTCTGATTTTGCAGATGAAAGAGCATATACAGCAGCAGGATAAGACCAATGAAAGGATTCTTAGAGAAATTGGAGACATCAAGAAACAGAAGAGATCGGCAGAGGATCATTCCCCACTGATGCCCAGATCTTTGAATTTCGATACTCCGGTTATAACTTCTCAGCCTTCAGCGGTTCCAGATGTTCAATATGTGGGAGGGCCAAAAGGAGTGCATTACGGATCATCAGCAATGACTCGGGCTTCAGGGTCATACTTCCAACCAGCAGGATCCCGTCCTCAGCATATAGGATCCTTCGTAAGCTCAGGAGGATACTCAGGAGCGCAGCAGATTCAAGGATTCTGGCCGTTTCAAGGATCCTCCCAGGTTCAAGGATCCTCTCAGTTTCAAGGATCCTCCCAGGTTTAAGGATCCTCTCAGTTTCAAGGATCCTCCCAGGTTCAAGGATCTTCCTACGTCCCAGGATCCTCTCAGGTCCAAGGATCCTCTCACTTTCGGGGATCCTTCCAGATTCCGGGATCCTTAAGGAGTTTGCAATCAGGGAGCTCCGATATCCATCAGGGAGATTTCATTCCAATGCAGACCATTGCTTCTACTGGTCCATCGGTCATTCCAGAGCCTCAACAATATGGATTCACATCCGCTCTTCCTAATTTGAATCCAATGGGAGGTAATACTTTCAATAATTCTTATACCACTAACCATGGCCTTATGCAGGATACAGGTATCAATCATGCCATGGCCAGAGAATTGCAAAAGTTAAAGGATATGATATCAAGTGTCCCAGGAGTGGTCAAGCCTATCCCGGAGATTGCAGATGGGAGCCACAAGATATCTCGTTTTGCACCACCAATCTGTGATGCTGAGATACCCAAGAGGTTCCATGTGCCTACCATGAAGTTGTATGATGGTTCAACAGATCCTGAAGAACACATAGCACAGTACAGGGAAAGGATGGAGATTAATCCCATCCCAGAAAGGTTAAAGGAAGCATGTCTGTGCAAGGGATTTGGATCCACTCTTACTGGATCGGCTCTTAAATGGCTGCTAAGTCTTCCCCATTACTCTATTACCTCGTTTGCTAATCTAGTTAACCTATTTAATAACCAGTTTTCTTGTAGTAGGAAATTTGAGCGTTTAACTAGTGATCTGTATAGGATAACCCAGGGTTATAATGAATCACTAAGGGATTATATCACTAAATTTAGTAAAGAATCCTTAGATATTCCTAACCTGGATATAGCTACGGCTGTTGAAGCCTTTAAAATGGGATTGCTTAGGGATTCATTATTCTATGATGATCTTGTTATGACACCATGCAGGAATTTAGATGAGGTAAGAACCCGGGCCCTTAGGTTCATCCGGCTAGAGGATGACAAAAGGATCCAGGAGAGGTTAGCAGGATCCTCAAAGAAAGAGAAGCAAGGATCCTCATTCAAGAACAACAAGTTCAGATCCTATAACAAATCTGATAACCAGAATGTGCATGCTGTTGAACAAGAAGAGGATGATGAGGATTATCCTCCAATTTCTGAATATTGTTTTTCTGTTGATAACAATGAACTAATCCTTGCAATGCAGAATTTAGGTGATAAGGCTAGATGGCCCAGGAAAAATGATAGACCAGCTGCAACTAAAGACAAGTCAAAGTGGTGCGCATATCATGAAGATTTTGGGCATCTCACAGAAGAATGCATCGCACTGAGAAAAGAAATTGGATACTTGTTGAGCAAGGGGCACTTGAAAGAATTATTGGGGAGAAAGAAGTCAAGGACTCAGGATCTTGAAAGGATCCCAGAGAAAGCTCCAGCCCCTCCAGCAGATGCACAAGTTATAAACTTTATTTCTGGAGGATCAGAAATTTGTGGAACATCCTTCTCTGCAGCTAAAAGACATGCAAAGGAAACCAAGATGGATAATGGAGATAGACCCATTCGAACATCCAGTGTCTCCGAAGGAAAAGTTATAACTTTTGATGAGGATGATCGTGTTGACATTCAGGATCCTCATCATGATGGTTTGGTTATCACTATTTTTATTTCTAACCATTTTGTTCGCAGGATCCTTATAGACGGAGGAAGCTCTGTGAACATTATCCAGCTTGATGTCCTTAAGAAGATGAATATTCCTGAATCCGATATCATACCAAGATCCTCTGTGCTCGTGGGATTCAGTGGCGAGACTAAGAATACTCTGGGGGACATTAAACTCCCAATCTATATCGAAGGCCTACATTCTTACCAAAAGTTTTGTGTTATTGACTGTTTATCTTGTTGTAATATTATCCTTGGCAGGCCTTGGATACATGACATGAAGGCAATCCCATCCACTTATCATCAATGTGTGAAGCTTCCTAGTCCTTGGGGAATAGTGAAGATTGATAGTGATCAGCAAGAGGCTAAGAACTGCTACACCTCATCAATGAAACCAGCATCAAAGTCAAGGGAGCAATAGCAATTAAAGCGTCCTCCAAGGGATGTCTTGGAGGCAAGAGAACAGGATGTAGTAGAAATCCTTATGGATCCTGATGATCCTGAATCTAAAGTTTATATAGGATCAGGGATCCTTGGCGAAATAAAGGAAGACCTCATATCCTTCCTCAAAAGGAGAAAGACTACCTTTGCATGGAAACACGAAGACATGACAGGTATATCTAAGGATATAATCACTCACAAACTTGGCATTAATAGGTCCTTCAAACCAATCCATCAAAAGAGGAGGAAGTTTGCACCAGAAAGAAATGCCATTATCCAGGAGGAGGTAGAGAAATTACTCAGAGCAGGTATGATTAGAGAGGTCAAGTATCCAAGATGGTTGGCCAATGTGGTTGTTGTTCAAAAGAAAAACGGAAAGTGGAGGGTATGTGTCGATTTCACTGATTTAAATAAGGCATGTCCCAAGGATCCTTTCCCGTTACCCCACATTGACTCCATGGTGGATGCAACTGCGGGTCATGAACTGTTAACTTTTATGGATGCTTCATCTGGATTTCAACAAATTCAGATGGAACCATCCGATCAAGAGGATACAGCCTTTATGACTCCAACCGGTATATACTGTTATATTGTTATGCCATTTGGACTAAGAAATGCAGGTGCAACTTATCAAAGGCTAGTGAATATGATGTTCAAGGATCAGATTGGACAAACTATGGAGGTTTACATAAATGATATGGTGGTAAAATCAAAAAAGGCTGAGGATCACCTAAGAGACTTGGAGGAAGCATTCAATATCCTTGACAAATATAACATGAAACTTAATCCTTCAAAATGTCACTTTGGTGTTAAAGCAGGTAAATTCTTAGGATATATGGTGACAAAGAGAGGCATTGAAGCCAGTCCAGAACAAATCAAAGCTATAGTGAACATCAAGTCCCCTGCCAATGCTAAGGATGTTCAGAGGTTAACAGGCAGGATTGCAGCTTTAAACAGATTCATATCCAAATCCTCAGAAAAGTGCAAAGAATTCTATGATATCCTAAGGAAGAACAAGAAATTCGAGTGGACTGAGAAACATGAAAGTGCCTTAAGAGCTCTTAAGGATTACCTATCCTCGGCCCCGGCTTTGATGAAACCAGAAAAAGGAGATGTGTTATCCTTATATCTCGCGGTATCCTCAAAAGCAGTAAGTGCCGTCCTTGTTAAGGATCACGAAGGTACACAACATCCTGTCTATTATGTAAGTAAGAGTTTACTTGATGCTGAATCCAGGTATTCACATTTAGAAAAACTTATCCTCGCATTAATTATGGCATCTACTAAATTGAGACATTATTTTGAAACTCATGCCATTATCATCAAAACTAATTTTCCAATTAAGAATGTCCTCAGGAAACCTGAAATGTCAGGAAGGATGGCTAAGTGGGCAGTGAAGCTTAGTGCATATGATATAAGATATGAACCCAGGACAGCCATTAAATCCCAAGCATTAGCCGACTTTGTGGCAGATTTCAGTAGTGATTTGCAAAAGGAAGCTGAGTTAGAAGTTCAGCAGCTAGAGGAGACCAAGGATCCTTGGATACTCTACACTGGTGGATCCTCAAATGTCAAAGGAACAGGACTTGGAATACTACTAAAATCGCCACAGGGGGACATAATACCTCCCTCTATAGCTTGTGAGTTCCAAACTACTAACAATGAGGCTGAATATGAAGCCTTAATAGCTGGTTTGCAAATTGCTAAGCATATGAGGATCAGATATCTTGAGGTACATGTAGATTCTTTGTTAATCACTAATCACTTTAATGGATCCTATGCTGTTAAAGGTGAAAAGCTAACCAAATATTTGGAGATAGTCAAAGAATTGGCACTCTCTTTTGTTTCCTTCAGTTTGACACAGGTACCAATGGAAGAAAATGCAGAAGCTGATGCATTGGCTAACCTAGGATCATCTTTGAAGATCCCGGAGGATATAAGTATCCCCATTATCCATATCCTGGCTCCTGCCATCGAGGATCACGTGACTATGGAAATAGGAGAGGATTCTACAATCATCCCCAGCGATGATACTCAATCTCATTCAGGATCATGGATACTCCCAATCATGAGATACTTACAACATGGAGAGATTCCTACAGGAGAAAACCCTAGGGCTTTCAAAATCAAGGTATCTCAATTCACAATATTAAATAATATGTTGTATAAACGATCTCTTGTAGGACCATATTTAAGATGCATTGAGGATCCTGAAATTCAAGAAGTCCTAAAGGATTTCCATGAAGGAGATTGTGGAAACCACACTGGGGGCAGGGCATTATTCTCAAGGATCCTGAGGACAGGATACTATTGGCCCACTATGAAGAAGGATGCTGTGGAGTATGCCAAGAGGTGTGATTCTTGTCAGAGGCATAGTAATATCCTTCACCAACCAGCAGAGCTCTTGCATCCTATATCCTCTTCTTGGCCATTCATGAGATGGGGAATGGATATAGTTGGAAAGCTTCCTAAGGCACCTGGTGGAAAAGTATTCATGCTTGCTATGACTGATTACTTCTCTAAGTGGATAGAGGCTGAAGCCTTTGCTCAAGTCAGAGAAAAGGAAGTTATATCCTTCATTAAAAGAAATATTATAACTAGATTTGGTATTCCCTCTGAAATTATATGTGATAATGGTTCCCAATTTATTGGGGGTAGAACTACTAACTTTTGTGACAGCTGGGGGATTAAGATGATAACATCAACACCAGTCCACCCACAAGCTAATGGTCAGGCAGAATCCTCCAATAAGATCATCATCAACAATTTGAAGAAGAAGCTTGGATCCAAGAAAGGGAAATGGGCAGAAGAACTACCTTATGTGCTTTGGGCTGATAGGACAACTCCTAAGAATGCTACAGGCCAAACTCCATTCTCTTTGGTATTTGGGGCAGAATCAGTGATCCCTACAGAAATGGTGGTTCCAACTGCTAGAACAAGTATTCGTGATCCTGAGGAAAATGATGAGAACTTGGTTCAAGACCTGGATACTATAGAAGAAATCAGAGATTTGGCAAGGATAAGGATGGCCAGTTATCAGCAAAGAATGGCTGGAGCCTACAACAAAAATGTCAGGATCAGGAAATTCCAAGTTGGTGATATGGTACTAAGGAAAGCATTTCAGAATACCACCAATCCTGCTGATGGTAAGTTGGCACCAAAATGGGAAGGACCTTACTTGATTGAAGCTGAGGCAGGAAAGGGGGCATATCGATTGCTAACAATGGAAGGTGATTTGCTACCTAGAGCCTGGAATGCTGTCCATTTGAAGAAATACTTCATGTGATAAGGATCCATGATCCACACATGATAAATATCCTTAAAGGATCCTTAAAGCACAGATGATCCTCATTTTGGTAACATTCTAATCTTAAACTATTTCATTTCCTTACTTTCTCACATAAGGATAAGGATCCTGCATCCTTTATCCCCCTTTCACGTGATTTTGAGTTTTGAAGGTTCAGGTACTCTTAGCAAAAGGATGATTATCCACAAAAGCAACCAGTTACTTAGGTTTGACCCAGTTATTTGGGCTTGACCCCAGTTCCGCCAGTAGCGCACGATGATCCTGGTATAGTTCATGGCAGTGGGACCAGTACTCGTTTTAGGGGCTGATAATTCCATTGTACTGGCTATACCTAGGATCCTACGTATAATGGTAGACGTACCATACATCCGTTCTTAAGGTTTCTAACGTTTTCACGTTAGCTAAGGTTTTGGCATTTTCATGCCACTAAGTTTGGATAGTCGCCAGTTAGGGCCATACTCCAGTTCACACACGATCCTTGGGCTTGTCCCCAGTTATCCTTGGGCTTGTCCCCAGTTATCCTTGGGCTTGTCCCCAGTTATCCTTGGGCTTGTCCCCAGTTATTGACGGGTGGTCCATTGGACAACCCTTTTATGATGTTAAAAGACAAGTTTATCCCTCATTTGATATTGTAATTATCTTGAATTAGATAACTACTGTTGCTTATGTTTCAGGCGCGGTTCGGGAGCTTAAAGTGGATAAAACGCAGCTTTGGACGGTTTGGAGTTGATCGGGTCGTGCGAGAAACGAAAGATGAAACAAAGTGGAAAATTCAGGTTGATACCGTAATTTACGGTTCCACCGTAAATTACGGTGGACCTGAATTCCACCTAAATCCCACCGTAACTCAGACTTAAGCTGCCATAACATCTAGAAGGTCACCGTAACTTACGGTGGTGCCGTAAGTTACGGTGGAAGCTGCGGAAAACTTTGTAACTGCCTCATTAAAATCAGTTTTATGGTGTCTTTTCACCTATTCTCATGATTGGTCGGTTATTGGAGATACTAGGGGCGATTTTAGCTATCTTGGCTTGGTTTGGAACAATTTCTAACATTGGGTTTGTGTTTTCGATTTGGATGAACATTGAATTGATTGCTATGATGATGCACCAAGCTATGTGTGGCTAAAACTTTCGGTGATCATCTTAGGTGCAGGTTTCTCTTGAACTTTTGTGTGTTTATTTCTAAATTTCTAGAATGATAACTTGCGTTGCTTGAATATCATGGTGTTTGTTTAATTGTTTGTAGCTTGTTAATCGATATTGCAATTTCTAGTCTTAATCGTACGTTCTTGGTGCCGTTGGCAATCGAGATATCACGGGAAGGGTTAGGGTTGGTTATTGATTAATTGATCATCGGGAAACAACCTCGCGTTTATAAATCCGAGTACTTTGTTCCCTTTTATCACTTCGATTATTCATGCACGAGTTATGTCTATGTAACTCTTTCTAGTTGGAATTTCACACAATTGTTTAAAGAAACTGAAACCTAAGATGGTCATTGTTCTCTCCTAATCTGTTTTACAACCAACATTTGATTTGCAATTAGTTATTCATTTAGTTTTCTAAAACAACAATCCAAATTCATTGATCTTTATTTTCTGCAAATTAGGTTAATTGTAGTTTAATTGCAAAGCTATAAAATCAACACACTTTCCACATACTCCCTGAGTTCGATACCCATTTACCACTGTCTATAGTTGTTATTGGGATTAAATTTGCGTGTACCTACGACAGCACGTCAAATTTTGGCGCCGCTGCCGGGGAGTAGTGCGCAACGTGTGTCAGTTTGTTAGTTTTGCTTTGTTATTTTCTGGTTTACACTTGTGTGTTTAGTGTGCAGGTTCTACAGGTGCATGCATACTAGAGGCTCTCACAAAGCGTCACCATTGTCATTTGATCCGGAAATCGAACGAACGCTAAGGCAAAACAGAGTTCTATTACGCGAAAACAGAATCATCGGTTCACCCACTTCACCCATTACACCAAGAAATATCATGGAAGAAACACAAGTACCACCCACAACGGGTCAAACGACCTCATCTTTTATACCTACTTCCACACAACCATCACCAAACACAACCATACCAAATTCCACTACAATCCCTACTCCACCTCATGATACTACACCATCTAACACCACACAACCAATCACTACTCAAGTCGAACCCAGTCTTACCTTTAGCCCATCTACTACAATTCCACCACTCACTCATTTCTTCCCAGTTTCGGGTCAGACATCGTCACATTATTCAATACCCCAAGGTTCAACGGTCGTTCATGCAACTTCAACATTTAGACCATCGAACCAATCGGGATTTCAATACTCGACTCTTCCCTTTGGGCAAACTTCGGGTATAGGGGGAGATGGATATGAAGAAGGATACGAAGATTTGAGGGCTATGATGAAGACGGGTATGCTTATGGGGGTTATGGTGATCAAGGAGATTTCGGTTATGTGCAAAGCCAATCTCAAGGGATGACAAGTGTAGGTGGAGTACAACAACAACAACTCATACCGCAACATATTCGGCCAAGACCACAAGGGCCACCAATGCAACGCCCTATTCCTTTGCAACAAGTTCGGCCACAAAACGTACAACCTCAATTCCAAAGGCCGATTCAACACCAACCGATGCCACAACAACAATTTCAACCACCGTTCGCACCACAAGGGCATATACCAAGACCAATGGGTCCTATTCGTCCAAGGGGTCGATTGGGTGTTCCAAGAAGGCATCTTAGGGAACAAGTGCGGGGAATAGAAGCACATTTCAGGCCGATAATTACTCAAAACCCTTCACCGGTGGTTATCCCTCACAACAACCAAGGGAGAACCTTTGAAGTAAGAACAAATTCTTTGCAAAGTTTGCCGAAATACAAAGGGCTAGCAACGGAGGAACCGTATTTCCATTTAGAGGCCTATGACTCAATTTGCAATACTTTTGGGAGTCAAGGTTTTTCGGCCGATGATGTCAAGTTGGTCCTATTTCAGTTTTCTTTGGAGGACAAGGCAAAGAAGTGGTTCTACACTTTGCCTTCAGCATCTATTTATACTTGGGCGGGGATGCAACAAATTTATCTAGACGAATTCTATACCGCCCAAAAGACCAACGATGCTAGAAAAGGATTGAGGAGCTTCCAACAACAACATGGTGAGATGTTCCATGAGGCATTTGAACGTTTTAATATGATGATTAAAAATTGCCCTCACCATGGGATTGAACTTTGGGAGTTGATGAATGCCTTCCACGAGGGGTTGAGTGCCGAAGATGCTCGTGATTTAATGTCCATTACCGGTGGGACTTTTGGCACAAATTATGAAAATGATGATTGGGAGTTCTTAGAGAATATGGCAATTACATCAAAGAGAAAGGCTCAAGCATCGAGGAGAGCGCGACCGGCCATTGCCCGACCTCAAGTGCACGCAATAGATGATGGTAATGTTCAAACTACTAACCAAATTTATGATGTGTGTGCTTTGTGTAATGAAATAGGTCATGCGGCTGAAAATTGCCAAGGAATGATGGAAGGGCAATATGAAGAGGTTCATGCGGTTCAAGTTCAAGGTCAAGGAGGGGGTGGTAGAAACTACAACAACATGAATTCTAATACTTACCACCCCGGGTTGAGGAACCACCCAAATTTTCGTTATGGGAACCCTTCAAATCAAGCTAACCCGAATTTTCAAGGAAACCAAGGATGTCAAAGGCAATATCAAACGGGTCAAAGCTCTTCGGGTGGAAACGAAGTAATGGAGATGTTGAAGGTGATGCAAAGTGAAATGCAACGAATGAATCAACGTGATGAGGTTCGGATGCAAAAGGACGAGGTTCGTGACAAAAGCATCCAATCGTTGACCACTCAAATGGGTCAACTTACAAGTGATGTAGCGATATTGAAGAAAGCAAAAGGCCAACCACAAAGCGACACGGTGACAAATCCCAAAAACATTAAAAGTGTTAATATCAATGTGGTAAGTACCGTTCCTAGTACCGAATTTAATGAAAAATGTCTAACTTCTTCGTGTCAAGTGAATGCAGGTTTGGAAAAAGATGCCGAAGTCGAGAATGATAAAGAGTATGGAGTGCCAATCGTGCCTATCCGTGTGGGAAAATTAAAAATCCCTCACGCATTGTTGGACTACGGGGCAAGCATGAGTGTGTTACCAAGCGATCTATACAATATGTACGACTTTGGTCCACTTGAAGGTATAGACACCATGGTGAGCTTGGCGGATGGAAGTTGGAGGCGTCCACGGGGAATGGTTAGGAATATTAAGATTCAGTTGGGAGAATTTGAATACCCGGTGGATTTCCTAGTTTTGGACTATGCTTCTACCAATATGGCATCACAACAAAGGGTAATTTTAGGTCGACCGTTTCTATACACAGCAAATGCTCAAATTAATTGTAGAGACGAGATTATTACTATGACCGAAAAGAACCGTAGGTTGTACTTTGATGTTCAAACTAGAGGGATTAGTTATGAGTCCATTGAGAGGAAGGGTGGTGAGTTTAGTGATTGTATGAAAAATGTGTTACAACGAATGAGAAAAAAACACCCACCGGACCGTGAAGAAACATATATGGGTGCGAGCAAGAGTGTATTTGATTACCCACCGAGTCAAAACAAGATGGATGCATTTTGTTCAATGGCACAAGGAAGTGATGGAGATGGCAGGAATCGATTCTTTGAGCCACCATAAATGGGGGTGGCTCGGTCTGGCTGAAGACTCAAAACTTAGCGCTGCTCGGGAGGCAACCCGGGGTTTTATATTGATCTTGTTGTTTTTATCTTTCTATGTTTCAGGGCCATGGCGACATTCAAGTGTGGGGAAGATGTACGGATATTTGGGTGAAGGTGGTGATAGGAAGTCGGATTATCTACAACATCTGTTGTGGCAAACTTCACCAGGTCGATGTACTCTTTCCTTAGTTTTGTTGTGTTCTTTAGCTTTGAAATATTGGTAGTTAGTTTGTTTGATTTTGTTAAAAAAAAAAAAAAAAGAAATTTGGGGTTGGAGTTGATAAAGCTTTTAGTTGGTGTTTAAGATTTTATGCGATCAAAGTCTCTCAAAACCATACATTGGGGTCAATGTATCCCAAGTGTGGGGATAGGAGGAAATTTTGAGGTTTTTGAAAAATTTTGAGTCAAGAAAAACATTGTGAGAATTTGAACACTTTAGATTAACCCCAAATATGCACCGGCAACCCTTGATACCCTTTCATTCTTGGTGAGAGTTGAAGCCACACTTGTATATAAATAATGCTTATCTTTGATGAGAGTGGCTACGGGTGGGGGTGCATTAGAACTTGTGCTTGAATGCGGTTTGAGGCCTTAGTTGAACATGAATGTAGAAAGGATAAGGGCATTTAGGTAGCCTCATCTTAGTGTGTGTGAGTGTGGGATTTGGGGGGTTGGACCTCATAAGTTATATATATGAGCATGGTTGCGAGAGGGGTGGGGGTTTGGACATTTAGTTGCCCAATTTTATGCCTAAAAGCCTATTGTTTGTTACCCCTAGCTACTTACCTAAAAATTTACCCAACTTGACCCGGTTTTATAGTGATTAGTGATTGTTTAGTAGTATGTAATTTTATTTGATGTTATGTTGAAAGTATTATGTTTGAAAAAAAAAGAGAAGAAGAGAAAAAGCAATGAAAAATGGAAAAAGAAGTGATGTTTAGTTGTCTTGTATATAGTAGTTAAGTGTGATAGTTGTTCGTTTGTTTCTTTGTGTAATAAAAAGACCGGGTTAAGTTTTCGTTACTTCATATATATTCCATTTCCTACCCATACACCTAGCCACGTTACAACCTTGAAAGTCCCTTTGATTTGCATTCATGTTTGACACATTTTAGGAGAAGAATTGATTTAGGTACAAGCCTATGATTGTGCAACCACCCGTTTGCCTATTGTGTGTCTAGCTTATCTTTGCTAATATTCACTTGTAGCCGAGAGGAGAGATTTAGAGAGGGGTGTATTGTTTTGGGTGTTAAAAAGGGGTTAGTAAAAGGATTGCTTGTTTTTGCTTGGTTTACATTGATCGCTTGTTTGAAATTGATTTGATGAGTTGCTTGGGACAAGCATCGGTTAAGTGTGGGGATGTGACGGGTGGTCCATTAGACAACCCTTTTATGATGTTAAAAGACAAGTTTATCCCTCATTTGATATTGTAATTATCTTGAATTAGATAACTACTGTTGCTTATGTTTCAGGCGCGGTTCGGGAGCTTAAAGTGGATAAAACGCAGCTTTGGACGGTTTGGAGTTGATCGGGTCGTGCGAGAAACGAAAGATGAAACAAAGTGGAAAATTCAGGTTGATACCGTAATTTACGGTTCCACCGTAAATTACGGTGGACCTGAATTCCACCTAAATCCCACCGTAACTCAGACTTAAGCTGCCATAACATCTAGAAGGTCACCGTAACTTACGGTGGTGCCGTAAGTTACGGTGGAAGCTGCGGAAAACTTTGTAACTGCCTCATTAAAATCAGTTTTATGGTGTCTTTTCACCTATTCTCATGATTGGTCGGTTATTGGAGATACTAGGGGCGATTTTAGCTATCTTGGCTTGGTTTGGAACAATTTCTAACATTGGGTTTGTGTTTTCGATTTGGATGAACATTGAATTGATTGCTATGATGATGCACCAAGCTATGTGTGGCTAAAACTTTCGGTGATTATCTTAGGTGCAGGTTTCTCTTGAACTTTTGTGTGTTTATTTCTAAATTTCTAGAATGATAACTTGCGTTGCTTGAATATCATGGTGTTTGTTTAATTGTTTGTAGCTTGTTAATCGATATTGCAATTTCTAGTCTTAATCGTACGTTCTTGGTGCCGTTGGCAATCGAGATATCACGGGAAGGGTTAGGGTTGGTTATTGATTAATTGATCATCGGGAAACAACCTCGCGTTTATAAATCCTAGTACTTTGTTCCCTTTTATCACTTCGATTATTCATGCACGAGTTATGTCTATGTAACTCTTTCTAGTTGGAATTTCACACAATTGTTTAAAGAAACTGAAACCTAAGATGGTCATTGTTCTCTCCTAATCTGTTTTACAACCAACATTTGATTTGCAATTAGTTATTCATTTAATTTTCTAAAACAACAATCCAAATTCATTGATCTTTATTTTCTGCAAATTAGGTTAATTGTAGTTTAATTGCAAAGCTATAAAATCAACACACTTTCCACATACTCCCTGAGTTCGATACCCATTTACCACTGTCTATAGTTGTTATTGGGATTAAATTTGCGTGTACCTACAACAGCACGTCAGTTATCCTTGGGCTTGTCCCCAGTTATCCTTTGGGCTTGTCCCCAGTTGCTAACTTTTATCTTATAATGGCTTAGTCCCAAGTTATGTTCTATTTCAGGTCTTCGAAGTTAAACAACCAAGGATCCTTGATCCTTACTTATTACTAAGGTTTGTCTTATGGTTATCCTGGTTATAGTATTGAGGGTTAGGATCCTAACTTGGATCCCCAGGTATGATCCTTAACTATTTTGATTTTATTCATTGTTTATTTGAATAACCCTTGTACTTCGACAATTGAACTCATGATCCTTAAAATACACCACTTTTTGGAAATTTTCAACTATAGGATATTTGATCCTGGATCATATCCTAAATATTTTTCAACTTTTCTTATTTAGACAAGTGTATATCAAAACAATTAAAAGAACAAACAAGGATAACAACACAAAATAAGCCAAAAAAGATTAAAGTTATTTTATTAACAAAATATTGAACCCATTAAGGTTGTCAAAATTACCTACCCCGAGCATCTACCAGCAATACGTGGCCCGTCCGCTGGGGTAGGTAAAGGGTGTCCATTGTCTAAGGGTCTTGGTAGTGCAGGAATTAAAAAGACGGCAGGATCACAATGGCTTCATCCCCCAAACAGAGGATCCCTCCACCATTTGTAATCCTACCTATTGTTCAAAGGATCATCCATGATCCTCAACCCTAATTACTATTGTTCAAGTACAGACCAACCATTGTTTATCAAAACACCATCAAAATAAAAACCATAACCAAACTAAAAAAAAAATGGGCTCCAGCTATGTCTAGAAGTGTCCATCATTGCCCATTGTTGCAGCCTACACCTTCACTGCATCACCATCTCCAGCTCCACTAGCTTCACCACCATGATCCTTGCCGCTACCACTAGCTTCACCACCATCAGCCTCATCCTCATCCTCCAATTCAGCTAGCCTTGCCTTCCAGCCTTCCACATCCCAGTTGCTCCTGTCGAAGTTAGGATCCTGAGCTTCCAAGGCCATTTGTAGCTTGGTCTTGTACATGGCTATGGCAGCGGAAACCTTAGCATCCTCTGTGATCTCGCTCTTCTCGTAATCAACATTGATCAGCACCTGGGCTGTTTCAGCTTTGGCATTTTGGAGGTCTTTTTGGAGGTCAGCAATCTTAAGATCCTTGAGCAATGCGACTTGTTGGAGGTCAACAATCTTCTTATCCAGCTCCTCAACGCTCCCCACGTAGTCTTCAATCTCAGCAAATTTCTGCAAAAGAGACAAAGCAGTTCAAGATCAGGTGATCCTCAAATAAGTAGGATACATAGGCAGAATTGGTGATCCTCACGTCATTGAAGTGTTCAAGGAACTGGTGGCGGATCAGTGGCAGGCCTTGTAGGTCCTCTATCTCAGAGTTTTTCCTCTTCTTGCCACCCCTTCCTTTAGTGGGTGCCTTGGGGATGGAGACACTAGGGCTGGCAATGGCCTTCTTCTTTCTGGATCGAACAATGTCAAGGTCGGCCATGTTGAACTGGGAGGCAGGCTTGGAAGCTTTTCCGGCACCTACACATTCAAAGCAAGATAAGTATCCTTATCCTATTTCTATTTAACTATTTATTTAAATCTTTAACTATATAAAAAGTAGGATACTTACTTGACATGGTGACTGAGCCTGAGGATACCTCTTGAGAATCCTAGGTGATTGTCTTGAATGATCTTGTTTCAGGACCGAGTCTTCTAAAAACAGCAAGCCTTTCCTTAGTATCAGGAAACGGTATGAGGTGTGAAACAATGACAGCTGCATAACATAAAACAAAAGGGGATTAGTGATCCTATCACAAGAGCAAGATTACCTGGTGATCCTTCTCAGGATCCTCTGTCCTACCATGGGTGGACCACTTCCTTGGTAGATCCTTTCCGTTTGGAATGGTATCCCTTCTGACAAAGAAAAAGCGTCGTTTCCAGTTTGTATCGTTCTTGGTGGCTTTAAATGTAACACCTGTGTCATTTCAACCATCAAACAAATGCCAAACCAATGAAATATTGTATTTCATACTTGGGATTTGTAAAAATATGTGTATCGTTTACACATATCAATTCTTGTTCGATTTCAAGCTCTAAATCGCTTTCTGGAAGGTTATACGCGCACTAATGCGTAAATATAACCAGTTCAATCCAACGAACACTCCGGAATAGTGAAATAGGCTTAACATACCTTGAATAACCCTTACATAACTTATATATAAGTTTTGGAAGGTTTGGTGTGGTGAAATCAAGTTAAATCGCTTACAGGGACTAAAGTTGACAAACTGCGAAAGTATGCCAATTTGAACTGTAACAGACCTTCCGAAACATGACCATAAGTTAAACATACTATAAATATCCTTTACATAGCTTAGAAATAGGCTTTGAGGGGTTCGGTGTGCTAAAATAAACTTTTGGGTCATTCAGGGACTAAAAGTGTCAAAAAGTGCACAAGTTTGCATTTTCGCGCATAACTTACGTTCTGAATACATCCGGACATCCAAAAAAATTATGTAAGCACTAAAATATTTTATTTTAGTGTTCGCCATAAGAAAAATCCATTCGTCGCGTCATTTGGTTCGTTTTTCGCATTCGGGACCAGATTCGATGTATTAGCCGTTGTTTAATTCACAACCACACATTCTAAACTTGCTTAGTCAGCGGATAAGGATGGAATTTTGGTACCATAACTTTGCAACACATGTATGGATGGAATTTAAACACCTAAACACCATAACTTTTCAACACATGTACGGATGGGATTAAGGCACGTTTTCCATGAAACGATCTTAACGGTTCGGGTATTCCTATAAATACCCCATACCCCCCATTGCTAAAATCACTAGAAACTTGATTTGAGAAACTCTAAGTTGAAACAATTGTTTCATACCTGAGATTTTTGAATCGAGTTTAGCATTCGGGGACCCTTCGTAAGTATTCTTTCGTTCTTTTCCTTATTTTATTGCTTTTCGAGTCCGAAAGTCAAACTTTGTTTGACTTTCAGCGTTGACCAGTAATGGTCAATGCGAAGTTCGTTTGAACTTCGCAACGTGAGTGTAATCACGTTGGTCATAGTCCCTTGGGACTATGCCCACTGATTACCACGTTGTCTAGGGTCGTAGGGTAAGCGATCTAATAAATCGCTTATACCTCGAACCCGACCCAGTTTGGTCGATCATTAGGATCCGACCAAATACATTAGGTGACCATAGTAGGTAGGGAATAACCTTCCGAGGTTATACCCTATGGTCACATCGTTTGAGTAGTTGTATGATAGGTAGTTTATATGCCTTAGGTAAAATTACCAGAATACCCTTTTCATGTATAATTGGTAATTAAGCATATGTAACCTAAACCTTTGTCACATAACTGATTATGTAATATGTTTAGGCATATAACACTTGTCATAGGGCTAGTTAGGCGGTCCGAACGCGTTTCACGCGAACGACGCGTTAAAGTAGCATAAGCTACCTAAACGGGTCGTAATGGGTCGAAATCACTCAGGTTAAGTTTCATTTAGTATGTAGGCTTTGTTTAACCAAATGACACGAGTCTCTACACTCGTTTGGTTTACAAACCCTAATGCTACCCAATCTTCCGATCTAGGTCCGGTTTATTAACATAGTTACCTATACTAGGTGCCGTTTGATATCCGCGATCTCTAGCATTGTTTAGTTGTTACTCAAGGACTACTGAGCAATCTCAGGTGAGTACATAGACCCCTCTTTTACTGTTTTCCAAACTGTTTTGGGGTGGAACACATGTGCCTACTTGTTACTTTCATGCTTTCCTGTTTTAACATCATATACTGCTATGTTCGTTAGTACATTATAGTACATGATTTTATGACATTTCATGCTAGGTGTGCCCAATTGTGTGCATTACTTAGTACATCGTTTTACATGACATTTTGACATAGACATTCGACATAGACATTTCGGCATAGACATTTTAACATGATTGACATTTGATCATGCATTTCCCACAAAACATAACTTTGATTTAAACCAAGTTTTACTTCAATACTTTGTTTTGTGCATATGGTTTAGTTGAGACATTTCACTTGCCATACATGACATTTTGACATAGACATTTGACATGGATATTTGACATAGACATTTGACATGGATATTTGACATAGACATTTTGATATGATTTACATCTTGACATGAACACTTTGACATATTACCCAATACATTTGACAATTGATTTAAACATAGACTTCTTACATTGGTTAGTTTGGTTTGATTAAGTGATTAAGTAATGATGCGTGTGTAATATGATACAAGCATGGTGGATACGCCGCTGGTACTTCCTATATATAAGTGTTTGTATGGTATTACATATCGTAGCGTTATTTGAATCATTTCAGTTTGAGACATATAACATTTTATACAAATAACATACTTTTCACAAGACATTGTTTTACAAACAACTTATCTTATACAAATCCATTTTTACTATGGTTATTCATTTAACCATACATTATTCACTTATTTATATATATCATCTGAACTCATTGTTTTTCAAATGATTTACAAAACAAAGCAAATTACAAGGTTCATGACTAAACATTTTCTCAAACATAAGTCATGAAACCTATTTTCACAAAACCTATGTATCTCACAGGCATTTTTATGCTGACGTACCTATTTTCACATGTGTTTTTCAGGAGCTGTTGCATAAGATGATCAAGATACACATAGGCAGACTTGGGCTTTAGTGACAATAAAAGATGCAAGACTAGTTAATTATGTTGTATTTCTTTGTTTGTTAAGACATTGTAACACCTTTGATCAATAAAACGAAACTTCAATTGCCATGGATTTGAAACAATTAATTCTGTTACAACACTCCCCGACGTTTCCGCCACGTTTTGTATGTTCCACGTGGTCGGGGTGTGACAGAAAAGATGGTATCAGAGCCAATGGTTATAGGGAATTAGGTTATTAGTAATGCTTTGACCTAGTCTATAACTTTCTTAGGACCCTAACGCGAGTTTACTTGCGTTTAGTCATAAAACAATACCGTCACCTATCCTTAGGCGACTATCACAACAAGAACATAAATTTTAAAACCGCTTTGAAAACTAATCATCTGTTCTAGGATGATTTATTACAAGGTTTTGAACCCCTTTGAATTTTCAAAATCTCGTCAAGGTTTTGGGTTTTAAATAATGTGAACACGTGCAAACTGGAAGGGTGAATGCCTGTATTCTGGGTTTTCTGTCTAGGCAAGCACTTCGTATACATCTCATCAGACGCGAGACCAGTTGTGCTTACCTGGGAATTCTTGGGATGAGTGTTCACTTATAGGCGAGCATGTCTTCGCGATACATTATATTGACCCATTTACTTTGATTAGTCACTGTCTCATTTGTTTGCCTTTGGTAACAAACAAATGGTCACAATCTTCATGCGTTGTCATTTTCTCTCGACTATCTTTCCCTTGTTTCCTCCCATGTCTTCTATTTTCTTCATGGTGCCTCTTCATCGCAACAACAATGTCCGAACCAGGTGCTGCAATTACCCAGCGAATAGGCGTCGTACTCCAGAGGACCGTTGACTTAGCTATCACCATGACTCGCCTCAGGGATGAAGCCGTAAGGGAACTGCTCCTTGGTGCAATCAATGCAACTATCATCATCCAAACCAAATACCCTGTTTCAAATGTACCCACGGTGGACGATGGAGACATTTGGTTAACATGTGCCGCTTTGCAATCCAAAGCAAAGCTGTTACAAATCCTGCTGCTGCTCAACCTTCAAACTCTGCTTCATATGTTGCTTGGCATATCTGGCGCCCCAACCTCATGAACTTTCTACCTTGTGTATCGAATTAAGCACGCCTAGTGCAAGGTGTCGGAACACCTCTCGTTACACAAATTCCAAAATCCATGTAGGATCTTTCTATCCTCATAATTAGATCCTTGTGGATGGGTATCATTCATCGGAATCCTTAATTGAATTCCTTGTATGATTCAATACGTACATCACAATTCAATAAGGACAAAGCCGAATTCCTATTAAGATTTTCCTATCTTCATAGATAGATTCTTGAAATGATTAAAGTGCCAAATGAAATCCACGAATTGGATTCCTGGTGTGCTTTAAGTATCTGCGTCCAAAGATAACAAATTAATAACCAAGTTAAACAACTATGTGATTATGTGCTTATGTGTTCCCTTTTTATGTTTTTGTGTGATCCAAATTCTTGTCATCCAAATCCTCGTAGAATCTTCCATATCTTTGTGTACTATATTAAATCCTCAATGGGCTTTTACGTTGTAGTTAAGTCCCTTGGATTATATTGTACCATTCCATAATTAGACCCCTGAGTGGTCTAGGTAAACAGATTGATCCAAAAATCTGGTTAGGAATATCATGTGATGATATAGCTGAAAGGACTCCTTGGTGGTCTAATTAAAAGGATCCTTGTTGATCTAATTAAAAGGACCCTATGGTAGTCTAGTCACACTCATCACAGGTTTGATTATCCTCCCCACAAACATTTCAAGACAAGTTGTGCGGACTATGCAAGGAATTGCATAATTATGGATGCATACATAATTATGGAATTCAGTGCACAGAAACCACAGCGAATTTTGTCATGTGTCTAGAGTCTATTCCGTTCATTTTTGTTTCTGAAGATGTAAAATGACTATTCCGTTCATTTTTGTTTCTGAAGATGTAAAATGACTATTCCGTTCATTTTTGTTTCTGAAGATGTAAAATGACTATTCTGTTCATTTTTGTTTCTGAAGATGTAAAATGACTATTCCGTTCATTTTTGTTTCTGAAGATGTAAAATGACTATTCCGTTCATTTTTGTTTCTGAAGATGTAAAATGACTATTCCGTTCATTTTTGTTTCTGAAGATGTAAAATGACTATTCCGTTCATTTTTGTTTCTGAAGATGTAAAATGACTATTCTGTTCATTTTTGTTTCTGAAGATGTAAAATGACTATTCTGTTCATTTTTGTTTCTGAAGATGTAAAATGACTATTCCGTTCATTTTTGTTTCTGAAGATGTAAAATGACTATTCTGTTCATTTTTGTTTCTGAAGATGTAAAATGACTATTCTGTTCATTTTTGTTTCTGAAGATGTAAAATGACTATTCCGTTCATCTTTGTTTCTGAAGATGTAAAATGACTATTCTGTTCATTTTTGTTTCTGAAGATGTAAAATGACTATTCTGTTCATGTTTGTTTCTGAAGATGTTGTGGAAAATGACTATTCTGTTCATTTTTGTTTCTAAAGAATGCCTGTTGAGAATAACTCTGTTCATTTTTCATTTCTGAAAAATGTTCGTTAAAGAGAAATTACAGGATTATGTCTTGTTCATCTTTGATGGTTATTTAACACAAAGTCACAAATAGACTCCTACGAATTAATTTCGGGACGAAATTTCCTAAAGTAGGGGAGACTGTAACACCTGTGTCATTTCAACCATCAAACAAATGCCAAACCAATGAAATATTGTATTTCATACTTGGGATTTGTAAAAATATGTGTATCGTTTACACATATCAATTCTTGTTCGATTTCAAGCTCTAAATCGCTTTCTGGAAGGTTATACGCGCACTAATGCGTAAATATAACCAGTTCAATCCAACGAATACTCCGGAATAGTGAAATAGGCTTAACATACCTTGAATAACCCTTACATAACTTATATATAAGTTTTGGAAGGTTTGGTGTGGTGAAATCAAGTTAAATCGCTTACAGGGACTAAAGTTGACAAACTGCGAAAGTATGCCAATTTGAACTGTAACAGACCTTCCGGAACATGACCATAAGTTAAACATACTATAAATATCCTTTACATATCTTAGAAATAGGCTTTGAGGGGTTCGGTGTGCTAAAATAAACTTTTGGGTCATTCAGGGACTAAAAGTGTCAAAAAGTGCACAAGTTTGCATTTTCGCGCATAACTTACGTTCTGAATACATCCGGACATCCAAAAAAATTATGTAAGCACTAAAATATTTTATTTTAGTGTTCGCCATAAGAAAAATCCATTCGTCGCGTCATTTGGTTCGTTTTTCGCATTCGGGACCAGATTCGATGTATTAGCCGTTGTTTAATTCACAACCACACATTCTAAACTTGCTTAGTCAGCGGATAAGGATGGAATTTTGGTACCATAACTTTGCAACACATGTATGGATGGAATTTAAACACCTAAACACCATAACTTTGCAACACATGTATGGATGGAATTTAAACACCTAAACACCATAACTTTTCAACACATATACGGATGGGATTAAGGCACGTTTTCCATGAAACGATCTTAACGGTTCGGGTATTCCTATAAATACCCCATACCCCCCATTGCTAAAATCACTAGAAACGTGATTTGAGAAACTCTAAGTTGAAACAATTGTTTCATACCTGAGATTTTTGAATCGAGTTTAGCATTCGGGGACCCTTCGTAAGTATTCTTTCGTTCTTTTCCTTATTTTATTGCTTTTCGAGTCCGAAAGTCAAACTTTGTTTGACTTTCAGCGTTGACCAGTAATGGTCAATGCGAAGTTCGTTTGAACTTCGCAACGTGAGTGTAATCACGTTGGTCATAGTCCCTTGGGACTATGCCCACTGATTACCATGTTGTCTAGGGTCGTAGGGTAAGCGATCTAATAAATCGCTTATACCTCGAACCCGACCCAGTTTGGTCGATCATTAGGATCCGACCAAATACATTAGGTGACCATAGTAGGTAGGGAATAACCTTCCGAGGTTATACCCTATGGTCACATCGTTTGAGTAGTTGTATGATAGGTAGTTTATATGCCTTAGGTAAAATTACCAGAATACCCTTTTCATGTATAATTGGTAATTAAGCATATGTAACCTAAACCTTTGTCACATAACTGATTATGTAATATGTTTAGGCATATAACACTTGTCATAGGGCTAGTTAGGCGGTCCGAACGCGTTTCACGCGAACGACGCGTTAAAGTAGCATAAGCTACCTAAACGGGTCGTAATGGGTCGAAATCACTCAGGTTAAGTTTCATTTAGTATGTAGGCTTTGTTTAACCAAATGACACGAGTCTCTACACTCGTTTGGTTTACAAACCCTAATGCTACCCAATCTTCCGATCTAGGTCCGGTTTATTAACATAGTTACCTATACTAGGTGCCGTTTGATATCCGCGATCTCTAGCATTGTTTAGTTGTTACTCAAGGACTACTGAGCAATCTCAGGTGAGTACATAGACCCCTCTTTTACTGTTTTCCAAACTGTTTTGGGGTGGAACACATGTGCCTACTTGTTACTTTCATGCTTTCCTGTTTTAACATCATATACTGCTATGTTCGTTAGTACATTATAGTACATGATTTTATGACATTTCATGCTAGGTGTGCCCAATTGTGTGCATTACTTAGTACATCGTTTTACATGACATTTTGACATAGACATTCGACATAGACATTTCGGCATAGACATTTTAACATGATTGACATTTGATCATGCATTTCCCACAAAACATAACTTTGATTTAAACCAAGTTTTACTTCAATACTTTGTTTTGTGCATATGGTTTAGTTGAGACATTTCACTTGCCATACATGACATTTTGACATAGACATTTGACATGGATATTTGACATAGACATTTGACATGGATATTTGACATAGACATTTTGATATGATTTACATCTTGACATGAACACTTTGACATATTACCCAATACATTTGACAATTGATTTAAACATAGACTTCTTACATTGGTTAGTTTGGTTTGATTAAGTGATTAAGTAACGATGCGTGTGTAATATGATACAAGCATGGTGGATACGCCACTGGTACTTCCTATATATAAGTGTTTGTATGGTATTACATATCGTAGCGTTATTTGAATCATTTCAGTTTGAGACATATAACATTTTATACAAATAACATACTTTTCACAAGACATTGTTTTACAAACAACTTATCTTATACAAATCCATTTTTACTATGGTTATTCATTTAACCATACATTATTCACTTATTTATATATATCATCTGAACTCATTGTTTTTCAAATGATTTACAAAACAAAGCAAATTACAAGGTTCATGACTAAACATTTTCTCAAACATAAGTCATGAAACCTATTTTCACAAAACCTATGTATCTCACAGGCATTTTTATGCTGACGTACCTATTTTCACATGTGTTTTTCAGGAGCTGTTGCATAAGATGATCAAGATACACATAGGCAGACTTGGGCTTTAGTGACAATAAAAGATGCAAGACTAGTTAATTATGTTGTATTTCTTTGTTTGTTAAGACATTGTAACACCTTTGATCAATAAAACGAAACTTCAATTGCCATGGATTTGAAACAATTAATTCTGTTACAACACTCCCCGACGTTTCCGCCACGTTTTGTATGTTCCACGTGGTCGGGGTGTGACATTAAAAATGGGATGTTCTTCGCCGGGTTTTCGCTTAAACAGATATCGGTGGGATCCAAACGTTGTGAGATCATACATCTCAGCCAACTCCGACATTCCTAGGTCAATCCCTTCCTGCTCGATGATCCTTTCAAGGGTGTATAAGACCCTCCAGATCATCGGCATAGCCTGAATGTAGGAGATGCCGGTTAGGGAGAAGAAGGATTGGGTAAAGGCCGGAAAAGGATAGGTGTATCCTATGGTGAATGGGGTAACAGGAAAGGCAATCCAAGTTTCAGAGATATAGTCACTCAAAGCGGTGGGGTCAAATGGCTTGATATCGGTATTCGCTGGAAAGAAATGGCGAATTCTATCTATTTGTGTATCATTGAAACAACATCTTTCTTTCGGTGAATCTTTGATGATCCTTTGGCTTTTAAGAGGGCTGTTCTTCTTGTGATCCTTGCTCGGTGAGTTTCGGAACATCATTTTTGACGAGATGATGGTAAAGAAAGAAAAACAGAGTAAGAGAAGGAGAAATAGGAAAAGAGATACTTGATTGATCTTCGGCTGAGAATTTAAAGGGAGTTTCTCTTGGATTTAAATGCAAATTGATCCTATCTCTAACTCCTATTTATAATGATGATTTGCAGGATTGTCACTTCAGTGACGTCAGGTTTGCAATGGCTAGTCCGTCTTCAACGGCTAGTTATCCGTTAGTCTGTTACGGATAAGATCAACAAAATATAACTCATTTATTTACATAATTACTCCTTATATTTTGGGGGCAATTGTTAGGGGTGGATTTCTAAATAATCAGTGATCCTTATTTACTGTTGGGTTTAGTGATCCTCAATTCTGTCTGAAGTAGTGATCCTCAGAAGCGTTGCAGGATCAGGATCATGGATCACTATAAGGATCCCTGTACTAACGATTGTCTACTTTGAATTCGTAATAGTTTTGCAGGAGTATCAACTTGGACTTGGTCTTGGCGATATTCCTGGAGAATATTCTAAGTCTATTCCTCACGTGCTTGGTCAGAAATGGACGTTGTGGAGTCGTGGGGAACTTGCACGATTTGCGGACAGTTAGTTAGGCTAGATATTTTCTAATTTTAAGGGGGTAGCGAGCTATTTTTTTAGAGGACTTGGCTATTTTTTGGCTACACACACTCGTACAACTACACTCACCAGCTCTCGGCAAAACACTTAGCATTTTTCATACATTTCTACACAATACACTATAGTGATCCTTGTACTTAGCTCGCTATCATCCGAAGTTGTAATACATTTCTTGTTTAATTTGAGTTGGTGATCGGTAGTTTCCATCACCCGAGGTTTTTTATGCCGGAGATCATTCATTGATCAAGGGCTTTTTCCTCGTATAAATCTTTGTGTCTCCTGTGCAATTCATTTCATAGTGATCCTCATTGTTGTTTACCAATTCAAGCATCATACCCCGTAACAGAGAGTTTGGTTGCATTATCCTCGTCTGATTTTTGACCAAAACAAAAACCCTTAGAGCATTCATAACCATTCCATCAAATTCTGTGTGTGTAGTTTTTATAATATAAAGAGTATAAAAAGTGGTTGTGAGTGTAGGAGAGAGAAAATGTTACTGTTCATCTGTATATTTAGGGGACACTGTTTATCCCCTATAATTTTTTAATATGTTTTAAAAGTGGTTGTGCGTGAAGAAAAGAGAAAATATAATTATAAAGGTATAAAAAAATATTATTTAATTGAAAAGGAGATAGAAAATGTAATGTTTTTTAGTGTAATTTAGGGTGAAAATATAGTGAAATGGATGTGAATAAGACCGTTCATTTTTATCCAAAACCCGAAACCCGACCCGAATTCAAAGCCACCCGAACCCGAATTAGCGAATACCCTGAATCACCACCGTATTTCACCATCTGAAACCCCTAAATCACCACCGTATTTCACCATTCGCGTCTGCTGCGGGACCCACCATTCACCACCGCCGAAATATGTCGCACCACTGCCGGTTTCATGAAACTCACCACCGTATCTCAACAATTTGATGAATTTGGTAATTTTTTGTGCTATATATTGTGTTAGTTTTTTTCTGGCACTTGGAATTTCGATAATTTATAGTCTGCAGTTTGTTAGAAGTTGATATCTAAAGCTAATTGTTAAAAGTTGATATTTAGGGCTAATGGTATGCTTTGTTGCAAAAGGAACTGTTGTTTTGGCAGAACACACCCGGTAAGTTTTCTTGTTTAATTTGTTTAGTTTAGTTTAGTTTGTGTTAATTGTTTAATTTGTGTGTTGTTAGTTTGTGTTTAACTGGTTGCAATATCATTATTTCAGCAGATTTCCCCACCGGAAGACCACCAGACAACAACCGGAGTTTTTCATAAGGTAATTTATTCATGTTTTTGAACAATTGCAGTTGACTAGATTTCATGGTTGAATTACATTTTGATGGGGGTAACTTATGAGAACTGCACTTTCATTTTTCTTGTTTTATTTGTTTAAATTTCATGCACTGACTAGAATACATTTTTATTGAAGTTTGGGAATATGAATTGCCCTCGACTGCTTCATTTGTTGGCATTTGAAAAACATCCGGTATCAATAAATTATATATTAATAAAATGGTGACTTGGATGTGAGGACCATATAACTAGATTAAATTTTCAAAAAGAATTCAATAAACAATATGTTTGGGGTGGTAAAATTTGGAAGAATCTAGTAAACTATATATGCATCTATGGTAGTTTACCAGGGATTCAAGTCAAAACATGTTCTAAGCAAGACATGTTCGGGTAAAAACGGGCCATTCAAAGAAAGTATCCGTTTTTTTTTTCAGATCAAAATGAGTTCAGCCCGACCCGATATCGACTCGAGTTAAAAAGAGTTCTTTTACATGTCCATGTCTGGGGTTTTGTGAAATGTGATATCCTAGAAGGAAAAAAAGCACGATAGCACGTGTGAGTCGAACACATCTTTAGAGTATGGGGTCAGTCTGCATATATGGTTTTACTTTACTTAACTTGGTGTTCAACCATTGTTGGTAAGATAGGTAGGTTGAGTAAAGTCGTAAAGGGCCGGAACATGTTTAGGTTGAAATCAGTCGATTAGGCTTCATGGTTGACTTTAAGAAGTGGTGATTCATATTCTTTGCTCACTATAATTGACGTATGCTTTTATAACTCCTAACAATATACATTTTTTAGTACAAATATCTTGATTGCAATTATCAGTTCAAATGCACTTGTGTTTAATATTAGACCTTGGGTGATTTTGATACCTTACACCCACTTGCAACTGTTGAATTTGCAAGTGTTGTTTTTAACTAAAAAAAGACAGTTACAGATACTCTTGCAGGAAGATTTCTTGTGCTTTGGCTGGCAAAACAATGGTCTGGCATAGTTTTAGTGGGATTATTAAGCTTGTTGAGCATTGAAGCTTATGAAGTTTGAGTCACTTTTCTGGACAGTGCTGTTGCTCAAGGAGCTGGTAAACTAACTACCTTTATCTTTCCACTATGAAATATTTGATATAATATTTCATTTTTCTTCTTTTGTTATTTTTGATTGATATGCACTTGTTGACTTAAAACTCATGATCATTTTGATCAGTTTGTTTGGATGGAAGTGCCCCTGCATATCATATGGACAAGGGATTCGGTGCAGGAATCGACAATTGGTTGGTTTTCTTCGAGGTTGGTCCATCATTGTCAACTATAATGACTTCAATATGCTTCTCACTTTGAATATTTATGAGTTTTATAATATATACTTATTTATACATTTGGTGTATAACAATCCATAATGGTTAATCAGGGAGGAGATTAGTGCAACAATGTCACGAATTGTCTTGCTCGAAGAGATACGCGTTTAGGTTCCTCCAAGCAAATGTTGACAACCGAGACCTTCTCACAACAAGCTTACATATAACCCTGGTACACAGCCTTAGTTTAGTTAGCTTGTTTAATTTTTGGAAAAGCAACATGTGGTTTGGTTATATATATTGGTAAAGGATCAAATAAAAATAATATTAACGTACGAAACGTACGCATTGAGTGAAAAAGCAAAAAGTGGCGGTGTCATTTTGGTAATTATCAGCAACTTCAAAATTACTGGGGAAAAAGCAAAAAGTGTCTTGTAGAGTAATTTTGAGCATCTGTAGAGTAATTTTGGGAAATGTAGGGTAATTATCAAATTACTCTAGTAGAGTAATTTTGACTTCTGTAGCGTAATTTTGGAAAATGTCTTGTAGAGTAATTTTGTTAGCATTTAGTTATGGGGTTTAGCTTTATGGTTTAGTTTTTAGCTTTTAGTTGTGGGGGGGGGGGGGGGTAGTGTAATTTTGATAATTACCCTACACAACCAAAATTACTCTACATGAACATTTACAAAATTACTCTGCAAAAGCTCACTAGAGTAATTTTGAAGTTGCTGATAATTACCAAAATGACACCGCCACTTTTTTTACTTTTCTTTCAATTCGTACGTTTCGTACGTTTATTTTATTTTTACGGGAACTTAACTCTATATATATTTGTATTTTGTTTTCAAATTTTTATAATTGGAATAGAATCAAGGTTTGGTATTGTGAAGGAGCCTCTTTTACCGGTGATGTGGAAGAAGTTGATCCTGTAAGTCATGGTTTTAACATCAACTACTCATAGAAAAGAAAAGAAAAGAAAAGAAGTGTTTGTGGGAGCACTTAGTAAAAATGTTGCAAGTTTTGACGTGTTGCCTGACCCGGCCATTCATCTAAACCGCCCATTTCATATCCTTTGTTTTCCAGAAAACCAATCTTCACTTCAGAGGAGCAAGGATTTTCCATGCCGTTATTGAAGATTTTTTAGCAAAAGGAATGAAGAACGCGACGAATTTGTAAACTCATTTTTTAATTTTAACCATTTCTTCCCCTTATTCACATATATTTTGTTTCTAATTTAGACTTTCATTTTGCAGGCCATGCTTGCTGGCTGTTCAGCTGGTGGACTGACCTCCATACTACAATGCGATAACTTCAGATCACTTTTGCCTGCAAACACTACAGTGAAATGCCTTTCAGATGCTGGTTTCTTCATTAACGCGTAATCTTTCATTTAAATTTTGATATCTTGGCTTCACTTCATTGTTAACTTCAATGTAACAAGTTGGCATTATTGGTTCATAAACAGGAAGACAGTTATTGGAACAAGTCACATTGAAGGCTTCTATGCAGATGTTAAGACACATGTACCTTCTAATCCCCTCGAAGTTACTTTTTTTTTATAATATCTTATACCATTAATTTGTCATAATTTTTCTAACTTGTTTTTTTTATAACTGTGGATATGTAGGGATCGGCTAAAGTTTTGTCACGAGCCTGCACTTCTAAAATGAGTCCTGGTTTGGTAAGAGCGGATGTCATGATAGAGTCTTGTCACCAGCCTCCCAACCACCTCTACGATGTCTCACTAGTTTCATGTCTGAGGTTTGTACACTGCAAGTTTATTTTTGTCTTCAGCGTTCATATACATGGCGTTAATTATGGTTACAGAATATTATTAGTTCAACAATAATCTAGATCTTGATAGAGTGGTTTAGGCTGTTGAATGCTTGGTTTTAAAAAGCGAGAGGCGCACAAAATGTACCACGTTCTTCTGACCTACAAGCCGTTTCTATGCAACTAATAATTGGCTAGTTTTCTTTGTTCTTAGTTTTATTTATGCCCAAATCAGAGATATTTGAAAGTCAAAGTGGCTGATATCTTGTTTCATCTCACTACAGGAAATACCCGCAATAGCGGCCACCAAGTTTGGAAACGAAGATGCTGATGAAGTGGATGATGATACGGATATGATGTAGAATTATGACATTTTATATGTTAAGTAGTTTTATGAAGTGTTTTGAATAAAAATGAACCCGGATGGTGACGTTTGTGATGTTTATGCTTATGTAGATTGTGTTTATTTAGTTTTTGTGTGTCGTGAACCCGAAATTGGCAGGTTTAAATATGAAAAAACAGGAAAATTAAAAAATAAAATAAAAAAATAACACTTTTAGGGGCGACAAAAGTCGTTGCTATTGAGGTAGACCATTAGCGACGATATATTAGCCGCGACATCTCTCGCCGCTATTGAGTCAACCCTTTAGCGGCGACAGGTACCAATAGCAGCGACGTGGGGCAATACCGGCCAACCTTTAGCGGCGATATAAGGGGTCTTTAGCAGCGACATTTGTCGCTCCTATTGCCCCGTTTTCTTGTACCGAGTATGATGATGATATGAATGCTTTAATACTTTCTTGGTATGTTGTGTTTGATTACCAAGCTTTTATCGAATCATAACATATGTTGCTCTAACCTTGATACACCTTGACAGGTGTTCTTATTTGGTTGAACAATGAGTAATATATTTAGGGGTATAAACAAGCCCAGAGGCTCGAGAGCTACTCGTTATCGGCTCGGTTAAAAGCTCGAACGAGCCGATCTTTAACGAGCCCGAGCCCAAGCCTGAAATAGAGCTCGTTTAGTTACTGAGCCCGAGCTCGAGCCTGAAATACAGAGCTTGTTTAGGCTCGCGAGCCTAAACGAGCCCAAACAAAAATTATTTATTTTATATATAATTTAATAATAATGATGAAAAGTTATTTATTTTATATATAATTTAATAATAATGATGATAACATTGGCAAGCCGAGCTCGAGCCGAGCTTTGGCTCGTTTAAACGATATTGAAGCGAGATTGAGCCGAGTTGTTAGCTCGTCTGAGGTTGTTCTTAAAATAGCTCGAGCCGAGCTTTGGCTCGTTTAAGCGATATTGAAACGAGCTCGAGTCGAGTTTTTAGCTCGTCTGAGGTTGTTCTTAAAATAGCTCGAGCCGAGCTCGAGCTTTGGGTTTTACTCGCGAGCCGAGCTCGAGCTTCATAAAAACATGACTAGCCGAGATCGAGCCCAGTCGAGCTCGGGCTCGGCCCGGCTCGTTGACACCCCTTATATATTCCTTCTCTCTTTTTATGATTTTCCTTTTCACCCTTCTTCTTATAGAGTTAATTACTATTCGAGTCTCTATGATTTGGCTATATAACTAGTTGAATTCAATCCTTAAAGTCTTCATGCATCGAGTCTATGTGATTTCTAAGTTACATATTCTTAGAGATAATTAATTAATTATTATATGTTTAGTAGATAATTATTATATGTTTAGTATTATCTTTATAGTGGAGGTTTCAAATGAGAAGATTTTTTTTGTAAGAAGAAAAAAGAAGTTTCAACCAATAAGAATGTTTTATTTTACTTCATTTAATATTTGTATTTAATTTTAATATAAGGGTATAATGGTCAAGGGCGTAGCTTAAGAGTGGCCGGGAGGGGCGCCCGACCCGCCGAACTTTTCGCTCAGTAGTGTTATATATGTAGTTTTCGTATAGAAAATTTTGGGTATATACGTTTTCGACCCCCAGTTCTATAGAATTTTTTGGGTATATACGTTTTTGACCCCCCCGTTTTCATGGTCAAGCTTCGCCACTGATAATGGTAAACTTACATAAATCATTAATTTGGATTCTTCCTCTTTAATAACTAACTAAATTAAATTTGTAACTCTTTTACAAAATATATACTTTTTCTAAATTAAAAAAAAAAACAACTTAATTTAAAGTGTAGAGTAAATTACTAGTTGTGTAGGATAAATTACGAGTTGTGTAGGATATATTTCGAGGTGTGTAGGATAAATATTCGTCTGTGTAGGATAAAATTCTATAATGTGTAAGGTATATGTAGGAAAATTTTGATATGTGTAGGTTTTGTAGATTATATGTAGGATAATTAATGATTAGTTGACTAATTAATTAAAGAGAGAAAAATGATACGAGTTATAAATGAAATACCATTTTACTAATATGTCCTTTCTTCTTTTTCTTCTCAAATGAATCTTCCCCTATCTTTATATTGGTGTAGATATTGTAGAAATCTCTTGTATTTATAGATATCCTTAATATGGTAGGAGATGATTGTATTTTCCCCTATATAAGGGGCTCCATTCTTTCAATAATAATGCATTGAGATTTACACCATAACATTCTTACATGGTATCAGAGCCACGGTTATGAATACCCTCTCAATCCTCTTCAACCCTATTTTTGTTCGATACCTTCCTGCTATCTCCTACCCTTTATTTTTTTCCATACCTTCCTGCTTCCAACCCATCACACCTACAACCCTAATCCATCGATCGACCCACCATGACTAAAACAGATGATGCAGCCCCGGGTTCTTCAACCGACACCAAAACCAACCCTCTCCACCCGGCCTATTCGGTCACAAACATTCAAACTAAGATTTGAACCCTTGATGGCACCACCGTGACCTACACATCTTGGGTCAAATTATTCCGTTTACATGCGGTTGCTTATAAGGTTCTCAATCACATTGACGGGTCCCCTGCTCCGGATATCACAGCCACTGATTATGATCAGTGGAAGGAGATCGATGCCCTAGTTATGCAATGGATATTCAGCACTGTTTCAGATAACTATTTGAAGCGTGTTCTTGACACGGAGGCCACTGCACGCGCCGCTTGGGTGAAATTGGAGAAGATTTTTCTCAGTAATAAAAAGGTCCGAGCCGCGTCTCTCGAGACCAGGTTTTGTAATCTTACACTCGGTTCATGTTCTTCGGTGGAGGACTATTGTCAACAATTATCAGATTTGGCAAATCAGCTTGCCGATGTTGACCAGCCAGTCTCCGGATCAAGGCTGGTCCTACAGCTCGTACGCAGGCTTCCAGAGGAGTTTAACACAACATCAGCCCTGATCAATCAGCAAGGGGTCGATTGGGATCAGGCCATTACCATGCTCAATGATGAAGTTCTCAGAATAGAGGCATGAAAAGGTTCCAGCAGCTCTGTTTTAATCGCTCAGCAACAAGGGGTCACTCAGAATAAATCGGCTACACCTGCTCAGCCCTCGCAACCCCACTTCAGCGTTTCTGATAACCCTCCTACTGCTTCTCGTGGCAGAGGTAGGGGCCGAACTTCTTACAACCGGCGCGGGGGCCGAGGCAGGGGTCGCTCAGGTCATTCGGGTTACACTTATCTATCTTGGGCCTCCAATCCAACTTTCCCTAACTGGGATTGGTGGACTCCTCCACCATTCCCTTACCCAACCCAAAACCAATGGAAGCCCAACATTAATCAGACACCAACAGCCCCGGCCCATTTTGCAGGTTCTAACCCGGCCCAGTTCAGTGACCCGACTGCAGCCCAGTACTTTCAGCAGCAGCCGCAACCCACTGGCTTCAACGCGTTAAGTCCGTTTGATCTCAGCGCTGCTCTAGCACACTTACAGCTCAATCAATCCAACTCTGCTTGGAACAATGACCTAATGGACACAGGTGCTGGCTCCCATCTTGCACAGGAACCAGGTAAAATCGTCCTCCCACATTCTCATCCTATTATTGCATCAATTTTAGTCGGTAATGGTAATAGTATACCAATTCTAGGATCTGGCACTGGTTTTCACCCATTACCTAATCGAACATATATTTTACCAAATGTCCTTTACAGCCCAAAAATAATTAAGAATTTAATTTCTGTTAGACGATTTACTCGTGACAATAACATTTCTGTGGAATTTGACCCGTTTGGTTTTTCTTTGAAGGACCTCAAAACTAAACGGTTGCTGTCTCGGCACAACAGTACCGGGGATCTCGATCCTTTCACTCCTCCACAACTTCCACCACAAGCTACTTTCCTCACCTCCACTTATCAACCTTGGCATGATCGGCTAGGCCACCCCGGCACTGAAGTTTTAAATCTTTTAAATCACAATTTTAATTTTTCTTGTAATCAGAACCATTTATCTCATGTTTGCAACTCTTGTCGTTTATCAAATAGTAAACGTTTACCTTTTTATTCATCTAATTCTTTTACGTTTGCTCCGTTTGATATTGTTCATTGCGACTTGTGGACGTCACCCGTCACAAGTAAATAAGGTTACAAGTATTATATGGTTCTAATTGACAATTTTCCAATTTTGTGTGAGTTTATCCGTTAAAATTTAAATCAGAAACGTTCCCCACATTTGTTAAATTTCACCAACTTATCCTTACCCAGTTCAACAGAAAAATAAAAATGTTTCAATGTGACCTCGGGGGGGGGGGGGGGGGGGGGTTGATAACCGAGCCTTTAAAACTTTTGCAGACAAACAAGGGTTATTATTTCGCTTTGCGTGCCCTCATACCTCTTCTCAAAACGGCCATGCGGAACGTATGATTCGTCGACTCAATGACATCATACGTACCCTGATCATCCATACAAACCTTCCACCTATTTTTTGGGTGGGGGCAATGCACACGGCCGTCTACCTTCATAATATACTTCCCACAAAAAGACTTAACTTTTACACACCCACTTTTGTCCTTTACCTTCGCCACCCAGCGTACGAACACTTACGTGTCTTTGGGTGTGCTTGCTACCCGAACACATCTGCCACCCAACCCCATAAATTACACCCTCGGTCAGTCCGTTGTATTTTTTACCCCCCGACTTTAGAGGTTATCGGTGTTTCAACCCTATCACCGGTAAGGTCTTAATCTCTCGTCACGTCACTTTTGACGAGAGCACTTTCCCATATACCATTCCGCAACCTCCATCCACTTATTCATTCTTGGACGACTCCCTACCCTTGGGTTTTTTCGTTCAAGGCTCCTACTTTTAAACCATCCGTCACCGCCCCTTTCCCGATTACGTACAGCTGTCGCCCAAAACCGGTCAGCTTACCCCCACCTACTACCGGTCCAACAGTAGCCTCTGCTGCTGCCAGTCCTCCCATCACAACAGCGTCTGCTGCTCCGTCTTCCGTCCCACCACAGTTCCTGTCCCTCCGGTCCACTCCCACAGCCAACCTTCTGCCTCGGGTTACCCCATGACCACGAGGTCCAAGTCCCGTAATAATCCTTCCACTGCCCATTCAGCCTTTACAGCCCCTACCTTGTCTCCCATACCAAAATCCTATGCCAACGCCATTGCCGATCCGAATTGGTTACATGCTATGCAGGCTGAATTTAGTGCATTACGGGATAATGAAAGGTGGGAATTAGTCCCCCGACCATCGGACCATCCAGTCATTCGTTGCATGTGGTTATTTAGACACAAATTTAAATTTGATGGTTCGTTAGAGAGGTACAAGGCCCGATTAGTGGTCAATGGCAACACTCAAACTGCGGGCATTGATTGTGATGAGACATTTAGCCCGGTTGTTAAACCGGGCACGATTCGTACCGTACTCTCCTTGGAGGTTTCTAGGTCTCGGTCGATACGACAATTGGATGTTAAAAATGCTTTTTTTGCACGGGGACTTAAATGAGACCGTATACATGCATCAACGACCAGGTTTTGTTGATCGTCGTTTCCCGCATCATGTTTGTTACTTGAAAAAATCATTATACGGACTCAAGCAGGCACCTAGGGCATGGTACACACGGTTTGCCAATTTTATTCTCACACAGGGGTTCCAAAGCAGTGCGTGTGACAACTCATTGTTTGTCTATCATCAGGGGGCTAGTAATGTTGCTTATTTATTATTATATGTAGATGATATTATCCTTACGGCATCGAATGACGCTTTACTTCATAATATCATCTCTACACTTTCTCGAGAGTTTGCTATGACGGATTTGGGCCGTCTTAATCATTTTTTGGGTATCTCGGTGAAGCATAACAGCAACGGCATATTCTTAACACAGTCACAGTATGCTAAGGATGTTATTGCACAGGCCTCTATGACAGATTGTAAGCCGTGTACCATTCCCGTTAACTTGTCTTCCAAGCCGAGTGTCACTGATGGACCACTATTTGCCGACCCCACTTTTTATTGCAGCTTGGCTGGTGCATTACAATACTTGACCTTCACCAGACCAGACCTCTCTTATGTCGTTCAACAAGTTTGCTTATTCATGCATGAGCCACGGGACTCGCACTTTGCCTTCATGAAGCGCATAATTCGGTATATTCAGGGGACTGTTGACTATGGTATTCGGATTATTAAATCCTCCTCCCATTCGCTGGTTGCTTATTCTGATGCCGATTGGGGTGGGTGCCCCGATTCACGTCGTTCTACCTCAGGTTATTGTGTCTTTCTTGGTGACAACCTCATCTCGTGGTCGTCTAAACAACAGCCTACAGTATCCAGGTCAAGTGCTGAAGCGGAATATCGCGGGGTAGAAAATGTTGTGGCAGAGGTTACTTGGATTCATAATTTGTTATTCGAGCTGCATACGCCTTTGAAACAGGCTTCGGTTGTCTACTGCGACAATGTTTTTGCCATTTATTCATCAGCGTACTAAACATATCGAGATTGATATTCATTTTGTCTGGGATAAAGTGCGTGTGGGTGATATTCGGGTGTTGCACGTGCCTTCGGCTTTCCAATATGCCGATATTTTTTACCAAGGGTTTGTCGCGGCAGCTCTTCCAGTCTTTTCGGTCCAGCTTGAGCGTCTATCCACCGCCCGCTCAAACTGTGGGGGTGTCTTAGAGATAATTATTATATGTTTAGTAGATAATTATTGTATGTTTAGTAGATAATTATTGTATGTTTAGTATTATCTTTATATTGTTGTAGATATTATAGAAATCTCTTGTATTTATAGATATCCTTAATATGGTAGGAGATGATTGTATTTTCCCCTATATAAGGGGCTCCATTCTTTCAATAATAATGCATTGAGATTTACACCATAACATTCTTACACATATGTCCCATTCTGCACAAGTCGGTAGGCATACCATGTTTCCAGATCATACCACAATTGTTTTGAAATAGATCTTACCGACTTCTGCGTGGAACTGGTGGTAAATAGAGAGTAAATTTGTAGTGTCCTCTTTATATCTAAAATAACTTACAAAACATTAAAATAGAAAATG
Source organism: Helianthus tuberosus (assembly GCA_030545235.1). Classification (NCBI taxonomy): domain Eukaryota; kingdom Viridiplantae; phylum Streptophyta; class Magnoliopsida; order Asterales; family Asteraceae; genus Helianthus; species Helianthus tuberosus. Next base: position 151,635,367 of record CM060407.1, on the reverse strand, counting down.
ACAGACACATTTCAGATCAACACATAACAACAACAACAACAGTTAGAACAAACAAAATAAGTTGTTAAGTTCTACATGTGCATTTAGCACTTCAAAATGCATTAACCTGTGGAACCATTAATTTTCACTTTCAGTTCCTAGTAACAACAACAATAATAATAGTTAGAACAAATAAAATAAGTTGTTAAGTTCTACATGTCAATTTAGCACTTCAAAATTCATTAACCTGTGGAACCATTAATTTTCACTTTCAGTTCCTAGTAATTGTAATTGATTTTGTTTGACCTGTGGATATCTCATGTGCAGACACATGAAGGATTCCATTAGCATCTATATTGAAGCAAACCTCTAGTTGCGACCGCCCATTAATACCTGGTGTAAGGCCACGAAGGTTGAACTTGCCAAGTAATATGTTGTCAATAACTTTGTTGTGCTCTCCTTGATACACTGAGATAGTTACGACTGTTGAGCCTTTGGGTGAATAAACTATCTTTTGCTTGCTTGCGGGTACGGACGTGTTTCTAGGAATAACTACAAGCATATAACCTTTTTCATGATCACCATTCACTTTGATTCCCAGTGAGAGAGGAGTGACATCCTGTAGCACACTGTCCCACATAACATTATCATTATTTCCACTTAACTTTGCAGCCAATATTGCAGCACCAAAAGCAACAGCCTCATCACCATTCATGCTTTCTGTAACAACTCTCATCAAAAGTCATAATTATTAAATTTATTTGTCCAATAGGAAACCCTAATTAAGACACCCAAGTGATTCTGCACAAACCCTGAAATTTTCAGAACAATCAGAATCAGGATTAGGGCCCCTAAAACTCAGGGGGGGTAAAACCCTAGTTACGATTATCCAAATAAAACGCTGTCAAATTCGAATTTTACAAAACTGTCAACTCAGCAAGCCTACAAACACACGTAGCTACCCTATGGTAAATAGGGACCCCTCGCGCCACGCGACGCCCAGAGGGGTACCCCTCGCGTGGTCAAATTTTGACTATAAATAGTAGGGTTTGGGACTTGATTTTGGGCACTGAAACGACGAAGAAATTCGTTATACATACTGAGATATCGTAGACACAATTTTAAAACACACACGATCACAAATTGCTGCCGCAAAGCAGGGTAATAACTCGATCGCTGCTACGATTCAATGTCCGGTCGATTAAACTATCCAATGGATGTTTAAGTGCTGCCCACATTAGGGTTATGCTTTGTCATTCGTCGTTAATTCGATGGATGTTTAAGTATTGCACTTTGTCATTCGTTGTGAGGGTTGATCTCGTGAGTTATCGTAAATGCTGTATTGATTACTAACCTAGTTTTGTGTGCATTGTTATTTAAAATAGGTTAACAAGGCTAATCAGTAGACTAGACTCTGTCCGTGTTAACTCTGCAATGTGAGTCATTCTCTTTTTATCAAATTTGATTTCAAAAGCATGTTTACTTTCAAAGTTATAATTACAGGGATTAAGTCTTTGTAGTCACCAAATTACAGTCGGTATGTGGGGTTTTGTATACATTACTTGTTCCCGTCACCATTGGACAATGAGTTAGCCAATGGGTGATCTGACCACAGTCACAGAAATAAGTCGAGTGACAAATACTGTGGGTAGTTGGTTGATATAGAAACAATGTAATCACCCTTAATACTGTAAATTATAACAAACAGGTCGTTTTATTAAATAGAATGATTCACCAGTATTTCCACTGATAAAACCTTTTTCAAACATGTTTCAGGTGATCTGTTGTAATCCAGGAAAAGTGTCGTGAGGCACTGCAAGCTTAAGAAAGTGGCTCATTATAAAATAAAGAAATATGTTTTGTAACATAAAGATTTCTTCGTGAATCATATTATTGTAAATTACCGGGGTTTTATCCCGAGTTGTGAAATAAAATAATCGGGAAAAATTTTAGCTTTAAAAAGATCCTGATGATAAACTTCCGCTGTTATACTCAATTAAATAAAATACCACGGGATTTCTGTTCCGCGGCTCCTGAAATGGGTTAAACTGGGTCGGGGGCTGTGACAGAAAAAGGTGGTATCAGAGCCACTGGGTTAAGCTAATTAAGTATTTAGAAATACTTAATTTTTCCTGATTACTATTATGTGATTATGTGTTTTATTAACTGACTATTTGTTAGTTACAGTATGGGTAAGCAAAAGCTTTCAAACATCTATCTTAAATTAGATAGGTCATCAAATGAGAAGGGAAGTTCATCCCAAACTCCTGAAGAAGGAATATTTGTTCGAAAAGCCCAATACGATGAACCACTTTCTCCGGATAAAAGAAGTTTGATTATTAGAAAAAGTCAGGAGAAATTAAAGAAATCCCAAGAAAAAAAGTTAAAAAGGAAACCCCGGAATTAATTCGTAAATCACCATGGGAAGACAATTTAGATGAAAAATAGGCGGATCTTTATATGCTAGCCACTGTAGCAATAAATGCTAATCTTTAGAATACCATGACTCCGTATTAGCAACTTACAAGCCAGAAACATGAACTAGTAAATAAATAAAATTACAATAAAATCTAGTATGTTTAATTATTAATTTTCCTTTGTATTAAATTAGTCATAGAATATGCAATAATATTTGAGGGTTATTTGTAAAATTGTTATAAAATTTTAATTTATTGTTTTGCTAAACAGCATGAATGAATTATCTGGAGCCCTAGAGAATCTCAACCTCTACCCTGTAAATATAGAAGTCTCTAAAGAGTTTACTGGGTACTTTGCTGAATTGGAACAACCTATAGAATTCAATGCTCCACCTCTGAAAAAGCCAAAACCTCATAAAAGAAAGAGATATGTATGGGGGAGGCGTGTACGTAGGAAAAAGCCAGTCAAGAGACTTCCTAAAATAAACAATCCCTTAGAAAAAGGAAAATAAATTGAAACCGGGGAAAGTTCGAGACAGCAGGAATTGGAGATTGAAGTAGGGGAAGATTCTAGACAAATGGGAATATAGTTTGAGGAATATTCTAAGCAAATAGAAATGGAGGTTGGAAAAGGTTATAGACAAACCAAGATAGAAATTGGAGAAAGTTCTAAGCCAACTCAAGAAATGACATTACAGGAAGAGTTAGATTCTATATTGACAAGCTGTGATACTATTAAACCTGTCAATGAAAATATTTTTACTCATCCTATTGAAACCCAAATTCCAATGAATTTGGAACCAGCAATCCCAGAACCAATAATCCACACCCAACCTTTAGGTATGGATGAATGGTGGACTAATGATTGGCAATTCCAAAACCTTATCAACAGTCCCTATACGTTTTTCCCTCAGTTCGATCCTGAACCTTTACCAAATCCACCGATGAGTAACGAGAATATGACTGAACTCCGCCATTTTGGCGAAGAACTGATGGATGTTGGGAATAGGATCCGAGAGATAGGAGGACAAATCTCATGGAAATATGATGAGAGGGAACATCATTATTAAAAATACAAGTTGATGAGGGAGAAATGGGTTATGAGTCTGTGTTTGTATAATAACAGTAATATTAATGAAAATCAGTATGTGTGAAATAAACAATAAAACGGTTGTATATAGAAGCATAATATATAAATGAAAATTTAGAAAATTTACAATTTTGGTTGTATATTTGTTTACATGAGTATGTGCGATTAATTGTTATATTGGATTGTTTCTTATTCTATATTAACTATTTAAATTAATTATCAGATGGCAAACATTGGTAATGAACCAGTAAATGAAGTAAATCAATCTGAGCAAAATCAGGAAGAGCAATTGTTAAATAGGTAAGATATAGAGGATATCGTTGCACAAGGAATAGCCAATGCTATTCCAGCAATCGTGGCTGCTGTCCAGAAACCTATTAAACCTCAATCAATCATTCCTAGTAAACGTACACAAGGCGACAACTTTAGTAATAGTATAAACGGAGGCGGTAATCATGTTAATAACAATAATGATCTGCAAGCCCCAATTTTCAAGAAAATGAAAGCTGCAACGCCTGGTTGCACTTACAAAGAATTCCTTGCCTGTAAACCAACTGAGTTTGCAGGTAATGAAGGGGCTATTGCAGCACTGCGTTGGTTAGAGAAAACTGAGGCAGTGATCACCATAAGTAAATGTGCCAAGGACGACCATGTTATGTATGCGTCAAATCTTTTTAAAGAAGGGGCGCTAGAATGGTTGAACACAATGTTACAAGCTAAAAGAAGGATCGAGGCATATGCCATGAACTGGGAAGAATTTAAGAGTCTTGTAGAAAGAAAATTCTGTCCCGAATATGTAAAAGATCAAATGGCAAATAAATTCCTAAATCATCGTATGACGGGTGTAGATTGTCGCGGTTATACTTCGACATTCTTTGAATATGCTAAAGTGGTACCAACACTGGCTTCGCCAGAGCCGGTACTCATTTATCATTATATTTGGGGATTAATTAGTGAAATCTGTAATATCGTTAAAGCTGCGAGACCTCGCACTATTGACGATGCGGTAGAATTAGCTAATACCCTCACTGACGAACTGGTACGCACAAGAGATGAAAACAAGAAGAAGGAATTGGCTCAGAAAATTACCCAAGGATTTCGGGTGGGTAATAATAGCAACTTTAAGAGAAGAGAAACAGGGCAATCTTCAACTTCGCCGTTCTGCAGAAATTGCAAAAAGAAACATTATGGAAGATGTAATATGACCTGCAACTTTTGCAAAGCCATAGGACATCGCGAAGAAGACTGCAGGAAGAAAACAAAAATCAGCTATAACTGTGGAGAAACAGGACATTTTAAGCCAGAATGCCCTAAATTAGTTAAACCAGCAGACAACAAAACCAAGGCGACCGACGGAGTTACTAAGAAGAATGTCAGAGCATTCCAGCTAACCACTCAAGAAGCAGAACTCATTCCAGATGTGATAGCTGGTACGTTCCTAGTTCACAACATTTACGCAAAAGTATTATTTGACTCTGGTGCAAACCAAAGTTTTATAAATACTTTATTCTGCCAAGCTCTTAAGTTACCCTTAACCAACATTAGGCAGATTTTTACAGTCGAAACCGCAGATGGGAATTCAGTTAAAATAAATCAGGTTTTGCAAAAAGTAGATATAGAACTTTCAGGTCATAAATTCTCTACAAACCTGTTACCTATGAAATTAGCTGAATTCGATGTTGTATTAGGAATGGATTGGTTAGTAACTAACCATGCTCAAATCATTTGTGATAAAAATTCTATAGAAATTCAGGCACCTACTGGAGAAGTAATCATGATTACAGGAGATAAACCGCGTAAACCCATGAAGTTCATATCAGTAATGAAAGTTGCTAGTTATGAACGAAAGCAAGGATAGTATATATGATTTCAGTAATCATTAGTACTAAGAATAAAGAACTTAAGGAAATTCCTGTAGTCTCAGAATACCCAGATGTATTTCCAGAAGAATTACCAGGATTACCACCAGATAGGGAAGTGGAATTTAGGATTCATCTAATTCCTGGAACTACACCGATAGCCAAGGCACCTTATCGGTTAGCTCCTACTGAAATGTTAGAACTGAAAAAGCAATTAGATGAATTACTAAGTAAAGGATTCATACAACCTAGCTCATCCCCTTGGGGAGCGCCAGTGTTGTTCGTAAAGAAGAAGGATGGTTCGATGAGAATGTGTATTGATTATAGAGAAGTGAATAAAGTTACAATTAAGAATTGATACCCATTACCTAGGATTGATGATCTTTAGATCAACTTCAAGGAGCTAGATATTTTTCTAAGATCGATTTACGCTCCGGATATCATCAATTGAAAGTACAAGAGGAAGACATACCTAAAACTGCTTTCAGGACTAGGTATGGTCATTATGAGTTTACAGTCATGCCCTTTGGGTTAACGAATGCTCCTGCTGCATTCATGGACATGATGAATAGAATCTGTAAACCGTATTTGGATAAATTTGTGATTGTTTTTATAGACGATATACTTATTTATTCCAAAAGTCAGACAGAACATTGTGAACACTTGCATGCACTCTTAACTTTGTTAAGAAAAGAAAAGCTTTATGCCAAATTCTCGAAGTGTGAATTCTGGCTACAAGAAGTGCAATTCCTAGGACACATGGTGAATCATGAAGGTATTCATGTAGATCCTGCTAAGATAGAGGCAATTACCAATTGGAAGGTTCCGCAAACCGCAATGGAAATTAGAAGTTTTATAGGTTTAGCTGGATATTATAGACGATTCATTAAGGATTTTTCCAAGATAGCTGTACCATTAACTAAGCTAACCTGTAAAGCAGTTAAGTTTGAATGGGGACCTAAACAAGAAGAAGCCTTTAGAATATTAAAGCAGAAATTAACGAATGCTCCAATCCTAGCTTTACCAGAAGGGACTGAAAATTTTGAAGTATATTATGATGCTTCAAAACTAGGATTAGGATGTGTGTTAATGCAACGCAAAAAGGTAATTGCGTATGCTTCAAGACAATTGAAAAAGCACGAAGAAAATTATACGACTCATGATTTAGAATTAGGAGCCGTAATTTTTGCCCTTAAGATTTGGAGGCATTATCTGTACGGAAGTAAATTTACTATCTATACAGATCATAAAAGTTTAAAGTATATATTTGGGCAAAAAGAGTTAAACATGAGGCAAAGGTGATGGATGGAAATCTTAAGTGATTACGACTGTGATATTCAATATCATGAAGGAAAGGCAAATGTAGTTGCAGATGCCTTAAGTCGTAAATACCATGAGAAACAACAACGGGTCCGTGCTCATAGATTAAATCTACAGTTAGATTTAATGCAACAACTGAAGCATTTTCAAGAAACGGCAATCAAGGATGATGCTGAAGGAATGAAAGGAAGAATAAAAGAATTAGAACAAGGATCTGATGGAATTTGGAGATTCCACCAAAGAAGAATTTAGGTACCTAAGAAAGGAGAATTAAGAAATAAGATCTTAGAGGAAGCTCATAAATCTAGGTATACCATACACCCTGGAAACAATAAAATGTACCAAGATTTAAGAAATAATTTCTGGTGGATAGGCATGAAGAAGGATATAGCTAGATATGTTTCTAAGTGTCTTACTTGTTCACAAGTTAAGGCAGAACATCAGAAACCTTCAGGTCTACTACAACAATTAGAAATGCCAGTATGGAAATGGGAACTCATAACAATGGATTTTGTTACTAAGTTGCCCAAAACCAGAAAAGGTAATGATGCAATTTGGGTAATTATAGATCGATTAACCAAATCAACTCATTTTTTACCCATGAAGGAATCCTTTAGTATGGAAAGGTTAGCCAAATTGTACGTAGACGAAGTAGTATCCTTACATGGAGTTCCACTCTCCATTGTATCAAATAGGGATAGTCGGTTCACTTCTCATTTTTGGACAAGTTTCCAGAAAGCAATGGGAACTCGACTAAACTTAAGCACTGCATATCATCCACAAACAGACGGGCAAAGTGAAAGGACGATACAAACTCTAGAAGACATGCTCCGAGCATGTGTAATAGATTTTGGTGGAAACTGGGATGATCACTTACCATTAATTGAATTCTCCTATAACAATAGTTATCATTCAAGCATCAAAACTGCCCCATTTGAAGCCCTATATGGAAGAAAGTGCAGAACTCCAGTTTGTTGGGCAGAAATAGGAGAAAGTCAATTATCAGGTCCAGAGATTGTGCAAGAAACTACTTATAAGATCACACAAATCAAGGAAAGACTGAAGACAGCTCGAGATCATCAAAAGAGTTATGCAAACGATAGAAGGAAGCCATTGGAATTCCAAGTTGGAGATAAAGTACTATTGAAAGTTTCTCCTTGGAAAGGAGTAGTCCGATTCGGTAAGAAAGGAAAGCTAAGTCCAAGATACGTAGGACCATTTTCGGTGATCCAACGTATAGGACTAGTTGCTTATCGTTTACAACTACCAGAAGAATTGGCCGGAGTACATGACGTATTTCATGTATCCAATCTCAAGAAATGTCTATCAGACGAATCTCTGGTAGTACCTTTTCAAGACATAGAGGTAAACGAAAAGTTAAAATTTGTTGAGAAACCTCTTCAGATAGAAGATCGAAAGGTGAAATTTCTCAAGCACAAACGACTAGTGCTAGTTAAAGTCAAGTGGGATTCAAAGAGAGGAGCTGAATACACTTGGGAGCTGGAATCTGAAATGAAGCGAAAGTATCCATACTTGTTCCAGTAAATCTCGAGGACGAGATTTTTATTAAGGTGGGGAGGATGTAACAACTCTCATCAAAAGTCATAATTATTAAATTTATTTGTCCAATAGGAAACCCTAATTAAGACACCCAAGTGATTCTGCACAAACCCTGAAATTTTTAGAACAATCAGAATCAGGATTAGGGCCCCTAAAACTCAAGGGGGGTAAAACCCTAGTTACGATTATCCAAATAAAACGCTGTCAAATTCGAATTTTACAAAACTGTCAACTCAGCAAGCCTACAAACACACGTAGCTACCCTATGGTAAATAGGGACCCCTCGCGTCACGCGAGGGGGGTCAAATTTTGACTATAAATAGTAGGGTTTGGGACTTGATTTTGGGCACTGAAATGACGAAGAAATTCGTTATACATACTGAGATATTGTAGACACAATTTTAAAACACACACGATCACAAATTGCTGCCGCAAAACAGGGTAATAACTCGATCGCTGCTACGATTCAATGTTCGATCGATTAAACTATCCAATGGATGTTTAAGTGCTGCCCACATTAGAGTTATGCTTTGTCATTCGTCGTTAATTCAATGGATGTTTAAGTATCGCACTTTGTCATTCGTTGTGAGGGTTGATCTCCTGAGTTATCGTAAATGCTGTATTGATTACTAACCTAGTTTTGTGTGCATTGTTATTTAAAATAGGTTAACAAGGCTAATCAGTAGACTAGACTCTGTCCGTGTTAAATCTGCAATGTGAGTCATTCTCTTTTTATCAAATTTGATTTCAAAAGCATGTTTACTTTCAAAGTTATAATTACAGGGATTAAGTCTTTGTAGTCACCAAATTACAGCCGGTATGTGGGGTTTTGTATACATTACTTGTTCCCGTCACCATTGGACAATGAGTTAGCCAATGGGTGATCTGACCACAGTCACAGAAATAAGTCGAGTGACAAATACTGTGGGTAGTTGGTTGATATAGAAACAATGTAATCACCCTTAATACTGTAAATTATAACAAACAGGTCGTTTTATTAAATAGAATGATTCACCAGTATTTCCGCTGATAAAACCTTTTTCAAACATGTTTCAGGTGATCTGTTGTAATCCAGGAAAAGTGTCGTGAAGCACTGCAAGCTTAAGAAAGTGGCTCATTATAAAATAAAGAAATATGTTTTGTAACATAAAGATTTCTTCGTGAATCATATTATTGTAAATTACCGGGGTTTTATCCCGAGTTGTGAAATAAAATAATCGGGAAAAATTTTAGCTTTAAAAAGATCCTGATGATAAACTTCCGCTGTTATACTCAATTAAATAAAATACCACGGGATTTCTGTTCCGCGGCTCCTGAAACGGGTTAAACTGGGTCGGGGGCCGTGACACTTTTGCATACTGTCTTCCCATCAAAAAACTCCTCCACCAGTCGTTGTACCTTTGAAATCCTAGTGGACCCGCCAACAACCACCACCTCATCTACATCCTTCTTCTTTATCTCCCCATCAAACAAACATTTTTCCACCAGTTGAATGCATTTCTCAAAATAACTTGCATTTAGTTCCTCGAACTTGGCTCGACTGATTTTATTGGAAAAGTCAATCCCCTCATACAAGCAGTCAATTTCAATTGGAGTAAAAGTAGCCACCGACAAATCCCTCTTTGCTTTCTCACAAGCAACTTTCAACCTCCCCATTGCTCTTGGATTTCCACTTATATTCACTTGGTGTTTTCTCTCAAACTCTTTTATGCAGTAATTAACAAGTGTTGTATCAAAATCCTCACCACCTAAATGAGTGTCACCCCCGACCGCTTTCACATCAATCACTCTCGATTTACTGATTTTCAAAAGAGATACATCGAAGGTACCACCGCCCAAATCAAAGTCCAAAACGTTTTTATCATTATGCCATGTTTGGTTAGCCATATGGTCCAAACCGTAAGCAATTGCAGCTGCAGTACGCTCGTTTATCAATTGCATCACATTGAGGCCTGCAAGGGTTCCTGATTCCTTTGTTGCCTCTCTTTCATTGTTATTAAAATATGCTGGAACAGTTATCACAGCATCTGTTACCTCTCTTCCAATAAATGCCTCAGCAGACTCTTTCAACTTCTTGAGAACCATGGCAGAAAATTCTTCAGGTGCATATTTCTTCTCTTCACCCTTCAATTCGACTACAACAGATGGCTTCTCTGCAGGCCCTTCAACGATCTTAAATGGCCATGACCCCATGTCCTTTTGCACTTGAGGATCAAGGAATCTGCACCCGATAAAACGCTTCATATCTGTAATTTGAACAACTATGATTAGTAACAAAAATGTGCCCACCCAAGAATAATCCCAAACAATTGCATATGCACGGGTCCTCAAAATCTTTGATTGCAAATTAGTAATATAAACCATTAACAATAATCAAAGATTCTTATAAAAAAAACCTCAAATAAACTTTACAAAAATTTTACAAAACTCTTTTTAGAAGTAGCAGTTTCAGCCTAAGGACCAGAATATATATTTTTTTTCAAAAAAGACCGGGCCAGGGACTGGTTTGCACCTCTTTTCAAAAAGAATAAAAGTTTGGAGGACAAGAAGTAAAAAAGACTTGCCAAACACAGTGTTGGTAGAGTTCCTTGCAATCTGGTTCTTTGCTCCCTCTCCTACCAATAAGTCTGTATCATTGAATGCTACACAGGAGGGGGTGATATTGTTTCCCTGTTCATTAGGTATGACCTCCACTCGTTTTTTTCTGTCAAACCAGACAGCAGCACATGAGTATGTCGTTCCAAGATCAATACCAATTGCAGCTCCCTTTACTTTTTGAGACATTTTGGAACCTGAAAAGAAACCGAGGGCAGTTGAGTTGAAACAAATCCAAAGTCCAAACAACAAACGAATATGATGGTGTTGAATATGTGTGAGAGTCATTCAAAACAAATGGACTTATATTCGAATATTGTTTTACTAAGCATTCAAACTGTTAGGATAGAACACTCTCACACACGAACTCACACCACACACACTCTGCTCTCACACAATCTGCCATAATCAAGAACACAAGGATTTACGTGGTTCGGTCTAAACTGACCTACGTCCACGGGTAACTAGGAGTTTATAATACTTGGAGAGGTACAAGGAATTACAATACATATGAATCTCTTATATAGAGATTGAAGAAAGAGAAAGAAGTAGAAATAAAACAAGATAAGTGAATAATGGCCCCTGCCCCTTATCCTCTTATCCTGACATCAGAGAAGTTTTTCTTGTCCACTTCATCAAGTGGCTTCATACTCAACAATCTCCCACTTGAAGCCACGGGATAATCTTCACCTGTGCTTCAACTGTGCCTCTGCATTTCTGTAAAAACCTTTTGATCTTAGCTCCTTCCTAGTTACCCGGCCTTCTCTTCAGTTATCCTGAAGGCCCGTTGAAGCTTCCGTTAGCTCCAACACATCAGTCATGGCTAAGTCTGCCCCTGACTCATTCTCTGTTCCTATCGGCTCCCACTGACATGAACTGCCCGATCCTGGAACATCCTGAAAACAAACACTCTCCGAATAAAGCAGATTATCAACTGGAGAGACTTTGACAGCTGGAATACTGGTTCTCTTAACCCACTGTCGTCTGGTAACTCTGACTGAAGCACGTCCCCTGCTCCCACCGCCACGAATGCCCCTGACTGGTTTTACTGAACCTTTTCCAGCACGTTCATCCTGAATCTGACCTGTGGCTCTGGGTTTGCCATCTGCAAAGCAAACCCTCTTCTGCCCACGAGATTCTATGAACCGGATCTTGGTCTTCTTCTGAACTGGGACGGTTACTCCCTCAGACAGTAAACTGACCATATACAGCGAACCCCGTTTCTTTCCTCGAGCGACGACTAGATTTCCCTTTAGAACCTTCCACTGCCCGTTCCTGAACTTAACCTCGTGCCCCTGTTTATCCAACTGCCCAACAGAAATTAACTGTTTCTTTAAGCTTGGAATCACCCTGACATCCTTCAAAGTCCATGAACTGACTGGAGTCTTCAGATCTAAGTCACCCATGCTCGTCACATCAAGAACCTCATCGTTCGCCAGTCTTACCTTACCAAAATCACCTTCTTTCAGATTTCGCAGTGCTTCACTGCTATGGGTAGCATGAAATGAAGCACCCGAATCCTTAACCTAGGAATCAACACTGCTCTCCACACTACAGATCAAAACATCATCATCTGAGTGGGCTACTGCAGCATTAACTTCTTTCTTCTCATTTGGACATTGATTCCTAAAATGTCCTACCTCTTTACAGTTCCAACAGGTTACATCACCTCGAGCCCTAGACTGACTCCTATTTTTGTTCCTGCTCCAACTATCTCTGTTATTCTTCCTTCCTCTGCCAATATTCAGTAATTCACTCGATGACCCACTCGAACTTCTTCTTCTGGCGTCCTCGCTCAGAATAAGATCACGAATCCCTTAAAAAGTAAATCCGCTGGTACCTGATGAACTGGAAATCGCTGTAACAGTTCTCGACCAACTGTCTGGCAAAGAAGATAACAGTAGTAAAGCTTGAACTTCATCTTCGAATTTGATGCCCACTGACACAAGTCTGGCAAAAATCGAATTCAACTTGTTGATGTGCTCTGTGACTGAACTGCCTTCCCTCATCCTAGTATTCACCAGCTCTCGAATCAAAAAGACCTTATTAGCTGCCGAAGGCTTCTCGTACATGTTAGATAGGGCTAACATCATGCCACTAGTTGTGGTTTCCTTCATGATGTTGAATGCGACAGTTGTGACAACCCTCACAAATCCAGGTATCCGTACAATAAATTAGTATTTAATTAGTGCTTAATTGCTGTGCTTGGTTACAATTGTGATTAAACTACTTTCTGTTTTCTGATACATACATACTCATGCATCACATTTTATTACTGTCACTCCATTCATTACACACAAACATTAGTGACAAACTTGATGCACAAAGCACAGTTAGCACAGTGAACGGATAACCCAGAAACATGCTGACAATGCCAGCACCTAGACAGACACTATATTGAGGCCCAGTATGAGCCGGGAATAAAGTACTATACTGGCAGGGAGTGTAGGTAGGTGAGGATCATAAGACTGCGTCACTAGGTGATAGTTATAGTGCCCGGAAGTGCCTAAAACATACTTAAAGTGCAGAATTCTGCACTAGTTAACCAAAATTCAGCATTTAACAATGCTAGTAAGGTGCAAAAACTTGGTAAAATAGTCCTAGACACTTTCCAAAGTGTTGGGAATTTATTGTGTCACTAAAAACAATATAAAAGACACTTTAAAGCTTATGTAGCACTTTAACGAATCAACATCCAACCGAACAATCGGACTTTACCCGGAACATAAAAATATTGCCAAACACCTTGTTTTTACTTTTCTGAGCTAGTTAGGGTCCCCGAATACCCTAACACACCTTATATTACATAACATACTTAATACACTAACTAAACACTTTGAAACTAACTAGATTAGTAACCATCTCATTACATCCCAACCCCATACCCCCCCCCCCCCCCTCGAACCGGTTTGTGGAGTGGGGACACACCTCACAATTCTTTCATTATTTTATTTGTGGATGTTGGATATCTAAGAAGCACATTACATGTTGGATAAACATGAAATTGGATCATAAATAAGCACTTAGGGTCACCATTCTCTCACTTCACAACATAACATCAAACAACTCTTTCCTCTCCTTCTTCCCTTGTGTTCGGCCGACCCCATCAACACCCACCATCACTACCTTCAAGTCTTGTTCAAGCAATCTACATTCATACAAAGGTGTTAGAGGTCCAACAACTAAGCTTGGTGCACTCGGAAGCTCAAGGACCACCCTAGATTTCTTTTATCCACCACTTTTACGCCCTGTTTCTCCCCTAGCCTTGTGCTAGTAGTAAGTGTTCTAAAACATCATCTTATTCTTGATTTTAGTGGTTAATAGATGGTAGAATGGTAAAATATGAAGAAACTCTAAAGAACATGAACAAGTCTTGAACATAATGGATAAAGAGTGGATAAAGAGAAAATGAATGGTTAAATCATGTTGATCTTGTATGATTATGATTATTTGATGTTGTTTGTTAGTTAAAGTAGGATGGATCATCATCTAGACATGCTAGATCATGTTCAAGAACATGAACTAGTAGGATGTAAATGCTAGAAATATGAAGGATGATGAAACCATCCACCCATGAACTTGAAACTTGAATAAATATATTTTTTTCTTGAAAAATAAGGTTATAAAGATCTACAAGTGGTTTTACGGAAGAACCAAGTGAAAGATACTAGTCTTGTAAAAAACCCGGATCTTGTATGAACTAAAAACATTTTTAGTAAGCAAACAAGTGTGTGAACACTTGTGTAACAAGAAAATTTAACAAAGAAATATTTTGGTAAATCATGACTAGAAGTTGTTAAACTCCAAATTCTTTAAAAATAAAGTTTTTAAGAAACTAATCTTATTTTTAAAGATAACAAGACCTACTAAGCATGATAGTAACTTACTACGTATTTTTACACACTTTCAAGTTCATGAGTTTATGATTTAGGCTTATTTTTGTCAAGTTGGATGATTAAAGATTGTATATTGTTGATGGATGATTGTTGAGTAAATTTTGAAAAGAAAATGATACGCTAGAAAGCGTGGACACCTCCATTTACAAAGGAAACTCTGGCGAAATTTATCTAGAATTTCAACACTTAGAAATATTTTTCTAACAAATGTTTACAAATGTATTTTTAACTTGGTTTTCAAAATAAACTTCACCATGATTTTTATTTCAAAAATTACCAAGTGCCGGAGGTGGATTTTTCGTAAATAAAACTTGATAAATATATATTTAAATATATATTTTATAATAAAACGATTGTGTGATTATTTGATTATTTGATTATTATGTGAACTAGATATTTACCCTAAAAATAATATAACATGGAAATATTACGAAATTACGACTCCAAAATAATACCAACGCTATCACAAATAAATATTTAAGTTACACCTGTATTGTTATTACAACGCAAACTTTAAAATGTAACTTATTATATTTCGGAAAATACTCTCATATGTATATTTTGATAAGTATTATTTGGAAAATGTGTGAAGTAAAAATATATAATATTTTTGGGAGAAATATGTATATTTTGGAACTTAAATATTTTAGACAAGTGATTAAAAATATATTTTTCAAGTGAGACTTAAAATATATTTTCGGAATTATAAAGCATACATGTATTAAAAACCCCCATCCTTGGGAAGGAAATATAAAATAAATAAGAAGTGTGAATACGGAATAGTTACCTAACTATTTCTCCAAAAACGTTAAACCCTAAGCCAAGTCACGGCCGTCCGTCTAATAGGCATTAGTACGTGTAGGTCGTCACGCAGCAGGTTGAGTTGGAGACTTACGTTTCGGGATACGCACTTCTGTGAGTTCATGTCCCCCTTTTCTCTTTACTGTTTTCAGTTTTATACTTCGGGGGTGAAATACATGCGACAATTACTACAGACTTTTATATACATGGTATGGTTAGCTTAAGGAGGGTTCACCACTTAGATCATGTGAGTGGGTAGGTGTTACTTGGGGCCATTAATCCACATTGTAGGACCAAGGGTCATGAGCGGTAGATCTATTTGGGTGTAGCGAGCCCAACTCCTAAGTCCACAGTACGGACCATGGGGTGACTTTGAGCTCGACGTAAAAATCTGCTAGGTTTGAGTCTTCCTGCATCACTTCACACATATCATTGGCTTTGCAACCCAATGGTGATCTCTTTTTCCCTTAATTGCTACATACCAGGGATTTTCATACATACAGACATACTACAAAGGTTTATACATACTCACTTTTACATGAACTCGCTCAACTTTTTGTTGATTTTTCAAATTACATGTATTTCAGGAAATTAGGGGATCTGGCAAGGCATGCAATGTCGTTAAGCTGCATAGGAATAATGATGTCATCCGAGTTTAGGAAATATGACTTTTTCCTGGACGGGTCACAAGTCTTAAACGGTGTTTTTATTCATGTCTTTTGGTTGCATCTTGTGAACAAGTTTTTAATTATGTCATGGTTGTAATTCGTTTCATGTGTCGACGTTTAAACAATGTTGTCTTGATAACTTTTAAAGCTTGTTGAATGGATGAACATCATGTGTTTTAATTCATATAACATTGTTGTGATTATGCTATGGTATTAAGAAGTCACACCAAAATAAACCCACGCTTCCGCAAAAGCCAGGGTGTGACAACAGTCTTTGATAAAGCCAATGTATAACTACCCTGGCTTTCCTGTGTTTTGATTCCCAATCTGCTGGTTCCACCCTTTTTGGTCTAACTCCTGATAACACAATATCAAGATCTTTTTGAACCAATAATGCCTCAATCTGCATCTTCCACCAGCTAAAATCTGTACCGTTAAACTTGTCGATTTGCACTTTCCCGTCTTCTGCCATGATAACTCAAACACGACTAAACGAAACTGAAATCGAAAAATAAACCGAAAATCAAACTGAAACAACCGAAACAAGCACTGGTCTACGGTTCTGTTTCTTTGATTTTCAACGAAACGATACTCTGAAAAAATTGCTGGTTTAACCGGTCAAAAAACTGATCTACTAGTTATAAACCTTCTTCCCAATACCCCCCCAAAAAAAACTTAGTTCTTTGACAAATAAAAGTTTGACTACTACTGCCAAAGGATTAAATAAAAAGAACTAAACCCAATTTTTTTTTCTTTGTTTAAAGTTGAGGGGCCCCTTGGTCAAATTGAGAAACCTCAATTCTCAACCAAAAAAAAAAAGATAAAGCACGGTACGTGCTTCTTCTTCCTCTTCTTACCCACAGACCAAAAAAAACTCTGCTCTCCTTCTATGATTATCATCAGGTTTTCATCTTTTCCAATATATTATTATCATCATTATTTTATGATCTCCCGCTTCTTTTTTTTCAGCACATTTATATCCACTTTTTAACCCTTTCTTTTTTTAAAACGCAAATTATCCACGTTGATGCGTCGTACTTCTCCACTGGAAGTTCGGTCTCATTAAGGTCAGGCGGCCGTTTATTACAACATGATCCACACTGATATAAAGAGTGACACGAAGTTCAACCCTACTAAGACCCCTAGCCAGTTGAGTTCCCCCACCCAAAGTGTAATGTGTGGGACTTGAACCCGGGTGGTGGGGAAAAAGCTAAGATGACTCAACCATGTTACCATGGCATTTGTTTAACTTCGTTTTTCTCTATTTGATTTGGTTATTTTAATTAGAGTAAAATGTTATTTTCGTCCTTAAGGTTTAACCACTTTTGTAACGTCCGTTCAAATGTTTTTTTACATTTGGATCCAAAATCGTTAACTTCTTACATTTTTCTCTGTTAAATGGGGGCATTTTCGACTTCATAGACATTTTTCATTAAAAATAAAAACACTACAAGAAATAAAAATCCATATATGTTGACTTTCTCTTCATCCAAACCCTTTAATCATCACAAAATTTTTCTAAAAAGACGAAAATACCCCTTACTTGACGTTAAAAAATGGATAGAGTTAATGAGTTCGATGAAAATAACAAGATTTCAATTCTTTTGGATCCAGATACGGAAAAACAAACATTTGGACGAAAGTCACAAAAGTAGCCAAACCTTAGGGACGAAAATGTCATTTTACTCTTTTAACTATTTTGCCCCAATAGTTTAAATATGGTTTTTTCACTCCTTGTGGGTAGCAATTTTTTTCCTACTAACTCCATCCAAAATGTCAGTTAATTAGAAGGGTACTATGGTGATTTTTGTCACACCCCTAAAATACCACATGCGGAAACCCCCATAAGGCGTGTGACGTAACAGGATCTAGCCACTAATCACATTAAACTAACAATAAGATATTAAAGACAAATTCCCATTCAATGTAAATAGTGTATCTCAAAACATTCGTTTAAAACCACATACGTTCAGCGGAAGCATAAACATTATTCAACGGATTCAATATATTATTATTTGAAAACAATCCAACTTCAAACATCTTTTCAAGTGTCACGACCCATGACCACTCTAGCATCCCAGACAGCAAGTTCCACATCAATGTATCTATCTACCTGTAAGCATGCAGACAAGTGTATCAACATAAAGTTGGCAAGTTCACAGTTTTGTTAAACGTTTAGTTACCAAGTGTTTAGTTTGAAAACATGTTGATAATAACAAGATACCGCAAGATGACATCAGTTTGTTTTGCCCTTCCCAATGCCTATCAACATTGGTCATGTGGTTAAGGTCATTAGTTCACGCTCGTCCTCCCCGGTACGGTGTGCGATTGTCAAGCCTAATAGCGCTATCAATTAATACCCCATTGCCTCCCCGGCAACTAGTTCGGTAGTAAGATGGGACTTAAGGTGATAGAGTTGAGTGTATTATCCAAGATCGAAGTTAACTATAGTAATAAAAGTATTCCTCCCCAAAATATTAGTTTGTTTGTCCCTCCCCGGGACGCATGCTTGTGAAAGAGTAGTGAACTCACCTTAGATTTGCTCGGTAAGTTAAGTTACTTATTCCAAGTTGGCCAACCAAACCCTAATGTGGTTACCAATAACAGTCAGTTTCGTATTCAGTTAAACCATGTATCCGTTCACGTATTCTAGCAACCTATTACACAAGTAAACATGTTTCATACTCCACATAAATGAACAGTATTCCAGTCGCACACTCTAGTGTGCGACCCATTAACATATAATCCGTTGAGAGAGTGTACAGTCCATTAACACAAAAGCCCATTTAGAGTGTACGGTCCACACCCAAGTGTGCGACCGGTACGTGGTGTGCTGTCACACCCCAACCGGTGGCGGAATCATCGGAGTGAGACAAAATAGATTGCTCATCACACATAACGCTATTTGCGACAATAATTAATTCAAAAAACGAATTTCATTGATAATCAAAATTGTCAAGTACGATACAAGAAATTCAAATACAACATCAAAATGACAAGTACAACAACAATAAAAAAGCAAAATATTTAAATCTAGTATCTTGAGCGTGTTTCTAGTCATCACTACTAGATTCGATACGAGCATCAATCATCAACCTGTAACAAGTTTGAAATAAAGGTTCAACGCAAAGCATTAGCGAGTACACAAGTTTGAATATACATAGCATAAGTATTAAAAAGATTTACTCGAATCCACATGGCAATTGTATACAAGGTAACTAGCATGCAATACTATATGTCAAACCCCAAGGGTCCATAAGAATTAAGTGTCCCTCGCCATAATAGTAACGAGACTAGTTTAAGAATAAAACACAAAACAACACCCCGACGGGCGACGTGCTATTCCTATAGCGCTATATATGTCAAGTTTGGCCTAGCTAAGTTAATGACACAAGCATATGTGTATCTAGCATGAACCTAAGCTTAACAATTTAAGCATGTATCACGGATTGAGCATAAAAATAAGTTTAAGTGTGTGAATGTGTATTTTGTATATTAACATGTTACAACCCAAAGTGTTTAAAAAGAAATGGGTTAAGTGTACTCACGGTTTTGCAAGCTTCCACTTGTTATTCCGTGAAGAGTTATTGGTTTGGAGGTAGAACACCGAGTTCTCCTACACGAGGAAACATAGGTGTGTGAGTATTCAGATGATAACGGAGGATTTGGATTCGGGAATTAAAGTACACAAAGTATGTATAAAAGAAAATAATCATCTAGACTTAATACTCGTTTTCGACACTATAAAACCCTTATGGGTTGATGTGGTTTCATGGGTTATGATACCCATTAGAATCGTAACGAGAAATCAAGTACTTTAGATGATGCAACTTAGTACCATGATGAATAATCACTTGATTATCATCATGGGTTCAGTTTATATGTTATATATAGTATATAGTACAAGTATAGTCCAACATGTATTTCAAGGATTTCATATAAGTCATGCATGGAGGTAGGAGGATAATTATTCCTTTAAGACCTCTTTCGTACATTCACCAATGCACAAGTTGTCACAAGGACAACAAGGATAGTTATGAATGAAATAGGAAGTGAATATACATACTAACTAAGAAGGAAATCATCAAGTGAGGTGGCGGATTGAAAGTAGGATGGCCAAAGCTTCCAAGTAATCACACCCATTCAAGCACAAGTCTTGTTCAACACTTGTGGGTTAAAAACCCTTACAAAAGAAAAAGTTTGGAGTGATAAAACACCTCCGATTTGTATGTAACAACCTTGTTTTTAGGCTTACTAATCATAGACTTGATTAGTAGCATAAGGACATAGGTTTGTTTGAAGAAATCATGAGTTTAAGAAAGTTTTATAAAGTTTTTATTCAAAACAGAAAGTTTCTAACACTTTTACCCTCAAATATGGTGATGTTCCATCTTGGTTTTCCATGGAAAACATATGGAAACACTTTTAGAGGTGTTCCAAGTGTCAAGAAGCAAGAAGTGAAGAAAGATGGAAGAAAGGTGAGTATGAAATCACTTTTGCAACTTAGATGCTTCTGCCTTGATTCTGATTTCTCAACTGATTTAGAATGTTTAGAGAGTGAGATTAGTGAGTTTCTAAAGTGGAAAATGTGTGGGAATGAGGTGGGATTTATAGTTGAGGTTAGGGTTGAGTTAGGTGAGTGTTTAATGCAAGAAACACACGTAAACAAACAC
This sequence comes from Helianthus tuberosus, assembly GCA_030545235.1. Classification (NCBI taxonomy): domain Eukaryota; kingdom Viridiplantae; phylum Streptophyta; class Magnoliopsida; order Asterales; family Asteraceae; genus Helianthus; species Helianthus tuberosus. The sequence continues at coordinate 151,614,509 of CM060407.1, read as the reverse complement.
AAAATCGCCCAATGCACGAGCAGGAAACAAACAATCTGCGGATCAAGGCTTCTGGCAGGGCGCGAGAGAGATGGGAGGGCTCGGTCGCGGGCCGCGAGCCAGTGTATCCGGGCCACGAGTTTGGTTTTTGGCAATTTAAGTCCCTCATGTTTAACCTAGTTATGTTTTTGATGTGTTTTAGGTATGAAATGCATATTATAAGGGATTTTTATGTAATTCAAACATAAGAACAAGTATAAACAAGTATGATTAAGCATATGAATTGTGAATAAGTATCGTATATATGTTCAAATGATGCATAATTCACGTATTTGCAAGTTTATCTCACGTTTTCAAGAATTACGAACAAAGTATCATATGTATAATGAATTCAAACGTATGAACATGTACGAATATGTAAAGCATGAATTGTAAGAAATAACGAATTTTATTTATGTTCCAAGTCTTGGATTTTACAACGATACAACGAAAAGACGATTACAAGAATACAAGATTTCCAAAAATAGAAATACAAAAAAATCTTTCTAATTAAGGAAAGTTACAAAACACAGGGCATTACAGTCTCCCCTCCTTTTGGAAATTTCGTCCCGAAATTTAGGAAGATGCAACGAACAGCTATGGATACTTAGTCTTCATATCACTCTCGAGTTCCGAAGTAAACTCAGCGCCACGTTTTCCTTCCCATCGAGCCTTAACGATAGGAATTTGACTGCGCCTTAATTTCTTGACTCCTCGGTCCATGATTTCGACGGGTTTCTCCACGAAGTGCAAAGTCTCGTTGATTTGAAGATCTTCGAGTGGAACTTGAAGTCCTTCTTCAGCTAGACACTTTTTCAAGTTTGAGACGTGGAAGACAGGATGAACGTTGTTGAGTTCTTCAGGCAGGTCCAGTCGATACGCAACCTTGCCGATCCTTTCGAGAATCTTGAAAGGACCTACGTAGCGAGGTGCGAGTTTACCTTTCTTACCAAAACGAACCACTCCCTTCTAAGGGGATACCTTGAGAAGTACAAAGTCACCTATCTCGAATTCCAAAGGTTTGCGGCGCTTGTCGGCGTAACTCTTTTTTCGGCTTCTGGCTTTCAGCAAGTTGTCTTGAACCTGTAAAATCTTGTTCTTCGTCTGTTGTATAAGCTCAGGACCGGTGATTTGAGCTTCTCCGATCTCGTGCCAACAAATAGGAGAAAGGCACTTACGACCATACAATTCCTCGAAATGTGCCATTTGAATACTCGTGTGATAACTGCTGTTGTACGAGAATTCGATCAAAGGCAAATGCATATCCCAGTTGCCACCAAAATCAATTACGCATGAACGAAGCATATCCTCTAGAGTTTGGATATTACGCTCGGTTTGTCCGTCAGACTGAGGATGAAAAGCGGTACTTAGATTGAGATGAGTACCCATAGCGGATTGAAAAGTTTGCCAAAGGCGAGACATAAAGCGACCATCACGATCAGAAATGATGTCAATGGGGATACCATGAGGATAAATGATTTCATCCGTGTAGATTCGAGCCAATTTCTCAACCTTGAAATCTTCATGAATGGGAAGAATGTGTGCGGATTTGGTCAATCGATCAACGATCACCCAAATACTATAGTGACCAGAAGAAGTACGAGGAAGCTTGGTGATAAAATCCATCGCAATGCTCTCCTGTTTCTAGACAGGAATTTCTGGTTGTTCGAGCAAGCCAGAGGGACGTTGGTGTTCGGCTTTAACCTTCGAACAAATAATACATTTCGAAACAAAGGTGGCTATATCTTTCTTCATTCCAGGCCACCAATAGGATGTACGCATGTCATGGTACATCTTATCAGCACCAGGATGAGTAGAATATCTCGATTTATGTGCTTCCTTCATCAGAAAGTCTCGAAGGTTATCACGATTTGGAATCCAGATGCGATTGAGATGATATAGAATACCATCGGATTTAGACACAAGACTCTCTTCAGTACCAATTTGCATTTCGTTGTGAAGGTTACCCTCGTTAAGGGTTGCGTATTGGGCTTCACGAATGCGGTTCTGAAGATCGTTGACGAGCTGGTGACAGCGATAGTCTTGACATGAGTTTTACGACTAAGTGCGTCGGCCACTACATTCGCCTTACCTGGGTGGTAGCGAATTTCGCAGTCGTAGTCGTTTAACAACTCTACCCAACGATGTTGACGCATGTTCAGTTCCTTTTGGTTGAAGATATGTTGAAGGCTCTTATGGTCGGTGAAGACCACACACTTAGTACCATAAAGGTAGTATCGCCAAATCTTCAAGGCAAAAACAACTGCACCAAGTTCAAGGTCGTGCGTAGTGTAGTTCTTCTCGTGCATTTTGAGTTGTCTTGACGCGTAAGCGATAACCTTGTCTCGTTGCATGAGGACACAACCAAGGCCAAGATTTGAAGCATCGCAATACATGACGAAGTCGTAGTTACCATCAGGAAGAGCTAGGATAGGAGCATTACAAAGCATGTCCTTGAGCGTTTGAAAAGATTCCTCTTGTTCGGGACCCCAAACAAAAGGTTTCTATTTTTGAGTCAAGGAGGTAAGAGTAATGGCAATTTTCGGAAAGTTGGAAATGAAACGACGATAATAACCAGCTAGACCAAGAAATGAACGAATTTCGGACGGAGACTTAGGTGCAATCCAGTTCTTCACTGCTTCAATTTTCGCAGGGTCAACGTGAATACCAAGTTCGTTGACGGTGTGACCAAGGAATTGAACCTCTTTTAACCAAAATTCACACTTGGAGAATTTGGCATAAAGACGTCTAGGGCGTAGAAGTTGAAGGAAAAGACGCAAGTGTCGTTCGTGTTCTTCTTGCGTCTTGGCAAAGTGTGGGCAAATTAAGCTTTACATTATAGATAAGAAAAAGAAGGCCCAATAGCATACTACTCAGAACAGGTGAAAGCCTGGTAAAAGATAATCACGTGAAGCTATTCAAGAACATTATGACGAAACTGGTGAAGATGAACATTATAGAAATGTTTATCGTCAAACTGCTCGTGAGTATCTTATAATGATGGGTACTGATTAACGTGTTTCTAGAGATCCATTGGCTATGCGAATGAAAGAGATGCTGTTTCATACCATCTCATACATTGGAACATGTGAATCTTTTTAACAAATCTATAAAGTGGATGAATCTGAATACGTTAAGAAATCTATAAAGATAGCAATAAGTGTTACGTTTTTTTTTTTTTGGTAAAGACAATAAGTGTTACGTTATGATATATGATTACTATTACATTAATGATGTTATGTTTTTTTTTTATAAAGAAAATTTATTGGTGACATCTCACTTTTATAGATAATACAAAATGAGAAAATAAGGATTTGAATATTTCTATGTAATTATAAACTATAAATTATAGCAAACATGAAAAAGCGACTGAGATTTGAGTGACATAAAGTTTAAACCATTATATGAGTCAATTAATTTGTGGGGACAATCCACCATGCTAAGTAAAGCAACATGCACAAAAAAGAAAAACACTTATTTGTTTAAAGTTAACACTAGTGTGTTTTTTATATGTTATGTGTGTACGTATATATTCTTAGAAAAGAAAAGGGTGAAATATCAAAGTCCTAAGTAAGAAAGAAGGGCATGTTTGAAATTGATAAACGTACGGTTGGGTTACCTTCATTCAAATTTCAAAAATCAATACCATTTGCAAAAAGAAACTAAGGGCAGAGGAGTTTAGTGTCTGTAATCAGGGGTTCCAGATCAACCAGCTTCGTTTTCTGCAGGTAAATATATATTACTGGCTGTAGTTTTAGAAAAGAAAAACAAGGGGAAAGAATACTTGTTTTTTTGTGCAGGTTTTGAGTTGGGAGGAAGAACACAACAAACTAACTATTATTTAGCTATACACAAAAAAACTCATTGTTTAGTAACTTGTAACTGCTTATACTCACTTATTGTGTATGTATTAATTTTGATCTTCACAAAATCACCTCTCCTCTTAAAAGTTTTTGGTTTCATTCCTAATTTGAAAACACCATACTTATATGTAAAAACTTAGTATCTAGTAATTATAAATTGGCCAGCTCATAGGATCTTAGTGAACCAATTTTCTTCTATGGTCTAGTCTACAACTTAAGTGGATCTTCATGCAGTGGATTGATTAAGGGTTGAATGCTAAGTTCATCAAGTGTGACTTTTAAAACATGCATTATTATATATATCAAATGTTATTGATACGGTCAACTGGTCCATCACATATTTCTCAGCACATGTTTATTTCATATTTCAGCATGTTTATTCACTTTCTTTGTCAATCGTGTGTAGTTAATTAAGGGGAGAGTGGGATGCCATTTCTCACCCCACGTTTAGGGGGGACGGGGCGCCCCGTTGTCGTCCATCTTTCATGCGTCGAACTCGGTGGAACACCGCCGCCGGTGGTCTTGATCACGAGTGAATAATTAAAGGCGTTACAGGGACAACACGTTGTACATGTTTGTGTGGTGAATTGTTTTTAATGGTAGATGTTTGTGTGGTGAGTGATGGGCATTTCCACTAAAATCCATCACTCGGAATAATGCTCGATGACATGGCGGAACTTGATTGGATGTTGTGAGTGATGAGTGATGGGCGCCCCTACCCCGCTTAGGAGTAGTTGTTTGTTTGTAAATCCTATTTATGGGGTTGTGTTTTTCAATTCAATCAAGCTGAGAAATTAAGTCTAAATTACCTCTCGTTTTCTTTCAAGAATCCTTTCTATTTTCTGGCCATTTGGGAATTGAAATCTGATACATATCAGTTATGTATACATCCAGTGGGATATTAAAGTCCGTAAGTAATACTTTATAATGTTTCCTTTCAGGTTAAAAAATGTCTCAAAAAGATAAAGGAGCGGCGATTGGTATTGATCTTGGAACGACATTCTCATGTGCTGCTGTCTGGTTTGACAGAAAAAAGCGAGTGGAGGTCATACCTAACGAACAGGGAAACAATATCACCCCGTCTTTTGTGGCCTTCAATGATACAGAGTTATTGGTAGGAGAGGGTGCGAAAAACCAGATTGCAAGGAACCCTACCAACACTGTGTTTGGCAAGTCTTTTTATTTTATGTTCTAATTTTAATTACACTTTTATATAATGTTATAGTAAAACTTAAAAAAAGACACCCCGTAAGAAACCCTTTTCCTTTTATGTAGAAGGACCAGAATTATAGGACAGGGATCTGTTTGGACTTATTAGAACAAGGCTTGTGGGCCCATGCAATTGTCTGGAAGTTTTTTTTTCTTTTTTTTTTCTTCAAATTATTGTTGCTAATCGTACTTGTTTAAACTACAGATGTTAAGCGATTGATCGGATGCAGATTCCGTGATCCTCAAGTACAGAAGGACATGGAGTCATGGCCTTTCCAGATCGTGGAAGGGCCTGCTGAGAAGCCAACCGTTGTAGTTAAGTTGAAGGGTGAAGAGAAGAAATATGCACCAGAAGAATTATCTGCCATGGTTCTCAAGAAGCTGAAAGAGTGTGCCGAAGCATTTATTGGAAGAGAGGTAACAGATGCTGTGATAACTGTTCCTGCTTATTTCAATAACAATCAAAGAGAGTCAACAAAGGAAGCAGGAACCCTTGCAGGCCTCAATGTGCTGCAATTGATAAACGAGCCTACTGCAGCTGCAATTGCTTACGGTTTGGACCATATGGCTGACCAAAAATGGCATAATGATAAAAACGTTTTGGTCTTTGATTTGGGCGGTGGTACCTTCGACGTGTCGCTTTTGAAAATCAGTAAAACGGGAGTCATTGATGTGAAAGCGGTCGGGGGTGATACTCATTTAGGTGGTGAGGATTTTGATAGGACACTCATTAATTACTGCATAAAAGAGTTTGAGAAAAAACACAGGGAGGATGTAAGAGGAAATCCAAGAGCAATGGGGAGGTTGAAAGTCGCTTGTGAGAAAGCAAAGAGGGATTTGTCGTCGACTACTTTTACTCCAATTAAAATCGACTGCTTGTATGGGGGGATTGACTTTTCCATTAAAATCAGTCGAGCCAAATTCGAGGAACTAAATTCAAGTTACTTTGAGAAATGCATGGAACTGGTGGAGAAATGTTTGTTGGATGGAGAGATAAAGAAGAAGGATGTAGATGAGGTGGTGGTTGTTGGGGGGTCCACTAGGATTCCCAAAGTACAAAGATTGGTGGAGGAGTTTTTCGTTGGGAAGACTGTTTGCAAGAACATGAATGGTGATGAGGCTGTAGCTTTTGGTGCTGCAATATTGGCTGCAAAGTTAAGTGGAAATAATGGTAATGTGGTGTGGGACACTGTGCTACAGGATGTCACTCCTCTATCACTGGGAATCGAAGTGGTTGATGATCATGAAAAAAGTCATATGCTTGTAGTTATTCCTAGAAACACGTCTGTACCCGCAAGCATGGTTGTAAAAATCCCGACTAGTCTCCGATTAGTCGCCGATTAATCACTAATCGGTGGTTCACCGATTAGTGGCCGATTAATAGCTAGGCAGTCAATGGCGGTCCTATTCTGGCCAAATTTTGGCTAGATGCCAGCCAAATTTTGACCAAACCATATAAATTTCTTCCAATTACTTAAAAAATGGGTTAGTGAGGGGTTAAAACATGTTTACTTTAAAAAAATACACATAAAAATGTTTGTGTGTATATGTAACTAAAAATTACATATAAAAATCTCAATCCGATTAATTCCGATTAATCCCTATTAATCCCGATTAATCGCTAGTCGGTACCTCACCGCCCGACTAGCGCCTAGCGATTCTTACAACACTGCCCGCAAGCAAGAAAAAGATAGTTTATTCACAGAAAGGCTCAACAGTTGTAACTATCTCGGTGTATCAAGGAGAGCACAACAAACTTAATGACAACTTATTACTTGGCAAGTTCGACCTTTGTGGCCTTACACTAGGTATTGATGGGAAGTCGCAACTAGAGGTTTGCTTCAAAATAGATGCTAATGGAATCCTTCATGTGTCTGCACAGGAGATATCCACAGGTCAAACAAAATCAATTACAATTACTAGGAACTGAAATTGAGGTTCTGAAAAAGGTTCCGCTTACTTAGATGGGTTGCTTTTGCTATGAAATGCTACATCCATATGTAAAATTGAACAACTGTTCTAACTATCATGCGACGATCTGAAATGTGTGCATTCGTTTTCTATTTTTATGTTTTGTATTTTGCTTACATTCAAAAGAGTAAACTACGGATATAGTTATTGTTTAACATAGTTCCATGTTAGGTTTTTGGCTATATGAAAAATGTGCCCATCCCACATCGGTGCAAGGATGAAAGCTTGGGAGGACTCCAAGCTTATAAAAGGAGTCAAGGCTTTGGTTTCAAAGTGCCCCAACCAAAAATACACTTGAAGTGTTTGGTTCCTTCTTTCTTTTCTAGTTCTCTTGTCTTAGAGAGTAGGAAGGTTTTGGTTAAACGCTTCGGAGAAGTGTGGTTGTAATTAGGCGGGGGGAGGCTTGAGAGATTAGTCTGTGTGATTGTAAAAATTTGTCGCATAGTGGATCTTTCTCTCTGGAGGCCCGTGGTTTTTCTCCGGTTTTGGAGTTTCCACGTATATTCTTGTGTTCAGATATATTTCTCTATTGTTAGCTTTGGGAGGGTTGTTGGGATTCTTTGAGACCGCTTGTTTCCCAACAAGTGGTATCAGAGCTCCAGGTTTTGGGGGAGGTCTCGGTTTAGAAGGTTCGTAGTATGCTCTGTGGTTGCAGCTTAGTCTGATCTTCCACATCAGAAACGGATTTTCTTGGAGGGTGTCGTGGTATTTTGAAGGTTCGTAGTATGCTCTGTGGTTGCAGCTTAGTCTGATCTTCCACATCAGAAACGAGGATTCGGTTGACTATTTTGTATACGATAGAATTATACAGGAGCTGGATATACGCATTTTATCCTGGGAAGGTTCTGGCTAGGAAAGACTTGGTACTTAAGTGTGTCCATTGTGACCCACCTCTCTTTCCTGGGAATCCTTTGTTGGGTGTACTGCTTATAGGCTTGGTGCATATTTTCTAGTATACAATACTGGTTTTGAAGTTACGGATACGATGTCGAAATACAGTCCCATGAGGTTCGACGTAGAGAAATATGATGGAAGAATCAACTTTGGTTTGTGGCAAGCTCAAGTCAAGGATGTGTTGATTCAATCTGGGTTACACAAGGCGTTGAGGGGGAAACCGACCCCTGTTTCAAGCAAGGATTCAAGCGGAACCATTAAAGACGATGATGAAGAATGGGAAGATTTGGATTTGAGAGCGGCAAGTGCGATTCGTTTGTGTCTAGCAAAGAATGTTCTTGCAAATGTGCATGGGATATCAACTGCAAAGGATTTGTGGGAGAAGCTTGAGCAGTTGTATCAAGGCAAAGGCATCTCAAATCGGTTGTATCTCAAGGAACAGTTTCATACCCTTCGTATGGATGGAGATACAAAAATTTCAGATCATCTAAGTGTTCTTAATAATATTGTGTCAGAACTGGAGGCTATTGGAGTGAAGGTTGAAGATGAGGATAAAGCACTGAAGCTCATATTATCTTTGACATCTTCCTATGAGCATATGAAGCCCATTCTGATGTATGGGAAAGAGACCCTGAAGTATGCGGATGTTACTGAGAAGCTACTGTCTGAAGAGAAAAGACTGGGTAGTAGCGGTCATACTTCGTCAGAAGGAACGGTTTTAATATGCGGGAACGGGAAGAAGAAGCACTCACAGAAGATTCATGTATGCTGAAAGTGTGGACAGTCTGGGCATGTCAAGAGAAATTGTCCAGGTGGAGCAGATTCGGCAAGCAGCTCCAAGTCAGCTAACAATGTCTCCGTCGTCGTTGACGGTGATGATTTCTTTTGAAGTTATGTCATCCCTATGGTATGCCCGCGCTACCATGAAAGGGGATGCAATTTTGTTAGCGGGTTCACGGATTTACACATGGGCATTGGGTTGGCATAGATGCAAGATGTGTGGTGAAAAATTGATGTTGATGGCTGATGAACTTCCGGGTATGCCAGGCGGGGAAGTTGCACCATAAATTTTCAACAGGTTTTTCAACACGTGCCGAGAAGAAATTCTTAGAATGGTCTATTCTAAGTGGAGATACTCTTTTATGGTGGAGTATGATCGTCGGTTGAAGACGGTGTTCCTTTGATGTGGTTGTTTTTTTTTTTCATATATCCAAGGTGGAGATTTGTTAGGTTTTTGGCTATATGAAAAATGTGCACATCCCACATCGGTGCAAGGATGAAAGTTTGGGAGGACTCCAAGCTTATAAAAGGAGTCCAAGGCTTTGGTTTCAAAGTGCCCCAACCAAAAATACACTTGAAGTGTTTGGTTCCTTCTTTCTTTTCTAGTTCTCTTGTCTTAGAGTGTAGGAAGGTTTTGGTTAAACGCTTCGGAGAAGTGTGGTTGTAATTAGGCGGGGGGAGGCTTGAGAGATTAGTCTGTATGATTGTAAAAATTTGTCGCATAGTGGATCTTTCTCTCTGGAGGCCCGTGGTTTTTCTCCGGTTTTGGAGTTTCCACGTATATTCTTGTGTTCAGATATATTTCTCTATTGTTAGCTTTGGGAGGGTTGTTGGGATTCTTTGAGACCGCTTGTTTCCCAACATTCCATGCATGAGCGATAAGAACTATTTCAAGGCAATTGCAGAAAAGTGAGGGAAAGATTAGAACACATACTTAGTTATCTTGAATGTGCCAAATTCTCGGTTAAGGTCAGACACTACATATGTGTCCATATGAAACATGAAAAAAACACCAAAACAAGCCTAGTGAGTCCTACTAAACCTGTTTATGTCAAAGGGCTCCTGATGAAACATGTAAAAGAATGGCTTGTAGGTCATTTTAATCAAAATCCTTGTATTTTTCCTTAATTTTAAAGATAAAAGGCTCTATATAACAAATCCAATGTGAAAGCTCTAGTCATTCTTCTTTGTCCCAATTCAACTCTCGAAAAATCACTTCTTGTTGGGAAATTTCCACCTCAATTTTCAGAATTCAGTAGTTAATTGTAATCATCAATTCAATTTTGTGCTTGATTTATTTCTGTTTCTTCGCGTACTGAAATGGTTCTTGTTTGTGCAGATATAATTCAGGAACATGATTTCTGGATGTGGTTGTGTGCCTAACAAGTCTCCTCTGTTATGTGTAAAAACTTATTAGTTAAGACTTGGGTTAACACACTTTTCTGTTAACTTAGGCCGTGCGGTACGGGGTTCGTCCTCCCCCCGTCCAGGATCGGCGCCGGCAGGGGCGGACCCAAGCCCAGTCCAAGGTGGGCGGGCGCACCCCCGGGAAAAAAATTAGTGCTAAGTTCCGTCGAAAATCCCGTCCGCACCCTTGGAAATTTTCGTCCGCACCCCTTAAGTAAAAAGTGTTATCAATTTATATTTTAAATTTTTTTAGTAAACTCTTATTTAAAAAAAATACTACCTAAATTATATAACTTTTAACCTAACTAACTAAACCCAAATACCCATATCTTTACCCACTTATAATTCCTAACTAGCTAGCCCACTAAGTCTTAGCCCATTAACCAAACCCAACAATATTTCAAACTATAATAAAATAATTAAAGCCCAAAACCTTTAGAAATTCTCTCCCTCTCTCTCTCTCTCTTGCGTCCCTGCACTGCCAACGAACATCACCCAGCGACAACAGTCTAGCAGCCGGCGACCACCGTAATCAGCCGCCATACCACCGTCGTTTGACACCAAATCTAACCGGAATCCGAACACGGGTAAGTTTTTTTGTTATTTTGATGATTTTGGTTGATATTATAGGAGAAAAAGGGGTAATAAAGTTGTTAAATAGGTTTGAAATTTTGTGTGTTTTGACGTTGTTTATGGTTGCTTAGATTATTTTTAGGGTGATTATGTTGTTTATATATTTTTAGGGTGATTACAACTTACGTTATGATTTCTAGGGCTTGAATAGTTGAAAATTAAAATTAAAATTGAAACATTATGTTATGGAGCGATGAACTTATGTTATATAGAGAAAGAATTGCTTAAGAAATTAGCTTTAGATGATGTTTTGGATAGATTTCAAAAAATGAAAACCCGTAGGCGTCGACGTTTTAATTATGTTTGTAACAAGGTTTGACATGTTTTTTATGATTATATAAATTTAGTTTGATGTTCGTTTGTTTTACATGACCCGACCCGATACGAACCGATTTTTTTACTTATATACCTAGGGGCCTAAAATTTTAAAAAATGTTCCGCACCCCCATGGGAAAATTCATGGGTCCGCCACTCGGCGCCGGCCCCCTCTCCATTTCCTGCCCATCGTCACGGTGGTTGCTTCGTCCAGAACGTCGGGGTTGAGACGAATGGGACGGTCCTCCCCCTCTCTCACACACCTATACATACAATATACACACATATATATTAGGCCCATCCCCCATTTCTTTAGCTTCATCCTCTTTGCCCCATCCTCACACCCGATCTACGTGGCGGATCATCTTCCAAGGATGTACCATCACCATACCGCATAGCCTAAGAAAAAGTGTTGTCATATCAACGCCAACTCAACACGGTTCCATTAACTAAATTTCTCGTTAACTAAACCGCAATCATTTAAAAATCATTATTCAACTATTATTTTTATTTAGTTAAAGGATAATAGTATAATATATTTAGAAAACATAAAAACTACAAATATTACAAAATATAGGTTTTATAAAAGATTCAAATTAGATATTTAAATTTTATAAAATTATGAAGTTTTGAACTAATTTCACAAACACCACAGACCGCAAGAACCATACTGAAAGAGCATTTCCAGCAACCAAAAATTCAAACACAACCCAAGTTCCCACCGTTTGACCAATCTGGGACCACCATAAAGTCTCTCTCGCTCACTTGCTTCACTCCACCAACACGTTCATGAAACACCCTTTTAACGCGACACGTGTACGACATGGTGCGGTGTTTTGGCCGTTAAGGGGGTGATGTGGCTCGTTAACACCCTCTCCGTTAACCGATAACATACAGTCTTAAGAGGAAATATCCACAGGCCAATCAAAATTAATTACACAAAACCGAAATAACCGAACCATAACCGAAAAACCGAACCGAAATAAAAACTGACGGTTCGGTTTTGGATTTTTAATAACCGAAAATTTTGGCTCGGTTTTCGGATAACCATTTTCAATAACCGAAACAAACCGAAATGAAAAAAAATATTTTTATATAGTTTAAGTGTTTAACCCATGCTATTAATTAGAAATTATTAATTTTATTCTTGAATATTAAGTATTTATAATAAAAACATTAACATGTTTATTTATAATTGAGACGATTTATTTATTGCCTAAAACAAATAACAAAATTTAATATAAAAAATAAATAATTTTCAAAGTATTATAAAAGAAAATGTTCTAATAAAATAACTTAAATGTAAACATACAAGTAATATTCTTAAATTTTAAATTATAATTTTTATTTTTGAATCTTACATACTGTTGTTTCAAAAACCGAAATAACAGAAAAACCGAACCGGTTTAAAAACCGAAACCGAACGGTTTTCAAAAACCGAAAACCGACATTTCAGTTTCGGTTTTGATTTTGCCCAAAAACCGAACCGAGTCGTACACACCCCTAGACATGAAATTGGTCCAACGAATGTGATCAAAGGTTTTGCTTGTGACAAGCTACATTCATATATTCATATATTTATAATCAACAACTTATTTTGTATATTCTAACTAATATTAATTATGCGTTGACATCCAATCATTTTTTATTTTTATGTCGAGTAAATTACTTTTTGAGTCCATGTGTTTTAGGGTTTTAACCACTTGAGTCCAAAATCAAAATGTTTAACGCCCTGAGTTTCTATAATGTTAGACCCTAAAACGTACATGACAAAAGTCGCAGCGGAAAACACGAACCATAAAATTTCTTTCTTTATAAATACCTCAACTTATTTAAACTTTAACTTTAACATAGCTTTTATTCATAAATCCGTCTCACTCTTATTTACTAATCCAAAACATAGCTTATGCTTGCTTCATTCTAGTTTCAACGTCCCCGTACAATCTCTCTAGTGACTCGATCTTCGATCTCTAATCCTTGTGAGGTTAATCCGTGATTCGTCCAACCTGCACTCACCACATACATTCGTAACATTAGCACACATTAAATAAACAAAATTCATTCGCGTACGCTTCACACTTCGTCATCTTTTAAGCTTTAAGCATTTCATCTGCATATCCATTTCCTGGTGAGGCTTCAATAATGTACCTGCATTACTGCTCATTCTCAAGGTACACCATTAATCACATTAACCCTCATCGTTTCTAAATCATGCTTACCTATGTACTTACATACATACATGCATATCTACATTTACATACTTACGTATCTTTACTACAACTTTTTATTAATGTATACACTCACACATGTCTTTACACATACATACATACACAACTACATATGTACATACCCTTCCTACATCTTTACATACATGCATACCCTCATACATATCTTTATACATACGTACATACACATCTACATACATACATATCCTTCCTACATCTTTACATACATGCATACCCTCATGCATATCCTTCCTACATCGTTACATACATGCATACACTCATACATGTCTTTACACATACATACATGCACATCTGCATACGTACATACCCTTCCTACATCTTTACATACATGCATACCCTCATACCTATCTTCATACATACGTACATACACATCTACATACATACATATCCTTTATAAAAAAAAATGCGTCATAAACTTGATTTCGGTCCATTCGAGAGCTTAACGGAGCGCCGGGACACGAACTGGATTAACCGGGATCACAAACGGAAGAAAACAGAAAACATAGACTCTGGGCACCGTCGCCGACGCCCAAATGGACCGTCGGCGACGCACCTCCGTCGTCCCAAAAGTCCCGTAGACAGCAAGTTAGGCCGTCGGCCAAAAACCAAATTACACATGCCGTCGGCGACGGCCCCTCGTTCACTCATTTACCTGCTGTGTTGTTTCGTTGTTCGCATACACTAAAACTCGCATAACTTTCAACCCGTTTATCCGTTTAACCTCCCGTTTCTTCCTACACGCTTGTAAATTCACATTCTATCATATGAACTTAAAATCCCACATCCGGATTAAGGAAATTCTTAACTTACTTACATACGGCGTATTATTATCTTCTAATTATTTGACCCGTTCGTGCTTTTATCAACATAATCTATTTATTTGACCTCAATCTCATATGAACTTAATAATTTCATTGACGCCTATCATAAAAGATTAACTTCTCGGATGTCTAGCATTCTCTTAACCCATTTTCGCTCAAAAGCTTATTTTGACCCGTTATGGGTATTTACGCATTTTAAGGTCTATGGCTTACGAAGACCATACTTCTTGCTTCCATACTTGTCTAAAACATTACATTGATCGAACAACTTGTTTCTAAACCACTTTTCATATTGTTTGCCCAAAATACCCATCAAGGGCATTTTGGTCAACTTTAATTCATTCATTTACGACGAAAGACCTCAATACATATATGACCTCAAACATCATGTTTAATTAATTTAAACAGTATATTACTTAATCGTACTAAGAAGTGATTACAGAAATCACTTACCTTATGCGTCCGTGCTCATATCCGATTCCTCGCCTCTTCTTGACCCGTTATCCTTTCATGCTTGCGTCCGTCTTGACATGATTCCTATACTCTCTTTTCATCAAGATCACGCTCCTATTAGCATATGCATTCGTACATGTTAACAATCATATCAATCGCATATTTCACCCTTAACTTTCATTAGTCATTTCTAACATACATAACTCATATGATTATATTCATATCCGTATAAACTCATGTAATTCATCATATAATCACAAACAACGCATATTGACATAACATGTACCATATGAATTCCTATAATCCTGCATGTACGACCACGTGTCAATTCATGTTTCTTATGCTTAGTTGACTTTTGAAAGTCAACTATACACCATATTTAACCATCGACTTATCATCATATACTCGTGACATCATATTCGATTATACGGGTGACACTATATATACATTTCATCATACACTTGATGCAAGTACTACCTTTTAAGCATAACGTACAACTATTTCATGCTCAAATCTTCTAAACTCATACATAACTCATCAAAACCAACTACTAATTCATCATTTCTTATCATATCATCAAAACCCACTTCATAACAACTTTGTTAATCACCTACAAGTGATCAAATCTCAAATTCATCATAAGTTCATCATACTTTTAACGTGTGTACTACCCCCTAAGCGTAGTGTACAACTAGTTCATGCATATCCTTCTAATTTCATACATAATTCATCAAATTCCTCCTTCTAATCAACATAAATCATTCATGCATAAACATCAAACATATTAGTATCACATCTCTTTCAATTCCTCTAACAAGAATCTACCATACACATCAAAATACATCAACATTAAGCAAGAATTAGACATAGATGATTTACCCATGTCATCATCTTCACCATAACAAATGGGTTTCACCCTTAAACATCAAATTAACCTAATTCATGCATAATCCATGTTCCAAATGACGAATCTAACTCATACTCATGCTCAATTTCATACAAATTCGTGATTTACAACATAACCCACTTCGTGCATAATCACCAATCAAATCTTTAAGACATACCTTACAATCCTCATGAGAAGGTGATCATTAATCTGTGTTCATTCATGAATTTAGACCTTGATTTGCCCTTCAATTTGATGATTCTTCACATTTAGGGTTTCTTGAGCTCTCATGAGAGCTCCTGCTCATTTCTAAAACACACGAATGTGTGTGTTGGTGTGTGTTGATTTTCATAAATAAAACCCATCTTTCCATCCTAACCTTTTTGGTCCCTCAAGTTTTGTCACTAATTAGAATTGACACCACTTTCATTCCTTATTTGTTTCTACCAAACTTTTGACTAGGACAAATAACCTAGTTATTTATTTATTTCTTGATGTACCATATTAGAACATTTAGCGAATATAAACATTCGGGTTTTGGGGTGTTACATATAACCACTTTTCTTAACCATTTGAGTCCAAATTTCTAACTCCATCTACCAAGTCTGTTAACTGGTAATTTCGTCATTTACACACAAAGTACAAGTCTTATATACACATAAGTATAAGGAACAAGTTTTTAATGAATTAACTTTTAATATAGAATATAGGGTGATGATCAAATAGAAAGTTTATTTTGGCTAGGAAGGATATGAAGCAATATGATTATGACATGTGGCAAAATTTAAAATACAGAGGAAGGGTATTTTAGTCATTCGTATTATTTCTTCTTCCTTCTTCTTTCCAGTAACTTCAAAACCCACCACCACACCACCACTATCTTTAATCTCTCACCCCACCGCCACCACCACCACCGCCACCACCCCATCGTTCACCGCCGTCGCTCCGCCTCAATGATTTCCGTCCTATCTATTATGTCAACCGTCAGATTTTTCACTTTGAACACCATTTACAGGTTCCAATGACGGAAAAAGTGCTAAAGCGATCTTCACTTCAATGATCTTCCAGGTTTAATTGTTGCTCTAATGGTTTTTGTTTTGTGTTTGTGAAAGACTGTTTAGAGCCAAAAAAGCATTTACCCAGTTTTACATATATGAAAATGGTGACAGTCTACATTAGTTGTAAAACGTAGCATTGTAAAAAGTCAGAATTTTTGTGTTTTTTAGCTATGAAAAGGGGGTTGATTATTGGGTATATGTAAAATGCAATATTGTATTAGATAAAACACATTAATTCATTGCGTTTTGTTATGTTTTTTTGTCCATTGCGTTTTAGAAAAAAAAAAAAAAAACACTTTCTTTTGTGCTTTTAGGTCATTGCGTTTAGAAAAAACACATTTTTGAAGTGTTTTTAGTCACTGCGTTTTAGGTAAAACACATTTTAGGTGTTTTCAGTCCATTGCGTTTTAGAAAATAGATTTTCTTTTGTGTTTTTAGGCCATTGCGTTTTAAAAATAAGACATTTTTTAATTGTTTTCTGGCCATTGCGTTTTGATAAACACATTTTTGAAGTGTTTTTAGTCCATTGTGTTTTAGGTAAAACACATTTTTATGTTTTTTCAGTCCATTGCGTTTTAGAAAGTACACTTTCTTTTGTGCTTTTATGTCATTGCGTTTTAGAAATAAGACATTTTTAAGTGTTTTCTGTCTATTGCGTTTTAGAAAAACAAATTTTGAAGTGTTTTCAGTCCATTGCGTTTTAGAAATTACACTTTATTTTGTGTTTTTAGACCATTGCGTTTTAGAAATAAGACATTTTTAAGTGTTTTATGTCTATTGCGTTTTACAAATAAGACATTTCTTTGTGTTTTTTGGTGCATTGCGTTTAAAAAAAGTCATTTTTTTATGTTTTTTGTCTATTGCGTTTTACACAACTGGGTTTCGAAAAAAAAAATTCGAAAATATAACAATAGTATACTCGTTTTAAAGATAAAAAAACGCTCGTTTTTTTGTGCAATTTTTGTAAGAAAATAATGTCGTATGAAAAAGTTATTAACGTTTAAAAAATTGGGGGGAATTGAAGTAGAGATAAACTATTGTCCTGAATTGACTAGAATGCCATTACACAAACTCACGCGCCTCTTTTCTTCCTTTCAATTTCCCTCATTTAATCTTTGCCCTTGATTAAATCAATTGATTGTCAAGATTAGTTTTTAGCCTTCCTAGCCAAATAAACTTCTCGTAACCCTTATAATATATATATATATATAATAAAACACACACACCATCACACACATATTTCATTAGCCGCTGAGGTTTTTCGGAGTGGAATTAATCGATTACGCGGTAAATTTTCGGATTTCGGTTGGTGATTTCGAGTATAATTTGTATAAAAAAGGTTAGGTTGTTCTCTAAGTGTTTAATTGTGGATATTATTGGTTTAGGGTTAGGGTTTCATATGCACAAGTTGAATTGATTGATTGAATTTTATATAAGTGGTGGCCTCATTGAGCAAATGAGAATATCATTATGATGATGAGTGTGATAACTGATAAGGAATTTGTTTGGTCATGATGAATTTGATGAAGAATTTGCTTATCGGTTAGCTTCTGGTGGAAGACATATGTTGCCGATGGATGACGGATATTACGATGAATTACAAATGGACGATACAGATAACGATTACGAATCTTGTGAAGTTGTCGATACAAAAAGTGCGATCAGCTGTTCGTTACAAACTAGTTTTGACGCATCGCAACAGCTTGAGAAAAAAGAAGATGCGAATGATGTTAGTGATGAATGTGAAGGGTCATCATCTATGTATGCAAATGATGTCGTACAAGACGTACCTAAACCTGTGGATTTGGAGAACAACGGGGTCCTATGCATTAAAGAGATCTAAAAACATTAATGAAATCTAATAGGTACATATGGTTAGAGGTGGCAAATTAGTTTTTTTATTTATTTTTAATTATAGGGTAATTTGGTTATTTAACAAAATTTAACGAAAAAAATTCTAAGAGTGTCAAAAATTTGGACTCAAATTGTTAAGAAAAGTGGTTATAGGGACTCGGGGACTTAAACAATTTAATTTTAGACTCAAATGGTTAAAAACACTAAAATACAGAGACTCAAAAAGTAATTTACCCTTTTATGTCTGTATTTCTGAAAATGAAGTGGGCTAAACATACCTCTCTTGTTTACTTGTCATACCCTTCGAAAAATCACACTAAAAATTGTTAAATTCACCCCTTAAAAAAATACTTTTGTAAAAGTTTTTTTTTTCAAATAAAAACATTATAGCGTTAATCTTTCGTGGCCTCTTTCAACATTTTTTTGAAAAAGAAAAAACAAATTGATGAAGTATGTGAACAAACGTTGTAACTGCATTCAATTATTCAACTTTTGAGTTTTTTTTAACGGCAACAAAATAAACGCTTCGCTACTCGGGATAACCCAATAGCAAAAGGCGATCCCATACGCCCGCTATTGCAGACAACACTAGGTAGTCCAAATCAGCCATCTCCCCGTCCTTGGAAAAATCTGCCTTCCAAATGCCCACTGCGGTAAACCCTGGTTAGGATCAGATTTGAACTTTATATCAAAACTTGTCACTTTACCGAGCAATCACATCCCCTACACCAAAATCTGTGAGAGTGGTCTTTATGTTATAAAAAGTGGTTGTGAGTGAAGGAGAGATAAAATGTTATTGTTTATCTGTATATGAGAAGGGACAATGTTCACCCTCTGTAATTTTTTAATACATTTTGAAAGTGGTTGTGAGTGAAGGAGGGATAAAATGTAATGATAAAGGTATAAAAAAGTATTATTTAGGAATAATGTATTTTAATAATCTCAACTATTGCCCGTTGGCCGCAAGTGTCCCAACTTTAAAAATTCCCACTAGCATTCCCATCTTTTCACAAATTGGCCTTCGATGGATCCTGACTAACAGAACCCTAACGCCGTTAGTCTCTGGTTGCCGGAAAAACGTTTTTGGCCGGAAAAGGGTTCCTAAAGGTTTGATCTATGGTTACAAACAGGTTTGGTACAAAAACTTTGAGTTTTACGGCTAAAAAGTTGAGTTTTCCGGCCAAAAAGAAGTTTTCCGACGAAAAATGTGTTTTTCCGGCGACCTTAATAATTGGGGTTTTTTACTAGAAAAGGTTCCTAATGGTGCTTTTCCGGCGACCTTAAAAAGTTGAGTTTTTCGGCCAAAAATGAGTTTTCCAGTCAAAAACGTTTTTCCGGCAACCAGAGACTAACGGCGTTAAGGTTCTGTTAATCAGGGTTCATTGAAGACCAATATGTGAAAAGATAGGACCACCAGTGAGAATTTTTAAAGTTGGGGCCGTTGTCGGCCAACGGACAATAGTTGGGATTATTAAAATCCATTATTCCTATTATTTAACTAAAAGGGGAGAGAAAATATAGTTGTGTTAGATAATCATATGGTAGAATTTGATGGAAGGGATGTGAATGCTCTAATATTACGCCCCACTTCCGGTATGCATATATAATGTATATATGTGTTAGCCCTGCGGGAGTCAAAAGTGAAAGTGCACTAATTTTAACGTTATTGTACTAATTTCGCGAAAATAACGTTAAAAGCAGGGGACGGTTAATTATGCATCATGTGATGGCGATAATAGTCGAAAGACAAAGGAGTACATGCACTAATCAGCCTTTGCGAGTGTTATGTGTTTTATGTCCAAGGCTTGATACAAAACTACTATCGAGTCGAGAGTCTTACTGGAAGCGAAGCAGCCTCTCTATTCCTATGGATAGAGGTAAAGCTGTCTACATCTTATCCTCCTCGGACCCTATCTTAGATTTGCTATTCGTGAGATTTACCGAGTATGATGATGATATGAATGCTCTAATACTTTCTTGGTATGTTGTGTTTGATTACCAAGCTTTTATCGAATCACAACATATGTTGCTCTAACCTTGATACACCTTGACAGGTGCTCTTATTTGGTTGAACAATGACTAATGTATTTAGGGGTGTAAACAAGTCCAGAGGCTCGAGAGATACTCGTTACCGACTCGGTTAAAAGCTCGAACGGACCGAGCTTTAATGAGCCCGAGCCTGTAATAGAGCTTGTTTAGCTATCGAGCCCCAGCTCGAGCCTGAAATACAAAGTTTTTTTAGGCTCACGAGCATAAACGAGCTCAAACAAAAAATTATTTATTTTATATATAAATTAATAATAATGATGATAACATTGGCGAGCCGAGTTTTGGCTCGTTTAAGCGATATTGAAGCGAGATCGAGCCGAGCTCGTGCTCAAATAAGTAGGCTCGAACCAAGCTGAGCTC
This sequence comes from Helianthus tuberosus, assembly GCA_030545235.1. Lineage (NCBI taxonomy): Eukaryota > Viridiplantae > Streptophyta > Magnoliopsida > Asterales > Asteraceae > Helianthus > Helianthus tuberosus. Next base: position 151,593,692 of record CM060407.1, on the reverse strand, counting down.
GAGCTTCATAAAAACATGACGAGCCTTTTACAACCATAAATATATTCCTTCCCTCTTTTTATGATTTTCCTTTTCACCCTTCTTCTTATAGAGTTAATTACCATTCGAGTTAGGGCTGTAAACGAACCGAACGAACACAAACGAGGCCTTGTTCGTGTTCGTTCGTTAAGGAAATAAATGTGTTCACGAACGGTTCATGAACACTTACCGAACGAGATTTTATGTTCATGTTCGTTCATTAAGGAAATTAGCGTGTTCACGAACACAAGCGAACACAAATTAATTTGTCGAACGCGATGAAGGATAAAGGTGGATGGCCCAGAGAGTAGCACTAGAACTTGAATCACTTATTGTGGAATGGAGGTAGATCATATTTGTCGATGTAAATAATGAGAAAAGAAAGGGAAATGGTGCATAAACAAGGTGAAAGAGGGTTTCCTAGTTTAATTGTTAAGGTAATAATATAAATAAAAGTTTAATAGTATAAAAAGTATAGATAAAATATATGAAAGTATAAAAATCTTAAATTAAAACACGAACATACGAACATAAACGAACGCAGATGAACGAATGTTCACGAACACCTTACCGAACGTTCACGAACACAATTGAACGAACGAGACCTTTGTTCATGTTCGTTCATTTAACTAATCGAACGGAATTTCTTGTTCATGTTCGTTCGTTTATTAAACGAACGAACATAAACAAACTTCCCGCCGAACGGTTCACGAACTGTTCGCTGAACGTTCGGTTCGTTTACAGCCCTAATTCGAGTCTCTGTGATTTGGCTATATAACTAGTTGAATTCAATCCTTAAAGTCTTCTGCGAGGAACTGGTGGTAAATAGAGAGTAAATTAGTAGTTTACTCTTTATATCTAAAATAACTTACAAAACATTAAAATAGAAAACGACTGGACACCTTTCAGATCAACACATAACAATAATAGTTAGAACAAACAAAATAAGTTGTTAAGTTCTACATGTGCATTTAGCACTTCAAAATGCATTAACCTGTGGAACCATTTATTTTCACTTTCAGTTCCTAGTAATTGTAATTGATTTTGTTTGACCTGTGGATATCTCCTGTGCAGACACATGAAGGATTCCATTAGCATCTATTTTGAAGCAAACCTCTAGTTGCGACTTCCCATCAATACCTAGTGTAAGGCCACAAAGGTCGAACTTGCCAAGTAATAAGTTGTCATTAAGTTTGTTGTGCTCTCCTTGATACACCGAGATAGTTACATACGTTAAGCCTTTGCGTGAATAAACTATCGTTTTCTTGCTTGCGGGTACGGACGTGTTTCTAGGAATAACTACAAGCATATGACTTTTTTCATGATCATCAACCACTTCGATTCCCAGTGATAGAGGAGTGACATCCTGTAGCACAGTGTCCCACACCACATTACCATTATTTCCACTTAACTTTGCAGCCAATATTGCAGCACCAAAAGCAACAGCTTCATCACCATTCATGCTTTTGCATACTGTCTTCCCATCGAAAAACTCCTCCACCAGTCGTTGTACCTTTGGAATCCTAGTGGACCCGCCAACAACCACCACCTCATCTACGTCCTTCTTCTTTATCTCCCCATCAAACAAACATTTTTCCACCAGTTGAATGCATTTCTCAAAATAACTTGAATTTAGTTCCTCGAACTTGGCTCGACTGATTTTAATGGAAAAGTCAATCCCCTCATACAAGCAGTCAATTTCAATTGGAGTAAAAGTAGCCGCCGACAAATCCCTCTTTGCTTTCTCACAAGCAACTTTCAACCTCCCCATTGCTCTTGGATTTCCACTTATATTCACTTGGTGTTTTCTCTCAAACTCTTTTATGCAGTAATTAACAAGTGTTGTATCAAAATCCTCACCACCTAAATGAGTGTCACCCCCGACCGCTTTCACATCAATCACTCCCGATTTACTGATTTTCAAAAGAGATACATCGAAGGTACCACCGCCCAAATCAAAGACCAAAACGTTTTTATCATTATGCCATGTTTGGTCAGCCATATGGTCCAAACCGTAAGCAATTGCAGCTGCAGTAGGCTCGTTTATCAATTGCATCACATTGAGGCCTGCAAGGGTTCCTGCTTCCTTTGTTGCCTCTCTTTGATTGTTATTAAAATAAGCAGGAACGGTGATGACAGCATCTGTTACCTCTCTTCCGATAAATGCTTCAGCAGACTCTTTCAACTTCTTGAGAACCATGGCAGATAATTCTTCAGGTGCATATTTCTTTTCTTCACCCTTCAACTCAACTACAACAGTTGGCTTCTCTACAGGCCCTTCAACGATCTTAAATGGCCACGACTCCATGTCCTTTTGCACTTGAGGATCATGGAATACGCTTCACATCTGTAATTTGAACAACTATGATTAGTAACAAAAATGTGCCCACCCAAAAATAATCCCAAACAATTGCATATGCACGGGTCCTCAAAATCTTTGATTGCAATTTAGTAATATAAACCATTAACAATAATCAAAGATTCTTATAAAAAAAACCTCAAATAAACTTTACAAAAATTAACCAAAAATCTTTTTAGAAGTAGCAGTTTCAGCCTTAAGGACCAGAATATATATTTTTTTCAAAAAAAAAAAAAAGACCGGGCCTATGGACAGGCTTGGTCCACTCCCACCTTCAGAAAATTATAGATTTCAGCCCAGTTCCATCTTTCAACCAGACCTGGGACTGGTTTTGCACCTCTTTTCAAAAAGAATAAAAGTTTGTAGGACAAGAAGTAAAAAAGACTTGCCAAACACAGTGTTGGTAGAGTTCCTTGCAATCTGGTTCTTTGCTCCCTCTCCTACCAATAAGTCGGTATCATTGAAAGCTACACAGGAGGGGGTGATATTGTTTCCCTGTTCATTAGGTATGACCTCCACTCGCTTTTTTCTGTCAAACCAGACAGCAGCACACGAGTATGTCGTTCCAAGATCAATACCAATCGCGGCTCCCTTAACTTTTTGAGACATTTTTGAACCTGAAAGGAAACTGATCGGGGGCAGTTGAGTTGAGACAAATCCAAAGTCCAAACAACAAACGAATATGATGGTGTTGAATATGTGTGAGAGTCATTCAAAACAAATGGACTTATATTCAAATATTGTTTTACTAAGCATTCAAACTTTAACATGAATATCTAAGATTTTCATTCAAAGATAAACTTAGCTATGACAAGGGTGTTGAACAAACATGGTCATAACTAGGGTTTCTAAACGGGTCGTCTTTGCGTGTTGGTGGTCCAACCCGGCCCGAACCTGAACACGACACGAATATTCGTGGGTTGACCCGAACACGACCCGTTTAACCCAATTATTTAATATTTTTCCGCATATTATTATTTTCAAAATAAGATTTTACATCAAAAAATACAAGTTTATATAAAACAATCACATTTTAATTACATAATCTTATGTCAATTTCTCTTTTAGTATAAGTATTTACATAAAATATCCATCTTAACTTATGACATAACTTATTACATAAAACACATTTTGACAAAAATTAAAATACAATATAAATCGGTTGTACGGGTCAACCCGTCAGAGCCGACACAAACCCAACCCGTTTAACTAAATGAGTTCGTGGGCTCATCTGACCCAAACCCGTTTAGACTAAACCTAAACCCACAAATTTCGTATTAGGTTCGTGTCGGGTAAAAACATCACACCCCTAGTCATAACTGATAAACTTAGCATTAAACCCTTAATTCAGTACATGATGTTCAAAATTCCATAAGTTCTAGACTAAAGCATTCAAAAAGGTTCACTGAGTACTAAATATATATATTTTTTATTACATATAAACACTTGAACCTTTTCGTGAAGATACATACACAATATGTATCAACAAACAATTACAAGTTAAACAAAAAATGAGGGTTTTTTTTTTTTTTTTTTTTTTTTTTTTTTTTTTTTTGTGGGCATAATTAAATAGTAATTAGTTTGTTGTGTTTTGAGTTACAATAAAGTGAAAGGGGGAGAAAGTTAACGAAATAACCATAAAAAAGCTCGTCCTCAACATTTTCTTCCTCACATTTTCCATGCCTTTACTCCCAACACACACACCAAAACAGAGGGAGTAGAATCAAAGGATATATATATATTTACCTGCTGAAAGCTGTAACAAAAACGAAAGTTGATCGATCTCAAACCTCTGATTTCTCACACTAAACTCCTCTGCCCTATTTGATCTTTGAAATTTGAATGAAGGTAACCCTACCGTACGTCTATCAACTTCAGACACCCCTTTCTTTCTTTTTCAGGTTTTCATCTTTTCCCATATATTATCATCATTATTTTCTGATCTCCCGCTTCTTTTTCTTGCACATTTATATCCATTTTTTTAACCTTTTCTTTTTTTTTTAAACGCAAATTATCTACGTCGACGCGTCGTACTTCCTCACTGGAAGTTCGGTCTCACTAAGACCAAGCGACCGTTCATTACAACAGAGGACCCACACCGGCACAAAGAGTGGTACGACGTTCAACGGGAGATAAACCCCACAAGTTCCCCCATCCAAAGTGCAATGTGTGGGACTTGAACCCGGGTGGTGGGGAAAAACGAGGATGTCTCAACTATGTTACCATAGCATTTGTTTAACTTCGTTTTTTTCTATCTGATTTGGTCATTTTAATTAGAGTAAAATGTCATTTTCATCCTTAAGGTTTAACCACTTTTGTAACGTTCGTTCAAATGTTTTTTTTTTTTTTACATTTGGAACCAAAACATTTGAAATCTTATCATTTTCATTCAGTTCGTTAACTTCTTACATTTTTCTCCGTTAAATGAGGGCATTTTCGTCTTTATAGACATTTTTCATTAAAATAAAAAACACTATAAGAAATAAAAATCCACATCTGTTGAATTTCTCTCCACCTAAACCCTTTATTTATCACAAAAATTTTCTAAAAAGACAAAAATACCCCTTACTTGACGTTAAAAAATGGATAGAGTTAATAAGTTGGGTGAAAATAACAAGATTTCAATCCTTTTTGATCCAGATACGGAAAAACAAACATTTAGACGAAAGTCACAAAAGTAGCCAAACCTTGGGGACGAAAATGTCATTTTACTCTTTCAACTGTTTTGCCCCAATAGTTTAAAAATGGTTTTTTCACTCCTTGTGGTTAGCAATTTTTTCCTAACCAACTCCCATACACTAACTCCATCCAAAATGTCAGTTAATTAGAAGGGTAATATGGTGCTTTTACATGTACATATTAAAATAACAAAAGATTGAGGTAGCGTTTGGTACGAAGGAATAGAAGGCGGAATGGAATGAATCATTCTATTGGAATGAAAAGAAACATGTTTGGTTGTAAGTGGTAATGGAGTGGAGCATTCCACAAGGAATGTAAACCTTCCAAATATATTAATTTTTATTCCTTGGTAAGGTGGTGTTTTTTTTTCATTCATTTAAGTAATGGAAAGATATATTATTATTATTATTATTATTATTATTATTATTTTTACCATTATTATTATTATTATTTTTTACCATTATTATTATTATTATTATTATTATTATTTTTATTATTATTATTATTATTATTATTATTATTGGTTTTAATAACTCACTCACGGGCGACACCACTACTGCCATAGCTGCCGCCGTGACTACCGTCACCACCGTCACCCACTTCCGCCGCCACCACCACCCACCTCCACCCTAGCTGTCTCCCGCCACCACCCACCTCCACCCCAGTCGTCACCCACCTCCGCCGCTACCAACCGTCACCCACCATCCACACCTCCGCCCCCACCGTCACTCGCCACCACCCACCCACCCCCGCCTTCGCCGCCAGCCGCCACCCATCTCCACCACCGACCACCACCGTCGCCGTCACCCACCACCGTCCCCGTCACCCACCACCATTGTCATCGCCACCACCTACCTCTGCCCCTGCCACCACCCACCGTCGCCACCCACTGCCGCCACCTCCGACCATCACTACCATTGCCACCTATCACCACCCACCACCATTGACTACCGTCATTCATCACCGATTTTATTCCTTTGTCTATTTTTTCCTACCAAAGAACACAAAGTAATGATTCATGTCATTCTCACATGGTAACCAAACAAGACATGGAATGGTAATGATCCATTCCATTACATCGTCCATTCCATTACCTCATACATTCCATTCACCCGTCAATTCCATTACGTCATACCAAACAGACCCTGAATTATTTTTATTAATTCATACCACCACCACACCTACAACCATCACACCACAAATACAATACAACGACAACCTTGTAGCCCTTGATCATCAAATTTTGCCGACAAAAGATTTTCTAACCTTAAGACCCCCTGTTATGGGGCTGCATATGGCGCCCAAAGCCAAACATAGCGCCGCATGGCGCCATGAACACCGGGACGGGGGACGGTATGAGGCAAAAAAAATTGGGGAGCGCTATAATTATCGCGGCGCCATGGGGGGAAGGTTTCAATGCTTGGACCAATCAAAAAAAGGTTAATGTTTTTATAATTATTTAATAAAAACGAAAATTAATAATTAGGTATTGATGGGTAGGGGCTTTATGACTACGGGCTTAAATGCATAACGCCCACCCGCACACGTGGCGCGCCACGTGTCGCATAACGCCCACAAAAGGGCGTTATGACTACGCATGGCCTAATGATAAGAGAGGATCTAGATGCAACAAATTCGGTTCAGAACCAGAACCAAAAACCTAAAGTCACAATCCTCGACGACCGTCGCCATTCAAATCCATCTCCCATTCTCCACCTCCGGGAAGTTTCAGATCCAACACAAACTGTACCAAAAAACCACTGTCGCTAACACGGCTTCTCTCGCCACCATACTGGCGAAGTCGGCGAAATGGCTTTGCTTTACGTCGGAGTTCCAACCTTCACCCAATCGGATCTTTAAAAAGTCTATTGCCACTAAATCTGGCTCTTGTCATAACCAGGGGCGATGCTTTGAAGGGGCCGGGAGGGGTGCCCAACCCCCCTAACTTTTCGGCCAGTAGTGTTATATATGTAGTTTTTGTATAGAAATTTTTGGGTATATACGTTTTCGACCCCCGGTTCTATAGAAATTTTTGGGTATATACATTTTCGACACCCTCGTAAAAAATTTCAAGCTTCGCCATTGGTCATAACTGATCAAGACAAAAAAAGAACATCCTGACTTGAAACGCCTTACCAAAATGTGACCGGAACCTTAGCCGTCGTCGATAGAGGCGATGGTTAGGAGTCTAAAACACCATTGTGGTTTTCTTCATGGCTTGAACAACCTTCCTCCTTGTCCTTTCGTCTCCAGGCAGTTATCGCGAAACCCAGACTCGTCATAACCTCTAATGTTCCTCGCAATATGATCGCACCCTTTTTGACCAAACTAATCACACCAGCATAATCCTCTTCTTCATATTAGTGGGTAGGGCGGTGGTAGCGTGGTGGTGGCAGTGGTGGTAGCGATGGCAGGCGATGCTAGGTGATAGTAAGGGTGTAAGGGGTGGAAGCGGTAAAGGGTGCGGTAATCCCCTTTACCACACGGGGAACGCCGCCGCCACCATTCTATTTACCGCGCAGCAACCAAATTTCGTTGATTCATCGTCGCGTCACATCCACTCGATAATTTGACCCGTTTGTGTCATGTTAAACGGCTTTATAGCCGTTACACTTTAAAAAAAATTGTTTTTCTGTTTAAAATTCTTTTATCCATCTCATTTTCACCCAATTCACATACTTACACTTAAATCTCAATTTTCTCATATACTATGGATAGACAATACAAGGGTGATGGCAAGAAAAAAGTTTTGGGTTCTGGTTCGAAGGCGATGGGGGCACGGCTCACAAAGTAGACGAGGCGGATCGAGTGGTTCAAATGTGTCATTTCAATCACAACTCGGTCATTCCCCACACTCTCAACCTCCATATTTTTATTCCCAAAATACACAACCGGGTTTTTACAACACCGAACCCCAACCCAATTTTCCACCATAATTATTTTCCCTCCGAGAAGGTCCCACGATTGTTGCACCCGGGCGATATGAATATCCTACGGATGCCCAAAACTCTTTTGACCCGTTTGCTTATCGGAGTCCACCGATTCAATCACCAAGAGATAATGTTGAACACATGCTTCTGATATACGATGATAATGAAGAAGAAGAATTTGTGCCCGAGACTTAAAACTTAGATGAAGACGAAAATGAAGAATATGTCAAAGAAGAAGAAGAAGAAGAACTTGAAGATGAAGAAGAAGCCGAAGATGAACCGAAACGAAAGAGGGTAAGGCAGATCGTCAAAATTGGACGAAGAAACAAGAAGAGGCGTTGGGGACGTGATGCGAGCTTGGTATAATTTTTAGTATATTTTTAAGCACTTTTACTCGTTTATCAAGCTTTTAATTTATAAAACACAATATAACACAATCACTCTCTACAACACGCTAGGGCAAGTGCACCCACTGTTGGCGTAGTGTAGTGATGGTAAGATACCGAGGTCGTCCAAGGACACGGGAGCTTTAAATATCGGAATATCGTCAACGTCTAATCTAATCAAATTTTTATGGAAAAGATGTTTAGTAAATAAAAATAAAGAAAGAAACTAAAATAATAAAAAGAAACAATAGACAAGATAGAATCACTTGGTTTCGACTCTTCTTTTACGTATCCTTTGATGATTTCCGCACTTTAGGTTTTTTAAGAGATTATCTTAGTTATAGTGGCATGTCCCTCTTTTGGAGGCAACGCTACCCTCGGCCATACTGGTTTGATTCAGCAGGGATACAGTCCCGCAAGGCTAGAATATTGAAAGATAATTAAGTAAGTTATTAATGCAAAATATGGCATGTCCCTCATTTGGAGGCAACGCTACCCTCAGCTATATTGGTCTGAGTCAGCTGGGATACAGTCCTGCAATGCCGGTTTAAACTTTTAATAGTAGTTTATTTATAAGGGATTCAAGTCGTTTTACTTCCCCCGATTTGATGATATCTTCCTCAAGAGAAGTCCTAATAAGCTTGAATCAAGTTCTCGCATGATCTATAAACTGAACGAGGCAAGAACTTTACCCAAAACACCCTTCTAACCCCCTTCCAGCCAGTTAACATGCTTTAATAGACCGTAAAGACATGAATGAGTGAATCAACAAAACATGAAGAGATGATAGAATAAAGTTCACTTTCAATATAAAAAACTAGTTATTAAAGTCATTAATACATACCCAATTAAAAGTTAACCAAAGCTTGGAAATCAAAAGTAATACATAAAAGATTTGTTTAACGAATCAACCACCTTCATTTAAACCCCAACCACTTAACCCTCTTATAAATACCAACTCTAACACCTTCCAAACACTTGCACCACCTCCAAATTACTTCCAAACTCTCTCAAATCTCCAATATTTTCAAATTTGGGCAAAAAGTTCAAGAACTAAAATTGGTAACTTTGGTGTTCCAACAACTCAAGACTCGTCAAACTCACTAAGTGGAAATTTGTTCGTAAACCATGAGTATACTTGACCCTTTTTACGCTTTAATGCACTTTTGGGTGTAACATGTTTCAACTATCAAAATTCACAATACACATGATCAAACATATTCAATCACTCAATCCGCCAAACATGTTATTTGTTATGCTTAGGTTGTTTATGCTAGAATGTCACACCCCGACCGCGTTAAAACAACGAAACCGTGGCGGAAACGTCGGGGAGTGGAGCAACAGAATTATTATTTCACAACCATGGATTCAAAAGTTTCGTTTTATTAAAGTATTAAACATTAAAGTTAAACAAACAAGTCAAACATAGTCTAGCATCGTTATTAAATCACTAAGGCCTCGTCCAGTCCTAAGTGAGCATGCATCCTATTCGCAATCGACATCATTCAACACCACCTGAAACATATGTAAAAATAAAGTCAGCAAAGAAATGCCGGCGAGCACATAGGTTTTGTGTGAGTGTCAGATTCATGGCTCGTTTATATGTTAAAATAACTCGTACAACTTCGTTATTTGATAGTAGAAAACCTTGTTTTGTAAAATGTTTGTATTATAAAGTGAATAACAAACTTAAAACAATTGGTTATAGTTTATAAAACCTTGATGCCATGAATCTTAACTCAAAACATTTGTTTATGTAAACCCAAATCGTAAATCGTTCTCGTAAAATAACTCGTATGGTTTATATCGTTTAGTAAACATCGTTGTGTGACATCGTTTAAAAATCGTTCGTCCAAGTGAACTAAATAACGCCACGGTATGTAATATGATAAAAGCACTTATATATAAGAAGTACCAGCGACGTATCTAGCATGCTTTTATCACATTACACCCGTCCCTTTATCTAATCACATACCAAAAACCCATCGTTTAAATCGTTTAACTCGTTCTGGTTATATACCATCGTTCATTTGTTTAAATCGTTCATAATCGTTCAATCGTTCAAAATCGTTCAGTCGTTCAAAATCGTTCAATCGTTCAAATCGTTCTCGTTTTAATTGTGAAAACTAACTTTTGGTTATGTCGCTTATAACATTCAAACCTCCGTAACTCATCCATCGTTCAACTTGTATTAACAACCCACCAAAGGGTAAGTTAACAATTAACAGGTTCAGTCGTTACCCACATAACCCCCACACATAACCATGGGTGCAGTCCGATAACGGGATTTGTCAGATCCTATGGTACCATAACCTAATACTGGTCGGCTTGGCCAAAGCTAATGAATGTTATTCGTTATGTAAATACGTCCAACAAGTTCGTTCACATTATCGAAATCGTTTATGTTTAATATAAACCATAGTATTTGTTTTTGAAATCGTCGTTTGAAAACATCGAAATCGTTTAACACATATGAATCACCCCAAAACAATTGAAAACAGTAAAATAGGGGAACTATGTACTCACATTGATTTGGAAAGTATCCTCGATCTAATGAACTTAACGAAGCTCAGGCAAACCAAGGAAATCAAGTAGTACCTAGTAATCGGATCGCTAGTTAATAAATAAACGCCTAAATCGGGAGATCGGATAGAATGAGGTCTCGTAAACCAAATGAGTATTGGAACTCATGTGATATGGTTTAACAAAGCCTACATTCTAAATCGGAACCTATCCTAAGTGCTTACGACCCGTTACGACCCATTGTTCGAGACGCCTAACTAGTCCTATGACAAGTATTATATGCCCTAACATGTTTAAATATGTTGCATAATCAGTTTAAGTGACAAAAATTAAGTAACATATGCTTAAATACCAATTATGCATGAAAAGGGCATTTTGGTCATTTTCCTAAGGCATATAAACTACCTATCATACCACTAATTAAACTTAGTGACCATAAGGTATAACCTCGGAAGGTTATTCCCTATACAACTATGGTCACTAAACATGCTTGGTCGGATCCTAATGATCGACCAAACGGGTCGAGTTCGAAAGTCTAAGCGGTGGTTTAGACCGCTTGACTTACGACTCTAAATAAGCCATAGACTAAAAGTGACGAGTTAAACATGTTAAAACATGTTTAACTTAGTTAGAAAACAGGTTTGATATCAAAACAAAGTGTTTTGATACCCGAAAATAGCTTCGATGCAAAATACGCATAAACACGTATTTTGACCGAAACTTTGACTCGTCACTTCGACTAATCGACGTGGTAATCAGTAGGTATAGTCACAAGGGGCTATAACCATCGTGATTACGCTCATGTTGCAAAGTTCGAACGAACTTTGTGTTGACCAACTTGTGGTCAAAGCAGAAAGTCAAACACTGTTTGACTTTCATGCTTGAAATACATAAAAAGCATGAAAGAAACTTACAAAGGGTCCAAGCAAAGAAGATTTTGATCCAAAATACTCAGGTATGAAGTTTTGAACTTCAACTTAGAGCAAATTCAGACCAAAGTGTGAGAAATGAGTGAAATCAAGTGGGTATTTATAGATTTTCAAGAACTGTTAGGATCGTTTCTCGTAATTTGAGCTTCAATCTGAACCATCCAAGTGTTACCCACTGATTTACAATACTAGGGGTGTCCAAAACCAGCTCAAGGTTTGATTAAACCATGTCCAAAAACCAGAAAACCAGCTGCTGTTGCTGAAAAACTGATTTGCTGATCTGGGCATCAGTCATGCCCCGCGTAAGATGAGGTGTCATCTTACGCGGCCCGCGAGGGACATGTTTGGCAAAATGGCAGAAATGGTCCCTGCATGTTAAAAACTCAGTTTTTGACACGTTTAAGCCCCGTTAACCCCATTTCAAGGCTCCACAATGAAGTTAAAGCATAGGGAACATGAAATGTACTTGAAAACATCTCAGATGTCGGTTCGTTTGGTCGTACGGTCGTGTTATTCGGTTAATTACGACAAAAACTCGAACGGACGCAAAAACGATCCAAATTACACGACGAATGGTATTTTTGCATTCCAATCACTAGAATAAAATATTTTAATGATTACAAAAATTTTTGGATGTCCGGATATGTTCAGAACGTAAGATATGCGCGAAAATGCAAACTTATGCACTTTTTGACGCTTTTAGTCCCTGTTTAATCAAAAAGTTTATTTTCGCATACCGAACCCCTCAAAGCCTATTTCTAAGCTATGTAAAGGATATTTAGGGTATGTTTAACTTATGATCAAGTTCTGGAATGTTCGTTTCCAAACGAATCGGCATAGTTTTGCAGTTTGACACAAATAGTCCCTGCGATCGAATAAACTTGTTTTCGACACACCAACCCATCCAAAACTTATTTCTAAGTTATGTAAAGGTTATTTAAGGTATGTTAAGCCTATGTCACTATTCCGGAGTGTTTGTCGCATTAAACTGATTACGTTTACGCACCAGTTTGCGTATAACCTTCCAAAAAGCGATTTAAAGCTTGAAATCGAACTCGAATCAAATCGTAAAATCATCAAACACAAATACACACATATATACACCAAAACACATCATTTTATTGATAATTAACATTTTTTTACATCGTACATTGTTTACAGAACACATTTGTCACATAGAATTCTTTCATGCACTCTATTTGTCATTAACTTAGCTAGCCCACCTTAACAATTATAGCGCTATAGGAGTAGCACACCACCCGACGGGGTATTGTTAAGTCAACATACTTTACGGTCTCGATTACTTCGGTGTCGAAGGATGCACATTATACTTTACGGTCTCGTTCACTTCGGTGACGAGGGATGCACATTATTCTTGTGGACACTCGGGTTTGGCCTATAGTTATGCATGCTAGCTACAACTTTGTATATAAATTGCCATGTTGGATTTGAGAAAATCTTTTATACTTATATGCTAGTATCCCAAAACTTGTATACTCGCTAATACTTTTGTATTGAACTATACTTTAAAACATGTTGCAGGATTATGATGATGATGATGATGATGATGATGATGATGATGATGATGATGATGCATGGAACTTAGTAGGATGCCTAGAAACACATTTTAAACTTTAAATACTTGTTGTAATGTAATTCATTTTGTTTCAACTTGTTGTATTCAATTTCAAACAATGTAATTTTGATTCTTGTAGCAATGAAATGAAATTTATTATTAAATACTTGTCACAATTTGGTGTTATGAAGTCTCGAGCAATCTCATTTTCATCTCACTCCGATGTTTCTGCCATTGGTTGAGGTTTGACAGATTGGTATTAGAGCCAGGTTTCGATCCTGGGACCTGTGGGTTATTGTCACACCCCAACCGATGGCGGAATCATCGGGGCATGGCACTGAGCGAAACAGATTGTCCAGAAGTTTCCATAACAATTATCATTACTATTCAATTTAAAATAACATGTCCCATACCATGTCTCAAACAGTAAACAAATTTATTACATATAAAATCTAGGCAAATAATTTTGTTCCGACAACTCAGATTTGAATAGAGCAATTGTTTATCTGCTTCTAGAGACCCTTGATTCATTTACTACAGACAACTATTGTTGGGCTCTAAAGCTTTATTCTAGCTTCGATTTCCTACCAGATGTGCATCCTAAGCACCTGTCACATACGTTAAAATACAGTCAATACATAAAATGTAAAGGTGAGCATACAAGTTTGATAATAGCATATAGAGTTCGAATTGGTTTACGCATAATCAGCACGTACACATAGTGAAATGAAGCACGTTAGTTATCAACATAGATCCATCGATACCAATGACTGCGGGTTGACTGCCCGAGGCAGTTCGCAATACATGATTACCACCGTAATCCATGCAAGTAATTGTCCTTAACAACCCCCGCGAACGGGTGCTGAGTCCAAACTATAGTACTATCGTTGCTAAGGCAGGTAGACAGCATTCCATGTGTAAACATAACAAACAAGCATTCATAAGCCACGTATAACATGCATGGACGGTTAGCGTTCAAATAGTATTGAGTAGTGTGTCGATTGTGATTTGAATATTCGTAACGTATGTAACACCCAAAAGTGCGTAAAGCAAAAAGGGATCTAGTATACTCACAGCGGTTGATGGATTGAAGGGAGCGCTTAGCGAGTAAGGTTAGCCTGAATAGTTTGATAGCATAACGATAAGTGACGGGTAAAATGATACAAAGTGTGAATGGGTCGGATAGTGGTTCGGTCGGATGGTGATCCGATCGGACAGCAATTCGTGCGGATAACAATCCGTTCGGATGGTCATCCGGTCGGACGGTAGTCCGGTTGGATGACTACTCGAGTGGATTGTTTCTTCCTATAAGAAAGATGTGTTTGTGTATGATGGCTTGACTTTTGAAGTTTTTGTTGTAGCATTTGAAAACATTGAAGTATCTCTATCCTTCAAGTCGGTTGATCGGACGGTCAATCGTGCGGGCAACAATCCGTTCGGATTGTCATCCGGTCGGACGGTAGTCCGGTCGGACGGCGACCTTAGTGATGAGGTTACTTAGTGGGAATAGTTCATAGCAGAAGAGTCACTCGGTCGGATGTCCATTCGACCGGGTGGTAACTCTGTTAATGAACATGTCGAAAATTGTTTAAGTCTTTAAAGTCCTAGTATCTCATGATCCGAAGAGTAATCCGGTCGGATGGTAATCCGAGCAGATAGCGATTCGTTCAAATTCAGACTTCAGATAAGGTTGTTTAAGTGTGGGACCCAAGGTGTTATTCGTTCGGACAGCAATCCGTTCGGGTGGCTTATCCGGTCGGACAGTAGTCCGGTCGGACGACTTTCCGTTCTGGTTGCTCCGGCCGTCTTACACTTGGTCGTTTTGTTTGTTTGTAGTTTTATCGAGATGTTTTGACAATGTGTTAGCCAATAGGACTCCATTTTGATCCGCGTGACCAAACCGACCAGGAATCACCCTAGTTTGGCCGGTTATCGGCTCAAGACGGTTGTTCTTGTTTAACCCGAAATCGGTGGTCTCGTGAGTAGAATCCAGATCTTGGACTAGTACAACACTATGAGTGAGTAGGAGACTAGAACAAGGTCCGATTCTATTGGTTTTGAGTGTATTGAGTGTAAAAGAGTTGAAAGAAAGTTAGAAACCATCTTTCAATCCTTTTTCACCATGGTTATGTTGAGATCTCTACAAGATCTTTGTGTATTTGTGTGGAAATCGGTTAGATCTAGGTTGTTCTTGGTGGATTGAAGTCAAAACATGAGGTTCTTCAAGAACACATGATGACGTCATCCTAGAACACCCGAAATCTAGTGATTTCACGGTTAAAAGTTAAGATCTAAAAGATAGAAAGGTGTAGGAGTGCGTGTAGATCAAGAAAGTACAAGGTTTAGGAAGAGTTCTTACCGGAATCGAGAGAAATCGAAGAAAAGGTGAGCTGAGCGTGCTGTTCGGACAGAGGTTTCCAAAAGTAGAAAAGTTTGAGAGTGACATGGGTATTTATAGGATTCCAAAAGGGGAAAGTGCTGTCTGGTTGGATGGCACACCGCCCGGATGACTATCCGATCGGATGGCTATCCGGTCGGATGGCACTTGGTTCAAGTGTTTGACGCGACGATTCTTGATGTTTCGATTTCGATTGCGATTGTTCATCGTTCGCTATAGAGTTTCCTATTCAAATTACTTTTAATCCCAATCACTCATATTGAGCACTGTCCCTTCTCCACTAATTGTCATGGTTCGATTGTGATTCGAGTTCGAGTTTGATTTCGAGTTTCGATTGAGTTCGATTGATTACCACAACATAACATAAATAAACATGCACAAGTAACACATAAGGCACACACACACGTATAACAATATTCCAAATGCGTATTTCGAGTTGCGATTCGATTCGATTCGATGTCTATTAGCATAGTTTGATTATCGATTCGTTAACTTTATCGCATTGTTACTTCCTACAGTTCACAGTCGTAGGTCGATTGAATAGCGATTAACATACGTCGATTTATTGTAATTATAGACACTTACTCCACATAATAGCTAAAATAAAAGAAATCTTTTATTAGTCAGTTGCGCGAAATCGGTCGTTGACTTTGACCTTGACTTTGACTTTGACTTCCCAAAAACACGGGGTGTTACAGTTATGGGCCCACTTGGTATCAGAGCCATAACTATAGGGAATTAG
Source organism: Helianthus tuberosus (assembly GCA_030545235.1). Classification (NCBI taxonomy): domain Eukaryota; kingdom Viridiplantae; phylum Streptophyta; class Magnoliopsida; order Asterales; family Asteraceae; genus Helianthus; species Helianthus tuberosus. Next base: position 151,577,152 of record CM060407.1, on the reverse strand, counting down.
GAAAATTGCCATACTTTTGACATAGTCTATAGTTAAGCACCATACTCGACCATACTTGATTTATGTGCTAAATTCTTGAACTTCTTTTATGTGTTCGTTTTTATTTTCCATTTCAAAACATATGCCTTTTCCTAAGGCAATTTTACACGATTATGTGAAAACACGAAAACACTCATATTATACAAACGAGAAGACTTCACCAAAATAGGCGTGAAACCCACAATTTGGTGAACGACTCTCAATCCGCTTACTCGTTTTTGCACAAAATTCGCCATTAAGTTAGGAGTGAAATCCTCACCTTGATGGAGAATTTCCATTTTAAATCTAGTGGACCCTCGCCAACGTGTCGGAATTAACTTTCTTAACCCGATGAGTACTAACCACACTTGGGGTATGATGTTGTTAAGTTAGGGGTGAAACCTGCGTCTTGTCAACTAGTCCCACTCCTCGATTTTCAAACTTCGGCCAAGTCTCGAACTTTCGATTGATTAGGGACATGTAGTAATCGGAAGGATGAATACCGTTAATGTGGTACCCACGGAAAATCCACAGTCATCCTGAGTTAACGTCTTGCGGTTTTGGGTTTGCTTATCAAATTTCGGGACGAAATTTCTTTCAAGTGGGGATGATGTGACAACCCGAGTTTTCAAGGTCCTGTTACCCGTTTCGCAAAGTGTTTCCATAATCCGCTTGCATTGTAACTTGTTCATGTCTGGTATATGTTTGGTGTATTACATTATAGTTTGGTGAATAAGAAACTTATGAACTAAACTGTTTGAGTTATAAACTGTACACATGTGTTCTCATCCTTATGACTACGGAACATCACCCACTCGACGAAACCTAGGGGTTTCGCCATGCACATCACGATGAAATATATGTGTTTCGTCGGCCCGGATCCATTCAAAGCCCAGTAAGGGCCCAACACTTTTACACGCATATATAACGAAGTAGGGTGTTTCATTCGGTAACGTAACTGACATCTTGAAACCCTAGAACCCTCCCTTCTGTGTGACGGCAACCTTGAGTCCTCGAAGCCCTCTTTATCGATCAATTTATTGTTCCTTCCATCTCGGTTAGAGTTTATCCATTATGATTTTGATAATAGTCAATCTATGTGATGATCAGTTATGCTTGTGTATGATGTGAAAATTAGGGTTTCATGATTATGATCATATGTTTAGAATATGTGGTTGAATTGGTATGTAACTCTGATGTACTTAATGATTAGGATTTATGTTAGGATTGACTGAGCATGACGAATACGTTAGGTGATGAAACTGATTTTGTGATGTTGATCGCATGGATGCTTCGAGTGTTGAGATCTGTTAGGGTTGATTGGATTGTATTGTTCATCTAATTGGTAATTAGGGTTGTGAGAAAGTAAATGATTTCTGGACTAATTGCGCTGTTTGATCTATATTGAACACGAAACTGTTAATGATTCTGTTTGCGAGAAATCAGGGGATAGTGATTGAAACACAATGATTGAAACTTGCGTAACTGATGCTATGTGATCTCGACGAAACATAGAATGTTTCGCCATAAGCTGATCTTGACGAAAGTTAGGGCCTTTCGTCACACTCATCATGTCGACGAAACTCACTAGACTTTTGCCACTCACCAAGTCGACGAAACACTAAGGTGTTTCGTCGTTTGAAGTTTCGTCGCTTAAGTGGTTGGCTCACAATAGAGTGTAGTGATCATGTACAAGAAACTTGAATGATTGTTACCTGCTTATTAATGATGTTAATCATGAATGAGGAAACATGTATTTGCATATGAAACATACATATGATCTGTGAACTTGATTGAGTTATATAACTGCTATGTGTTACTCGGAAACTGATGTTTGAATACACATCATGACTATAATTTATACGTGAACATTGAGAATGTGAAACTAATTATGCGTACATGAATATCATAGGCTGTGACTGTTTAAGTGTGAACAAGTAATTAATCAAACCGAGCAAACCAAGGTGAGTTCCCTGGTCTTTTTCCAAGCATGCATCCCGGGGAGGGATATCGGGTAACGTTCCGGGGAGGAATGTCAATTTTTTTTGGGATGTTTGTTATTACACTCATTTCTATCATATAAGACCCCTTACATCTACCGATTAGTTGCCGGGGAGGCAACGAGGTTATTAGTTGATAGCTCTATTAGGTTTGGCACCCTCACACCGTACCGGGGAGGACGGGCGTGAACTAATTACCTTAACCACCTAACCGATGCTTTGATAGAGGCATTGGGGTTGGGAAAATACATCCTGTAGCCATCTGCGGTAATCGAGTTAATAACAACATCAAATCAAATCGTTGCACTGTTTTATACTCATATCTGGTAACTAAACGCGTTAACAAAACTTTGAACTCACCAGCGTCGTCTGACACACTTGTCTGCGTGCTTGCAGGTCGTTAGATTCTTGATTATAGACTTGCTATCTGGGAGCACTGGATTGGTCATGGATTGAGACTCTTGGATACTTGTTACATTGGTTCTTGAACACTTGTTTTGAATCAATTGATTAACTATTACTATATGCTTCCGCTGAACGTTTACTTTGGTTATTACTTATGACTTGGATTTATATTTTGAAATGAATGGAATGTTTTATTTAAATAGTATGCGTAGTTCAATGTGATTGGTGGCTTGGATCCTGGTACGTCACACGCCTAGCGGGGGTTACCGCATGTGGTATTTTGGGGGTGTGACAGTTTGGTATCAGAGCCACTGGTTATAGTGAACTAGGTTTTAAAACGTTTTTATAAAACCAGACTATAACCGAACAACTTCGAAAATCGACCATGACACTCAGCTCCAGATTGCAAGGTTCGTCCTCTGTTTACTTTATGCATTACTTGTTTAGTAGTCACACGCATGACTTGCATGAAACAACATATTTGATACATCGATGTGATTACTTGTGCTGCATGTTTTAGTGGAGCTAGATAGTGTGGCACTACTCTTCGACTTTTGTGATTATCGATCTTGTAATGTTCTTCGTTTCATTATTTGAATGTGGGGGAAACTTTTAGCGTAAGTTAAGAGGCACTGAGATAAGCATGCAAATTGCCTTATTATTATGGGTGCACACATAATAATAACGTGAGATGCATGTAAGTCTCAGTGAGGCTTAACGAGTGTGAGAAGGGTTCTGCCCTATTGTGTGCAAACTTGGTAGTTGTAGATTTCAACGTGAGACTTGACTCTTACCTCATCTCGACTCTTAAATTTGTTCCCTCTCCTTATATAGAATCATGAGTGGACGAGGTCATGGACATGGTCACATTGCGATGACCTAGGCTGAGCTGACAAACTTAATCAACACACGTGTGGCTGAGGCTTTGGCAGCCAGCGCATCAGAACAACTCTTACCCCTGTGTTGTATTTTCTTTTGTCCACTAGGTCAGCCAGCGCATCAGAACAATCCGCCTGCCTGCACATTCAAGACATTCATGGATTGTAAGCCACAGACGTTTAGTAGGACTGAAGGGGCTGTGGGGTTACTGCGTTGGTTTGAGAAGGCTGAATCAGTGTTTGCTATGTGTAACTGTCCCGTGGGGGACCGGGTGAAGTATGCCACTGGCACTTTGGAGGATGATGGCTTAACTTGGTGGAATGCCCAGGTGCAAATGTCGGGCATCGAGATGGCTAACGCCATGACTTGGGATGATTTTAAGGAGTTAATGCGAGAAGAGTACTGTCCACGTGATGAGATTTAGAAGCTCGAGAACAAGTTCTACGATTTGAAGATGGAAGGATCCGAGATCGAGGCTTACACGAAACGATCTCATGAACTAGCAATTTTGTGCCCTAACCTGTCTCGACCTCCACATCGAGGAATTGAGTTGTATCTTAAGGGCCTAGCATCAGCTGTAAAGGGTTATGTCGCTGCTGCAAACCTCGACAATCTGCCCCAGATCATCCGTTTGGCACATAAGATTACTGACCAAGAGGTCGAGCGTGGCTCATTGCCGCCTCGTAAATCTGCTACTACTTCTACTGCTACCGCTACCACACCTGCTAGTGATAACAAGCGAAAATGGAACGATGCTGACAAGGCAACCAGTGCCAGTCAATCTCAGAAAAGGCCTCACAACAGCAATAACTGTAGTTTCAGTCAGTCGTCCTCAGTTAACCAAGGCCAGGGCAGCAATCAGAATCAGGGCTCTTATGTTGGGAAGAAGCCACAGTGCAACAAGTGTGGTTATCATCACTATGGACAGTGTGTCCGGACTTGCCAGAGGTGCGAGAAGGTGGGCCATGAGGCCAAAGACAGTAGAGCCCCGCAGCCAAAGCAGCAGCAGCAGCAAAATAAGCAGCATCAGCGACAGCAAAGGCAACAACCCCATCAGAACCAGGGCTTTAAGAAGGGGTGTTTCCAGTGTGGGGATGAGGGCCACATCAAGCGGGATTGCCCTCAGCTGAATCATAATGTTAACGACAACAACAACCGCCAGAACAACAACGACAATGCTGGGAACAACAACAACGGTAACAATGGGGGAAATGGTGCTCGTGGAAGGGTATTCACGATCGGTGCTGGTGATGCTAGGAACGACGGCAATGTCGTGACTGGTACATTTTCTGTGAACAATCTTATTGCTTCTGTGTTATTTGATTCCGGTGCCGATTGGAGTTATGTGTCTCTAGAGTTTAGTCAGTAATTAGGGTTAACTCCAACACCTTTAGAGGTTAAGCATGTAGTAGAATTAGCCGATGGCAAAACGATTGAAGCTTCGCATGTCCTATTTGGGTGTAAACTAGATCTTGTGGGTCAAGTGTTTGATATTGACCTCCTTCCTGTTACCCTCGGTAGTTTTGATATAGTGGTTGGTATGGATTGGCTGTCTAAACACCAAGCTGAGATTCTGTGTAAGGAGAAGATTGTACGTATTCCTCTCCCTAGTGGAGAGTCATTATCGGTTCAGGGGCATCGGAGTGGTGCGATGGTTGGTATCATCTCAGCTATGCAAGCACAGAAATGTCTACGAAAGGGGTATCCTGCTATTCTAGCACTTGTTACTGATACTCCGTCAGGGGAAAGAAAGATCGAGGATCTGCCAATTGTACGCGAATTTACCGATGTGTTTCCTGAGGAACTCCCTGGTTTACCTCCTCACCGTCAAGTGGAATTTCAGATTTATCTTGCACCAGGAGCAGCCCCGATAGCTCGTGCTCCTTATCGTTTAGCACCTGGAGAGTTACAGAAGTTGTCTAATTAACTACAAGAGTTATTGGATAAAGGCTTTATTCGACCCAGTTCTTCGCCTTGGGGAGCCCTAGTTTTGTTTGTGAAGAAGAAGGACGGGTCCTTCCCTATGTGTATTGATTATCGGGAACTCAACAAGGTTACAGTCAAGAACCGTTATCCATTGCCATGCATCGACGACTTGTTTGACCAGTTGCAAGGGTCAAGTTTTTATTCGAAGATCGACTTAAGATCGGGCTATCACCAGATGAGAGTCCGAGAGGAGGATGTTCCTAAAACGGCTTTTCGAACGCGTTATGGGCACTATGAGTTTTTAGTTATGCCGTTTGGATTGACGAACGCGCCAGCAGTCTTCATGGATCTCATGAACCGTGTATGCAAACCGTATCTCGACGACTTCGTTATCGTGTTTATCGACGACATTCTGATCTATTCGAAGAGCAAGGAAGAACACGAGCGGCACCTACGTCTTATTTTGGAGCTTCTGAGGAAGGAGCAGCTCCACGCGAAATTCTCAAAGTGTGACTTCTGGATTCGAGAGGTACACTTCCTTGGGCACATAGTGAATGAATCAGGAATACACGTGGATCCTGCTAAGGTTGACGTTATCAAGAGTTGGACGGCACCAAAGAATCCTTCGGAGGTGCGACAATTTCTGGGTCTCGCTGGGTATTATCGAAGATTTATCAAGGATTTCTCGAAGATCGCTCAACCTCTTACTTCATTGACACAGAAAGGCGTTGTATACTCATGGGGAACGAAAAAAGAAGAGGCTTTCCAGTTGTTAAAACAGAAACTCTGCAGTGCACCGATCTTGTCTCTACCTGAAGGTACAGAAGACTTTGTAGTATACTGTGATGCTTCCATACAGGGTCTTGGTTGCGTGCTGATGCAACGCAACAATGTGATAGCTTACGCCTCTCGACAGTTGCAGGTTCACGAGAGGAATTATACGACACACGACTTGGAGTTGGGAGCTGTAGTATTTGCGCGGCATTACCTGTACGGTACTAAATGCACTATTTATACCGACCACAGGAGCCTTCAGCATATTTTCGACCAGAAGGATTTAAATATGCGACAGCGTCGCTGGGTAGAACTTTTAAACGATTATGACTGTGCAATCAAGTATCATCCGAGTAAGGCCAACGTGGTAGCTGACGCTCTCAGTCGAAAGGAATCGAAACCCAAACGTGTTCGCGCTTTGCAGCTCACCATTCATTCTAACCTACCTGACCAGATCCGTTCTGCACAAGCTGAAGCGTTGAAGGAGGAAAACATCGAAGCAGAATACTTAAGGGGTATGGAGAAACGACTCGAGAAGAGATCAGATGGCATTTACTATTTTATGGAGCAGATATGGATTCCGTTGTTTGGTAACCTTAGAGAACTTGTGATGGACGAAGCGCACAAGTCTCGATACTCTGTTCACCCAGGTTCGGATAAGATGTATCAGGACCTCAAAGTCATGTATTGGTGGCCGAAGATGAAAGCTTACATCGCAAATTGTGTGAGTAAATGTTTAACCTGCTCGAAAGTTAAAGTGGAATACCAGAAACCGTCCGGATTGCTGCAACAACCAGAAATACCTAAGTGGAAATGGGAGCAAATCTCAATGGATTTTGTCACTGGACTACCGAGAACTCAAAACGGGAATGACACAATTTGGGTGATCGTTGATCGCCTCACGAAGTCAGCGCACTTTCTAGCGATCAAGGAAACGGATAAGTTCTCACAACTAGCTGCTGTCTATCTTAAAGAGGTGGTTTCTAGGCATAGGGTGCCGACATCTATTATTTCTGACCGTGACCCGCGTTTCATTTCAGATTTGTGGTAGTCGATGCACAAATCATTCGGCTCGCGTCTCGATATGAGCACTGCTTATCACCCCCAGAAGGATGGTGAAAGTGAGCGAACCATCCAGACACTTGAAGATATGTTATGAGCATGCGTGATTGATTTTGGCAAGGGTTGGGAGAAATACTTGCCGCTGATAGAATTCTCTTACAACAACAGTTACCCCAGCATTCAGGCAGCTCCATTCGAAGCATTGTACAGACGAAAATTTCGTTCACCTCTCTGTTGGGCTGAGGTGGGTGATAGCCAGGTTACAGGCCCAGAACTTGTACTCGAAACCTCCGAGAAAATTGTGCAGATCAGGAATCGTATGGCGGCAGCACACGACCGCCAGAAAAGCTACGCTGATAAGCGTAGGAAACCTTTGGAGTTCGCAGTTAATGATCGTGTTATGTTGAAGGTCTCACCCTGGAAGGATGTGGTGCGTTTTGGGAAACGCGGCAAGCTTAACCCACGTTATGTTGGGCCATTCAAAATTCTGGAACGTATTGGTAAGGTGGCCTACAAGTTAGAGTTACCTGCTGAGTTGGGTAACGTTCATGATGTTTTCCACGTGTCGCAACTAAAGAAGTGTTTATCTGACGAGACACTCGTGGTACCGTTTCAAGAATTAAAGATTGATGACAAGTTGCAGTTTGTCGAAGAACCAATTGAAATTATGGACCGGGAAGTCAAGGTTCATAAGCACAGCCGCATTCCGATCGTGAGAGTTCATTGGAACTCAAGACGTGGACCGGAGTTCACGTGGGAACGCGAGGATCAGATGAAGCTCAAGTACCCACATTTATTCCCAGATGACAAGTCTAAGTCTGACAAACCTAAGTCTGGCACAACTAGTGAATTTTGGGACGAAATTCCCATTCAAGTTAGGGATGATGTGGTACCCGCGGAAAATCCACAGTCATCTTGAGTTAACGTCTTGCGGTTTTGGGTTTGCTTATCAAATTTCGGGACGAAATTTCTTGCAAGTTGGGGATGATGTGACAACCCGAGTTTTCAAGGTCCTGTTACCCGTTTCACAAAGTGTTTCCATAATCCGCTTGCATTGTAACTTATTCATGTCTGGTATATGTTTGGTGTATTACATTATAGTTTGGTAAATTAGAAACTTATGAATTTAACTGTTTGAGTTATAAACTGTACACATGTGTTCTCATCCTTATGACTACGGAACAACACCCACTCGACAAAACCTAGGTCGACGAAACCTAGGGGGTTTCGCCATGCACATCACGACGAAACATATGTGTTTCGTCAGCCCGGATCCATTCAAAGCCCAGTAAGGGCCCAACAATTTTACACACATATATAACGAAGTAGGGTGTTTCATTCAGTAACGTAACTGACATCTTGCAACCCTAGAACCCTCCCTTCTGTGTGACGACAACCATGAGTCCTTGAAGCCCTCTTTATCGATCAATTTATTGTTCCTTCTATCTCGGTTAGTGTTTAACCATTAAGATTTTGATAATAGTCAATCTATGTGATGATCAGTTATGCTTGTGTATGGTGTGTAAATTAGGGTTTCATGATTATGATTGTAACGCCTCGTATTTTCGTATTTTTATTTTTTTAGAAAATTTAAGTTCGTTTTCTATTTTTAGAAAATCAGGTCGAAAAACGAAAGATAAAAAAATGTCAAACGACGCGTTTTTATGCGATGTTACCGTAAGCGACGAACAAGCGCGTCAAACGCGACTACTGGCATTGTTTTACGTCTTATCATTTTAAAACAACAATTTTCAACATTTTACGACATTTAGGTTTTGAAAACGGTTTGGTAAGTGCGATCGGGCCACTTAAACTCGGGGATTGGGCTTGTGGGCCTTAGACCCAAGCCCAAAGCCCACTATAGTAAACCTAACTAAATATAAGAGAAACTAAACCCTAAATTCATTTCCCTTTTCACATAACCAGCCGCACACACAACTTTTCCCTCTCTTTTGTTCTGTCTACACCTTATCCAACCACACCCTCACAAACAAAAACACTGCCTTCATCTCCTACACATGGAAGAGAAACCCTAAACCTCAAATGCACAGCCGACACCCTCCCCTGATGTCTCTCTCTCTCTCTCTCTCGCGACACCTAGTCTGGCGACGGAGCCGGAGGCGCCAACCAGTGCCACATAAGAAACCCGATGAAACACTTATACACCCCCTGATTCCCGACTATTTCGTCACAGCAGGTCACCGGAGTTAACCTCCGGCTGTTTACCGGCGTCTCCCTGTTCTCCGATAAGCACCCCCTCCTACTTCATCCCTATAACACCCACACCCACATTCTTGTTCCTTCGTTGTCCGATGACATGATCAACCGAGAAGGAGGAGTGAGGTGAGAGTGAAACAGAGGGAGCGGCAGAGATAGGCAGCGCTCAGCGGCGGCAGTGGTGGATTTCGACAGGTTTCCGACGACGGCGAGGGAGTGGTTGCCTTGGTTTGGTTCGGGCGGGTCAACTGGGCCAGATTCATTCTGGCTCGGGCTACGGTTCACTCGGATTCCAGGTTCGGTTTGACAAGGAGACAAAGTGGTGACTTAGTTCTGTTATGATTCGGGTTACAGACTCCGGTTCGGCTCAGTTTTGGGTTCGGGTTATGTCTCGGCTCAGATTCGTGTTCGGGTCAAGCAGTTAAACACTGGTCAACTTCAGTCGAACCAAGTCAACAGTAGGTCGGTTCAGCTTGGGTTCCGTCAACTGTGGTCAACCAGTCAACGCGGGTCAACACGACCCAGTTTAGTCATCGATACGACGCAAGGCTCGGTAAAAGTGTCATAACTCGATTTATATTTATTTACTTATATAATGTTTTAAAACGCGAACTCGAACTCGGACCGGCACGACTAATAAATCTAGTGACTTGTGTTTTTCTTGCTGAAAATAATAGTAATAATAACAATAAATCAAAACGACTTATCTTGTCATAAATTCTATACAAATATAAATGTTGGATTCGTATTCGACAAATTTACGTTTCACGCACTTGATGAAAGTTATATTTATATATTGTACCCTTGTTATTAAGTTTTGAAAACATTTTATCGACAACTTGGGTTGTCGGGATCGTCCGAAAACAGAGAAAACTCTGCCCGATTTTCGTAAAAATCCGCATTTTGAAAAGCGTCTATCACACACTAAAGCCTATCGAACTCAAGTGACCGTTTTATAAAAATAAATATAAATGTACATTTTATTTTTTTATAACATTCGGCAACCTCTAATATATATGTACCTTCGTTTACTCATGTACGATAACCTCGATGCGCTATTACACTCTTCAACTCCTCACAAGATTACCAAGGAATGCATTGCGAAATTGTGAGCATACTCGACCCTTCTTATACTTTAACACATTTTGGGTGTAACATGTAGCAAATACAAAATCCAACGAACACATTACTCGATATACTTAGGATGTTATGCTTGCACGTTTCGATTTGTGTATCTATGCTAATTGTCGTGTTTAGATTGTTTATGCATGATTAATTTAAACTTGTGTATCCATGATGATTGTCTTGCTTAGGTTGTTTGTGTATGCTAGCTTCAACGTGATTACAAGATGCCATGTTGATTTTGAAACGAACTCTTATACTTATATTTAAATTCAAACTTGTATGCTCGCTAATACTTTTGTATTGATTCATGCTTTTAATACATGTTGCAGGCATTCTGATGATGCAAGGAATCTAGTAGGATTGCCTAGAAACGCATTTAAACTTTAAATACTTGTTGTATTGTATTTTATTTCAAACATGTTGTATTTCGTTTCAAAACCTTGTATTAAACTATTATCAATGAAATGGAATTATATTTCTTTTATACGTGTCGTGATTTAAATTTGCATTATCTGATTTAAGCAATGTAAAAATGAAATTTTTAAACACTTGACACAAATAGAGTTATGAAGCCTCTTGCAATCTTCACACTTCGTCTCATCCCGATGTTTCCGCCATTTTTTGGGGTGTGACAGATTGGTATCAGAGCCATAACTATAGAGAATTAGGTAGAATTGCCATGTTCGACCTAGTCTATAGTCTAAGTACCGAAACTCGACCATTCCTTGTTCTTGCTTACTATGTGATTCTTCCTATTTGCTTCTACCTCTTCTTTTGTCTAAATATACAATGTGTCTTTTCTAAAACATTTCTCATAATACATACTGGAAGATACTCATATTCCATAATCGAAACGACTCACTAGAATAGGGGTGATTCCCGCTTTTGGTGATGAATTTCAATCACATTACTTGTTATTTTGCACGAAATTTCACCATCAAGTCAGGAGTGATATCCGTATTTTGGTGGGAATTTCCATTTCATAATCTAGTGGTTCCTTATTGACGAGTCGAGATTTTATCTTGTTTCGTTCAATAAACCACATTTTGGGGACGAAATTGTCAAGCTAGGATTGATATCTACACCTTGGTGACTGGTCCCGCTCTACGATATTCAACCTCGCCAAAGTTTCGTATTTTCAATCAAATTAGGGACATGTACTAACTGGAAGGGTAAAATACCGTTAATCGCCTGGCGACGAGAGTATTATACCTATTAAGCCAAAGCATGTCTCCCTAATTCGGAAGGACTTGCGATTCACTTTGGAATAGTCGAAGCTTCTAAACCCGAAGCACTCCAATACTTATCAAGCCTCTCTTTTATACTAACTTAACTTTTATGCGATTTAATACTTGTTACCTAATCATCGTTTTTACACAATAAATTAATACACGCGTACTGATACGTTATACTTGATTCGGGATTACTGGACATTCTTTATGTGATAAACTGGCCATTAACTTCGGATGAAGCCACACCTTGATATATGTAGTGCTTATGAAGCACTATAGGAGTAGCGCACCACCACATGGATTTGTGGTAATGTCAAGACATTCATTCATACATTACGGATCTTTTCATAGCAACGAAATGATGACATGTGCTATGATTAGATGACGCTTTATACATTACGGATCTTTTCATGGCAACGAAATGATGACATGTGCCATGATTAGATGACGCTTACGTTAAACGTTGGGTTGACATTTTGTCATTAACTTTGATCAAGCCGCACCTTAACATATATAGCGCTTGTGTAGCGCTATAGGAGTAACGCCCGCCGCATGGACTTGCGGTCATGTTAAGTCATTCATACATACATACATACATACTTGCGTTGACCAGTGAGATCACATGCCAGTAATATGTTAATCTAGTTAACTAAAACATCGCATGTGGACTATTCAAAGAATTTAATCATACTCATACATATACTTACACCTTATGACCTCTCTCATACTTAAATACCAATCATGCCTACATACTTAAATTCTTACTTGTAATACGCTAACAAACCCTGATTATGACACGGAACATAACATGACACCGATTAGCGAAACGGACGTAATACGATATGAACATGGTGGATACGCCACTGGTACTTCCTATACATAAGTGTTAATACCATATTACCAAACTTTCGTGAAAACGTGTCATGAGAAATTCGGTGTTCACTGCTATACATAAACACAAACTTAATCACTCACCACCTATTTCCCGGTTATACCAAAACACACTTCGAAAATGCCATCTTTCCCCAAGATTTTCCTCTTGAATAAATTTCGGGACGATATTTCCTAAAGTAGGGGAGACTGTAACGCCTCGTATTTTCGTATTTTTATATTTTTAGAAAATTTAAGTTCGTTTTCTATTTTTAGAAAATCAGGTCGAAAAACGAAATAAAAAAAAAGTCAAACGACGCGTTTTTATGCGATGTTACCGTAAGCGACGAACAAGCGCGTCAAACACGACTACTGGCATTGTTTTACGTCTTCTCATTTTAAAACAACAATTTCCGACATTTTATGACATTCAGGTTTTGAAAACGGGTTGGTAAGTGCGATCGGGCCACTTAAACACGGGGATTGGGCTTGTGGGCCTTAGACCCAAGCCCAAAGCCCACTATAGTAAACCTAACTAAATATAAGAGAAACTAAACCCTAAATTCATTTCCCTTTTCACATAACCAGCCGCACACACAACTTTTCCCTCTCTTTTGTTCTGTCTACACCTTATCCAACCACACCCTCAAAAACAAAAACACTGCCTTCATCTCCTACACATGGAAGAGAAACCCTAAACCTCAAATGCGCAGCCGACACCCTCCCCTGATGTCTCTCTCTCTCTCGCGACACCTAGTCCGGTGACGGAGCTAGAGGCGCCAACCAGTGCCACCTACGAAACCCGATGAAACACTTATACACCCCCTGATTCCCGACTATTTCGTCACAGCAGGTCACCGGAGTTAACCTCCAGCTGTTTACCGGCGTCTCCCTGTTCTCCGATAAGCACCCCCTCCTACTTCATCCCTATAACACCCACACCCACATTCTTGTTCCTTCGTTGTCCGACAACAAGATCAACCGAGAAGGAGGAGTGAGGTGAGAGTGAAACAGAGGGAGCGGCGGAGATAGGCAGCGCTCGGCGGCGGCAGTGGTGGATTTCGACAGGTTTCCGGCGGCGGCGAGGGAGTGGTTGCCTTGGTTTGGTTCGGGCGGGTCAACTGGGCCAGATTCATTCCGGCTTGGGCTACGGTTCACTCGGATTCCAGGTTCGGTTCGACAAGGAGACAAAGTGGTGACTTAGTTCTGTTATGATTCGGGTTACAGACTCCGGTTCGGCTCAGTTTTGGGTTCGGGTTATGTCTCGGCTCAGATTCGTGTTCGGGTCAAGCAGTTAAACACTGGTCAACTTCAGTCGAACCAAATCAACAGTAGCTCGGTTTAGCTTGGGTTCGGTCAACTGTGGTCAACTAGTCAACTGCAGTCAACACGACCCAGTTTAGTCATCGATACGACGCAAGGCTCGGTAAAAGTTTCATAACTCGATTTATATTTATTTACTTATATAATGTTTTAAAACGCGAACTAGAACTCGGACCGGCACGACTAATAAATCTAGTGACTTGTGTTTTTCTTGTTGAAAATAATAGTAATAGTAACAATAAATCAAAACGACTTATCGTGTCATAAATTCTATACAAATATAAATGTTGGATTCGTATTCGACAAATTTACGTTTCGCGCACTTGATGAAAGTTATATTTATATATTTTACCCTTGTGATTGAGTTTTGAAAACATTTTATCGACAACTTGGGTTGTCGGGATCGTCCGAAAACAGAGAAAACTCTGTCCGATTTTCGTAAAAATCCGCATTTTGAAAAGCGTCTATCACACACTAAAGCCTATAGAACTCAAGTGACCGTTTTATAAAAATAAATATAAATGTACATTTTATTTTTTTTATAACATTCAGTAACCTCTAATATATATGTACCTTCGTTTACTCATGTACGATGACCTCGATGCGCTATTACACTCTTCAACTCCTCACGAGATTACCAAGGAATGCATTGCGAAATTGTGAGCATACTCGACCCTTCTTATACTTTAACACATTTTGGGTGTAACATGTAGCAAATACAAAATCCAACGAACACATTACTCGATATACATAGGATGTTATGCTTGCACGTTTCGATTTGTGTATCTATGCTAATTGTCGTGTTTAGATTGTTTATGCATGATTATTTTAAACTTGTGTATCCATGATGATTGTCTTGCTTAGGTTGTTTGTGTATGCTAGCTTCAACGTGATTACAAGATGCCATGTTGATTTTGAAACGAACTCTTATACTTATATTTAAATTCAAACTTGTATGCTCGCCAATACTTTTGTGTTGATTCATGCTTTTAATACATGTTGCAGGCATTCTTATGATGCAAGGAATCTAGTAGGATTGCCTAGAAACGCATTTAAACTTTAAATACTTGTTGTATTGTATTTTATTTCAAACATGTTGTATTTCGTTTCAAAACCTTGTATTAAACTGTTATCAATGAAATGGAATTATATTTCTTTTATACGTGTCGTGATTTAAATTTGCATTATCTGATTTAAGCAATGTAAAAATGAAAATTTTAAACACTTGACACAAATAGCGTTATGAAGCCTCTTGCAATCTTCACACTTCGTCTCATCCCGATGTTTCCGCCATTGGTTGGGGTGTGACAATGATCATATGTTTAGAATATGTGGTTGAATTGGTATGTAACTCTGATGTACTTAATGATTAGGATTTATGTTAGGATTGACTGAGCATGACGAATACGTTAGGTGATGAACCTGATTTTGTGATATTGAGCGTATGGATGCTTCGAGTGTTGAGATTTGTTTGGGTTGATTGGATTGTATTGTATTGTATTGTTTATCTAATTGGTAATTAGGGTTGTGTGAAAGTAAATGATCTCTGGACTAATTACGTTGTTTGATCTAGATTGAACACGAAACTGTTAATGATTCTGTTTGCGAGAAATCAGGGGATAGTGATTGAAACACAGTGATTGAAACTTGCGTAACTGATGCTATGTGATCTCGACGAAACATAGAATGTTTCGCCATAAGCTGATCTTGACGAAACTTAGGGCCTTTCGTCACACTCATCATGTCGACGAAACTCACTGGACTTTCGCCACTCACCAAGTAGAAGAAACACTAAGGTGTTTCGTCGTTTGAAGTTTCGTCGCTTAAGTGGTTGGCTCACAACTGAGTGTAGTGATCATGTACAAGAAACTTGAATGATTGTTACCTGCTTGTTAATGATGTTAATCATGATTGAGGAAACATGTATTTGAATATGAAACATACATATGATCTGTGAACTTGATTGAGTTATATAACTGCTTTGTGTTACTCGGAAACTGATGTTTGAATACACATCATGACTACAATTTATACGTGAACATTGAGAATGTGAAACTGATTATGCGTACATGAATATCATAGGCTGTGACTGTTTAAGTGTGAACAAGTAATTAATCAAACCGAGCAAACCAAGGTGAGTTTACTGCTCTTTTTCTAAGCATGCATTCCGGGGAGGGATATCGGGTAACGTTCCGGGGAGGAATGTCAGGTTTTTTTGGGATGTTTGTTATTACACTCATTTCTATCATATAAGACCCCTTACATCTACCGATTAGTTGCCGGGGAGGCAACGAGGTTATTAGTTGATAGCGCTATTAGGTTTGGCACCCTCACACCGTACCGGGGAGGACGGGCATGAACTAATTACCTTAACCACTTGACCAATGCTTTGATAGAGGCATTGGGGTTGGGCAAATACATCTTGTAGCCATCTGCGGTAATCGAGTTAATAACATCAAATCAAATCGTTGCACTGTTTTATACTCATATCTGGTAACTAAACGCGTTAACAAAACTTTGAACTCACCACCGTCGTCTGACACACTTGTCTGCATGCTTGCAGGTCGTTAGATTCTTGATTATGGACTTGCTATCTGGGAGCGCTGGAGTGGTCATGGATTGAGACTCTTGGATACTTGTTACATTGGTTCTTGAACACTTGTTTTGAAACAATTGATTAACTATTACTATATGCTTCCGCTGAACGTTTACTTTGGTTATTACTTATGACTTGGATTTATATTTTGAAATGAATGGAATGTTTTATTTAAATAGTATGCGTAGTTCAATGTGATTGGTGGCTTGGATCTTGGTACGTCACACGCCTAGCGGGGGTTACCGCATGTGGTATTTTGGGGGTGTGACAGTTAACCAAAATTTCGGCGAGAGTATTCTACCTATTGGGCCAAAGCATGCTTCCCAAACTCAAAAGAACTTTCGACCACTTTGGTTTAGTCAAAGTTCCGTTTTGGAACAATCCAAGTTTTAATCAAACCTCCATTTTACTAGTCTCAATTTTACGCTTACCACGTTCTAAACTTTTCTTTTCAAAATTCAAATTATTTTCTCAATGGTTACACACACATCATACTAATCCTTTTCATATACATATATGTCATTTAAATGCATGATTTCAAAACGTCACAAACCAGATTTGCACTACTCATAATCTCAAAATGGAGATATATCATCAAGATAGGAGTGATTCCCTTACCTTGACGATTAGCTCCGCTCCTTCCCTTCTTAAAATTACCTCACCAACGGGTTAGGGGTGATTCCCTTACCTCGGTGATCGTTACCAATTCTTCTTCTTCTTCAAAGAAACTTTATCATGTCAAACACACTGTCAAGACTTATACTTAAACCTTTTATCATCTGTCAAAATTTCTACTTATTCAAAAAAATTTCAAACCTCATTGTTTTATCAAACATATTTCTTACAACCTATTTTACGTACATCACATGCACGAAATTCCTAATCATACCTTAAACATTTTATTACACGATTTTCAAAATTATATGAAATGCTACCTATCAACTTAGTCGGTCTAATAAGTCTCTTGCCCATGATTTTCATACTTTGTCCAATCACTAAAAGAAGCTCACATTATACTATTATACAAAAGACGTTTTGTTCCCAATCGGGAACCAATGAAACTTTCACTCATATACGTACAAAACTTATAGATGTCGCTTCTTCAACCCCGATTAATTGGTAAACATGGTTGATCCGTAGTAAACCTAACCAACAAATGCAAATAGCCTATCCATACACCCTCGAGACTTCAATTTTCAACAACATATCCTAACTTAGAACTAGCTCTCCTACCAGAAAATCTCTCGATACTGTAGAACAAGGATGAACTCTTACAACCCTCGTCTATAATCATAAACACAAGAAACCCTATATAAACCATGCCTACGGGACCTTCCAATACCCATGACCGGTAATTCACTCGTACACCATACCGTTAAAACACTAAGCATCATACACATAGGTATTTAGTCGGAACCCGACACTTTACCGTCAACCTACCGTTCGATCAACCTACCACAATCATCTTACCGGCTAAACTAACTCCTAAAACATACGCTAGACATAGTAACCCTACATCTACACGACCATACCAACGAAGTTCGACTATCTATAAGATCATTTTGCTAAAATTCTTTTCAAGGACCAAAGTTTTATTTTATAAAAATTCTTGAAAATACAACTTTTCCTATTTTAATTCAAAATACTTTAAATGAAACAAGCTCACTATCTCCAAAAAACCTTTCAGACACCGCTAATACACAATTCCAATTCCAAACACGTGGGCAAGGAAACTTCATAGGAGCAGACAATCCCCGACATACGCAAATCTTTCGAAACAAGAGTAGCATTCCTTTTTACAAAACACATCTCGCATAACAAATGGATACTTTATATTTTCTGACAATCACAAACTTGATTCTCCACTCCGACAAACTCAATCTATTTTGATTCAATAAACTCAACGATTTGCTCAAACAACTACACATGCACATCATCGTACACGTTTTAGTCAATATTTCATGATAATCTCACACATATTATCATTACACTTCGTTTTTACACACTCATAATTTCATGATCACTTTATATGCTTAAACTCATTATGCTTTCACTTATACACTCGTTACTATATACGCAATTGTCATCAATCATAGTCATACTCATACATTCGCACTACTTAGTAGTCATACTTGAAACCTACACGTGCGTATAACCCGAGTGGTTCTTTTACGTTGGTCACACACTTAAACATACTTACATGTTTAATTTTCATACGCTATCACCCACGCACATTCTTATTTGTAATGATAAAACGTACCCTGACTCATGCACTACTAGTATAAACTATGCGGATCATGCAATAACCAATATAATATCAGGTGCACACGGGATTATAGTGGTAGGCGCATGAAAACCATAGGGTGTTCTACGGTGTATTGTAGGACAAAGAACGTAACATGACACCGAATAGCGAAGCGGAAGTAATATCGTCAGAATATGATGGATACGCCGCTGGTGCATCCTATATATAAGTGTTTTACCATATTACCAAACTTTCATAAAACGTGCCATGAGAAATTATGTGTTTTCTAGAACCTTATTTAAACGCGATTAAACAAACTTTAGTAACTCACAAACGCACTGCTAAACGCATGATATCCGATTATCCATGACGAAACCTCATCCTCATAATCGTTAGCCGCAACAACTGCAACTATCACTAGCATTTCTCAATGCTTCTTATTCGCATTATATCCAATAATCAAACCATTCCTACCCTTGCATTCATCAACCAAATCGCTCGTTCACTCTCATTCCAAGTTTATTCCCAATTATTCCTTTGACTTCTATCCAGACTTTATTTAAAGTAAATCAACCTAACGTTCAATCCCTTAAACAAATATCCTTACTAGTTCAGTTTTGTTAAAATACGTCTTTACTGTTTTTAAACTATCTTCCATCCTTTATTACGCACAAACTTTATTTAGTCGGCCCATTACCACCAAAACCTTTTGAAACCATAAATACCTACCATACCAGTTTTTCACCAATAAGCAATTTTCTACAAACGTGTAATTTTACAAATACGCCTTAGAACCGACAAGCTTTTCTTACAACCTACGGTACGGGCCGCACTTTTCATCATAATACATTCTATTTTTTACAAAAACATTTCTTCTTAGGTAGCATCCTTTTAAAACACTTTTCTCATCGATTTATTTAAACTTTCTCAAACTCACTTCGCCTATACACACACATGCAAGTTTTACTCATACTTACGATTGATGCCTCAGATCATCTTAGTCAAACGAACTACTTTTACAAACCTACCCTTTCCGTCCCTCAAAATTCCCTTACATTTTTTAACACGCTTATACATGAACTCCACGTAGACTTTGATGTGTGCAAAATGTAACATATAAATTACATCAAATGAGGTATAAAACTAACCCTTTTTAGTACTAATGTTGGAAAAGTGTGTTTTTGTCATCCTTTTGAATTTACAGGATCAAATGAGCTTAAACGAACAAAAGGAACAAATATACAGCCAAAACCAACATAAATACAAAGAAAAGGAATAAACGTGACATGCCCGACCCCTCGACAGCATCCCCAAAGCAAAAACAAGACAACAGAAGACTGACCACGGGGCCGTGCCCAGCCGGACACGGGGGCGTGGTAAGGAGCCTGCAGAAACGACAAACATATAGAAGCTTCTACGCCCACCACGGGGGCATGCCCAGCTCAACACGGGGCGTGGTCAACGCAAAGATAAGCAGAATCTTGAAAAATCTTGATAGTACAGATACGATGCTGACCACGGGGCCGTGCCCACTGGACACGGGGCCATGTGGGACCCTCTGCTGACACTTGCATTTAATGAAGGAAGAGAAAAGGCTGGCCACGGGGGCGTGCCCGCTGGACACGGGACCATGGCCAGAGCTCTGTGTAGGCTATAAATAGGGGTGCTTGGCTCACTTCAAAGGCATCTGATTTGCGGTTAAGTGTCGTATATATTAGGTGTATATTTTAAGCCCTTTTTAACACTTATTTTAGCCAAGTTTTAAATTTATAAAACACGATATTTCACTAACACTAAACACACATATGGGCAAGTGCACCCATCGTTGAGTGTAGTATAGCGTTGGTAAGATACCGAGGTCGTCCAAGGACACAAGAGCTTTTAGTACCGGTTTATCCTCAACGTCTAATCAAAACAAAAAGTTTAGAAAAATGTTTTAAACTAAGAAAAGATAAAAACTAACTAAAATGCTGAAAATAAAAATAAAATAAAAACAGATAGACAAGATGAATCACTTGGTTCCGACTCGTATCTAGTATAACCTTTGATTATTTCCGCACTTTTGCACATAGTTAAGAGATTATCTTAGTTATTGTAGTAGGCCCCTCTTTTGAAGGTGACGTTACCCTCACCCCAGTAGTTTGAGTCAGCAGGGATACAATCCTAAAAGGGTGGATTATTGGAAGATAATGAATTAAGTTATTAATGCAGTATTGTGGTAGGCCCCGCTTTTGGCGGTGACGTTACCCTCGGCTAAGTAGTCTGAGTCAGCAGGGATACAGTCCTAAATAGCCGGGTTATAGTATTAATAGTAGTTAACTTATGAGGGGATCAAAGAGTTTGGACCCCCGCCATCCAATATCGTGAAGTATTGAAGGAGGTCCTACTAAATTTGACCCAGGTCCATTGCAGGACCTCTAAACGCTGAACAATGGCAAGACCTTTACCAAACCGTTCCCTTAACCCCCTACCAGGTAGCCAACATATCTCCATATAGACCGTGGAGATATGAATGGTGAAAATCCTTTATTTTATATAGACAGTAAAATAATGCCAAGACACCACGGACAAACGATAAGGAAAGATCACCTTCAACATAAGTAACTAGTTATTAAAGTCATTAATACAAAACCAAATAAAAAGTGCAAAAGATTAGAAATAAAAAGTATTATACTAGACACTTTGTCTTCACCAAGTGATGTAAGAGACTTAGGCAAACATGGCCTTGATTGTCAAGAACTCTTACGATCAATCTTGGATCCCGAGACGACTCACACACTCTACGATGGACAATGGATGATGGTGGTGGATGATGGTGTTGTGATGGTGGTGGGTGGTGGATGAAGTGTGAGAGAGGTGGTGTGCCAAGGGATGAGATGAAATGAATCCAAGCACTCCTATTTATAGGCTGAACAGAGAGCTGGGCACGGCCCCGTGTCCGCTGGGCACGGCCCCGTGTCCGTCTGACAATCTCTCTCCTCATTAATTGTAATTCGCAATTACAATAAATGCGCCTGCTGTACTTTCGACACGCCCCCGTGTCCGCTGAGCACGGCCCCGTGATGGGCAATAGAAGCTTCTATAGATTTGTCTTTTCTGCTGCTTCTTGGGCACGGCCCCGTGCTGGCTGAGCACGGGGCGTGTTCAGTCTTCTGATTTCTCTATTTTGCTTTGGAAGGTGCCGTTGAGGGGTCGGGCAGTCCACTAATATTCCTTTTCTTGTATTTATGTTGGATTTAGCTGTCTTTTTGCTTCTTTTGCGTTTTTGAGCTCATTTAATCCTGAAAATACAAAAGGAAGACAAAAACACTCTTTTTCCAATATTAGTACTTAAAAAGGGTTAGTTTTATGCCTCATTTGATGTAATTTATATGTTGCATTTTACACACATCAAATACCCCCACACTTGAACTTTTGCTTGTCCTCAAGCAAAACTCTTTAATATGTGGCTTACACTCCCAAATGGAATAGGTAGAAGAGAAGGTTTTGGGCTTGTCGTAGAGTGTCGGGATTTCCAAGATCTTTTTGGGTTTTATTTTTATTTATTTACACTCCTATTCGTAATGATTTATTTAGAACTTTTCATAAAAGAAATTACTTATTTGGGCATAACATGCCTTTTTTAAAATTCTATTTATATACAAGTTCACATACCTCACGGGGAAATCACTCACACTCGGCCGAAGGTGTATTTTTAGTGAATCACTCGAGAGCGGCATGGAACTTATTCCTACCATAGGCTTGCCAAGAAATCAATCCTCCTCCTTTTTAACTTTTATACCTTTGTAGATATCAAGAGGACTTTGTGGGTTAAGGGTTAGGCTAGGGTTAAAGGTAGGTGGTTGGGTTAGTGGTTAGTAGAAAAAGGGCTAAAAGCGTAACAAGTGTCGGTTTTCGTATTTTTGCAACTTTTTATTTTGATGAAGCTTTTATTCAAACTAAGTTATTTTTTTGATTAACTTGTTTGTTTATTTTCTTTTTGCTTCATCATTATCACACATTTTTTTTTACGAAGAACCGAACTTGTTACTAAAATAAAGGGTTAAAAATGAAAAAGGTTTTGGTGGGTAAAAGGGTTTTTGTTTGGGTGATGAAACGAAACGGTTTAGGCTCAAAGGGGCTAACTAGGGGGATTTTTGGGTAGGTGGTAAAAGAAAAAGAAAAATAATGGTGTAGAAATAAAAAGGGTTAGTCCTAATGCCTCCATCATTTACTTACTCGGGTTTAAGTTGATAAGGACCGGGAATGTATTGTCATGGCAAGTTCTAGAGTCGTAAGAACCAAGCGGCTGTTCACACAAGAAACGAAAAATGAGCATTTAGTCAAATGATATGTAATTGTGTGCTCAATAAAGGCTCAAAACTCACTTTTGTGGGAATGGGTTTTTATGTGGTCAAGTATATATAATCAAATTTTAAATAAGTTTGCTATGCCTTTTCATAATTTTCTTATGTTGGTTCTTTTTATCACTACGCTATCGGTTGTAAATTTGTAAAAATATAACCTTTTTGAGAACTTGAATTTCCCGAGTTAAACCTAGACAAGTAAAAAAAATGAAAATTTTTGAAAAAAATTTGGGGTGATTAGCGGTTCCAATAGAGTTTTGTGTAAGGCTTGTATTTAGGACTTGCAAAATTCAAGGTTTTAGCATCCCCCCCACACTTAAATTACACATTGTCCTCAATGTGTCCCAAAAATAAATTTTTAGGTTGATTAGATGTGTAAAATAGTGTTCAAAAAGCAAAAATTTGTGTTACTGGGCACTGAACACGGCCCCGTGTTGAGTGGGCACGACCCCGTGTTCAGGTGCCAGTAACAAGAACTTACAGAAGGTGGACACGGCCCCGTGTCTGACAAAATTCTGCAGAACAGAAGCCAAACAGCAGGTCTGGGAGGTGAGCACGGGGGCGTGTTGGCTGGACACGTCCCCGTGTGGACAGTCTGAAAGCCTGAAAAACAGGTTTCTTCCTCCGGTTTTTCCATCCTGGCCCTATAAGTGCTGAGGCTTAGCACCCCAAGCCTTGGTTTGTACCTATTTCATCACTTAATACCACACCAAGCAACACAAACATCCTACATTACCACAGTTAATTGATCCAAGCATAAAGTAAAAGAAAAATAAAACGGAAAATAAAAGTGTTTAAGGAAAGTAAATTGTTCAACTTCTGGCACGCAGGCCACCAATCGTTCGATAGATAAAGGGACTTAAACCTGTGGGCTCGCCATCAACCCGCTCCTGCTCCTCCAAACCCTCTACTCCATATCTTCATCGCTCCCATCACCTCCATCCCCATGCCCCGCTATGTACTCCCGGATGCTGCCGATATCGTCTTGTATATCGTTGATGTTGCGTTCAATAGCTCCGACCCGGTGGTATGTGTTGTTGGCGAGGTTGTAGGCGTTCCTGGTACACATGAGGTTTTCCTGCATAAGATCATGTAAGCTTTGAAAATTAGGAAAACCGCCTCCTTGTGAGGAGGATTGACCCGGATCACCATGGGGTGGATACTGGTGGTGGGGAGGTGGTGCGTGAAGAACTAGGGCCTCCTGTGGGTTCCATGCATAGCCTTGCGTTCTTTGGAAACTCACTGTTCCGTCTTCCACCTCATAGAGTAAGTTCATGGCTCGGCTAATGTGGTAGTCAACTCGTCCCGACCATGGGCTTCTTTCAAAGGCTCTTGGAATTTGCGTGTAATGCTTAAAAAGACGGTACACCCATCCTCCGAAGAAGATAGGCGTTGGAGCTCGAGCGAGGCGGTTGAGATGCATGTTTCTTAACAGGAGATACGGAACATCGAGAGGCTTTTGGTTGTGGATACAGTGGAGGACAACCAAATCTTTCAACCCTACAACACCGCTACTGTCATGACGTTGGTTTAGAGAGTAGGTGAGGATCCTGTGAATGTAGCGATAGAGCGGATCCCTTAGCTTCGTACTCTTGGTGCTACGAGGGTCGTAGATTCCTTCACCGATTTGAGCCCATGCGGCTTGTCTTTCATTTCCCTCCAAGTCTCGTAATCCCCCGGTATTTTCTTCGTTTCCCGATTCCTCTTCTTGGTATAGACCTATTATGGCTCCAAACTGTGCCATGGAGATCGAGTACCTTGTCCCTCCACACCGGAATTCAACTCCTTCATTGTCGAATGGGTCACACCTTGAATTGAAGTTGAAGGTACTGTAGAACTCCATGGTGCATTGATGCACCGACCGAAGCCTAGTGTTTAATGCAACAGCAAGTGGTCCCGTAACGATGTTGTTGAATCGGTTCAGCTGGTTTACCAAGGTTAACAGATCCGTGCAAGCTCTCCTGGGGTACTCTTCGGGTCTTGTTTGAAGAACCTCATACCTTGCCCTTGCATCAAGCTCACTTGCATTGAACCTTGTGAACTTTGCCATCTGAAAGAATACACCGAAAATTAGTACGAAACAGAAATGTTTTCGGACAAAACTGCAAACAGCGGGCTGGACACGACCCCGTGTCCAGCGGACACGGCCCCGTGTCCAGAGGTCTGTTACTCAAAAACTTCATTTTTCGACCTGGTTTTGAAAACTTGAAAATTTTTGGTCCAATAGGTGCGGTTTCCCCCGAAAATGAAACCCTAAACACCGTTTTTCCCAAAATATCCCGTTTACCTTATCAATTTTATCTTTTTCGGTTCAAGAACAAGGGTTTGGGGTTTTTGTAAGAAATCGGGTGAATCTATGAACAATCTAAGTGTATTTACTTCCCTTAACATTAATCTAACTAAATGCAAACAGATTTAGGCAAAAATTTTAGGTTCGATCCGGATGAACATCAAGAACCCTAGATTTTTCCCCAAATGTGTGGTGTTTTAACTACATGCAAGTAACTAATCTAACTACTAAGAGTGATAGAATCATACCTTGACGTTGTTAGATCGGTAAGAGACGTCGAAATTTCGCGAAAAATCGCCTGGAACCAGAGCTTTTGTGGGGAAACGGGGCGTGTGGAATGAAGAAACTGTTTTGAAAAAGGGGTTTTATCCCGTCTGCAGCGCGAACACGGCCCCGTGTCCAGCGGACACGGCCTCGTGCCGAGCAGTTTTTTTTTTTTTTTTTATGTGCGCGTGTGAGTGCCCCTTTTTCCCATAAGCTACGGTTTAGAAAACTTACCGCTTTATTTTGTCGTCTCAATCGTTCGTAACTTACCAGGCATGATGTTTTTATTCTTCCACGGTTTGAAGCGAGATCTCTTCTTCCTCATCCTCAATAAATCCTTGATAGAGTTTCAGCCGTTGGCCATTGACTTTAAATGGTGGCCCATTTCGAGGTTTAATTTCTACTGCACCGTGTGGAAAAATATGGGTGACGAAAAAAGGTCCTGACCACCTAGACTTTAATTTACCAGGAAACAATCGAAGTCGTGAATTAAACAAAAGAACTAAATCTCCTACCCGAAATTCATTAGGTTTAATATGTTTGTCATGCAAATTTTTCATTCTTTCCTTATAAATCTCAGAGTTTGAGTATGCATAATTCCTAAGCTTGTCTAATTCATTTATTTGACAAAATCGATTTTTACCAGCAAATTCTAGATCTAAGTTTACATTTTTGATTGCCCAGTAGGCTTTGTGTGCAATTTCTACTGGCAAATGACAACTTTTTCCATAAACTAGCTTATATGGGGTTGTACCTATCGTTGTTTTATAAGCAGTTCGAAAAGCCCATAAAGCATCATCTAATTTATCAGCCCATTCCTTTCTATTTAACCCTACGGTTTTTTCGAGTATTCGTTTTAACCCTCTATTAGTCACTTCGGCTTGTCCGTTTGTTTGAGGGTGATATGCTGTCGAAACCCGGTGATAGACCCCATATCTTGTTAAAATTTTTTCAAGTTGATGGTTGCAAAAATGGGTACCTCTATCACTTATTAAAGCTTTAGGTGTGCCAAAACGAGAGAATAATTTTTTCAGAAACCTTACCACTACTCTTCCATCATTTGTTGGAAGTGCCTCGGCCTCGGCCCATTTAGACAAGTAATCTACTGCCACAAGTATGTATTTGTTTCCTTTTGATGGTGGGAAAGGTCCCATAAAGTCGAGTCCCCATACATCAAAAATTTCACAAACAAGAATGCCATTTTGTGGCATTTCGTTTTTGGAAGAAATATTACCTGTTCTTTGGCAAGCATCACATGTCTTTACAAGATTTTGAGCATCTTTGTAAATGGTTGGCCAATAAAACCCTGAATCGAATACCTTTCGTGCGGTACTGGCAGCACCATGATGTCCTCCGTATGGACCTTCATGACAATGGCGGAGAATTCTTCGTGCTTCACTACCATGTACGCATCGTCTGACGAGTTGGTCGGCACACATTTTGAAAAGATATGGATCTTCCCAAAAGTAGTGTTTCACATTGGCAAAGAATTTTTTTCTTTGATGATGTGGCCATCCTTTTGCGACTATACCGCTAGCTAGGTAGTTAGCAAAGTCGGCGTACCATGGTTCTTCCTTATATTCCACCATTTCCAGGGACTCAGTTGGAAATTTTTCGTTGATTTGCTCGTCCCTGGTTGCCTCCAAAGCTGGGTCTTCTAAGCGTGAAAGATGATCTGCTGCGGTATTTTCTGCTCCTCTTTTGTCCTTGATTTCAATGTCAAATTCTTGGAGGAGTAGAATCCACCTAATCAAACGTGGTTTTGCGTCTTGCTTCTTAAAGAGATATCGAATGGCTGCATGGTCTGTATAGACTATAGTTTTAGAAAGAACAAGATAAGAACGAAATTTATCAAAAGCGAATACCACAGCTAGTAACTCTTTTTCAGTTGTTGTGTAATTTTCTTGTGCTTCGTTAAGTGTTTTACTAGCATAATATATTGGGTGGAAATGCTTTTCTTTTCTCTGTCCCAAGACAGCTCCAACTGCAAAGTCACTAGCATCACACATGATTTCGAAAGGAAATTTCCAATCAGGTGCTATCATGATAGGTGCATTGACTAGCATTTCCTTTAGGGTTAGAAATGCTTGATTGCAATCCTTGTCAAAGATGAAAGGAGCATCTTTTTCAAGTAATTTTGTTAGAGGCCTTGAGATCTTTGAAAAGTCTTTGATAAACCGCCTATAAAATCCGGCATGCCCTAGGAAACTTCTAATAGTTCTTACGGAGGATGGAGGTGGTAATCTAGAAATGGTATCTATTTTGGCTCGATCCACCTCCATTCCTTCGCTTGAGATTTTGTGACCGAGTACTATTCCCTCCGTTACCATGAAATGACATTTTTCCCAATTAAGGGCGAGGTTAGCATTCGTTCAAGGTTATCGAGGCATTGGTCGTATGAATCCCCAAAGATAGAAAAGTCGTCCATGAAGACTTCCATTGTCTTTTCTATCATGTCATGGAAAATGGCTACCATGCAACGTTGGAATGTTGCGGGGGCATTACATAGACCAAACGGCATGCGTCGATAAGCAAAAGTTCCATAGGGACATGTGAAAGTTGTCTTTTCTTGGTCTTCGGGTGCTATCGGGATTTGAAAGTAACCTGAAAAACCATCCAAGAAACAGTAAAATTTATGACCGGATAATCTTTCTAACATTTGATCAATGAAGGGTAAAGGAAAATGATCCTTTCTTGTTGCTTCATTTAATCGTCTATAATCTATACATACTCTCCATCCTGTGACGGTTCTCGTTGGTATTAATTCATTCTTTTCGTTAGTAATTACCGTCATACCTCCTTTCTTTGGAACTACTTGGACGGGACTTACCCAAGGACTATCGGAAATAGGATAGATAAGTCCGGCGTCAAGTAATTTGATGACTTCGTTTTTAACCACTTCTTGAACATTTGGATTTACTCGACGTTGTGGTTGTATGACCGATTTGTAGTCATCATTCATCAAAATTTTGTGTGTGCACATAGAAGGACTAATTCCTTTTATGTCAACAAGTTTCCAAGCTATTGCATTTTTGTGTTTTTTCAAAAGATTAATTAGTTTTTCTTTTTCTAAGTTATCTAATTTAGACGAAATAATTACAGGTAACTTACCATCTTTGTCTAGAAAAGCATATTCCAAACCTTTTGGAAGTTCTTTGAGCTCAAGTGGTGGGTCTTTAGGAGACTCCTTATTTGGTTGCTCGTTTCGATCAAGAACTTTAAAAGTTTGTTCTATGGCGATCTCTTCTTCAACAAAGTGGTCAATCTCTTCACTTGTATCGGGTGGTTCATCTTCATCTTCAATTAGGGGGTCATTATTGCCGAATGGATATTTCATTGATCGTTCGAGATCGACACTTCTTTTAAATGCCCCTAATTGAAGAGGTAAGTTGTTGAACTTCCGGTTTTTCAAAGCTTCGTGAGTTTTTACAAATGGTCGTCCCAACACTAGAGGAGCGTCATCGAGGATGACAAAGTCGGTTGGGATTACCATTTGATTTGTTTGAACCAAGACATCTTCAACTATACCGATTGATTTTATTACTTTCCGATTGGATAGAAAAATGGGTATTTGAAGTGGAGAAAAATCACTAATACTTAATTTTTCAAAAATGTAGTTAGGCATTATGTTAACACAAAGATCTTTATCGATTGTAACATTACTAATAAACGAATTTTGAAAGAAACATGGAACCGGTGTGATGTTAATTTCAAATGGGTCTTCTTTTATTAGCGAAGTTTGATCATTAGTTAACTTAACACTTACCGTTTCGTCAATTTTAGTGTTAGTGTTTAACTCTTTTAAAAACTTAGCATGAGTGGGTACTAAACAATGATTTTCGAAAGAAGGTGTCAAGAGATTAATTTCTTCAAAATTAGACTCTTCTTGGATTTTAACGTTGTTGGACTCACCTTTTTCGTTGTTTAACTCATGTGTCGGTTTTTCACTTATTTGTTCTTCCATTTTTTCATTTTTAGTTATCTCTTTTTTTTAACTCTTCTCTTGCGCGGGACTCCTCTTCCCTTGCGCGAGCTTCTTTTATACATCGATCGATAACTCTAATGTGTTCTAATATCCTATCGGTCACTTCGGTTATAGAAAAAGAATCAATATTTTCTAAGCTTGAATCCGGTTGTTCGACCCTTTGTTCCTCATAACACCCATATGAAGTTGATGGTTCACACCATTGTCCTTCATTGTAAGCATATGATGGATAAGGTTCGTAATTTTGTTCTTCATAATACTCATATGAGGTGGGTTGTTCACGCCAAGGTTCCTCATAATAAGCATATGAAGGTGGTGGCTCATATCTTGGTTCTTCAAAGTATGAGTAAGAAGGCTCATACCTTGGTTCATCAAAATATGAGTATGAGGGAGGAGGTTCATACCTTTGGTCTTCATAGGATGTGTATGAAGTTGATGGCTCGTACCTGGGCTCCTCATAGTAAGCGTATGAATTGGATGGTTGATACGAGTGATTATTTTGAATCGAACGTGTATTACGACAATTAGTGCAATAATTACCCCTATAATCATCCTCATCATAGGTGTAGTTGTAACCTCCTGAGTATTGATCCATAAGAATCACTCAGCAGACCACAACCAAGTCTCGAGATCAGAAAACAAAAATAAAAACGGAAACAGAGGCTGGACACGGCCCCGTGTTCAGTGAGCACGGCCCCGTGTTCAGGATCTGTATCTGGGCGTTTTAATTAAATTTACTGATTTCGTTGAGCACGGGGCGTGTTCAGTGAGCACGGCCCGTGTTCAAGCTTCTGTTACTGGGTGTTTTTATGAAAATGCTGGACACGGCCCCGTGTTCAGTGAGCACGGCCCCGTGTTCAGGCTACTGTAAATGCAAAACTAAACTAAAATGCAGAAAAATGTGCGCACGTTTTGAAAAGGTTTTGAAAAAACTGATTAGGCCGTCGATATTAAACTTTCTTAAAATCCTTGTGTCCCCGGCAACGGCGCCAAAAACTTGATGTGCGGTTAAGTGTCGTATATATTAGGTGTATATTTTAAGCCCTTCTTAACACTTATTTTAGCCAAGTTTTAAATTTATAAAACACGATATTTCACTAACACTAAACACACATATGGGCAAGTGCACCCATCGTTGAGTGTAGTATAGCGTTGGTAAGATACCGAGGTCGTCCAAGGACACAAGAGCTTTTAGTACCGGTTTATCCTCAACGTCTAATCAAAACAAAAAGTTTAGAAAAATGTTTTAAACTAAGAAAAGATAAAAACTAACTAAAATGCTGAAAATAAAAATAAAATAAAAACAGATAGACAAGATGAATCACT
The DNA here is from genome assembly GCA_030545235.1 of Helianthus tuberosus. Classification (NCBI taxonomy): domain Eukaryota; kingdom Viridiplantae; phylum Streptophyta; class Magnoliopsida; order Asterales; family Asteraceae; genus Helianthus; species Helianthus tuberosus. Next base: position 151,546,269 of record CM060407.1, on the reverse strand, counting down.
TGGTTCCGACTCGTATCTAGTATAACCTTTGATTATTTCCGCACTTTTGCACATAGTTAAGAGATTATCTTAGTTATTGTAGTAGGCCCCTCTTTTGAAGGTGACGTTACCCTCACCCCAGTAGTTTGAGTCAGCAGGGATACAATCCTAAAAGGGTGGATTATTGGAAGATAATGAATTAAGTTATTAATGCAGTATTGTGGTAGGCCCCGCTTTTGGCGGTGACGTTACCCTCGGCTAAGTAGTCTGAGTCAGCAGGGATACAGTCCTAAATAGCCGGGTTATAGTATTAATAGTAGTTAACTTATGAGGGGATCAAAGAGTTTGGACCCCCGCCATCCAATATCGTGAAGTATTGAAGGAGGTCCTACTAAATTTGACCCAGGTCCATTGCAGGACCTCTAAACGCTGAACAATGGCAAGACCTTTACCAAACCGTTCCCTTAACCCCCTACCAGGTAGCCAACATATCTCCATATAGACCGTGGAGATATGAATGGTGAAAATCCTTTATTTTATATAGACAGTAAAATAATGCCAAGACACCACGGACAAACGATAAGGAAAGATCACCTTCAACATAAGTAACTAGTTATTAAAGTCATTAATACAAAACCAAATAAAAAGTGCAAAAGATTAGAAATAAAAAGTATTATACTAGACACTTTGTCTTCACCAAGTGATGTAAGAGACTTAGGCAAACATGGCCTTGATTGTCAAGAACTCTTACGATCAATCTTGGATCCCGAGACGACTCACACACTCTACGATGGACAATGGATGATGGTGGTGGATGATGGTGTTGTGATGGTGGTGGGTGGTGGATGAAGTGTGAGAGAGGTGGTGTGCCAAGGGATGAGATGAAATGAATCCAAGCACTCCTATTTATAGGCTGAACAGAGAGCTGGGCACGGCCCCGTGTCCGTCTGACAATCTCTCTCCTCATTAATTGTAATTCGCAATTACAATAAATGCGCCTGCTGTACTTTCGACACGCCCCCGTGTCCGCTGAGCACGGCCCCGTGATGGGCAATAGAAGCTTCTATAGATTTGTCTTTTCTGCTGCTTCTTGGGCACGGCCCCGTGCTGGCTGAGCACGGGGCGTGTTCAGTCTTCTGATTTCTCTATTTTGCTTTGGAAGGTGCCGTTGAGGGGTCGGGCAGTCCACTAATATTCCTTTTCTTGTATTTATGTTGGATTTAGCTGTCTTTTTGCTTCTTTTGCGTTTTTGAGCTCATTTAATCCTGAAAATACAAAAGGAAGACAAAAACACTCTTTTTCCAATATTAGTACTTAAAAAGGGTTAGTTTTATGCCTCATTTGATGTAATTTATATGTTGCATTTTACACACATCAGCATCCATTGGCAAACCACTACTCTCCCACTTTGCCACCACTCCACCACCACTACAACACCAACACCCACCTCCACCATCCATTATCCATCTTTAGAGTGTGTAGTAGTCTCAGGATCCAAGATTGATCGTAAGGGTTCTTACCAATCAAAGGCCATGTTTGGTTAAGCCTCTTACATCACTTGGTGAAGACAAGCATTTAATGTATTACTTTTGATTTTTAATCTTTCGGCACTTTTTATTTGGTTTTGTATTAATGACTTTAATAACTAGTTTCTTATGTTGAAGGTGAATTTTCTTTATCATTTGTCCGTGGTGTCTTGGCGTTACTTTACTGTCTATATAAAGTAAAAGATTGCATCATTCATGTCTCTACGGTCTATATAGAGGCATGTTGGCTACCTGGTCGGGGGTTAAGGGAATGGTTTAGTAAGGTTCTTGCCTTGTTCGGTGTATAGATCCTGCAAGGACCTGGTTCAAGCTTACTTGGACCTCCTTCAATACCCACTAGTATTGGATGGCGGGGGTGTGAATAGCTTGAACCCCTCATATGTAAACTACTATTAATACTTTAAACCGGCTACTTGGGATTGTATCCCTGCTGACTCAAACCACTTAGCCGAGGGTAACGTTGTCACACCCCCAAATTCCACACGCGGAGTACCACCGCAGGGAGCGTGACATGACCAGGATCAAGCCACCAATCATATTGAACAATGTATTAAAGTAATTATAAAAACAGCCAACAATATAATTGGTGTCCAAAACAAAATTAACTAAGTTCAAGTTATCAGCGGAAGCATAAAGTTTAAAACCAAAACATAAGTTATAAGTTCATAAGGTTTAACATGGAACTCAACAGTCCATGTCCCACAACGACCTCTTCCTCCTATGTAAGCTCCATCTAAGCACCTAGTGACCTGCAAGGCATATAGTAACGAATCAACAACAAAGTTGAGCGAGTTCACAGTTGGGTGTTCGTTTTAAGTTGTTTAAAAAACATAAGTTTCTTTTAGCTGGCTTACTTGCCATGGGGGTTACCCCATAGTTTAAAACATAGTCATTCCTTTCCTTTTACTCTGGCTCCCAGCCGTGGGGGCTACCCCATAAATATCCCACTAGACCCATTACCATATCGACTACTGATTGAAGTAAGTTGGGTGCCCTAAGTCAATGTCTATCATCATTGACGTGCCCAGATCCATTAGTCCATTCCTGTCCTCTGCGGCACGGTGTGAGGCTTATCAAACCTAATAGCGCTATTTAACTAATGACCCGTTCGCCATTGGCCCGACGATTAAGTCGATATGAAAATGAGGGACTTAATGATAGAGTTTTTGTCTAGTGTCAATGTTGTCACCCTTCAGTTAAGAGGGTGGAGTACGTGTCCCATTACAAGAGATCACGCAGGTTCCAATGTTGTCACCCTTCAATTAAGAGGGTGGAGGTACGTATTCTACCCAAGAAGAATACGCAGGTTGCCTTTCAATCAATTACCCATTCCCAACCACCGGGAATCCCATGCCTTGTAGAAAGTGTGAACTCACCTTAGGTTAGCTCGACAGATAAGAAAAAGGTCAATCGAACTGCTAGTGGTCAACCACGTCCTAACATGGTTACCATACAAGTCAGGTCTAGGTTCAAGTAGTTCACGTATGTTTACACATAAACCAGCAAGTTACGACACAGAATGATCATGGCATACATATGGCACACGTTAAACAGTATCAGACAAGTATACATAAAGCCCAAACTTATGCGATTCAGATGATTGGGCCTTTAAGATTGTGCAAGCCCAATTATCATGTGCGAGTGAAGCCCAATATTGATCGTCCCAACCTGTTGTGCGATCAGCACAACTTATGCGATCCACAATAGGTTGTGCGATCAAGTCCAAACTCGGCCTATTACATCATAAACCCAACAGCTTGTGTGGCCCAAACAATTAAATAAACACTTAACTTATGCGGTCCATATGGACTTGTGCGATTAAGGATAACTTGTGCGATTGGGGTTTTGGGCTGTTCGGCCCAATAACATAGCATAGCTTAAACATTTGTGTGGCCCAAGGTATTGTGCGATTGACACGGTCTTGTGCGATCCACAATACCTTGTGCGATCGTGCATAACATAATTGTACTTTGTGCTTTACTCAGTTGTACCGAGCTTGTGCGACTGACTTGTGCGACCGAGGGCTTGTGCGATTGCCCTTGTGCGGTCAAACAAGCTTGTGCGATCAGTTATCTAATTCCCTAAAATCATGCGAATTAGTTATAGCAAATTGACAGTTTCCAACCATGCATTAATTCGATCATAACAATCAAACAGTTTCCAAATCATGTTATCATCGATCAAATCAAGCAATTATCTACTTCCTTAAGAATCCTAATAACATTCAAGCATGAATAACAATCATAACCTTTAACCACATTAACAGATCCATGATTTTGATCACTAACATGCACCCTATCAATTTCAACACAACCAAACATCCGAATATACTCTCATAACAGCCGATTAACATGCACTCGGTTCTAGATCATCATTACATCATACGATTATCAAACCCTATATTGATCTAACCACTCTACACATGTGAGCCGATACACAAGAACATCAAGCCTCATCAATTAACATTACAATCAATCACAAAACATCTCTAAGTCATTATGTAGAAACATATAGACCACAATATCATCTAACATACAATCAATAGTAAGATACTAACCGGTTAGAAAGTAGAACAAGGGTCGACTCGAACAAGAAGATCTTCGAGGGAGGGGAGATGTTGCCGTCGGGTTCGAGAGGAGAGAAAGAGAGTGTAGGGTTTGTGTGTCTTGGGTGTTTGTGAATTATGAGGAGTATACACCCTCCTCATGAAGGTTATGCGTATGAGATGTGGGCGGAACCCATCATGGGCTGCCCCTTTGGGTCAATTATTCGAACGAGAGTGTGGGCCGAGAGTGTGTTGTGGGATTAGGTAGTCTTGTGCGATCAAGAGTTGTTAATTATTCTTACTTGTAATACAATCACACATAACACATAGCATACAACTTATAATCATTCATTAAAACCAACATATCAATTAATCACATAACGCTCAAGCATGTTACATCCAGGTACAACGAAAGGTTTGAAATACGAGTTGTCACAAACGTCACCTTCAAAAGAGGGGCCTACCACTTTTCGCATTAATAGCTTAATTAATTATCTTTCAATATTCCGACCCTTTGGGATTGTATCCCTGCTGACTCAAACCAATGGGTTGAGGGTAACGTCACCTTCAAAAGAGGGGTCTACTACTATAACTAAGATAATCTCTTAAAAAGTCCGAAAGTGCGAAAATCATCAAAGGATACATTAAAGGCGAGTCGGATCCAAGTGATTCATCTTGTCTATTTGTTTTTATTTTATTTTATTTTTATTTCTGCATTTTTAGTTTTTTTTTATTTTCATGTTTCAAATCTTTTCTCAAAAAAATTTAGATTGATTAGACGTTGAGGATAAACCGGTACTAAAAGCTCTTGTATCCTTGGACGACCTCGGTATCTTACCAACACTATACTACGCTCACAATGGGTGCACTTGCCCAAAGTTTGTGTTTAGTGTTAGTAAAATATCGTGTTTATAAATTTAAAACTTGACTAATGCATAAAATAGGCTTAAAATATCAATAAAAACATATCACGCTTCGCACACACCAACTTCAAACTTCAAAATTCGATTTTTAGCCAATCATTTTAGCCAAAATGTCTTTCTCCAAAGTCTTCCTCTTGATAAATTTTGGGGAGCTCTAGATTTTCTGTATTTTCCACATTTAGAAAGTTGTATTCACATTTTTATTTTTAGAAACTTCTATTCTTACTTCATTTCAATCCTTGTAATCTCGAGACTTTGATTATAATGGAAATCGTATTTTATATCAACCTTGTTTAATCATACATGCATAATATGTAATCAGTCGCGAAATACACGTTTTAATTTAAAACCAAGATATACATCGAGATTATATTTTCTCGGAATCACATTCATGCATGTATCATACTTATAATATATCTTCATACACCTTTATAGCATAAAATAACCAACAATACAAGTGCAAGGACTAAAAATGAAAATTTTCATCTCTCCAACCACTTTCTTTAATGTGCTAACCTCCAACCAACTCATTTAATACCCAAACCTACCTTTTAACCTCCAACCAACTCATTTAATACCCCTCTTAATTCCCAATCACCTTCATTTAATTCCCAACTACCTTCATTAAAACCCCAACCACTTAACCCTCTTATAAATAGCAACTCTAACACCTTCCAAACACTTGCACCACCTCCAAATTACTTCCAACCTCTCTCAAATCTCCAAGATTTTCAACTTTGGGCAAAAAGTGCAAGAACCAAAATTGGTAACTTTGGTGTTCCAACAACTCAAGACTCGTCAAACTCACTAAGTGGAAATTTGTTCGTAAACTGTGAGTATACTTGACCCTTTTTACGCTTTAATGTACTTTTGGGTGTAACATGTTTCAACTATCAAAATTTACAATACACATAATCAAACATATTCAATCACTAAATCCGCCAAACGTGCTATTTGTTATGCTTAGGTTGTTTATGCTAGAATACTTTCATGCACTCTATTTGTCATTAACATAGCTAGCTCACCTTAACAATTATAGCGCTATAGGAGAAACATACCACCCGACGGGGTATTGTTAAGTCAACATACTTTACGGTCTCGATTACTTCGGTGTTGAGGGATGCACATTATACTTTACGGTCTCGTTCACTTCGGTGACGAGGGATGCACATTATTCTTGTGGACACTCGGGTTTGGCCTATAGTTATGCATGCTAGCTACAACTTTGTATATAAATTGCCATGTTGGATTTGAGAAAAATCTTCTATACTTATATGCTAGTATCCCAAAACTTGTATACTCGCCAATACTTTTGTATTGAACTATACTTAAAAACATGTTGCAGGATCATGATGATGATGATGCACGAAACTTAGTAGGATGCCTAGAAACACATTTTAAACTTTAAATGCTTGTTGTAATGTAATTCATTTTGTTTCAACTTGTTGTATTCAATTTCAAACAATGTAATTTGATTCTTGTAGCAATGAAATGAAATTTATTATTAAATATTTGTCACAATTTAGTGTTATGAAGTCTCGAGCAATCTCGTTTTCGTCTCACTCCGATGTTTCCGCCATCGGTTGGGGTGTGACAGGAGACCCTTAAAACCTCGTCCAAAACCAACAAAAACCGTCTATTGGGTGTAAATTCATTGACCCATTGTAAATACGCTGGCCTTAATCACTTTCATGCTGGTACTATTTGTTTACGTTGAAGGAATTGTGTAATGATGTTGAGTAGGGGCGTAAATACGCTGACTCAACGTAAATATCCTGTTATATGTTATTTTACGCCCAATTATCTTGGTTTGATCCATAAGCTTGCCTCTTTCATGTTTGGGATTGAATCTCTAAGTGTATATGCATCCTTCCTTGTTGGCCTACACATATAAACCACGCAAAGTTATTCGATTCGACACGAAATTACAATAAAAAATACGGTTTTATATGCAAAACATTCATGCGCATGAAGGATGCATCAATCGGCGCCACATAGACGACAAACAAGCGGTGGGCTTAACTCGAATTTATACCGTTGAACAAAAACGTACAATATTTGACCTAACTCGTTTCCGAACACAGTTTATGTCAAAATGTAGACCAACCGAAAACGTACGGAAAAAATAAGCATGTAAAATATATTATATTTGAACAGACTCATTTTCGAAAAAAAATATGTCGAAATGTGAATCTATATCGTTTACCATTAAAACGTGAATTTATACTGACTCGTATATTAGAATGTCAAAACATAGACCAACTGAAAACTTACATAAAAGTAAGCATGAAAACACATTATGTATGACCCGATACATTTCTGAAAGTTAACGTCGAAATGTGAATTTATATCGACACATACATAAAAATAGCCATGTGAGAAAATATAGTTTTTTGTTTTAAGCTAAAGAATGAAAAGTTAAAACCCAAGGGGGTGAAAATGTCAATCCATAAAGTTTTCTAAAGTTTTAGGGTTGTTTTATTAATTTAAAAAGCTTAAAGTGTTTTTTTGTCAAGTTAGAAAGTCTACCGACCTTGTGTTTTAAGAATTTATAAATAGCAATAGAATTCAATTTTTATTGTTTTCAGAGAGTATACCTATACAATTTTGTAGAAATTATAACATTTTCTGAATTTCCAACTCTGTAATGAGTTTTCTGCATTTCAATTTTGTGATGACAATAACAATGATATGTCATATGTGATCTATTTCTGAATCCTATATTCCTTTAAAGTCCATAAATGCAAAAATAACTTGATAAAAAAACCAAAATACCAAATTTGACATATAGGTAACAGTTAAGGGATCACTTATGTAACTCACTGTTTTACCAGGGTAAAAATGACTTAATAGAGAGTAAATTGCCAAAATCGTCCTTGAGGTTTGGGCATATTTGCCATTTTTATCCAAAACAACTTTTTTGTATAATATAGTCCCTCACTTTTGGGATTTTTTGCCATTTTCATCCAAACATCTAATTTGCTTTATCTTTTCTATCAAACATTTGGATGAAAATGACAAAAAATCCCAAATCTGAGGGGCGATTTTGGCAAAAAAGTCAGACATTTGGATGAAAATGGCAAAAAATTCTAAAATGAACGACTATATGATACAAAAAAATTGTTTTGAATGAAAATAACAAAAATACCCAAACCTCAAAAACGATTTTGGCAATTCTATACAATCTTAAAGGACAAAGTCGGTGGGTTTCCCACCGGCTTTGCCTCCTTACCCCCTTATTTTCATGATATTGTAATTTTAGCCCCTTAACTTTGTAACCTTTAAAGTTTCATAAATGGCAAATTTAGTCCCTAAACTTTCTACTTTGAATTTTCAAAACCACAATCTCATCTTTCAAACTTTGCAAGCATCAACCCTCTACTTTGGTTTTCCACCATCACCCCCTTAGCTCTTACATAGTTACGCACCAATCCTCTTCTTTTACATTTCCACCAACACCCCCTCATCTTTTACACATTTCCGCAACCACCCATATACTTTTACACTTTGTCTTTTTTAGAATTTGCTTTTTTACCCCTTGTACTATTACTCCATTTTTACACCTGCCCAACTTAAAAAAAAATTGCAATTGTAACCCCTAGACTACAACTCCTACTTTTGCAAATGCCAATGCATTGTGTTTTACGAAATGTCTTAGACATTGTGTTTTACACTTTGTGTCTACCTTTGTGTTTTATACTTTTTTGTAATTGTCTTTTACGCAATGCGTTTTACGAATCGTGTTTTGTCTTACTATATGTTTCAACCCGTCAAAAGACAAAGTCGGTGGAAACCCCACCGGCTTTGCCTCCCCATCCCCCATGCTTTCACGATGTTGCAATTTTAGCCCCTTGACTTTGGTACCTTCAAAGTTTCATAAAATGGCAAATTTAGTCCCTAAACTACTACTCCATTTTACAAATACTTTGCTTTTGACACCCCAACTTTGTGGTAGTTTCCTTTTCAGCTCTAACTTTGTTTTAGTTTCATTCTTACCGCAAAACTTTATCAAATTTTATCTTTACCCTTTTTTAGCCCTTAAGTTTAGGAAATGAAATTTTTAACCACTTAACTTATTATGAACTTTGTAAATGCCACTTTGACCCCTCGAGAGTTTTTGGCTTGAGGATATAAATTCGAGTTAGTCGGGTCGCGTATAATACGTTATGATTGTACGATATAAATTCGATTTACGTTACGCTTTAATCCAATCGCAATGCAACTATAGGATACATTGACTGCAATCGGATACGTCAAAACGAGCGTTTTCATATGGTTAACACATCACGTAACACTTGGACTAATCCGTTCGATATTTGCGAAGTACCCGCGCCACAACGCGCGCGGGTGTTATTAATAGTTTACTCCTTAATAGACAAAAACGTTATCCAGTATTATTACAGTCACTCTTTGTCCCTCCCTAAAACCCTGTTGCAGGTCCCAATCGAACTCTCCAAAATCACTTCTTGTTATGAAATTCGCACCACAATCTGCATAATTCAGTATCTAATTGTAAGCATCAACTCAATTTTATGCTTAATTTGTTTCAGTTTCTTCTTGTTCTGAAATGGTTCTTGTTGTTTGTGCAGATAGAATTCAGGAACATGATTTCTGGATGTGGATGTTTGCCTAACAAATCTCCACTCTTCTTTCAGGTTAGGTTAAACGATGTCGTTTATGTATCTGATTATTAGTTAGGGTCAAATAATTAGCTTAGGAGTAGCTGCAAAAATAACTTATTAATTCAGATTATCTAATTATTTTACCCTAACACTAGACACTGATTATCTGTTAATTATAAGCTCAATTGTAGTGAAGAACATTAAATACATCATTTTGGGTCACTTTAAGAATGTTTTATAAGAACCGGAATTTGTTCTTCATCAAAGATGTGATATAATTGTGTTATTTAACTGTATTTAGTAGAAAAAAGTTTACTTTTATTGTGACCCTTACGCGCATTTTGATTTGAAAGACACCCGTTTAGTTAGTTTTTACTAAAAGTAAAATGAAAAAGTTGTAGACTTGTAGCAAAAACAGCTAATTTAACTTCCTGGTGGTGTTATTATATAGCTGACTAGTGTTTGTGTTGGGTTAATCGAGTTTGTTCACGAGTCACGGGTCAGTGAGTAACTGGGTCACTGAATAGCGAACGGGTCACAGGTATGGAATTAATCTAAGGTTGATCGATTTTCAAGGTAGTGAAGATGTGAAATCGGGGCAAAAGTGTTGTTGAAGTCTGTTGCTGAAATAAAGGATTAATTGGTCATATTTGGCATGTGTTTTTTTTTGTTTGGTCAATATAAATAAGAGTAGTTGTTGCAGTCATTTGAATCTTGTAATCGTCCTTTTGAAGTTAAAAGTTATACATCAGAACTTACGCTCTAAAGTGTGAGTTAGTGTGTGTGTTTCTTTGCAAATCAAGGGCCTGAACCAACAGTTTGAATGTTTTTTCTATGAATTCTACAGACATCTTTTTCCGGTTCATTTCCAGCATCAGTATGGCAGCCAAAAGTTAGGTTAAGCACCGCTAAAAGGACTCCTTTATTTCCATGTGTAAAATGTGAAAAAAAGGATAAGGAAGAAGATTCTTCTGAGAAACCATCTTTTGATAAACTATCCGTTGAACGGGCCCCATATCATAGTTACCGAGATTCATTATCCGGGCAGGTTGAGCCGGCTTCTGGTGCTCGGGCAAGTATTCTCGGGCAGGATTATCTACCCGAAGGCACAGTCGGTCAAGCTAGGGCTGCCGCTGCCCCTGGGCCAAGTGATGCATCATCCGGATCTTCATCTTACGGCAAAAATCCGGGAAGCAGAAGAAAAACTTATAAGGCTACAAGTGCTGTTTCTGAGTCAACTGAAACGAATACGGTTGTTGACCAAGTAGATGATGGCTTGTTTGAGAGATCAGAAGAAGCGCGTGATGAGTTTTCGGATTTTGTGGTTTATCAGAAGGAAAATGAAACGGATGAGTTGACCGGGTATGACCTTGACAAGAAACTTGGGCGCCCGCACCCGTTTATTGACCCTAAAGTTAGGAAGCCGATAAAGGAGCCGCTTACAAGTGAAGAGTTATGGTGGAATTGGAGAAAACCAGATAAGGAACAATGGTCTAGGTGGCAGCGAAAGCGCCCCGATGCTGAAACGGTTAGTGAATAACTAATATATTAGCAATTTTTACCCAATTAAATGGGTCTATTTGAGTTATATTTTAATAAGCGGCTATATTAATTTTAATTGTTTTTGTTTGATCAACAGGTGTTTCTTAAGGCCATGGCTAAGAGTGGTCAAATTAAGCTTTACGGTGAAGAGCCGACGTTGACCGAAACTGCACTTTACAGAGCTAGGAGGCATTTATACAAAGAAGAAAGGTTTAACCAAATTCTTCTTGAACTAAAAAATTTGCTATTATTTTCAACATTATTTTATCCACTAATTAATAGACTATATGCTTGGAGCGAGAGCATGTAAAAAATATATATAACGTAACATTTTTGTTTGTTTATGCTTTTTTAGTAAAATGCCATTTTTGTCCCTGAGGTTTGGCCAGTTTTGCGAGTTTCGTCCAAAGGTTTGTTTTTCCGTATCTGGATCCAAAAGGTTTGAAATCTTGTCATTTTCATCCGACTCGTTAACACCATCCATTTTTCTCCGTTAAGTCAGGGGTATTTCCGCCTTTTTTGTTTACTTAAAGGGCAATTCAGTCTTTTTCAGCGGTATTCGGTCATTTTACAAAAAGTGTAAAAGACCGAATTGACCTTTAGATTAACAAAAAGGCGGAAATACCCATGACTTAACGGAGAAAAATGGATGGAGTTAACAAGTCGGATGAAAATGGCAAGATTATAAATCTTTTGGATCCGAAAACAGACCTTTGGACGAAACTCGCAAAACTGGCCAAACCTTAGGGACAAAAATGGCATTTTACTCTTTTTTTTAAAATATGTCATTTTAGTGTATCCCGTGAAAGAAAAAAGTGGTTGGTGTCATGTATAGGTTGCAGGCTGAACACGATAGATTGGAAAAAGAAGGCCCGATAGCATACTACTCAGAATGGGTGAAAGCGTGGAAAAAAGATACGTCACGTGAAGCTATTCAAAAACATTATGAGGAAACTGGTGAAGATGAAAACACACAACTTATTGAAATGTTTTCTTGTCAAACTGCACGTGAGTATCGTATAATGATGGGTACCGATTATCGTGTTTCGAGAGATCCGTTGGCTATGCGAATGAAAGAGGATCAGATAAAACAAAGTACGTTCTTCAACTTTGTTGACATATTTTTCTCGTCTTTGTGTTAATATTTAATAAGGGGTACTTTACTTGTAGTATGGGGCGGAGATCCGGTTTACCCAACGGTTAACTACATTCAAGATCCTGACCAAGTGATTGATTTTCGGGGTCCTGATTTTCACGAGCCTACACCTAATGTTTTGGCTTATTTGCAACAGGTTTGTATATTTCAACTGAAATTTTTAGTTATTTTTAGAGTAAAATGCCATTTTCGTCCATGAGCTTTGGCCAGTTTTGCGACTTTCGTCCAAAGGTTTGTTTTCCACATCTGGATCCAAAGGTTTGAAATCTGGCCATTTTCATCCGGCTCCTTAACTCCATCCATTTTTCTTCGTTAATTTAGAGGTATTTCTGTCTTTTATGTTAACTAAAAGGGCAATTTGGTCTTTTTCACTTTATGTTAAAATACTGAATACCCCTGCAAAAATCGAATGGCCCTTTATGTTAACAAAAAAGACGGAAATACCCCTAACTTAACGGAGAAAAATGGATGGAGTTAACGAGCCGGATGAAAATGGCAAGATTTCAAACCTTTCGGACCCAGATGCGAAAAAACAAACCTTTGGACGAAAGTCGCAAAATTGACCAAACCTCAGGGACGAAAATGACATTTTACTCTTATTTTTATTTATGTTTATGCTCATGTAAGCTTTACAGGAATCTGAACATATTAGTTAATAAATTGTTTTAAAATTTGTTCAATTGTTTGTTTAATCTTTAGTGCATTAATGAAATAAAGACTTGACGCTCTTATGTTGTTTATCGGTAATCAGAATGGCAATATAACATCAAGGGAGGAAATGGATAAAATTTTGGCTGGAGAGAAAGTTGAACAAGTAAAGGTAATTATTATTATTATTATTATTATTATTATTATTATTATTATTATTATTATTTTCTTTTTAACTATGAACTTTTGTAAACAGTTGTTCTGTTTTTGCACCCCCATATTCTATCAATGATAAAAATTTCTTTTGCTCACTTTTGAATTTGGAAACATTTTCTAAATAGGTAAAGACACCATTTTCTGATGATGAAGCTATGGCTAAAGCTGTTGACATTGGTGAAAAGGAGGTAAATTGGTGTGCCGTTTCCGTTGTCAATTTTGGCTATTCTGTTTTTTTGTAATTATTTTTTCTTAATATTTGCATCACTTATGTTGGTTGCGTATATATTTGTTTAATAGGATAGTGATGATGAAGGTAAATTTGGCGATGATGAAAATATCACACGTAATTGGAGTGTGTTGAAAACTACTCCTGAGCTTCGCAAATCAAAGGTAGCCTTTTTATATAATTTCTGATTTTATCTGATATTTGTATGTTAGTCTCTTTCTATTTTCCGAAATACAAGGGGTGGATGTTGTGTGTGTGTGTGTGTGTGTGTTGGGGGGGGGGGGGGGGGGGGGATTCGGTAAGGGGTCAAAATGTGTTTTGAGTCAAAAAGCATCTGATCGGTTTGGGAGGGCTGTTAAACTCCTTTTTTTATTTTTTTTTTCTTTTGAAGTTTATAAATAATGTGTTACATATGATTACATAATTATATTATTACCTAAGTAATCTAATAGGTCTCTGGCGACGCGAATAACACAAGTATTAAACATGAATACAACTCCTTTAACTACTTTATATCTCATGTCACGATTGTATGTTTTATGTAACAAGAAGAAGAAATGATGGATCCTATCCTCCTAATTTTATTTATTTAAAAAAAAGTAAAAAATTAGGTAGTGGACTTTTCAATGAACATGTCTAATTGTGTCTTATACAAGTGACCTATTGCCAGCCCTTGTGTCTCATGTCCACCTATGAGTCGGCTATTTAAGTTCTAAGTCCCTCATCGTTGATGCATTTGAATCTTTCTAACCTGTTTGGATCACTCAACAGTCTAACCACCATTTTCATTCCTTTGTTAAATCTTTTTATAACCACGGATCAATCAACAGTCTAACCACCATTTTCCTTCCTTTGTTAAATCTTTTTATAACCACATGACCCGTTTAGAGATTAAACTTTAACCCAGTTAGAATATAAATGGGTCAAAATCGCAACCTCTAAAAAGTACAATGGAAATATTGTTTAACAAAATGTGATGTTAAGGTAATAGGGAAATGGGTTGCTGTCTAAATGATTGATCTCCAGTGTGGGTCAAAATGCATATTATCATGTTGAGTTGACCAGTAAACACTTTTTGTCTGGGTTTTTTTTAATTTTTATAAATAATACATGTTTGCAAAAACTAAATAATGAAAATAACTTTGTAATGTTTCTGAATTAAATTACTTTTATAGTTTGTAATTTTGGGAACTTTTTGTTCCTTCGACCCGTTTCACTTACCATTCCACACGGGTAAAAGTTGCCACCTCTACTAACGGCTTCATAAAACAAACACGTAAAATTTACAATATCTATGTAAAAACTAAACAATTTGTAGATTATTCTGATTTGTTATATGACTTCACTTTTTATTTGCAGCCCAAACCTGCAAAAGGTAAAGGTAAAATGACTCTGGAGGAAGCCATAGCTGACTCTGAAAATTTGACCGATTTCTTGCTGGACTTCGATCAGGATAAGTGATATTGGAAGCTATATTTACACGGTATGTTTCTATCCATGTTAATTTTAGAGATAATCATATTAATTTACGTTAACTTGCCTGAAATATGGTAATAAGCAGTAACACTAAACATTCATACGCTGATTTCATTGAAGTTGACCTCTAATGTGCGCAGTCTTTGTACAATTTTCAATATTGATAGTTAAATTTATTGATCGTTTAATCATCCAGTTTATTAGATGTAAAATGTAATGTATATCTTGCAATCCTATCATGATAGTCTTTATTTTTAGATAAAATGAGTTTTGTGTATTCGACTACTCGCCATATTTGTACTCGATGCTGATTGCATTAAACATCAAGATTTTGATAATTGAAATTGATTTCAATTTATATAATCTCTCTATTATCGCAGAAGGAGAAGACGCGAGTCGTTTGTTTTATCTGCACTTCACCCACAGAAGATCCTAACCGTATGTTCAAGTTTTCGTTTGGTGGATAATTTCATATGATGGGGCATATTATTATTGCTGGTGCTGTGTTTTCTATGTGAGCAAATTCCATAAAAGTAAAACATGTAGCAGTAATTAAAGTTACCATGTGTGGAGAAAATGATGTGTTTTTCAGACATTCTTATGCTTGTGAACTAAAATTTCGTATGAATGTTAATGGGTTATGTTATATCCTCTTTTTACAAATTCTTATAGTCATACAAGGATCTAAACACTTGCAAATTGAGTTGGTAAGTTGAACTAGTTGGTTGAATTTAGTGTGGGTAGGCACTAGGCAACATTTTATTGAATTTTTTCACAAATAGTTAACATGTTAAATAGTATGATTACAAAAACTTACAAAGATCTGTAGCATGATTTTTAGAAGGTAATAGCTAGCCGTGTCAAACTCAATCCATGTTTGGGTCATTTTTGTTGTCTTATTGGGCTGATTTGGGCATGCCTAAATGGTAAAAACAGGTCATGATGGTCGTTCAAAGTAGACACCGCTGCAACTGTCTACCGATGAACACCGCCTACCATCACATTGGCAACCACAACACGTTATTTACGTTGGTCCCCACTAACCTGTTGTCGGATTGCGATTGAACTACACAGGCGCTACACCAAGTATTTGTTGGAAAATCAGGCTCTTGATCAAACACAGATTGAACGAACTCGTTCGACTCTTTTATTATTTATCATTGACAACACACCAAATTACAATAGACCTAACCATCTAGACTCATTCTAATTCTAATTGTAACCCAACTCAAACACTAATTAAACAATTAATTATAAGCATCTGGATAAACCTAAATGTTAAACCGATAATTCAAGCCATTATTTCAGTCATTCAGGTAGTGTTTGAATTGTATTCTCCAAATGTATCACTATTAGCAGCAAGAGGATACAAGTCATGTTCTTCACTTTCAATCATTAAGCTACTCGTTTCGGTGTAGTTTTCGTGACCAATCCAAGGATGCTTTTTCACAAAGTTCCAAGCTCCATTGTCAAATCTTTCATGCTAGGTCTGCTCCCACCTACTTGGTTAAGGCATCTACACACCAGGTCACATGCTGCTTTTAGCAGCTCATCGGTTGCTTCCATTACCACTTCATGGTCCAGAATCTCAAGCAACCGGTTTTCGTTCTTTGCTTTCACAAAATAGGTTGCGATATATGTATCCTCTACACCTCTTCTACATCACTCTTGCCAGCTAGCTGACCGGTATGAAAGTATTCAGGATCCAAGTATCCGATGGTCCCTTGAACTAGCGTACCGACTTGATCATGACCCAGTGGGACTAGCCTTGAAGCACCAAAATCTGCAATTTTTGCGGTGTAATTGTCATCCAACAATACGTTAGTAGATTTCACGTCTCTATGTATCATGGACATTCTAGCATCTGTGTGAAGATAAGCAAGTGCACCAGCTGATTCATGTGCTATCCTTAAACGACTATCCCATGACAATCTCCCTTTCCCACTTGTTCTATTATGAATGTGACGATGGCAAGTCTCATTAGAAACAAATTCATAAATTAGCACTGGGACATCAGTTTCCAGACAACATCCCCAAAGTTGCACCACATTTGGGTGATTAATTTGTGCAAGACTTACCATTTCATTTATAAAGTGACCCCTTTGTTCTTGGTCCAATCTTTGGGACTTTTTGATTGCTACTATACGTGTATCTGGTAGGGTTCCCTTGTACACAATGCCATTACCTCCTCTTCCAATAATATTATCTTCCCCGTAATTGTTGGTCGCCTCTTCTAGCTCTTCAACTTGAAAAATTTTCATGATGCTACGACTATTAGATTATATAAACATAATTTATGACTCTATAGTTATATGTATTTATTATTACTGCACTTTGTTATAATCGTATGTATGAAACAATATAGACAAACGGTTGTGATGTTGGTTAAACGGTTTATTTGACGGTTACTCCCGCCAAAACCAAACCACCAGAAATAACCGTCTTGTTTTATTAAATGTATATATAACCGGTTGCCGGAAACTTCTCTCGGTACCAAGACATTCATAACTTTCGTTATTGTCTGTCCACTTTCTGTCCAAGTTTATCTATTCCCACTGTTATAATCATGTCTTCCAATTCGGTTGGTAATCCACTGTTTCATGTCAAAACACCAAAACCCCGCCATAATGACGATGAAGATCAACGGCATCCGCTAACAAGTGGTATCAGAGCCGGTTATATAAGTGATGATGATTTAAAGCCGTCGTCAACCATGATGCCATGTATGCACTGCACTGAAGAAAAACGTGAACGAAAATGGATGCAGCGATGTTGCTATTACTGCAACAGACCAGGCCACAAAATTTCTGCATGTCAAGAGAAGGAGAAGGATGAAGAAAGTCAGTTATTACGTCTAGCGGTCAATACAGGAACGCAAAAACGTCTAGATGAAGAGATCAATCAACAAAACAATCAGAGACAAGAATATATGGTGATCGGAACTGACGGTGGATACTGGTCGGATATATGGTATGTTAGTAAAACTTACAAACATCATTTTTCTGGCAATATAGACATGTTTAAACGTATGAAAAATATGTCATGTGTTGAAACGGAGACTGGAGAAAACAATTTTTTCTTTATTAGAGGAATCGGTGTGGTTGATGTTATATTAGGGTCCGAAAAGATTCGAGTACAAAGTGTGTTCTACACACCGGACATCGATAGAAATGTCTTGAGTCTCGATCAATTAATGATTCAGGGTTTTACAGTGAAATTTATGGGGGATGTATGTAAATTATTCCCAACATTTAGTGTTCCTGTATACAATAAAAAGAATGGACATACCAGTTTGACGAAAGAAGAAGAAATTGGAGAATTAGAAAAGCAGTACATGATTAGTAAGAATTCTGATCATGAGAAATTCAAAACGGAGTTTCTAAATGAATACTTCGAAAATTTGAATATCTCTGCCAATGAACCAGACTGGAACATTCTGATTTTACAAGCAATGTCCTTTAAGAACTTTCAAGACTGCAAGGCTTTACTAAACATGCTTGAAGATGAAGACTATGTCATCAAGTATAAATATTATCTTGAAACTACATTCAACAACATGATAGAATGGTTTCTTAAAGAAAAACTGGAAATTCACTCAAGACCGTTGCCTGCATATGCAACAAACAATCGAAAAGTGGGATTATTAGACCTGTATATGGCGGTGAAGAGGGAAGGGGGTCACCGGCGAATTACTGAAAATGGTATGTGGGCGATGATAGCAAAGGATACAGGATTCGAGTATGAAGATGGTGAATACATGCGTCTGATATACGCTATGTATCTGGACGTACTTGTATACTACTACAAGTTCAAGGTAACACAGGAAAGGGCAATCGGAAAAGAGGAAGAGAAGATGGTGGATCCCAGACAGAGCATGAGCGAAGGAGATAAGGAGGTTATAACTGATGCAGGTTAAACGGAGACTGCTGGATGTTCAAGTAGTACCGGAGCAGTAGAGAAGGAAGTGAAACATTATGCATTATTTACAAATCAAGCAGGTACCGAGCTTGTGCGACTGACTTGTGCGACCGAGGGCTTGTGCGATTGCCCTTGTGCGGTCAAACAAGCTTGTGCGATCAGTTATCTAATTCCCTAAAATCATGCGAATTAGTTATAGCAAATTGACAGTTTCCAACCATGCATTAATTCGATCATAACAATCAAACAGTTTCCAAATCATGTTATCATCGATCAAATCAAGCAATTATCTACTTCCTTAAGAATCCTAATAACATTCAAGCATGAATAACAATCATAACCTTTAACCACATTAACAGATCCATGATTTTGATCACTAACATGCACCCTATCAATTTCAACACAACCAAACATCCGAATATACTCTCATAACAGCCGATTAACATGCACTCGGTTCTAGATCATCATTACATCATACGATTATCAAACCCTATATTGATCTAACCACTCTACACATGTGAGCCGATACACAAGAACATCAAGCCTCATCAATTAACATTACAATCAATCACAAAACATCTCTAAGTCATTATGTAGAAACATATAGACCACAATATCATCTAACATACAATCAATAGTAAGATACTAACCGGTTAGAAAGTAGAACAAGGGTCGACTCGAACAAGAAGATCTTCGAGGGAGGGGAGATGTTGCCGTCGGGTTCGAGAGGAGAGAAAGAGAGTGTAGGGTTTGTGTGTCTTGGGTGTTTGTGAATTATGAGGAGTATACACCCTCCTCATGAAGGTTATGCGTATGAGATGTGGGCGGAACCCATCATGGGCTGCCCCTTTGGGTCAATTGTTCGAACGAGAGTGTGGGCCGAGAGTGTGTTGTGGGATTAGGTAGTCTTGTGCGATCAAGAGTTGTTAATTATTCTTACTTGTAATACAATCACACATAACACATAGCATACAACTTATAATCATTCATTAAAACCAACATATCAATTAATCACATAACGCTCAAGCATGTTACATCCAGGTACAACGAAAGGTTTGAAATACGAGTTGTCACAAACGTCACCTTCAAAAGAGGGGCCTACCACTTTTCGCATTAATAGCTTAATTAATTATCTTTCAATATTCCGACCCTTTGGGATTGTATCCCTGCTGACTCAAACCAATGGGTTGAGGGTAACGTCACCTTCAAAAGAGGGGTCTACTACTATAACTAAGATAATCTCTTAAAAAGTCCGAAAGTGCGAAAATCATCAAAGGATACATTAAAGGCGAGTCGGATCCAAGTGATTCATCTTGTCTATTTGTTTTTATTTTATTTTATTTTTATTTCTGCATTTTTAGTTTTTTTTTATTTTCATGTTTCAAATCTTTTCTCAAAAAAATTTAGATTGATTAGACGTTGAGGATAAACCGGTACTAAAAGCTCTTGTATCCTTGGACGACCTCGGTATCTTACCAACACTATACTACGCTCACAATGGGTGCACTTGCCCAAAGTTTGTGTTTAGTGTTAGTAAAATATCGTGTTTATAAATTTAAAACTTGACTAATGCATAAAATAGGCTTAAAATATCAATAAAAACATATCACGCTTCGCACACACCAACTTCAAACTTCAAAATTCGATTTTTAGCCAATCATTTTAGCCAAAATGTCTTTCTCCAAAGTCTTCCTCTTGATAAATTTTGGGGAGCTCTAGATTTTCTGTATTTTCCACATTTAGAAAGTTGTATTCACATTTTTATTTTTAGAAACTTCTATTCTTACTTCATTTCAATCCTTGTAATCTCGAGACTTTGATTATAATGGAAATCGTATTTTATATCAACCTTGTTTAATCATACATGCATAATATGTAATCAGTCGCGAAATACACGTTTTAATTTAAAACCAAGATATACATCGAGATTATATTTTCTCGGAATCACATTCATGCATGTATCATACTTATAATATATCTTCATACACCTTTATAGCATAAAATAACCAACAATACAAGTGCAAGGACTAAAAATGAAAATTTTCATCTCTCCAACCACTTTCTTTAATGTGCTAACCTCCAACCAACTCATTTAATACCCAAACCTACCTTTTAACCTCCAACCAACTCATTTAATACCCCTCTTAATTCCCAATCACCTTCATTTAATTCCCAACTACCTTCATTAAAACCCCAACCACTTAACCCTCTTATAAATAGCAACTCTAACACCTTCCAAACACTTGCACCACCTCCAAATTACTTCCAACCTCTCTCAAATCTCCAAGATTTTCAACTTTGGGCAAAAAGTGCAAGAACCAAAATTGGTAACTTTGGTGTTCCAACAACTCAAGACTCGTCAAACTCACTAAGTGGAAATTTGTTCGTAAACTGTGAGTATACTTGACCCTTTTTACGCTTTAATGTACTTTTGGGTGTAACATGTTTCAACTATCAAAATTTACAATACACATAATCAAACATATTCAATCACTAAATCCGCCAAACGTGCTATTTGTTATGCTTAGGTTGTTTATGCTAGAATACTTTCATGCACTCTATTTGTCATTAACATAGCTAGCTCACCTTAACAATTATAGCGCTATAGGAGAAACATACCACCCGACGGGGTATTGTTAAGTCAACATACTTTACGGTCTCGATTACTTCGGTGTTGAGGGATGCACATTATACTTTACGGTCTCGTTCACTTCGGTGACGAGGGATGCACATTATTCTTGTGGACACTCGGGTTTGGCCTATAGTTATGCATGCTAGCTACAACTTTGTATATAAATTGCCATGTTGGATTTGAGAAAAATCTTCTATACTTATATGCTAGTATCCCAAAACTTGTATACTCGCCAATACTTTTGTATTGAACTATACTTAAAAACATGTTGCAGGATCATGATGATGATGATGCACGAAACTTAGTAGGATGCCTAGAAACACATTTTAAACTTTAAATGCTTGTTGTAATGTAATTCATTTTGTTTCAACTTGTTGTATTCAATTTCAAACAATGTAATTTGATTCTTGTAGCAATGAAATGAAATTTATTATTAAATATTTGTCACAATTTAGTGTTATGAAGTCTCGAGCAATCTCGTTTTCGTCTCACTCCGATGTTTCCGCCATCGGTTGGGGTGTGACAGGAGACCCTTAAAACCTCGTCCAAAACCAACAAAAACCGTCTATTGGGTGTAAATTCATTGACCCATTGTAAATACGCTGGCCTTAATCACTTTCATGCTGGTACTATTTGTTTACGTTGAAGGAATTGTGTAATGATGTTGAGTAGGGGCGTAAATACGCTGACTCAACGTAAATATCCTGTTATATGTTATTTTACGCCCAATTATCTTGGTTTGATCCATAAGCTTGCCTCTTTCATGTTTGGGATTGAATCTCTAAGTGTATATGCATCCTTCCTTGTTGGCCTACACATATAAACCACGCAAAGTTATTCGATTCGACACGAAATTACAATAAAAAATACGGTTTTATATGCAAAACATTCATGCGCATGAAGGATGCATCAATCGGCGCCACATAGACGACAAACAAGCGGTGGGCTTAACTCGAATTTATACCGTTGAACAAAAACGTACAATATTTGACCTAACTCGTTTCCGAACACAGTTTATGTCAAAATGTAGACCAACCGAAAACGTACGGAAAAAATAAGCATGTAAAATATATTATATTTGAACAGACTCATTTTCGAAAAAAAATATGTCGAAATGTGAATCTATATCGTTTACCATTAAAACGTGAATTTATACTGACTCGTATATTAGAATGTCAAAACATAGACCAACTGAAAACTTACATAAAAGTAAGCATGAAAACACATTATGTATGACCCGATACATTTCTGAAAGTTAACGTCGAAATGTGAATTTATATCGACACATACATAAAAATAGCCATGTGAGAAAATATAGTTTTTTGTTTTAAGCTAAAGAATGAAAAGTTAAAACCCAAGGGGGTGAAAATGTCAATCCATAAAGTTTTCTAAAGTTTTAGGGTTGTTTTATTAATTTAAAAAGCTTAAAGTGTTTTTTTGTCAAGTTAGAAAGTCTACCGACCTTGTGTTTTAAGAATTTATAAATAGCAATAGAATTCAATTTTTATTGTTTTCAGAGAGTATACCTATACAATTTTGTAGAAATTATAACATTTTCTGAATTTCCAACTCTGTAATGAGTTTTCTGCATTTCAATTTTGTGATGACAATAACAATGATATGTCATATGTGATCTATTTCTGAATCCTATATTCCTTTAAAGTCCATAAATGCAAAAATAACTTGATAAAAAAACCAAAATACCAAATTTGACATATAGGTAACAGTTAAGGGATCACTTATGTAACTCACTGTTTTACCAGGGTAAAAATGACTTAATAGAGAGTAAATTGCCAAAATCGTCCTTGAGGTTTGGGCATATTTGCCATTTTTATCCAAAACAACTTTTTTGTATAATATAGTCCCTCACTTTTGGGATTTTTTGCCATTTTCATCCAAACATCTAATTTGCTTTATCTTTTCTATCAAACATTTGGATGAAAATGACAAAAAATCCCAAATCTGAGGGGCGATTTTGGCAAAAAAGTCAGACATTTGGATGAAAATGGCAAAAAATTCTAAAATGAACGACTATATGATACAAAAAAATTGTTTTGAATGAAAATAACAAAAATACCCAAACCTCAAAAACGATTTTGGCAATTCTATACAATCTTAAAGGACAAAGTCGGTGGGTTTCCCACCGGCTTTGCCTCCTTACCCCCTTATTTTCATGATATTGTAATTTTAGCCCCTTAACTTTGTAACCTTTAAAGTTTCATAAATGGCAAATTTAGTCCCTAAACTTTCTACTTTGAATTTTCAAAACCACAATCTCATCTTTCAAACTTTGCAAGCATCAACCCTCTACTTTGGTTTTCCACCATCACCCCCTTAGCTCTTACATAGTTACGCACCAATCCTCTTCTTTTACATTTCCACCAACACCCCCTCATCTTTTACACATTTCCGCAACCACCCATATACTTTTACACTTTGTCTTTTTTAGAATTTGCTTTTTTACCCCTTGTACTATTACTCCATTTTTACACCTGCCCAACTTAAAAAAAAATTGCAATTGTAACCCCTAGACTACAACTCCTACTTTTGCAAATGCCAATGCATTGTGTTTTACGAAATGTCTTAGACATTGTGTTTTACACTTTGTGTCTACCTTTGTGTTTTATACTTTTTTGTAATTGTCTTTTACGCAATGCGTTTTACGAATCGTGTTTTGTCTTACTATATGTTTCAACCCGTCAAAAGACAAAGTCGGTGGAAACCCCACCGGCTTTGCCTCCCCATCCCCCATGCTTTCACGATGTTGCAATTTTAGCCCCTTGACTTTGGTACCTTCAAAGTTTCATAAAATGGCAAATTTAGTCCCTAAACTACTACTCCATTTTACAAATACTTTGCTTTTGACACCCCAACTTTGTGGTAGTTTCCTTTTCAGCTCTAACTTTGTTTTAGTTTCATTCTTACCGCAAAACTTTATCAAATTTTATCTTTACCCTTTTTTAGCCCTTAAGTTTAGGAAATGAAATTTTTAACCACTTAACTTATTATGAACTTTGTAAATGCCACTTTGACCCCTCGAGAGTTTTTGGCTTGAGGATATAAATTCGAGTTAGTCGGGTCGCGTATAATACGTTATGATTGTACGATATAAATTCGATTTACGTTACGCTTTAATCCAATCGCAATGCAACTATAGGATACATTGACTGCAATCGGATACGTCAAAACGAGCGTTTTCATATGGTTAACACATCACGTAACACTTGGACTAATCCGTTCGATATTTGCGAAGTACCCGCGCCACAACGCGCGCGGGTGTTATTAATAGTTTACTCCTTAATAGACAAAAACGTTATCCAGTATTATTACAGTCACTCTTTGTCCCTCCCTAAAACCCTGTTGCAGGTCCCAATCGAACTCTCCAAAATCACTTCTTGTTATGAAATTCGCACCACAATCTGCATAATTCAGTATCTAATTGTAAGCATCAACTCAATTTTATGCTTAATTT
This sequence comes from Helianthus tuberosus, assembly GCA_030545235.1. Classification (NCBI taxonomy): domain Eukaryota; kingdom Viridiplantae; phylum Streptophyta; class Magnoliopsida; order Asterales; family Asteraceae; genus Helianthus; species Helianthus tuberosus. The sequence continues at coordinate 151,521,364 of CM060407.1, read as the reverse complement.
GTTTCAGTTTCTTCTTGTTCTGAAATGGTTCTTGTTGTTTGTGCAGATAGAATTCAGGAACATGATTTCTGGATGTGGATGTTTGCCTAACAAATCTCCACTCTTCTTTCAGGTTAGGTTAAACGATGTCGTTTATGTATCTGATTATTAGTTAGGGTCAAATAATTAGCTTAGGAGTAGCTGCAAAAATAACTTATTAATTCAGATTATCTAATTATTTTACCCTAACACTAGACACTGATTATCTGTTAATTATAAGCTCAATTGTAGTGAAGAACATTAAATACATCATTTTGGGTCACTTTAAGAATGTTTTATAAGAACCGGAATTTGTTCTTCATCAAAGATGTGATATAATTGTGTTATTTAACTGTATTTAGTAGAAAAAAGTTTACTTTTATTGTGACCCTTACGCGCATTTTGATTTGAAAGACACCCGTTTAGTTAGTTTTTACTAAAAGTAAAATGAAAAAGTTGTAGACTTGTAGCAAAAACAGCTAATTTAACTTCCTGGTGGTGTTATTATATAGCTGACTAGTGTTTGTGTTGGGTTAATCGAGTTTGTTCACGAGTCACGGGTCAGTGAGTAACTGGGTCACTGAATAGCGAACGGGTCACAGGTATGGAATTAATCTAAGGTTGATCGATTTTCAAGGTAGTGAAGATGTGAAATCGGGGCAAAAGTGTTGTTGAAGTCTGTTGCTGAAATAAAGGATTAATTGGTCATATTTGGCATGTGTTTTTTTTTGTTTGGTCAATATAAATAAGAGTAGTTGTTGCAGTCATTTGAATCTTGTAATCGTCCTTTTGAAGTTAAAAGTTATACATCAGAACTTACGCTCTAAAGTGTGAGTTAGTGTGTGTGTTTCTTTGCAAATCAAGGGCCTGAACCAACAGTTTGAATGTTTTTTCTATGAATTCTACAGACATCTTTTTCCGGTTCATTTCCAGCATCAGTATGGCAGCCAAAAGTTAGGTTAAGCACCGCTAAAAGGACTCCTTTATTTCCATGTGTAAAATGTGAAAAAAAGGATAAGGAAGAAGATTCTTCTGAGAAACCATCTTTTGATAAACTATCCGTTGAACGGGCCCCATATCATAGTTACCGAGATTCATTATCCGGGCAGGTTGAGCCGGCTTCTGGTGCTCGGGCAAGTATTCTCGGGCAGGATTATCTACCCGAAGGCACAGTCGGTCAAGCTAGGGCTGCCGCTGCCCCTGGGCCAAGTGATGCATCATCCGGATCTTCATCTTACGGCAAAAATCCGGGAAGCAGAAGAAAAACTTATAAGGCTACAAGTGCTGTTTCTGAGTCAACTGAAACGAATACGGTTGTTGACCAAGTAGATGATGGCTTGTTTGAGAGATCAGAAGAAGCGCGTGATGAGTTTTCGGATTTTGTGGTTTATCAGAAGGAAAATGAAACGGATGAGTTGACCGGGTATGACCTTGACAAGAAACTTGGGCGCCCGCACCCGTTTATTGACCCTAAAGTTAGGAAGCCGATAAAGGAGCCGCTTACAAGTGAAGAGTTATGGTGGAATTGGAGAAAACCAGATAAGGAACAATGGTCTAGGTGGCAGCGAAAGCGCCCCGATGCTGAAACGGTTAGTGAATAACTAATATATTAGCAATTTTTACCCAATTAAATGGGTCTATTTGAGTTATATTTTAATAAGCGGCTATATTAATTTTAATTGTTTTTGTTTGATCAACAGGTGTTTCTTAAGGCCATGGCTAAGAGTGGTCAAATTAAGCTTTACGGTGAAGAGCCGACGTTGACCGAAACTGCACTTTACAGAGCTAGGAGGCATTTATACAAAGAAGAAAGGTTTAACCAAATTCTTCTTGAACTAAAAAATTTGCTATTATTTTCAACATTATTTTATCCACTAATTAATAGACTATATGCTTGGAGCGAGAGCATGTAAAAAATATATATAACGTAACATTTTTGTTTGTTTATGCTTTTTTAGTAAAATGCCATTTTTGTCCCTGAGGTTTGGCCAGTTTTGCGAGTTTCGTCCAAAGGTTTGTTTTTCCGTATCTGGATCCAAAAGGTTTGAAATCTTGTCATTTTCATCCGACTCGTTAACACCATCCATTTTTCTCCGTTAAGTCAGGGGTATTTCCGCCTTTTTTGTTTACTTAAAGGGCAATTCAGTCTTTTTCAGCGGTATTCGGTCATTTTACAAAAAGTGTAAAAGACCGAATTGACCTTTAGATTAACAAAAAGGCGGAAATACCCATGACTTAACGGAGAAAAATGGATGGAGTTAACAAGTCGGATGAAAATGGCAAGATTATAAATCTTTTGGATCCGAAAACAGACCTTTGGACGAAACTCGCAAAACTGGCCAAACCTTAGGGACAAAAATGGCATTTTACTCTTTTTTTTAAAATATGTCATTTTAGTGTATCCCGTGAAAGAAAAAAGTGGTTGGTGTCATGTATAGGTTGCAGGCTGAACACGATAGATTGGAAAAAGAAGGCCCGATAGCATACTACTCAGAATGGGTGAAAGCGTGGAAAAAAGATACGTCACGTGAAGCTATTCAAAAACATTATGAGGAAACTGGTGAAGATGAAAACACACAACTTATTGAAATGTTTTCTTGTCAAACTGCACGTGAGTATCGTATAATGATGGGTACCGATTATCGTGTTTCGAGAGATCCGTTGGCTATGCGAATGAAAGAGGATCAGATAAAACAAAGTACGTTCTTCAACTTTGTTGACATATTTTTCTCGTCTTTGTGTTAATATTTAATAAGGGGTACTTTACTTGTAGTATGGGGCGGAGATCCGGTTTACCCAACGGTTAACTACATTCAAGATCCTGACCAAGTGATTGATTTTCGGGGTCCTGATTTTCACGAGCCTACACCTAATGTTTTGGCTTATTTGCAACAGGTTTGTATATTTCAACTGAAATTTTTAGTTATTTTTAGAGTAAAATGCCATTTTCGTCCATGAGCTTTGGCCAGTTTTGCGACTTTCGTCCAAAGGTTTGTTTTCCACATCTGGATCCAAAGGTTTGAAATCTGGCCATTTTCATCCGGCTCCTTAACTCCATCCATTTTTCTTCGTTAATTTAGAGGTATTTCTGTCTTTTATGTTAACTAAAAGGGCAATTTGGTCTTTTTCACTTTATGTTAAAATACTGAATACCCCTGCAAAAATCGAATGGCCCTTTATGTTAACAAAAAAGACGGAAATACCCCTAACTTAACGGAGAAAAATGGATGGAGTTAACGAGCCGGATGAAAATGGCAAGATTTCAAACCTTTCGGACCCAGATGCGAAAAAACAAACCTTTGGACGAAAGTCGCAAAATTGACCAAACCTCAGGGACGAAAATGACATTTTACTCTTATTTTTATTTATGTTTATGCTCATGTAAGCTTTACAGGAATCTGAACATATTAGTTAATAAATTGTTTTAAAATTTGTTCAATTGTTTGTTTAATCTTTAGTGCATTAATGAAATAAAGACTTGACGCTCTTATGTTGTTTATCGGTAATCAGAATGGCAATATAACATCAAGGGAGGAAATGGATAAAATTTTGGCTGGAGAGAAAGTTGAACAAGTAAAGGTAATTATTATTATTATTATTATTATTATTATTATTATTATTATTATTATTATTATTTTCTTTTTAACTATGAACTTTTGTAAACAGTTGTTCTGTTTTTGCACCCCCATATTCTATCAATGATAAAAATTTCTTTTGCTCACTTTTGAATTTGGAAACATTTTCTAAATAGGTAAAGACACCATTTTCTGATGATGAAGCTATGGCTAAAGCTGTTGACATTGGTGAAAAGGAGGTAAATTGGTGTGCCGTTTCCGTTGTCAATTTTGGCTATTCTGTTTTTTTGTAATTATTTTTTCTTAATATTTGCATCACTTATGTTGGTTGCGTATATATTTGTTTAATAGGATAGTGATGATGAAGGTAAATTTGGCGATGATGAAAATATCACACGTAATTGGAGTGTGTTGAAAACTACTCCTGAGCTTCGCAAATCAAAGGTAGCCTTTTTATATAATTTCTGATTTTATCTGATATTTGTATGTTAGTCTCTTTCTATTTTCCGAAATACAAGGGGTGGATGTTGTGTGTGTGTGTGTGTGTGTGTTGGGGGGGGGGGGGGGGGGGGGGGGGATTCGGTAAGGGGTCAAAATGTGTTTTGAGTCAAAAAGCATCTGATCGGTTTGGGAGGGCTGTTAAACTCCTTTTTTTATTTTTTTTTTCTTTTGAAGTTTATAAATAATGTGTTACATATGATTACATAATTATATTATTACCTAAGTAATCTAATAGGTCTCTGGCGACGCGAATAACACAAGTATTAAACATGAATACAACTCCTTTAACTACTTTATATCTCATGTCACGATTGTATGTTTTATGTAACAAGAAGAAGAAATGATGGATCCTATCCTCCTAATTTTATTTATTTAAAAAAAAGTAAAAAATTAGGTAGTGGACTTTTCAATGAACATGTCTAATTGTGTCTTATACAAGTGACCTATTGCCAGCCCTTGTGTCTCATGTCCACCTATGAGTCGGCTATTTAAGTTCTAAGTCCCTCATCGTTGATGCATTTGAATCTTTCTAACCTGTTTGGATCACTCAACAGTCTAACCACCATTTTCATTCCTTTGTTAAATCTTTTTATAACCACGGATCAATCAACAGTCTAACCACCATTTTCCTTCCTTTGTTAAATCTTTTTATAACCACATGACCCGTTTAGAGATTAAACTTTAACCCAGTTAGAATATAAATGGGTCAAAATCGCAACCTCTAAAAAGTACAATGGAAATATTGTTTAACAAAATGTGATGTTAAGGTAATAGGGAAATGGGTTGCTGTCTAAATGATTGATCTCCAGTGTGGGTCAAAATGCATATTATCATGTTGAGTTGACCAGTAAACACTTTTTGTCTGGGTTTTTTTTAATTTTTATAAATAATACATGTTTGCAAAAACTAAATAATGAAAATAACTTTGTAATGTTTCTGAATTAAATTACTTTTATAGTTTGTAATTTTGGGAACTTTTTGTTCCTTCGACCCGTTTCACTTACCATTCCACACGGGTAAAAGTTGCCACCTCTACTAACGGCTTCATAAAACAAACACGTAAAATTTACAATATCTATGTAAAAACTAAACAATTTGTAGATTATTCTGATTTGTTATATGACTTCACTTTTTATTTGCAGCCCAAACCTGCAAAAGGTAAAGGTAAAATGACTCTGGAGGAAGCCATAGCTGACTCTGAAAATTTGACCGATTTCTTGCTGGACTTCGATCAGGATAAGTGATATTGGAAGCTATATTTACACGGTATGTTTCTATCCATGTTAATTTTAGAGATAATCATATTAATTTACGTTAACTTGCCTGAAATATGGTAATAAGCAGTAACACTAAACATTCATACGCTGATTTCATTGAAGTTGACCTCTAATGTGCGCAGTCTTTGTACAATTTTCAATATTGATAGTTAAATTTATTGATCGTTTAATCATCCAGTTTATTAGATGTAAAATGTAATGTATATCTTGCAATCCTATCATGATAGTCTTTATTTTTAGATAAAATGAGTTTTGTGTATTCGACTACTCGCCATATTTGTACTCGATGCTGATTGCATTAAACATCAAGATTTTGATAATTGAAATTGATTTCAATTTATATAATCTCTCTATTATCGCAGAAGGAGAAGACGCGAGTCGTTTGTTTTATCTGCACTTCACCCACAGAAGATCCTAACCGTATGTTCAAGTTTTTCGTTTGGTGGATAATTTCATATGATGGGGGCATATTATTATTGCTGGTGCTGTGTTTTCTATGTGAGCAAATTCCATAAAAGTAAAACATGTAGCAGTAATTAAAGTTACCATGTGTGGGAGAAAATGATGTGTTTTTCAGACATTCTTATGCTTGTGAACTAAAATTTCGTATGAATGTTAATGGGTTATGTTATATCCTCTTTTTACAAATTCTTATAGTCATACAAGGATCTAAACACTTGCAAATTGAGTTGGTAAGTTGAACTAGTTGGTTGAATTTAGTGTGGGTAGGCACTAGGCAACATTTTATTGAATTTTTTCACAAATAGTTAACATGTTAAATAGTATGATTACAAAAACTTACAAAGATCTGTAGCATGATTTTTAGAAGGTAATAGCTAGCCGTGTCAAACTCAATCCATGTTTGGGTCATTTTTGTTGTCTTATTGGGGCTGATTTGGGCATGCCTAAATGGTAAAAACAGGTCATGATGGTCGTTCAAAGTAGACACCGCTGCGTCTACCGATGAACACCGCCTACCATCACATTGGCAACCACAACACGTTATTTACGTTGGTCCCCACTAACCTGTTGTCGGATTGCGATTGAACTACACAGGCGCTACACCAAGTATTTGTTGGAAAATCAGGCTCTTGATCAAACACAGATTGAACGAACTCGTTCGACTCTTTTATTATTTATCATTGACAACACACCAAATTACAATAGACCTAACCATCTAGACTCATTCTAATTCTAATTGTAACCCAACTCAAACACTAATTAAACAATTAATTATAAGCATCTGGATAAACCTAAATGTTAAACCGATAATTCAAGCCATTATTTCAGTCATTCAGGTAGTGTTTGAATTGTATTCTCCAAATGTATCACTATTAGCAGCAAGAGGATACAAGTCATGTTCTTCACTTTCAATCATTAAGCTACTCGTTTCGGTGTAGTTTTCGTGACCAATCCAAGGATGCTTTTTCACAAAGTTCCAAGCTCCATTGTCAAATCTTTCATGCTAGGTCTGCTCCCACCTACTTGGTTAAGGCATCTACACACCAGGTCACATGCTGCTTTTAGCAGCTCATCGGTTGCTTCCATTACCACTTCATGGTCCAGAATCTCAAGCAACCGGTTTTCGTTCTTTGCTTTCACAAAATAGGTTGCGATATATGTATCCTCTACACCTCTTCTACATCACTCTTGCCAGCTAGCTGACCGGTATGAAAGTATTCAGGATCCAAGTATCCGATGGTCCCTTGAACTAGCGTACCGACTTGATCATGACCCAGTGGGACTAGCCTTGAAGCACCAAAATCTGCAATTTTTGCGGTGTAATTGTCATCCAACAATACGTTAGTAGATTTCACGTCTCTATGTATCATGGACATTCTAGCATCTGTGTGAAGATAAGCAAGTGCACCAGCTGATTCATGTGCTATCCTTAAACGACTATCCCATGACAATCTCCCTTTCCCACTTGTTCTATTATGAATGTGACGATGGCAAGTCTCATTAGAAACAAATTCATAAATTAGCACTGGGACATCAGTTTCCAGACAACATCCCCAAAGTTGCACCACATTTGGGTGATTAATTTGTGCAAGACTTACCATTTCATTTATAAAGTGACCCCTTTGTTCTTGGTCCAATCTTTGGGACTTTTTGATTGCTACTATACGTGTATCTGGTAGGGTTCCCTTGTACACAATGCCATTACCTCCTCTTCCAATAATATTATCTTCCCCGTAATTGTTGGTCGCCTCTTCTAGCTCTTCAACTTGAAAAATTTTCATGATGCTACGACTATTAGATTATATAAACATAATTTATGACTCTATAGTTATATGTATTTATTATTACTGCACTTTGTTATAATCGTATGTATGAAACAATATAGACAAACGGTTGTGATGTTGGTTAAACGGTTTATTTGACGGTTACTCCCGCCAAAACCAAACCACCAGAAATAACCGTCTTGTTTTATTAAATGTATATATAACCGGTTGCCGGAAACTTCTCTCGGTACCAAGACATTCATAACTTTCGTTATTGTCTGTCCACTTTCTGTCCAAGTTTATCTATTCCCACTGTTATAATCATGTCTTCCAATTCGGTTGGTAATCCACTGTTTCATGTCAAAACACCAAAACCCCGCCATAATGACGATGAAGATCAACGGCATCCGCTAACAAGTGGTATCAGAGCCGGTTATATAAGTGATGATGATTTAAAGCCGTCGTCAACCATGATGCCATGTATGCACTGCACTGAAGAAAAACGTGAACGAAAATGGATGCAGCGATGTTGCTATTACTGCAACAGACCAGGCCACAAAATTTCTGCATGTCAAGAGAAGGAGAAGGATGAAGAAAGTCAGTTATTACGTCTAGCGGTCAATACAGGAACGCAAAAACGTCTAGATGAAGAGATCAATCAACAAAACAATCAGAGACAAGAATATATGGTGATCGGAACTGACGGTGGATACTGGTCGGATATATGGTATGTTAGTAAAACTTACAAACATCATTTTTCTGGCAATATAGACATGTTTAAACGTATGAAAAATATGTCATGTGTTGAAACGGAGACTGGAGAAAACAATTTTTTCTTTATTAGAGGAATCGGTGTGGTTGATGTTATATTAGGGTCCGAAAAGATTCGAGTACAAAGTGTGTTCTACACACCGGACATCGATAGAAATGTCTTGAGTCTCGATCAATTAATGATTCAGGGTTTTACAGTGAAATTTATGGGGGATGTATGTAAATTATTCCCAACATTTAGTGTTCCTGTATACAATAAAAAGAATGGACATACCAGTTTGACGAAAGAAGAAGAAATTGGAGAATTAGAAAAGCAGTACATGATTAGTAAGAATTCTGATCATGAGAAATTCAAAACGGAGTTTCTAAATGAATACTTCGAAAATTTGAATATCTCTGCCAATGAACCAGACTGGAACATTCTGATTTTACAAGCAATGTCCTTTAAGAACTTTCAAGACTGCAAGGCTTTACTAAACATGCTTGAAGATGAAGACTATGTCATCAAGTATAAATATTATCTTGAAACTACATTCAACAACATGATAGAATGGTTTCTTAAAGAAAAACTGGAAATTCACTCAAGACCGTTGCCTGCATATGCAACAAACAATCGAAAAGTGGGATTATTAGACCTGTATATGGCGGTGAAGAGGGAAGGGGGTCACCGGCGAATTACTGAAAATGGTATGTGGGCGATGATAGCAAAGGATACAGGATTCGAGTATGAAGATGGTGAATACATGCGTCTGATATACGCTATGTATCTGGACGTACTTGTATACTACTACAAGTTCAAGGTAACACAGGAAAGGGCAATCGGAAAAGAGGAAGAGAAGATGGTGGATCCCAGACAGAGCATGAGCGAAGGAGATAAGGAGGTTATAACTGATGCAGGTTAAACGGAGACTGCTGGATGTTCAAGTAGTACCGGAGCAGTAGAGAAGGAAGTGAAACATTATGCATTATTTACAAATCAAGCAGGTACAGTCAGCGGGTTACAAGAGCAGTCGGAAGCAATTCAAGATGTAGCTGAAGATCACTATGCATTCTATGGTGGCAGTGATTGGCATGGACTCAAGAAACTACAACAAAGGAAGAGATTCGATTTCTCAAGGGCAAAGAAAGCTGTAAACGAAGCAAATTACAGCGTCATCAAAAACTCCCGTAAACCTAATTATGTTTAGGGGAGAGTATTAGATTATATAAACATAATTTATGACTATAGTTATATGTATTTATTATTACTGCACTTTGTTATAATCGTATGTATGAAACAATATAGACAAACGGTTGTGATGTTGGTTAAACGGTTTATTTGACGGTTACTCCCGCCAAAACCAAACCACCAGAAATAACCGTCTTGTTTTATTAAATGTATATATAACCGGTTGCCGGGAACTTCTCTCGGTACCAAGACATTCATAACTTTCGTTATTGTCTGTCCACTTTCTGTCCAAGTTTATCTATTCCCACTGTTATAATCATGTCTTCCAATTCGGTTAGTAATCCACTGTTTCGTGTCAAAACACCAAAACCCCGCCATAATGACGATGAAGATCAACGGCTTCCGCTAACAACGACCTGTGGCTAAAGTTTATCTACAAATAGCTTCTTTGTGGGAGATCATGTTGGTAGTTGACAGTAAACGGTTATAAACGTCGATAGTTAGACGGTTATTTTAGTGAAAAACTTTTAGCAAAAAACTCCTAAACAACCCATTTGCTTCTGACACTTAGTTACCACCGAGGCATTGTCACTTGATCATCACTCACCACCAATGACAGTTGCCACTAACAACTATTTGCCACTGATGGAGCAACCCGCAACTCTTAATGATTGACTCACTATCTATGTAGTTAATGGGTCAAGTTATTCTACAAAGGCTTCTAAGTGTAAGAAGAATTTATAGAGTGACAAGTGTCCAATAACCTAAAATTAAACCCACTACATCACCACCAAAAACCTAAACACCCACCCCCACCCCCACCCAAAAACCTAACCCCCCCCCCCCCCCAAAAAAAAAAAAAAAAAAACCTAAAAAAAACTAATTAACACCCACCTCCCACCCCCACCCAAAAATCTAAACCCCCACCCCCTCGGCAAAAAAAAAAACTTTTTTTTTGGGTGGGTGATTGGGGGGGGGGGGGGGGGGGTGTTTAGGTTTTTGGTGGTGGTGGATGTTTAAGTTTTTTTGTTTTTTTTTTTTTGTGTAGTGGGTTTTTTATAGGTTATTGGACACTTGTCACTCTATAAATCCTTCTTACACTTCTTACAATTAGGATCCTTTGTATTTGATCCTAATCCTGTAGTTAATATCTCGATATATAGTGATATATCAGTTATCAGTCCCGTGCCGAGATATCGGTGCAAAATATCGGTCAAGATATCGGTACCAATAATATCGGCGATATTGACCGATATATCCCCGATTTCCCGATATTAGTACCTTTCTTCTTATTTCTACCATTTGTCTTTCTTCTTATTGCTGCTATTAGTGTTTTAAGTCTTAATTGTTAGTTGTTATTGTTAAATGTTAGTGTTTTAAGTCTTTGCCAGTTCTTACTTGCTACAATTGTTAGTGTTTTGCAAGTTGCAAAAGATTAATTTGTTAATGGTAGGAGAGTATACTGAATTGTTAGTGTTAAATTACTATATATATAAAATTAGCATGATATTAAAATTACCGAATCCCACCGTGATAACCGATATCTCAAATATCGGTCCTTGACCTATATCCAAAATTTTACCGCACTAACTACTTAGCTCACTACTTATTATTGCCATTGATGATCGGTTTCGAGGATGATATGTTTTATATGCAATTCCCCATCAATCATGCAAAGTTAAAGTAACTTCTACTAGCATTTAAATTTTGTAAGAAGCATTTTTCTATCGTGGGCGCCACTCGTTGACTGGGCTCTACGCCTTGACCACGGTTGCACTCGAACCCCCACCAAGGGGGTGCATCTCAAATAGAACTTGGAAATGCTATACATAATACAACGGACAAAAGACAGGCTTTCACTCCCAGTTTGAATAGTTTGATAACCTACTAACATGTTGGATGTACATTCATCTAGGACAAGGTCAATCAAAACTTTTAGAAATAACACCAAAGGAACAAAGCTAGAAACCAACTCATGAAATAGTGTTTTTCAATTTTCATACATTCGTCTCCTATGACAAGTGAATTCTAAATATCGCCTTCTTCATACACGTGTAATTGAGAGGCTTTGATTTGTTCACAAATAAATGATGAAAGTTGCCCTTAATATAATTTTTTTTTTAATAAAATGTTAGATTTTTATATAAATAAAACCAGAAAACTTGTTAAGTTACATCTAAAAGTTTTAATATAATATATACATAATAATAGTTTTACATTATTTTTTCACAAGTATAAACCATACGAAAAATATACAAACATAAAATCATAACCAATTAACACAGAATCCTATACTTTGTGTTTATTAATTATACATGCAAGAGATGACATAAACTTCGATATTAAGTATCAGAAACATATATAGGAATTAACATTAATGGGATGTGAAAGGTTCAGTCATTCCTATTATATTAACGTGGACTATGTACATGGAGCATTATTTCATTCATTCCCATAGTGCTTGAACTGTATTCTCCAAAAGTATCGCTGTTAGCAATAAGAGGAACCGTATAAAGGTTATGTTCTTCACTTTCGATCATTAAGCTACTTGCTTCGGTGTAGTTTTGTTCACTAATCCAAGGATGTTGTTTGCTAGACTTCCTTAATATTTCAAGTTCCATGGCCACATCTTTCATGCTAGGTCTGCTCCCACCTACTTGGTTAAGGCATCTACAAACCATGTCACATGCTGCTTTTAGCTGCTCTTCGGTTGCTTCCTTTACCACCTGCTGGTCAAGAATCTCAAGCAATCGATTTTCCTTCTTTGCCTTTAGAAAATGTGTTGCAAGATTTGTATCATGAGCACCTCTTTCTGGATCAATAGTTTTTTTTCCCTGTTAAGAGTTCTACAAGAACCACTCCAAAGCTATAAACATCACTCTTGTCTGTTAGATGACCTGTATGGAAATACTCAGGATCCAAGTATCCGATGGTCCCTTGGACTAGCGTAGTGACTTCATCATGACCCAATGGGACTAACCTTGAAGCACCAAAATCTGCAATTTTTGCGGTGTAATTGTCGTCCAACAATATGTTAGTAGATTTCACATCTCTATGTATGATGGACATTCTAGCATCATTGTGAAGAAAAGCAAGTGCACCAGCCGATTCATGTGCTATCCTTAAACGACTATCCCATGACAATCTCCCTTTCCCACTTGTTTTATGAATGTGGCGATAAAGAGTGTCATTAGAAACAAACTCATAAGCTAGCATTGGGACATCGGTTTCTAGACAACATCCCAAAAGTTGCACCACGTTTTTGTGATTAATTTGTGCAAGAATTACCATTTCATTTATAAATTGATCCCTTTGTCCTTGGTCCAATCTTTGTGACTTTTTGATTGCTACTAAACGTGTATCTGGTAGAGTTCCCTTGTATACAATACCATTACCTCCTCTACCAAGAATATTGTCTTCCGCATAATTGTTGGTTGCTTCTTCTAGCTCTTCAACTTGAAAAATTTTCATGGCACTACGGCCTGAGGTTTTAAGTTTCTCTTCCAATAGTACACCTCCATTTTGTTCAAAGAATTTTTCTCTTAGCATAATTAGCCTTCTTTGCTTGACCATTAAGAGCAACACGAATAATCCAATCAGTAACGTGAAGATTCCAAGCCCCAAACCTGTAGGTGATTAAAAAGGATTTACAAAACCAATAAAAAGATATCATTAATGTAGGCAATGATTTTTGATGTAGAATATTGAAATATGCCAATTTAGTTAACCCTTCTGCCGTTGTATGTGTACATGTAGTCATATTGATAAATCTTAGTTCATTACCTATCAAATGACATTTACAAGACTATAATAGTCGGTTGTCATTTAGTCTTACACGTCACTTAACTAGTGAAGGAAATGATGATCAGCCTCATATTAGTATTATGGAGAGACAAACTAGGAGGGAGCTTGGAGCCCTATACTCAACCAGACATGGGTGTAGCTTAAGTAGGGTGGCGGGGGCGGTCGACCCCCTCGAACTTTTCACTCAGTATTGAAGAGTATGTAGTTTTTATAAAAAAATTGAGTTAAATGCCATTTTAGTCCATGTGGTTTGGGTCATTTTGTCAGTTTAGTCTAAAGGTTTCAGTTTTCGCATGTGGGTCCAAAAAGGTTTCACCATTGTCATTTTAGTCCACTAGGATAATTTCATCCATTATTTCTGTTAACGAGAAAGGCAATTCGGTTATTTTATATGGCTGAATTACCCTTCTAGCATAGTTGTCGATGGCGAATAGCGACAAGGCACCTATAGGCTACGTAGCGAATAGCGACAAATAGCGACGACTATTTTATAAATAGCGATTACACTAGAAAAAGAATTTTGAAAATTTTTATATGTATATTACATCAAAATACCCTTGTATATATGATATTTTACATGTATATTTAACAAAAATCTATAAATCCACCTATTTTATAGCTATATCTAATTGATATTAACATCAAAAAAAACAAAAACAAAAACCTAACTGTCGCTAAGCTCGCTATTCATCGCCATAACCTGTATAGCGACACATAGTAGCATCGCCATATAGCGCGATATAGCCGCTATCGACAACTATGCCTTCTAGCTCATAGAATTACATATAAAATGACCGAATTACCCTTCTCGTTAACAAAAAAATGGATGAAGTTAAACCAGTGGATTAAAATGGCAATGGTGAAACCTTTTTGGACCCACAAACAAAAAATGAAACCTTTGGACTAAACTAGCAAAATGGCCCAAACCATAGGGACTAAAATGACATTTAACTCTAGAAATTTTTGGGTATATACGTTTTTAACCACTCGGTTTTATAAAAATTTTTAGGTTCTGTGACTGCCGCCCATCGGGTCGAAAATCTCAAACTTCGCTACTCCAGAGCCAACTGAAGCACGTCCCCAGCAATCCAAATCCAAACACTAGTCTCTTACTACTTGTTCGCCTATATTTTCCTTGGGTAATATACTTTAGGGGTTTTCAATGATTAATATCCGCTAATTGGGGGGTGGGTTTCTTTGCCTTCGACATTAATATCAAATAAATGTTGATTGGTGAAATACTGAATAACTATTATTGAATGGAGTAAATTATCTTTTTGACTCTTGTGTTTTAGTGGTTTTAACCACTTGAGTCCAAAACCAAAATGTTTCCCGTACCCAAATTCTCATAGATAAGTGATCTTTTTTTAGTGGTTTTAACCACTTGAGTACAAAACCAAAAAGTATTCTAATATATCCAAATTCTCATAGATAAGTGATCAATTTTTTTATTTGTTTTAACCACTTGAGTATAAAACCAAAAAGTTTAACTCCCATACCCAAATTCTCATAGATAAGTAATCTGGTTTTTTTTTTATTGAACCCAAGACCTCTCCTTTCCAAACCCAAGTATTTAAAGGTTTTGTTTTTATCAATAGACCATCGCCCAATTGATTAAGTGATTTGCTTTAGCTACCATGTTTTATGTATCTTTTTGTGTTTTCTTCGGATTGGTTTGTCTTCGGCGGATCCACTGGCGCAGGATAGTGGGGGCGGGAGGGGGTGGCCGACCCCCGAACTTTTCGCTCAATAGTGAAGAGTATTTAGTTTTCGTATAGAAATTTTTGGGTATATACGTTTTCGACCCCCCGTTTTATAGAATTTTTTTGGTATATACATTTTCGACCCCGCGGTAGGAAATCTCAAGCTTCGTCACTAGACGGATCGTTTCGTTTCTTATAATGTACATTGAAGACGTTGTCCTAAATAAATGGGTTATTGGATTTTAATAATCCTAAGTTTCACCTGTTGACCGATAATAATCCCAACTTGTAAAAGTTTGGCCGTCATTGATCCTTTTCAAACATATAATAATTTGGTCTACTCAATGGATTCAATTACACCTAAAGACTCCTTAATTGATTTAAGTGCACCTATGTTAGAAAATGATCAATGGCGGCCAAACTTTTACAAGTTGGGATTATTGGAGGGAATTTTTAAAGTTGAGATTATTATCGGCCAATAGGTGAAACTTAGGATTATTAAAATCCAATAACCCCAAATAAATCGATATAAATAAACTTAATGGTTTAAATGATTTCACTTTATGAAAAGTTCTTGAATAGATAATATATAGTTAGTGAGAGATCGTTAATAATGGTGTTCAACTACTATAAATAAGTGGTGATCTATATTGAATCATTAAGAGAATTCTAGTTAGGGGAAGTATTAACTAAAAAGTGGATTTTGCTTAAATATTCTAAGAAAAATTATGATAATGATATGTGACACTCCTTATAAATAGGAAGGAAGGCATTTTGGTACTAAAATAGTTTTGCCCTTATATAAGTAGTATTGTGAAAATGACATGTAGCACTCTTTTTTTTTTTTGAAAAAAAAATACAAAAAAAATCTAGTACAAAAAATATAGCACAAAAAATTCAGTACAAAAAAACATAGCATAAAAAATCTAGTACAAAAAATCTAGTACAAAAAAATTTAGCACAAAAAATCTAGTACAAAAAACTAGGCACAAAAATTTCAGAAAAAAAAATTTAGACAATAAAATTAGCACAAAAATGTAGTACAAAAATCTAACACAAAAAAATCTTATACAACATAGAAATGCAACACATTTAGCTTTTTTTATTCGTCATATTTTATATATGGTACTCAAACTAACATAAAAAGACATTCGATTTTATAATAAAATTTTTATGAAAAAATAATGTCGTACAAAAAAGTTATGAACGTTTAAAAAATAGGGGTGAAATATACATATGACTTGCATGTGGAGAGAGAAAATTAATAAATAGGATTTTACCAAGATACCCTAACATTCATCTTTTTTCCTACATTTTCATCTTAACCATTGATTTGAAAAATGAATAGTTAAGATTTATTTTCATCCTACTTAGTCAAAATAAACTTTTTATTTAGTTATGTATTTCAAATAGTTGTGGCAAAAGTGATGGGTTGGTCAGGTTTGGGTCATAGGTTAGGATGAGTTTAAAAAAAAAGTTAGGATGGGTATGGGTTTGGGTAAATATTGCTTCGACTTTCAAGATGACAGTCCAAAAGTAAAACATAAAAAATCAATGAAAACAAAAAAAATAAAATTTAAAAAGAAAAAAAAACAAATTTGAAAAAACCAAAAAATAAAAAATTCAGAAAAAAAATCAGAAAAATAAAAAATAAAAAAATAAGAAAAAAATAAAAAAATCCAAAAATCAAAATAGTTAAAAAAAAGTAAAAGTCCCAAACAAATAAAAAATTTCAGAAAAATAAAAAAACCAAAAAAAAATTAAAAAATGTAAAAAACAATTAAAAAAATTAAGAAAAAAGTAAAAAATAAAAAAAAAATAAAAAAGAAATTAAAAAACCCAAAAAAAATAAAAAAATCATAAAAATAAAAAACTTAGAAATTAAAAAAATAAAAATATCAAAAAATAAAAAAAACAGAAAAATTAAAAAAAAACTAAAACTAAAAAATTCAAAAAAAAAAAAAAATTTCAAACTTTTTGACGTTTCTAATTTTTTAACATTTTTTTATTTTTATTTTTTGGATTTTTTATTTTTTACTTTTTTCTGAATTTTTTGATTTTTTAATTTTTTTATTTTCTGTATTTTTTTGGGATTTTTAATTTTTTTAATTTTTTGATGTTTTGGATTTTTTTAAATTTTTTTTAATTGTTCCTATTTTTTTTAAATTTTAATTTTTTTCAGATTTTTTTTTAACTCAACGTCTACAAACACTCGAATAGGATTAAGAATCTGCCTATGATGTTCTTTTTAGAGTTACCCATTTACTCCGCGTAATACACATCCTGACGACCTGACCCACGAATTATTTTAAATAAATATCACACAACTCATGCTGACATATACTTAATTATTTATTAACCCATCCTGACCTATACTTATTTTTAAAATGACCCAAAATAACCAAAAGAACCCCAAATGGGTTTCTATTGAGAGGCCTAATATTTCAAATATCGTTTAATAGCTTTCTAACTTGTGTATTATATCACTAACATATTAACGTATTTCAAGGTATGAAATCATAATCCGATAAGAACAGTAATTTTGGAAAAAAAAAAAAACCAAACCTATACTGTATTATCTATGAAAAATAAGTTCAGTTTTTCTTTTTCTGTCTATTTCAAACAAACCAAAGATCTATCTTTTATAGTTATAGAACCAAAACATTGCAATTCTTCGTGAAATAGTTTAATGGTTGGCTATCTTAATAGTATTTATAGAAATAATTTAGTGGAAACCTCCTCAGTAGTAACGAATGTTACTGCTCCTCGTAGTTCCTTACTACCGAAGGTTTGATTGGCACTGATGATCCATTTTAATCTTATTAAATCATTAAAGATCGTTTTCATTCAAATTTTTTTTCCAATGGTACTTCAAGAGTTCAAAGGGCTCGTTTCCAGCCCTTTGAACTCTGGACATTACCTTTGGAACCCACTTGCCAAGAAGGAACTGGCAGTCTATGCCTGCCACCCTCTAGAACACTAGGAAGTTACTATGGTGCCCGAAATCATAACGGTTTTGAACAAGTGTGTACTCCACACTCTCTCCTAACTCGTGTCAATGTTTATTCTAATTTACCCTTTCGTCTTAAATAAATGAAGTTATACTAAAATGACATTGAGATCACTAAAATCATCAACAAAAATACAATAAATTGAAACGACGGAAATTACAAAGTAAAAAAAATGGTATGAAGTCATTGGTCCTTTTTATTGTTACTACGTCAATGCTTATAAATTGTATGAAGTCATTGGACCTTTTTATTGTTACTACGTTAGGGATGGCAATCAAACCCGAACCCGCTGGGTAAACCTGAAACCCGACACATTTGGGACGGGTTTGGGGTCGGTTAATCGAGTTTGGGACAGGTTTGGGAATAGTTTTTATTTTTTTCGCGGGTTTGGGACGGATTTAGGATTTAGTGATATACCCGTTTACCCGACCCAATTACCCGATAAAGTGTACCCGTTTACCCGATTGTATACCCGATATAATTTCTTTTATATTATTAAATATGTATATATATGATACATCCATTTTTTACACGTATAGGTTTTAATTCCGTATACATTGTAGTTATTTGATATATATTTTTATAATGACAATACAAAATGTAACCGGTTAGTAGTTACCCAATAGATACCCAATGGGTTTTGAGATGAGTATACCCAACGAGTAATCTTTTTAAATTAATGGGTTTACCCGAAACCCGCGGGTATACCCGATACCCGATGGGTATTTACCCGCTAGAAACCCGACAGGTTTTGGGACGGGTTTGGGACATGCTTATCTAACCGGGTTTGGGTTTGGGATTATCTAAACCCGTCCCAAACCCGACCCATTGTCATCCCTATGCTACGTCAATGCTTATAAATTATATAAAAAAATGGTATGAAGTCATTAGTCCTTTTTTGTGTTTCGTAGTGTTGCACATGTGTAATACTAATTAATTTAAATTTTTTTTTATATTTTAAAAATGCTAGATTTACGATAAAAAATGTTAAAAAAATTGGTTTATTTTTTAAGTTTTTATGGAGTTTTCGAGTCTTACAACAAAAAGAGTTTTCGCTTGAACCCTCCCCTGTATATCTAATGCTAATAAAAGAGTTCAATTAATGTCACACTACATTCTCTCATACTAAAGAATTTCACAAAAAAATTATGTGATAATTTCTCATGTTATCTCAACCATAATAAAAATAAGTAAATTAATATAAGTACTATTATCTACCTTAATGAATAATTCTAAATAAACATTGTGATGCTTACGTTAATAAATTATATTATATGATATAGAGATAAAAAAAATAAGAATTACTTTATATCTTTTACATACTAGAGATCAAGATTATCTTCGCCTTTATAACATACGATAAAGGATCATTATATTTTTTTTAATATGTCTGTATTTAATATGAATATCCCTTAAAATCAAAAGCCTTTTAATCGTTAGTTTATTATTATCGATAACAAAACTATTATTATTTTTATTATTAATATATCCAATTTAATTATTTATGGATTATAATAAAAACTTTATTTGGTAA
The DNA here is from genome assembly GCA_030545235.1 of Helianthus tuberosus. Taxonomy (NCBI): domain Eukaryota; kingdom Viridiplantae; phylum Streptophyta; class Magnoliopsida; order Asterales; family Asteraceae; genus Helianthus; species Helianthus tuberosus. The sequence goes on along the minus strand of CM060407.1, from coordinate 151,501,777 downwards.
TATAACACCTCATTAAGAGTAACCACAAATATTTCTAAAACCAAATGATTTAAAATATTAATTATTGATAAAGATGATAAAATTACAAATAAAACATTAAATCGAACTTAACTTTTAATATAAGATTACAATTATTGTCACATGTCACTCTCTCCTTTAACCTTACAATTTTCTCTCATTCAATTTCTTGATATATTAAATTAATAATATAAAATGTTGAATTAATCTCTAATATTATTAATATATAATATATCAAATAATATATAAATATAAATAATTGCTATACATTATCCAGGTTTATTTAAAATATTTTTTAGTCCTTATCCTTACTAATATAATAAATTTAATTTAAATATGTTAATAACCATATTAGAATGCACTATTTAATTAATATTATTAGATAAATACAATGTATTTATTTAAATATTATCGCAAAATAAAAAAATATAATAATTAGATCTTTTTACTAAATCATCGTTATATTAATACTAATCAGAAAAACGCAATAATTATATTATACTATTATTATACTCTTGTAACTATGTGTTCCGGACTATATATAAATATGATATTATGCTATTATTACACTTTTTTGATATTTTATGTGTGTAATACACGGGTTTGTAGTTTTTTAAGAGTTTTTATGTTATCATAATAAAAGAGTTTTTATGTTATCATAATAAAAGAAGTTTTTATGTTATCTTAATTGAAAATTCAAAGCATAGTTTGTTATCATGTTTCTTTCTAGATGTATTTGAAAAGAAAATAAAAATAAGAAATAGAAAAAATACCTATGGATAAGCGAAGCACGTTGAATGGTTTACGTCTACAACCATCTTTAAGCTTAGCATCACCGGAATATCCGCTTTTACATTTACACGTGTAGTTCCCGATTGTATTAACACAAGTTCCGTAACATGGAAACTTCTCCTTGTTATTACATTCATTGATATCTAGAAACAAATAAAATAATATATATGAATTCGTAAAATATATCGTTTATGTAAAACTTGGGGGAGAGATGATCTATTGTACCTAAGCAGCCAGGAGACAAGTATGGATTTCCTTCATAGCCTTCTTTACAACCGCATAGGTAGCCACCAGCTTCCCTTCTAGAGTCAACACACGTGCTATTTGCTTGGCAAGCAAAATCATTTGTTTTGTTGGCTTGAGCACAACTCTGATTACCAATAGCCCAGTCAAGCACTAACGGCACAGTAGATTCAATCCAATCGAAGAAGGAAGTGTCGTTTATATCACGCGCGGTTAAATCTTTTAAACCATTAAACTTGAATACATTCTCCTCGCCAACAAAGGCATATGTGCAAGGAGCAAAGGAACTTGTATCGCTCATGTTGCCTAAGCTATCAACCTGAGTTTGATAGTAGTTTATGTCCTGGGGTATGGACGATTCACAACAACCATTTCCTGAGCAGTTACCACCTACAACCTCATCCGGTCTTGAGCAAAACACCATACAACCCGTAGACACGTTCCTATTCTTTGTTGCTGAGGTCAGCCAAGCGTAACCGTTACAACCGAGGACTGTGAACTTATTTACTTCTGAGACGGTGTACGCTGGAAATAACGTAGAATCGAACCAGACACTGGTTGAATCCCAAGAACCATCTGGAAAAGAGCAGTTCTTCGCCACTACATTCGTAGTCCGGAGGGTGGAGTCAGATATCAGTTTGATCGAGGCGGCGTAATCTGCTTTCCCAAAAGAGGCCTTTGGAGGGTTTAAGGATGTGTCGCAGTAGATATCAAACCCCTTGCCTATAGAACAATTTGAGTTCATGCCAATGCCAAATGGGTAGGGAACGATCAAGTTCCCGCATCGGCTTTCGCAGTGTGGCTTTGCTAAGTTGCTTGAGTTAATGAGGTAGTAGGTTTCCTCATCAGAATATGCTGTAAACGCCAAGGTTAGAAACACTACCCATATTAGAAGAAGGAACTTCATGGCTGCCTTTAATTTGTGTTTTCTTAGTGAGTAGTAGTAGTATTTGAGAGGTATCTGGAATGACTTTATATTGGCCACAACACGTCCTTTTGCGATATGATGTGTACATAATAATAATAATATTAATAATAAATAAATAAATAAAAAGGAGAGAAGATGAATAGTAAGTCATGTTAAGACCGTGGGGTATGGTGGGGCGGGGGTTCGGGTGTTCGGGGCATGAGTTGACACGTGGAGTTCGAGCCCCCCGCCGGTGAGTGACGTGTCCGTGGGGTATGGCGGGGCGTGGCTAGCCCGCGTGGCTTGGCAGGTTTATTAAAATAAAAATTAAAAAAAACCAAAAATTAAAAAATACACACAACATTAAAAAAAAAGCCTAAAATTTTATTAAATTCCTAAAAATTACAAAATTCATAAAAATTACAAAAAAAAAACCTAAAACGGTTTACAAAAAAAAAAAAAAAAAAAAAAAAAAAAAAAAAAAACCCTAGAGCGTTAGGTAAATTTCGAAAAGGGCGAGCTTGTCGAACGGCTTCCGCTCCTTCCCTCGGAACTCGATGTTCGCCACAGCCACCCGGTCTTCGTGGCTTATCTCACCGCTCGGGACGCTGTCGTAGTAGGCTTTGAAACGATCGAGCTTCGGTCGTAGCTCGCGCCATTTGTGTTGGCACGCGTTTAAATTGTGCCGGTCGTTTCCCACGTTATGCCAGTAGCTAGCAAAAGCTTCCAGCCAATAACGTGTCTCACCGGGTTGGCGGCCCTTCATTGCGTCAACGACGCTCGTGACAATAGCTAGTTCTTCCTCGTGTGTCCAAGAGGCCATCGATCAAGTGTGTGTAGGTAGCGGGTTCGATCAAGTGTGTTTGGGTTGGGGTAGCGGTGGACAGCCGGTGGGGTTGGGGTTATATATATAGCGATGTTGACTGTTGGGTGGGTGAACCGCTTGGCTTGGCCAAACGGTTAGAATTTGAAATTTAAATGCCCCCCCCCCCCCCCCCCCCCCGCTATGACCTAGCCAACAAGCGAATAGGAGCCGGACACATAGGATCGCTAGTCCCGCCCCACGCCCGGCTTTAAACTCCCGCCCCTTGGGCCACGCCCAAACCCAAGCCCACCCGGAGTGGTGGCTTGGGCGTTTTCAGCCAACCCACGCCCCAACCCCCGCCCCATACCCCATAGTCTAAGGTGATTTGGTAACTTTCATCTGTTGGTTTCTTTTTTTTTATTTTTCAGTTCTTTATTTTTTTAGTTTAGCTTCTTAACAAATGCGTCAATACCGTTTTACACATATCTTTTAACTTTTTCTATGCTATAACGAGTGTGTTGAAGTTTTTTTTAATTTATTTTTTTAACGAACGCCCTGATGCTCTTTCGGACATATATTTTTAACTTTTATTTTCTTTTGCTATAATGAGTGCACCGAAATCAACCAAGTTCCTATCATTTTCTTTTCCGTTTATCTTTGTTATTTACCATGTTGTTTCAGTCAAAAAGAAAAAAAAGACGCAAATAGCATAAGACATTTAGATATCATGTTGTTTAATTTACGAATTTATTCCTCGGTTGTCATGGTGTGCAATACGTTTTGAATTCCAATAACATCCTTGCGCAACGCACGGGTGAATAAATTAAATGTATTCTAAATAAATAGTTTTACAATTGGTTGCTCTTTTAGGTTTAGTTTTTTTAACGAATCGAACTAAAACCATTGTGGAACCATCGCACGTTTTAACACAACAAACGTTGCCCGCCTTACTAAGCATCTCTACTATCGCACACTTTTGCAAAACAAACGTTGCCCGTAGCGAAGTGCGAGTACTGTTACTCTAATTGTAGCAATAATAATGAGATATTTTATGGTGGGTAAAGTTATCTTTTAATCTAAGAAGTGTACAAAGATACAATGGATCACAAAATATAACACAATGTTGAACCAAATATAACATACTGCCAGATAATATAACACAATGTCAATGAAAAAAGATAAAATGAGTCGAAAAAACACAATAATAACGCAAATATAGAAAACACAGAATGCTAAATAAAAAGACACAATTATATAAACGAAAATTCTAAAATCTACACGCTATAAATCAAAAAGTGAAAACCTAAAATCTAATATTGTAGAGTTCAATTAGACAGTTTCAATGCTGCTTGAATGAAATCAATCGAAATTCGTTTAATAGCCTACCAAGAAATTTGTATTGATTCTAACTCATTTAATGGTTGCCTTCTATTTGAGCCGATATAATTTGATTATCAATCTCTTATCTACATGGAATCTTCAAACTATTTTACAATATTTTATTTTGTTTTATGTGTTGAAAATTTTACTTAAATTTTTTTTTTTCTAGCAATCTTGTCCTGTTCGTGTTTTCGACTAGCGTGTTTTGCGTGATTCAAAGGGAATAAAATAATATCGGACAAAGTTATTATTTTCTTGTAGAAAAAAACAACGAAGGATTGTCTTCATAAGCCTCGAAACACCAAAAAGTTATCTCTCCACTTATGGTGTTTATCGGTTTGGTTTATGGTTTATTTGGTTCAGTTTATTCGGTTTTCAAAATTTTGTACCCCAAACCAAAAACCAAACCAAACCAAATAAGGAATATGCAAACCGATCCAAACCAAACCAAACCAAATTCAATTCGGTTTGGTTTCGGTTAGAAACCAAATCTAACCAAATTGTACTAAGTACTTTTTTCCCTAATTTATATTTATGTTTGTGTTCCAACTTTCGAATATCGCAACTAATTTACACCTAACAATATATGAATACAAGAAAGTTTCATTGTGAAATAAAACAAACACATCCATAAAGTAGTCGTAAACACAACCACAAAGTTAAAGCTTCAAAACATAGATAATAGAAACTATAAATAGTTAACAAGTCTAATGGCACAAAATATAAATAATCTTCAAACATGAGTCTTTTTTCCAAGAAAATATAGAAATCTGAAACCCTAGTTTCTATAGGTTTGAAGTTCTATTATTTTAGAAATGAGTGGGTTTGAGTTGGGCTTTTAGATTTACATTTGATATTTTGGGTTGCATAAAAAAATAACTATTTTGGGCTAATAAATTGTATATGATTTATAAAATATTATTATTTTATTTAATAATTAATTAAGTTAAATGGTTTATTCGGTTATCCAAATAAACCGAATAAACCAAATAAAATGTGGATCCATAAACCGAACCAAAAACCATATTCACAATTCGGTTTCGGTTAGAAACCAAACCAGAAACCGAATTCGTTATTCGAATCGGTTTATTTGGTTACGGTTACGGTTTGGTTTACGGTTTTTATTTGGTTGCGGTTTTTTCTGAACACTGCACTGTTTCAAATTGCGTTATCAAAACATAACATTATGTCAATTGCTCATGGCATGACAATCCGCGACCTAATGGAACAATGGACGATTTGTTTGGATGTATGAATCTCCGGTTAGGTTGCAATCGCTGACCAATGGGGTGGTGGTCCATTGGCAAAGGCAAAGCCTTTTCACACCTTGAGAGGGGAGGTCTTGGGTTCAAGTCTCACAGACAGCAGGGAATAAATAAAATTTCTTGTTCAAAAAAGGTTGCAATCGCTGGTTTTATTGCCGAGAATTAGAAATGTCATGGTGCCTAATGCTAAAAGGTCATTTTTATAATTTTATTAAAAGAGGGGATATATGTAATTTAGGTTTAAGGTTGGATATATGTAACTAAATTAGTATTATGAGTTTCATTAGGGAACCAAAAAAAAGGAAAGAGTAAACTGCCAAAGTGGTTACTGATATTTGGTCACTTTTGACACTTTAGTATAAAACTCAAACTTTTTGAATCTGGGTCTGTGTGGTTTCAATTTTGTTGTCATTTTCATCCAAAAGCAAAATTTTAATTCAAAAGGTTTGAGTTTTGAACTAAAGTAACAAAAATGACCAAATCTCAGAACCATTTTTGCAGTTTACTCAAAAGGAAATGTATAACAATGTAAAAACACCCATAAAGAATCATTTTTAAAATGTAAAAAGTTAATCTTTATTTAACGTTTTTGGTGAGTTTGCATATAAACACATAAAGAGACTGTTTTAACATAAAAAAATAAGAAAAAAAATAACATTTCAAATAAAGGAAGAAAAATGCACGAATAGTCCCTGTGGTTTTGCAAAATAACACCTATAGTCCCCACCTTTTGGAAATTACACCGGTGCTCCCTGTGGTTTGACAGTTTGTTACTTGGATAGTCCCTGGAGTGGATGTCCATTAGTTTTATTCATTAAGTGGATGTGAAATGACAAAATTACCCTTCATCTTCTCCGTTCTGTAAAAAAAAAAAAAATAAACTCCACCCTAACCCCACCCACCCCTCACCTTTCTCTCTGTTTCCCCCACTATTAACCACCAACCACCACCCCCACCTTTCTCTCGAGCAGGGGCGGACTTAGTATACAAAGTACGGGTTCCCGGGAACCCAGTCTTTTTTTAATTTTTAGTGTAAATATATATAAGAAGCTGAAAAGGAACCCATAAGTATATTATAAAAGGAACCCATAAACATAAAAGGCCAAGGTTCCACTGGTTATAATTGCGCTTTTCTTCCTAACCCACCCGGGTTCGAATCCCGTCACCTCATTTTTTTTGTCCGTTTTTTTTTTTAATTTCTCTTTTAATTTTTTTTCTTTAAAGTTATAAAACATTAAAACCCATTTAGGGTTATATCAGCGCCGCACACAAACAAGAAGCAGCGAACAGACAGAGTTCAAACAACATCCAGCAGCTCCGCCAGTCCGCCTCCGCCCTCCGGCTGCTCCGCCTCCGGCTGCTCCGCCTCCGTGATTACAGTTAGTTTTATATCTGTTTGTTTTATACGAATTAATTGATTACAGTTAGTTTTATATCTGTTTGTTATACATCTGTTTGTTTTAATTGATTATATCTGTTTGTATTGAATCTGTTTGGTATTGAATCTGTTTGTTTTTATTGAATCTGTTTGTTATACTTTGGTAGTTAAACTTGAATTTGGGTTTTTAAACTTGAATTTGGTAGTTAATTTTGATTACATCAGTGATTAACAGGTTTTGAAATTGGGTTTTAAACTTGAATTTGGTAGTTTAATTACTAATGTTTGTAGTTTCAATCATCTATTGAGAAATTGTTCATGACAATGACAACCGGCTAATCTTTGTAGACTTTCAATGATTATTAATGTTAAATTTGTTGAAACTTGAATTTGGTTTTTAGTTTATACTTTGTTAGTTGAATTTGGCTGAGATTTTTTTGTTGAGTACTTGAAAAATCATTTTAGTTTTCTTGATGATGTTGTAGTTGGAATCGGCTCAAATAAATGCTTATTAGTTCACCCTTTTATGCTTCCTTATCATGTATAGATTTTGCGTAACTCGAACTAAAATGACCATTTTTCGATGATTCGAATTCGTTCGGGAAAAGTTTATTACAAATCAATTTAGAGAAATGTGTCTTTTAGAGATGAAGATGATAGATAATGGGATAGGAATGCTTTGAAGCATCATAAGAAAAAAAAAGGTGAGTTTAGTTTTAAAGCCCGACCCGACCCGAAAAAACTGACGTCGAATTGACCGAAATTTGGGCACCTGAAAAAGTGAACCCATTGAAAAAATATCCTGGATCCGCCACTGCTCTCGAGCATCAAAACTTCAAAGAATGGGTATGCTATTTAAAAAGTCAATAAAACCATTCAGTGGGTTGACATGCTTTATATCAAAATCTTCAAATATGATGAATGAGTATACTATTTAAAAAGTCAATCTGTCACCTTCCATTAATATTTGGTTGAGGAATTTCAATTGCGGTCTTTGAGAAGCGGTGCACACTTGCGACAGGAATAAATTAATACCATGGGGTTGAAGGCGTGTTTTAATAAAATTAATTAGAAAACCAATGGATGTTCGTTGCCACTGCATACAAAATTTCCATCTTCAAACTCTAAATTAACTTCAGAAAGTAAGAACAGAGATAAAAAAAAGATTAAATAACAAAATTGAATAACATCTAAAACCTAATTTACCAATTGAATTGAAGACAACGAACTAGACCTGAAGGCAGCGGAGATTCTTTGAAGTTTTGATGCTCGAGAGAGAAAGGTGGAGGGGGGGGGGGGGGTGGTTAATGGTGGGGGAAACAGAGAATGTGTGTGTGTGTGTGGGGGGGTGGGGTTGGGTGGGGTTGTTTTGTTTTTATAGAGTAGAGAAAATGGAGGGTAATTTTGTCATTTCACATCCACTTAACGGAGAAAACTAACGGACATCCACTCCAGGGACTATCCGAGTAACAAACTGTCAAACCACAGGGAGCATCGATGTAATTTCCAAAAGTTGGGGACTATAGGTGTTATTTTGCAAAACCACAGGGACTATCCGTGCATTTTACTCTTAAAATAATTAATTATTTGTTGGAACGGTTTCTACATTTATTAATTTCTTTTAGACTTTACTACATAGTTAGTCCTTATGGTTTGCACAAAGTAACAAGCTAAGGTACTAATAGTTTAAAATCACTTTCTAGCGTATTAACTTTTCATTTTGTAACGTTTGAGGGTATTAACGTTAATTGTATGTTAAAACTCAACCCTGACACCCTCACGTGCAAAACACGTGAGTGCATTTTCGTCATTGCAACCCATTTGTTTAAATAATAATACACTCGATCAGACTCCATTCTCCTCTTCATCATCTTTCAAATCTTTTTTTTCAAAATCCCCAATTCAACCCTAACCATAACCATGATTTAAGTGGGGTGCAACGGTGGTTTGGTTCTGACATCGATCACAACAAGGTGTAGTGCGGTGAGGTGCCCACCCACCATCAATGATTTTGACATCGATTGCAACAAGGGGCTTTGTTTGGTTCAACTCAGATCTGGGTCTAATCCAAGTGGTGGTGCAGCGGTGGTGCAGTGGTGGTCTGGTTTAGTTCAAATTTGGTTTTGATCTTGTTCGGATCGAAGTGGTGGTGCAACAGTGGTTTGGTTCGGTTCAGATCTCAAGTCACGATGGTGCAACGATTACTCTCTCCTTTCTCTAAAACTCACCGGCGATCGTTCCACTTTTCATGGCCGATTTTCTGGACTTTCATCTGGCATCGGCTAGGGTTTAGTCTTCATCATTCTTCAATCTCAGATCTCCTGTTTCAGTCCGACTTGAATCAACGATTTTGGTGGTATAAACCCTTTGTTTTCTTTAGTGTCGTGCACCCCATAATTATCATGTAAAGAGGTATAACAACCTTCTAGTTAAAAAATGTCAATTCCACTACCGAAAGCAATTTAGGGCATGTTTGGCTAAGCTTATTATAGTTAAAAGGACTTTTGGAAAAGGACTTTTGGGAAAAGGACTTTTTGAAAATGAGTTTTTAAAAAAAGTGTTTGGATTAGCTTATTGATGTAAAATGACTAAAATGGGCATTCTTTTAGATATAAGGGGGTAAAGAAGGGGTATATTGGTAATTTGTAGTTTGAAAAGTTAAAAGCTGGCCAAGAAGTCACAATATTGTGACTTCTTGAAACCTCATTTTTCTTCTTTGCAAAAAGCCATTTCTAAAAGGACTTTTGGCTTAGCCAAACACAAAAACAACTTATTGGCTTTTTGATAAGTCAATAAGCCAATAAGTTGTTTTGAAAAGCTTAGCCAAACATGCCCTTAATATCTTCGTTTTCTATTCTTGACCTAAGTTATGTGGCGTTGAAAGCAAGTAAAATATAATTATGGGAATCGTCCAGTTGTTGCTATATATCTCTTTGACTTTATGAAGGAAGAAAAACAAGATATTCAACCATAAATATATATGTAAAAAAAAACATGATATCTAGACTTGTATGTATGCGATTCTTGTTAATTAATCTTGTTTTTTGGTTAAATTTGCTAACTACTACAATTGTTTTGATTATTGGTTGAAGTTACAGTTATATTCATCAGAATGTACATGTTTGTATGTGTGTTTGGTATTGTTTTCTGTTGTTTATAATCAGTTATGAACTTCTGGTTACTGTAAAATGGGGGAAAACACTTGCAACATGTAATGACGAATATACCCTCACGTTTTTTGCACGTGAGGGTTTGAGGGTTAGTTTTTATCAGACCATTAATGTTAATACCTTTAAACGCTATAAAATGGAAAGTTAATAATACCCTAGTTAGTGATTTTAAACTATTAGTACCTTAGCGTGTTATTTTGTACAAACCACAGGGACTAACTATGTAATTAACTCTTTCTTTTAAGTGATTGTGAGTGGAGGAGAAAAAATGTAATGATAAAGTTGGAAAAAATATTATTTAATTGAAGATAACATAGAAAAAAAATGGATCATTCCATTCCATTGTGATGTTTTGTTACTCATATGTGAACTAGGTTTTTACCCGGGATTGCTTCCTGGGCTCGAGAAACTTAGTTATATCAATTATTACTTGTTATTAATACGACCTCATTACATCAAGCATCTCATTGGATTCAACAACAACGTCTTCACATCACCGGATTAGATTATAAACCCATATTAGAGGTCAAACAAAAGCACAACAGGACCACATGAATAACATCATTTCCAATTTTACTTCAATGCACTTACATGATCGGGTGATTTGGGATTTTGTAAAAATGTTTGTTCTTGTACTTCTTAACAAAATTACATAGAATTCAAGAAAACAAAACAATGACTTAAAGAACTATACTTTAACACCCAATCTGATCGAGTAAACAAATGTTGACCAAAAGTCAAACAGTTGTTCACCAAAAGTGAAACAGATGTTCAACCAGATCCACTGTCTTCTTATATTTTAGAATTGTTCTCCTCTTCAAAACACTGTTCAACCTAACATGGGTTTCCATGAACTATTGACCTAAAGTCAAACAGATGTTAAAACCACTGTTTGAGTTACTCAAACGTCTGTTGAATACTAAACGAGATGTTGACCAAAAGTCAATCAGATGTTGACCAAAAGTCAAACCGAGTATACTGTCTTTAGCTTACATCTCCGCATTGTTTCCGTTAGACATGGACCTAATAATTTACATGTACATATATTGTTTTAGAATCACAACTTCAAAACTAAACAAACAAGTCTAGTACCAGTTTCGAAAAGCAAAGAACTACAACCCAAAAACTTGGTTCAATGTATCCTTCTGCATTTGCCTTCTTCAACCCATGAACATTCATCCGAACATAAAAAGCTTTTTACCTTTCACAAAGTTAAGTTTAAATGCTTGACCTGGAGCCATGCCTTTATCTCTCACAAACTTTCTCATCCCTTGCAGAAAATATCTTGGTTGACCTCGAGATGAACCTATAGCAGCTTGAACATTCCAAACATCACCTGTCACGTCCAAAATCTTCAAACCCATCTTATGATTCAGTCCAAGATCTTCAGCCTGTTTTTTAAAAAGGCGCTGTAACAAACAACGAACAATTCAATAAACAAACAATTAACACATCTTTAAAATCTGACTAAAGTATTATATATTAGTAAACTCATCATTACAAACTTTCAAAATGACTGTCCACACGGAAAGAAATAGGTACGATCTGATTATCTTCATTCACAACAACCATACCACCTTCATTGACATTAACGATGTCCTGTACAGCTTCAGTATCTGAACTCAATACAATCTCTTCTATCACCTTTTCTTTAACAACAGCACAAACCTCCGGTGGAAGCACTAAATCACAGGTAGCACAATTGAAAACTGTGATATGAAAAGTCTGAAGATCTATCATCTCAATGACAATGAGATGATCAGCAGTTAATGACAACTCATTCTTTATCTCCTTCCATCCGGTAATTATGTAAAGTTCATTGTAGATATCTTCCATCCCTACAGACCAGTTCTGGTTTTCAGATCCTTTAATAAGAACCAGATATGAAGGAACAGTTTTTAACATCTTGTGATGAACAAAAGAACGATTAATACTCTACAATCAGAATAAAACACATTATATAGTACATTAGTAAAAATATATCAGAAAATTAAGTAAACAAATAAAAAACAACTATTAAACAACTGTATCTTCAAAAAAATTACATGATGAATAATATTCGAAGTTACATACCACATAATATTCGTTACCAGATGGTTTGTAGTAAAATTCTTCACAAGAAGCAAGAGCAATGTCTTGATAAAAATATAATATTCTGAAACTTTCTAATGCTTCTTCATAATGAAATATCAACCATGAATGTGAAGGTATTTTCAAACTGTCTACCAACTGACACCAACCATTATAGAAATAATATCTACCATTACTTAGAGGATAGATCTTGACTTTAAAAACATTTCCAGTTGTGGTCCGGATGTTTGTATTTCCAGTTGGATAATTAAACTGTTGAATCCAATTTTGATACTGTTTTGGCAAAATCTAAGCATAAATAAAAGAAACACTTTTATTGCTAAATATGATAAGAAAAAATTAAAATTAAGTGTTAAACTAAGATCGGATAAAATTACTAAGCAAACATTTCCTTTTACTGTTTTCAAGGTAACACGGAAATCCATAAATCATTCTCACTTAAACTGTAACAGTATCAATCATATAGAATCAAAATCAATAACATTAAGAAACAAATGAATACAATCCATTAAGGTATGCAATACATGTAAATAAAAGATGATACAACTAATATATATCAAAATAACAATAGACAACATCAAAAAGGTGAGAATACATGTAATTTTTTATCATATCGAAATATATATTTTTTACAGCAAATCATATAATTAAAACTTAAAACCTACTTTTCCAATTAAGTATCACAAATAGACATTGAGGATCATCAGCTGAATAAATTGTATAGAAAAACAGGATAGTGACTTGTGTCTATTCCAAACAAAAACTTAAAAACAGTATACCAAGTACTAATCAAAGTAAGTTCAACTTTTCAAATACACATGAGAATACATCAGTTAAAATCAGAAATTTATATTATACTTCAGAATAACATCGTTACATGAACAACTTTATAAACAACTTTACAAATAAACGTGACAATACGTTAGTAAAGATTGAAATTTTATATCATACATCAGAATCACATCAACAACTTTATAAATAACTTTACAAATACAAATGAGAATACAACAGTAAAGATCGAAATTTTATATCATAAATCAGAATAAGATAAATACATGAGCAAAGTGAAATCCAATAAAATCAACAATGAATAAGACAAATGGTAGATACACGAAATGCAGATCACTTTTTTTAGAATCATATATGTGTATCATAACATGCATAATAACTACATAGTAATCAGATATACAAAAAAATTAAGACTATCAGAAGTTGTTCCAGTATAAGCCACAACAATAAACACAATCATAACCAACAATGGATTGAAAAAAAAAAACAGGGAGATACATGAATACACCACCGTCGATACAACTTCTTCATTAAAATAGCAAGAACCATAATCGGCTATTGAATTCAAAACTAAAAGAATAAACATGAAAAAATACAAAACAAATCAGATTATTTAACAATACCTTTATTATTATACAAGATGATATTGATGAAGATCGGAAGAAATCGAAGAAGATGACAGAGTTTCTTGGAGAAAGTGTGGAAAGAAACGTGGAGAGAGAAACAAACCGAGATTTTGTGAGGATCTTTAAAAAGTTAGAAGGTTTAAAAATATCCCATGTAACCGGGTCGGATCATCCCATTTAGTTTTTCGTCAACATCTGTTTGACTTTTGGTCAACACCAGTTTGAGTTTTGGTCAACATCTCATTTAGTATTCAATAGAAAGTTGAATAACTCAATCAGTGGTTTGAAAATCTGTTTGACTTTTAGTCAACAGTTGGATGGAAACCCATGTTAGATTGAATAGTCTTTTGAACAGATGTTTAAACATCTGTTTAGACTTAAATAGATGTTGGGGCTTAAACATATCTTTGGCATTCTATATCAGTTGTTTGGACTTAAACAGATGTTTGACCTTAAACAGATGTTTGGCCATAACAGATGATTGGCAATAAACAGATGTTTGGCCTTAAACAAATGTTTGAAGTTAAACAGATGTTTGCCCATAAAGAGATATTTGGCCTGAAACCAAACATCTGCTTAAGGTCAACATCTGTTTCACTATTCGCCAACATCTGTTTGACTTTTGGTCAACATCTGTTAACATGTAAATACTGTTAACATAAATTACAAATAATTAGCTAATAGACGGCACACAATTAGCATCTTAAATCATCAAGACCCTTAACAATTTGACCATATGATTTAATCGTGTGTTTTATCTTAGATGGGACAACTCGAAAAGAAAATTCACTAAAAGGATAACATATTAAACGGGTCAAAAAAAAGCTCAAAGTGTATTTTACTGCAAATCAGGATTACCAACAATGCCAACAGTCAAGTCAACCATGTTTCTTTCACCTTTGACTTTCAAAGTCAAATCAGTTACTTACCAAATTCGCAAATACATAAAATTTCTTATATAGCCGCAAACATTAACACACCTAATAATCTTAACTCTGCCATAAACTGTAAAACACAAACCCAAATATCACATTTCCCTTGTAGTATTAAGGAATTCACACCAATTCAACGAAAATTACAAAAATAGACATTCTTATACAATAACTTTCCAATACAGATATCCCTATTCAACCTTCACCAAAGTAGTCAGGCTCATTTCCATCAATGATGTCTATATTATGAATCTTTATTGCCTCATCAATAATTCCCTGACTTGCCCTTTGAATTGTAATTCAAAGTCCAAGGAATCTGTGTCATCCTCATCCCTGCACAGTGTAAGATCAAGGAGATCTTGCAGATCTTCAACACCCAGGCCCAGTGCTTGTTCCCTTGATATTTTCTTCACCTCACCACTGGATTTGATCAGAGTCAATACGTGGGTCTGTTTGTCAGATATCCACTTTAGTATTTTTGAAACCAGTGGGTTTCTTGGGAGAGGTTTTATTGATGATGAGTTATGAGATGGTGGCCTAGTAATGACTGGCTGAGCAGTATTTGTAGTTTGTGTCAATTCAAGTTTTTCTCCTATCATCTGCTTAAGGCCTATTTTTACAAGGTAATCCCCTGCTGCTTTATCTGCTGGTGTTTCTGCATCCATCTGCTTTTGTTTCCTTGTTTGGTAAAGGATGGCAGCAGGTGGAGCAGTGGATCTCCTGATTTGTAGCTTTTGTGGCTTAGGTGGAACCACTGCTTCAGGGTAAACAGGCTTTTGTGGAACATTAGGATTTTTCTTTCTTAATTCTTCCAGCTTTTTGTAAGAGGCGAACACTTTATCCTTTTTCCACCTTGACACTTGGTTCCTTGACCCAAAATTAGCTGTTATTAACTCTTCTTTCATTCTCTTCAGCTGCAGAGTGCTTTCTGGTACATTTTTCTTAAACTTTGCCCAGATAGGAGGAGTCTGCTTCACCTTGTTTTTGATCATATCTTGAATTCTGGCTGTTTCACTTTCTAGCTCACTGATGGTCCATTCTTTGTACTGGTACCTTTCTCCCTTGTATGTTTTGTAAGCCATGATATTATCAAGATAATCTTTCCTCAAGGTTTCATCAGCTCTTTCTGATAAATTTTGACAGAGATCTTTTGAAAACTGCTCCAAAGTTTTGACTTGAGTTAGCAGATATTGGTAGTATGTTTGAATCTCCCTGTCAGATTTTCCTTCTGTATTTCTTTTGGAGATATCCTCTGCTTGTTGAGCCTTTAACTTCAAGTATTCTTCAATGTTATTAGGCCTTGGATATCCTTGAACAGATGGCAAGTTCCTTTTAGCAGGGTCATCTTTAGAGTAGAAGGATTTGATCTCGTCTCTAACTGCTGGAAGATCTAATGGATACTGGACTCCTGCAAGAAAATTGGCAGTGTTTGAATTTGAGACTTGTGCTAAAGAGAGTGGGACAGGATTGGGAATGGTAACAACGGACAGTGGTTGTGTGGATGTTTGTGGTGGTGAAGGGTCATCATTCAGAATTATCCTTCTCCTTTTAGGTTTTGGAGAGGTTGGTGGTGTTTTGGTGGGTTGAGTGGTGGTGATTTGAGTGGTAGATAGTTGACTAACAGTTGTTGAAACAACTGATGTTTCAACCACTGTTGCCATTACAACAGTTGATGTGTCACCTGAAGTCTTCTGCTTTTTGGCAGGTGGTGTTGGTGGTAACGAGGATGTTTTTGATGGTGATGTGATTTGTGGTAAGACAGTGGATTGAGTATGTGTTGAAATGGTGGTAGTTGTTGGTGTAACAGATGTTGAAACCACTGAAGTACCAACAGCTGTTGATACAACAGGTGTTTTAACATCTGCTGGTTTGGAGGTTTGATGTGTGGAGCTTTTGTGAGGTGTGGATTTGGGTTGCCTCACTTTTCTAGTGGGCTGTTTTCTTTTAGGCTCAGGATTTTCTTCATCCTTGGGCTCAGAAACACCCTGCACTTCCATTTCCATATAAACTTTCTTCTCCTGTTCAAACCTTGATTTTCCCTTTGCCTCTCTATCCTTTTTCACCCTTGCATTTTCATCAGCAATGGCATTTAAGGTCACATCAACCTTTTTAGAACCATCTGGTTTAGGGATGTCTGCAAGCATACTGGATTTGTCTGGTGCAATGTACAAACCATCTTCATATCCCTTTTTCTTTAGCTGCTTCATTTTCTCCCCCTTTTTGGCATCAGCTGGTGGTGGGTTGTCCACAAAGATGATAGTAGGAGGAGCAGAATCAGTGGTTTTCAGCAAGTGGGCCTTGATTGCCTTTATGTCTGCTTGTGTATCCATGAACCTAGCTTCCATCATATTTCTGATCTTTTGAACCTGTATTTCATGTTGCTGATCAGCATATGCCCTTTGTTGGTGAAGCAGATGTTGAAATAAACTCCAAAGCTCAGTGGGAGTAGGAGCAGATGACGGAGCAGATGTTGTATCTGGTGCCGTAGTGGGTGTTGCCTTTTGTGCTTGTAACAACTGTTGCAGCATTGACTTAATATCTGCAACAGATGTGTCCAATTTGTCAACCTTCTCCGTCAATTCCTTGTACATTAAACCATCACCCAAGTTAATGGGATCATCTGATTTCCCATTGGCAGTGGTTGTATCGGCAGTTGACTTAGGGAAAGTTTCCCAAAAGTCATCCACAGATGCCCCTTTTTCTTGGTACTGGGGACTTCTTTCCTTAGCAATTGACATCCTTTTAATAGAACCAGTGGTTGGAACAAAGACACCAGCGGATATCAGAGTTGCTGGAGAGGAAATTGCCTTCAAGGGAGTCTTATTGATGAAACAACTAGCCAGGTGTAGATCAGTGGATCCAACACCTGTAGTTGCTGCTCCACTTGAACTACTGACAGGAAGTACTTGTACTTCCTGCAGTGTAACCTCCTCAGTTGTTGGTGGGTTAGCAATGATTGAGACACCAGACCCAGTCACTTGTTGAGGTATATTCTCATTAACAGGTGTTTAAGAAGAACTGGTTTGTGTCTGGGCTAAATCAACTGCATCCAACAAAAGTTTTGTTTGTGGGGGAATTTGAGAATTGAGGATAGGTGTAGAAAGCGAATTTGCCCCGGGTAGTGGGCTGTGGATGATGGAATCAAGTGATTCCAGAGCATCCTAATTTGGTGTCCCTGTTCTTACAACCTGTTCTTTTTCAGAAGAAGCAGGAGGAGTTTGAGGCTCATGTTGAGATCTTTCTTCCAACTGCTGTGAGGAAGTAGCAGCAGTGGTTATTGGTGACTTTTGTGTTGTCACTGGTAGTTGCTCTGGGATCTCATCTTCCAGAGTTACCTTTGTTTTGGGTTTGGGGGGCTTTTGTGATTTTTTCTGTTTTTGTCTTTTGGTGATTTTAGGTGGGGGTTTCACAGCAGTTGTTTTGCTGCTATCATCACCTTGAGCAGTGGGCTCAACAGCAAGTGCCTGAGGAGCAGTGGTAGCTGCTGAAGTCTGCTCAGGAACCTCTACTTGTGTTTTGGAAAGTTTTGATAGCCTTGTAAAGGTTTCAGAAGTGAGGCTCTTTATTGAAAAAGGATTGCCCTGGATAAGCACATGGGCATTATCTTTTGAAAATTTCTTTTTAAAATAGTAACTTAAAAACCTTGGAAAGAGCAAAAATGCCTTTTTATTAACATTTGTAACAAGATAATTGAAGATTTCCTGGGAATAGTTAAAATTTTCACCATGTAAGATAGCATAACCCAGAAATTGAATATTCAATGGGATTTCATTGAAAGCAGTGGTCTTGTTTGAGACACACATCAATAGGGTATGAAACAAAAACCTTGTGGCAGGAGGAAAACTGCCTTTTTCTAAAGTGACGTTTTTCATTTCCTCTTCATAACCCCTTTGAATGAAAAATATTTGATACTCTGTTTTAGGGAAAGATGTTTTACCTTGAAGATCATCGAGTTTAAAAACCTCCGAAATGGTTTGAGGTGTTATTGTGACTGGAACATCCTTTATAGAAGAATTGACGGCTAAGGGCTTTTTATCTTTAGTTTCCAACTTAGCATTTTTCCAGAATTCTTGTTGGGTATCCATGTAGATCGGAGCATCACAAGTCAACAAAGTTTTGTACTTTGAAGACGACAGAGCATCAATGATGGAATTGAAGGTTTCGGTGTGACTGGGTTTTTCAAGTAGACCCAAGTAGTTATGTGTGGATTTGAGTGGGAGAGACATCGTGATTTGAGTATGATTGGGAGAGGAAGAAGACGATGAAGAGGATGACTGGTTTTGAGAGAAATGGATGATAACTGCTTTAAAAAATGAATTTTGAATTCGATTCGACAGTAAAAACACTGTTTGGGGATTTTGATCAGGGTTTATAGGGGGAAAGGGGAATGCTGACGTGGCAGCGGTTACTAAAAGATCTGACCGCTATGTACTGTCCACGTGCCAACCTCTGATGATAATGGAGGACAGTTGGTAGGAAACCACTGATGGAACAATATCAGTGTTTTGCAACGGTTACAAATGAGAACAATGATTGACTTTAAGCTAGCAGTGGGTTAAAACGCTGATTTTGAACAACAATTTATTTTTTATTTTTTATTTTTTATTTTAACTTTAATTTTTATCACCAAAACAATATTCGAGGAACTCTTATCTCATTGGAATGTAACGATTAGGTAAAATTGTAATTTCATTGTAATTCTAGTTTTCATTTGATAATTTCATTCTATAATTAATTAACCACATCAACAATAAAAATGTGAGCAGTGTATGTTTTTTAGAATACCTGTTTGGAATTCGAAATGGCAGTTAAAACCCTGTTTGGGGTTTTGATCAGGGTTTTATAAAAGTGAAAAGTGGATGTTGATGTGTCAGTGGTTACAAAGCATGGACAGCTAAGAACTGTCCACGTAACAACCTCAAATGAAAATGGATGACAGTTGTTTAGGGAAACCACTGATGGTCAATATCAGTGGATGTCAACTATAAAAATGTTAGCAGTGGCTGTTTTTAACTATCAGTGGATAGCCAACAGTGATTGAAACACTGATGTTTGGAGTTAAATAGATGTTTAACCTTAAACAGATGTTTGCAATAAACAGATGTTTGGCCATAAATAGATATTTGGCCTTAAACAAATGTTTGACCTTAAATAGATGACTGCCTGTAAACAGATGTTTGGTCTTAAACCAAACATCTGTTTAAGGTCAAAATCTGTTTGACTATTGATGAACCTCGGTTTGACTTTTGATGAACATCTGTTTGACTTTTGGTCAACAGTTGGATGGAAACCCATGTTAGATTAAACAGTATGAATGAATAAACACTGAAGTATCATAAAACTTTGAATGAAAATCGTGAAAAGTTAAATGTGATACAACAGTTGAGAGGAGACCTTTGCATTTTAGGGTTGTTTCTTATTTTGATTAATTGTTGATGATGTTGAGAATTTTTATTGACACTGACATTTTAAAATATGTTAAGATGGATATTGAGATTATTAAAATAAACTATTACATAGAAAAATAGAAATTTAATGAAATATTTATAAACTATTACACGCTAGAGTTAACACTTGTTAGGATTTCGTAAACTCTGGCCTTTCTCCATGTGATTTCATGCACTCTTTTGTTTTTCAGATCAGTTAGCATGTTGCAGATTTTCTGATCCTGTTTTAGAAGTTGTGTGAGAAACTCTTCTGCATTTTTCTGTAAATCTGATGGAGGAGAGAGGAGGACTTCATCAAGCAATGCTATGCTGTTCCAGGTTTTCTTGTAATTAGTGTCATTGATTATGTCGACTTTCCTGTTTAGTTCTTCGTCTGTTCTTTTTTCTTTAAGTGACCACATTAAGAATCGGGTTTTAACATCGCTGGTGTCTGACCAGTGGTAGAAGCTGAAGTTTGCCATGTAGATTTTTGTTGGATTTTCTGATGCGGAACAATCTTTGACAGACAGTGATTTGTAGGACTGTTTGTTGATGTTTTAAATCAAAAGTAATTATCGATCTTTTATAGAGTTTAAAAACGCGTCTACATGGTAAATGAAGAGGTTAATTGTAATTATGATAATCTGCTTTTGTTCTTTGAACTTCGAAAATTTGTCCCTTGGGTTTCTTGGTATTTAATTTTAAAGTTTTCCCATAAAAGTTGGGGTTTGAAAAGGTTTTTGCATTAAAAGACTGCTGCTTTGAAATATGCATTAATTTGTTTATATTAAATCTACACATTTTGATTGATTAAGTATATAAACTCATGACCACTTCACCTGATTTTTATCACGATTTCCTACGAAGATATCATACTTTCAGGAAAGTCGAGTAATATAGTTTATTGATATGGAGTCATTCACTACTGTAAAATCAGATGATTTAAAGCAGCGTTTTGTCAAGCATATATAGGAACAGGTGTATGAAGATAGGGCTACTCTTCAAGAGCTGAAGAGATGTTTTGATGGATTGCAAGTTGGCCTGTTCACGAGAGAGCGGGTTTCCAGAAATCTTATGTGAATGCCTTCAACTTCAGTTCGTGAGCTTTGTGTTGTCAGCAATATAGAGTGCGGTGATAGAGACGTGGAGTTCATGGCGATGCTGAAGGACATACATCAAGAGGTTCAGCAATCGATGGAGTTGAAGCTGACATTTCTTAATTCTTACGGTTATTGTTAGATTTAAAAGTTTAGTTGTTCAGTATGTTATGTAATAATTGGACTTTTAAGGTCATGAATAAATGAATAAATTTTAATCTTATGAATCTATGTTGCGTTTGTAGGAAAAAAAAAGAGAGAGAATGTCAATTTTAAATTACAATTTTGCATATTTTGAATTTCAAAAGTTATGGATATTGTCAGTAATTACTGATTTGATTTGAAAGCAATTGTCATCATGACATTTCAAATTTTTATTTTAACTTTAATTAAGAGAAAATAACCGTCAATTTGAAATTCCCATTTTGCATATTTTCAATGTCCAAAGCTCAAGAAATTAACATTAATTGCTGATTTGATATGCAAGAAAATGTCATCAACAGTTATTTTTATTTTTTATTTTAACTTTAATTTTTATCACCAAAACAATATTGGAGGAACTCTTATCTCATTGGAATGTAACGATTAGGTTAAATGGTAATTTCATTGTCATTCTAGTTTTCATTTGATAATTTCATTATATAATTAATTAACCACATCAACAATAAAAATGTGATCAGTGGATGTTTTTTAGGAAAACCAATGATGGTCAATATCAGTGGATGT
This sequence comes from Helianthus tuberosus, assembly GCA_030545235.1. Classification (NCBI taxonomy): domain Eukaryota; kingdom Viridiplantae; phylum Streptophyta; class Magnoliopsida; order Asterales; family Asteraceae; genus Helianthus; species Helianthus tuberosus. The sequence continues at coordinate 151,480,132 of CM060407.1, read as the reverse complement.
CAACAATAAAAATGTGAGCAGTGACTATTTTTTAACTATCAGTGGATAGCCAACAGTGATTGAAACACTGATGTTTGGTGAGTCAGTGGTCAACATAAAGAATGAAGAAACAGAGGTTGTCTTTCAGCAGTGGATAACATTTAACAATCAGATGTTTGAACCAAAACAGTGGTTGTAACAGACTTTTAAGGATTAATGAAAACTATCATTTTTAACTATTTTAAAGATGTTTGACCTTAAATAGATATTTGACCTTCTATATCAGTTGTTTGGAGTTAAACAGATATTTGACCTTAAACAGATGTTTGGACATAAACAGATGTTTGCAGTTAAACAAATGTTTGACCTTAAAAAGAAGTTTGCCCATAAACATCTGTTTGCAAAAAGAAGACCAATTTCAAGAATACTATACCCAAACAATCAAAATGAGGAGCTTAATAATCATCCAAGTGTACTTCATTTTTATTTAGTAGTATAAAGATTAAACCACTGTTGTATTTATAATATAGATCAAACCAATGAGGTGATGTGATAAATATTGTTACATATAAACACCTCAGTGATATGACATCTAACAATCTAACAGAGTATAAAACACTGATGTGATAAATATTGTTACATATAAACACTGTTAACATAAACAAAGGTAGAATATCTGCTGTTGATGCTGAACCACTGTTGTTGTTGGGCAGTGGTTCGTCTTTGGGTTTGTAAAGGGTTTGTCTCGAGAGATAAACTCTAGCGAACCACTGCTATACTAAACACTGTTACATAAGAAACACTGATACATAAATACTAAAGTTGAATCCGCTGTAGGTGCTGAACCACTGCTGCTACTGAGCAGTGGTTTTCCTTTGGTTAATCAAGCTCTAGGTACATAAGTGCTTATCTTTAACAGGGCTTTGTCTTCAACAGTGGATAGGCCTCATCAGTCTTTAAGTCCATCAGCCTTTATAAGGAGCAATGGTTAGTTATAACAGTCCTTAGCATGATCAGCTGTTATAACCACTCAATAACCCTTTGAGAGGAAGCAAGTGTCGGTCTATTTAACTGAGAGGAATGATTGCAGTACATCCCTGTTGAAAAACAGAGTCGATAAATTTAGGGAAAATGAAGTTGAAAGATGATAAGCCAACAGTGGACGATCTCATTCTATAGCTTCGATAAATTCAGGAGTATTCTCAAATAATACTTCCTAGATGCTTCCAAAGAAACAGCACTTTGGACATTTGTCGATCTTCAAACATCTATTATCTATTATCTACTATCTATTATATATAATAAATGAAAATTGATTGCTCCACATGGCCCAAAGTGGATCAATCAACTTTCATTTATTATATATAATAGATAACAGATATTAGATAATAGATAATAGATGAAGGCCGACAAATGTCCAAAGTGCTGCTTGTTTGGAAGCATCTAGGAAGCATTATTTGAGAATACACCTGAATTTATCGAACCTGTAGAATGATATCGTCCACTGTTGGCTTATCATCTTTCAACCTCATTTTCCCTAAATTTATCGACTCTGTTTTTCAACAGGAATGTAATGCATTATTACCTTATTTAAGATAAATTCGACTGCATCTTCTGATAAATCAACATTCATTTCACTCAAAAGATACGTTCAACTGCATCTTCAATCATGAACTATATAAAGAAATGGATGAAATCATACAAAATTACCCAAAATAAAACTAATTCAACCATCCAACCATAAGATACTTGCCGTATTAGAATGACTATTTTTACCTTATTTCAACAGGGATGAAATCATGAACTATTAGAATAGCCATTTTTACCTTATTTCACAAATTTTATAATATGAAAATAAGTAAAACATAAAAAAATGAAACCAAACACCTGATATTTGTCGTCCAAATCTTTTAGTTGGTCCTCATAGTCCTACAACCTTTCGAAGTCGTTGGAGTCGGTCGGTGATGTCAGCAGCCTAATTAACAAACAACAGCAAACAACAATAACAAGTCACCAAACAATCGACCTGAAAATCATAAAGAAGCCCAAAAATAAAACAAACCCTAACCTAAAACTCAAGATGGAAAAATGAAAAAATATATTTATAACTAACCATAAACCTCAAATCCATTACAGCATAACCAAGAGAACTGCAGGACGCAGAGCCGACAACCTCCGATCATCTCCGTCATCACACAACAATAAGTAAACATGCATGAAGATCGAATGAGTGAACAATGAAAACAAAGATTGACACTTATAGAACAGAAGTTATTGATAATCTAACCTTGATTCGGAGCATTGATCTGAACATCGATTGGAATAGAGTAGATCAGAGGGAGAGAGAAAGTGGGAAGCCCTAAATGAGTAAATGAGGGATGAGATAAATAAAAGAGGGCAGTGGTACTGTTGGGCGGGAAAAGGGGAAAAACGATGCCCTCATCTACTGACACGTGACCCAAATCACTTTCATTTATTATATATAATAGATAGAATGAATCATTACTTTGTACAATTTGATAGATAAAAAAGACGAAGTAACGAAACACAATTGTATTAAAAACAACAAAAATATAATTGCTTCAATAATAATAATAATAAATAATATATTAATGGTAAAAAAAGTTAATAAAAATTTTGATATATAGTAATATTAGTATAATAATAATAATAATAATAATAATAATAATAATAATAATAATAATAATATATTTCTTTCCATTGCTTAAGGAATGAAAAAAAAAAAACACCCCCTTACCAAGTAATGGAAATTGTTATATTTGGAAGGAGTTACATTCCTTTGGAATGCTCCATTCCATTAACACATGATAACCAAACATGTTTCTTTTCATTCCATCAGAATGATTCATTCCATTCCACCTTCCATTCCTTCACACCAAACGCTACCTTAGACTTTTTTTATAAATTTGACAATATTGCAATCTTAGTTATTCATTGAGTTGTTAAAAATAAAATTATAACTTGTTCAAGAAGATGCATTCACTTAATTATTGTTATTTTGATATCGATTTGAAATTATCATCATTTTTTTCTCTAGCCTCATTTCTCCCTCACTTCCTCACCAGGCCAATAAACTAAAAATTCAACAAATTGAACACGCCAACGCTATATTCAACAAATTTCACTGTCACTTTGAATAGTTTCTTGGCTTGCATTGCCCTTATCACATATGAGAGCCACAATTAAATAAATTTGAAAAACTTAAATCCTAGAAATAACAAGAAGTTGAAAAACTTAAATCCTAGATATAACAAGAAGAAATTTCATGTTGACGAGTCTTCTCTAGATAACACTCTTTCTTCAAAGTAAGTTGACTCGGTCAATGACTCAATGCAAAACGACTACAACACCATCAAAAAAATAACTTTTCACCAACACACAAAAGCATGAATATCTACTAAAAAAAGAGCAATTATATTGTTCAGTGGACATTCATGGGACCGGGTTTGAATCCCTCTTCTTGTGAATTGGTTAATTTGGGATTAACCCACTTAACAGAGGCATTTATCACTTAAATGAAAGGTCTCACGTTTAAAGGTAAGCAAAATGAAGCATTTTAATATTATTGATGTAAGATAGAAAAATATTAACATTTATCGTTAAATACAAAAGCATGAATATTTGTGCATGTTTAAAAAGGTATTTCATTGTTTTTAGCGACTATGAAAGTAGCGAATTAGTTTTAAACCGTTATAATGTTTTTTTTTTCTTTATTTTTTGGCGGCCAACAAATCAATTCCGAGCACTCTCGGGGCACCCACTGGACAAACGGAGTACTTCGAGAGTAACCCGAGTCGTCCACCACCAATTCCGGGGAAAACCCGGTAACCCACCCGCCCGTAGACACGACGGTAAATTACCTATAAAACCCGTTTGGCTTAAGGATCGAACCCAGGTTTACCTGGGTCTCCTATCACTACCCACCAGTGCCTCACTCTATTTTTTGCACAAAATGGGAATTGAACTTGAGTCTTCAAAGAAGAACTCAAGTACTCCTACCACTTGAGCTAGAGATCATTGGCCCGTTATAATGTGTTTTAATTTATTTTATGTGGCCCTTTCGAGAGTTGCGGGTCCTTGTCGCTGCATGAGTGGTAGCTCACACTCAAAAGTCCTCCGACACGAGTCCGAGTCCTAGTCCTAGCGCTGCAGTCTATTTCCTGGCGGCGGCGTCAAAACTTAAACTAACTTGAATTTGTAGCAAATAAATTAGCGACGAGACTTGTAGCTACGGACCAGATTCGTAGCAAATCTGTAGCAAAATGGGTGTTTGCTACGGATTTGCTACCGATTCGGCTGTAGCAAGTACCTATTTTTGTAGTAGTGAAAAACATATTTACTCTTTAAATAGTTCGTTCTCCTCTCAAAATCACTCTAAATAACTTTTTATACATGTGTAAATTTTATTTATTTACGAATACATTTATATTTGAACGTGTAAATTTAATTTCTAATATTGTACTCGAATAATAATGAAAAGTGTAATAAAAATTTAATATGAATTATTTTTTACCATGTTCTCGCAGTTACTTCTTTCATTCTCACGGTTCTAGCAACATTTAGCATTCTCAAGATAACCCTCCCCAATATATATATACATATGCTTTAAATTTAAAGAACTAATTTATGTTTCTAATGGCTAGTCCACGCGTTGACGTTGATCATCACACCCCAAACGTCTTCCTCTCAGTTAACGCTCGTGAGTGGGCCAGTGCCCCCTCCTTTGGCACGGGGTACGGGTAACACCCCTGTAATGTTGAATGGGTCAGTGTTGTCACACCCCTAAAATCCACAAGCGGAGTATCACCGCAGGGAGCGTGACATGACCAGGATCAAGCCACCAATCATATTGAACAATGTATTAAAGTAAATATAAAACCAACCAACAATATAATTGGTGTCCAAAACAAATTAACCAAGTTCAAGTTATCAGCGGAAGCATAAGTTTGAAACCAAAACATAAGTTTAAAAGTTCGTAAGTTTAACATGGAACTAAACAGTCCATATCCCACAACGACCTCGTCCTCCTGTGCAAGCTCCATCTAAGCACCTAACGACCTGCAAGGCATATAGTAACGAATCAACAACAAAGTTGAGCGAGTTCACAGTTGGGTGTTTGTTTTAAGTTGTTTCAAAAACATAGGTTTCCTTTAGCTGGCTTACTTGCCGTGGGGGTTACCCCATAGTTTAAAAACATGATTAATCCTTTCCTTTTACTCTGGCTCCCAGCCGTGGGGGCTACCCCATGAATATCCCACTAGACCCGTTACCATATCGACTACTGACTGAGAAAGTTGGGTGCCCTAAGTCAATGTCTATCGTCATTGACATGCCCAGATCCATTAGTCCACTCCCGTCCTCTGCGGCACGGTGTGAGGCTTGTCAAACCTAATAGCGCTATCAACTAATATCCCGTTGGCTCCAGGCGATTAATCGGTATATATGAAAAGAGACTTTCGTGGTAGAGTTTTCGTTTAGTATGGAGGTTCCCGATCCTGGGAATACATGTTTTGAACTTATGAGTTTCGTTTAATCGCTATTCCGTTCCCTCGAAATATTAGGTTCCCAAACCACCGGGAATACATGCTTAGAGTGTTAGTCGTGAACTCACCTTAGGTTAGCTCGGCAGATAAACAAAAGGTCAATCGAGCTGCTAGTGGTTAACCACGTCCTAACATGGTTACCATACAAGTCAGGTTTAGGTTCAGGTAGTGCACGTAAGTTTACACATAAGCTAACAAGTTACGAGCACATAACGAGCATGGCAAACACGTAGGATCATGGCAACTAATTAATCCACACTCGACATGTTAAACAGTAGCATACAGTTCACATAACATAACCCAACTTGTGCGACTCGAGTGATTGGGCCGTTATGGTTGTGCAAGCCCAATCATCTTGTGCGATCCAAAGGATAAAGCCCAATAAACATCCGGTGTCACACCCCCAAAATCCACAAGCGGAGTATCACCGCTTGGAGGCGTGACATGACCAGGATCAAGCCACCAATCATATTGAACAACGTAATTAAGTAAATAAAACTAACGACAATATAATTGGTGTCCAAAAGAAAGTAACCAACTTTAAGTTAACAGCGGAAGCATAAAAACAAAAAAATCCAAGACATAAGTTCAATAAGTTCATAAAGTTTAAATGTTTAACATGGAACTCTACAGTCCATGTCCCACAACGACCACGCCTCCTCGTGCAAGCTCCATAGATACCTAACGACCTGCAAGGCATGTAACAAGGAGTCAACAACAAAGTTGAGCGAGTTCACAGTTGGTTGTTTTGTTTTAAAAGTTTGTTTCCGAAACCACGAGTTAACCAGTATCTTTGTTTTTCCCCAAACCATATCCATAATCAGTGGGGGCTTCCCCATGTGAACCACTAGACCGTTACCATATCGACTACTGACGAAAGTAAGTTGTGCCCTAAGTCAATGTCTATCATCATTGACTGTTTGCCATGATCCATTAGTACACGCCCGTCCTACCGGCACGGTGTGAGGTTTGTCAAACCTAATAGCGCTATTAACTAATGACCCTCTCGCCATCGGCCTCGGCGATTAAATCGATATAAAATGAGGGACTTAGGTGATAGAGTTTTGGCTAGTAGTTTAAGGTTGTTGTCCTACCCAAGGAGGACGAACGTACGTATTCTACCCAAGGAGAATACTCAGGATTAATATTGGCATCCTACCCATAGAGGATGGCGGTACATATCCTACCCAAGGAGGATATGCAGGTTCCGTTTTAGTTCTTTAACCCATTCCCAACCACCGGGAATCCCATGCCATAGAAGGAGTGTGAACTCACCTTTGGTTGCTCGGTTGAACTCTTAAAGTAGCTAACAATAGGTGTTGGTCAATCACGTCCTAGTATGATTAACACTTAGTTTATTAGTGACTTCAAATAAGCAAGAAGTTCCTACACGCATCTACCACATAACATGTACTCACTTTAACAGTTCATGCCCATATAAACTTCCCCATCTATTACCATTCAAAAGCAAGCATACGATATTGCACATAACACTTTCATTGACATATAACATGTTAGATCATCCTCAGATAACATACCCGACATTTAGACACGCAAATTACTACTTATGTCATTTCAGCTTTAACATCCAAAACTGGGCTGTTTTCGGGAATTTTAATAAAATAGTTAACTTACTCCAAAAATTCTCAAATTTTTACAGAATGTTTTAAACAATCCAAATATTATTGTGTAAAAATATCGGGATCCAATTCATTATCAATATTTTATAAAAAAATCATTTACCGGACTGCAATCAGATTCGTCACTTTCTGACTGCAGTCCACGGAATAATTTATTTAAAATTCATCGTAAGTCCGATTGATGAAATTCCAGTTGGAGCATTACAACGGCATCAGTGGTCATCTACGGTATAAATTTCATGAGCTAATTCTATACAGATTTCAAGTTATGATGAAAAACATAACAAATATTTTCTGCAATAAAAAACGCAGCTTTTGCTGCTGTACAAAACAGACTTTTAAAAATAGTAAACTATCTCGAAAAAATATGATTCCGGTGCCATTTGATTCGTTTTTGAAAACACATAATTTAGACTTCAGAAAATCAATTTTTTGATTTATAACGGTCTGTTTACAGCCAACTGAAGTTGGCTGTAAATGTTACTCAGCATGCTGTTAATCGCTTAAATGTTACTTAACACGCACATATGATCACAACACCTTCTAACAACGATTAACATCAGATCATAAGTCATTTACAGCAGGTTATCATTTATTTAACTCAGATTTATCATGTATCATCATATTTCATCTCATGATTCAAGATTCAAGATTCAAGTCTTTTAGTGTTCTAGTTATTTCATCATAGTACATCCTTTAACTACTAAAAATAGGAAGTAACCAAGAGTTAACAAGAAGCTTACAACTAGCTTTAAGCTAGGAAAGATCACTAGAGGAAATGATGATGAATATTGGTGAGTGAAAGCAAATGAGAAAGATCCTTGATGATCCACAAGCTCTAAGCTTCTTTAATCACCTTCTAGTACTTGGAAATGAGCTTGGAGTGCATGAACATGAAATGAAAACAATGGTGGTGCTTGTAGGGGTGTTCGGCCGAGATGTGTACGGAGAGAGGAAGAAAGAGTGGTGTGTTGTGAAGATGAACATGAAGGTTACTTTAATATCCAAATAAAATCTAAGCAAATCTAGGAAATCCAAGTAATATCTAATAAAATCAAATAATATCATATAAGATCTCATGGGATTTTAGTGAAATCTAGCAAAGATTTATGTGGGGCCATCCCCAAACCCTAAATCCAAAAGGGGGGGGGGTTATGTGTAACTTTGAATGGTAACTAGTTAGTTAATAATTCAAATCCAAGTATATGGTTGCTAGTGTTAGTTACTAGATGTTCTAGTGGGTGTTATGGTGTTCGGGGATCATAACTAGCCAATAAATAATTGAACAATGTTTCTGGCAATATTTTGGTGTTCCGGGTAATGTCCGGTTGTTCGGTTAGATACCGGTTCGTTAAAGTGCTAAGTTATTCCGTATAGTGTCTTTTATGTAACTATTTGTAACACTTTTAATTCCCAACACTTAGGAAAACATTCAGGATCATTTAGCCAATTTTCTGCACAATCAATAAGCACAATTTAATATTAATTAATCGTACGGATACATGTAATTATGAGGGTTGTCACATTCTCCCCCTGTTAAGAAAATTTCGTCCCGAAATTTAGCACGTGGTTACTGAGGAAGCTAGTTAAGTTGCGTGGTTTCCTGGTTTTCCTGAGGTGTCATATCATCCCCCCGTTGGTTTGGAATTTCATCTCAAAATTTCGCAGTAGCTTCAGCCTCAGTAGTGGTTGCACTTTTCTCAAACAACTGGGGATACTTGTGTTTCATCTGGTCCTCTCGTTCCCAGGTAAACTCTGGGCCACGACGGGAGTTCCAACGAACTCGAACAAGAGGTATTATGGTATGCTTGAGAACCTTAACATCTCGATCTGTGATTTCAACTGGTTCCTCGACGAATCACAACTGATCGTCGATTGTGAGCTCCTTGAGAGGAACTATGAGGGTCTCATCTGACAGACACTTCTTCAGATTCGACACATGGAAAACATTGTGAACTCCGCTAAGTTCTGCCGGTAGATTCAGCTTGTAGTCCACCTTGCCAATTTTCTCAATGATTTCGAACGGTCCGACATAGAGCGGATTGAGTTTGCCTCGTTTGCCAAAATGAACTACACCTTTCCAAGGTGAGACTTTGAGTAGCACTCGATCCCCAACCAGAACTCGAGTGGTTTCCTTCGCTCATCAGCATACTTTTTCTGACGGTCACGAGCTGCCGCCATTCGTTGTCGTATCTGAGCAATCTTCTGCCCAATAAAGAGGTGATTTGACTGTCGCCAACCTCTACCCAACAAAGAGGTGATCGGCACTTCCGTCCGTACAATGCCTCGAACGGAGCGGCCTGGATACTGGTGTGGTAACTGTTGTTATACGAAAACTTCACTAACGGGAGGTGTTTTTCCCAGCCATTACCAAAGTCGATTACACATGCCCTAAGCATGTCTTCAAGGGTTTGGATGGTGCGTTCAGATTGCCCATCCGTCTGTGGATGATATGCCGTGCTCATGTCTAATCGAGAGCCAAAGGACTTGTGCATAGCTTGCCACAATTTAGATGTAAAATGTGAGTCACGATCAGAAATGATGGAGGTTGGCTGTCACACCCCGATATTTCCACATATCACCGGTGGGCCCGGTGGGGAGTATCGTGACGTAGTTGATATCATCATAGTCAAACAACACAATTTAAATGCACAGCGGAAGCAAAAGATGAATATATTACAAACCGATATGAAGTAATATCAAATATTACAACGGAATGTAAGATGGATCAACAGGCGGATCTAAAATAGAAAGATAACACTGTTCAATAGACTTTAACATCTAGAGCTTGCGAGACTTGATTATTGATTCCTAGAGTAGCCAGCCTATTACGTATAGTACCTGCACTTAGCCTTTTTGGAAAATACGTCAGTTTACACTGGTAAATACAACTTAACTGACTCATTTTGAAAATGTTTTAGAAAATTGATTTGAGTGCAAACGGCACAAAATTTTTTATAACTTGGAATAATTATTTATATATAATCTTGTATACAGTTTTACTTATTTGTCGTCCGTCAGGGCCGATTTGTAGGGCCGGTCTAGATTAACTGACAGGCCACAGGTATAATGCCCACAAGGATTATTTCCTTTAAGTGGATTACCAGTTTTCACATAATGCATCTGTCAAGTGTACGCCTACACCTCGTGCTTAGGTCGTGGCCATTTCTTTGAATGATGCCAAGGATATCCAGGACATGGTCATTTAACCCCCAAGGGCCATACACCAAATAATACAAAATAAACGGGTTATGTACATACATTAATCACAATCCGATTTAAATGACTACACACACGACCAAGCGGTACTTTTATAGCACCGTATCCCAAGCCCGTATAGGGAAAATAAGTTAAGAGTATTTACCTGAGCAAATTTATACAATTTATCCCAGCCGTATACCACCAAGCAAGTACAGATAGCTTTTACTAGGCTCCTAAATCTGGAACGAAGGTTTTTAATAACCTATTAGATTCCTAACAGGTCTTAATTAAGCCTATGCTTAGACCGGTTAGTTTTAATAGAGGATACGGTTCAGAACGCATTATTAAGCGAGAACCGGATTAGAATGTGGTTTAGACCCGACAATATTGTATACTTGTGTAATAAGGGTAAACTAAACACATTCTGGATTTTGAGAGAAAATGACAAGGTTTGACCCGTTTCGGCTAATTTATGCAAACTAGTTACATAAGCCGATCCGAACGCGAAAAGTGCGTAACGGGTAACCAAAAGAGTCATACACAGGTTTCCTAACTTAATATGCCTTAAATTTGTTGTGATATCAGTAGGATACCATCCATTATGCCCAAAACGAATTTAAAAGCAATTTATGCCCCGTAGGGGTATTTTGGTCATTTAAAAGGTTATAAAAGAGGTTTAATATAAATCTGAGTTTAAGGTCTGATTTAATCAGTAAAAATACTTAATTTAATAAGTTATATCATTAGGGTATTACACATATGTGAATTTTATCATTTATAACCAAACTATGCACCGAAGGGGCATTTTGGTAATTTCACATAAGGTTTAAAGGTCAAATTTGGAAATCTGAGTTTAAAACTTTAGCTTACTGTTAAAGTATATAGATTTACTAAAACTATCAGTAGGTATCAAGTATTATATATTTAAAATAGTTTTTATACATACTATGCGCTTAAAACGCGTGAAAAGGCGATTTTAAGCGATTTCCGGGTTTTTAAAGAAAAGCTGGTATTTTTATCATCCCAGAAAGCTTAAAATATTTTATTTATCATATAAATCAGTTGCAAAAGGTTTGAGGTCAAAAGGGCATAATGGTCAACATTTAAGCATATAACGGAAACATGCAATGAATAGGATAACTAAGGATCCAAGTTGTATAACCTCAGAGGGTTACACTAACCTATAACCTGGTCCTAAAGGAATCCTAAGGCATATCTAAACTAAGCTAAATCAGGTCAGAACTGAAAGTCAAAGCAAAAGTCAACTTTTGCGACTTTTGGTTCCAAACCGAGCCTATACTTAGAATTGTCGGGTTGAACATGCTTAGACATGTTCAACTAATACTTACCAAGTTATTAAAGTGAGAAAACTGATTTTTATGACCTCTATATTAATAGTTATGAATTTTATTTAAAACAAACCCGTTTGACTTCTATTTGACCCGACAATTAAACTAAGGAAACGTGGTAATTAGGAGTTGCCCTTTTGAGGGTTTAACACCTACTAATTACGGTCACGTAGCCATGTTCATTACGAACAATGGCTCAACCACTTAAAAGTCAAAGCGTTCATCAAAACACTTAACTTTTCGGCTATAACGCTAGAAATTTAAACTAAGCACGAAAGGACACTTACAAAGGGTCCAAGCAAGGAGGTTTTGATCATAAATTCTCAGGTATGAAGAGCAAGGTCTCCAACTTTCTGAATTCAGAAATCAAGTGTGGGTTTGGCAAGAAATGAAGTGGGGTATTTATAGATTTCGGGTGACCGTTAAGATCGTTTCTTGATAAACGAGCCTCAATCTGGACTGTACACATCTTACCCCCTGTTTTCCAATACTATGGGTGCCCAAGGATTGAAGAAAAACCATGTGCAAGGGCTGGATCCAGCTGGAACAGGCTGGAAAACATTTCTGATGATCTAGGGGGTCCTTACGTACCGTATGGATATGTGCTTACGGGGTCCGTAAGCCTTGTGCAGGTAAACAATTTTCAAAAATGGCAGATTTAGTCCCTGAAGCCCCAAAACTTGGTTTTCGATGCATTTTTGACACGTTTAAGCCCCGTTAACCCCATTTCAAAGCTCTAAAATGAAGTTAAAGTATAGGGAACTTGAAATGTGCTAAAAAATATCTCGGATGTCGGCTCGTTTGGTCGTACGGTTGCGTTGTTCGGTTAATTACGACGGAAGTCGGACGGACGCGAAAAACGATCCAAACGACGTGACAAATGGAATTTTATCAAGCCAAACACTAAAATAAAATATTTTAGTGCTTACATAAATTTTTGGGTGTCCGAATATATTCAGATTGTGAGATATGCGCGAAAATGCAAACTTGTACACTTTTTGACACTTTTAGTCCCTACATGACTTAAAAGTTTATTTTTGCGCACCAAACACCTCTAAGCCTATATCTAAGCTAGGTAAGGGATATTTGGGGTATGTCTAACTTATGCTCATATTCCGGAAGGTCCGATTCTATACGAATCGACATACTTTTGCAGTTTGACGGAATTAGTCCTTTAATTGCGCAAAGTAGCGCGAAATGCCGTTTAATGATATCTAAGCCTTCCATGGCCCATATTAATCCTTCCCAAACATATACTTAAATATTACTACACTCCTGTTCGCTTAAATGGTCACCGAAAGGCGTATATTCAAAAGTTGACGCTTTAGGTCCCTCTATTGCGCAAACTTGCGCATCTCATCATCTAATAGCATTGAAGCCTCATCTAATCCATATTAGGTATTCTTGAAGGTATTACTAAACATCAAAATGCTTCGGGTTTGCCAAAAGGTCTTTCAGAGGTATAATTAAACATATTGACACTTTTAGCCCCTCTAACTTGCAAAGTTGCGCGTAACTTTACTTGTAGGCATAAAAACCTTAGATGGCCATTATTTGGCATTCCCGAGAGTATAATCAAATATCAAGAAGCTCCCGATTTGTTAAAAGGTCACTCAGAGGTAAGAATTAACATGCTGACGTTTTTAACCCTTCATTGCGCAAACTTTCAATTAATTACGCAAACGGATACACTTGATCAACAAGTGGCTCATTTGTGAATATAAATACTGTATGATGTTATTTAGAAACTTATTTTTAGGCATGCTAACACTTCCAGTCCTTTCATAATCAAAGTTTTTCGATTTTTTGAAAAATTTGTACCTTAAATTCAATGTTTGACTTTATTAGGGTTTATTACACGTGTCCATACATCATTGGACGTGATTTTACGAGGTGTTACATCCTCACCCCCATAAAAGAAATCTCGACCTCGAGATTTGCTAAAATGCTGGAAGTACTTTGTGTCACATAATGGACTTAGTTTCTATAGTATATCTGGAGCCTCTCTAAGCTCCCAAGTTGACCTCTATAATAGGTACATGTATCCTTTTTGGGGCTTCTTAACCTGTCGATCCTTTGTTGATACGGGTTTGCTCATCAAATCATAACTTTCATTAATCTGCATATCATTATGTGATAATGCGTCTCAATTTATCGATGATACATATTCTTAAATTACTAATGTGGGTCACATTGCGAGCTACACTAAGCTCCTTATATAGGTTTTAGCTTATAGGCTATTGACCTTTGTTGCATTCGATTTCCCGAATGTTCCTATATATCTAGGGTTTAACTTACCCTGAGGAATTTAAAATTTAGCACACCCTTCTTAGGGCGATACCTTTGATTGTACTTATTCCTCATTAAGGACTTAAGAAGGTTGCGGCTTTTATCAATCCTCAATTTTTTGCCGATTACTGGCAAATTTAAGATGATTACGAATTCGAATGATCTTATTTGTTGTTTCTAATGCAACTTTCAGATCCTGATAATTGGACTTACCAATCTATTGTTCTAACAATAGATGTTTAACATTCCATCTATACAAGATCTCCAAAGGAGCAGCCTTGATGCTTATATAACAACTATTATAGAAAAGCTTATCTTAAGGTGAGATGGTTATTCCAACCACTACTTAACTAATTTTAAGGAATAGCTAATCCTTGCCGTTAGTCGAACAAATCGACAATCCTGGGCAACTGATGGCAATTCTTAATTGTTGCCTAAATAGGGTTGTGGTAATCAATGCATAAGTAAGATGAACCGTCTTTCTTAATTAACAATACCGAATTCTCAGAATATTGAGTTAGGCTATATGAATCCTCTATTTTAAAACTTACGTAATCAGGGTTTCGATTCTTTCAATGATGGTACTAGCCGTCTTGGGGATTTCATAATAATACAGCCCTAAATGAGATATAAATCTTAAATCTACTTGCCTCTCAGGAGGTAAACAGGGTAATCTTAGGAGAAGATAATCAAAATACAAGGAGGTTACAGAGATTTTCCAAATCTTAGGCTCCAGTTCATTTATCATATTCTGTGTCAGATAAGGGACACATTTATGTTACGAGTCCATGAGTTCCTTAATCGAAGACATTTACCTGAATAATTCCATTCCGGATATCTTCTTTAAATACCATTAGCTGACTTTAGTACCATATGACCACCGGAATATCTTTGCGGTCCCATGCATTAAACCTCCATATTGATCAGGCATGGAAGCAATCTATGGAACATATTAAGATACATCAATCCTCATATGGCGCTTTTATCATACCGTCTGGTATTCACAATCGATAGAGATCAAAGAGATATCGACTATATATATGCTGACGCACTTCCTCTGGAGAGAGGATACTTATAAAATTTTACGACTGAAGGTTTCTGATAGGAACAGGAGAAATGGTTCTTATGATTTTGCCTGTAAGTTTTACCTTACACCTAACATCTGGGGTTCTTACGAAAAAAAAAATTTCTAAAAGTTTGCTAAGCTTATGGTCTTATGAGAGACTTAGCGGTATCTGAAACCAACGTAACTCTTAGCAATAAAATCACAATAAGGGATTTATCTGGTGTCATTCTTAATGTGAACTGCCTCTAATCATATATCAGGAGGGTTGAACGCCTCCATTCTTAATCCTTTTAAACTCAGCTATAAAATCTTTGACAAATTTTAGGGCAGTCTCAGCCTTGACTGGTTATTTCTTAATCTATAAAACGTGAGTAGCTGAGGTGGATCCATAATGGATGCATAATAAGCAGGCTTTGAAACCTTTCCATGACTTTTCTCATAGCCTTTCTAACAGCTGCGTTAATTGCAGTTTTGGAGATTAACTTCATTAATATTGAGGTTCACATCTGATGCACCATTAACATTTGTCGCGTTTCTAGCATCGCGATTTTTGTATGTCTTTTCTGAGTTTTCCATACTCGTAGCTTATTATATACCAAATTCAACAAGTGCTTGGGCAATCCATACCTGGTGTCTCCTTGAATTGTCGAAGGCTTACCCTAAGGAGTCTTGATAACTACTTGCTTCTTATTACCCACAATATGGGCTTGGTTACAAGAAGACAAATCCACTCCTATCACTATATCGAATTCCTTTATTTTAACGGAAACAAGGACAGCGGAAAAGAATAATTCCTACTGGATATAAAACATCCATCTAATATTGCTGAAGCAGTCTCTGAGGTACTATCGACCAATTCTACTTTATACTTAACGCTTAGAGTTTTAACAGGCAGATTTATTAATTTACAAAAATCCGTTGTCTACGGAAGACTTATCTGAACCTGAATCAAATAATACTTTAGCATGAGCGTTTTTGATAAAGAAAGTACCTGTTGTGACATTGTCATCCTGAATAGCCTCTTAAGCATCCATCTGAGAGCTTCCAGCTTTGGTCTTCTTAGCCTTGCCAGACTTCTTGGTTTTATTAGGGCAATTAGTTTTCATGTGCCCTATTTCATTGCAACCATAGCAGGTTGCGTCCTTTATGTCTTGGCACTCCAAAGTCTTGTGCCCTTCCTTATTACAAATTCCACAAGGCTTAGCTTGTGAATTTAAAGTGCCTTTTCCTTTAGTCGCCTTCTTTGGGCAATGGGTCTTTATGTGCCCTTTTTCGCCACAACCATGGCAGGTCGCATCTTCCAACTTCATGTAATCCAAGGTCTTATGCTCCTTGGACTTGCAGATTCCACAAGGTGAAGGCTGAGATTCAAATCTGCATTTCCCGAGGTGGTATTTCCTACAGGTTTTGCATCTGGTCTTTTCACCAGTCTGCTGGTTGTCCTTCAAGTCCTTACATTCATGAGTCTTGTGATCCATTTCCTTACAGATGTCACATCCCCTGGTCTGTTCATAGAAGCATTTTCTGAAGTACTTCTTCTTGCAGGTTTTACATTCGGGTTTTGCCTCCTTTGGCTTGGACTGGTTATAGTTTGAACCGGTCTTACCCTTTTTACAACCTTTATTTGGGGTATTATCGCACTTTCGCTTATGATCCTTCAACACACGGTCCACAGCGTTGTTTACGGCTGTATCTATCATAGCCTGTAACTCGGTGCCCGTTAAGTTCAGTCTTGCATCATTATTTTGATCAACTGGATGATTGTGAGCTTCAGATGGGTCAGCCATGGTGAAGCTTTGAAGGCTACAAACCAAGCAGTAATAATTTGTTTAATTACAGTGAATTATCGAACTAGATAATTAAATAGCCATGGTGCAAATAAACCATATAGGCCAATAGATAGTGTTAATTTACTTGATTATGTTTTGCCTAGGTTTTTAAACAATCCATCTTTGGCGCTTAAATGGAATATAATCCTTCACATTTATTAGACAGGGGACATAAGTCACGATTGTCAATGTCGTACCGACATTTTATATAGCCCAAGGGCTTGTTCCAAAGGACTTTTGATGGCACAGAGACCTTGTCACTAAGGAATTTTAAAACATAATCAATGATTCCTTTGGATCGGAAAATTTCACAGTTCATTGTCTTGACAAGAAGTTATGAAATAAAACTATCTTTTTCATGTATACATCCTTACCTGAAGGTATTCATCCCAATGGATGTTTTGATGTGTATATCATGTTCGACGTTTATTAGCCATGATTCCTCTTGATCATTTAGGCTAAATAAGGGGTTTGGGAATTCCTAATATAAAGATGACAAGTGTGATTTTATCACATCACCGTTGTCAAGAGTGTTAACACGTTTTCAGGTGTTTAACAAGGATCTGAGTCTCTTTTAAACATGTCTTACCACCATTGCTAGGTCTTTATTGACCTTCAAGCTAGGTTATACCTTTTAAGATTTTCTTTTAATATGTATACTGACAGGAAATGAGTGATATTTATTTTATTCAGGATTTTCATTATAATCCTAAATTATAAGTTAGTAATAGCACAAAAGGCTTAGTCACGTGGACAAGTTTAATTTATAAGCCCAGATTTTATGGAATCGAGGCATTAAGGTTTGAATTAAAGTTCGTTACCTTTTCTAGACAGGGAGTTGTAGGCTACCACTGTCTTTAGTCTCAGAGGACGTTAATTATAGCCCGTAGGCATTTTATCCTTAAGGGATAATTATATGAATAAGTGAAAATTGGAGTAATCCAATTTAAGGATGACTTATGCGATTTTATCGAATCACATTTTTGCCAAGAATGTTAAATGTTAACAAGGATTTGAATCTTTTGAATAGGTTCTACCATCTTGGCCTTATCTGAAATGACATATAGGCTAGGTTGTACCTTTAAGATTCTTTTTAATATTTAACGCAGAACAATGCT
The DNA here is from genome assembly GCA_030545235.1 of Helianthus tuberosus. NCBI lineage: Eukaryota > Viridiplantae > Streptophyta > Magnoliopsida > Asterales > Asteraceae > Helianthus > Helianthus tuberosus. Next base: position 151,462,097 of record CM060407.1, on the reverse strand, counting down.
AAATTGAGATGTTAATAAGGATCTCAATCTAATTGAGGAACTACCATCTTGGCCCTGTCTTAAAATGACTCATGAGCTAGGTCTGTCCTTTTTAGATTTTGCCATTTTATTATAATGGTAGATCTTTTTAGTAGGGAATGTTATTTTAATTTATTTCATATATTATATTCATATATAATGAAATTTAGATAATCATTCCAATGATTTTAAAAGAGGTACACAATTGCCCTGAACGGGACTTGAAAGGAATAATTTTGTCCATGAAAAGACTGAAAGATAAGAATGCCCTTATAAGGACTTACTGAGGAAACGAACTTCAACAAAAGGAGTTTCTTCTTCATTTTATTTCTGAATGTTTTCTCCTTGGTTGCACGTTAATCCTAGTCGCAGTACGAAGCTCGGCCTTTCCTAGGCTTCAAATGGGGAGAATTTCCATTATGGCTTCTTTGCTTGGCGACATATTAAAATATATAGATTTGAAGGCAATAATTCTCCGAATAGAGACGAGAGTATTCATATGTTAAGTCTAGACTCAGAAGGTTAAGGAATGTGCTACTGGGTAACTGAGATTAAACACAAAAGGCTAGTGTTTAATTCACTCAGTGTTGGCTTTGATACCAACCTGTCACACCCCGATATTTCCACGTATCAACGGTGGGCCCGGTGGGGAGTATCGTGACGTAGTTGATATCATCATAGTCAAACAACACAATTTAAATGCACAGCGGAAGCAAAAGATGAATATATTACAAACCGATATAAAGTAATATCAAATATTACAACGAAATGTAAGATGGATCCACAGGCGGATCTAAAATAGAAAGATAACACTGTTCAACAGACTTTAACATCTAGAGCTTGCGAGACTTGATTATTGATGCCTAGAGTAGCCAGCCTATTACGTATAGTACATGCACTTAGCCTTTTTGGAAAATACGTCAGTTTACACTGGTAAATACAACTTAACTGACTCATTTTGAAAATGTTTTAGAAAATTGATTTGAGTGCAAACGGCACAAAACTTTTTATAACTTGGAATAATTATTTATATATAATCTTGTATACAGTTTTACTTATTTGTCGTCCGTCAGGGCCGGTTTGTAGGGCCGGTCTAGATTAACTGACATGCCACAGGTATAATGCCCACAAGGATTATTTCCTTTAAGTGGATTACCAGTTTTCACATAATGCATCTGTCAGGTGTACGCCTACACCCCGTGCTTAGGTCGTGGCCATTTCTTTGAATGATGCCAAGGATATCCGGGACATGGTCATTTAACCCCCAAGGGCCATACACCAAATAATACAAAATAAACGGGTTATGTACATACATTAATCACAATCCGATTTAAATGACTACACACCCGACCAAGCGGTACTTTTATAGCACCGTATCCCAAACCCGTATAGGGAAAATAAGTTAAGAGTATTTACCTGAGCAAATTTATACAATTTATCCCAGCCGTATACCACCAAGCAAGTACAGATAGCTTTTACTGGGCTCCTAAATCTGGAACGAAGGTTTTTAATAACCTATTAGATTCCTAACGGGTCTTAATTAAGCCTATGCTTAGACCGGTTAGTTTTAAAAGAGGATACGGTTCAGAACGCATGATTAAGCGAGAACCGGATTAGAATGTGGTTTAGACCCGACAAGCTTGTATACTTGTGTAATAAGGGTAAACTAAACACATTCTGGATTTTGAGATAAAATGACAAGGTTTGACCCGTTTCGGCTAATTTATGCAAACTAGTTACATAAGCCGATCCGAACACGAAAAGTGCGTAACGGGCAACCAAAAGAGTCATACACAGGTTTCCTAAGTTAATATGCCTTAAATATGTTGTGATATCAGTAGGATACCTTCCATTATGCCCAAAACGAATTTAAAACCAATTTATGCCCCGTAGGGGTATTTTGGTCATTTAAAAGGTTATAAAAGAGGTTTAATATAAATCAGAGTTTCAGGTCTGATTTAATCAGTAAAATTACTTAATTTAATAAGTTATATCAGTAGGGTATTACACATATGTGAATTTTATCATTTATAACCAAACTATGCTCCGAAGGGGCATTTTAGTAATTTCACATAAGGTTTAAAGGTCAAATTTGGAAATCTGAGTTTAAAACTTTTGCTTACTGTTAAAGTATATAGATTTACTAAAAATATCAGTAGGTATCAAGTATTATATATTTAAAATAGTTTTTATACATACTATGCGCTTAAAACGTGTGAAAAGGCGATTTTAAGCGATTTCCGGGTTTTTAAAGAAAAGCTGGTATTTTATCATGACAGAAAGCTTAAAATACTTTATTTATCATATAAATCAATTGCAAAAGGTTTGGGGTCAAAAGGGCATAATGGTCAACATTTAAGCATATAACGGAAACATGCAATGAATAGGATAACTAAGGATCCAAGTTGTATAACCTCAGAGGGTTACACTAACCTATAACCTGGTCCTAAAGGAATCTTAAGGCATATCTAAACTAAGCTAAATCGGGTCAGAACTGAAAGTCAAAGCAAAAGTCAACTTTTGCGACTTTTGGTTCCAAACCGAGCCTATACTTAGAATTGTCGGGTTGAACATGCTTAGACATGTTCAACTAATATTTACCAAGTTATTAAACTGAGAAAACTGATTTTTATGACCTCTATATTAATAGTTATGAATTTTATTTAAAACAAACCCGTTTGACTTTTATTTGACCCGACAATTAAACTAAGTAAACGTGGTAATTAGGAGGTGCCCTTTTGAGGGTTTAACACCTACTAATTACGGTCACGTAGCCATGTTCATTACGAACAATGGCTAAACCGCTTAAAAGTCAAAGCGTTCATCAAAACGCTTAACTTTTCGGCTATAACGCTAGAAATTTAAACTAAGCACGAAGTGTGACAACTCTCAAATTCCATGTATTCCGTACAATTTATTAATGACAATTAATGTGCTTGACGACTGTGTGGAATCACTTAACTGCTTTCTGATATCCATGTTATGCTTACACGTATTTGTTAATATGCCAATAGTGTACAGATAGGTCACTAAATAGTCTGTTATATTTTCCTAAGTGTTAGAAAGTAAAAACGTTACAAAATATATAAATAGGACACCTTTCGGATTAATTAAGCGCTTTAACGGAACAGTGTCGAACCGAACAACCAGACTTCACCCGGAACCCAAAAATATTGCCATTAGCATTGTTTATTTTTTTTCTGAGCCAGTTAGGGCCCCCGAATACCCTAACACCCGCTAAAATGTACTACACATTAGTAACGGAGTTAAACACTTAACTAACCTATTTAACCTAACTAAACACCAACTAATGGTTGAAACCGAACTAGTACCCCCACCCCCCCTTAACTAACCGTCCCCATGGTAGGGGACATACCTTGTCCTTGAATTATTATTATAATCCTCCATGTTTAATATCTAGGATGCACCTTAACCTTTGGATAATAATCTTAACTTTGCCTATAAGTTCTAACCATTACACCCTAATCATTTTCACACAAACTCAACAACCCACACTACTCCTCTCTCTCTCAAGGCTTACGGCCAAGCACCCCCTTGCCATCCATCATATTTTCGATTTTGATCTTCATATTCCAAGTCCATACAAGTGTCGAGAATCGCGTATTAGGAAGCTTGGTGCAAACGGAACGCGAAGGACCTCATTCTATTGCTTTTATCCACTCGATTTTCGACTAGAATCTCCCCTAGCCTCGAGCTAGTAGTAAGTGACTCTAAACCTCTTCTTGATCTTGTCTAGAGTGGTTAATAAAAGTTTCATCGGTTAAAAATTACGAGCATATAAGATCAAAGTCTAAAAGTTTACTAAAGTAATGAACAAGGTGGTTAATGGATGAATATGTGTGTAAATCATATAGATCTTGTGTGATTATGATGATTGGGTGATTATCTGATGTTTTACTGAATGATATTAGTATATGATGTTGTTGTGGTCACTAAACTTGTTAAAGGAATCGATCGAACACGATTTAGAAGGTTAAACACAAAAGAATCAGAATCTGTCTAACTTTTACAGCCCACTTCTGTTGGCTGTAAACAGGTCTTAACCTCAACGAAAAATCGATATTTTGAATCTAAAATATGTCATTATGAAATACGGTTCTAATGGCACCGGAATCGTAATTTTTGGACTCCGTTTACTATTTTTAAAGTGTTAATTTGTAACAGCTACTTAAGCTGAATTTTGACAGCAATAAATGGGTGTCGTACTTTCAGTCATAACCTGAGTTTTGTGATGAATCGGACCATGAAAATTTTACTGTAGATGATAACTGAAGTATTTGTAATTACCCCACTGGAATTTCGCAAATCGGACTTACGACGAATTTTTAATAAATTGTTTCGTGGACTGAGGTCAGAAATACTTAAATCTGAGTTCAGTCCCGAATATGAATTTTTTATAAAATGTGGGTAATGAACCGGACCCCGATATTTTTACACAATAAAATATGGAATGTTTATGACATTCTATAAAAATTTGGGAATTTTTGGAATAATCTAACTATTTTATTTAAATGTCCGAAAACAGCCGGTTTTGAGTATTAATGCTGAATTGACATAAGTTGTGACTTGCGTGTCTAAATGTCGAGTATGCTATCTGTGAATGATTTGACATGTTATATATGTTATGTGCATTATCGTATGTTTGATTATGAGTGGGGAATGGACGGGAAACTTAGATGGGCGTAAACCGTTACAGTGATGCATGTTGTGTGATAGATACGTGTAGGAACTTTGTGTTCTATTTGAAAGCCACTAAATGACTAACTGGTAAATCATACTAGGACGTGATTGACCGACCTTGACTGTTAGCTATATTGAGAATCTAACCGAGCAAACCGAGGTGAGTTCACACACTTTTTAAGGCATGGGATTCCCGGTGGTTGGGAATGGGTTAAAGAATTAAAATGAAACCTACATATCCTCCTTGGGTAGGATATGTACCGCCATCCTCCATGGGTAGGATGCCAATATTAATCCTGCGTATTCTCCTTGGGTAGAATACGTACGTTCGTCCTCCTTGGGTAGGACAACAACCTTAAAACTTACTAGACAAAACTCTATCATGAAGTCCCTCATTTTATATCGACTTAATCGCCGAGGCCAATGGCGAGCGGGTCATTAGTTAATAGCGCTATTAGGTTTAACAAACCTCACACCGTGCCGTTCGGACGGGCGTGTACTAATGGACTATGGCAGATTGTCAGTGATGATAGACACTGATATAGGGCACAACTTATTTGCGTAGCAGTCGATATCATTCCGTCTAGTAGTTCAAACGGGGAAAACCCCCACTGATCATGGTTATGGATTGGGTAAAGAAAAAGGGAAATGGTTAAACATACTTTCAACTACGGGGTAACCCCCACGGCAAATAAGCCAACGAAAGTCAAACCACGTTTTTCAGAAATAACTTAAAACTAAACAACCAAACGTGAACTCACTCAACTTTGTTGTTGACTAGTTGTTACATGCCTTACAGGTCGCTAGATGCTTTTGGGAGCTTGCACGAGGAGAAGGTTGTTGTGGAATATGGGTTGTTATATCCCATACTTAATAATTGAACTTTATAAACCTATGGAACTTATGTTTGAACTTTAACTTATAAACTATGGACTTATGCTTTTGAACTCACGTCTATGCTTCCGCTGTTTAAACTAAACAAGGTTAACTAGCTTTGGTCACCAATCGTATTATGTTTGGTTTTATTTACTTAATTGAGTTGTTCAATATGATTGGTGGCTCGATCCCGGTCATGTCACGCCTCCAAGCGGTGATACTCCGCGTGTGGATTTTGGGGGTGTGACACGAAGGACACTTACAAAGGGTCCAAGCAAGGAGGTTTTGATCCTAAATTCTCAGGTATAAAGAGCAAGGTCTCCAACTTAGAGAATTCAGAAATCAAGTGTGGGTTTGGCAAGAAACGAAGTGGGGTATTTATAGATTTTGGGTGACCGTTAAGATCTTTTCTTGATAAACGAGCCTCAATCTGGACCGTACACATCTTACCCCCTGTTTTCCAATACTATGGGTGCCCAAGGATTGAAGAAAAACCGTGTGCAAGGGCTGGATCCAGCTGGAACAGGCTGGAAAACATTTCTGCTGATCTGGGGGTACTTACGGACCGTATGGATAAGTGCTTACGGTCCATAAGCCTTGTGCAGGTAACAATTTTCAAAAATGGCAGATTTAGTCCCTGAAGCCCCAAAACTTGGTTTTCGATGCATTTTTGACACGTTTAAGCCCCGTTAACCCCATTTCAAAGCTCTAAAATGAAGTTAAAGTATAGGGAACTTGAAATGTGCTAAAAATATCTCGGATGTCAGCTCGTTTGGTCGTACGGTTGCGTTGTTCGGTTAATTATGACGGTAGTCGGACGGACGCGAAAAACGATCCAAACGACGCGACGAATGGAATTTTATCAAGCCAAACACTAAAATAAATTATTTTAGTGCTTACATAAATTTTTGGGTGTCCGAATACATTCATATTGTTAGATATGCGCGAAAATGCAAACTTGTGCACTTTTTGACACTTTTAGTCCCTGCATGACTTAAAAGTTTATTTTTGCGCACCAAACACCTCTAAGCCTATATCTAAGCTAGGTAAGGGATATTTAGGGTATGTTTAACTTATGGTCATATTCCGAAAGGTCCGATTCTATACGAATCGACATACTTTTGCAGTTTGACGCAATTAGTCCTTTAATTGCGCAAAGTAGCGCGAAATGCCGTTTAATGATATCTAAGCCTTCCATGGCCCATATTAATCCTTACCAAACATATAATTAAATATTACTATGCTCCCATTCGCTTAAATGGTCACCGAAAGGCGTATATTCAAAAGTTGACGCTTTAGGTCCCTCTATTGCGCAAACTTGCGCATCTCATCATCTAATAGCATTGAAGCCTCATATAATCCATATTAGGTATTCTTGAAGGTATTACTAAACATCACAATTCTTCGGGTTTGCCAAAAGGTCTTTCAGAGGTATAATTAAACATATTGACACTTTTAGCCCCTCTAACTTGCAAAGTTGCGCGTAACTTTACTTGTAGGCATAAAAACCTTAGATGGCCATTATTTGGCATTCCCGAGTGTATAATAAAATATCATGAAGCTCCCGGTTTGTTAAAAGGTCACTCAGAGGTAAGAATTAACATGCTGATGTTTTTAACACTTCATTGCGCAAACTTTCAATTAATTACGCAAACGGCTACACTTGATCAACAAGTGGCTCATTTGTGAATATAAATACTGTATGATGTTATTTAGAAACTTATTTTTAGGCATGCTAACACTTCCAGTCCTTTCATAATCAAAGTTTTTCGATTTTTCAAAAAATTTGTCCCTTAAATTCAATGTTTGACTTTATTAGGGTTTATTACATGTGTCAATACATCATTGGACGTGATTTTACGAGGTGTTACATTGGCACTCCATGACTTGATACTACTTCCTTTAGGTAGATGTTTGCTAGAGTAGAAAACTTGTCGGTTTCCTTGATAGCCAAGAAGTGTGCAGACTTAGTCAATCGATACACTATCACCCAAATAGTGTCATTTCCGCGTTGAGATCTAGGCAGGCCAGTAACGAAATCCATGGAAATTTGCTCCCATTTCCATGTCAGGATCTCTGGTTGTTGGAGTAGGCCTGATGGTTTTTGATATTCAATCTTGACTCTCGCACAAGTCAAACATTTACTGACGTAGGTTGCTATGTTGGCTTTCATGCTAGGCCACCAGTATGTAGTCTTTAAGTCGTGGTACATCTTATCTGAACTAGGATGTACTGAATAACGAGACTTATGTGCTTCATCCATCACAAGCTCGCATAAGTTTCCGTAAAGTGGAACCCAGATGCGCCTTTTACATAGTAGGCGCCGCCTTCCTTTTGTTCTGACCACTTCCTCGATCCTCCTAAGGACTCAGCCCTGATGTTCCTGCTTTCAATGCTTCAACTTGAGCATCTCGTATCTGGATAGGAAGACTAGATTGGATGGTAAGTTGTAACGCTCGCACACGTTTAGGTGTAGTATCCTTTCGACTGAGGGTGTCGGCCACAACATTGGCTTTGCCCGGATGGTACTTGATGGCACATTCGTAATCATTCAAGAGCTCGACCCATCGACGTTGTCGCATGTTTAACTCCTTTTGCTTGAAGATATGCTCGAGACTCCTGTGATCGGTGTAAATGGTGCACTTGGTACCGTACAGGTAATGTCTCCATATCTTAAGTGCGAAAACGACTGTTCCCAATTCCAAGTCGTGCGTAGTGTAGTTCCTTTCGTGAACTTTAAGTTGGCGTGATGCGTAGGCAATGACCATGTCACCTTGCATCAACACGCAACCAAGTCCTTGGATGGAAGCGTCGCAATAAACCACAAAGTCGTCTTTGCCTTCAGGAAATGAGAAGATTGGTGTGCTACAAAGTCTATCCTTTAAGTGCTGAAATGTGGACTCCTGTACATCACCCCAACGATAGGTGACACCCTTCTGAGTTAGCGAGGTGAGAGGTTGCGCAATCTTAGAGAAATCCTTGATAAACCTTCTGTAATATCCTGCCAAACCCAAGAATTGGCAGATTTCTATTGGTGTACGGGGTGCAGGCCAGTTCTTGATTGAGTCAACCTTGGATGGATCAACATGAATCCCATCCTTGTTTACCATGTGGCCTTCGCAAAGCCAGAAGTCATATTTCGAAAATTTGGCATACAACTGCTCTGGTCGAAGAAGTTCCAAAATAAGCCTCAGGTGTTGCTCGGATCCCTACTAGCTCTTCAAGTAGATTAGGATGTCGTTGGAGAAAACAAGTGACATATTCGTCAGCTTAGACTAAATTCAATGTCGTGCCAGAGGAGTTATATCGGTCGTATCCAGATCAAAGGACAGTACTTGTGGTATCATCATATTTATGGCCCAATGCTCAGTGAGTAACGTTCATGGAGTGTAACCTGTCTAATCGAGTGTCCGTGGTCGTAGGGTTCAGAAGTATATTGCGTACGGATGTGGAAACATGAGAAAGGGTAGTCGCAATCAATAAGTAAGCATTTAAGAACCCATAACAGGGTTTACCTGATGTCGATGGTACAGCTGGTGATGCGCATGTTGTATATGGTTAAGATAAAGTATGCCGTTGATCAAAAGAGATGTCACAAAGTTAAATCAATCGGAACAAGGATTTGCCATAGCAGCATGATTGTCGTACAAGCTTGTAGTGTTAAGATTCACTGAGACTTCCATCAAAAGTCGTTGGACTCGCCCACATGCGAAGGACGAATAGTTCACCTGGATCCATGAACTTAGGTGTGTTTGTGATTCATCGAATCGGTAAGCAACCAAATTCGGGGTAGTTCCTTAGGTTGTGCGAATGAATCTGAAATATGCCTGTGTAGTCAAGAGGTTTCAAAGGGAAGACGCGAAAACATGTTCAAGAAGGTATAATCGTACCAACAACACATCACCATCCTCAGGGTTTCAAGAAGTGACCACCAATGATCGAAAGTCGAGCCTTCTAAATTCTCCAACCTAGAGTGAGTTCGTATTAGTGTCTCTGCATGGAGAAGCGAGGACGTAATGTCACCGTGGAAAAGGAATGATGGTTTGGTCTAAGTCAATAGAAGAGATTAGGCATTGCATTAATTAACAAGTATAGGTTGGTACAAAGGCAAGCGAAAAGGTTTCACATAATTAAGATAGACTTTCATAGGATCAAAATGCGACTCTGATAGGATAAGGGGGAAAAGGGTAAGGTAAATGTGTAATTCATCATGTCCGTCTATAGGTTGAGTAATCCGTATCTCCGTCCTCGAATGTCCCGAAGACTCTCCCATCATTAGGAGGCATCTGCTTGCTAAGTTGGGTATACGAAGGTGTAAATCAAAGTAGAATAATAATTAACCACCCAATAGGGTACTGGGGGGGGGGGGGTAAGGGTGATCTTGTGATCGGTAGAAACCGTGGTATGGTAGTTAGCGATTCGTTATATCGGTTACGGATCGAAAAACAGGTGGTTGGTGATGTTCATACAAAGAATTAAGCGAAAACAAAAATCTAACAAATAACCGAAGAAGTTTGCCGACTATTTCGTTCTCCAGAGTCAGTTCCAGTAATGGTAGATGGCAGCAATGACACGAAAGAAAATTTCGTTGTATCATGGTCACGTGAGTATATCATTGGTCCGAAACAGAGTTTGGATGATAGGGTTTCGAGTGGTACAACGCCAAATGCGTGTAACTGCGACATATTCGCTTCTGGTGACGACGACTAGTGGAGATGATGGGGTTCGTCAAAATGGACGCGTGGGTATATTGTTCTCCTAAATCCGAGTTCGTTTGGGCCGGTTCTGGTATGCGTGAATGCTGACGCACAAAACCAAATGTACGGAGAGTCAGATCTGAATTCTAGCTGAAACGGCGATGTCATGTCGAGACAATCGCATGAATAGGTAGAACACATAAAACAGTTGTCGTAGTGGGGTGAGGAGAAAACAGGAAAGAATTTGATCATCACACGTCAAGTTTCAAGTAAATAGCTGGGTGTCATAAAGAGCACATTCGGGCTAGTAGATAACATGCTACTACTCTAACTAGGCATACCATGTGCAACACACAATGTAAATGTAAACTAGCAAGCAGGAAATACATACATAAATCATACCACCTAGAGTGTTGAGCCTTGCACGTGGAGCGAAGCATCGTTGTGGATTGTTGAGCACTGTACAGGTTATAGTCTGGTTTTTTCAAAATGCTTTTTCCCTTTTTAAAACCAAGTTCACTATAACCAATGGCTCTGTTACCAATCTGTCACACCCCCAAAATCCACAAGCGGAGTATCACCGCTTGGAGGCGTGACATGACCAGGATCAAGCCACCAATCATATTGAACAACGTAATTAAGTAAATAAAACCAACCACAATATAATTGGTGTCCAAAAGAAAGTAACCAACTTTAAGTTAACAGCGGAAGCATAAAAACAAAAAAAACCAAGACATAAGTTCAATAAGTTCATAAAGTTTAAATGTTTAACATGGAACTCTACAGTCCATGTCCCACAACGACCACGCCTCCTCGTGCAAGCTCCATAGATACCTAACGACCTTCAAGGCATGTAACAAGGAGTCAACAACAAAGTTGAGCGAGTTCACAGTTGGTTGTTTAGTTTTAAAAGTTTGTTTCGGAAACCACGAGTTAACCAGTATCTTTGTTTTTCCCCAAACCATATCCATAATCAGTGGGGGCTTCCCCATGTGAACCACTAGACCGTTACCATATCGACTACTGACGAAAGTAAGTTGTGCCCTAAGTCAATGTCTATCATCATTGACTGTTTGCCATGATCCATTAGTACACGCCCATCCTACCGGCACGGTGTAAGGTTTGTCAAACCTAATAGCGCTATTAACTAATGACCCGCTCGCCATCGGCCTCGGCAATTAAGTCGATATAAAATGAGGGACTTAGGTGATAGAGTTTTGGCTAGTAGTTTAAGGTTGTTGTCCTACCCAAGGAGGACGAATGTATGCATTCTACCCAAGGAGAATACGCAGGATTAATATTGGCATCCTACCCATGGAGGATGGCGGTACATATCCTACCCAAGGAGGATATGCAGGTTCCGTTTTAGTTCTTTAACCCATTCCCAACCACTGGGAATCCCAAGCCTTCGAAGGAGTGTGAACTCACCTTTGGTTGCTCAGTTGAACTCTTAAAGTAGCTAATAATAGGTGTTGGTCAATCACATCCTAGTATGATTACCACTTAGTTTATTAGTGACTTCAAATAAGCAAGAAGTTCCTACACACATCTACCACATAACATGTACTCACTTTAACAGTTCACGCCCATATAAACTTCCCCATCTATTACCATTCAAAAGCAAGCATACGATATTGCACATAACACTTTCGTTGACATATAACATGTTAGATCATCCTCAGATAACATACCCGATATTTAGACACGCAAATTACTACTTATGTCATTTCAGCTTTAACATCCAAAACTGGTCTGTTTTCAGGCATTTTAATAAAATAGTTATCTTACTTCAAAAATTCCCAAATTTTTGCAGAATGTTTTAAACAATCCAAATATTATTTTGTAAAAATATCGGGATCCAACTCATTACCAATATTTTGTAAAAAATCATTTACCGGACTGCAATCAGATTCGTCACTTTCTGACTGCAGTCAACGGAATAATTTATTTAAAATTCATCGTAAGTCTGATTGATGAAATTCCAGTTGGACATTACAAAGACATCAGTGGTCATCTACAATATAAATTTCATGAGCTAATTCTATACAGATTTCAAATTATGACGAAAAACATAACACATATTTTCTGCAGTAAAAACGCAGCTTTTGCTGTTGTACAAAACAGACATTTAAAAATAGTAAACCATCTCAAAAAAATATGATTCTAGTGCCATTTGATTCGTTTTTCAAAAACGCAAAATTTAGACTTCAGAAAATCAATTTTTCGATTTATAACGGTCCGTTTACACCAACTGAAGTTGGCTGTAAATGTTACTCAGCATGTTGTTAATCGCTTAAATGTTACTAAAACACGCACATATGATCACAACACCTTCTAACAACGATTAACATCAGATCATAAGTCATTTACAGCAGGTTATCATTTATTTAACTTAGATTTATCATATATCATCATATTTCATCTCATGATTCAAGATTCAAGATTCAAGTCTTTTAGTGTTCTAGTTATTTCATCATAGTACATCCTTTAACTACTAAAAATAGGAAGTAACCAAGAGTTAACAAGAAGCTTACAGCTAGCTTTAAGCTAGGGAAGATCACTAGAGAAAATGATGATGAATATTGGTGAGTGAAAGCAAATGAGAAAGATCCTTGATGATCCACAAGCTCTAAGCTTCTTTAATCACCTTCTAGAACTTGGAAATGAGCTTGGAGTGCATGAACATGAAATGAAAACAATGGTGGTGCTTGTAGGGGTGTTCGGCCGAGAGGTGTAAGGAGAGAGGAAGAAAGAGTGGTGTGTTGTGAAGATGAACATGAAGGTTACTTTAATATCCAAATAAAATCTAAGCAAATCTAGGAAATCCAAGTAATATCTAATAAAATCAAATAATATCATATAAGATCTCATGGGATTTTAGTGAAATCTAGCAAAGATTTATGTGGGGCCATCCCCAAACCGTAAATCCAAAGGGGGGGGGGGGGGGGTTATGTGTAACTTTGAATGGTAACTAGTTAGTTAATAATTCAAATCCAAGTATATGGTTGCTAGTGTTAGTTACTAGATGTTCTAGTGGGTGTTATGGTGTTCGGGGATCATAACTAGCCAAGAAATAATTGAACAATGTTTCTGGAAATATTTTGGTGTTCCGGGTAATGTCCTGTTGTTCGGTTAGATACCGGTTCGTTAAAGTGCTAAGTTATTCCGTATAGTGTCTTTTATGTAACTATTTGTAACACTTTTAATTCCCAACACTTAGGAAAACATTCAGGACCATTTAGTCAATTTTTTGCACAATCAATAAGCACAATTTAATATTAATTAATCGTATGGATACATGTAATTATGAGGGTTGTCACATTCGGCCCAACCTGTTGTGCGTTCAGCACAATCTTGTGCGACTCACAACGGGTTGTGCGACTCAGAAACATGCCCGACCCGACAACAAATGTAATCCAAAACTTATACGGCCCAAACATATAAACAGACACTTCTTTTGTGCAGTCCAATTATACTTGTGCGGTTCAATGTAACTTGTGCGATTTGGTTTTGGGCTGTTCGGCCCAACAACATAACACAACCTAATATATTGTGCGGCCCAACATCTTGTGCGATCAGCACAACCTTGTGCGGTTCACAAGATGTTGTGCAACTGAGCTTTAAGAGATTATACGATGTGCTTTAACAGTTGTACCCTAACATATCTTAGCTTGTGCGACTGGCCTTGTGCGATTAGTTATATACTTCCTTAAATCATGCAAGTCAGTTACAAACAATTTGAATAGTTTCTAAATCATGTTATCATCGATCAAATCAAGCAATTATCATTTAATTCCTATGTGTAAGGACCTTCAAAAATGTCCCAAAACGACCCATAAGTAAGAACCCAGACCACTGAAACCCTAATCCATATCAAAAACCAAGAAATCAAGAATAATGGTCTTCAGGCGGGCTGCATAAAGGTCAAGCTTAAGTTGACGCGGGCCGCGTCAATATGAAGTTTGACCGGATAAGCGTCCAGATCCACGTGGCATCCAAGTGGCAGACCTACTGATGACCCAGCAACCCTACACGTAGACTAGGTGGCCACGCGGGCCGCGTAAGGTTCGAGCAAGGGTTCACGCGGGCCGCGTGAGACCCAAATTTCACCTATAAATAGAACGGGTCATGAGCAGTTCACTGATGTCGAAAACAATTCGTAAAAACGAATTCTCCTTGCTCAAAAGTCGAAATTTCAAATTAATATAGCGAGGCGTTGCTACGATACAGGGTATTAACTCGATCGCTGCTACGATTCAATGTCTGATCGATTGAGACTATCCGATGAATGTTTAAGTGCTGCTCAAATTAGGGTTATACTTTGTCATTCGTCGTGAATTCGATGGATGTTTTAGTATCGCACTTTGTCATTCGTCGTGAAGGTTTTAATCTCGTGAGTTATCGTAAATGATGTATTAGTTGCTGACCTAGTTCGTGTGCATTGTTATTTAAATTAGGTTACAAGGCTAATCAGTAGGCTAAAATCTGCCCGTATAAATCTGCAATGTGAGTCATTCTCTTTTATTAAAAATTGAAGAAACACTAGATAAATGGTCGGAACCGAAATATCTAGGGGGTTTGAATCCGCATAAAAAGGTGGGTTTCCTCTCGTTTGATTCGATAACAGTTGATCTTCTCCTCCGGTGAATTCTGCAAAAAAAGAAGCACTGTTAGCCTCACCAAGGGGAGGAAGGAGTTCTTTCCTTGACCCGACTCCGGTGTGAGAATAAGTATGGGTTATGAAGAAGAAGACGTATTTGAGAAGTGTGTGTAACTTGAATTTCATACCTGAATAGTTCTCATATTTATAGCCGGGTGTCTTTGGGCGGGAAAACCCGTTAGTGAAAATTTGACGGAAGATGCTAACCCCTTAAGCTGTTGCATTTCTGTGACACCTGTGTCACTTCAACCATCAAACAAATGCCAAACCAATGAAATATTGTATTTCATATTTGGGATTTGTAAAAATATGTGTATCGTTTGCACATATCAACTCTTGTTCGATTTTAAGCTTTAAATCGCTTTCTGGAGGGTTATACGCGCTCTGATGCGTAAATATAACCAGTTTAATCCAACGAATACTCCGGAATAGTGAAATAGGCTTAACATACCTTAAATAACCTTTACATAACTTAGAAATAAGTTTTAAAGGCTTTGGTATGGCAAGAACAAGTTAATTCGCTTACAGGGACTAAACTTGACAAACTGCGAAAGTATGCCAATTTGAACTGTAACAGACATTCCGGAATATGACCATAAGTTAAAAACACCTTAAATATCCTTTACATAGCTTAGAAATAGGCTTTGAGGGGTTCGGTGTGCTAAAATAAACTTTTGGGTCATTCAGGGACTAAAAGTGTCAAAAAGTGCACAAGTTTGCATTTTCGCGCATAACTTACGTTCTGAATACATCCGGACATCCAAAAATTTATGTAAGCATGACTATATTATATTTTAGTGTTCGCCATGAGAAAAATCCATTCGTTGCGTCATTTGGATCGTTTTTCGCGCTTGTGCGCATTCCGTCGTAATTAAGCGAACATCGCGTTCGTACGACCAAACGAACCAACACCCGACATATTTTCGAGCATGTTTCATGTCCACAATGTTTAGGAAACATTTTAGGGCCTTAAAGTTGGCTTTACGGGCCTTAGAAGTGTCGAAAATGGCTTAAACACGTGCAGGGACTGAAACTGTCATTATTCAAAACTTTTGCTGATCTGTGCAGGCCAGGCGGCCCGCCTCAGTTTCTGTTAATCTCCACGCGGGCCGCGTCCGCCTTCTGGACCAGATTCAATGATTTTAACATCAGGTTGTAGCTGTTTAATCCTCCACCACACATTCCCAAGAGTCTAGTCAGCTGATAAGGATCAAATTTTAGTCACCATAAGGTCCCGACACTTGTACGGGTGGGATTAAGGCACGTTTTCCATGAAACGATCTTAACGGTGGACCGAATACTATAAATACCCCATGCCTTTCATTGTTTAACTCACAAGAATATGATTAAAAAGACTCTAAGTTGGAACCATTGTTTCATACCTGAGTTATTTTGATCACGATTAGCATTCGGGGACCCTTCGTAAGTATTCTTTCGTTCTTTTATTGTTTTCGAGTCCGAAAGTCAAACTTTGTTTGACTTTCAGCGTTGACCAGCTTATGGTCAATGCGAAGTTCGTTTGAACTTCGCAACGTGATTGTAATCACGATGGTTATAGTCCATTGGGACTATGCCTACTGATTACCACGTTGTCTAGGGTCGTAGGGTAAGCGATCTGATAAATCGCTTACACCTTCGAACCCGACCCAGTTTGGTCGATCATTAGGATCCGACCAAATACATTAGGTGACCATAGTATATAGGGAATAACCTTCCGAGGTTATACCTTATGGTCACATCGTTTAAGTAGTTGTATGATAGGTAGTTTATATGCCTTAGGTAAATTACCAGAATACCCTTTTCATGTATAATTGGTAATTAAGCATATGTAACCTAAACTTTTGTCACATAACTGATTATGTAACCTGTTTAGGCATATGACACTTATCATAGGGCTAGTTAGGCAACGACGTGTTAAAATAGCATAAGCTACTTTAATGGGTCGCGATGGGTCGAAAACACATAGGATAGGTTTCATTTAGTATGTAGGCTTTGTTAAATCATATGATACGAGTCTCCACACTCGTTTGGTTTACGAACCCTCATTCTATCTATGTCCTCCGATTTAGGTCCGGTTAATTAACATAGTTACCTATATTAGGTGCCGTTGATTTCCGTGATCTCTAGCATTGTTTGGTTGTTACTCAAGGACTACTGAGCACTCTCAGGTGAGTACATAGTTCCCCTATTTTACTGTTTTTCAAACTGTTTTGGGGTGAAGCATGTGTACCTATCTGTTACTTTCATGTTTTCCAAAAGTATAATTGATTATACATGTTATTACTTATCTATTGACAAATTGAATGACTATCTATGATTTAAGCATTGATTTCTCAAAGAACATAAAATAAAATGTTGTATTGTACTTATTTTATGTTCACCAGACCGATTGTTAGTATGATATAGCGCTATAGGATTAGACACCCCATTCCTGTTGTCATGGAATGTCTGAAACCAATTTGTTTCTCCATCCAAATAGGGATTTCCTTTGTGGTATCCCTATAGTCTCAAAGGTGTATTTTGATGCACTAGGTCTGAATGAATTCTCAAATCACACTATTAAAGTATAGTTTGATATACTCTCATGTGTGGTATTGTACAAAACCAACATATATTTTGTTAATCATCCAAAGCATATTTTGATATGTTATTTACAAAACCCAAACATAGTTTAATATGTTATTTATCACATCAAAAGCATATTTTGATATGTTATTTATGAAACCAAAACATATTTTAATATGTTACTTACAAATCCAAAGTATACTTTTAATATGCTACTATAAGGTTATTTGTTTAATCTTACATTTATTTATACAAATCACATTGGTTACACATTACATGATTTACATTGGACACATAAACATTTTGACATATTATTCCAATACAATTGACAATTGGTTTAAACATAGACATCTTACATTGTTGGTTTGGTTTGTGTAAGTGATTAAGTAACTAGGCGTGTGTAATATGATACAAGCATGGTGGATACGCCGCTGGTACTTCCTATATATAAGTGTTTGTATGGTGTTACATATCGTAGCGTTGTTTGAATCATTTCAATTTGAGACATATAACATTTTATACAAATAACATACTTTTCACAAGACATTGTTTACAAACAACTTATCTTATACAAACTCATTTTACATGGTTATTCATTTAACCATACATTATTCTCTTATTTATACATATCATCTGAACTTATTGTTTTTCAAACGATTTACTAGACAAAGCAAATTACAAGGTTCATGACTAAACATTTTCTCAAACACAAGTCATGAACCTATTTTCACAAAACCTATGTATCTCACAGGCATTTTTATGCTGACGTACCTATTTTCACATGTGTTTTTCAGGAGCTGTTGCATAAGATGATCAAGATACACATAGGCAGACTTGGGCTTTAGTGACAATAAAAGATGCAAGACTAGTTAATTATGTTGTATTTCTTTGTTTGTTAAGACATTGTAACACTTTTTAATCAATAAAACGAAACTTCAATTGCCATGGATTTGAAACAATTAATTCTGTTACAACACTCCCCGACGTTTCCGCCAGTGGTCGGGGTGGGACAATTTCCTTCCGTCCAGCTCCTTGATCCGACGTGAGAGCACACAGATCGCGGTTTAGATTGATGGATGGGAATTTGCCACGTGTAAAGTGACCAAGTGGAGATTGCTCTCCAATTGCATGCTATTGTTATGACTTCAAGGACGTCTGGGGAGCTGACACGTGTCCAGACGGTTATAACCGTCTTGGTGGTGTACGATTAAACTCATTCTAGAAGATTACTGTTGCGATCTGGTGTGACTCCTTATCGTGTGGAATCAGCTAAATAAATCCCAAGTCTGGGCAATAATATCCAAGTCTGGATATTAAGCGGAAGTGTTTAGGATTTTCATCCTTTATTCATGGAAGCAGGCGCAAGGATTTATGATTTCCTTTTGGCGCGCCAATGTTGTCTGCTATTTGTCTTAAGCCTTTTTCTTAAACCAGTGCACGGCCGCGCAAGGCAAAAAAGAGAACTTATGGATGAGGTTGTGGTATGGTCCCAAGCACTTATTATGAGGTTTTTGGGACCTTACCCCTTCAAGTCCCCCTAGTCTAGTGTTGCATTTATGCAAATAAGTGGAGCACTGGACCTATAAGAGGGAAATGCTTTTGGCGCGAAAAATAAAGAGTCTTCTATGAGAAGATTGCTTATGTTTTGGAGATTTTGAAAATCTTTGACTTTTAGAGAGGACTGGTATAGTAAATACTGAGTGACAGGCTGTCACTGTCAGTTGTCCTTTACTGTCCGTGTTTTGCACGCGCGCGTGTACTCGCGTTTGTGTTGATTTTCACTCGCTCTGTCGCTTGGGTAACTGTGATGTCCTGAAAAGGTGCTATGGCGGTTACCGATGCTATTTATTGCGGTGAGTATATAAGTGTATTTGAGTTGCTTCTTTCTATTTAATCATTGCTTTGTTGAAACTTTCCCTGTTCTTCTCTTCATTTTCCGTTCAAGAAAAGTTTTAATATTTCTTCCTCTTATGTCAACCGAAGAACACCAAGAAGACCTATCTGAAGAAATGTCTACTGAACTTCCACCGTTGAAGTGGTCCAGAGCGACTTTTGACGGTTTGGTTCGGAATTTGAAATTTCCAGAGAACTGGGGTGCTCTGTCCTTGAAGAGGGGCAGACAGCCGCGGATGCTCCGGCTGGGTATATCACCCTTTTCTGGGATTTTTTCTGTGAAGGCAATTTTCGTTTGCCTGTAACTAAATTTTTCCTTGAAATCCTTGAGTATTACAAGTTGCATATTTCCCAATTGAACCCGATTGGCATGGTTAGGGTTCGACATTTTGAGTTTGTGTGCCGAACAATGCATATCGAACCGACAGTTCCTCGATTTAGGGTTTTTTACCAAATGCATTGTATTCAAGGGTTTTATTCTTTTGTTCAAAGAGCATCTGCAAAGAAGATTTTGCAGCACCCTCCAAAGTCCTTCCATGACTGGAAGCAAAAATTTTTCTTTATCAAAGCCGGAGTGATTCCGGTGAGGATGGTTTTAAGGGGGAGAGAAGATATTTCCGTCGAAACGGTTCAGACCCCTGTTGACGAGAACTGGTATCAAGATCTGAAAGACGTTCCCAATATCGCCTTACCGGAGAAAGCCCTTGTTGGTGCCAGTATGAGCTTGAATTGGAAGATGGACCGTGACGATAAGCCAGTGTATACGGAGGATGGTCACAGTAAGTTTGGGGTTTTTCCTCCCCTTTCTCTCTTTTTTTTTTTTTGAACTTGCTTTTCTTCCCTTGTAGTTGTGTCGTTGTACGTTGTCGCGTTCAAGAGAGAAGGCGGAAGAATGGGTACCATTAAGAAGAAGCCTGACGAGGAGCTTTGGTACCACCGGTTTGTGAGAAACTTTGTTCTTCCGCGAGATACGGATCTGTCTGTTCAGCCTACTGCTGACGTTGGTAAGCTATGTGCTTATTGGTGTACTTTTGCTTTTCTCTGTTGCGCTTCTGAGTAAGTTATCCTTTACGCTTTCGTAGGTGAGTTGTCGAACTTGGGTATAGGCCCAGAGAGGAAGAGGCGCGCGGTGACTTCTACCTCTGCGCCGAAGAAGAATGAAACTGATAAAGCTCAATCTTTGAAGATAAAGAGTGTTGGAGAGAAGAAAGGTACGCGCTGTTCTTCTGACTCCTGGTGTGATTATGTGGTGGTTTCTGACTCTTTGGAGGGTCTTACGCCTGCAGTTACTGTTAGGAGGCCGAAACCTGAACTGAGAGATACTGCTGATATCCCTCCATCCAACCCAAATGAACCCATTGATTTAGAATCTAGTCCTGAACACTTGGTGCACAGGAAAGCTGGTAAAAGGAAACAAGCGGATACTGATGTTGAGGGTCAGCCCTCTAAGAAGATCCAGAGGAAGAAAATTACCAGAAAGGGAAATCTAGATGCTTTTATTTCGGAACCTGTTCTTGGTAAGTGTTGTCTTTACTTCTTTTCTTTATGCGCGTTAAATCTTTACAGATTTTGTTGCTTTTTCAGAGGTTCATGTTTCCCCTGTTCCCTCAGAGTCACAGCCTGTGGTTAATGAAGAGCTTCTACCCACCCCTCCGCGTGCTTCTGTTGTTGACCAGTTAGAGACTACGGAGGTTGCTGATGGTGGTGTGGATAAGACTGTTGAGGCTGAGAAGCCTGTTGATGTTGCTGTAGTGTTGGGATTGAACCCTACCAGAGGAACAGATAATGTAAAGCCAAAACCTGGTCACAACAGTGGATTCACAATAAGCAGCTGTTTACACTAAGTCTTCTCCCTTGAAAGTGATTACAACAACTGATGGTCTTATATCCACTGCCCGGATACAACTGCTGCTCTACATAACTACTGATGAAGCTTGGAAGACTGCTGGAAACTAAGCACTGCTGGTATAAACTGCTGATGACAAAAGCACTGCCCAGTCAAGGACTGATCAACCTTGATGTAAGCACTGATGATTAGAGAGAGCAGTAGTTCAGTATATCATCTGTCTTATGTATCATCAGTTGTTAGGTTTAGCAGTGTTTGTATAAGGTCAGTAGATAAAGGGTTGTTAGGTTATTAGACGTCGCTTTCATGGTGACGTCAGCTGAGATGCATCAGTGGATTGAATTGTCTATAAATGGAACAGTACCCTGTACTGTTACATTTGATTCGTTTTGAGAGAGTTCTTCTCCTCAATTCAATCCTTTCATCTTGTGCAATTCAACCTTGGGGCATCTGGCTGAGGGGGAGCTTGGTATGTAAGCATATCTGTAATCATTTGATTCTTATTGTAAATCTTTTGACTGAATGAATTACATATGCTTTCTCAAACTATTTTCTCCTTCGATTGTGTTTACAAGTTTGTTATTCATTTCCGTTGCACTTTACATTGTTTCATATTTATTAAATGTTCAAATCATACAAACAAACACAATCATGAGAGCCTCTGATCCTAACAATTGGTATCAGAGCCTGGACAGTCAAAATTCGATCTAACAATCAATTTGACATAACAGTTCGGCTCAAAATTCATTGATACTAAGGTTGGTTGTATTTAGTTGAAAAACAGAGTATCGAGTAAATCATGTTCAAAAGTGGTTATTCAAAAACTCTGTATATCAACCAAGATGTCATATGACACACAAATTTCACACAACAAGTGAATTCATGCACAAGACACTCATGGTTTCTAGATCTGAAAACAATATCTGTTAAACTATGAGATTATTTCTTATTTTTCTAAATTGATTTCAATTGTTGACGTATAATATGTGCTGTTTTCAATAAATACTAAAGTATAAACCTCAGATTAACAAAACCTATGTTCATAAAAACATTGATGTTTTGCTAACATAAAAAGAGGGAAATTAAAACTTTAGTCATTCGATCTTGTGTGTTGAAAAACAGGTTGAGATCCTCAAAAGGAACAAGTCAACTTTGTTAAAAATACATTAAGAAAATTCATAAAAACTCAGAAGTGTGTTTATCTCAAAAACTTTTGAAGTCAAAAGAAAAGAGCATAAACATAAAACACTGATGAGTCAAAGGTTAGAGTAAAAATGGTCATTAAGCAACTGTGTGCATTCATCTGTTCAGGAAAAGGTTTTGATTCCGGTGAATGATTTCCAAAGAGGACTAGACAAATGTTCAAAAATCATCCATGTGTCCTCATGTTTGCAATCAACTGACAAAGAAAATGGTACCAAACAGTGGTCAAGTTGCATTCAAAATGTTCTACCACTGCTGTCAAACCACTGACCATTTTCATAAACTTGAGAATGTTATGATTACGTTTTCTTCTGAAAATATAAACAGGTCCTTTTGATGCTGTTCTCAGATTCTCGATTAATTAGGATATATTGTTTTTTTTTTATTAATATATGTTGAACTTTTGCTTGTTTTTGTTGGCAATAGTTTCAATTACCTGTCAGGATATAGTACCTTATTTTTGTTGGTATTTTTGTCCTCGTAAATGGGTCAAAAGGAAATGGTACATATATCAAGATCATATCATACTCAGGTTTGTTTTTAAACATTTATCAAAGGTTGATTGCTAAACTGTGCTTAAATTATTGGGGCACTCATATTTTAATTGGATATTAAACGAAAATGAGTTGCCTTAGCAAAAAGTTCTCATCATCTGGGGTACTAAACCACTGTTCTTCAAAATTGACATGTGGCAGAAACCTTGAATGAAAATTCTCAAAACAGTTGCTGAAGTACTTGTCCTTCAAATCTGTACCATTTACCCTAATCATTGTTTTGTTCAAACATCTGATCACTAAATACTATCCACTGCTGAAAGTCAACCACTGACTCTTCATTTTGCTTGGCAAGCACTGATGCTCAAAATCAGTGTCTTATCCACTGATATGCTATCCACTGATAGTGAAAATCATCCACTGCTTCCATTTTACCGTTGTAACCACTGCCTTCATCAGTAACTTTCATAAAAGTACTGTCCTTCATTTCCTCAGAGCTTGGCATGTGGGCAGTACATAGTGGTCAGTACTTTTGTAACCGCTGCCACGTCAGCCTTCACTTTTTCCTCTATAAAACCCCCACTTCACACCAAAAACAGGGTTTTACTGTCGAATTGAATTCTCAAAAATTCTCTTCTCAAAACAGTTTTTCTTCACATTCCTTCACAAATTTCTTCGATCATCATCTTCAAAATAACAAAATTGAAGCCATCTGCAAAACCCTTCTCCAAATCATCATCAAAAGCGGTCTCTCAAAAGGCCAATCCCACCGAACTTCCATTTAAACCATCTCACAATCTTCTGGGTCTTCTCACAAAACCCAGCACCACAGATGCTTTCGACTCCATCATCGCCAAAATGGTTAAATCAAAGTACAAAACTTTGTTAATAGCTGATGTACCAATCTACTTGACAACCCAAAGAGATTTTTGGAAGAATGCCACCCTTGAAACACAAGGAGACGCTGTAATAGCCATTAACTCTACTCTAAAGGAAAAACCTGTCAAGATTACACCACAGTCAATTTCAGAGGTCTTTCAACTCGATGATCAGGAAGGTACAATTTCTTTCCCTAAAAACGAGTTAAAAATCGACTTCATTGAGAGAGGGTATGCAGACACAATGATGAAGAAAGCTACCTTACAAAAGGGTTTCTTTCCTTCTGCAACAAGGTTTTTATTCCATACCCTCCTCTTATGTGTTTCAAACAAAACCACTTCCTTTAATGAAATACCATTAAAGATTCAAAATCTGGAATATGCAATTCTTCAAGAAGAAAATTTTAACTATTCTTGGGAAATCTTTAATGATTTGGTTAATAATGTTGAAACAAAATCATTCTTACTGTTTCCAAGGTTTTTAAGTTATTATTTTGAAAAGAAATTCAGTAAGGATGATATTACTGTAATAAATCAAGGTGATTATACTCAAATAAACAGTTTAACAACTGAAACTTTTTCAAGAATGTTAACACCTTGCAAAACACAAGCAGAGGTGCCTGAGCAGATTTTAGCAGCTACCACTGCTCCTCAGGTATCTGCTGCTCAGCCCACTGCTCAAGGTGATCAAAGTGGCAGCACAACTGCTTTGAAACCCACACCTAAAATCACCAAAAAGCCAAAAAGAAAAACTCAAAAACCCCCAAAACCTATCAAAAAGGCAACTCTGGAGGATGAGATACCAGAGCTAATGCCTGTGACAGCACAAAAGTCACAAGAAACCACTGCTGCTACTTCCTCACAGCAGTTGGTACAAATATCTCAACCCATAACCAAAAATCCTCCTGCTTCTTCACAAAAAGAACAGGTTGTACACATAGGGCCACCACATCATGATGCTCTGAAATCACTCGGTTTCATCATCCACAGCTCAATGCCCGGGGCAAATCCTGTTTCTACACCAAACCTCACATCCAAAATTCCATCACCAACTAAACTGCTGTTGGATGCAATTGATTTGAACCAGGCACTAACTAGTCCTTCTCAATCACCTATTAATGAGAATATGCCTCAACAAATGACTGGGTCTGATGTATCAATCCTTGCTAACCCACCAACACAACCTGAGGAGGTTACACCCCTTGAGTTACAAGTAACTCTTGGTGGTAATCCAAGTGAAGCAACCACTACAACTGTTGAACCCACTGGTTTACAGTTGGTCAGTGGTTACATTAATAAGACTTCCTTGGAGGCAATTCCTTACATAGCACCTCTGCCAACCACCAGTGGATTTATTTATCCTACTGGCAACATCAAAAGGTTGTCAAGTGTTGAAGGAAGAAGACCCCAGTACCAAGAAAAAGGGGAATCAGTGGTTAGTGTTTGGAGTACACTCCCTACCCCAACCACTGATAAAACCACTGATAGTGGGAAATCAGATGATCCCATTAAATTGGGTGATGATTTAAAATATCAGGATTTGACGGAACGAATTGAAAAGTTGGATACATCTGTTGCAGATCTTAAAAATATGCTACAGCAGGTGTTGAAAACACAAAAGATGCAATCCACTGTTGTTCCACCTTAAGCACCTGCTCCACCACAAGCATCTGCTACAAATGAGCTCTGGAACTTTTTCCAACCTTTTCTCCAACAACAAAAGGAAATGGCTGATCAGCAACATGAACTTCATGTCCAAAGGCTGAGAAACATTATGGAGTCTAGGTACAAGAACACTCAAGCAGATATTAAGGCAATCAAGGCCCATTTATTGGAAACCACTGGCACTGCTCCTCCAACAGTACTTTTCATTGATCAACTCCCAGAAGATAATGCCAAAAAGGGGGAGAAAATTCAGGAGTGGAAGAAGAAAGGAATAGATGATGGTCTGTACATTGAACCTGAGAAGGATGCTATGACCAGAAAAATTCCATTGCCAGATGGTAGTAAAAAGGTTGATGCTACTCAAGAAGCACTTGATGAAGGAGTAGCAAGTGTAAAGAGGGATAGATTGGCAAAGGATATTTCAAGGTGGAATGAGGAGAAAAGAGCTTTCATGGAGCTGTATGCGCAGGGTTGCTCTGGGTCAAAGGATACTAAAAATCCTAAGACAAAAAGAAAACCTAAGTCCATCCCATCCAAAATTCCAAAGCATATTCCTAAACCACCATCCAAAAGCCATCAGCATCAAACCTCCACCCAAACAACTGTTGTAACTCCTGTTGTATCAACTACTGTTGGTACTTCAGTGGTGTCAACATCTGTTCTTACTTCAACACACACCACTTCAACACACAACACAACCACTAATTTACCACCACCACTGTCACCACCAAAAACAATTTCACCACCACTTTCACCTGCTGACAAAAAGCAGAAGACAACGGATGTTATAACATCTGTTGTAATGACAACAGTGGTTGAAACACCAGTTGTTTCAACAGCTGTTAGTCAATCACAAACCACTGCCACTAAATCTACCATCACTGCTTCACCTAAAACATCATCAGTCCCTCCTCAACCAAAAAGGAGAAGGCTAATTCTAAAAGATGATGACACATCTTCACCACCAACATCCTCAAAATCTCTGTCACTTGTCACAATTCCTAAACCCATACCTCTCTCTTCAGCTCAAATTTTAAAGCCATTACCTCCTGCTGGTGTCTCATTTCCTCTGGAACTCATTGCAGTCAGGGAAGAAATCAAATCCTTCTACTATGAGGATGACCCAGTTAAAAGGAGTTTGCCATTAGTTGCAGGATATCCCAGGCCTAACAATATTGAAGAATACTTGAAACTCAAGGCCAAGCAAGCAGAGGATATTGCAATAAAAAACAGAAAAGGGAAATCTGATAGAGAATTTCAGCAAAACTATCAGTTTTTACTCACACAGGTCAATGCTATGGAGCGATTTGCTAAAAATGTATGTCAGCAAATTTCAGAAAGGGCAGATGAGTCCTTGAGAAAAGACTACATTGAGAACATCATGACCTACAAAAAATACAAGGGGGAGAAACACATGTACAAAAACTGGACCATCCCTGAGCTTGAAAAAGAGGTAGCCAGGATTCAAGACATGATAAAAAATAAGGTCAAGCAGACTCCTCCTGAAAAGTTCAAACAAATTGAAGCTGATAAGATGCTAGAGTTGAGGAGAATGAAAGAGGAGCTGATTGCAGCTGATTATGGGTCAAAGAACTCAGTGACAAAGTGGGGAGAAGATAGGGTCAGGGCAACCTACAAAAGCTTAGAGGAACTTAGAAAGAAAGATCCAAAAGTTCCACAAAAGCCTGACTACTCCAAAGCAGAGGTCTCAAAAAGACCACCAAAGCTGCAAATCAAAAGAACCACTGCTCCAGCTGGTGCTGCCATCTACAAAAGAAGGAGCCAAAACCAGTCGAGTACTGAAACAATTCAAGATCTAAAAGCTGGAAATGCTATTGTAAAAGCAGGCATTGAATTAATGATAAAAGAAGATCTTGAATTGGAACAATCTGCAAGTGTTGCTCAGCCAGTCATGAATAGGCCAGCCTCACCCAATACCTCTGCAAATAAACATCTCCCAAGAAACCCACCAGGCTCAAAAATACAAAAGTGGGAAACTGACAAACAGACCTGCGTATTGACTTTGCTCAGGTCTGGTGGAGAAGTGAAGAAAATATCAAGGGAACAAGCTCTTGGCCTGAGTCTTGAAGATTTGCAGGATCTCCTTGATCTTTCACTTAGCAGGGATGATGATGACACAGATGCCCTTAATTTTGAATTACAATTTAAAGGTCAGATAAGGGAACTGTTGATGAGGCAATAAAGATTTCCACAATAATGATAGGTTTTGGCATTATCTGTTCCAGGGGGAGATTGTTGGGATTGAAACCTACCAGAGGAAGAGATAATGTAAAGCCAAAACCTGGTCACAACAGTGGATTCACAATAAGCAGCTGTTTACACTAAGTCTTCTCCCTTGAAAGTGATTACAACAGCTGATGGTCTTATATCCACTGCCCGGATACAACTGCTGCTCTACATAACTACTGATGAAGCTTGGAAGACTGCTGGAAACTAAGCACTGCTGGTATAAACTACTGATGACAAAAGCACTGCCCAGTCAAGGACTGATCAACCTTGATGTAAGCACTGATGATTAGAGAGAGCAGTAGTTCAGTATATCAACTGTCTTATGTATCATCAGTTGTAAGGTTTAGCAGTGTTTGTATAAGGTCAGTAGATAAAGGGTTGTTAGGTTGTTAGACGTCGCTTTCATGGTGACGTCAGCTGAGATGCATCAGTGGATTGAATTGTCTATAAATGGAACAGTACCCTGTACTGTTACATTTGATTCGTTTTGAGAGAGTTCTTCTCCTCAATTCAATCCTTTCATCTTGTGCAATTCAACCTTGGGGCATCTGGCTGAGGGGGAGCTTAGTATGTAAGCATATCTGTAATCATTTGATTCTTATTGTAAATCTTTTGACTGAATGAATTACATATGCTTTCTCAAACTATTTTCTCCTTCGATTGTGTTTACAAGTTTGTTTTTCATTTTCGTTGCACTTTACATTGTTTCATATTTATTAAATGTTCAAATCATACAAACAAACACAATCATGAGAGCCTCCGATCCTAACATGTAGAAGCTGAAAAAGTTGTTGATCCAGGGATTGTGGTTGGTGCTGGTAATCCACAAACCCCTGAAACTGTTGCTCAAGATCTGGGGAAAGAACAAACTGCTGAAAAAACTTCTATTCCTTCCCCTAAACCTTCTGATGCTATGCCTGAACATTTTGAGAAGGTTACTGTTGAGGAGCAAAGCACGTTTTCTGATGTGGGTCCGAGTTCTCCAATCCGCCCAGAGGAAACTCTGGGGGATTATTATTATAGAACTTATTCAGAAAAAGATGCTTCCGAGCCTCATGCCCCTGTCTGGAACTTAAGAAAAGGTGACACTTTTTCGGATTGGCGTGTGTGCCGAGACTGGTTGCAGGGAATATTTCCGCCCGGGGAGATTAAATTTCAAGAAAGCCGGTCTTATGAACAGACTTATCAAGCTTATCTCGAAGAAACTGCTTCTCATGCTTCTACCACTCATCACATAGTGCGTGAGTGGTATAGTATGCATAAAGATTGGGAAACTCTTAGGGAATCCCAGAAGAAGTTTGCTAGTGATGAGAAGCGTTTTGCCCAGTTAAAAGCTAAATTGGAAGCTGATCAGGCCAAGTTTGAGGCTGATCGTAAAACCGAGGAGTGGTCCATTGCAGGTTGGAAGAGGAAAGCGGAAGCTGAAGCTGCTCTCCTTTCCGAGGAACGCAAAAACTGGAGGAGAATTTGCGAAAAAGACAATGCTGAGAAGGTAAACCTCCGTAATATCATTAATAACCTCAAGGCTGAGGTTGAAAAACTGAAGAATCAGGATGCGGAGGTAGAAAAGTTGAAAAAGGAGAAAGCTGATGCAGAAGCTGCTTTAGCAGAAGCGCGTTCTCATAGGGAGCGAAGTGAGCAACGAGAGGTACAAGCTTGCGCCACTCTTTCCCTTAGAGATAAAGAGTTAGAAGAACTTACTGCTTTGCTTTCTGGAACAACTTAAAAAGGATCTGGATCTTGCGCATTCTGAAAAGGCTGAAACCTCTCGCCGTTTGACCGAAATTGAAGAAAAATTGGAAAACTCTGAAACGGCGCGAGCCACGGCGGAGAGCGAGCTTGAACCTTTAAAGAGTGATATGGCGTGGTTAAAAGATCATGGAATTGCTTGTGTAAGTTTCTTGTTCTTTTCTGTTGTGGAAACTGTTACGCGCTTTCTTGTTATTCACCCTTTCCTACTTCCACAGGTTGCTGAGTCAGTGCTAAATTCTGAAGAACTGGATAAAACCGTTGCGCGTTTAGTGGTTGCTGCGCTAAAAGATGGGTACGCCCAAGGATATGCTGAATGCTCTCATCATGTAAATAGTGCTTTAAAGGTTGACTGGGATATCATTAGGTCTGCAACCTATGGCGTGGATACTGGTGCTGTGCTTGCTGCTTTAAAGACAGAATTTAATAACTTGCAACTTCCAGTTATGGATCTGATAAATGTTGCGCTGCAATCTGACGATCACGTAGCGCAACTAAAGGAAATCTTTCCGGATGAGGGTGAAGATTTGGTGTAGGTTGAAAATGTATTGAACACTTTCCTTGTAATATTTGGGATGTATATCCCTCTTTTTGTTGGTGCGCTGTTGCGCAAGTAACTAAAACACTGTCGTGTTTGGTAGTTTTTATGGTGCTGAAAATAGCATACTATGTTTTTTGTTTTACAATATTTTGCATGAGTACGATTACTTTTATTGAGTAAGGCGAATGAAGTTGGTATAAAGCTCATGTGTGAACTTATGGTCGTTTGTGACGTGATCACTGACCGTTCATGAAGCTTGTTTTATAACTGCCATAATGTTTTTGTGCTTACTAAAAGGAATTGCATGCACTTTGTAAAAAAAACACAGGAATAATAGAAACTTTGCTATTTTATTTAGGGATAGAGCACAGAGGCTTTTACAAAGTTTGCTAAAATAATTATATGAAACTTAACTTACTCTCTAACATTTCCACTTTGATGGATCATGTTTTTCCGCGGGAAATTCATAGAGTTGTCTTTTTAAGTTTTCGCCAGTTTGCTTGGGCCCTCCTCACCCCGAGTTATCTGCTTTATCTATTTGCGCACATTTTGGAGCAAATGTGTAAGTTCGCCGCTTTTGAGGGCTTTCTCTATTTCTGTGCGTAGAGAGATGCAATTGTTAGTGGTATGCCCGTTGTCTTTGTGATACTCGCAGTATTGTGCCGGGTCTTGTCCACGCTTATTTTTCATGGGGATCGGAGGTTTGAATTGATAGTCTTCAGTACTCAAAACTTCCGCCGGGGTCTTAGTTAGGGGAGTCCATTGTCTCTCCCTATTTTCCTGTTTGTTCTCCCTCTGCGCAGTGAGTTTGTTGATTGTTGTGCGAGCATCTTCAGACGAACGACTTCCTGAGCCAGACTCACGGCATGATTTCTTAAATCTTCTTTCGCCGGTTGAGCTTAAGTCCGCGGGTCTATTGTGTGGTGGCGGTGGCCTGTTTGTGGTAAGGTTCTTTTCGGTTTGCGCGTAAACCTTGGCCGCCGCCATTACCTTCTCCCAACTTTTTGGAAGGCCCTCTGTTCCAGATAAGACCTTAATCATGTCATCGCATCTAACTGTGTACTTGAATTGAGCGCGGATTAGTTGCTCATGAACTCCACCGATCTCCAATACCTCTTTATTGTATCAGGTGATGAAATCCTCCAGATTTTCTTCATCACGGCGCCAAATGTTCATGACGTCAGATGTATCGCGAATGGAACGCCGTTGTTGGCTAAAATGTGTTAGAAACTTTTTGCGTAGATCTTTCCAAGATTCGATCTGTCCGATTGGTAAGTTATCGAACCAGATTCTCGCTGCGCCGGTCAGGGTCTGTACGAACAGATGGCACCATAGCGGGAGGGTCCAGCCCCTAACCAGACCTGCGCTGGTAAACACTCTTAAATAATCATCGGGGTCTGTTAGCCCGTTAAACTTACCTACATTGGATGGTAGTTTAGCTTTCTCAAGCGGAGCCAAAGCTATTTCCATGATGAACCTTGAATTTTCCGCTGCTTCCGCATGGCGGTAAATCAAATCATAGTTGTGTTCTGCCTCAGGGTTATAAACCCGAGGCCTGCATTTATTGTAATTTGGCTGCAATCGATTGAACACACTGGTATTTGCACTTAAACGGTATGTTGGATCAGATTCATCGGTGTGGATGTTTCGTTGGGAACCCAACCTGGTATGAACCGATTATCTTCGGTGAACGTGTGGTTCATCATGATATTCTCTCTGGTGACTTCCTGGCTGAGTGTACTCACGTTTGGATGTGGATCTGGCATAAACCTCTGTATTTTCGTAAGATGAATCTTCCCGTTGGGAAGCATGAGCACGAGATCCTGGTCTCCGTGATTGAGTCAGGGGAGCAGTTTGTGCACACAGCTGTGTGTATACTGCGTTTAGTGCCCCTTGAGACCTGACGTACCAGGAAATTGGAGTTTCTCCTGGTGGCAGAATTGATTGAGCAGGGTTTGCTGGTAACACTCCTGGAGTGACAGGGTCGTTTGCTTGATTGGATTGAACCTCGTTGTCATCCGAGGCATCCTCTGGGATTCCTTCTACTTGAAAATTGTTTCTGACGTTCGGCCGAGGACCGGTTTGCCGATGAGATGATGAATTTTCTGCCATGTTAAAACAGAGAATGAAAAGAACTGAATCGAAACGAGATGAAAACTGATAAGACAGAGGAATCGGTGGGCGCCAATGAAAAACACTAGATAAATGGTCGGAACCGAAATATCTAGGGGGTTTGAATCCGCATAAAAAGGTGGGTTTCCTCTCGTTTGATTCGATAACAGTTGATCTTCTCCTCCGGTGAATTCTGCAAAAAAAAGCACCGTTAGCCTCGCCAAGGGGAGGAAGGAGTTCTCTCCTTGACCCGACTCCGGTGTGAGAATAAGTATGGGTTATGAAGAAGAAGATGTATTTGAGAAGTATGTGTAACTTGAATTTCATACCTAAATAGTTCTCATATTTATAGCCGGGAGTCTTTGGGTGGGAAAACCCGTTAGTGAAAATTTGACGGAAGATGCTAACCCCGTAAGCGGTTGCATTTCCTTCCGTCCAGCTCCTTGATCCGACGTGAGAGCACACGGATCGCGGTTTAGATCGATGGCTGGGAATTTGCCACGTGTAAAGTGATCAAGTGGAGATTGCTCTCCAATTGCATGCTATTGTTATGACTTCAAGGACATCTGGGGAGCTGACACGTGTCCAGACGGTTATAACCGTCTTGGTGGTGCACGATTGAACTCCTTCTAGAAGATTACTGTTGCGATCTGGTGTGACTCCTTATCGTGTGGAATCAGCTAAATAAATCCCAAGTCTGGGCAATAATATCCAAGTTTGGATATTAAGCGGAAGTGTTTAGGATTTTCATCCTTTATTCATGGAAGCAGGCGCAAGGATTTATGATTTCCTTTTGGCGCGCCAATGTTGTCTGCTATTTGTCTTAAGCCTTTTTCTAAAACCAGTGCGCAGCCGCGCAAGGCAAAAAAGAGAACTTATGGATGAGGTTGTGGTATGATCCCAAGCACTTGTTATGAGGTTTTTGGGACCTTACCCCTTCAAAAATATTTTTACAATACTCCATTTTCAAATGTTATAATTACAGGGATTAAGTCATGGTTATCTTGAATCACTGGCTAGTGGGGTATTGTGCACATTACTAATTTCTCACTGTTAGGCTAATAAATCCTAACAGTGATAATCATCACTACTTGGGGAAAGACCCAATAGTGGCATGACCATCGTCACCAGGTGACACAGCGCCAGATAAAAATAAGATAGAAGCCATTGTAATCGCTGTTATGCTGTAATTTATAACTATGTGTCATTTTATCAAATTGAGTGACTCGCCAGCATTTCCCCGCTGATAAAATATTTTTAAAACATGTTTCAGGCGACCTGCTGTAAATCAAGGAAAACGTGCTACGGAGCACTAACAAGCTTGAAGAGGTGGCTCAGTTAAAATAAATAAACATGTTTTGGAAACCAGGGAATTTCCTAGTTAAATTCCTCTATTGTAAATTACGGGGTTTATCCCGAATTATGAAATAAAAGAATCAGGCATTTTCAAGTTTTAAAAGATCCTGATAAATCTTCCGCTGTCGCATCAATTAATAAATACCACGGGTTCCTGTCCCACGGCTCCTGATAGGGTAAAACCGGGGCTGGGGCCGTGACAGGAAAAGGTGGTATCAGAGCCACTGATTTAAGCCTATTAAGTATTTAAAATACTTAATTTTCCTGATTATTGTCTTATGATTATATGTTTTAACTGACTATTTGTTAGTTACAGTATGGGTAAGCAAAGAATTTCAGATATCTATCTTAAATTAGATAGTTCACCGAAAGATAAGGGAATTTCATCCCAATCAAATTCCTCAAGATACTCAGCAGATACTAAGGAAGGAATATTTGTTCGTAAGGCACAGTTTGAAAAACCACTTACCCCTAATAAAAGAAGTTGGATTATTAGAAAAAGTCAAGAGAAAATAAAGAAGTCATAGCCAAAAGGAGTGATGAATAAGGAAACTCAGGAAGTAGGCAATAACCTACCATGGGAAGATGAATTAGATGAACAATGGGCAAATCTCTACATATTAGCCACTGTAGCAGCAATGTTAACCTTTAAATT
The DNA here is from genome assembly GCA_030545235.1 of Helianthus tuberosus. Lineage (NCBI taxonomy): Eukaryota > Viridiplantae > Streptophyta > Magnoliopsida > Asterales > Asteraceae > Helianthus > Helianthus tuberosus. Next base: position 151,427,938 of record CM060407.1, on the reverse strand, counting down.
ACCAACCCCCCGAACCAATACCAGCACCCATATCATCTACAAGCCAGAAACTTTAATATTTTAAGTTGTACTAAAAATAAATATTTTGTTTCAATAAAATGGGTTATTAGATATATATATAATTCGCAATATTTTGTTTTAATCAAATCTGTTTATTAGATATTGTAATTTAAATTTTGTGATATAGTGAAAATTTAATCTACAAAATTTTAACCTAGAATTTTGTGTGTTTCTTCATATCTGCTAACAGCATGAATGCGTTATCTGAATCCCTTCAGAATCTCAATCTCTATCCTGTGAAAGTAGAAGTTTCCAGAGACTTTACTGGTTACTTGGCCGATGTTGAGGAACCTATAGAATTTCAAGCTCCACCTCCGGAGAAATCAAAGCCAAAGAAAAGAAGAAGATTTGTAGGTTGGAGGCGTGTGCGCAGAAGGAAACCAGGACTAGGAAAGTTTCCAAGATAGAAAATCCCATGGATAAAGGAAAAGGGATCGAGGTTGGGAAAAGTTTTAGGCAAGCAGGAATAGAAATTGGGGAAAGTTCTAAGCAAGCCGAGGAATTGCCACTACAGGAGGAACTAGATCGCATACTGGCAAATTGTGATAACCTTAGGCCTATCAATGAAAATCTCTTCCCTTATCCTGCTGAAACCCAGCTTCCAGTAAACTTGGAACTAGCCATCCCAGATCCCCTTGTTAACACCCGACCTCTAGGAGAAATGGAAGAATGGTGGACCAATGACTGGCAGTTTCAGAACCTCCTCAATAACCCTTATACCTTTTCCCTCAATTTGACCCATAACCTGCACCAAACCCGCCGATGAGCAACGAGAACTTGGCTGAACTCCGCCATTTTGGCGAGGAGCTAATGGATGCAGGGAATCGAATCCGGGAGGTAGGAGAACAGATCTCCTGGAAATACGACGAGAGGAAGCGTCGTTTCTGAAAACGCCAGTGGATGAGATAGTGTGGGATGGTAGAAGCATGTGTTTAATAATAATACAATAATCAAAATAAAAGCATGTAAAATAAGTTAACAATAAAACTTTTGTAAGATAACCAGTTTGTACGGATGCCTATTATAATATATAAAATATCGAACGTTGAAAAATCACAATTTTGACTATACATGTTAACATGATTATGTTCGATTGTTTTGTTATGTTTAGTTATTTCTTACTTGATACTAATCACTTATATAAATTAATTACCAGATGGAACACGCTGGTAATGAACCTGTTAATGAGGTTAACCAATCTGAACCAAACCATGAAGATCAATTTCTGAATAGGCAAGCTATCGAGAATATCGTTGCTCAAGGAATAGCCAACGCTATTCCAGCAATCCTTGCTGCTGCTCGAAACCCAGTTGAACCTTAACAAATTATTCCTAGCAAACGCACACACAGTGACAATTTCAGTAATAGTGTAAACGGAGGCGGAAACCATACTAATAATAATAATGATGGGATGCAAGCCCCACTCCTTAAGAAAATGAAAGTTGCAACGCCTGGTTGCACTTACAAGGAATTTCTTGCCTGTAAACCAGCTGAATTTGCAGGCAATGAAGGGGAGACTGCGGCACTGCGTTGGTTGGAGAAAAACGAAGCAGTAATTATGATAAGTAAATGTGTCGAGGAAGACAAAGTCATGTACGCGTCACATCTTTTTAAAGAAGGGGCGCTAGAATGGTGGAATATAGTACTTTAAGCCAAAGGAAGAAATATGGCCTATGCCATGAGTTGAGAAGAATTTAAGCAGCTAGTGGAAAGAAAATTATGTCCCGAGTATGAAAAGGAACAAATGACAAATAAGTTCCTGAACCACCGGATGGTGGATGTAGACTGTCGAGGACATACTTCGACATTCTTCGAATATGCTAGAGTTGTACCTACTCTGGCTTCGCCAGAACCGGTACTTATTTCCCGCTATATTTGGGGATTAATTGGTGAAATCCGTGACATTGTCAAAGCTGCAAGACCACGCACTGTTGACGATGCTGTGGAATTAGCCAACACTCTAACTAACGGACTGGTGCGCACAAGAGAAGAAACCCGGAAGAAGGAAGTAGCCCAAAAGATTACCCAGGGATTCCGTATGGGTAACCGTAGCAATTTCAAGAGAAAAGGAACCGTCAATCTTCCACTGTTCCATTTTGCAATACTTGTAAAAGGAAGCATTTTGGAAGATGCAAAGGGAATTGCAATTTCTCCAAAATCCCCGGGCATCAAGAAGAAGATTGCAGAAAGAAGAAAGCAACAGTCTGCTATAACTATGGAGAAGCTGGACACTTTAGGCCAGATTGCCCAAAATTGGTCAAACCAACTGATAACAAAGCCAAACCTGCAGAAGGAACTACCAAGAAAAATGCAAGAGCCTTCCAACTGACTACTCAGGAAGCAGAGCTAATTCCTGACGTGATAGCTGGTACGTTCCTAGTTCACGACGTTTATGCAAAAGTATTATTTGACTCTGGTGCAAACCAAAGTTTTATAAATGCTTCATTCTGCCAAGCTCTTAACTTACCCTTAACCAACCTTAGGCAGATTTTTACAGTAGAAACGGCAGATGGGAATTCTATTAACATAGATAAGGTTTTGCGAGAAGGAAAGATAGAACTTTTAAGCCATAAATTTTCTGCAAACCTGTTACCTATGAATTTAGCTGAATTCGATGTGGTATTAGGGATGGACTGGTTAGTAGCCAACCATGCTCGAATTCTTTGTGATAAGAATTCCATAGAAATTCATACACATACAGGAGAATTAGTAGTGATTACAGGAGATAAGCCACGGAAACCACTAAAATTCATTTCAATAATGAAGTTGGCCAGTTATTCAAGAAAACAAAAAGTGGTGTATATGATTTCAGTAATCATTAACACTAAGAGTAAGGAACTCAAAGAAATTCCACTAGTATCAGAATACCCGGATGTATTCCCAGAAGAACTACCGGGATTACCACCCAATAGGGAAGTAGAGTTTAGAATTCATCTAATTCCTGGAACTACACCGATAGCCAAAGCACCTTATCGGTTAGCACCCACCGAAATGCTAGAATTGAAAAAGCAATTAGATGAATTGTTAAGCAAAGGATTCATACAACCTAGTTCATCCCCGTGGGGAGCGCCAGTGTGTTTGTAAAGAAGAAAGATGGGTCGATGCGAATGTGTATCGATTACAGGGAATTGAATAAAGTTACAATTAAGAATCGATACCCATTACCTAGGATTGATGATCTTTTTTATCAACTCCAGGGAGCTAGATATTTTTCTAAAATAGATTTACGCTCTGGATATCATCAATTGAAGGTACAAGAAGAAGACATACCTAAAACTGCTTTCAGAACTAGGTATGGTCATTACGAGTTTACAGTCATGCCCTTTGGATTAACAAATGCTCCTGCAGCATTTATGGACATGATGAATAGAATCTGTAAATCGTACTTGGATAAATTTGTAATTGTCTTCATCAACGATATACTTATTTATTCCAAAAGCCAGAATGAACACTGTCAGCACCTACATGCACTCTTAACTTTGTTAAGAAAAGAAAAGCTTTATGCCAAATTCTCGAAATGTGAATTTTGGCTACAGGAAGTGCAATTTTTAGGACACATGGTGAATCACGAGGGTATTCACGTAGATCCCTCCAAGATAGAAGCAATCACCAAATGGAAGGTTCCACAGTCAGCTATGGAAATTAGAAGTTTTATAGGGTTAGCCGGATATTATAGACGATTTATTAAGGATTTTTCCAAGATAGCTGTACCATTAACTAAGCTAACATGTAAAGCAGTTAAGTTTGAATGGGGACCTAGGCAAGAAGAGGCTTTTAGAATTTTAAAGCAAAAGCTAACGAACGCTCCAATTCTAGCTTTGCCAGAAGGAACAGAAGATTTTGAAGTCTACTGCGATGCTTCTAAGCTAGGATTAGGATGTGTATTAATGGAACGCAAGAAGATAATTGCGTATGCCTCACGACAATTGAAAAAGCACGAAGAAAACTATATAACTCATGATCTAGAGTTAGGAGCCATGATTTTTGCCCTTAAGAATTGGAGACACTATCTGTATGGAAGTAAGTTTACTGTTTATACAGATCATAAGAGCTTAAGATACATATTTGGGCAAAAAGAATTAAACATGAGGCAAAGAAGATGGATGGAGATCCTAAGTGACTACGACTGTGATATTCAATATCACAAAGGAAAGGCAAACGTAGTTGCAGATGCCTTAAGTCGTAAATATCATGAATAACAACGATGAGTTCGTGCTCTTAGATTAAATCTACAGTTAGATTTAATGGAACAACTGAAAAATATTCAAGAAACAGCAATCAAGGTTGATGCTGAAGGAATGAAGGGGCGAATAAAAGAATTAGAACAAGGATCTGATGGAATTTGGAGATTCCATAAGAAAAGAATTTGGGTACCTAAGCAAGGAGAATTAAGAAATAAAAATTTAGAAGAAGCCCATAAATCTAGGTATACCATGCATCCTGGTAACAACAAAATGTACCAAAATTTAAGAAATAATTTCTGGTGGATAGGAATGAAAAAGGACATAGCTAAGTATGTTTCTAAGTGTCTTACTTGTTCACAAGTTAAGGCAGAACACCAGAAACCCTCAGGTTTACTACAACAATTAGAAATGCCTATATGGAAATGGGAACTCATAACAGTGGACTTTGTTACTAAGTTACCCAAAACCAGAAAAGGCAATGATGCGATTTAGGTAATTGTGGATCGATTAACCAAATCAGCTCATTTTCTACCTATGAAAGAAACCTTTAGCATGGAAAGGTTGGAAAAGTTGTATGTAGATGAAGTAGTATCCTTACATGGAGTTCCACTCTCCATTGTATCGGATATGGATAGTCGTTTCACTTCCCACTTCTGGACAAGTTTCCAAGAAGCCATGGGAACTCGACTAAATCTAAGTACTGCATATCATCCTCAAACAGACGGACAAAGTGAAAGGACGATCCAAACCCTGGAAGACATGCTTAGGGCATGTGTGATAGATTTTGGTGGAAACTGGGATGACCACCTACCTTTAATTGAATTCTCCTATAACAATAGTTACCATTCAAGCATTGAAGCTGCCCCATTTGAAGCACTGCACGGACGAAAGTGCAGAACTCCAGTCTGTTAAGCAGAGATAGGAGAAAGTCAATTATTAGGTCCTGAAATCGTGCAAGAGACCACCGACAAGATCACTCAAGTCAAGGAAAGACTAAAGACAGCTCGAGATCGTCAGAAGAGTTATGCCGATAATCGACGCAAGCCACTAGAGTTTCAAGTTGGAGACAAGGTACTCTTAAAAGTTTCTCCTTGGAAAGGAGTAGTTCGATTCGGTAAGAGAGGAAAGTTAAGTCCAAGATATGTAGGACCATTTCCATTAATCCAACGTATAGGACCAGTTGCCTATCGTTTACAACTACCAGAGAAGCTAGCTGGAGTACATGACGTATTTCATGTATCTAATCTCAAGAAATGTCTATCTGATGAATCCTTGGTAGTACCTCTTCAAGATGTAGAGGTAAATGAAAAGTTAAAATTTGTTGAGAAGCCACTGCAAATAGAAGACAGAAAGATCAAGTTTCTCAAGCACAAAAGACTAGTGCTAGTCAAAGTCAAATGGGATTCAAAGAGAGGACCCGAGTATACTTGGGAACTGGAATCGGAAATGAAGCAAAAGTATCCTCACTTATTTCAGTAAATCTCGACGACGAGATTTTAAATAAGGTGGGGAGGATGTAAGGACCTTCAAAAATGTCCCAAAACGACCCATAAGTAAGAACCCGGACCACTGAAACCCTAATCCATATCAAAAACCAAGAAATCAAGAATAATGGTCTTCAGGCGGGCCGCGTAAAGGTCAAGCTTAAGTTGACGCGAGCCGCATCAATATGAAGTTTGACCGGATAAGCGTCCAGATCCACGTGGCATCCAAGTGGCAGACCTACTGATGACCCAGCAACCCTACACGTAGACCAGGTGGCCAAGCGGGCCGCGTGAGACCCAAATTTCACCTATAAATAGAACGGGTCATTAGAACCATTCGTAAAAACGAATTCTCACTGCTCAAAAGTCGAAATTTTAAATTAATATAGCGAGGCGCTGCTACGATACAGGGTATTAACTCGATCCCTGCTACGATTCAATGTCCGATCGATTGAGACTATCCGATGAATGTTTAAGTGCTGCTCAAATTAGGGTTATACTTTGTCATTCGTCGTGAATTCGATGGATGTTTTAGTATCGCACTTTGTCATTTGTCGTGAAGGTTTTAATCTCGTGAGTTATCGTAAATGATGTATTAGTTACTGACCTAGTTCATGTGCATTGTTATTTAAATTAGGTTACAAGGCTAATCAGTAGGCTAAACTCTGCCCGTATAAATCTGCAATGTGAGTCATTCTCTTTTATTAAAAATATTTTTACAATACTCCATTTTCAAATGTTATAATTACAGGGATTAAGTCATGGTTATCTTGAATCACTGGCTAGTGGGGTATTGTGCACATTACTAATTTCTCACTGTTAGGCTAATAAATCCTAACAGTGATAATCATCACTACTTGGGGAAAGACCCAATAGTGGTATGACCATCGTCACCAGGTGACACGGCGCTAGATAAAAATAAGATAGAAGCCATTGTAATCGCTCTTATGCTGTAATTTATAACTATGTGTCATTTTATCAAATTGAGTGACTCGCCAGCATTTCCCCGCTGATAAAATATTTTTAAAACATGTTTCAGGCGACCTGCTGTAAATCAAGGAAAACGTGCTACGGAGCACTAACAAGCTTGAAGAGGTGGCTCAGTTAAAATAAATAAACATGTTTTGGAAACCAGGGAATTTCCTAGTTAAATTCCTCTATTGTAAATTACGGGGTTTATCCCGAATTATGAAATAAAATAATCAGGCATTTTCAAGTTTTAAAAGATCCTAATAAATCTTTCGCTGTCGCATCAATTAATAAATACCACGGGTTCCTGTCCCGCGGCTCTTGATCGGGTAAAACCGGGGCTGGGGCCGTGACACTATGAACCCTAACCATTCATCTAATCATAACAACTTATCATCATCTAATCAAACAGTAGGGTTAACATCAAAGTCCTTAATTAATCATGCAATAATTCATGCCAAAACATACGAATCAATCGAACATCTAAACACATCACAGCTGATTAACTTACGTTCGATTCAATTACAATATACATGTGAGCCGATTAGCATAAATACCACGTCTTGTTTCATCATTATCCAAATTAACATTATAGCTAATCGTTCGTATCAAACTCATGAACACATATTATCAATGATTCTATTAACAAGAACCCTAATTATTGTACGAGATCATAACAATCACAATATCAATTAACATACAATCATAGCAATCGGGACATCATGTATTATGCCAACAATAGTGAAACACTAACCGGATTTGATGTTTGGAACGAAGGAGACTTCGAATGATGAAGAGGGGCTGCCGTCGGACTTCGAAGGAGAGAAGGGGGAGAGTAGGGTTTGTGTGTGTTGTGTAATTTGCAAGTAATGAGGAGTATACACCCTCCTCATGGGGTTATGCGTGTAAAGGGTGGGCCGAACCCATCATGGGCTGCCCTTGGTTTCCAATACAAGGAGTGTGGCCCAAAAGGGCTTGTGCGATCCAACTTAGGTAATATACATACATTACACATAACCACATAACATAATAACATAACATTTCATTAACATCAACGTGTCACATAATCACATATCGTTCAAACAAGTTACATCCAACACAAAGATAGGTTCTGAAATGCGAGTTGTCACAAGTGCCCCCTCCTTTACGACAAGGATTTGTTTTGGTCGAGAAATCTGGTGCAGGCGGATCCGGAGAACTTTTTGTCATTGACCCTTCCATTTCACGATGCATGTGTAGCCGAACAGAGGCACCTATCATTGGAGGGAAAAATTCTCCAAGACATCTCTTCGGAGAACGTGATGGTTCGGCTTGGTGACCGGGGCAAAATCAGAACATGGGATTGTCGGGTCATCGTGCCAAAGCTGTCGTGGAGGCAAATTGTAATGATGAACATATGGGACACCCGGGAGTTATACTTCAAAAAAATGATTCCGAATGTCCGGTTAATAAGCGCGATGATTGTGCAGCAAAACTGGCATCCCGAGGAGTCTCTTGTAAATTGTATGAGGTATTCGTAGTAGCTGTTTCAGTCATGATAACAAATCAGTAATGAATGAGATGAAAATATTAGCAACTAATAACCACATTCGACTATGCAGATCATGAGACCGGATTATGCATCATCTGCATCACTTCCATCAACCTGAATCTCTTGCCCAAGCACATACATGCTCCCATCAGACCCCAAAACCTTAAATCTGTGCAAAATCTCAAATAAGAAATCAGAAACACCAATATTTTTTTTTTCTAAGGATAGATGACTGAATGGTTGTATGCAAACCTAATAATAAAATTTGTGTCACATGCCAAAACAGGCTCTTGTTTAGTTTTTTGGTAGGACTTCAAACAGATCGGGTCAGGTTGGCGTGATCCACAAACACTTGTATACCTCTTGAGAATAAACTTCCCTTCGTTGTACTTATTTATTTATCATGTGTAGACTCCTGAAATTAACACAACTTCATGTCATTCATAATAGAGTTCTTTATTTATTTCCACCTCTAATTTCCATCCCAAAAACAGAGCACATTTGACTTTTAATGTCCAAGTACTACTTTTGAAACTAGAAAAGTACAAGAAATAGTTTGATTACTAAATAAACTAGAATAACCTGGTGTAACTTTTTTTTTGAACGGCTATTTCATAAAACGGGACAACTAGTAAGACGCTAGACCGAAAAAAATACACCCGCAAAACATTACAAACTAAAGTTGCACCAATTTCTCCATGATAACTCCTTATACGAAGACCTATTCTTTATCCATAAGTATCCTAGCGACTTTATATCTTCAATAATCTTCGCGATTAACCTGGTGTAACTAATATAAACTGCATTAAGAAAAAAAACCATGACCCGTGAAAACTATTTCACAAGATGTCATGTTCAAATTTAAAAATTGTCAAGTTTGACTTTTCAATTTTTTGGCGAGAAAGTGCAAGTATTAGTGGAAAGAAGATCTCATATATTTCCACACGACAATCAATTCACAACCAACACAAAATATTTCAACAACAGTATGCATTCCAGTTATCATCAAGAAATATATCTAAGGTCTATATAAGGAAAAAAAATGTCTCCACTAAAGCAAAACTAAAAACAAGAACACTTACACCTTAACAAATCAATAAGCTTTTCCAGGTCGACAGTGGAAAACCTTCCATTTATCAAAGCAACAAATTTTTGGGATTGGTCAAAACTGGGCGAATTTAATAAATTAGTGATCTGTTAAATACGATTATAAAAACTGTTATCATAATGATCCAAAGGGTTTAATACGATTATAAAAACTGTTATCATAATAAATCAAAGGGTTTAATATTCGCAACTTTCTCTCTTCCCCTCCCTTTCTTACCTTTTTTCCGATCGCCGGAGGCTCGACGAAGAGGAGACTGGTGGTTCAGTGTGCGAGGTCGCTCGAGTTTGGGGCTTGACCTTTCACCCTAACCTGTCTTTTGACTCTTCCATTCGCCGTTTGGGATCGGTAACCTTTCTTTTTCCGTCTATTCTTGGGGAACTGGTTGCCGGAGGCTCGACGAAGTGGAGGATTTTTGGGAGAGCGTGGAAGGTTTACTGGATATCTGTCTATCGGAGGTCCGGTCTGTAACCACTCATTCTATCTTGATCTTCCTACATTTCCATTCGCCTTCTAGGATTGAGTTCTCCCGCTGTTTTATTCGTTTCGGTTATCATGGAACTCGATGATGGGCCTTGGGAGGTTCAGAATAGGAGGCGTAGAGGCAAAGGAGTAGCGGAAGGTTCCAGGAAAGATATTACGAAGTTTTTCGTTTCCAATATTCCTCAAGGCTGTCGCCCTTGGGACTTGGCAAATGCCTTCAGGGCTTTTGGAGAGATTGCGGGTGCCTTTATCGCCAAGAAGAAAGATAAAGAAGGGAGAACCTTTGGTTTTGTTAGTTTCAAAGGAGTCACTGATTTGGAGGAGCTCAAGTGCAGTCTTTCTAATTTGAAACTGGGTGGTAATAAGTTATCAATTAATGTGGCCTTGTTTGCTAGAGAAAATGGCGTCCCAAAGCCGGCCAATGTGGTTAGTGGTCACAATGTAGGAGCTGGCAAGGAGTTCGTAGCAGGTCAAGGGATGTTTCCGGGGATGAAACCTAATGCCAAGGGGTCCAGTTCGGTGAAAAAGGGGGTATCTTTTCTGGATATCTTATCTAATAAATCCCATGCGGCTGGTGAGGAGGATGAGGTGGTCGTTGAACCGTCCGTGTTTTCTCTTACCGACCTTTGTGGTAGGGCGGTTGTGGGAAGAACTTTGGGTCTCAAAGAGCTGAGATTCCTCAAATCATCGCTTGTGTTGGCAGGTTTTGGTGATGCGACCATTCAGTATATTGGGGGGCTTTTGGTGTTAATTTCTTTTGTTGATAAGGAGAGGGTCAACAGGTTGTTATTGGATCAAGAGGTCTGGGGTAGTTGGTTTTCTTCTCTGAACCTTTGGATTGGCTAATCTCTGCCATATGAACGCCTGGCATGGGTTAATATCCACGGTGTTCCGTCTCATCTTTTTTCGCCGGAGGTATTTGACTCTATTGGTAGCAAGTATGGTAAGGTTGTTCAACTTTCTCAACTTCATGAGGACGACGGTGATCTGTCTTTTGATAGGCTAGATAAAAAATACCGGGTTTGGACTGTTGAAGAAAACGACCAGTGGATTCCCAATTTCTTGGAAGACGTAGTTGAGTCGGAGGTTGTTTCATCGGAACCGAAAAGGAACGGGGGATCGCCGGTGGGTGGAAGTCAAGGTGTCGCTGGTCATGGGGTTACGGAAGGTGAAGAGCCCTTGCAGGTTCCCGAGGTGGATATCAATCGGAGAGAGAATGTGGGCGCTACGGTGCATGGGGGAGATACATTCTCGGGTTTTGATAAAGTGGGTAATGATAATGTTTTTAAGGATGTGCAGTTCTTGGGAAACAGGGATAAAGCTGATTCTTCTCCTGATGCGGGTGGGCCTTCTTTTAAAGACAATTGGGCCAACCTTGTTTGCCATGTATCTCCTAGGCCCAGAAAGCGAAAAAGAAAGGAGGACTTATTTTCTTTGGAGGATCATTTGGACTCTTGTGAATTGGACTTGAATAATGGGCTGATGACTAATGATAATGGTCTTTTGGGCTCCCATGTGGACTCTCTCAATCTTAATAAGTCTCCAGTATCTTCTGAACCTTTAGTCGCAGATAAGAGCAATAACGCAGGGGAGGAGGAAGAGATTGGAGAAGAGGAGGAGTTTATTCTAGATACCCCTCTCAGATCGGTCGAAAAGGAAATCCAAGACACTGTCGAGTTCAGAAAGTTGGTGGGAGTCAACCTAGAAGGAGTCGTCGATAAGGTTGGTGAGATTATTAGGAGTGAAGGTATTAATGAGTTTCATAAATGAATATGAAGTCAATTAACATCAGGGGATTGGGGGTTGAGAAAAAAGCTAAGTGGATTAGGGATTTGAGAAGGGCTGGGAAGGTTCAGCTTATTTTATTTCAAGAAACAGGGAGATCTGATATCCCTGATCCGGATATTTCTGCTTTCTGGGGTAATTCGAACTGGGAGAAGGAGGCGGTTGATCCTGTGGGAAGGTCTGGCGGTCTGCTTTGTGTGTGGGGAAAAGGGTTTTTCTCATTGGTTTCGGTGGTTAAGGATCCTTATTTCCTTCTTATCTCGGGTTATATTAAGGGTTTCAGCGAGTTGGTTAATTTTGTGAATGTTTATGCATCCCAAAATCAGGTGGAAAAAAGAGCCCTTTGGTCCAGGCTTTTGGATGTCAAAAGATCTCAGTCAGGGGTTTGGGCCGTGGTTGGTGATTTTAATTCCGTTAGATCTCCTGAGGAAAGGAAGAACTCTAAATACAAACCTCAGTGTGCGAGAGAGTTTAATAACTTTATTTTTGAGTTTGAGTTGTGCGAGTACGAGGTAAAGGGATCAAGGTTTACTTTCATGGTTGAAGGTGCTAATGGCAGAAAATTCAGTAAATTAGACCGGGTGCTCGTTTGTAAAAATTTTCAGAATAGATGGCCTGAAACGTGCGTTAGAGTCTTGCCAAGGGGTTTTTCGGATCATAATCCTGTTATGGTTTCTGTTAATAACTTGAATTATGGGCCGAGACCGTTCAGATTTTACAGCTCTTGGCTGGAGCGTGATGATTTTCACAAAGTGGTGGAAGAAGCTTTAGTGGATTTTTGGTTCGTTGGGCCTCCTAATTTGAAGCTTATGAATAAATTTAAATTGTTGAGGGATAAAATCAGGTTTTGGAGGGATAATCTTCGGCTTAAAGAAGACGAGGAGGAGACTCGGGCTAAAGAAGAATTAGAAGATCTAGACGCGATTATGGAAGATAGAGAGCTATCCGTCGAGGAAGAGTGGATAAGGTTGGAGTGTAAGAAAAAGCTGATGTTTTTAGAAGATATGAAATCTAAAGATCTGAAACAAAAGGCCAGAACCCGTTGAGCGATGGAGGGGGACGATAACACGGCATACTTTCATGGTTTAGTCAACAAAAGGAAGTCGTCTAACTGTATCCCAGGTCTTATGCTGAATGGGGAATGGGTTTCTAAACCAGCTAGAGTGAAAAAAGCCGTGTTTGATTTCTTTAGAGTTAAGTTCAAAAAAGATTTAAAGGACCGTCCTTGGTTGGATTGCGCTTTCGAAAACAAGCTATCTGAGGAAGAGGCCGGATCTCTCGTCGCAAACTTTTCTAGTGAAGAGATAAAATCAGTGGTGTTTGAGTGTGGTAGCGATAAAGCTCCCGGGCCGGACGGGTTCAATATGAAGTTTATTAAAAGATTTTGGGGTTTGCTTGAAGCGGATTTCGTAGACATTTTGGATATGTTTTTCGAAGATGGTTGTTTCTCTCGTGGGTGCTCGTCGTCGTTTATCACGCTTGTGCCTAAGTCTAAAGATTCTGATGGCTTAGTGGATTATTGCCCAATTAATTTAATCGGTATCATAAACAAAGTTGTGTCAAAAGTGTTGGCTAACAGGATCAAAAAGGTGATCGGTTCTGTGGTCTCTGAGTCTCAAACGGCGTTTTTGAAAGATAGGTTGATCTTGGATGGGCCGCTGATTCTTAACGAGGTTGTCACATGGATAAAGAAGGTTAAGCATAAAGCTTTTGTTTTCAAAATTGATTTCGCTAAAGCCTACGATAATGTTAATTGGGGCTTCGTGATCTCGGTTATGTCCCAATTGGGCTTCCCGGATCGTTGGTGTCGTCGGATTTTTGGGATTCTATCCTCAGCTCGTTCCGCGGTCCTCGTGAACGGGTCTCCGACTTTTGAGTTCAACTGCTTTAAAGGTATGAGACAAGGCGACCCCATCTCTCCTTTTCTGTTCCTGTTAGTCATGGAAGCGTTTTCGAGCATGATTCGTAAAGCAGTTTCGGCGGGTATTTTGGATGGGATTAAGCTTCCGAACAACGGCCCGATTCTCTCACACCTTCTGTACCCAGACGATTGTGTCTTTATGGGAAATTGGTCGGATAATAATCTGAAATCTGTGTTGAAATTGCTGAGATGCTTTTACTTCTGTGCCGGTCTTAAGATAAATATTAATAAGTCGCTGCTTTTCGGGGTTGGAGTCGAGTCATCGGAAGTGGAAAGAATGGCATCTTTGCGTAATTGTAAACCGGGTAATTTTCCTTTCGTTCATCTCAGGGTCTATGTGGGCGCTAAAATGCATAAGCTTGATAGTTGGAAGGTTGTGTTTGATGTATTCGAGTCCAGGCTTGCGTTATGGAAGGCTTCGGTGTTATCCATAGGAGGGCGGGTGACGCTTATAAAGTCGGTTCTCGAGAGCATCCCCAACTACTTTTTGTCTCTGTTTAAAGCTCCTGTGGGGGTCGTTAAGGGGTTAGAAAAAATTATTAGGAAATTTCTTTGGGGGGGGGGGGGTAACTCGGAGTCTTATAAAATCCCGTGGGTGTCTTGGCAGCGGGTTTCTCTTCCTGTTGATATGGGCGGCCCCGGGTTATCAAATCTGGCTGACATAAATGTTTCCTTACTCTCCAAATGGTACTGGCGTTATAAAAATGATGAAAAAGGATTATGGAGAAAGGTGATCGACTCGATCCATCGGGGTAGGAATTGTTGGAATTCGGTGCCGAGCAACAACAGTGTAAAAGGCATTTGGAAAAATATTGTTTCTGAGGTAGAAAAAGCAAAGGTTGGAGACTCTAAGCTGGCCCAGAAGTTCATTGGCAGAATCGGAAGTGGAAATTCGATCAGGTTTTGGATTGACCCGTGGGCGTGCGAGTACCCTCTCAAGGTTAGATTCCCGTCTTTGTTTCGCCTGGAAGTTGATAAAAGGTGTTGGGTGCATGATAGATTCCATTCCGGTTCCGAGTCGTTCTCTAATATGTGGGTTTGGTCTAGGCCGTTGGCCTCGGATTCCGAATTGAATGAGCTGAATGACTTAGAGGCGTTGTTGAATGGCAAGGTGTTAAGCGATTCTCGGGACAGGTGGATCTGGACAGGTGGTAAATATAACAAGTTTTCTGTCGGAGAGGTTAAAAAATTCCTAAGAAGTGGTATTGATTTCAGCAATTTTTTCGTTTTAAATAGGCGAAATGGGTTCCAAAGAAATGTAATATATTGATTTGGAGAGCAGAAATGGGTAGGGTTGCCACGGCCGACGCTCTTTCTAAACGTAATTGTTTTAATGGTGATGCTTTATGCCCTCTATGCGAGGATAGTGAAGAAACTGCGGAACACCTCTTTTGTTCTTGTCTGGTTGCCTCGAGTGTTTGGAATCTTATTAGTAATTGGTGCAAAATAAGTCCCATTTTCGCTTTCTCCATAAAGGATTTAATGACAGTTCATGAGCATGCGGGGCTGGAGCGGAAGGCTAAAGATGCGCTTCAAGGTATTGTCTCGGTTGCTTGTTGGTGCGCGTGGAAGGCTAGAAATGATAGGAGATTCAATAACAATAGAAAAGAGATTATAGAGATTTTTCAAGATGTTAAAGTTTTAGGTTTCCTTTGGTATCGTAATAGGTCGAACAATAAAAGCATTAGTTGGAACGACTGGTGCTCGTTTAATTTTTTGTAATGGTTTTGTAGTTGTTGGTGCCCTCGGTTGAGGGTGGGCTTGTGAATAATAGTTAACTTTCAAAAAAAAAAAATAATGATCCAACTTATTTAAATTAAGCAATTTAGGAGATTGCAATCGCTTTTGGCAGCTTTCAAACCTTTAGTACATTTAAAGATGGGTAAATTAAACTTTTCATCCTTTATGTTTGTATCAAATTGAAATGGATAGCTTTTAACTTCAATAATAACAATCACAATCCTTTTTTTGGAAAACTCATTACACCCTACGTCCTTTACCACTAACTTGGTTAAAATTTTCAGTTGAATCCTATCACATAAGGGTAGTTTAGTCTTTTTACCAATTTTATTAAATTAAAATTTAAAACAAAGCTTTAATATTTACTCTCACCCCTCTCCATCTCTCAACCCTCTTTAAATCCTATCCTCTGGAAATAAAACCACCTGACCACCACTAACCACTACCAAATCTTCACCGCCTCTGACCACCACTAACCACAACCATTCAACTTATGCTGCAATAAACACTTCTCAAACACCATCTTCACAACAACACAATCAATCCCAACTATTGAAACAAGATTCTCAATCACAACATCAAAAACGCAACAACACACAAAAGGGTCTAACAAGAATTCAACAAATCAAACAAATAAAGCTTCAGTTTCATTTTATAACTGAATAAAATTAGGGATTTTGTAAAATTACCAAATCAATCGCACTACTAGTGGACACAATCTTCGACCCTTCATCTTCAAAATTGGGATCCCTCTGCTTCCGGCCACTACTGCCGCTACACTCCGTCACCGTCGGAGACTTGAGGAGAATCATGCTTGCCAGTTCTTTCAACAGGTTAGTAACATGTGTTGCGTTATCAAGTATCTTTGATTCTTTATACTATTTATATGAAAGTTAGATGAACGATTTTGATATGATGTTGTCACTTTTTGTAGATTATTTCCGGTGTTGAGAGTTGCCACCTACACATGGTGGTTCATCGCGATCTTAAACCAAAAAACCTACTTCTTGACTCGAAAGGGAATGTTAAAGTAGCTGATTTTGGTCTTGCTAATGTTATGCGGGATGGCCATCTTCTAAAAACAAGCTGTGGCAGCCAAAATTATGCTTGAGGTGATATGTGTGTGAAGTTAGGTTGAAGAGTTTTTGATGTGGGTTTTGAGTGAGGTGATCTGGGTAACTGGGTTGGTGCCAAAAATCGGGCTTTTTGTTGGGTTATTTAATAATTGGATCTTGGATATTATATGGTGGTGGTTAGTGGTGGTCAGAGGCGGTGAAGATTTGTTGGTGGTTAGTGGTGGCCGGGTGTTTTTTTTTTTTTTTTTTTTTTTTTCAGAGGATAGGATTTAAAGAGGGTTGAGAGATGGAGAGGGGTGAGGGTAAATATTAAAGCTTTGTTTAAAATTTTAATTTAATTAAATTGGTAAAAAGACTAAACTACCCTCATGTGATAGGATTTAACTGAAAATTTTAACCAAGTTATTGGTAAAGGACGTAGGATGTAATAAGTTTTCCAAATAAAGGATTGTGATTGTAATTATTGAATTTAAAGATTATCCATTGCAATCCGATACAAACATAAAGGACGAAAAGTGTAATTTACCCTTTAAAGATGTTAGGACCGGTTTTGACTCCGAAACGATTGCGAACCGAACGTGCGACGTGCGGAATCCGTACACGAACGTGACCGAACACACGAGAACGTAATATAATCGGTGATTCTATTGAAAGATCTAAAATCGTACAAGAACCTGAATCACGTGGAGCACTTTCTCTCTCTAGCTTCTCTCTCTATATCTAGAGCTCTTCAAGTCTCCAAATGTGGCAAAAATGTCAAAAGTTCTAAAACCTAACCCTAACACATCTATTTATAGGCCAAGGATATAAGGAGATTCTCCTTATTTACAAATATGCCACCTTGCCCTTTTCTATATAATATTACAATATAAGGCTAGTGTAAAACTGTTTCCGCTACGAATTGAGATGATGGAGGCGATAGACATAAATGCACTAACAGACTCCCCCTTGGATATTGCCGCAGTCAATCTCAATCATTGAGACAAACTCGTAGCGTCTTGACTTTATCTCTCTCTCTGAGTCTTCTTGAATGTTTGACGTCTTTTGAAACATAGACTCCCTCTTGCTCGAACAGAATCCCGGTGGATCTGTTTTCAGCTTTAGCTTCTCCCCCTCTTGGTAGACTCTTTCTCTTCATCAGGCTCCCCCTTTCGTCAAGCTTCCGTGCTTTGGGATCGACACCTGTCTTTCCGGTTACAAGCTCTTTCAGGATAGATACATGGCTTCTTGAATCCACGCTTCCTCTTGCGTTGAGCTCGTCTTCAGACTCCCCCTTAGACTCGGCTATCGGGATCGTAGTCTGGAATCTGCAATTCTCAAACATTTATAAGAACAAACGTTTTGAACATTCAATTGTCCAGGAATTGTAACCTGGCTCTTTTAAACTTTCTAAATCAAGATCCTGGCTCTAAGATATAATAATATAGATATATCCAGGAATACTTGATTCTCTCCCTATCAACAAACTTCATAGATTTGGCAATATTAAGCGAACATGGTTGGAAACTGGCTCTATTCAATAGATTTTAACAATATAAGCATCCAAATCCCTCACAGTTAATCATCCAAGTCCAACTTAATGACCTTGGAGATATCACAAACTGTTTTTGATATTTTTCATTTTAAACATTTCAAGTTTCAACTTAATGAACTTGTTTATTTTCAGAAACACAATCAGCATACTTAGATTTTGAAACTCAACTCTCAGACATCGGTTGTCAAAAATAAAGCAGAAATCAAAGTCTTTTTGTATTTTTCTGAAACATAAATCAGTAAAGAAATATTTACAAACATATTTACAGACAATATTTTTGTTTGAGTTTGCGTCAGAGGATCATATCATTTAATGACAAATCACTAGCACCGTTGAGCTTTAAACACTTTAAGTTCTAAACGATTCACTTAGATTGTCAGTATACTGATCCACTTAAATTTTCACACAAAGTTCAACTGATTCGAGATACGGATTAGTGTTTTAATGGACTTAATTTATTCGCGTGTCCCACCTCAGAATATACCCCCGTATCCAGATCCCAATATTCAGTCTTACAGGTGAGTATACCTAGATGATATCTGTAAAGGGTTAAATGCGAGACCATGAGAGCTCAGGCTATTGCTTCCGCAAAATCAGAGAGATGATGGTTCGACTTTTAGGTGTGTTCCCTTTAGAGAATCTTTTCTTCAACAGCACATGATTAGCATTTTGCAATGTTTCATCATTTTTTATGCTGAGGGTGGTGCTTTTATTTCAAGCAAGCGAAAAGTATTATACGGGGACTAGGCCATTGCTTCCGCAAAATCAGAAGTCCCGGGATAATACCCCAGATATCACTAAGCATAAAGACCTAGTATCTCAGAAAGAAGGGTCTATCAAACAAGATTTCAGGGGTTACCTATATATCCGAGAGATGTTCCCCATGAATAAGTAAGTAATGATATTTAGGTTTATATCTCGAAATCAATCTACTAAGCGTGTAAAAACCTACTGGCATATCATCAGTGAGACCGTTTATCACATTTTAACTTTCCATTTCTTTAGCGTACCGTGATTGTCTACTGATGTATTATCATTTCCTCTTTTTACACAGAAACTCATTTTTGAATTTTATCATGTTTTTGGCTTTTTTTTAATTTTCTAATGTTTTTGGATTTTCTGACAATTTCTTACTCCCCCTAAAATGCAAAACCATTTAAAGAAAATTTGACAAACCGATACTGATAGCTTTGTCTCGCCATCCATTTTCTGCTTCTCATGCACTGATTTGCAAAAAATATAACGTACCCCCATGATTTACAACACACTGATATTTTATTGTTTGAAAACCGTTTTTCAATCTTGTGAAAGTAATCATGTTTGTTCAGCCGTGAGGGTTTCGGCGTATTCACACAACATTTTTTTGAATTTTTTTTTGAATTTTTGACAAATTAAAAACATATTTTTGGTTTTTCAAATTTTAAATTTTTAGGGTTTTTGAAATATTGTTTATTTATATACAGAAATCAAACAAACTCCCTGTTTCAACCAACACAGGGTTCAGCAGCCTCCTCTTCTCCTTGTGCCAGGCTGCTCTGATTTTCATTCTCACAGTCTTCAATTTTCTTGAGCACCTGCACATTCAACTATTCAATCACTTGAACAATTTAGCCCAGGTCTGTTTGACCTTAGGCATTTCAACACAATATGCTTCATTCAACTTCGGAAAATCTTTGTCATTTTGCACAAAGACTTTGTCAATTTTAGTTTCAACTTTTTCATCATTTACCGAAGCAATTTGTTTCTTTACAGACCATGTTTGACCTTTTGGAGTCCCTCTTTTGTAAAAATGTGAATCTTTTTGAATATTTTGATTCTGAACAACAATTTTTTGTTTCCAAAACTGGTTTGGTTTTGTTGCATCAACCGTGTTTTTCCAATTTTGTGTTGTTCTTAATTTGGGTGTCACTGGTTTCCATGTTTGTTGTGAGTCAGCCTTTGACATTTTCGGCTTCCAAGTTTGCTTTGAATCAAACTTGGTTGACTTCTGATTCACAACACAAGACTTCTGAATCAAACAACCATTTGCTGAGAGACAAGGGCTGCGACTTATTCGTTAGTTAGAGGTTGTGCATCTCGTCGAGGAGGCATTGTCTAAAAAGAACAAGGAAACATGAGAAACGAGTGAGGTTGACAACTGGAAAAACAATTAAGGTATTGAAAACATCGACAAAACACAAGGAAGGCGATCATTCGTTCGTTGCCTTGAACAAACAAACGACACGCAATGACTAATCAAAGTAAATGGGTCAATATAATGTATCACGAATACATGCTTTAGCCTATAAGTGAACACTCATCCCAAAAGTTCCCAGGTAAGAGTGACTGGTCCGATTATGTGGATTTGTACGAACACTCTAGCCTTAGACAGAAAACTCAGGATACAGACGATCACCCTTCCAGATTGCACGTGTTCACATTATAAGACCCAAACTTTGATGAGATTTTGAAAACTCAGAAGGCACTAAGCCAAAAATGAATCATCCAGAAGGGTGGGTGATTATTTTCAAAATCAATTTGGAAGCTTTGAAGGTTCAAAACCTTATAAAAAATCATCTACGAAGAGATTATTGGTTTTCAAAGCGGATTTGTTATTGTGTTCTCGTTGTGGTTATCACATAAGGATAGGTGACGGTATTGTTTTAAAATCTAAACGCAAGAAAACTTGCGTTAGGGTCCTAGAAGGTTATAGTCTAGGTCAAAGCATTACTAATAACCTAATTCCCTATAACCATTGGCTCTGATACCAACTTTTCTGTCACACCCCGACCACGTAAAACAACAAATCATGACGGAAACGTACGGGAGTGTCGTAACAGAATCATTGTTTCACAACCATGGATTAAATAGTTTTGTTTTATTGAATTATTGAACTCACTGTTTTATTACAATCAGATAAATACAAATATTGTCTTTCAAGTTTTAAAGTCACTAAGGCACGATTCCATCCTATGTATAGCATGCATCAATAATCAACAAATAGAAGCACCTGAAACATACGTGAAAATAGGTACGTCAGCATAAGAATGCCTGTGAGTAACATAGGTTTTGTGAATTAGGTTCATGGCTTTGATTAACACAAGAAAAAGGTTTTATGTTTACAAACTTAGCCATGAATCCTTGTAAAATAGTTTTGTTTCTAAACACAATGTTTTGATAAAAAGGTTTGTAGTATATAAGAAAATATACTTGGGTTTTGAGAAAGTCGGATAAGTAATATATATTAAAATATATTTTAGTTTCGAAATAGTTAAACATATAGTATATCAAATATACTTTGGTTTTGTAAATAACATATCAAACTATGCTTTTGGTTTTGAAAATAACATATCAACTATGTTTTGGTTTGAAAATAACATATCAACTATGCTTTAGTAAATAACAAAATATATGTTGGTTTTGTACATAGTATATCAAATTATACTTTGGTAAATAATATCACATTTTGGGAGCACATCAAACTATACTTTGGTAGTATATCGAAATATACAAAAGGAAATGTGATTTAGTATTCATTCAAACCTTAGTGCATCAAACTACACCTTAGAGACTATAGAAATACCACAAAGGCAATTTCTATTTGGTTAAAATTTGGTTTCTGACATTCCATACAACAGGAATGGGGTGTCTAGTCCTATAGCGCTATATCGTACTACCAATCGGCTTGATGAATGTATAAAATAAGTAAAATCCAACAATTTGTTTTATTATCTTTGAAAATTAGTGTTTAAAACATAGATAATCATTCAATTTGTCAAAATATAAGTACTAGCATGTATAATCATATATTGAAATCATGAAAATAACGAATAGGCACACATGTTTCACCCCAAATCATTTGAAAACAGTAAAAGAGGGGACTATGTACTCACTTGAGAATGCTTAGAAGTCTTGAATAACAACCAAGAAAAGCTAGAGGAATCACGGAAATCAAACGGCACCTAATATAGGTAACTAAGTTAATAAACCGGACCTAAATCGGAAGATCGGATAGAATGAGGTTTCGTAAACCAAATGAGTATAGGAACTCATGTAATATGGTTTAACAAAGCCTACATTCTAAATCGAAACCTATCCTAAGTGCTTTCGACCCGTTACGACCCATTAAGGTAGCTTACGCCACTTTAATGCGTCGTTCGCGCAAAGCACGTTCGAGACGTCTAACTAGTCCTATGACAAGTATTATATGCCTAAACATGTTGCATAATTAGTTAAGTGACAAGTGTTTAAGTTACATATGCTTAAATACCAATTATGCATGAAAAAGGCATTTTGGTCATTTTCTTAAGGCATATAAACTACCTATCATACAACTACTTAAACTATGTGACCATAAGGTATAACCTCGGAAGGTTATTCCCTATACAACTATGGTCACTAAACATGCTTGGTCGGATCCTAATGATCGACAAAACGGGTCGAGTTCGAAAGTCTAACCGGTTTTCAAGACCGCTTGACTTACGACTATACACAAGCACTAAACTAAAAGTGACAAGCTAAACATGTTAAAACATGTTTAACTAAGTTAGAAAACAGGTTTTGATATCAAAATAAAGTGTTTTGATACCCAATGATAGTTTGGTTGCAAAATACGCATAAATACGCATTTTGACCGAAACTATGACTCGTCACTACGCCTAATCAACGTGGTAATCAGTAGGTATAGTCACACGGGACTATAACCATCGTGATTACGCTCACGTTGCAAAGTTCAAACGAACTTTGTGTTGACCATAACCTGGTCAAAGCAGAAAGTCAAACACTGTTTGACTTTCACGCTCGAAAAGCAATAAAAGCACGAAAGAAGCTTACAAAGGGTCCAAGCTAGGGAGAACTTGATCTATAACACTCAGGTATGAAGCAAAGGCTTCAACTTAGAGCATTAATCAGATCAAGGGTGCAGAAAATGGAATGAGAGCTTGGGTATATATAGTTTTTGGTAAACCGTTAGGATCGTTTCTTGCAAAAGAGGCTTCAATCTTGGCCATCCAAGTGGGCACATGGTATTCTAATACAAGGGGACATGATAAACCAGCAAAAACAAGCAGATGGTATCCCAAATCAAGGGTTAAAAACCATTAAAACCAGCTCAAAGGCCAAATTCAATGTGTCTGTGCTGTAAGTCTATCGCGCTCCACATAGCATGAGGTCTAGGCTTACGCGCCCCGCCTATGAAGTTTGACAGATTTACACTTTTAGCCCCTGCAAGCCCAAAACCTGGTTTTCGATGCATTTTTGACACGTTTAAGCCCTGTTAACCCCATTTTAAGGCTCTAAAATGAAGTTAAAGTATAGGGAACTTAAATTATGCTCAAAAACATCTTGGATGTCGATTCGTTTGGTCGTACGAATGCGTTATTCGGTTAATTACGACGGAAGTCGTAACGAACGCAAAAACGATCCAAATTAAGCGATGAATGGTATTTTTTCATTCCAATCACTAAAATAAAATATTTTAATGATTACAAAAATTATTGGGTGTCCGGATATATTCAGAACATAAGATATGCGTGAAAATGCAAACTTATGCACTTTTTGACGCTTTTAGTCCCTATTGATCAAATAAGTTTATTTTCGCATACCAAACCCCTCAAAGTCTATTTCTAAGCTATGTAAAGGATATTTAAGGTATGTTTAACTCATGATCAAGTTCCGAAATGTTCGTTACTATTCAAATCGGTATAGTTTCGCAGTTTGTCGCAAATAGTCCCTGCGATCGAACAAACTTAATTTTGACACACCAAACCATCCAAAACTTATTTCTAAGTTATGTAAAGGTTGTTTAAGGTATGTCAAGCCTATTTCACTATTCTGGAGTGTTTGTTGCGTATAACTTTTCAGAAAGCAATTTAGAGCTCGAAATCGAACAAGAATTGATACATGCAAACGATACACATATTTATACAATTCCCAAGTATGAAATACAATATTTCATTGGTTTGGTATTTGTATGATGGTTGTAGTGACACAGGTGTCACATTAACAAAGCCTACATTCTAAAACAAAACCTATCCTAAGTGCTTACGACCCATCACGACCCGTTTAGGTAGCTTACGCTACTTTAACGCGTCGCTCGCGTAAAACGCGTTCGGACCGCCTAACTAGTCTTATGACAAGTATTATATGCCTTAACATATCTTATAATGTTACCTAATCAGCTTAGATGTCAAAATTTAGGTTACATATGCTTAAAATGAATTTATGCGTAAAAAGGGCATTTCGGTCATTTTCCAAGGCATATAAACTACCTATCATACAACTATCTAAACGAAGTGACCATAAGGTATAACCTCGGAAGGTTATTCCCTATACAACTATGGTCACTAAACATGTTTGGTCGGATCCTAATGATCGACCAAACGGGTCGGGTTCGAAAGTCTAAGCGGTTGTTTAGACCGCTTATCTTACGACCTTATACAAGCACAAGACTAAAAGTGACGAGCTAAACATGTTAAAACATGTTTACCTAAGTTAGAAAACAAGTTTGATATCAAAACAAAGGGTTTTGATACCTAAGAATAGTTTGGTTTCAAAATACGCATAAATACGCATTTTGACCGAAACTATGACTCGTCACTATGCCTAATCAATGTGGTAATCAATAGGTATAGTCACAAGGGACTATAACCATCGTGATTACGCTCACGTTGCAAAGTTTGAACGAACTTTGTGTTGACCAACTCGTGGTCAAAGCAGAAAGTCAAACACTGTTTGACTTTCATGCTTGAAATACAAGAACAAGCATGAAGGAAACTTACAAAGGGTCCAAGCTATGAAGGTTTGAACTAAAAAATTCTCAGGTATGAAGCTTCACGAGGAGAGCTTCAACTTAGAGAATGAAACTGAGATCAAATGTGTGAATGAGGGTGATGAAGATGGTGGGTATTTATAGATTTCTCAAAATCGTTAGGATCGTTCCTCGATAATTGAGCTTTAATCTGGACCCTCCATGTGTTACCCATTGTTTTACAAAGCTATGGGTGTCCAAAACCATCACACGATATTGCAAAAGTTACAAAAAGACCCCCAAGTTCAATCCCATTGCTGAAAATCAATTTTTCTGCCCAGATATGGTGGTGGCGCGACGCCACGGGTAGCCAGGTCCAGAAACTTTTGAAAATTGACAGTTTTGGTCCCTGCAACACTTTTAAGCCATATTCGATGCGTTTAAACCCCGTTAACCCATTCTCAAGGATCAATAATGAAGTTTAAGTATAGGGAACATGAAATATGCTCAAAAATATCTCGGATGTCGGTTCGTTTGGTCGTACGGTTGCGTTGTTCGGTTAATTACGACGAAACACGAACGGACGTGAAAAACGATCCAAATTACGCGACGAATGGAATTTTATCATGCCAATCACTAAAATAAAATATTTTAATGATGACATAAATGTTTGGATGTCCGGATATATTCAGAACATAAGATATGCGCGAAAATGCAAACTTATGCACTTTTTGACGCTTTTAGTCCCTATTGATCAAAAAGTTTATTTTTGCGCACCAAACACCTCAAAGCCTATTGCTAAGATATGTAAAGGATAATTAGGGCATATTTAACTTATGATCAAGTTCCGAAACGTTCGTTACTATTGGATTCGGTATACTTTTGCAGTTTGACGCAAATAGTCCCTACGATCGAATAAACTTGATTTCGACACACCAAACCCTTCAAAACTTATTTCTAAGTTATGTAAAGGTAATTTAAGGTATGTTAAGCCTATGTCACTGTTCCGGAGTGTTTGTTGCATTAAACTAGTTACGTTTACGCATCAGTTCGCGTATAACCTTCCAGAAAGCGATTTAAAGCTCGAAATCGAACAAGAATTGATATGTGCAAATGATACACATATTTATACAAATACCAAGTATGAAATAAAATATTTCATTGATTTGGTATTTGTTTAATGGTCATAGAGGCACAAATGTCACATAGCCCAACATTGACATATAAAGATAACAATTGATTGACAAGTTTCAAACAACAATAGTAGGTTACACTTGCCTTATTTATTAAGTTTGATATAGTTTGTCACATCCATTGAGAAAAATACCAATATGTTACCTTACACTCAAATCTACAATTTAGAAAATAAGTAACAGAAAAAAATACCTAACGATAAGTGAAGCACATTGAATGGTTTAGGTCGACAACCATTTGTAACCATGGCATCACCGGATGACCCTCCTTTACAGTTGCACATGTAATTCCCCATGGTATTAACACAGATTCCATAACATGGAAACTTCGCCGGATCAGTACATTCATCGATATCTAGAAACAAAAGATTATAGCATTTATTTTAACATAAGTAAAAAAATATCATATCAGCACATCATAAAACATTGAATTAATTACACGAATTATACTTTTCAAATTAAGTCTAAACTTTTGTGGTAACGTATTTTGGCTAAGACCAAATATGTGTATAAACAGGACACATGGACCATTGATGTAATCAACTCAAATACATTATACATATATCTTAATCAAGGCATGTGTGGCTTGAAAAGAAAGGGCGCCCTTATTTAAGGTTTAAGGTTATAAATTTATATAAAACAAACATATCTATAATCTATATCTATATCTATAATATATAAATCTATAATCTATATCTATCTATCTATCTATACTTTCTATAAAAAGAGAAATCCCAATGACATAAGAAAAGCTGATGTGTCAGCAGGAGCGGCTGTCCAACAAGGCTTTTCTTATGTTATTATTACATTATAAAGTCTAATATATAAATCACTTTAAAATAGATTTAATTTGATTTCAAACCACTACCTTGTGTATTCAAATGTTAAAGGTCTGGCCCACATTCCAAAGGGCAAACCACTGCCCATCTACAAGAAAGTAGCAGATGGTTCCTTTGTCAAAAGTATACCTAGCAGCAGATGTTTTGAAATTGCGGGTAATTTGAAATTCAAAATGCATGGGGATATGTAATTTGAAATTAATGCATGTCACTCACTCACTTCTGTCAATCATCATCTTATATAAACGTGTTCTCTTCTTTTATATTTTCAAACCACATTTCTAATGTATCTCTCCCTCAAATCCCTTCTTCTCAATACTCGGCATTTGTTCATAAAGGATAAGAGAAAACTGAAGCTCTCTCTGACCCACTTTCAGAAAAAATTTTGTGGATATGTGGTTTGCCTTGATTATGGTAATGTGATATATATGATTATGTTTGTTTTTGTTTTTGATTTTTACTAAAGTTTTGTTATCTGAGTTATGACTAAATGATGATTGTGAATGATCTGCTGCAGATGATGATAATGATTGTTCTACGGTTGTTTCCAGTATCATTGTTCCAACATCGTTTAAAGTATGTGTTTTTTGCTACTCAAATTTTGAAATTTTGAATTTTTAATTTTGAAGTGATATACTCTAATTCTCGCTTTATATTTCAGTCTAATCACAGTTGTTTGAAATTCATACAATCTGCTTCGGGTTATTATAGGTTTGTATTAAAAGAAGCATAAAGTTAAATTAAACACAAAGAAAGATTATTAAATGTACATTTACAATAGCTAAATGATGATTATATATGACTTTGGGCAGATGATGATGTAGAACCCGTAGTAGTTCCTACTAAACGCAAGAAAGGATCTGCTACTGCTATAAGATAAGATTTTATCTTACTAGGGTAATGGTCTTTCCTGCCTTTTTTGTATTAAAAGAAACATAAAGTTTGGTTTAAAGCAGCTCTTTATGAACAAAGTTAAGGATTAAGTTTCGTTTAAAGCAGCTCTTTTCTATTAAAACACAAGAAAGGATCTACTACAGCTGAAGAAGTGTTTTCATGTACTGCATCTTGGTATGTTCATGAGAGATCAGGTTTCTAGAAACCTGATGTTGATGAACTGAGTACTTCCGTGGAGTTCATGGCGATTGTCGAAGATATACATTGATGGAGTTTAAAGCTAAAAACACTAAATTTTAAGCTAAAAGCACTAAATTTGAACTGTTAGGTTCGTAAATTTCTTGGTGTTGTTGTTAGATTTTAAAGTTTCATTGTAATTTTAAGCTGAATAAGTATTATTATGTAATTTTAAATATCATCTGATTATTGCAGATCGGTACTTTTGATGTAGAAGTGAAATTATCTCTGAGTTCAATTAGATTATGTTGATGTTGTATCAATTTCTGTTAGTGTATAAATATGTCAAAGTTAAAGTTTGCCAAAAGAGAACATCTGCTCTAAATCATCATCTGCAAATCTAACGGCTGTTTGACAGACTGCTGTTGGCAACATCTGTTGTTGCCTAATAGAGCTTTTCGAAGAATTTCCTCCTCTCAATTGCCAAACATCTGTTGTTGCCAACATCTGTTTGACTTGCTACTGATGCGATAAAGAAGAGGCTTTAACAGATGTTCGCAATATCTTTGTATTCCAAATGAATAGGTTTTTTTATCTGAGTTATGACTAAATGATGATTGCTGATGTGTCAATTTTTTATCTGAGATTTTTTATCTGAGTTAAAATACATTTAATTTCAAACTACTGCTCTATATTTAAATGTCAAAGGTCTGGCCCACATTCAAGAGTGCAAACTACTGCCCAAAGCCAAGAAAGTATAACTTAGCAGATGTTTCCTTTGGCAAACATATACCATAGCAGTGGTTTTGAAATTGCCGGTAATTTCTAATTCAAAATGCCTGGGGATATGTACTTTGCAATTAATGCACGTCACTCAATCAGTTCTGTCTTATGGTAAAGGCGTCTTATAGGTAAATGAAGAGGTTAATTGTAATTATAATAACGTGTTTAATTTTATATTTTTCTCATGGAAATGTATTAAAAGCCTAACGAGTGTCGCATCATATTCTTTCGTCTGACGGTGTATTTAGTCATAACCGCCTTCATTGGGTATATAAAATACATTGGGCAGAGGTTTTGATCATTACCGTTTTCATCCATCTACTCAATCATCTTTAAAAGTTTTTTGTTTATCAATATCATTACAATTTCTTTTACTTTCAAAGACGCATTGGTTCACGGCAAAATGGGAAAATTTGGGTTTCAAGTGATTGTTGACGAGATTTTCACAAGGCTCTCTGCAGAAGATATTGGTCGTTTCAAATGTCTTTCCAAGAATTTTTATAGGGAATTGTCAAGTGATGGATTTCAGATGATGCATGCTCTCCGAAGTGGAGATTCAATACAAAAGAAACTACTCTCCTTTAAAGACGCGTCAATTGTCGTTGACGACGTAGTTGCTGGTAATTTGGATGTTATTAGAAGCAAAACCTTAAGTTTTCCTAACAATGTCCACCCTAGCTTCTTACGTATTCTATCGTCATTTAATGGTTTGTTGTTAGTTTGCAATGAAGGGATTTGCTGTGAGCTGATTCTTTGGATTCCAACTACCAGGCGCTATAAGGTTTTGTCTGATGACTACTTCAATTACAATCATGATCGAAACTCTGATACTGGTGGAATTTATTTTGATCAGTTCAATGATCTGAAAGTGCTGAACATCAGATGTTACCATAATGTAGCTGCTGCTCGTGTTTACTCACGATGTCATGAGTCATGGAGAACAATAAATTTCGGTAGCGTAAACGATTATGGTTCAAGTGGTTATTCATGGTCTACAGGAGTTTATGCTAATAAAACCATATATTTTATGGTTTCAAATTATTGGTATCCACTAGGTGAGAGGAACATCGTTGCTTTTGATGTTCTGAGTGAGACTTTCAGAATGCTTCGTTTTCCAAAGAGTATTGTAGTCAATCCTTGCCAAGGGCATTTTTTGACCATCTCAAAGAGGCTGCATTTGATTATTATTGGAAAGTCTGCTGAGCTAACTGCTGATTTGCTCAGATATGAAGAAGAAGGCTGGATGAAGGTGTTTGTTTTCAATAATCCTCGTGTAGTTGATTATGTAGATAGGCGCCAAAGGACTAATATAATTGAAGACAACAAGTGGCTGATAACAAACATATGGGGGGGGGGGATATGATTGAAGTTGATCTGAGCAACGAACTTCTAAAGTACCTCCAACATGTTGACAACTACAATGGTCCGAAAGGAGCTTTACTTATCGAGACTACTGTTTCACCAATTGATTAGGAATTAGTATGCTGTATTTTATTGAATGCTGTTTTGACAATTGTAGTTTTTATATAATTAGTTGTGTTAAAATTATTAACCATGTTTGTTATTTAAATTAAGTAAATGAATATTTATGTTTGAGAGTGTAAAAGCTTCTAATATTTGCAAAGGTCTGTTTAAATGATCAAAGCTCTATTATTGGGAATAGATGTTTGAAAATAAAACAGTGGTTGATACATCTGTTGACTTGGGTCAACAGATGGATGAACTTTGTATGCTGTTTCGCCCATTGATTTGTAATTAGTATGCTGTATTCTATTGATTGCTGTTTGCTGTTTTGAACTTTGTTTATTATATAGTTACCTCTGTTTGACACTTGTAGTTTTTATATAATTAGTTGTGTTAAAATTATTAACCATGTTTGTTATTTAAATTAAGTAAATAAATATTTAGGTTTGAGAGTGTAAAAGCTTGTAATATTGGTAAAGGTATGTTTAAATGATCAAAGCTCTGTTATTGGGAACATATGTTTGAAAACAAAACAGTGGTTGATACATCTGATGACTTTGGTCAACAGATGTATGAAAACAGATGTTTGGAACTACTGTTAAGAAATTTGTGGTTGAAACTGCTGTTTGGTTAAAATGGTGGTTTAAAACCACTGTTGAGTTAAAATAGTGTTTTGTGGAGGTTGAAGGGGATTGAAACGATTGTTGGGTTAAAATATAGTTTTTTGGAGAAGGAACATGCTTGAACCAATGTTTATATAATGACTGTTGTTAAAGCTCAGTGTTTTAATCTACTGATAGGCTATCTACTGATAGTTGTAGTCAGCTACTATTTTCATTTTCAGCATTGTAAACTACTGATATTGATTCATCAGTGGTTTCCTAACAACTGTCATCCATTATTTATTAGAGGTTGTCACGTGGACAGTACTTAGCCGTTAGATCTTTTGTAACCGCTGCTGTCACACCCCGACCACGTAAAACAACAAACCGTGGCGGAAACGTCGGGGAGTGTCGAAACAGAATCATTGTTTCATAACATATGGATTAAAGTTCTGTTTTATTGAATTAAATGTATTACACTACATTGAAAATCAGAAACAAAACATGAACAAATAGACTTTCATTGTTATTAAGTCACCAAGGCCTCGTCCGTTCCTATGTGAGTATGCATCAATATCATCATCAAACATCACCAACTATGGTACCTGAAACACATATGAAAATACGTCAGCATAAAAATGCCGACGAGTACATAGGTTTTATGTGAGTGTCAGATTCATGGCTCGTTTTACCTTTTGAAATAACTCAAACAACTTTGTTATTCGATATTAGAAAAACTAGTTTTGTAAAAAGTTTAGATTGTGAATTGAAATAACCAAGTTAAAACAGATTTGTTATAATTTATAAAACCTCGATACCATGAATCTTACTCAAAACATTTGTTTAAGTAAACCCAAATTGTAAATCGTTTTTGAAATAAAACTCGAATGTTTTATATTGTTAGAAAAACCTTGTAATATAACTTTGTTTTGATAACCTTGCCCAAGTGAACTAGATAACGCAACGATATATAATGTGTTAAAAGCACTTATATATAGGAAGTACCAGCGGTGTATCCACCATGCTTTTAACACATTACACCCGCCCCGTTACCTAATAACTTCCCTAACCCAACGGTTCAAACAGTTTCAAACGGTTCACACAATCAATCAGATTCAAACGGTTCACATAATCAAATCAGATTCAAATGGTTCACATAATCAATCAAATTCAAACGGTTCACATAATCAATCAGATTCAAACGGTTCACATAATCAATCAGATTCAAACGGTTCACATAGATCCAAACAATTTCAACGGTTCAAATCAATTCAAAATGTAAAACAATGTGTCCATATGCTGGATGAACATATGCAACAAAATGTAACATGAAAATCAATGTGCTAGCATGCTAAGAGAACATACATAGCAAAACATAATGAAATCATGTACTATATACGTACTAATGAACATAGCAAGTATATAATATAAAGCATGAAAAGCACGAAAGTAACAAGTAGGCACATGTGTACCACCCCAAAATAGTTGAAAACAGTAAAAGAGGGGACTATGTACTCACTTGAGGATGCTTAGAAGTCTTGACTAACAACCAAGCAAAGCTAGAGCCATCACGGAAATCAAACGGCACCTAATATAGGTAACTATGTTAATAAACGAACCTAAATCGGAGTATCGGATAAAATGAGGTTTCGTAAACCAAATGAGTGTAGGGACTCATTTAATATGGTTTAACAAAGACTACATTCTAAAACGAAACCTAACCTAAGTGCTTACGACCCATTATGACTCGTTAAGGTAGCTTACGCCACTTTAACGCGTCGTTCGCGTAAAACGCGTTCGGACAGCCTAACTAGTCCTATGACAAGTATTATATGCCTTAACTTGTCTAATAATGTTGCCTAATTAGTTTAGATGCCAAAATTTATGTTATATATGCTTAAAATGAATTTATGCGTAAAAAGGGCATTTTGGCCATTTTCCTAAGGCATATAAACTACCTATCATACAACTACTTAAACGAAGTGACCATAAGGTATAAACTCGGAAGGTTATTCCCTATACAACTATGGTCACAATATATGCTTGGTCGGATCCTAATGATCGACCAAACGGGTCGGGTTCGAAAGTCTAAGCGGTTGTTTAGACCGCTTTTCTTACGTCCCTATATAAGCACTAAACTAAAAGTGACGAGTTAAACATGTTAAAACATGTTTAACAAAGTTTGAAAACAAGTTTGATATCAAAACAAAAGGTTTTGATACCTAAGAATAGTTTGGTTGCAAAATACGCATGAATACGCATTTTGACCGAAACTATGACTCGTCACTACACCTAATCAACGTGGTAATCAGTAGGTATAGTCACAAGGGACTATAACCATCGTGATTACGCTCACGTTTCAAAGTTCAAACGAACTTTGTTTTGACCATAACCTGGTCAAAGTAGAAAGTCAAAAACAGTTTGACTTTCGTGCTTAAAAACGCATAAAAGCATGAAAGAAACTTACAAAGGGTCCAAGCTAGGAAGAACTTGATCTAAATCCTCAGGTTTTGATCCTATGTCTACGCGGCCCACGAGAGCATATCAGACAGAAACATTGAATCTGGTCCAATTCAGCTATTTTGATGGTTTTGATCCTTGTTTTGCAATACCATTTGATGGTTTTGAGTGTCCCATTGTATTATAAACCATGGGCTACACATAGAGGGTCAAGATCAAGGCACGATTTACGAGAAACGATCCTAACGGTTCTCCGAAATCTATAAATACCCACCATGTTTCATTTGTTTTCCTCACACTTGATCTGATTTATACTCTAAGTTGAGGCCTTTGCCTCATACCTGATTATTTTAGATCAAGTTCTTCATTGCTTGGACCTTTTGTAAGTTTCTTTCGTGCTTGTTATTACTTTTCAAGCGTGAAAGTCAAACAGTGTTTGACTTTCTGCTTTGACCAGTCTTTGGTTAACACAAAGTTTATTTGAACTTTGCAACGTGAGTGTAATCACGATGGTTATAGTCCCTTGTGACTATACCTACAGATTACCACGTTAATTAGGCGTAGTGACGAGTCATAATTTCGGTCAAAATACATGCTTATGTGTATTTTACAACCAAACTATTCTTGGGTATCAAAACCCTTTGTTTTGATATCAAACTTGTTTTCTAACTTAGTTAAACATGTTTTAACATGTTTAACTCGTCACTTTTAGTTTAGTGCTTATTTAGGGTCGTAAGATAAGCGGTCTAAACAACCGCTTAGACTTTCGAACCCGACCCGTTTGGTCGATCATTAGGATTCGACCAAACATATTTTGTGACCATAGTTGTATAGGGAATAACCTTCCGAGGTTATACCTTATGGTCACTTCGTTTAGTTAGTTGTATGATAGGTAGCTTATATGCCTTAGGAAAATGACCAAAATGCCCTTTTTACGCATAAATTCATTTTAAGCATATGTAACCTAAATTTTGACATGTAAACTGATTAGGCAATATTATTAGACTTGTTGAGGCATATAATACTTATCATAGGACTAGTTAGGCGGTCCAAACGCGTTTTTACGCGATCGACGCGTTAAACTAGCGTAAGCTACCTAAACGGGTCGTAATGGGTCGTAAGTACTTAGGATAGGTTCCGTTTTAGAATGTAGGCTTTGTTAAACCATATTATATGAGTTCCAACACTCATTTTGTTTACAAGACCTCATTCTATCCGATCTTCCGATTTAGGTCCGTTTGTTAACATAGTTACCTTTATTAGGTGCTGTTTGATTTCCGTGATCCTTCTAGCATTGCTTGGTTGTTATTTAAAGACTTCTAAGCATTCTCAAGTGAGTACATAGTTCCCCTCTTTTACCGTTTTAAACTGTTTTGGGGTGATTCATATTTGCTAAACGATTTCGAATTTTCTAAACAAATACTACGGTTTATATTAAACTATCTGAATTGTTTGAACTGTTTGAACCATTTGGAACTGTTTGATCTATATGAACTATTTGAACTGTTTGAACCATTTGGAACTGTTTGATCTATGTTTGAACCATTGGGTTAGGGAAGTGATTAGGTAACGGGGCGGGCGTAATGTGATAAAAACATGGTGGATACGCCGCTGGTACTTCCTATATATAAGTGCTTTTAACACATTATATATCGTTGCGTTATCTAGATCACTTGGGCAAATGTTTTCAAAACGAAGTTACATTACAGGGTTTTTCTAACAATATAAACCATTTGAGTTTTATTATAAAAATGATTTACGATCTGGGTTTTCATAAACAAATGTTTTAAGTTAAAATTAATGGCATCGAGGTTTTATAAACTATAACTAATTTGTTTTGAATTGGTTATTTAATTTACAATACAAACATTTTATAAAACTAGGTTTTCTAATATTGATTAATGAAGTTGTTTGAGTTATTTCAACATGTAAACGTGCCATGAATCTGACACTCACATAAAACCTATGTACTCGCCGGCATTTTTATGCTGACGTATTTTCACATATGTTTCAGGTACCATAGTTGATGATGTTTGATGATGATATTGGTGCATGCTCACATAGGAATGGACGAGGCCTTAGTGACTTAATAACAATGAAAGACAATTGTTCATGTTTTGTTTCTAATTTCAATACAATGTAACAAACTTAATTCAATAAAACGAAACTTTAATCCATGTGTTGTGAAACAATGATTCTGTTATGACACTCCCTGACGTTTCCGCCACGGTTTGTTGTTTTAACGTGGTCGGGGTGTGACAGAAAAGTTGGTATCAGAGCTCATGGTTATAGGGAATTAGGTTATTAGTAATGCTTTGACCTAGTCTATAACCTTCCTAGGACCCTAACACAAGATTCTTGTGTTTAGATCTTAAAACAATACCGTCACTTATCCTTAGGTGACAACCACAACAAGAACACAAATTTCAAATCCGCTTTGAAAACCAATCATCTGTTCTAGGATGATTTATTATAAGGTTTTGAACCTTCTAAGTTTTCAAAATCTCGTTAAAGTCGGGCCTTATAATGTGAACACGTGCAATCTGAAAGGGTGGATGCCTGTACTCTGAGTTTTCTGTCTAAGGCTAGAGTGTTTGTACAAATCCACATAATCGGACCAGTCACTCTTACCTGGGAACTCTTGGGGTGAGTGTTCACTTATAGGCTAAAGCATGTCTTCGCGATACATTAATATGACCCACTTACTTTGATTAGTCACCATCTCATTTGTTTGCCTTAGGTAACAAACAAATGATCACAATTTTTATGCGTTGTCATCCTATTTTGATTATCCGATAACATCTCGCTTGCTTCCTCCCATGCCTTCCATTATCTTTAGGATGCCTCTTCATCGAAACAACACTCAAATGTCCGAACTAGGTGCTACAATTACCCAACAAATAGGCGTCGTACTCCAAAGGACCGTTGATTTAGCTATCACCATGATTCGCCTCAAGGATGAAGCCGCCCAAGAGACACCAAAGGAAACAGAAGCCAAGCCTTCATAAAAGAGCTTCAAAGAATCCCGCAGCGGTTGCACCAAATCAAGCAGGAGCACCGCCAGCCAAGAGGCCATACAAGGGAACTGCTCCTTGGTTCAATCAATGCAACCGTCATCATCCGAATCAAATACCCTGTTTCAAATGTACCCACTGTGGACGATGGGGATATTTGGTTAACATGTGCCGCTTTGCTATCCAAAACAAAGCTGTTGCAAATCCTGCTGCTGTACAACCTCCAAATTCTGCTTCATATGTCACCTTGGCATATCAAGCACCTCAACTTCATAAACATTGTACCTCATGTTTCGACTTAAGCACGACTAGTGCAAGGTTTCGAAGCATCTCTCGTTTAACAAATTCCAAAATACATATAGGATCTTTCTATCCTCATAATTAGATCCTTGTGGATGATTATCGCTCAAATCGGAGACCTTAATTGGATTCTTTGTATGCTTTAATACGTATATTACGATTCAATAAGGACAAAGCCGAATTCCTATTAAGATCTTCCTATCTTCATAGTTAGATTGTTGCAGATGTTTAAAGTGCCAAATGTAATCCACGGATTGTATTCCTGGTGTGCTTTAAATACATGTGCTCAAATCAACAACAAATTAACAAAATAATAACAAATTGAAAACCAAGATAAATAATTATGTGATTGCGTAATTATGTTTTATGTGTTGTATTTGTGTAATCTGAATATTCGTTATCCAAATCCTCGTAGAATCTTCCATATCTGCATATGAGGGATTCATAATAGGATATCCAAAGGTACTACCTTAAATCCTTAATGGGCTTCTACATAATAGTTAAGACCCTTGGATTACAAAGTACTATTCCATAATTAGATACCTTGAGTGGTCTAGTTAAAAAGATTGATTCAAAAACCTGGTTAGGAATGTCATGTGATGATATAGCTGAAAAGACTCCCTAGTGGTCTATTTAAAGAGATCATTTATTTGATTTAATTAAAAGAACCCTATGGCGGTCTAGTCACACTCATCACAGGTTTGTTCATTTGATTTTCTTCCCCTTCACATTATAAAACAAACTGTGTGAACTGTGCAAGGAATTACGTAATTATGGATGCATACATAATTATGGAATTTAGTGCACATAAATCACAGCAAGTTTTGTCATGTATCTAGAGTTAACTCTATTCATTTCAATTTCTGACGAAGAAACTATTGAGGAAAATGAATCATCCATTCATTTTCGCTTCTGAAGAATATCCGTTGAGGGAAATGAATATCCTTTTGATTATTCCATCATTTCCATTTCTGACGAAGAACCCGTTGAGGAAAATGAATCATCCATTCAATTTCGCTTCTGAAGAATATCCGTTGAGGGAAATGAATATCCTTTTGATTATTCCTTCATTTCCATTTCTGACGAAGAACCCGTTGAGGAAAATGAATCATCCATTCATTTTTCGCTTCTGAAGAATATCCGTTGAGGAAAATGAATATCCTTTTGATTATTCCTTCATTTCCATTTCTGACGAAGAACCCGTGGAGGAAAATGAATCATCCATTCATTTTTGCTTCTGAAGAATATCCGTTGAGGGGAATGAATATCCTTCTGATTATTCCTTCATTTCCATTTCTAACGAAGAACCCGTTGAGGAAAATGAATCATCCATTCATTTTTCGCTTCTGAAGAATATCCGTTGAGGGAAATGAATATCCTTTTGATTATTCCTTCATTTCCATTTCTGACGAAGAACCCGTTGAGGAAAATGAATCATCCATTCATTTTTGCTTTTGAAGAATATCCGTTGAGGGAAATGAATATCCTTCTGATTATTCCTTCATTTCCATTTCTGACGAAGAACCCGTTGAGGAAAATGAATCATCCATTCATTTTCGCTTCTGAAGAATATCCGTTGAGGGAAATGAATATCCTTTTGATTATTCCTTCATTTTCATTTCTGACGAAGAACCCATTGAGGAAAATGAATCATCCATTCATTTTCGCTTCTGAAGAAAATATCCATCGAGGAAAATGAATA
This sequence comes from Helianthus tuberosus, assembly GCA_030545235.1. NCBI lineage: Eukaryota > Viridiplantae > Streptophyta > Magnoliopsida > Asterales > Asteraceae > Helianthus > Helianthus tuberosus. Next base: position 151,389,911 of record CM060407.1, on the reverse strand, counting down.
TCTTATTCTATAATCCTTCATTCCCACTTCTGACGAAGAACCCGTGGAGAAAAAATGAATCATCCATTTATTTTCGTTTCTGAAGTATATCCACTGGAAATGACAAGATTATGCCTTGCATATCTTTGATGGGTTACTTTACGCAAATAGATGACACCCTAGATTCCATGCAAGACAATTATTTTAACACAACGTCACAGACAGACTCCTACGAATAAATTTCGGGACGAAATTTCCTAAAGTGGGGGAGACTGTGACATCTGTGCCTCTATGACCATCAATCAAATATCAAATTAATTAAATATTGTGTTTCATACTTGGGATTTGTATAAATATGCGTATCATTTGCACATATCAATTCTTGTTCGATTTCGAGCTTTAAATCGCTTTCTTGAAGGTTATACGCGAACTGATGCGTAAACGTAATCAATTTAATGCAACAAACACTCCAGAATAGTGACATAGGCTTAACATACCTTAAATAACCTTTACATAACTTATAAATAAGTTTTGGAGGGTTTGGTGTGTCGAAATCAAGTTTATTCGATCGTAGGGACTATTTGCGTCAAGCTGCAAAAGTATACCAAATAGAATAGTAACGAACACTCTAGAACTTGATCATAAGTTAAACATACCATAAATATCCCTTACATAGCTTAGAAATAGGCTTTGAGGGGTTCGGTGTGCAAGAAATAAACTTTTTGGTCAAACAGGGACTAAAAGCGTCAAAAAGTGCATAAGTTTGCATTTTCGCGCATATCTTACGTTCCGAATATATCCGGATATCCAAAAATTTTTGTAATCATTGAAATATTTTATTTTAGTGATTGGAATTCTAAAATATCATTCGTCGCGTAATTTGGATCGTTTTCGTGTCCGTTCGAGTTTCCGTCGTAATTACCCGAACAACGCAACCGTATGACCAAACGAACCGACATCCGAGATGTTTTTGAGCATATTTCATGTTCCCTACACTTTGGCATCATTGTAGAGCTTTTAAAATGGCTTAACGGGGCTTAAATGTGTCAAAAATGCATCAAAAACAAAGTTTTACACATGCAGGGACTAAACTTGACATTCTATCAAAGTTGGCTTAGGAGTGGGGCGTAAGACTTGGCCTATGTCTACGCGGCCCACGAGAGCATATCAGACAGAAACATTGAATCTGGTCCAATTCAGCTATTTTGATGGTTTTGATCCTTGTTTTGCAATACCATTTGATGGTTTTGAGTGTCCCATTGTATTATAAACCATGGGCTACACATGGAGGGTCAAGATCAAGGCACGATTTATGAGAAACGATCCTAACGGTTCTCCAAAATCTATAAATACCCACCATGTTTCATTTGTTTTCCTCACACTTGATCTGATTTATACTCTAAGTTGAGGCCTTTGCCTCATACCTGAGTATTTTAGATCAAGTTCTTCATTGCTTGGACCTTTTGTAAGTTTCTTTCGTGCTTGTTATTACTTTTCAAGCGTGAAAGTCAAACAGTGTTTGACTTTCTGCTTTGACCAGTCTTTGGTCAACACAAAGTTCATTTGAACTTTGCAACGTGAGAGTAATCACGATGGTTATAGTCCCTTGTGACTATACCTACTAATTACCACGTTAATTAGGCGTAGTGACGAGTCATAATTTCGGTCAAAATACGTGCTTATGCGTATTTTGCAACCAAACTATTCTTGGGTATCAAAACCCTTTGTTTTGATATCAAACTTGTTTTCTAACTTAGTTAAACATGTTTTAACATGTTTAACTCGTCACTTTTAGTTTAGTGCTTATTTAGGGTCGTAAGATAAGCGGTCTAAACAACCGCTTAGATTTTGGAACCCGACCTGTTTGGTCAATCATTAGGATCCGACCAAACATATTTTGTGACCATAGTTGTATAGGGAATAACCTTTCGAGGTTATACCTTATGGTCACTTCGTTTAGTTAGTTGTATGAAAGGTAGTTTATATGCCTTAGGAAAATGACCAAAATGCCCTTTTTATGCATAAATTCATTTTAAGCATATGTAACCTAAATTTTGACATGTAAACTGATTAGGCAATATTATTAGACTTCTTGAGGCATATAATACCTATCATAGGACTAGTTAGGCGGTCCAAACGGTTTTTACGCGAACGACGCGTTAAAGTAGCGTAAGCTACCTAAACGGGTCGTAATGGGTCGTAAGTACTTAGGATAGGTTCCGTTTTAGAATGTAGGCTTTGTTAAACCATATTATATGAGTTCCAACACTCATTTGGTTTACAAGACCTCATTCTATCCGATCTTCCGATTTAGGTCCGTTTGTTAATATAGTTACCTTTATTAGGTGCCGTTTGATTTCCGTGATCCTTCTAGCATTGCTTGGTTGTTATTTAAAGACTTCTAAGCATTCTCAAGTGAGTACATAGTTCCCCTCTTTTACCGTTTTAAACTGTTTTGGCGTGATTCATATGTGCTAAACGATTTTGAATTTTCTAAACAAATACTACGGTTTATATTAAACTATCTGAATTATTTGAACTGTTTGAACCATTTGGAACTGTTTGATCTATGTGAACCGTTTGAACCATTTGGAACTGTTTGATCTATGTTTGAACCATTGGGTTAGGGAAGTGATTAGGTAACGGGGCGGGTGTAATGTGATAAAAGCATGGTGGATACGCCGTTGGTACTTCCTATATATAAGTGCTTTTAACACATTATATATCGTTGCGTTATCTAGATCACTTGGGCAAATGTTTTCAAAACGAAGTTACATTACAAGGTTTTTCTAACAATATAAACCATTTGAGTTTTATTATAAAAATGATTTACGATCTGGGTTTACATAAACAAATGTTTTGAGTTAAAATTCATGGCATCGAGGTTTTATAAACTATAACTAATCTGTTTTGAATTGGTTATTTAATTTACAATACAAACATTTTATAAAACTAGGTTTTCTAATATTGATTAATGAAGTTGTTTGAGTTATTTCAACATGTAAACGTGCCATGAATCTGACACTCACATAAAACCTATGTACTCGCCGGCATTTTTATGCTGACGTATTTTCACATATGTTTCAGGTACCATAGTTGATGATGTTTAATGATGATATTGGTGCATGCTCACATACGAATGGACGAGGCCTTAGTGACTTAATAACAATGAAAGACAATTGTTCATGTTTTGTTTCTAATTTCAATACAATGTAATAAACTTAATTCAATAAAACGAAACTTTAATCCATGTGTTGTGAAACAATGATTCTGTTACGACACTCCCCGACGTTTCCACCACGGTTTGTTGTGAAACAAGCTCAAAAGGCTACACCCACTGCTGCACCATCTGCAACATCTGCTCCATCCGCTGCTGGGCTATGGCATTTGTTTCAACTCTGCTTCACAAACAAAGACAATATGCAAATCAACAGCATGAAGTTCAACTTCAAATGGTCAGAAATGTCATGGAAGCTAGGTACAAAGATACTCAAGCATATATCAAAGCCATTAAAGCTCATCTGCTTCAAACTACTAGCACTGCTCCTCCTTCAATCATCTATGTTGAAAATCCTGATGATGTCAAAAAGGGAGAGAAAATTAAAGGGAAAAAGGGAAAAGAAGATGGTTTATACATGCCACCAGAACAAATGTCCAAACTTGTGGTAGAAATCCCAAGGCCAGATGGTTCCAAAAAGGTTGATGAGACTCAAAATGCATTTGCTGCATTAAAGAAACATGAAAGAGTCAATGGAAATAAAAGGGTCTAAAAGGTTTGAGGAGGAGAAGAAAGTTTTGATGGAAAAAGAATAGCAGGGTACTTCTAAACCTAAAAGAAGACAGCCTACCAGAAAAGTAAGCCAACCCAAAACCACACCTTCCAAAACCACCAAACAAACTCCTCAAATCCCCAAAAGTTCCTCTCATCAAACCTCCAAACCAACAGATGTTATCTCAACAACTGCCATCACTACTACATCAACCCACACTCAATCCACTGCCATACCAAAAACAATATCACCACCACAAAAACCACCTGCCAAAAAGCAGAAAACAACAGTTGACACATCAACTGTTGTAGTGACAACAGTGGTTGAAACACCAGTTGTTTCAACAGCTGTTAGTCAGATACCCACTACTTTAATCACTGTCACTCAACCCACAAATACACCACCAAGTTATCCAAAGCACAAAAGGAGAAGGATAACAAACATTGTACTGGATGATGACACTTCCCCAACTCTAACATCTACACAACCACTATCCCTTGTCACCATTCCAAACGCTGTTCCATTATCTTCAGTTCAACCCTTCAATCAAAACACTTCCATTGTTCCTGCAGGAGTACAATATCCTCTAGATCTTCCAGCAGTCAGGGAGGAAATCAAATCCTTCTACTCTGAAGATGATCCTGAAAAAAGGAAACTCCCCTATGTTCAAGGTTATCCTTTGCCAAGAAATATAGAAGAATATCTGAAAATAAAGGCCCTATCACACCCCGGCCCACAGCGGAAAAGGTTATCGAGGCATGATTGGGTTGATCCAAAGCTTTTGACTTGCTATTACGTGTTTTAAATAATCATTAATTCATAACAAATGTTTCACGAAACAAATAATTCAAATAAATAATTACAAAAGAGACATTTATCAACAACCACAAAACTACACTAATTTGTTCCTTGTTAACTAAGGCCCATCCTATGTCCAATCTTCTCTTCGTACCTGTTAACCTGTATCATGTGTAAAAATGGTTATTGGGTCAACAAAAGTTGGCAAGTGAACCTTATTGTTTTTGGAAAAATAATATGTTTAAGTTTGATTTATTGTGAAAACGTGCGTTAAACAATGTAAGTAAATATGTTGTATGTCATATATTATAACTCATAACACAATCTCAAACAATAAACAAACCAACTGAAATGATTCAATAAATGCACGCATGTTGCACGGTATTTATGGTGTACCAATGAATGAATGTATGTTGCACGGTATTATAGTGTGCTGCAAGGTCTAAGCTCAATCAAACGGAGCTAACCTCGTATGGGTGGCAACGTCAAGTTCCGCCCATAGGTAATGGAGAACCGACAAGCCTATGATGATGTGATATCCAAAATGTATGAAATGCACGAAGTGATAAACAACCAAACAACACATAACACATCCTCAAACAATAAACAAACCAAATATAATGATTCATATGAATGTATGCATGTTGCACGGTATTGTGGTGTGCTGCAAGGTCTAAGCTCAATCAAACAGAGCTGACCTCGTATAGGTGGCAACGTCAAGTTCCGCCCATAGGTAATGGGGAACCAACGAGCCTATGATGATGTGATGTCCAAAATGAATGAAATGCACCAACATGATAACAACACATAACATAGATACTCCACATAATGGTAATTGCACGGAATTGAACTTGTAAAATGCGATAAAAACATTGCGACACATGATACACCCCAAAAAGTATATAAAATGAAAAAAAGGGAGTTGTAAGATTCACTCACAATGGTTGCGTTTGCGGTTCCTTGTAAAATAACGCACGAGTAAAAGTTGAGAATTCCAAAAGAACGAATAGGATTACCCGAAGTCATGTGACGATTCCCGTTGTGGATTCTGGCGACGTCTAACTATCTCCGACAAGGCTTGAGCTCTCCGAAGAAGGTCTTCGAGTCAACGAAACCAAACTGAATACCACCAACAAAACAACAAGGATGTCGTGAGTTCCGTCGAACTCTGGTCGTCTTCTCCGACGACTTCTGGCGGCTTCTCCGGCAAAGCAGGTTACGTGAAAGTGTTGTGAACAGAATGTTGTGAAGGTAAATGGTGGTGGTGGTCTCGGCTTTATAGCCTTCACTCGCTTCGCCAATATGGTAATGATTTGTGATGATTCGTATGCGTGCTGTAACATGAGTCTAGGTTCGTAGCTGACTGAAAAAAATGGAAACGCGGGATTAGCTTGATCACCGAATAATCAGGAAATCAAGCAAAGAAGGAAACTTGATGATTTCTTCACTGTCACAGTTATGAGCGGCAAAACTATTTTTAAAAGGAATCCGGCCTGTTTCCGTATGAGTCTTATTTGATCCTGGTTTGAAGCAGATCGAGAGTAGTGGTGGATTGGTATGTGTTGCTTCTTTGGACGGTAAGTGGCCGGGTTCGAAACCAGTAGCCTGCGCCATTTTTATTATTTCTTTTTATACTATTGAACTTTCATATTTTGCACCAATGGTCCCTGAAGTTTAACTTCTAAGAAGTGACAATTTGGGCCCTTAAAGTCTTAAAGATTTTATTAACTTGGTTAAGTTATATTACTTTTAAAAACACTAACTTTACAACCTAACAAAACTAACTAGGTTAATAAAAAAAATTATATTGCAATATTGATTAACTTAATTAATTTAAATAAATAAATAAATAAAACTAAATTGACAATTGGATTAGGATAAATCCCTCAACATTCGTTTATTTCGCGAAAAAAAATTATGTTTTTCAAAAGTTAGGATCCGAATTTCAAAACGGGTCCGATTTTGAGAGCCCATTTTGACGGATGTTACAGGCCTAACAAGCAGAGGATATATCTAAAAGAGACACAGAGGGAAAGTCTGACAAAGAGATTCAAAGAAATTATCAATACATACTCACCAAATTTAGAACTTTAGAGCAATTCTCAAAAGTCCTTTGTCAGAAATTATCAGAAAAAGATGATGAAAGCATGAGAAATGACTATCTTGAATACATCATGGCTTACAAGAAGTACAGGGCAGAAAAGTATCAATACAAAGAATGGCCCATCAGTGAACTGCAAGATGAGACAGCCAGAATTCAAAAGATGATTCAAGACAAGGTAAAGCAAACTCCTCCAGTTTGGGCCAATTACAAGAAAAATGTACCAGAAAGGACCTTGAAACTGAAAAGAATGAAAGAAGAGATGATAACTGCTGATTATGGGCCAAGGAACCAGGTTACAAGGTGGACAGAAGAAAAGGTGTTAGCTAACTACAAAAGGTTGGAAGAGTTAAGGAAAAGAGATCCCACTGCTCATAAAAAGCCTGATTATCCGGACGCAGTGGTTCCAGTCAAACAACAAAAATTGCCAATCAGGAGACCCACTGCTCCACATGCTACCATCCTTTATCAAAGAAGGAAAGAAAAGCAGATGGATGAATTAACAAAAGAAGACAAGGCTCAAGAAGAATACATCATCAAAATGGTTCTTCAGACACTTATGGAAGAAAAACAAGACTCAGCACAATCTAAACTTTAAGTTTTTATACTCTAAACTTTAAGTATTTACCGACTGACTTATTTATTTATTTTATTTATAAGTCTATAAAAATATAACTATACTCATCATTTATATTTGTTATGCATGGTTTTCTAAGAAACGACCCGTGTTTGCACACGGGTCTTACCGCTAGTCTACTATAATAAAAGAAACCAAATTTTAGACACGTGTCATTCATTGAAGGTATCCTCAAATCTATACTTATCTTATATTAACTAAATAAATAATAAATTAATATTAAATTTATCATACTTTAATAAAATATTATCCTCAAATCTAAATTGTTAATTTAATATATTTTTAAAACAAATATCTCTCTTTCCTACTTATCTTATATTCAACATATAAACAATAAATTAATATTAAATGTTATCCTAATTTATTAAAAATATAACTTTTTTATTATTTCATATAAAAATTATATTTATTCAACTCGTGTAAAATGCGTAGTTTTTAAAAATGTAACTTTTTATTATTTATTATACAAAGTTACATTTATATAACCCGTGTAATATACAAAGTTTTTAAAGATATAACTTTTTATCATTTGCTATGTAAAATTATATTTATTCAACACGTGTAATATACGGGGTTTTTAATGATATATTTTTTTGTTATTATTTGGTAGATTTTAAACCCGATTATACACAGGTTTTTTAAATATACGACATTTTTAGTATTTAATATAAAAATTACATTTATTTAATCTATGTAATACACATGGTTTTTAAAGATATAACTCTTTTTTGGATCTATTCAACACGTGTAATATACGGGGTTTCTAAGAATGTAATTTTTTTTATTATTTATTAGATTTATTCAACCCGATTATACATGAGTTTTTTAAAGATACGACGTTTTTAGTATTTAGTATACAAAATTACATTTATTTAATATGTGTAATACACATAGTTTTTAAAGATATAGCTTTTTTTATTATTTAATATATAAAATTACGTTTATTTAACCCGTACAATATATGAGGTTCATAAAGGTATAATTTTTTATTATTTAATATATAAAATTACATTTATTCAACCCGTGTAATACACGGGGTTCTAAACTAGTAATAAATTATAATAAATCAAAACCATCTTAGGCCACATGTCTTTCTTTTAAACCATTAATTGTCACGTGTCATTATTATACTCTTTATTGTTTTGCATTAGGAGGGAAAACACAAAACTTTTGTTGCTCTTCTTTTCTCACATATTTTAAAGTAATTAGACTTTTCTTTTTGTGTAGATCGTTTCCTTTTGAATGTAATTGCAAATCACAAATCTTAAGAAATACGCTTAATAAATACAATGGCATTTTAAAATATAATCTATAATTGTAAATAATATAAACAGACTTGTGAAAATTGTAATACATATTTTACGCAATCAATATAGTTTAAATTGCCTTTTTGTTCAAATAAATTAATATAATAATAATTATTACCTTTTGTGTATTGTTATTATTGTTTTTAATGAAATCTTGAATTATAACTAAACATCATTTCCATATTTAAATTGTTTGCATATCTTATAAGACCATGCGTAGTGGGCGATATTTTTTCAAAATTTGCCACCAAACATGCCCCCTCCCCACCCCTGTAACGCCCTGCTTATTTGTACTTTCCATTTATAGCAAGTTCGTATTTCTACTTTTGGAAGTCTTGTGTTCTTGTAATCGTTCTTTCTTTGTAATCGTTGTAAAATCCGAGACTTGGATCATAAATAAAACTTGTATTTCTTCAATTTCATGATGTACATACTTTATACGTGCTCATACGTTCGATTTCGTGAAACAATTGATGCTTATTCATAATTCTTGGAAACTATGTGCTAAAATTACAAATATGTGAAACTTATGCATAAAACGTGTTTGGATCGTAAATGATACTTAAATACGACCTTCATACGCTTAATTATACTTGGTTTATGTTCCTCATGCTTAAATATATCTCAAACTATGCTTTTATGGCAAAATTGGCCCCTAAAACACCCTAAATGCACTAAATATCAAACTCTAGGGGCCAAAGTGTAATAAACGAAACTTGACCCATGCCCCCTTGTTTCCAGCCGTGTAAACTCCCCCCTGGGGCTACGCTGGCCGTGAGACAGGTCCCAGATCAGACCTTTCATTTCACTTCACGAATTTGAGCGGGATTTGAGTTATTTTGAGTTTAAACTGGGCTTTGGGCATTAAATACACATCTAAACCAACCCTAATTCATTCCCTATATAAACCCAAGCTTCCCCAAGCCATTTTCACTTTACAAACACTCTCACAACTCTCTCAATCACTCAAAATCGTAGCTGCAAGTTCAAGTTCGGACAGAAGCATCAAGCTCCACTAAAGTGAGCTTAACTTCTTCATTTCTTATCCTTTTTAGCTCATTCTTTTTCCAGAACACTTGGATCGACCTTAGCTTCGATTCCATGGGTATTTCACAGCGAATAAGTCCCTGGAACTCCAGAAAATAGGCTCCAAAGTTCACTGTTCGTTTTTTTTTAATCAATACATAAAATACTTATACATATATATACTATTCAATATTCGAACCCTTGATGGTGAACTTGTGTTCATTCGTCAAAGTATTAGAATAACATCATCCAAAACATAAGACTTGTTACGATTCTAATGAGTATTCTACTCATGAAAACATTAACCCTTGAGGTTTCATAGTGTCAAGAACAAGTACTTTGTGTTAAAAAGGATGATTACTTTCGAATACATATGTTCTTGTGTTTTAACTTCCTAAATCCCTAAATCTTTCGAATTCCCAAAACTCATACACTTTGTTTCTTCGTGTAGAAGGACTTGGTGTTCCTACCTCCTAATCAACAACAACTCACTCGCGGATTCACAAGTAGAAGATTTGCAAAACCGTGAGTATACTCGTAACCCCCTTTTTATGTTTACCACTTTTGGGGTGTAACTTGTTAATCTGTTAAGCTACACTTAAACTTATTCTTTATGCAATGCACGAAAACAATCCTTATACATGAATACTATGTTATGATACTTGATGCTTATACGTGGACCATACTTATGTGATATGTTTTAGTCATTAGCTTTCACGAGCCTCCATTTGACATGTATAGCGCTATAGGAGTAACGCACCGCCCGTAGACTAGTGGTCATGTTGAATTATATCATTTTGCGTAAACAGAGGGTTGACTAGAAATATTGCATGCCATGTTATGTGATCTTGTATAAACTAAGTTGCCATGTGGATTTGTTTTTAAACTTTTTAACTTATGCTATACTTATTCTTACACTTGTATACTCGCCTTTGCTTTTGCATTGAATTGTATTTTAAACATGTGACACGTTGATGATTGATGATGCTATGAAAATGGATTAGCAAAGATGCCTAGATACTCATTTAGACGTTTAGGTTTAAAGTGTTGTATCAATTTTGTTATGTTATGTTTGAACAATGTTGTTATTTGAATTTCTTGTAATGTATTGAAAATTTGTCTATGAAATGAAATCGGTTGAATTAAATATTGTCACAAATAGTGTTATGAAGTCTCTTACAATCTTGAACTAGTCCCACTCCGATGTTTCCGCCATTGGTTAGGGTGTGACAGATTGGTCTCAGAGCCATAACTATAGAGAATTAGGTAGAATTGCCATGTTCGACCTAGTCTATAGTAGGAACCATATTTTTGACCATTCTTGTTTCATGCTTAAAACGACATGCTTCCTTCTTTGCTTCTTTCTCTTCACTTTGGTCTTAATACTTACATAATGTCTTTCCTAAGACATTTTACACAATACACTTGAAGACTTGAAGACACTCTTTATACAAAAGAGACGAGTTTACCAAAATAGGCGTGAAACCCACAATTTGGTGAACGACTCTCATTCCGCTTATTCTTATTTTGCACGAAATTACGCCATTTAGCTAGGAGTGAAATCCACATCTAAATGGTGAATATCCAATTCAAACTCTAGTGGACCCTTGATGTGCGTAGTGCGTGATAGGTTTTTATGTATATTTTAAGCCATTTTTAACACTTTAGTCAAGTTTTAAATTTATAAAACACGATATTTTACTAACACTAAACACACATATGGGCAAGTGCACTCATCATGAGCGTAGTATAGCGTTGGCAAGATACCGAGGTCGTCCAAGGACACAAGAGCTTTTAGTACCAGTTTATCCTCAACGTCTAATCAAATCAAAATTTTAGAAAAAGTTTTAAACATGAAAATAAAAAAAAAGTTGAAAATAAAAATAAAAACAAAAACAAAAACAGATAGACAAGATGAATCACTTGGATCCGACTCGCCTTTAGTGTAACCTTTGATTATTTCCACGCTTTTGCACTTTTTAAGAGATTATCTTAGTTATAGTAGTAGGCCCCTCTTTTGAAGGTGACGTTACCCTCAACCCAGTAGTCTGTGTCAGCAAAGATACAATCCTAAAGAGTTGGATTATTGAAAGATAATTAATTAAGTTATTAATGCGTAATGTGGTAGGCCCCTCTTTTAAAGGTGACGTTACCCTCGGCTAAGTAGTTTGAGTCAGCAAGGATACAATCCTAAGTAGCTGGGTTAATTTTTTAATAGTAGTTTACATATGAGGGGATCAAGCAATTCGAACCCCCACCATCCAATACCAATGGGTATTGAAGGAGGTCCTACTAAGCTTGACCCAGGTCCTTGCAGGATCTATACACTGAACAAGGCAAGAACCTTACCAAACCATTCCCTTAACCCCCGACCAGGTAGCCAACATATCTCCATATAGACCGTGGAGATATGAATGGTGTAAATCTTTTATTTTATATAGACAGTAAAATAACGCCAAGACACCACGGACAAATGATAAGGAAGTTTCACCTTCAACATAAGAAACTAGTTATTAAAGTCATTAATACAAAACCAAATAAAAAGTGCCAAAAGATTAAAAATAAAAAAGTATTACACTAAATGCTTGACTTCACCAAGTGATGTAAGAGACTTAGGCAAACATGGCCTTTGATTGTCAAGAACTCTTACTATCAATCTTGGATCCCGAGACTACTACATACACTCTATGATGGATGATGGTGGTGGATGTGGGTTGTGATGGTGGTGGTGGGTGGATGAAGTGTGAGAGAGGTGGTTTGCCAAGGGATGCCTTTGAAGTGAACCAAGCACCTCTATTTATAGCCTGCACAGAAGTCCGTACACGGCCCTGTGCCCATTGGGCACGGCCCCGTGTCCATCCATCTTCTTTTTCTTCATTAAATGCAGTTTGTCTGCATTAGTTGACCACGCCCCCGTGTCTGCTGGGCACAGCCCCGTGTGCAGAAGCTTATCTGTACTATCAAGATTTGCTTGGATTATGCGAATCTTAGCGTTGACCACAACCCCATGTCCGCTGGGCACGCCCCCGTGTTAGGAAATAGAAGCTTCTACAACTTTGTCTTTTCTGCAGACACTTGGGCACGCCCCGTGTTCAATGAACACGGGGCGTGTTCAGCCTTCTGATCTCTTGTTTTTGCTTGGGAAGATGCTGTCGAGGGGTCGGGCATGCCACGTTTGTTCCTTTTCTTGTATTATTGTTAGATTTGGCTGCATTTTTTCTTCTTTTGTTCATTTAAGCTTGTTAGGAAACTTTATTTGTAAGTACTGAAGAAAATCACAATCAACTGGGTCTATGAAGAGATAATAGTCCTGAGGATCACAACAAGAAGAAGAAGATCAGATAGGACAACTGAAATGCACAGCATCTACTTCAAAGAATCATAATTTGATCAAGAGCTGAATTGGATTATCAGAGAAGGTCATTTCTGATGGATCTGATGATATTTCTGATGAAATATCATCAGTTTATGATGATTCTAATCATCAAGATTTTCTGATGATTTGTTCACCAGAATTTCTGATGAAGTGGTTTATCAGAAATTCTGATGAATACCCCACTTGTCTAAAATTAGCTCTATCCTGCCACACTTACCGAAGCAAGTTGACATTATTGGATATCATGATGAAAAAGGCAACTTGAACGTTGGATTCAATGATTATGTCAAATGGCTACTTTTTGCAGGACTTATTGAATGAATAAACTATTGTTTATTCATGCACCCAGCCTTCTATAAATAGAAGGCTCAACCAGCAGAAGACAATTGAGTTTGAAGCTTAGCATTCACACATACATCAAAACTCCATTGCCCTCTCACCCACAGAATTCAAGATTCATTTGTATTAGATAATAATCTTACAATCACCTTGTAAACCATTTTGTTTCAAAGTGATATAAACTTGATAATTCTGTAGGTCTTGTTTCTGAAAGTCTGATTTCCATTTCCGCACATCTTTTTCACATCTACTGAAATCAGTTGCCATATTACGTGAAAAGAAGTTGTTCAGGCCATACTGGGTCCAACAAAGCTCATTTATCCCTGAAAATACAAAAGGAAGACAAAAGCACACTTTTTCCAACATTAGTACTTAAAAAGGGTTAGTTTATGCCACATTTGATGTAATTTATATGTTGCATTTTACACACATCAAATACCCCCACACTTGAATCTTTGCTTGTCCTCAAGCAAAACTCTTAATAATGTGGCTTACACTCCCAAATGGAATGGGTAGAAGAGAAGGTTTTGGGCTTGTCTTGAGTGTCGGGAACCTATTAGGTTTTATTTTTATGTTATTTACAATCCTATTTGTTATGATTTATTTAGAACATTTCATAAGAGAAATTACTTATTTGGGCATAACATGCCTCTTTAAAATTCCATTTATATACAAGTTCACATACCTCACGGGAGATCACTCAACACTCGGCCGAAGATGTATTTTTGTGAAACACTCAGGACGGGCATGGAACTTACTTCTACCATATGCTTGCCAAGCAATCAATCCTCCTCCTTTTTAACTATACACTTTTGTAAATATCAAGAGGACTTTTGGGGAAGGGTTAGCCTTGGGTTAAAGGTAGGTGGTTTTGGTTTAGTGGTTAGTAGAAAAGGGCGAAAGGCGTAAAAAGCGTCGGTTTTAGTGAAACTTTTTTATTTTTTTGTGACTCCTTATTCTAATGAAGCAATTCTTCAAACAGAGTTCTTTTTGATGAACTTGTTTGTTTTTTCTTGACTTCGTCATTTTTTTTTAATAAGGAATGTCACATGAATGTACATCTTTATTCGCGTCCGTTTTAGTCGTTAGATATTCGTTTTTTGTCCGTTTTTAGCGTAGAATGTACATACTTTTGATATTTTGTGATTTCCAGGTCTTTACAGTCAAAAGGAGCAGAAACGAGTCAAATTCTGGAAAGGCGAAAGGATGGAACGGAAAACGAGGGCTCGGGAGCAAGAACGAAGCGAAAAATCAAGTCTGGGGCATCCAGGCGGGCCGCGTAAGCTAACATAACATGTTACGCGAGCCGCTTAAACTTAAAACAGAATTTCTGGATTTCAGCATTGATATGGGCCGCATAAACTTACCTCTAATGTTTACGCGGGCCGCGAGAGATCTGTAATCGTGAACCGACTTGAAACAGCAACAGCTAGTAGGGTTTAAGGACTATATAACATCATCTTCATCAACAGCCGTGAATATTACGAATTTTGGAGTTCTTGAAGGTGGTTGAAGGCTGTTGAAGCATCTTGAAGCATTCGGAAGGCTAGGAATCATCGGGTAACGATCGGGAGCACTCGGGATCGAAGCATTCGGGTTTATTCTTCCCGTTCTCTTCTTTGTTCGTTTGTTTTCAATTGTTTTATGATGAATTCAGATCTGATTACATTGATTATTATGCTTTTAGACATGTTTAGCGGCTAAATTTCATTAACTACCTAGGTGACGACAATGGTTTAAATAAAGTTTGAATTTTTAGTCGGTTTTTGTCGTGGTTATGGATTTTTCTTGTATTGTAATAGCTTTGGAATTTTAACTTGGTGTATATGCATGCTTGATATTTGTTTCATCGCTGTTTATTGCTTCGTATAATCCTTGGTGACGGTCTATATCACATAATAGGGTTGTATTAGGGTTCTTGATTTAGGTGAGTGTCTATATCACGTAATAAGTCATTAATCCTTTAGGGTGAAAATCACGTGAAGTAACCTTAGAAGTAATATTCGGTAATTTAATAAAATCAAGTGTTCTACTAATCTTGTCGCTGTGAGGCTCGAGGTTATTAATAGGTCTCAGTTTGGTTTATAGCTAGGTCTAAGAAATCGGTCTACTCCTTAAACATTCTCGTGTCTATTAAACCAAGATTAAAATCCATAGTTGCCTTAGACTTTCGCGCTGTGAGGTAGATTGTCTTAATTAGGCACTTTCAAGAAACTAGAGGACTGTGAGGAAATCTAGAAAACCGGTAAGCTTAACAGCCTAGGTAGTGTCACAAGAATCGCCTTGAGAGTGTTTGAGGGGCTTTGTGGTGTCTTAATAGGTTTAGTATCCAAAGATCCCGGTTCCATACCACAAAATTATCGAATAGAAATCCATTATGAGTTTAGCTTGCGTCTAGCCTAGGTAGTCTTCATCATCTCTGGTTAAAGTCTTCGTTCGAGTTCGTGTTAGTTATTTAGCTAATCTAGTTATTCGTTATTTGCATTCTTAGGATTTTTAGAACCCCCCCCCCCCAATCATTTAAACAAATAGTTTGAGTCGTGTCAGTCTTAGTCTTTATAGAGTCTTAGCGTAATCCTTAGAGTCTCGTGGGTTCGATACTCGGACTTGCTTTAGCTTTACTACATTGATCGGTACACTTGCCGGTTGTGTGGTTTAGGGTTTAGATCGAGTCTTAGTTTATAAATTTAAAGCTTAGAGTGTCTAAATTAGGGTTAATTTTAGTTGTTTTTATTAAACCACTTTGTGGACATCAAGTTTTTGGCGCCGTTGCCGGGGACTCTTTGGCGATTGCGTTGATTACTTTGTCTGGACTTAGTTGACATATTACGTGCTATTTGTGTTCGTTGAGTCGTAGGAATCTAAAAATCATAAAAAAATAAAAAAAAATAATTGTTTTAGTGTCTTTTCTAGTTTATTGAGTCGTTGTTAGAGTCTTCTTACTTGGTTGTTTTCGATTTTTGCAGTGGATGCCCCATACGCGCTCGCAGGGACCGCCGCCGCTTCCGTTTACAGTCAAGTCGTCCGCTTCATCCGTTGCACCCGAGGTAAGTTCTTCTAGCTCTTCCTCTTCTCCACCACACACCGACTTCATTCCGAAGTCATCACTACACGTATCACCCCATGTTTCCCCGTCACCCTCCCGTTCTCGTACACCTAGTCCTCCACCCGCCATGGCGAACCGCACCGTTTACCAGCAGGCTACCACCGGTTTCACCGGCTCTACTTCCCCCATCACCCTTCCGAACATCGCGAATGATAGGTCTTGGCAGATTCCTTCTTACATCATGACAGCCATCACCAATTCATGCCAGTTCCATGGTCGTGATGACGAGGATGCACCCGCTCATATCAATCGCATCACTCGCCTTTGCAGCACTTTCTCCATCGAGGGGGTGAACCTTGATGCTCGATACCTTCAGGTCTTTCCATTCTCACTCGCTGGACGCGCAGCCGTCTGGTTCGATTCTCAGCCCACATGCACTTTCACTACTTGGGCAGGTCTTCGTGATGCTTTCTTGGCCAAGTACTTCCCCCAGCTAAGGCATCTCACCTTCGTGATCAGATTCACTCCTTTCGTATAGAGCCTGATGAGCTGTACCACCTAGCTTGGGAGCGGTTTCAGACGCTTCTCTCTCGTTGTTCGCAGCATGGTTTGTCTGACTGGGCGTTAGTTGAAAAATTCTACAATGGTCTTACTCCTGAGATTAGAGCTCGTTTCGATACTTCAGCAGGAGGGCAGCTTATGGGTAAAAAGACAGTGAATGAGTGTAACGATTTGTTTGAGAGTATCGCCCACTCTGATATGGATTACAACACTATCAGCAGGACTTTCATTCCTGTGCGTACCTCCTTGGCCGGTCGAGGGGTAAACCAAGTTAGCTTGGATCCATCGATAGCTGCTATAGTCGAGAGTTTGAGGCAAAAAGTGAGGCAAGAGTTGAATGAGATTAAGAAGAAAGTTGATAGGTGTGAGGTTTGTAGGGGAGGTCACGACACGCTCGAGTGTCCCACACTTACTCTCGAGGAGGTAGAGTACATAGCCGGTCAGTCTAGGGGTCCCACGAATCCGTTCAATAATTCCAATTACAACTCCAACTGGCGCGGTAGTGGCAACAATAGTGGTTTTCATTCTTCTGGCAATCCCCCTAGTTTCCCATCTGGTCAGTATCAAAATAGGGGGCCGGGTCTTTACACGAGTAGTGGTTCGGGTCAGAGTGGTCAGTATAGTGGTTCAGGAGGTCAGTTTGCTAGTGGGGGGTCGACTCAGGAGAGTCAAGGTAGTGGGAAGGCTCCAGAGGGCAGTATGAGTAGGATGGAGGAGATGTTCGCTCAGATGATGACACAAAATCAGGCGATGATGACACAAAATCAAGCGACGCAGAAATCTCTCACTGATTTCGCTAAAACTCAGGAGCAGATTAATAAAAGTCATGAACTTCAGCTCAAGAGTCAGTAATCCACACTTCTTGTTCTTCAAAGGACAGTAGGTGGAATTACTAAGCAGTTGCAGGAGCATCCACCTGGTCAGTTTTCAGGAAATACTTTCACTAATCCCGCGAATCATTCAGCTAAAGCTATTACGACCCGTAGTGGAAAGAATTTGGGAGAGGTTGTGAGAGAGAGAGTGGAGGAAGAAAAGGAGGATGAAGTTGATGAGGAGATCGAGATGGAGGCTCCCGGTAAGGTGCACATGAGGCTAGACCCAGCAAGTACCACACACGCCGAGGAGTCATCAGCAGAGAAGAAAGTGGAGAAGCAGCCGGCGAAGGTTCGGCCGGCACCAGTGATTGATCATTCTTGCCTTCCGTTTCCCTGCCGCTTTAAACAGCAGAAGTATGCTCAGGAATATGGGAAATTCCTTGAGATGTTTACGCAGTTGAAAATCAATCTTCCGTTTATCGAGGCACTTCAGTCGATGCCTAAGTACGCTAAATTTCTCAAAGATCTTTTGAAGCGTAAGGAGTGGATTGGGGAGCTTTCGAATATTCCATTGACAGAGGGTTGTTCCGCGGTAGTCTTGAATAAGCTACCAGAGAAATTAACCGATCCTGGTACATTCACGATTCCATGTCTCTTTGGGGGAGCCGTTACCCCCGCTCACGCCCTAGCCGATTTAGGGGCCAGCATCAATCTGATGCCGTTTTTGTTGTACGAGAAACTTGGGTTAGGAGAGTTGATGCCCACGCGTATGTCGTTGTCCTTCGCTGACCGATCAGTCAAGTATCCTCGTGGGATAGTGGAGAATTTGTTGGTTAAAGTGGATAAGTTCATGTTTCCTGTGGATTTCGTTGTTCTTGATATGGAGGCCGACGAGAGAGTTCCTATTATTCTGGGCCGTCCATTCCTTAGGACCGCAAAGGCGATCATCGACGTCTTTGACGGTAAGATTTCTCTTCGTGCGGGTGACGAGATTGTCACATTCGAGATTGATAGAGCAATGCAGCATCCTGGAGGTCGTGATGATGATAGTGGGCCGTGTCATTCTGTTTACTTCATAAATTCATTCATATCCTGTGTCGACACATGTTTCGAGTACATTAGTGGAGCTGATTTAGTAGGCGAGGGAGTTTTCGACGAGCCTGATGAAGAGAAAGTAGAGGAAGTTGAGGAGGAGCAGTTAGATGAGAGTCATGAGTTGTGGGTTCCTGAGACGTTGGAACTCAACGAGATTAGTGATGAGAGTACTCCTGTGGAGATTCCACCACCTTTAGAACTTAAGGTTCTTCCATCACATCTTGAGTACGCATTTCTAGGAGAGAAGCCGAATATGCCTGTCATCATATCTTCGAAGTTGACAGAGGAGGAGAAAGTGAGGTTGATTAAGGTTCTGAGAGAGCACAGTGATGCGATTACCTGGAGGCTATCTGATATCAAGGGCATTAGCCCTACTTTTTGCACGCATCGCATTCTGATGGAGGATGTTTACAAGCCTGTAGTGCAGCCGCAGCGTCATTTGAATCCAAATATGCAGGAGGTAGTTAGGAAGGAGGTTAGAAAGTTGTTAGAGTCTGGTTTGATCTATCCGATTTCTGATTCAGCTTGGGTGAGTCCTACGCAGGTCGTCCCGAAGAAAGGGGGGATGACAGTTGTTCTGAATGCGAAGAATGAGCTTATTCCGTCTCGTACTGTTACGGGTTGGCGTGTGTGCATTGATTATCGAAAGTTAAATGACGCCACTCGTAAGGATCATTTTCCGCTCCCATTCATTGATCAGATGCTTGAGCGTCGCGCGGGTCAGCAGTTCTATTGCTTTCTCGACGGGTTTTTGGGTTATTTCCAGATTCCTATTGCACCAGAGGATCAGGAAAAGACCACTTTTACATGTCCATATGGCACGTACGCGTACCGACGCATGCCGTTTGGTCTATATAATGCTCCAGCTACATTCCAGCGATGTATGATTGCGATCTTTCAGGATATGGTCGGGAGTTCGATGGAGGTATTTATGGACGATTTTTCAGTGTATGGAAATTCTTTCGATCAGTGCTTAGTGAATTTGGAGAGGATGTTGAAGAGGTGCGTTGAAACAAAGCTGATGTTGAACTGGGAGAAGTGTCACTTCATGGTGAATGAGGGTAGTGTGCTAGGGCACAAGATTTCGTGAGCTGGCATTGAGGTTGATAAAGCGAAGATAGATACGATCAGCCAGCTTCCACCGCCGACTAGTGTCAAGTCGGTTCGTAGTTTTCTCGGTCATACGGGATTTTATCGGCGCTTCATCAAGGATTTTTCTAAAATTACACGCCCCATGACGCGATTGTTGGAGAAGGACATTCCTTTTGTCTTTGACGAGGAGTGCCTTAAAGCGTTTGAGTTTCTGAAGGAGAAGCTAGTGAGTGCACCGATTCTTGTATCACCCGACTGGAGCTTACCATTCGAGCTCATGTGCAACGCCAGTGATTATGCAGTCGGTGCCGTGTTAGGGCAGAGACGGGAGAATCATTTTCACCCGATTTACTACGCGAGTAAAACTTTGAATGATGCCCAAGAGAATTACACGACCACGGAGAAGGAGTTGTTAGCAGTTGTCTTTGCATTCGATAAATTCCGTTCGTATCTTGTTCTTTCGAAAACCGTTGTGTTTACCGACCATTCCGCTCTGCGTTACTTGTTTCAGAAGAAGGACGCGAAGCCGCGCCTTATACGATGGATTTTGCTTCTTTCCGAGTTCGATATTGAAATTAAGGATAGGAAAGGGGCAGAGAATGTGGCGCCAGACCACTTGTCCCGTTTAAAGGATCCGAGGAGAGAGGAAATTCGTGAGGAGGCAATAGGAGACAAATTCCCTCATGAGTCTATCGATTCTGTTATGGCAGGGACCGAGGATTTACCATGGTTTAGCGATATAGCCAATTATTTGGCCGGAGGGTTCGTGATGGATGGTATAAATCGCCAGCAGAAGAGAAAGCTTTTGAATGAGGCGCGGAAGTATATATGGGACGAGCCTTACCTCTTC
This sequence comes from Helianthus tuberosus, assembly GCA_030545235.1. Lineage (NCBI taxonomy): Eukaryota > Viridiplantae > Streptophyta > Magnoliopsida > Asterales > Asteraceae > Helianthus > Helianthus tuberosus. Next base: position 151,369,119 of record CM060407.1, on the reverse strand, counting down.
AGGATAGGAGGTGATCGAGTTTTGAGGAGGTGTGTGAGTAGAGAGGATGGTTGGGACATCATTCGGCATGTGCATGAGAGTTTGACAGGAGGACATCATGGTCCGCATGTGACTGCGCAGAAGGTGTTTGATTATGGATTTTATTGGCCGACGGTAGTGAATGATGCAGTGGAGTTTGTGAGAAAGTGTGATCGTTGCCAACGGACCGACAACATCTCATCCAAGGATGAGATGCCCCAGAATCCTATTCAAGTTTTAGAGGTTTTCGACTTTTGGGGCATTGATTTCATGGGACCGTTTCCCTCTTCGAGTGGAAATCGGTACATCCTCGTTGCGATTGACTACGTTTCGAAGTGGGTAGAAGCTCAAGCTTTGCCTAGGAATGATTCACGGGTGGTGGTGAGATTCTTGAAGAAGTTGTTTACACGATTTGGTACTCCTAAGGCAATTATTAGTGATCGCGATACGCATTTTTGTAATACCGTTATGGAGAAGGCGTTGGAGAGGTATGGAGTTACGCACCGCTTGTCTACCGCGTATCATCCGCAATCGAGCGGACAAGTGGAGAACGTGAATCAAGGAGTAAAGAGAATCTTAGAGAAGACGGTAGGAAAGAGTCGAAAGGATTGGTCCGATAAGTTGGATGATGCGTTATGGGCATTCCGCACCGCCTATAAAACGCCACTAGGTACGACACCGTTTATGATTGTTTATGGGAAAGCGTGCCATTTACCGGTCGAGTTAGAGCATCGGGCTCTTTGGGCGCTCAAAACGGTGAATCTTGATTTAACCGAGGCCGCTAGGAAACGATTTTTCCAAATTCATGAGTTGGAGGCGCTTCGTGACGCTACGTATGATCGTTCGTGGAGCATCAAGGAAAACTCGAAATCTTTGCATGATAGAAGGTTACAGAAGTTGAAAGAATTTCGAGTGGGTAATCAAGTGCTTTTATTTAATTCTAGATTGAAATTGATTGGCGGAAAGTTAAAGTCAAGATGGTCCGGGCCGTATGTCGTGAAGGAGGTTTTCCCGTACGGTACCGTGGAGTTGTTTGATGAAGATAAGTCGAATTCGTGGAAAGTTAATGGACATCAGTTGAAGCACTACTTAGGGGGTCCCATCGACACCACCGAAGAGGAAACCGTTCCTCTTTCGGACCCGCCTAACACCACCGCGTAGTTTCTTGAGTGAAAACTCAAGTGTATAGTTTGTACATTGAGTCGTCTTTCGCGTCGTGTCGTTAGTTAGAGTTTTAGTGTTTTTGCGTCGTTTTTTCGTATTTTTGTGTCTTTTGTGTGTCGTGGGTATTTTTGCAGGTATACACTCCTTCACGTGGCCGAAATCGACATCCGAGCAGCATCACAGGTACGTTGTACGCTAAAAGTCAACACAAATTGCCAAGGGGTATTTTGGGAATTATAAAAAAACCATTTTGTAAACAACCTGATGTTGCTGAAACAAGTAGCAGTTGTTTTTACTGTCCACACGGCCCGCCTCCACCTTTTGCTTAATTTCACGCGGCCCATATGGGCTTAAAGGATTTTAAAAACATGGGCCGGACGCGGTCCGCCTCCACTTACCCTAAAACTCACACGAGCCGTGAGGACTTGGAATGTCGATAACATCAGGAAATGCCCCCAAATTGTTCACATTTGAAACCCTAACTTCAAAACCTTTTCTTCTCCGACGATTATTCACCACCATACCCACCGTCCATTATCCATTGCCACCACACATACTCCTCCGCCACATCCACCACCCTCCGCCCACCTAACCATCATTTTCCATCCGCTGTTGTCCACCCCCTTATCACCATTTCCCTCATCACTATCCAACCCTGTTACTACCATTGTCTGATTATACACCCCATCACCACCTTCATCTACAATCCTTCACTCCTACTACCACCATTACCTCCGCCCCGGACCACAACACCATCCATCACCACCACTGATTGACTGCCGTCCACCTTTGTCTCTGCTGTTTTGTGTGTCGTCGACAACGAGGTATGTCGCCTGCAATTCTTTTATGTTCCGTATCAGGTCAGGTCTTTGTTTTGAGTCCGTAGGTATCTGTTTCATGTCTGCATGCGTGTTTTAGTGTTTTTGTCGAGTCAGTAGAGTCAAATTGAGTCCGTGATATATTTGTTGGGTTGTGTTAAGTTATCAAGTCATCAGATCTGCAGTTTTGTGTTGAGTCAGTCCGGTCTGTGTCGAATCCGTGTGGTCAAATTGTCGGGTCAGTAGCAAGTTTTTGTGGATTTGTTTAAATGCAGGTTAGGTCGTTGTGTCAAGTTTTAAGTCGAAGCAGGAATCTTTTAGGCTGTTACAGGGAGAGTTTTAGATTGTTGTTTGATGATAACAAGTGCGGGTGGTCCGGGATGTTTATATTGTTTTGATGACTGTTTTGAGGGTTTGTGAGGGGCTGTGTTCTTTTGTTGATTCGGACAGGAGATAATATGAAAGACATTTGGCTCGGCTATTGTCATAGAATTCATTTTATAAACAGGATTGTGGTTGTTTTGGTTTGGTTTGCTGATTAGAGGTCATATAGAGGCTGTTTGGGCTCGACTTGATTTTGGGCAGCTTGATTTGGTTTGGGATAGGTAACACTCAAGTGTGGGGATACGGTTCGCGCTTTTTGACATAAAGACATAAATTTTTACAAAATACGCGCGCCGTTTCCGTTGCTTCCACGCTTCGGTTTTAGTTGATGTTTTGTCGGCACTTGGATTGCTCGAGGGCGAGCAAGGTGCCGGGAGGGGGTAAAAGTGTAAATTTTGTGTAATTTGCGTCTAATTAGTCATAGAGTCGAGTTTTGCGTCGTTTGTGTCGTTTAGGGTCATTTTGAGTCTTTTGAGTCTTGTTTGAGTCCTTTAGTGTAGTTTTGCGTGTCGTTTGCTTTGCTTGGTTCCTAATCAGCTTTGCTCGTACTCAATCTCCATTCGGGCGAGGTTTGTTTGGTAATTCAAGTCATTTTGCGATCATGTCACTTGTTTCGAACAACGGCCGCGAACGAAATGCTATACGGCCGTCGTTTGAATGTATATTATTATATTATTATTTAAAAAAACTCAGAAATACAAAAAAATAGTTTGTGTTTACTAACTGTTCACCTGTTTTGTGCGTTTATTGAATTGTTTGAACAGGATGGCAGGTGAAGGATCGTCTTCAGGTACAAAGCGCAAGAGGCGCGGTACTAGAGCTCAGGAGCAGCCGGCTGATACGCCGCTTAGGGTGGTTGAGTATAGGGATAACGGGACCCCACACGGCCAGAGCACGGTGCTATTGGATAGCCCGTTGCTGCGATTTGTTTATGATACGGATGAGTATTACAGGTTGGATGTTATTAAGACGGTGCAGTTGCTGGAATTTAGAAGGATAGACTGGGAGTTGGTTGGTTGATTGGGGCAGGTTGAGAGGCTGCAGGAGTTATTAGGGCCCAAGTTTAGGATGGCGTTGGATTGTGATGCGCCTCAGTACTACGAGCTTACCTTGGAGTTTCACTCCACATTCCAGTATAGGCATCAGGGAGGTTTTGATGAGCCAGATGTTTTTTCGTTTGTGTTAGGGAAGAGGATATTTAATATGACGCTTCCACAGTTTGCAGTGCAGACTGGGTTCTATACACAGCAGGAGGTCGACACTGATGAGTTTAGGGGTCTGTTGAGAGGGGAAGTAAAGAAGAGGAAGGATCATTGCGTGGTAAAGGATGATTTGGCGAGGTTTTGGCGCACTATTGCTATTACACCATTTTCAAACAACATGGTGGCATCTGACATCAGAGATCCTTTATATAATTTTGTGCACAAGATATTGGCGGCCACACTGATTGGCCGACATGAGGGAGATAACAAAGTGAACCGCCACAGTCTATTCTGTTTGATGTGTATGGTGGAAAATCGGCCAGCGAATTTGGCAAGTGTGTTGGCATGGTCGTTTGTGAGACCAAAGAAAGGTGGGAAGGATGCTAGGTTGTTTGGGGGACCTTACATTACGAGATTAGCAGAGAGGTTGGGAGTGTTTGCGGATTTCCCTGCTGAGGGGATGCACACAGGGCCAGCCCCATCACTCATGGAGCTGGGTAGTTTCCAGCAGGCACGTATTGTCACATATGATGATCCACCGGTGTGGACAGAGGTTTTGCCAGAGCCACCCCCACCAGATCTAGCTGCCGAAGAGGCAACACATACTACTATTCCTAGGCGTTATCAGGTGACGCTTCAGAGGCATAAGTTGTCGGCACATGAGTACCCCATTAGAGAGCCGAGGCCGGATCCGTTGACTCTGGAGAGTTTGTATGATAGGGTGGAGCAGGTTAGGCAGGAGATGAGGGATGTTAGGCAGGAGGTGCAGCATGTTAGGCAGGAGATGCGGGCTGGTATTCAGGTTCTTCTTAATCATTTACAGTTACCATCACCATCATCTTGGCAGCCATTGGAGGAGGAGCCTGCTGATGAGGAGCAGGGCTCAGATGAGGAGTAGGTGCTAGTTTGAGGATATGCAGCAGTGTTTGTGGAGCTTATATCTTTTGTTTTTATTTATGCTGTTTTTATCATATCCTAGTCTGTATTTATATTTTAAACAGGTTGGTAGGGTTTTGGGGGTTGGTTGATACGTTGAGGTGATTGTGACTTATGATATAATGGTATATATTATGTTTTCTTGGTATGCTGGATTGTTAGGTCGTTGTTGTTACCGCTTCCGTTCGCGTGTCCGAGTTAGTACAGTTTGCTGAGCGCGTTTGGATTGGAGGGCATATGTGGTATCGACTGGCATGCTGACAGTCTCACATATTTATTCAGCTAAGTTGTTCCACTTGTACACTTGTATATTTATTTATTTATTTTGATTTTTAGGTTTTAGGAGTTGTGTTTTCATCCTTGCATTAGGGACAATGCAATATTTAAGTGTGGGGATGGGACATTTGAGTCTTGAGTCGTTAGTTTAGTGAGTCTTGAGTTATAAAAAACCAAAAAATAAAAAAAATTGAAATAAACGAGCTAGAAACTAAATGAAAGTAGCCATTTCTATGTAGTCTGTGGTTGGGGATAGCGACTCTATAGCTGGATTACCGCTAGGGTGTGTGAAATCGACCTTGCAAAGAAAAAAATAATAATAAAAAGTACCGAAGCCTAAGTAATCCGAGTTGGGGATAGCGACTCTACAGCCGGAATGCCTCTGGGTTAGGGAAAGCAACGTCTACGCTCGTAAAAGAAAAAAAAAGGAAGGAAAAATAAAAAAATATATATATAGATTTGATTCTAAACTCTCTTGATCTTGGTATAAGGCGGTTAGGAAATAACCCAGTGGTGGTTCCTTTTGTCTTATAAGCTTGAGGGGGGATTAGGTGGACTTGCAATTCTTAGCATGAGACCCTAGGTAGATTGACCGAACTTGAACTAAAATCGCATGATAAGGCCTCGGAACCGCGTTGGGTTTAAAAGGATCAATATACTTGCAATCGCGGCTAACACGAGTGTCGGTTTTAATAAAATAACTTTAGCTTTTGTCCCGTTCGACTATTCCGACTATGATTCCGCTTGCATAATTCTTTTTCGAGGACGAAAAAAGATTAAGTGTGGGGATATTTGATGTATTGTAAAATACATCTTTATTCGCGTCCGTTTTAGTCGTTAGATATTCGTTTTCGTCCGTTTTTAGCGTAGAATGTACATACTTTTGATATTTTGTGATTTCCAGGTCTTTACAGTCAAAAGGAGCGGAAACGAGTCAAATTCTGGACAGGCGAAAGGCTGGATCAGAAAACGAGGGCTCGGGAGCAAGAACGAAGCGAAAAATCAAGTTTGGGGCTTCCAGACGGGCCGCGTAAGCTAACATAACATGTTACGCGGGCCGCTTAAACCTAAAACAGAATTTCTGGATTTCAGCATTGATACGGGCCACGTAAACTTACCTCTAATGTTTACGCGGGCCGCGAGAGATCTGTAATCGTGAACCGACTTGAAACAGCAACGGCTAGTAGGGTTTAAGGACTATATAACATCATCTTCATCAACAGCCGTGAATATTACGAATTTTGGAGTTCTTGAAGGTGGTTGAAGGCTGTTGAAGCATCTTGAAGCATTCGGAAGGCTAGGAATCATCGGGTAACGATCAGGAGCACTCGAGATCAAGGCATTCGGGTTTATTCTTCCCGTTATCTTCTTTGTTCGTTTGTTTTCAATTGTTTTATGATGAATTCAGATCTGATTACATTGATTATTATGCTTTTAGACATGTTTAGCGGCTAAATTTCATTAACTACCTAGGTGACGACAATGGTTTAAATAAAGTTTGGATTTTTATTCGGTTTTTGGCGTGGTTTATGGATTTTTCTTGTATTGTAAAAGCTTTGGAATTTTAACTTGGTGTATATGCATGCTTGATATTTGTTTCATCGCTATTTATTGCTTCGTATAATCCTTGGTGACGGTCTATATCACCTAATAGGGTTGTATTAAGGTTCTTGATTTAGGTGAGTGTCTATATCACATAATAAGTCATTAATCCTTTAGGGTGAAAATCACGTGAAGTAACCTTAGAAGTAATATTCGGTAATTTAATAAAATCAAGTGTTCTACTAATCTTGTCGCTGTGAGGCTCAAGGTTATTAATAGGTCTCAGTTTGGTTTATAGCTAGGTCTAAGAAATCGGTCTAGTCCTTAAACATTCTCATGTCTATTAAACCAAGATTAAAATCCATAGTTGTCTTAGACTTTCGCGCTGTGAGGTAGATTGTCTTAATTAGGCACTTTCAAGAAACTAGAGGACTGTGAGGAAATCTAGAAAACTGGTATGCTTAACAGCCTAGGTAGTGCCACAAGAATCGCCTTGAGAGTGTTTGAGGGGCTTATTGGTGTCTTAATAGGTTTAGTATCCAAAGATCCCGGTTCCATACCACAAAATTATCGAATAGAAATCCATTCTGAGTTTAGCTTGCGTCTAGCCTAGGTAGTCTTCATCATCTCTGGTTAAAGTCTTCGTTCGAGTTCGTGTTAGTTATTTAGCTAATCTAGTTATTCGTTATTTGCATTCTTAGGATTTTTAGAACCCCCCCCCCCCAATCATTTAAACAAATAGTTTGAGTCGTGTCAGTCTTAGTATTTATAGAGTCTTAGCGTAATCCTTAGAGTCTCGTGGGTTCGATACTCGGACTTGCTTTAGCTTTACTACATTGATCGGTACACTTGCCGGTTGTGTGGTTTAGGGTTTAGATCGAGTCTTAGTTTATAAATTTAAAGCTTAGAGTGTCTAAATTAGGGTTAATTTTAGTTGTTTTTATTAAACCACTTTGTGCACATCAGTTAACTTGGGGGATTTTGGGTAGGTGGTAATAAAAAGAAAAATAATGGTGTTGAAAGAATAAGGGTTAGTCCTAATGCCTCCATCATTTACTTACTTGGGTTTAAGTTGGTAAGGACCGGAAATGTATCGTCATGGCAAGTTTTAGAGTCGTAAGAAACCAAGCGGCTATTCACACAAGAAACGAAAAATGAGCATTTAGTTTAAAGATGTGTATTTGTATGCTCAATAAAGGCTCAAAACTCACTTTTTGTGGGAATGGGTTTTTATGTGATCAAGTATATATAATCAAATTTTAACTAGATTTGTCATGCCGTTTCATAATTTTCTTATGTTGGTTCTTTTTATCACGACGCTATCGGTTGTAAATTTGTAAAAATATAACATTTTTAAAACTTGTTATTCCCAAGTTAAACCAAGACAAGTAAAAAAAAATTAAAAGTTTTTGAAAAAATTTGGGGTGTTTAGCGATTCCAATAGAGTTTTGTGTAAGGCTTGTAATTAGGACTTGCAAAATTCAAGGTTTTAGCATCACCCTCACACTTAAATTACACATTGTCCTCAATGTGTCCCAAAAATAAGTTTTTAGGTTGATTGAATGTGTAAAAGGTGTGTTAAAAACAAAATTTAATGTGACTGGGCAGCTGGACACGGGCCCGTGGTGTCCGGGCACGGCCCCGTGTTCAGGTTACCAGTAACAGAAATCATCAGAAAGTAACAGAGAACACGCCCCGTGTCCAGTTACCTGAACTGGGCGTTTTTCTGCAGATCCTTGAGCACGGGGCCGTGTTGGTTGGGCACGGCCTGTGCTGAACTTGCTGTAATGAAGAAAAATTGTCGAGAGGCTCTGTTTTTTGTGCATGGGGTGTTGGTTCAAGTTTCCCTTAGTATCCTTGATGCGTGCTAAGTGTGTTATGGTTTTAATGTTTATTTTAAGCCCTTTTACACTTTCTTTAGCCAAGTTTTAAATTTATAAAACACGATATTTACTAACACTAAACATACATATGGGCAAGTGCACCCATCATGAGCGTAGTATAGTGTTGGTAAGATACCGAGGTCGTCCAAAGACACAAGAGCTTTTAGTACCGGTTTATCCTCAACGTCTAATCAAATCAAAAGTTTAGAAAAATGTTTTTGTCACACCCCGACCACGTAAAACATCAAATCGTGGCGGAAACGTCGGGGAGTGTTGTAACAGAATTATTGTTTCACAACCATGGCATACAAAGTTATATTTTATTTATCAAACAAGCGTGTTACATTGTCTCAAAACAGGAAATAAAGAGTTCATAACATAATTAAACTAAGTCTATCTTCGTTTTATGTCTCTAAGGCACAGGTCCGCCCTAGTGTCACAATCATCATCCTAAGCGACAGCTCCTGAAAACACATGTGAAAATAGGTACGTCAGCATAAAAATGCCTGTGAGATACATAGGTTTTGTGAAAATAGGATTCATGACTTGGGTTTTAAAAGAAAGGTTTAATAAAAATTAGTCATGAATCTTGTTAAGTGTTTTCTTTTATAAATCATATGAAAACTCGATAAGAACTCAGATTATATAAAAGAAAGGCGTATGGTTAATGAAATAACCAAGTAAAAGGTGTTGTATAAAATAAACTATTTTGTAAAACAATGTCTTGTGAAAAATATGTTATTTGTGTAATATGTCTATACTGAAATGATTTAAATAACGCTACGAGATGTAATATTATACAAACACTTATATATAGGAAGTACCAGCGGCGTATCCACCATGTTTGTATCACATTACACACGCCTCGTTACTCAAATCATTAACCCAAACCAACCACCAATGTAAATTGTTCATGTATAAATCAATTGTCAAGTGTTATTGTGTAAACCATATCAAAATGTCCATGTCTAATGTAAATCACTAAGTGTGTATATCAATGTCAAAATGTTTATGTTTAATGTAGATCATATAATGTGTATCAAAAAAATATCGTGTATGGCATGTGAAATATATCAACTAAACCATAGGTAAAATGCACAAAACAGGGAATTGAATTAAACATAGTTTAAGTCAAAGTTATGTTTTGTGGAACAAATGCATGCTATACTGATACAAACATCTATGCGGTATTGTTATAATGCATACATCTAAGCCTTGTGACTGTGGTGATAGGCCTTTAAACAAATTAAAGGTCTATCTGTGTTATGTTTATCGAATTCGGTCATTCCTTCCAATCCAAACAAACCCGGGATTTCAGGAATGGGAGTTGTCAAGTCCTATGGTACCACTACCTACTAACGAGCGGCGTAGCTAATGTTAATGAATATATTGTCCCATTTAAACAACCCAAATGTCATACCAAAATGTAAGCATGTGATGAATAAATGTACTAAGTATGCACACAATGGGCATACATAGCATAAAATGTAATGTAAAACGATGTACTAAGTATGCACACAATGGGCATACATAGCATAAAATGTAATGTAAAATGATGTACTAAATATGCACACAATGGGCATACATAGCATAAAATGTAATGTAAAATGATGTACTAAGTATGCACACAATGGGCATACATAGCATAAAAACAATGAAATCATGTACTATAAGTGTACTATTGAAGTTAACAAGCATATGATATGAAAGCATGAAAAGCACGAAAGTAACAAGTAGGCACATGTGTTTCACCCCAAAATGTTTGGAAAACAGTAAAAGAGGGGTCTATGTACTCACTTGAGATTGCTTAGTAGTCCTTGAGTAATAACCAAACAATGCTAGAGATCACGGAAATCAAACGGCACCTAATATAGGTAACTATGTTAAATAACCGGACCTATATCGGAGGATCGGATAGAATGAGGGCTTGTAAACCAAATGAGTATGGGAACTCATGTAGTATGGTTTAACAAAGCCTACATACTAAAATGAAACCTAACCTAAGTGCTTACGACCCATTACGACCCGTTTAGGTAGCTTATGCTACTTTAACGCGTCGTTCGCGTAAAACGCGTTCGGAACGCCTAACTAGTCCTATGATAAGTAAAATATGCCTTAACATGTCTAATATTGTTACCAAATCAGTTTAGATACCAAAAGTTATGTTACATATGCATAAAATGAATTTTGGCGTTAAAAGGGCATTTTGGTAATTCACCTAAGGCATATATACTACCTATCATACAACTACTCAAACGATGTGACCATAAGGTATAACCTCGGAAGGTTATTCCCTATACAACTATGGACACCTAATGTGTTTGGTCGGATCCTAATGATCGACCAAACGGGTCGGGTTCGAAAGTATAAGCGATTGTTTAGATCGCTTACCTTACGACCCTATATAAGCACTAAACTAAAAGTGACGAGCTAAGCATGTTAAAACATGCTTAACTAAGTTTAGAAAACAGGTTTGGTATCAAAACAAATGGTTTTGATACCTAGGAGTAGTTTGGTTACAAAATACGCAATAACACGCATTTTGGCCGAAACTACGACTCGTCACTGAGCCTAGATAACGTGGTAATCAGTAGGTATAGTCACTAGGGACTATAACCATCGTGATCACGCTCACGTTATGAAGTTCAAACAAACTTCGCATTGACCATAAACTGGTCAATGCAGAAAGTCAAACAAAGTTTGACTTTAACGCTAAAACGAATGAAAAGAACAAAAGAACACTTACAAAGGGTCCCCGAAAGCTAATCTTGATCAAATAACCCAGGTATGAAGCAATGGCTTCAACTTAGAGTCTTTTAGATCAGATTTGTGGGGAATGAGGTGAAAATGTGGTGGGTATTTATAGGAAATGTACCACCGTTAGGATCGTTTCTTGAATAACGTGATCGAATCTCATCCGTACATGTGTTGGAATGTTATAGTAACTCATTTTGCCCCCACCACCAGAGGTTGACATGTGGCATTGGCATTTGGGGTGTCTAAGGGTTGTTTGCACTTGATTAAACAACTTTTGCTGATCTGAAAGGGCCTCACGTGACGCCTAGGGGGCTAGGTGTCACGCCTAGGTCCTTCTGATCAGTAAACAGTTTCCAATGTTCCCCTTTCAGTCCCCGTTGTGTATTAAGGCCATTTCTGACATGTTTAAGGCTCGTTAAATCATTTTCAAGGCTCCAAAAGGATGCCTAAACATTTTGGACATGAAACATGCTCAAAAATATCCCGGATGTCGGTTCGTTTGGTCGTACGATCGCGATGTTCGCTTAATTACGACGACATGCGCATAAGCGCGAAAAACGATCCAAATTGCGTGAAGAATGGATTTTTCTTATGCCAAACACTAAAATAAAATATTTTAGTGCTTACACAAATTTTTTGATGTCCGGATGTATTCAGAATGTAAGTTATGCGCGAAAGAGCAAACTTGTGCACTTTTTGACGCTTTTAGTCCCTGAATGACCCAAAAGCTTATTTTAGCACACCGAACCACTCAAAGCCTATTTCTACGCTATATAAAGGATATTTAAGGTGTGTTTAACTTATGTTCATGTTCCGGAATGTTCGTTACAGATCAAATTGGCATACTTTCGCAGTTTGTCAAGTTTAGTCCCTGTAAGCGAATTAACTTGTTTTTGCCATACCAAAGACTTCAAAACTTATTTCTAAGTTATGTAAGGGTTACTAAAGGTATGTTAAGAATATGTTGATGTTCTAGAGTATTTTTCGCATTAAACTGATTACGTTTACGCACCAGTTTGCGTATAACTCCCCAGAAAGCGATATAGAGTTTGAAATTGAACAAAAGTCAAAACATGAAAAATGTAAAACATAACCAAACAAACATTGGGATTAAATAACATTGTTTTATTGATAATTGAACTGTTCACAATGATTACAAGCATAAATGTTACAGTTTTAAACTAAGAAAATAAAAACTAACTAAAATGCTGAAAATAAAAAATAAAAGTAAAAACAGATAGACAAGATGAATCACTTGGCTCTGACTCGTGTTTAGTGTAACCTTTGATTATTTCCGCACTTTTGCACTATTTAAGAGATTATCTTAGTTATTGTAGTAGGCCCCTCTTTTGAAGGTGACGTTACCCTCAACCCAGTAGTTTGAGTCAGCAAGGATACAATCCTAAAGGGTCGGATTATTGAAAGATAATTAATTAAGTTATTAATGCATAATGTGGTAGGCCCCTCTTTTGAAGGCGACGTTACCCTCGGCTAAGTAGTCTGAGTCAGCAGGGATACAGTCCTAAGTAGCCGGGTTAAAGTTTTAATAGTAGTTTAACTTATGAGGGGATCAAAGAGTTTGGACCCCCGCCATCCAATACCATTAAGTATTGAAGGAGGTCCTACTAAATTTGACTCAGGTCCTTTGCAGGATCTATACACTGAACAATGGCAAGACTCTTACCAAACCGTTCCCTTAACCCCCGACCAGGTAGCCAACATACCTCCATATAGACCGTGGAGATATGAATGGTGAAAATCTTTTATTTTATATAGACAGTAAAATAATGCCAAGACACCACGGACAAACGATAAGGAAGAATCACCTTCAACATAAGAAACTAGTTATTAAAGTCATTAGTACATAACCAATTAAAAAGTGCGAAAAGATTAAAAATAAAAAGTATTACACTAGACACTTTGTCTTCACCAAGTGATGTAAGAGACTTAGGCAAACATGGGCTTGATTGTCAAGAACTCTTACGATCAATCTTGGATCTCGAGATGACTCACACACTCTATGATGGACAATGGATGATGGTGGTGGATGATGGTGTTATGGTGGTGGTGGGTGGTGGGTGAAGTGTGAGAGAGGTGGTGTGCCAAGGGATGGTTTGAGCTTGAGCCAAGCACTCCTATTTATAGGCTGAACAGAAGCTCGGGCACGGCCCCGTGTCCATCCTCTTCTCTGTCTTCATTAATTGCTTTTGTCTGCATTAGTTAACCACGGCCCCGTGTCCGCTGAGCACGACCCCGTGTGCAGAAACATATCTGTACTATCAAGATTTGCCTGGATTCTGCGAATCTTATAGTTGACCACCGCCCCGTGTCCGCTGAGCACGGCCCCATGGTAGGCGATGGAAGCTTCTACAACTTTGTCTTTTATGCTGACACTTGGGCACGCCCCCGTGCTCATTGAGCACGGGGCATGTTCAGCCTTCTGTTTTCTTGTTTTGCTTGGGAAGATGCTTTCGGGGAGGTCGGGCATGCCACGTTTGTTCCTTTTCTTGTATTAATGTTAGATTTAGCTACCTTTTTGCTTCTTTTGTTAATTTGAGCTCATTTAATCCTGAAAATACAAAAAGAAGACAAAAACACACTTTTTCCAACATTAGTACTAAAAAAGGGTTAGTTTTATGCCACAATTGATGTAATTTATATGTTGCATTTTGCACACATCAAATACCCCCACACTTGAATCTTTGCTTGTCCTCAATCAAAACTCTTTATAATATGGCTTTACACTCCCAAATGGAATGGGTAGAAGAGAAGGTTTTTGGGCTTGTCATAGAGTGTCGGGATTTCCAAGATTCTTTATTACATTTTATTTTTATTTATTTACAATCCTATTCGTCATGATTTATTTAAAACTTTTCATAAGATAAATTACTAATTAGGGCATAACACGCCTTTTTTAAAATTCTATTTATATACAAGTTCACATACCTCACGGGGGATCACTCAACACTCGGCCGAAAATGTATTTTAGTGAATCACTCGAGAGCGGCATGGAACTTACTCCTACCATAGGCTTGCCAAGCAATCAATCCTCCTCCTTTTTAACTATATACCTTTGTAAATATCAAGAGGACTTTTGGGTGAAGGGTTAGGCTTGGGTTAAAGGTAGATGGTTTGGTTAGTGGTTAGTAGAAAAGGGCGAAAAAGCGTAAAAAACATCGGTTTTCGTAAGACTTTTTATTTTTGCAGTCTTTATTTTGATGAAGCCATAATTCAGACAAAGTTATTTTTGATGAACTTGCTTGTTTTTATTTCTTTTGCTTCATCATCAACATATTTTTTTTAAAGTCATACGAAAAAACCGAGCTTGTTACTAAAACAAAGGGTTAAAAATAAAAAGGTTTTGGTGGGTGAAAGGGTGTTTGGTTTGGGTTAAGAAATGGAAAGGTTTAGGCTCAAAGGGGTTAACTAGGGGAATTTTGGGTAGGTGGTAAAAAAAATAATGGTGTAGAAATAAAAAGGGTTAGTCCTAATGCCTCCATCATTTACTTACTCGGGTTTAAGTTGGTAAGGAACGGGAATGTATCGTCGTGGCAAGTTCTAGAGTTGTAAGAACCAAGCGGCTATTCACACAAGAAACGAAAAATGAGCATTTAATTTAGAGATATGTATTTGTATGCTCAATAAAGGCTCAAGACTCACTTTTGTGGGAATGGGTTTTTATGTGATCAAGTATATATAATTAAATTTTAACTAAGCTTGTCATGCCTTTTCATAATTTTCTTATGTTGGTTCTTTTTATCACGACGCTATCGGTTGTAAATTTGTAAAAATATAACCTTTTTAGAATTTTGAAATTCCCAAATTAAACCTAGACAAGTAAAAGAAAATGAAAATTTTTGAAAAAATTTGGGGTGATTAGCGGTTCCAATAGAGTTTTATGTAAGGCTTGTTATTAGGACTTGCAAGATTCAAGGTTTTAGCATCCCCCCCCCCCACACACACACACTTAAATTACACATTGTCCTCAATGTGTCCCAAAAATAAGTTTTTGGTTGATTGAATGTGTAAAAGGTGTGAAAAAGCAAAATTTTGTGTTATTGGGCGCCTGGACACGGCCCCGTGTTCAAGTGCCAGTAACAAAAGTTAAACAAAAGAAACAGAAGCCTGGACACGGGGGCGTGTTGGGTGAACACGGCCCGTGTCCAGTTTACCTGAACTGGGCATTTCTACAGATTGTGCAGCACGGGGCCGTGTTAGGCGGACACGGCCCGTGCTGAACTTGCTGTAATGAAGAAAGCTTGTCGGATGGACCTGTTTTCCTGCATGGGGTGCTGGTTCAAGTTTTCCTTGTATCCTTTGCCATCCCGAGTTTGTTTTATTTGTTTCAACACCATCCAAACACCAGTTTAACTAAAACCATCATTCATTAAGTCATAGAGAGAATTACATAGTAGTCCTAGAAAATGGAAAACAAAGCAGAAAATAAAAGTGAATGGTCCTAAATTAGATAGGTCAAGTGATACTTAAAATCATCCTAAGGAGTTCTACTTCTACAATAAGAACCAAAATTCCAGAAAAAGTATTCCGGTATCTAAAAAGTCTTGTAGAACTCCGAGCCGAGGGGCGTTAAAGCCATTCTTCTATCTCTCTTGGGAGGAAGAAGGCAGCGTCATTCTCTTCAACATCTTGTGGAGGAGGAGCGACACCAACCGGAACCCCTTGTAGCACTTCCCGATGGGGCTCCGGATGCATGGCGTACCACTCGGCCGGTATGATGACTTCAGGAACCACAATCCATGCCCTTTGGGTAATGATTGGTTCCAAAGGAGGAGAAGCGAGAATGTTCAACCTTTGGTGCAAGAGGTTGACCTCTCGAAGACATCCTTCTAGTCCCACCGTCAAATGATTAATACGGTCAACCAATGCCTCTTCCACCCCTGTCATTTCATCAAGGGCCCCTCTTAAGGCATAAACATAGTTTACAAGAGAATCTTCAACCGTTGATGACCTTCTCCCTTGTCGGTTGTTTCTGGAGTGTGATGAAGATGTTCCGCTAGTTCTGCTCACCATTCTGAGAAAACAAACCGAGAAGAGTTCAACTTAATGAAATCAGTACTACGGACACGGCCCCGTGTTCAACGAACACGGCCCCGTGTTCAACGAACACGGCCCGTGTTCAAATGTTTGCAGATTTTTAGGACAAGGGATCTTGGAGTTTTAATTTGTTTTTATGATGTTTAAAACGTTTTTAAGCAGAAACAACTTAAAACATTGTTGTATAACTTATTTTTAACAAGATCCCATGAATAAAAATCTAACAAACATCTCACTAAAGATTGAAATTATGGAGATTTCAAGTTCTAATGGAAGCATGAAGAAGATGGAAGTGGATAAAAGAGGAAAGGACAAGAAGGGTGTTGAGAAACTTCTTTTAGAAAATACCTAGGATGGTATGTGAGAATATTCCCCAAATCTCTGTCCCTTGAATGGTTCAAATGTGCAGGATTCTTGGCTGCATTTATAGAAAACGACAGTACGCTGCACACGGCCCCGTGTCGGCTAGACACGGCCCCGTGTTCAGGGGGAATCCTGACACATTTTGTCCGTATTCTGACATTGAATCAGACGGGAATCTTTGAGTGGACACGGGGGCGTGTTGACCTGGACACGGCCCCGTGTCTAGAAGCTGTCTTATGGAGTTTGTCTATTTTTAAGGAACTTCTCATGGATCGGGTGGTTCCTTGCTGGATGGAACAACCCCAAAGTGCCTAAGATACCTTAATTGCTCTAGATTAAGACGAGAACGCAAGAGGTTGTCGGTGAGGGTGATTCCTATGCTATATGTAGGTGGACAAGTCCAAGCCTTTCCCGGGCTCTCGTTAAAGAAGGTGTATGCCGAATCGCTCAGGTCTATGTATGCATCGAACGAAGTCGATGGGGAGTCCTTCACGGAACAATCGACACAGGGACGACTATCGTTCAAGTCCTCACTAGAGTTAGAAGTATCGTTGGGAACAAGGAAGTTGTTTGAATGTGATCCCAATGCTTCTTCTTGGTTGTTGTCTTGATATAAATTATTGAAATCTATCCTAAGTTCTTTTAACCAATTAAGAATTAAATCTTCTAATTGAAATAGTTCATCAAGAAGCATTTCTCCTAGAAAATCCGGTTGAGAGCATTCGTGGGAGAGATAAGGATTATTTTTACTTTCGCACCTCTTAAGGATATAAGGAAACGATAGGTCTATATAGTGGGGCTTATAATTTAGAAAATAACATTCTAATTCCTTATGGGAACCACCACATATTTGACACCGCGCACCATAAAAGTGCCTAAAGTAAAAAAGATCAGTATCACTCATGTTTGTGTCAGAAATTACCAACTATCGGGATCTCACGGTTCTATTTTCAGTAACTGAATATTGGGCACGGGGCGTGTTGAGTGGGCACGGCCCCGTGTTCAGCTTACTGTCTGACTTAAAACATGATTGCCAGTTCCAATGATTGGGCACGGGGCGTGTTCAGCGGGCACGGCCCGTGCTGAGTTCTGCATAAGCTGAAAAACTAAGAAAAATCTAAAAATATAGAAAAATAAGAAAAAACAATTAGGCCGTTGATTCCTAACTTTCTTAAAATCCTTGTGTCCCCGGCAACGGCGCCAAAAACTTGAAGCGTGCTAAGTGTGTTATGGTTTTAATGTTTATTTTAAGCCCTTTTACACTTTCTTTAGCCAAGTTTTAAATTTATAAAACACGATATTTACTAACACTAAACACACATATGGGCAAGTGCACCCATCGTGAGCGTAGTATAGTGTTGGTAAGATACTGAGGTCGTCCAAGGACTCAAGAGCTTTTAGTACCGGTTTATCCTCAACGTCTAATCAAATCAAAAGTTTAGAAAAATGTTTTAAACTAAGAAAATAAAAACTAACAAAAATGCTGAAAATAAAAAATAAAAGTAAAAACAGATAGACAAGATGAATCACTTGACTCCGACTCGTGTTTAGTGTAACCTTTGATTATTTCCGCACTTTTGCACTATTTAAGAGATTATCTTAGTTATTGTAGTAGGCCCCTCTTTTGAAGGTGACGTTACCCTCAACCCAGTAGTTTGAGTCAGCAAGGATACAATCCTAAAGGGTCGGATTATTGAAAGATAATTAATTAAGTTATTAATGCATAATGTGGTAGGCCCCTCTTTTGAAGGCGACCTTACCCTCAGCTAAGTAGTCTGAGTCAGCAGGGATACAGTCCTAAGTAGCCGGGTTAAAGTTTTAATAGTAGTTTAACTTATGAGGGGATCAAAGAGTTTGGACCCCCGCCATCCAATACCGTTAAGTATTGAAGGAAGTCCTACTAAATTTGACCCAGGTCCTTTGCAGGATCTATACACTGAACAATGGCAAGACTCTTACCAAACCATTCCCTTAACCCCCGACCAGGTAGCCAACATACCTTCATATAGACCGTGGAGATATGAATGGTGAAAATCTTTTATTTTATATAGACAGTAAAATAATGCCAAGACACCACGGACTAACGATAAGGAAGAATCACCTTCAACATAAGAAACTAGTTATTAAAGTCATTAATACATAACAATTAAAAAGTGCGAAAAGATTAAAAATAAAAAGTATTACACTAGACACTTTGTCTTCACCAAGTGATGTAAGAGAATTAGGCAAACATGGCCTTGATTGTCAAGAACTCTTACGATCAATCTTAGATCCCGAGACGACTCACACACTCTATGATGGACAATGGATGATGGTGGTGGATGATGGTGTTATGGTGGTGGTGGGTGGTGGGTGAAGTGTGAGAGAGGTGGTGTGCCAAGGGATGGTTTGAGCTTGAGACAAGCACTCCTATTTATAGGCTGAACAGAAGCTCGGGCACGGCCCCGTGTCCATCCTCTTCTCTGTCTTCATTAATTGCTTTTGTCTGCATTAGTTGACCACGGCCCCGTGTCCGCTGGGCATGACCCCGTGTGCAGAAGCATATCTGTACTATCAAGATTTTCCTGGATTCTGCGAATCTTATAGTTGACCACGGCCCCGTGTCCGCTGAGCAGGGCCCCGTGGTGGGCGATGGAAGCTTCTACAACTTTGTCTTTTATGCTGACACTTGGGCACGCCCCCGTGCTCATTGAGCACGGGGCGTGTTCAGCCTTCTGTTTTCTTGTTTTGCTTGGGAAGATGCTTTCGGGGAGGTCGGGCATGCCACGTTTATTCCTTTTCTTGTATTAATGTTAGATTTAGCTGCCTTTTTGCTTCTTTTGTTAATTTGAGCTCATTTAATCCTGAAAATACAAAAAGAAGACAAAAACACATTTTTTCCAACATTAGTACTAAAAAAGGGTTAGTTTTATGCCACAATTGATGTAATTTATATGTTGCATTTTGCACACATCAAATACCCCCACACTTGAATCTATGCTTGTCCTCAATCAAAACTCTTTATAATATGGCTTTACACTCCCAAATGGAATGGGTAGAAGAGAAGGTTTTTGGGCTTGTCATAGAGTGTCGGGATTTCCAAGATTCTTTATTACGTTTTATTTTTATTTATTTACAATCCTATTCGTCATGATTTATTTAAAACTTTTCATAAGATAAATTACTTATTTGGGCATAACACGCCTTTTTTAAAATTCTATTTATATACAAGTTCACATACCTCACGGGGGATCACTAAACACTCGGCCGAAAATGTATTTTAGTGAATCACTCGAGAGCGGCATGGAACTTACTCCTACTATAGGCTTGCCAAGCAATCAATCCTCCTCCTTTTTAATTATATACCTTTGTAAATATCAAGAGGACTTTTGGGTGAAGGGTTAGGCTTGGGTTAAAGGTAGGTGGTTGGGTTAGTGGTTAGTAGAAAAGGGCGAAAAAGCGTATAAAACATTGGTTTTCGTAAGACTTTTTATTTTTGCAGTCTTTATTTTGATGAAGCCATAATTCAAACAAAGTTATTTTTGATGAACTTGCTTGTTTTTATTTCTTTTGCTTCATCATCAACATATTTTTTTTTTAAAGTCATACGAAAAAACCGAGCTTGTTACTAAAACAAAGGGTTAAAAATAAAAAGGTTTTGGCGGGTGAAAGGGTGTTTGGTTTGGGTTAAGAAATGGAAAGGTTTAGGCTCAAAGGGTTAACTAGGGGGATTTTGGGTAGGTGGTAAAAAAAAATAATGGTGTTGAAATAAAAAGGGTTAGTCCTAATGCCTCCATCATTTACTTACTCGGGTTTAAGTTGGTAAGGACCGGGAATGTATCGTCGTGGCAAGTTCTAGAGTTGTAAGAACCAAGCGGCTATTCACACAAGAAACGAAAAATGAGCATTTAATTTAAAGATATGTATTTGTATGCTCAATAAAGGCTCAAAACTCACTTTTGTGGGAATGGGTTTTTATGTGATCAAGTATATATAATTAAATTTTAACTAAGCTTGTCATGCCTTTTCATAATTTTCTTATTTGGTTCTTTTTATCACGACGCTATCGGTTGTAAATTTGTAAAAATATAACATTTTTAGAATTTTGAAATTCCTAAATTAAACCTAGACAAGTAAAAAAAATGAAAATTTTTGAAAAAATTTGGGGTGATTAGCGGTTCCAATAGAGTTTTGTGTAAGGCTTGTTATTAGGACTTGCAAGATTCAAGGTTTTAGCATCCCCCCCCCCCCCCACTTAAATTACACATTGTCCTCAATGTGTCCCAAAAATGAGTTTTTAGGTTAATTGAATATGTAAAAGGTGTGAAAAAGCAAAAATTTGTGTTACTGGGCGCCTGGACACGGCCCCGTGTTCAGGTGCCAGTAACAAAAGTTAAACAAAAGAAACAGAAGCCTGGACACGGGGGCGTGTTGGGTGAACACGGCCTGTGTCCAGTTTACCTGAACTGGGCATTTCTGCAGACTGTGCAGCACGAGGCCGTGTTGGGCGGACACGGCCCGTGCTGAACTTGCTGTAATGAAGAAAGCTTGTCGGATGGCCCTGTTTTTCTGCATGGGGTGCTGGTTCAAGTTTCCCTTGTATCCTTTGCCATCCCGAGTGTGTTTTATTTGTTTCAACACCATCCAAACACCAGTTTAACTAAAACCATCATTCATTAAGTCATAGAGAGAATTACATAGTAGTCCTAGAAAATGGAAAACAAAGCAGAAAATAAAAGTGAATGGTCCTAAATTAGATAGGTCAAGTGATACTTAAAATCATCCTAAGGAGTTCTTCTTCTACAATAAGAACCAAAATTCTGGAAAAAGTCTTCCGGTATCTAAAAAGTCTTGTAGAACTCCGAGCCGAGGGGCGTTAAGGCCATTCTTCTATCTCTCTTGGGAGGAAGAAGGCATCGTCATTCTCTTCAACATCTTGTGAAGGAGGAGCGACACCAACCGGAACCCCTTGTAGCACTTCCCGATGGGGCTCCGGATGCATGGCGTACCACTCGGCCGGTATGATGACTTCAGGAACCACATTCCATGCCCTTTGGGTAATGATTGGTGCCAAGGGAGGAGAAGCGAGAATGTTCAACCTTTGGTGCAAGAGGTTGACCTCTCGAAGACATCCTTCTAGTCCCACCGTCAAATGATTAATACGGTCAACCAATGCCTCTTCCACCCCTGTCATTTCATCAAGGGCCTCTCTTAAGGCGTAAACATAGTTTAAAAGAGAATCTTCAACCGTTGACGACCTTCTCCCTTGTCGGTTGTTTCTGGAGTGTGATGAAGATGTTCCGCTAGTTCTGCTCGCCATTCTGAGAAAACAAACCGAGAAGAGTTCAACTTAATGAAATCAGTACGTCGGACACGGCCCCGTGTTCAACGAACACGGTCCGTGTTCAAATGTTTGCAGATTTTTAGGACAAGGGATCTTGGAGTTTTAATTCGTTTTTATGATGTTTAAAACGTTTTTAAGCAGAAACAACTTAAAACATTGTTGTAGAACTCATTTTTAACAAGATCCCATGAATAAAAATCTAACAAACATCTCACTAAAGCTTGAAATTATGGAGATTTCAAGTTCTAATGGAAGCATGAAGAAGATGGAAGTGGATAAAAGAGGAAAGGACAAGAAGGGTGTTGAGAAACTTCTTTTAGAAAAATACCTAGGATGGTATGTGAGAATATTCCCCAAATCTCTGTCCCTTGAATGGTTCAAATGTGCAGGATTCTTGGCTGCATTTATAGAAAACGACAGTACGCTGCACACGGCCCCGTGTCGGCTAGACACGGCCCCGTGTTCAGGGGGAATCCTGACACATTTTGTCCGTATTCTGACATTGAATCAGACGGAAATCTTTGAGTGGACACGGGGGCGTGTTGACCTGGACACGGCCCCGTGTGTAGAAGCTGTCTTATGGAGTTTGTCTATTTTTAAGGAACTTCTCATGGATCAGGCGGTTCCTTGCTGGATGGAAAAACCCCAAAGTGCCTAAGATACCTTAATTGCTCTAGATTAAGACGAGAACGCAAGAGGTTTTCGGTGAGGGTGATTCCTATGCTATATGTAGGTGGACAAGTCCAACCCTTTCCCGGGCTCTAGTTAAATAAGGTGTATTCCGAATCGCTCAGGTCTATGTATGCATCGAACGAAGTCGATGGGAGTCCTTCACGTAACAATCGACACAGGGACGACTATCGTTCAAGTCCTCACTAGAGTTAGAAGTATCGTTGGGAACAACGAAGTTGTTTGAATGCGATCCCAGTGCTTCTTCTTGGTTATTGTCTTGAGATAAATTATTGAAATCTATCCTAAGTTCTTTCGCCCCTCTTAAGGATATAAGGAAACGATGGGTCTATATAGTGGGGCTTATAATTTAGAAAATAACATTCTAATTCCTTATGGGAACCACCACATATTTGACACCACGCACCATAAAAGTGCCGAAAGTAAAAAAGATCAGTATCACTCATGTTTGTGTCAGAAATTACCAACCGTCGGGATCTCACGGTTCTGTTTTCAGTAACTGAATCTTGGGCACGGGGCGTGTTGAGTGGGCACGGCCCCGTGTTCAGCTTACTGTCTGACTTAAAACAGGATTGCCAGTTCCAATGATTGGGCACGTGGCGTGTTCAGCTGGCACGGCCCGTGCTGAGTTCTGCAGAAGCTGAAAAACTAAGAAAAATCTAACAATATAGAAAAATAAGAAAAAACGATTAGGCCGTTGATTCCTAACTTTCTTAAAATCCTTGTGTCCCCGGCAACGGCGCCAAAAACTTGATGCGTGCTAAGTGTGTTATGGTTTTAATGTTTATTTTAAGCCCTTTTACACTTTCTTTAGCCAAGTTTTAAATTTATAAAACACGATATTTACTAACACTAAACACACATATGGGCAAGTGCACCCATCGTGAGCGTAGTATCGTGTTGGTAAGATACCGAGGTCGTCCAAGGACACAAGAGCTTTTAGTACCGGTTTATCCTCAACGTCTAATCAAATCAAAAGTTTAGAAAAATGTTTTAAACTAAGAAAATAAAAACTAACTAAAGTGCTGAAAATAAAAAATAAAAGTAAAAACAGATAGACAAGATGAATCACTTGGCTCCGACTCGTGTTTAGTGTAACCTTTGATTATTTCCGCACTTTTGCACTATTTAAGAGATTATCTTAGTTATTGTAGTAGGCCCCTCTTTTGAAGGTGACGTTACCCTCAACCCAGTAGTTTGAGTCAGCAAGGATACAATCCTAAAGGGTCGGATTATTGAAAGATAATTAATTAAGTTATTAATGCATAATGTGGTAGGCCCCTCTTTTGAAGGCGACGTTACCCTCGGCTAAGTAGTCTGAGTCTGCAGGGATACAGTCCTAAGTAGCCGGGTTAAAGTTTTAATAGTAGTTTAACTTATGAGGGGATCAAAGAGTTTGGACCCCTGCCATCCAATACCGTTAAGTATTGAAGGAGGTCCTACTAAATTTGACCCAGGTCCTTTGCAGGATCTATACACTGAACAATGGCAAGACTCTTACCAAACCGTTCCCTTAACCCCCGACCAGGTAGCCAACATACCTCCATATAGACCGTGGAGATATGAATGGTGAAAATCTTTTATTTTATATAGACAGTAAAATAATGCCAAGACACCATGGACAAACGATAAGGAAGAATCACCTTCAACATAAGAAACTAGTTATTAAAGTCATTAATACATAACCAATTAAAAAGTGCGAAAAGATTAAAAATAAAAAGTATTACACTAGACACTTTGTCTTCACCAAGTGATGTAAGAGACTTAGGCAAACATGGCCTTGATTGTCAAGAACTCTTACGATCAATCTTAGATCCCGAGACGACTCACACACTCTATGATGGACAATGGATGATGGTGTTATGGTGGTGGGTGAAGTGTGAGAGAGGTGGTGTGCCAAGGGATGGTTTGAGCTTGAGCCAAGCACTCCTATTTATAGGCTGAACAGAAGCTCGGGCACGGCCCCGTGTCCATCCTCTTCTCTGTCTTCATTAATTGCTTTTGTCTGCATTAGTTGACCACGGCCCCGTGTCCGCTGGGCACGACCCCGTGTGCAGAAGCATATCTGTACTATCAAGATTTGCCTGGATTCTGCGAATCTTATAGTTGACCACGGCCCCGTGTCTGCTGAGCACGGCCCCGTGGTGGGCGATGGAAGCTTCTACAACTTTGTCTTTTATGCTGACACTTGGGCACGCCCCCGTGCTCATTGAGCACGGGGCGTGTTCAGCCTTCTGTTTTCTTGTTTTGCTTGGGAAGATGCTTTCGGGGAGGTCGGGCATGCCACGTTTGTTCCTTTTCTAGTATTTATGTTAGATTTAGCTGCCTTTTTGCTTCTTTTGTTAATTTGAGCTCATTTAATCCTGAAAATACAAAAGGAAGACAAAAACACACTTTTTCCAACATTAGTACTAAAAAAGGGTTAGTTTTATGCCACAATTGATGTAATTTATATGTTGCATTTTGCACACATCAATCCTTCACCATCCCGAGTGTGTTTTATTCCTGAAAATTAAAACTAAACTAGAAAGCATAAAAATTAATATAAACTAAACTAAGGATAGTTCCGCGGAATGCCTCTGTGGTACGTGACGTTTATAAGGGTCCTTGGCTAGACCCAAAGCCAGTCATATGTTACCCAAGTGGGATGTTTTGCATCCCATGTTGCACCATCGGAGAGCATCATCCAAACTTGAGTCTATGACTTTCATGTAATTGACCGGGTCATCATCTTCTACTCTCTTACCAACTCCGAACTTCATTTCCTTGTCCCCAACCCTCAATGTTAGTGTCCCGCCATTCATGTCTACCACTGCGTGGGCCGTAGCTAGGAATGGCCTCCCTAAGATGAGTGGTACTTCGGTATCCTCTTCCATATCTAGTATGACAAAGTCGGCCAGGAAGACAAAGTCTCCGACTTTAACTAATAGATTTTCAGAGACACCTTGTGGATATTTAACGGACCTATCGGCGAGTTGTATGCTCATTTTTGTAGGGCTTGTTTTCCCTAGGCCGAGTCAGTCGAACATTGATGCGGGCATGAGGTTGATGCTAGCCCCAAGGTCGGCTAGTGCATTGCGAATGGGAGATTCCCTAATTGAACAAGGGATGGTGAAGCTTCTGGGATCGATCTTCTTTTGTGGGAGTTTGTTGAGTAGCAAGGCGGAGCATTCTTCGCTTAAATTAACTAATTGCAATTATTCAATTTTCCTTTTGTGAGTGAGGAAGTCCCTCATAAATTTTGAATATTTAGGCATTTGGGTTAGGACTTCGACAAATGGAATATTAACATGCAATTGTTTTAGTAAATTTACAAACTTTGTGAATTGCTCATCGGTCTTTTGGCGAAGTAACCGACTAGGGTACGGTACCGGAGGATTCTTGGTGGGCTCTTGCTTTGGTGGAGGAGCCGTCTCTTGTTGGGGTGTTGGTGGAGTTGTGGTTTGGCTAGATCGGCTCTTTTCAATTGGAGGTAATGGAGCCTCCTCGGGACCAACGGTACGGTTTCTCAATGTGATGAGATGTACTTGCGCCTTTGGGTTAGTTTCGGTATTGCTTGGTAACGCGCCTTGTGGTCTCTCGGAGAAATTTTGAGCTAGTTGATTTATTTGTTTTTCAATGTTTTGAATACTAGCTAGTTGATTTCTAAAGTTCGATTCCAGTTGTTGAAATCGATCCGAGTTTTTCTTTTCGGTGTCGGGGATGAGGCGAGATACGGTATCTTCAAGCCTCTCTCGTCCCCCTTGTTGTTGTTGAGAGAAATTTTGTGACTCGTTTCTTATTTGTTGAAAGTTAGTTCATTGGTTTAGATTTTGTTGGTTACTACTATTGCCGGGTTCTCTCCAACCAAGGTTAGGGTGGTTACGCCATCCTTGGTTGTAGGTACCCGTTGGAGGTCCCGACGGCCTAGGTCTATTATCAATGTAGTTTACCATTTCTGTCTGATTATCCATTTCTTTCATACAACTCCAATTTTCATGTGGTCCACCACACCCTTCACAAGCCATAACCGAGGCCGTTTTTGCCATTTCTAACTTTTTGAGTTTTGAAGAAAGGGCCTCGATTTGGGCTTGTAAGGAGGTGCTTTCATCAACCTTATGGGCGCCCGGGGCAATAGATTTTGTGCCTCGGGGAGTGTGCCACTGAAAATTGGTTTGAGCAATTTCCTCAATTTGATTATAAATTTCATTTGGGCGACGATTACCTAGAAGTCCCCCAGAGCTAGAGTCAAGTGTTTGTCTTGTGTGTGGAAACAACCCATTATAGAAAGTGGATACTTGTTGCCATACCGCAAGACCATGATGAGGACACTTTCTTAGTTGCTCCTTGAACCTTTCCCAAGTTTCATATAAGGATTCCCCGTCCTCTTGTGAATATGTGCTAATTTCAGTCATTAATTTAGCCGTTTTAGCAGGAGGGAAATACTTATATAAAAACTTTTGGGCTAGTTCATCCCAGGTGTTTACCGAGCCAACTGGGAGGGTATTGAGCCAAGCCTTAGCTCGGTCTTTTAGTGAAAATGGAAACATTCGAAGGCGGATGGCGTCATTTGATGCTCCATTGATCCAAAAAGTATCACATATTTCCAGGAAGTTAGTAATATGTAAATGGGGATCTTCGTCCGCAAGCCCATGGAAGGTTGCGGAGGTTTGGAGCATTTGTATCATATGCGGCCGAAGTTCAAAGTTGTTGGCCTCGACATTCGGTGCATTGATAGCGGCGCCGAGATTACCTACGGTGGGTCATAGGTAATCCATGAGGGTACGTTGATCCGCCATTGGAAGTGGGTCCCCCGAAACTTTCTCTTGGTGTTTAGCTTTAAGTCTTTTTCTTAGAAAGCGTTCGGGTTCGTCTAAAGGTTCTTTTATGTCTCTACTAGAACTGGAGCTCATACACTGCGTAGAAAGTTCAGATGTGGCGCCTGGATTCCAAGTCCTACAATAAAAACAAAAGAGAATGTTGGTCAGAAGTTTCACCGCGGCCCCGTGCTCAGATGAACACGGCCTGTGGTCGGAGAAACAGTAATTGTTTTCCGAATCCCTGTTACTGGGGAGCTCGACACGGCCCTGTGTTGCACCGACACGGCCCCGTGCTCAACTCTCTGTAACTCGGAAAATAAAAACTGCCAGTAACAATGTTGGGCACGGCCCGTGTCCGACCAGGCACGGCCCGTCCTGAGCTCTGCAGAAACTGAAAAAAATCTAAAAAAAACAGAAAAATAAGAAAAACGATTAGGCCGTTGATTCCTAACTTTCTTAAAATCCTTGTGTCCCCGGCAACGGCGCCAAAAGTTGATGTGTGTAGTGCGTGATAGGTTTTTATGTATATTTTAAACCCTTTTTAACACTTTAGTCAAGTTTTAAATTTATAAAACACGATATTTTACTAACACTAAACACACATATGGGTAAGTGCACCCATCGTGAGCGTAGTATAGCGTTGGCAAGATACCGAGGTCGTCCAAGGACACAAGAGCTTTTAGTACCGGTTTATCCTCAACGTCTAATTAAATCAAAATTTTAGAAAAATGTTTAAACATGAAAATAAAAAAAAATGCTGAAAATAAAAATAAAAACAAATAGACAAGATGGATCACTTGGATCCGACTCGCCTTTAGTGTAACCTTTGATTATTTCCGCACTTTTGCACTTTTTAAGAGATTATCTTAGTTATAGTAGTAGGCCCCTCTTTTGAAGGTGACGTTACCCTCAACCCAGTAGTTTGAGTCAGCAAGGATACAATCCTAAAGGGTTGGATTATTGAAAGATAATAATTAAGTTATTAATGCGTAATGTGGTAGGCCCCTCTTTTGAAGGTGACGTTACCCTCGGCTAAGTAGTTTGAGTCAGCAAGGATACAATCCTAAGTAGCCGGGTTAATGTTTTAATTGTAGTTTACATATGAGGGGATCAAGAAATTCGAACCCCCGCCATCCAATACCAATGGGTATTGAAGGAGGTCCTACTAAGCTTGACCCAGGTCCTTGCAGGATCTATACACTGAACAAGGCAAGAACCTTACCAAACCATTCCCTTAACCCCCTACCAGGTAGCCAACATATCTCCATATAGACCGTGGAGATATGAATGGTGTAAATCTTTTATTTTATATAGACAGTAAAATAACGCCAAGACACCACGGACAAATGATAAGGAAGTTTCACCTTCAACATAAGAAACTAGTTATTAAAGTCATTAATAAAAAACCAAATAAAAAGTGCGAAAAGATTAAAAATAAAAAGTATTACACTAAATGCTTGTCTTCACCAAGTGATGTAAGAGACTTAGGCAAACATGACCTTTATTGTCAAAAACTCTTACTATCAATCTTGGATCCCGAGACTACTACACACACTCTATGATGGATGATGGATGATGGATGATGGTGGTGGATGTGGGTTGTGATGGTGGTGGTGGGTGGGTGAAGTGTGAGAGAGGTGGTTTGCCAAGGGATGCCTTTGAAGTGAAGCAAGCACCTCTATTTATAGCTTGCACAGAAGCCCGTCCCCAAAACCATAGCCAAGTTCATTCGCTATGTCGCACCTGCCGTGACCAATCATCTTGCCTCTGCTAACCCTAAAACCATAGAGGAAGCCTATACCATAGCCACCGAACTTAACAACAACTATGTCCTTCAGGGAGTCTTTGACAAGGTTTCAACGAAGAATGCGCACCAAGCCACAACCGACACTGCCACTGTTGAGCCCTCACCCTCCCAATCATCCAAGAAGAACAAAGGCAAGAAGCGGAGGGCTTCAAGCCAAAATTGTGCGGTCGTCACTCCGCCAAACCCACAACCCTTACAAGCTTTAGTTGCCGTTGCACCCGCAAACACCGAACCACCAAGACAAGGCTATGTTGGATCTTATCCCAAATGTACTACCTGTTTGTTTCATCATCCTACCAACGTACCCTGCCGCAAATGCGCCAACTGTTAGAGGTATGGTCATTTTGCTAAACAACCAGAATCAGGATATCGTTGCAAACCCTGTTCCTAACCAGGCTCAACCTCAAGCTGCTCCTGTGCGAGCATGCTTCAAGTGTGGCGATCTCAATCATCTCGCCAATGTTTATCCCCAGCGTTATCAGCCTCAACAACAGCAGCAGCAGCAACCGTCACAGCAGCAACAACAAGCTCAACAACCTGCTAGAGGCCGAGCTTTTGTCATCACTGCCACTCAGGCTCAAAACGCAAACGATGTTATCACTGGTACGTTTCTTGTGAACTATGTTTATGCTTCTTGTCTGTTTGATACTGGCATCGATAAAAGTTTTGTGTCGCTAGAATTTGAATAATTGCTTAAGTGTAAACGCTCTAAGTTCCCAAAATCTTTCGCTGTCGAAGTCGCTAATGGTAAATCCGTCACTGTTGATTCTGTTCTTTCCAATTGTTCCTAGATTCTCAAAGATCATACGTTTTCAATCGACCTTATACCTATGCAAATGGGTGGCTTTGACATCATAGTAGGCATGGACTGGCTTAGGCGAGTTCGTGCTGAAGTTGTTTGTTCTGAAAAGTTTATCCGCCTCCCTCTTCCAAACGGTGATTCTCTACATGTGTATGGTGAGAAACCTTCTCAATGTCTCAAGCTTATATCGTGTATCCAAGCGAACAAATGCTTACGCAAGGGTACCTTCGCCTTTCTCGCCCATATTGTGGAAAAGAAGGACAAAGGCCCAAGCATAAGTGACGTTCCTGTCGTACGTGATTTTCCTGATGTGTTTCCCGACGATCTTCCTGGTTCGCCTCCTTCTCGTTCTGTCGACTTTAACATCGATTTAGTGCCTGGCGCTACGCCTGTCGCTAAGTCTCCTTACCGATTAGCACCCTCTGAGATGCAAGAGCTCTCGAGTCAACTTCAAGAGCTTCTTGATAAAGGCTTTATACGCCCTAGTACTTCTCCTTGGGGCGCTCCTGTTTTATTCGTCAAAAAGAAAGATGGGTCATTCCGTATGTGTATTGACTATCGTGAGCTCAACAATCTTACTGTCAAGAACCGATACCCTCTTCCTCGCATTGATGATCTCTTCGATCAATTACAAGGCGCGACCTACTTTTCCAAGATCGATCTTCGTTCTGGGTACTATCAACTTCGAGTCCTCGAAGAAGATGTACCTAAAACCTTTTTTTCGTACACGATATGGTCATTATGAGTTCGTGGTCATGCCCTTTGGTTTGACCAAAGCACCTGCTGTTTTCATGGATTTGATGAACCGCATGTGCAAAGCGTACTTGGACTGTTTCGTGATCGTCTTCATCGACGATATTCTTATCTATTCCAAGACACAAGGAGAGCATGAGGAACACTTGTGTCTTATCCTTGAACTTCTTCGTGCTAAACGTCTATACGCCAAATTCTCCAAGTGTGAACTTTGGTTAAAAGAGGTTCAATTCCTTGGTCATACTGTCAACGAACTTGGTATTCACGTTGACCCCGCTAAAATTGAAGCTGTGAAGAACTGGATCGCACCTAAATCTCCGTTTGAAATTCGTTCATTTCTTGGTCTTGCTGGTTATTATAGTCGTTTTATCTCTAACTTCTCGAAGATCACTGTTCCTTTGTCCTCTTTGACTCAAAAAGAGAAACGTTTTGTTTGGGGTCCTGCACAAGAGGAATCTTTTCAAACTCTCAAGGACATGCTTTGTAATTCTCCTATCCTCGTGCTTCTTGATGGTAACAACGACTTCGTCGTGTATTGCGATGCCTCGAACCTTGGTCTTGGTTGTGTCCTTATGCAACGCGACAAGGTTATCGCTTACGCGTCGAGACAACTCAAGATACATGAGAAAAATTACACTACCCACGACCTTGAACTTGGCGTAGTTGTTTTTGCATTGAAGATTTGGCGACACTACCTTTATGGTACTAAGTGTGTGGTCTTCACCGACCATAAGAGCCTTCAACATATCTTCGACCAAAAGGAACTGAACATGTGTCAACGTCGTTGGGTGGAACTGTTAAACGACTATGACTGTGAAATCAAATACCATCCAGGTAAAGCGAATGTAGTAGCCGATGCTCTTAGTCGTAAAACTCATGTGAAGAGTGTCCGTTGTCTCCAACTCGTTAACGATCTTCAATGCCGCATTCGTGAAGCTCAATATGCCTCTATGAACGAAGGTAGTCTCTCTGTAAAGATACGAGGAGCTATGGAGCATGATCTCGTGTCCAAATCTGATAGTATTCTATATTATCTCAATCGTATCTGGATCCCCAATCGTGAAAACCTTCGAGACTTTTTGATGAACGAGGCACATAAATCAAAATACTCTGTTCATCCTGGTGCTGATAAGATGTACCACGATATGCGTACGTCATCTTGGTGGCCTGGGATGAAAAGGGACATCGCCTCCTAGGTTGCAAAATGTCTCACTTGTTCGAAGGTAAAAGCTGAACATCAACGTCCCTCTGGCTTTCTCGAACACCCAGAGATTCCTATCTGGAAATGGGAGAGCATTGCCATGGATTTTATCACTAAACTTCCTCGTACTTCTTCTAGTCATGACAGTATTTGGGTGATCGTTGATCGATTAACCAAATCAGCTCACTTTCTTCCCATTCGTGAAGATTTTAAAGTCGAGAAATTGGCTAGAATCTACACTAATGAGACCATCTGTCGTCATGGTATTCCCATTGACATCATTTCCGATCATGATGCTTGTCTTACGTCTCGTCTTTGGCAAACTTTTCAATCTGCTATAGGTACTGTTCTTAACCTTAGCACCGCTTTTCATCCTCAGTCAGACGGTCAAACCGAGCGTACTATCCAGACCTTAGAGGATATGCTTCGTTCATGCGTAATCAATTTTGGTGGCAACTGGGATTCACACTTGCCTTTGATCGAATTCTCGTACAATAACAGTTATCATGCGAGTATTGAAATGGCACCTTTCGAAGCATTGTATGGTCGCAAGTGTCGTTTGCCTATTTGTTGGAACGAGATTGGTGAATCTCAATTCACTGGCCCGAGCTTATACAAGAAGCGACGGACAAGATTTTACAGGTTTGAGACAACTTACTGAAGGCCAGGAGCCGACAAAAGAGTTACGCTGACAAGCGTCGCAAACCCTTGGAATTCGAGACAGGTGACTTGGTACTTCTCAAAGTATCCCCTTGGAAGGGTGTGGTTTGATTTGGTAAGAAAGGGAAATTCGCACCTCGTTACGTTGGTGCTTTCAAGATTCTCGAAAGGATTGGCAAAGTTGCGTATAGACTGGACCTACCTGAAGAACTCAACAATGTACATCCTGTCTTCCACGTGTCAAACTTAAAGAAGTGTCTAGCTGACAAAGGGCTTCAAGTTCCACTCGAGGACCTTCAAATCAATGAGACCTTGCACTTTGTGGAAAAACCCGTCGAAATCATGGATCAAGGAGTCAAGTTATTAAGGTGCAGTAAAATTCCTATCATCAAGGTTCGATGGGAAGGAAAACGTGGCGCTGAATTCACTTGGGAACTCAAGAGTCAGATGAAGACGAAGTATCCGCACCTTTTCGCTAAATCTTCCTAAATTTTGGGACGAAATTTCCTAAAGGAGGGGAGACTGTAACGCCCTGCTTATTTGTACTTTCCATTTATAGCAAGTCTTGTTCGTATTTCTACTTTTGGAAGTCTTGTGTTCTTGTAATCATTCTTTCTTTGTAATCGTTATAAAATCTGAGACTTGGATCATAAATAAAAATTTTATTTCTTCAATTTCATGTTGTGCATACTTTATACGTGCTCATACATTCGATTTCGTGAAACAATTGATGCCTATTCGTAATTCTTGGAAACTATGTGCTAAAATTACAAATATTTGAAACTTATGCATAAAACATGTTTGGATCGTAAACGATACTTAAATACGACCTTCATACGCTTAATTATACTTGGTTTATGTTCCTCATGCTTAAATATATCTCAAACTATGCTTTTATGGCAAAATTAGTCCCTAAAACACCCTCAAACTATGCTTTTATGGCCAAAGTGTAATAAATGAAACTTGACCCCTGCCCCCTTGTTTCCAGCCGCGTAAACTCCCCCTGGGGCTATGCTGGCCACGAGATAGGTCCCAGATCAGACCTTTCATTTTACTTCGCGAATTTGAGCGGGATTTGAGTTATTTTGAATTTAAACCGGGCTTTGGGCATTAAATACACATCTAAACCAACCCTAATTCATTCCCTATATAAATCCAAGCTTCCCCAAGCCATTTTCACTTTACAAACACTCTCACAACTCTCTCAATCACTCAAAATCGTAGCTGCAAGTTCAAGTTCGGACAGAAGCATCAAGCTCCACTAAAGTGAGCATAACTTCTTCATTTCTTATCCTTTTTAGCTCATTCTTTTTCCAGAACACTTGGATCGACCTTAGCTTCGATTCCATGGGTATTTCACAGCGAGTAAGTCCCTGGAACTCCAGCAAATAGGCTCCAAATTTCATTGTTCGTTTTGTTTTGAATCAAACTTTGTTTATACTTGTTTAAACTTGAGTCTAACTCACTCAAACCCACGTCCTTATGCTTATAACCAATTCTATGGTTAGTTAAGCTTAAAAAGGGGGCTGAGACATTTGAAATCAGAGGCTAAACCTCACATATATTCTGTTTTGTTTAGGGTTTTTAACCCACAAGTGATGTTCAAGCTTCAAGCTTGATGAAGGTGTGATTATGGACTAACTTGGGTTGTCT
Source organism: Helianthus tuberosus (assembly GCA_030545235.1). NCBI lineage: Eukaryota > Viridiplantae > Streptophyta > Magnoliopsida > Asterales > Asteraceae > Helianthus > Helianthus tuberosus. Next base: position 151,335,033 of record CM060407.1, on the reverse strand, counting down.
AACATAGAATCCCCACATTACTTGATGATTTCTTATAGTGTAGTTGTTTATTATTCTTGTATTAATGTTAGTTCATGATCCTCCTTGTATGTTTTTACATCAAGTGTAGTGGTGAACCATAAGAGGTACCTAAATGAAGATTTAATCTTCTACCTCATGCTTGACTATTGGACATAACAATACATAAAATACTTATACATATATATACTATTAAATATTTGAACTCTTGATGGTGAACTTGTGTTCATTCATCAAAGTATTAGAATAACATCATCCAAGACATAAGACTTGTTATGATTCTAATGAGTATTCTACTCATGAAAACATTAACCCTTGAGGTTTCATAGTGTCAAGAACAAGTACTTTGTGTTAAAAAGGATGATTACTTTCGAATATATATGTTCTTGGGTTTTAACTTCCTAAATCCCTAAATCTTCCGAATTCCCAAAACTCTTACACTTTGTTTCTTCGTGTAGAAGGACTTGGTGTTCCTACCTCCTAATCAACAAACAACTCACTCGCAGATTCACATGTGACACCTGTTCACTTCAACCATCATACAAATACCAAACCAATGAAATATTGTGTTTCATACTTGGGATTTGTATAAATATGTGTATCGTTTGCACATATCAATTCTTGTTCGATTTCGAGCTCTAAATCGCTTTCTAGAAGGTTATACGCAAACTGATGCATAAATATAACCAGTTTAATGCAACAAACACTCCAGAACAGTGGCATAGGCTTAACATACCTTAAATAACCTCTACATAACTTAGAAATAAGTTTTGGATGGTTTGGTGTGTTGAAATCAAGTTTATTCGATCGCAGGGACTAGTTGTGTAAAACTGCAAAAGTATGATGATTCGTGTGGTAACGAACATTCTGTAACTTGATCATAAGTTAAACATACCATAAATATCCTTTACATAGCTTAGAAATAAGCTTTGAGGTGTTCGGTATGCTAAAATAAACTTTTTGGTCATTCAGGGACTAAAAGCGTCAAAAAGTGCATAAGTTTGCATTTTCGCGCATACCTTATGTTCTGAATATATCCGGACATCCAAAAATTTATGCAATCATTAAAATATTTTATTTTAGTGATTGGCATGATAAAATTCCATTCATCGCTTAATTTGGATCGTTTTTGCGTTCGTTACGACTTTCGTCGTAATTAACCGAACAACGCAACCGTACGACCAAACGAACCGACATCCGAGATATTTTTGAGCACATTTCAAGTTCCCTATACTTTAACTTTATTTTAGAGCCTTTAAATGGGGTTAACGGGGCTTAAAAGTGCCAAAAATCAAGTTTTACAAGTGTAGGGACCATTTTTGAATTTTCTGGCAGATACATTGAACTTGGTCCATTTTTTAGGTTTTGATGGTTTTAACCCATGGTTTTGCATCCTATGGGCTGGTATTTGATGGTTTTACATGTTCCCATGGTATTCTAAAACCTTGGGCCCAAGTGTAAGGTCATGATTCAAGCACGGTTTACGAGGAACGATCCTAACAGTTTACCGAAATCTATATATACCCACCTCATTTTCATTAATTCCTCACACATGATCTAATTTTCTCTAAGTTGAAGCTCAAATGCTTCATACCTGAGAATTTATAGATCATATCTTCCTAGCTTGGACCCTTTGTAAGCTTCTTTCGTTCTTTTATGCATTTTTAAGCGTAAAAGTCAAACAGTGTTTGACTTTCTGCTTTGACCAGTCTATGGTCAACACGAAGTTCGTTTGAAATTCGTAACGTGAGCGTAATCATGATGGTTATAGTCTCTTGTGACTATACCTACTGATTACCATGTTATTTAGGCGTAGTGACGAGTCATAGTTTCGGTCAAAATGCGTATTCTTGCGTATTTTGCAACCAAACTATTCTTGGGTATCAAGACCCTTTGTCTTGATATCAAAATTGTTTTCAAAATTCATTAAACATGTTTTAACATGTTTAACTCGTCACTTTTAGATTAGTGCTTATATAGGGTCGTAAGATAAGCGGTCTAAACAACCGTTTAGACTTTTGAACCCGACCCGTTTGGTCAATCATTAGGATTCGACCAAACATATTTTGTGACCATAGTTGTATAGGGAATAACCTTCCAAGGTTATACCTTATGGTCACTTCGTTTAAGTAGTTGTATGATAGGTAGTTTATATGACTTAGGTAAATGACCAAAATGCCCTTTTTACGCATAAATTCATTTTAAGCATATGTAACCTAAATTTTGGCATCTAAACTGATTAGGCAACATTATTAGACATGTTAAGGCATATAATACTTGTCATAGGACTAGTTAGGCGGTCCGAACGTGTTTTACGTGAACGGCGCGTTAAAGTAGAGTAAGCTACCTAAACGGGTCGTAATGGATCGTAAGCACTTAGGTTTGGTTTCGATTTAGGATGTAGGCTTTGTTAAACCATATTACATGAGTTCCTATACTCATTTGGTTTACGAAACCTCGTTCGATCCGATCTTCCGATTTAGGTCCGGTTTATTTACTTAGTTACCTATATTAGGTGCCGTTTGATTCCGTGATCCCTCTAACTTTGCTTGGCTGTTATTCAAGACTTCTAAGCATCCTCAAGTGAGTACATAGTCCCCTCTTTTACTGTTTTCAATGTTTTGGGGTGAAACATGTGTACCTATTTGTTATGTTCATGATTTCAAAGTATAAATTGATTATACATGTCAGTACTTATCTTTTGACAAACTGAATAATTATTTATGGTTTAAACACTAATTTTTCAAAGATTATAGAATAAATTGTTGGATTGTTCTTGTTTTATACATTCACCAGACCGATTGATAGTATGATATAGCGCTATAGGATTTGACACCCCATTCCTGTTGTCAAGGAATGTCAGAAACCGATATTTTATCCAAATAGGGATTGCCTTCGTGGTATTTCTATAGTCTCAATTGGTGTAGTTTGATGCACTAAGGTTTGGTTGAATTCTAAAATCACATTTTTATTGTATATTTTGTTATGCTCCCAAAAGTATAATTTGATATGCTCTCATGTGTGATATTGTACAAAACAACATATATTTTGTTAATTACTAAAACATAGTTTAATATGTTATTTACAAAACCAAAGCATAGTTTAAGATGTTATTTATAAAACCAAAGCATACTTTTGATATACTACTGAAAACTGTTATTTTGACGACTAAAGTATATTTAATATACTATCTGTTTGACTATTTTGGAACTGAAATATATTTTAATATATTACTTATTCGACTTTCTTAAAACCAAAGTATATTTTTATATATGCTACAAACCTTTTTATCAAAATATTGTTTTTCAAACAACATATTTTATACAAACTCGTTTTACTTAATTATTTATTTATACATCTTTCTTTTATATCATTTGTTTTCTTATCACTTATTATATGATTTATGAAAGAAAACATTTTTTTAAAGTTCATGACTATTTTTGTTAAAACATTCTTTTAAACTTACAAGTCATGAATCCTATTTTCAATAAAACCTATGTATCTCACAGGCATTTTTATGCTGACGTACATGTTTTTACATATGTTTCAGGTGCTGCTTTGTGATGAATGTTGATGCATGATACACATAGGATGGACTCGTGCCTTAGTGACTTTAAAACTTGAAAGACAATATTTGTATTTATTTGATTTGTAATAAAACAATGAGTTCAATAATTCAATAAAACGGAATTATTTAATCCATGGCTATGAAACAATGATTCTTTTACAACACTCCCCGACGTTTCTGCCAGGTTTTGTTGTTTTACGTGGTCGGGGTGTGACAGAAAAGTTGGTATCAGAGCCAATGGTTATAGGGAATTAGGTTATTAGTAATGCTTTGACCTAGACTATAACCTTCCTAGGACCCTAACACAAGTTATCTTGTGTTTAGTTTTAAAACAATACCGTCACTTATCCTTAGGTGACAGCCACAATAAGAACACAAATTTCGAATCTGCTTTGAAAACTAATCATCTGTTCTAGGATGATTTATTATAAGGTTTTGAACCTTCAAAGTTTTCAAAATCTCATCAAATTTGGTCTAAATAATGTGAACACGTGCAAACTGGAAGGGTGGGTGCCTGTACCCTGGGTCTTCTGTCTAAGACTAGAGTGTTCGTACAAATCCGCAGTATCGGACCAGTCACTCTTACCTGGGAACTCTTGGGTGTCACACCCCGACCGCGTAAAACAACAAAGCGCGGCGGAAACATCGGGGCGCGTTGCAACAGAATCATTGTTTCATAACCATGGATACAAAAAGTGTTTCGTTTTATTAAACATTGAATATTTACATCGTCTGGAAATCTAAATACACAATTTAAACATAGTCTATCATTGTTATTGAGTCACTAAGGCCTCGTCCAGTCCTATGTGAGCATGCATCCTATCAATCGATATCATTCGACAATACCTGAAACATATGTGAAAACAAAGTCAGCAAAGAAATGCTGGCGAGTACATAGGTTTTGTAGGGGTGTCGAAATCATGGCTAGTTTAGATGTTGCAATACTTTATTAAAAACCTTGTTTTGAAAAGAGTATAATATTGCAACTTAATTAACCAACTCAGATCAAGCGGATTATAGTTTATAAAACCTCATAGCCATGACTCTTAACCCAAAAACATTTGTTTTAGTAAAGCAAATTGTGAAACATCTCGAAATAAATTGTTAATAAAACTCGTTAATAAATCTCGTTAAAAACTCGTATAGTTTATATCATATCGAAAACCTCGTTTGTGTGAAAATCGTTTGAAAATCGTTTACCTCGTTTGTATGATGAAATCACTTATATATAGGAAGTACCAGCGGCGTATCCACCATGCTTTCATCACATTACACCCGTCCCGTCATCTAAACACTTAACCAAAAACCAATCGTATATCGCTTTGAAGCTAATCGTTTAACCAAATCGTTTAACTCGTTAATACATCGCACGAAAACCAATCGTTTACCCAAATCGTTAAAATTCGTTTTAGGTCGTGAAACTACTTATATGGTTGTCTCGCTAATAACATTCAAACCTTCGTGACTCGTTTACCTCGCTCTCACATTAATAAACCCTTACCAAAGGGTAAATTAACAATTACATATTCAGTCGCTACCCACCACCCCCACACATAACCACGGGTGCAGTAAGATAACGGGATTTGTCAGATCCTATGGTACCATAACCTAATACTGGTCGGCTTGATCATTGCTAATGAATGTCATTTGTTATGTAACCCAACCAACAAGTTCGTTCACATTATCGAAATCGTTATTAGTTTTGTATAAATCGTCTTAATCGTTTTTGAAACCATCGTTATAACATCGAAAATCGTTTTGATACCATCGTTAAAACCTTGAAAACATTTTGCACATATGAGTCACCCCAAAACAATTGAAAACAGTAAAATAGGGAATTAATGTACTCGCCTGAGAATGCTTAGAGGTCTTGAACAACAACCAAGCAAAGCTAGAGGGAGCACGGAATCAATCGGCAGTCTAAAACTATATAAATAAACCGGGCCTAAGTCGGAAGATCGGATAGAATAAGGGCTTGTAGACCAAATGAGTATGGGAACTCATGTAATATGTTTTAACAAAGCCTACATACTACAATGAAACCTAACCTAAGTGCTTTCGACCCATCGCGACCCATTAAGGTAGCTTACGCTACTTTAACGCGTCGTGCGCGCAAAGCGCGTTAGAGACGTCTAACTAGTCCTATGACAAGTATTATATGCCTAAACGTGTTTAATCATGTTACATAATCAGTTATATGACAAAAGTTTAGGTTACATATGCTTAATTACCAGTTATACATGAAAAGGGTATTTTGGTAATTTAACTAAGGCACATAAACTACATATCATACAACTACCTAAACTAGGCGACCATAAGGTATAACCTCGGAAGGTTATTCCCTATGACACTAAACATGTTTGGTTGGATCATAAGATCGACCAAACGGGTCGTGCTCGAAAGTCTAAGCGGGTGTTTAGTCCGCTTGACTTACGACACTACACAAGCACTAAACTAAAGAGTGACGAGCTAAACATGCTAGAACATGTTTAGAAAATATGTTTTGATATCAAAACAAACGGTTTTGATATCCTAGAGTAGTTTGGTTACAAAATACGCGTAAATGCGCATTTTGGCCGAAACTACGGCTCGTCACTGAGCCTAGATAACGTGGTAATCAGTAGGTATAGCCACTAGGGACTATAACCATCGTGATTACGCTCACGTTATGAAGTTCTAACGAACTTCATGTTGACCATAACTGGTCAATGCCGAAAGTCAAACATAGTTTGACTTTCGGACTCGAAAAGCAACAAAAGAACGAAGGAACACTTACCCAGGGTCCCCGAAAGCTAATCTTGATCTGAGTAGCTCAGGTATGAAACAATGGTTTCAACTTAGAGCTTCTCAAATCAGATTCTTGTGGGTTTTGCTATGAAATGGGTTGGGTATTTATAGTGTTCTTCGAACCGTTAAGATCGTTTATCGAATATCGTGCCTTGATCCCACCCGTACACTTGTCGGAATGTTGTGGTAGCTCATTTTGCCCCCACCATAAGAGTTTGACAAGTGTCCTTGGCCTTTGGGGGTGTGAAAGGCTGTTAACAGCTATTAAATAAACTTAATCTGGTCAGATAGCCTGACGCGGGCCGTGTAAGGATACACACATACCTTACACGGGCCGCCTGGCCTGCACAGATCAGAAACATGTTGCATTTTGACAGTTTTGGTCCCTGTTGGTGTTTAAGCTTATTTCCGGCACTTCTAAGGCCCGTAAAGCCAACTTTAAGGCCCTAAAATGATGCCTAAACATTGTGGACATGAAACATGCTCAAAAATATGTCGGATGTTGGTTCGTTTGGTCGTACGAACGCGATGTTCGTTTAATTACGACGGAATGCGCATAAGCGCGAAAAACGATCCAAATGACGTGACGAATGGATTTTTCTTATGCCAAACACTAAAATAAAATATTTTAGTGCTTACATAAATTTTTGGATGTCCGGATGTATTCAGAACGTAAGATATGCGCGAAAGTGCAAACTTGTGCACTTTTTGACACTTTTAGTCCCTGAATGAGCATAAAGTATATTTTAGCATACCGTACCCCTCAAAGCCTATTTCTAAGCTTTGTAAAGGATATTTATGGTATGTTTAACTTATGGTCATGTTCCGGAATGTCTGTTACAGTTCAAATTGGCATACTTTCTCAGTTTGTCAAATTTAGTACCTGTAAGCGAATTAACTTGATTTCGGCATACCAAACCATCCAAAACTTATTTCTAAGTTATGTAAAGGTTATTTAAGGTATGTTAAGCCTATTTCACTATTCCGCAGTGTTCGTTGCATTAAACTGGTTATATTTACGCATCAGATCGCGTATAACCTTCCAGAAAGCGATTTAGAGCTTGAAATCGAACAAGAATCGATATGTGCAAATGATACACATATTTATACAAATACCAAGTATGAAATACAATATTTCATTGATTTGGTATTTGTTCGATGGCCGTGGAGGCACAGGTGTTACATTGGGGTGAGTGTCCACTTATAGGCGAGCATGTCTTTGCGATACATTATATTGACCCATTTCCTTTGATTAGTCACCGTCTCATTTGTTTGCCTTAGGTAACAAACAAATGATCACAATTTCTATGCGTTGTCATTCTGTTTTGATTATCCGATATCATTTCACTTGTTTCCTCTCATATCTTTCATTGCCTTCATGATGCCTCTTCATCGCAACAACAATGTCCGAACTAGGTGCTGCAGTTGCCCAACAATTAGGCGTCGTACTCCAGAGGACCGTTGATTTAGCTATCACCATGACTCGCCTCAGGGATGAAGCCATATAAGGGAACCGCTCCTTGGAGCAATCAATGCAACCGTCATCATCTGAATCAGATACCCTGTTTCAAATGTACCCACGGTGGACGATGGGGACATTTGGTTAACATATGCCGCTTAGCTGTCTAAAGCAAAGTTGTTGCAAATCCTGCCGCTGCTCAACCTCCAAATTCTGCTTCATATGTCGCCTTGGCATATCTAGTACCTCAACCTCATGAACTTTCTACCTTGTGTATCGACTTAAGCACGTTTAGTGCAAGGTTTCGAAACACCTTTCGTTACACAAATCCCAAAATCCATATAGGATCGTTCTATCCTCATAATTAGATCCTTGTGGATAAATATCGCTCAAATCAAAACCATTAATTGAATTATTCGTATGCCTTAATACATATATTACAATTCAATAAGGACAAAGCCGAATTCCTATTAAGATCTTCGTATCTTCATGGTTAGATTCTTGAAGATGTTTAAAGTGACAAATGAAATCCACGGATTGGATTCCTGGTATGCTTTAAATGCCCATGTCCAAAGATAACAAATTGAAGATCAAGTTAAAAAATTATGTGATTATGTGTTTTCTTATATGTTTTGTGTTTTTGTGTGATCCGAATATTCATTATCCAAATCCTCATAGAATCTTCCATATCTCCATATGAGGGATTCATAGTAGGATATCCAAAGGTACTACCTTAAATCCTTAATGGGTTTCTACGTTATAGTTAAGTCCCTTGGATTATGAAGTACTATTCTATAATTGGACCCCTTGAGTGGTCTAGTTAAACAGATTAATTCAAAAATCTGGTTAGGAATATCATGTGATGATATAGTTGAAAAGATCCCTTAAGTGGTCTATTTAAGGAGATCATACAACGGTCTAGTTAAAAAGATCCTTTGGTGGTCTAGTCAAGTCACCTCATGTTTATTCAATTGATTTTTCCCCTACGCATTATGAAATGAACTGTGCGGACTGTGCAAGGAATTAGGTAATTATGGATGCATACATAATTATGGAATTCAGTGCACAGAAACCACAGCAAGTTTTGTCATGTGTTAAGACCTATAGTGATGAGAATAACGAAACGGGAACAATGTAGAAAGGGGCATGGTGGATACGCCGCTGGTACTTCCTATATATAAGTGTTCCTTATTACATTGCGAACGCAATGTTATTTAAGTTGCTAGAAGTCCTAGACCTTGACCAATGTCATTTTATCTTACACTCTTCGACTCTGATTTCGAGCACAAACAAGTTTCCTATGATAGTCTTCATAAGAAACGTTCTTCTGTCCGTAGTTCGAAACTCCATGTTCTGTTACTACAAGGACTTCACTTTGACAGTTGACAATTTCGCTAAGAATCCAAACATGGCCCAGAGTTTTACTTGGGGTTTGAGGAATTCCTTCAAAAGCGAAACCATCACAGTTGTCTTCATAAGTTTCCTCAAAAATTAAATTTCGGGACGAAATTTCCTAAAGTAGGGGAGACTATGACACCTGTGTCACTTCAACCATCATACAAATACCAAACCAATGAAATATTGTGTTTCATACTTGGCATTTGTATAAATATGTGTATCGTTTGCACATATCAATTTTTGTTCGATTTCGAGCTCTAAATCGCTTTCTGGAAGGTTATACGCAAACTGATGCATAAATATAACCAGTTTAATGCAACAAACACTCCAGAACAGTTTCATAGGCTTAACATGCCTTAAATAACCTCTACATAACTTAGAAATAAGTTTTGGATGGTTTGGTGTGTTGAAATCAAGTTTATTCGATCGCAGGGACTAGTTGTGTCAAACTGCAAAAGTATGATGATTCGTGTGGTAACGAACATTCTGGAACTTGATCATAAGTTAAACATACCATAAATATCCTTTACATAGCTTAGAAATAAGCTTTGAGGTGTTCGGTATGCTAAAATAAACTTTTTGGTCATTCAGGGACTAAAAGCGTCAAAAAGTGCATAAGTTTGCATTTTCGTGCATACCTTATGTTCTGAATATATCCGGACATACAAAAATTTATTTAATCATTAAAATATTTTATTTTAGTGATTGGCATGATAAAATTCCATTCGTCGCTTAATTTGGATCGTTTTTGCGTTCGTTACGACTTCCGTCGTAATTAACCGAACAACGCAACCGTACGACCAAACGAACTGACATCCGAGATACTTTTTGAGCACATTTCAAGTTCCCTATACTTTAAATTTATTTTAGAGCCTTGAAATGGGGTTAACGGGGCTTAAAAGTGCCAAAAATCAAGTTTTACAAGTGCAGGGACCATTTTTTGAAATTTCTGGCAGATACATTGAACTTGGTCCATTTTTGAGGTTTTGATGGTTTTAACCCATGCTTTTGCACCCTATGGGCTGGTATTTGATGGTTTTACATGTTCCCATGGTATTCTAAAACCTTGGGCCCAAGTGTAAGGTCATGATTCAAGCACGGTTTATGAGGAACGATCCTAACGGTTTACCGAAATCTATATATACCCACCTCATTTTCATTATTTCCTCACACATGATCTAATTTTCTCTAAGTTGAAGCTTAAATTATTTATACCTGAGAATTTATAGATCATATCTTCCTAGCTTGGACCCTTTGTAAGCTTCTTTCGTTCTTTTATGCATTTTTAAGCGTAAAAGTCAAACAGTGTTTGACTTTCTGCTTTGACCAGTCTATGGTCAACACGAAGTTCGTTTGAACTTCGTAACTTGAGTGTAATTACGATGGTTATAGTCTCTTGTGACTATAACTAATGATTACCACGTTATTTAGGCGTAGTGACGAGTCATTGTTTCGGTCAAAATGCGTATTCTTGCGTATTTTGCAACCAAACTATTCTTGGGTATCAAGACCCTTTTTCTTGATATCAAACTTGTTTTCAAACTTCGTTAAACATGTTTTAACATGTTTAACTCGTCACTTTTAGATTAGTGCTTATATAGGGTCGTAAGATAAGCGGTCTAAACAACCGCTTAGACTTTCGAACCCGACCCGTTTGGTCAATCATTAGGATTCGACCAAACATATTTTGTGACCATAGTTGTATAGGGAATAACCTTCCGAGGTTATACCTTATGGTCACTTCGTTTAAGTAATTGTATTATAGGTAGTTTATATGCCTTAGGTAAATGACCAAAATGTCCTTTTTACACATAAATTCATTTTAAGCATTTGTAACCTAAATTTTGGCATCTAAACTGATTAGGCAACATTATTAGACATGTTAAGGCATATAATACTTGTCATACGACTAGTTAGGCGGTCCAAAAGCGTTTTACGCGAACAACGCGTTAAAGTAGTGTAAGCTACCTAAACGGGTCGTAATGGGTTGTAAGCACTTAGGTTAGGTTTCGATTTAGGATGTAGGCTTTGTTAAACCATATTAGATGAGTTCCTATACTCATTTGGTTTACAAAACCTCGTTCTATCCGATCTTCTGATTTAGGTCCGGTTTATTTACTTAGTTACCTATATTAGGTGCCGTTTGATTCCGTGATCCCTCTAGCTTTGCTTGGTTGTTATTCAAGACTTCTAAGTATCCTCAAGTGAGTACATAGTCCCATATTTTACTGTTTTCAATGTTTTGGGGTGAAACATGTGTACCTATTTGTTATGTTCATGATTTCAAAGTATAAATTGATTATACATGTTAGTACTTATCTTGTGACAAACTGAATAATTATTTATGGTTTAAACACTAATTTTTCAAAGATTATAAAATAAATTGTTGGATTGTACTTGTTTTATACATTCACCGGACCGATTGATAGTATGATATAGCGCTAATGGATTTGACACCCCATTCCTGTTGTCATGGAATGTCAGAAACCGATATTTTATCCAAATAGGGATTGCCTTCGTGGTATTTCTATAGTCTCAATTGGTGTAGTTTGATGCACTAAGGTTTGGTTGAATTACAAAATCACATTTTTATTGTATATTTTGTTATACTTCCAAAAGTATAATTTGATATGCTCTCATGTGTGATATTGTACAAAACAACATATATTTTGTTAATTACTAAAACATAGTTTAATATGTTATTTACAAAACCAAAGCATAGTTTAATATGTTATTTATAAAACCAAAGCATACTTTTGATATACTACTGAAAACTGTTATTTTGACGACTAAAGTATATTTAATATACTATCTGTTTGACTTTCTTAAAACCAAAGTATATTTTTATATATACTACAAACCTTTTTATCAAAATATTGTTTTTCAAACAACATATTTTATAGAAACTCATTTTACTTAATTATTTATTTATACATCTTTCTTTATATCATCTGTTTTCTTATCACTTATTATATGATTTACAAAAGAAAACATTTTTTTAAAGTTCATGACTATTTTTGTTAAAACATTCTTTTAAACTTATAAGTCATGAATCCTATTTTCAATAAAACCTATGTATTTCACAGGCATTTTTATGCTGACGTACCTATTTTTACATATGTTTCAGGTGCTGCTTTGTGATGAATGTTGATGCATGATACACATAGGATGAACTCGTGCCTTAGCGACTTTAAAACTTGAAAGACAATATTTGTATTTATTTGATTTGTAATAAAACAATGAGTTCAATAATTCAATAAAACGAAATTATTTAATCCATGGTTATGAAACAATGATTCTGTTACAACACTCCCCGAAGTTTCCGCCACGTTTTGTTGTTTTACGTGGTCGGGGTGTGACATCACAAGTAGAAGATTTGCAAAACCGTGAGTATACTCGCAACCCCCTTTTTATGTTTACCACTTATGGGGTGTAACATGTTAATCTATTAAACTAAACTTAAATTTATTCTTTATGCAATGCACGAAAACAATCCTTATACATGAATACTATGTTATGATACTTGATGCTTATACGTGGACCATACTTATGTGATATGTTTTAGTCATTAGCTTTCACGAGCCTCCATTTGACATGTATAGTGCTATAGGAATAACGCACCGCCCGTAAACTAGTGGTCAGGTTGAATTATATCATTTTGCGTAAACAGAGGGTTAACTAGAAATATTGCATGCCATGTTATGTGATCTTGTATAAACTAAGTTGCCATGTGGATTCGCTTTTAAACTTTAAAATTTTATGCTATACTTATTCTTACACTTGTATACTCGCCTTTGCTTTTGCATTGAATTGTATTTTAAACATGTTAGAGGTTGATGATTGATGATGCTATGAAAATGGATTAGCAAAGATGCCTAGATACTCACTTAGACGTTTTGTGACAACTGTCAAATTTGCATTCATCCGTACAATTATTAAACGATGATTAGTGCTTAATGACTGTGCTGATTTACAATTTATGACTTGAATTGCTTTTTGATTACTGCATTTTACTTACATGTGCATCACATATTGCAAATGACACATCATTGACTGCATGCAAACATATTGACATAAATGATGCACAAAGCACAGTTAGCACAGTTAACAGACAAACCGGGAAAATGCTGACGGAGTTCAGTACATAGACAGACTTTGTTTTGACACAGTATGAGCTAGAAACTAAGTACTACACTAGTATAGAGTGTATGGAAATGAGGACCACAAAACTGCTTTTCTAGGTGATAGTTTGAGTGCCGGAAAGTGCCTAAAACTCACTCAAAATGCTGAATTCAGCATAAATCAACAAAAATCAGCTTTTTAATAAGTTAGTATCATGCAAAAATATGACTAAATGGTCCTGAATGCTTTCCTAAGTGTCGGGAATTAAAAGTGTCACAAAAGGGTACATAAAGAACACTAAACGGTATAGTTTAGCACTTTAACAAACCAGTATACGACCGAACAACCGGACACTACCCGAAACACCAAAATTACACTAGAAGCATTGTTTTAACATTACTGAGCTAGTTATGATCCCCGAACATCATAACACCTACTAAAATATCTACTAACTAATTTAAGTAACTAATACTTGAAATTTAAACTAGATTGTAACTTAATGGTTTAAACCAATACTAGACCCCCCCCCCCCAAACCTATCTCACGGCCCACATGGCCTATTTAGGAGATTTTATTTGATCTTGCTTGATCTTATGAAGATTGCTTAGTAGATTTGCAATGTACTTATGAAACATATGATCCATTGGTTAATCCCTAAAGATGGTTATAAGAAGTAAATGGTGGATCAAGACTTCATTATCTTTCACACACAACTTCACACTACGCCCTCCCCCTCTCTTGCCCACTCTCGGCCGAGAACAAGGCCACACCTACCACCACCTTCACCTCATCTTCCATACATTCCATAATCATACAAGGGTGTTAGAAGCTAAGTTAAGGAGTTTGGAGCTTGTGGATCTTCAAGGACCTCTTCCGTTTGCTATTATCCATCACATACATCATCTTCATCTTCAAGAGTTCATCCCTAGCCTTGAGCTAGTAGTAAGATCTTCTACACACCATTTTACATCTCATTTAGTTGGTTAAAAGATTATGTATGATGTTAATCATGGAGAACATTAATGAACAAGAACATAACCTTTAACATAAGCTTAAAAACCGTAAGAATACATATTGTTTAGCATTGTTTTGCTTCTTGATGATTGATTGTCTGTATTTATGATGTTAGACATCATAAGAAACCTACTAGATTGTGATTAAACACATGATCTAGTAAGTTAAAATGATGATCTTGTGAAAGACCAAGATGATCATACTTTATGTAGACATGAACTTGAATAATAAAAGTTGTTTTCATATGTGATAATGATTTAAACACAATACAAGTCTTGTGAGTGGATGATTTCCAAAATAGTTTTCTCAAGAAACTAAGTTAAATAACAAGATTTACCTAGACTTGGTTCTTACATAAACAAATACTATTTTTAAGGGTTAAACAAGTGTAGAAACACTTGTGTAACAAAAAGATTACATAAAAAAGCATTTTTAGAAAATGTGTTTGGAAGTTGTAAACACCCAACTTCTTTAAAGATGAAGTTTTTAAAGAAGTAAATACATTTCAAAGGGTAACTAAACCTACTAAGCACACTACCAAGTTACTACAAGTCTTTATGAAAGTTCAAGTTCATGTTGTTATGTAAATAACATTGTTTTGGCACTTGGTAAGTGTTGGTTAAGTTGTTGATTGTTTGTGATGATTTTAAAAAGAAAATGATATGCTTTGATAGCATGGATGTAGGATCGAGATTCGATCAAAACGAGTCAGTCTGAGTCAAATCTGAGTCACTAGAAAGGCGGAAACAGACTAGCAACCTTGAATCAATCTTAGAATAGGAGTAGAAGCAGAGAAATACACTTTAAACACGTTTTCCATTGATTATAAACATTTTCGTACGGAGAGAATTCGTCAGCACTTCGTGGCAAGATTCTCTGGAACGTTACAAATGAAAAACCCAACATGCCTATTTATAGGCCAGCCAGTCCGCACGAGATGAACAACTCACTTCGCACGAACTGGCAATGTCCAGTTCGTGCGAACTGGCCTCAATACCTCAGTTCATGCGAACTGGCATCAAATACATATAAACTTTACATGTTGAATGTTAGTGCACTATGTCTATTACTTCGTCTTGTATCGAGTCATGTAATAGGATAGGATAGGATAAACCAGTGCTCGGGTGCTAGAAAGTGAGTTTAGTGGGTTTTATGCTAATTCCGCTTGAAACAGCCAAAGACATGTTCAAGCGAAATTAACAAAGTTAATTCTGCTTGAAAGTGCCCTTGGTCAATTCAAGCGAAATTATAACCACTATATATAGGAGCATATCCATGTCATTTGGAATGGAATAAAGGTCTTGTGTTTGGTAACGAAGTGCTGCCAAATCGTCTCCAGGTGTTGTAATACTATCAATTCAATACAAGAGACATTTAAATTGAATCGAGTGTCCGTTTCATTGTTTTCGCCTTTGATTCGGATAAAAAACTCTTCTGATCGACTCATTCAGGTCGTACAATGATCCTACAAGTGGTATCAGAGCTCAGGAGGAAGAGTTTAGCTTGATATCATCTGTTTTCTGACTTCTACACCTTCTTTTTCAAATTAGACAAGATTTTACGGACAAAATGGAATGAATTTCGCACATTACATGCGAAACAGTGTTTTAACAAAGCCTTGAGAAAATCAGACCTAAATACGGATTAAAAGTGACAAAAATGGATTAAAATTGTACTTCCGTTTGAACGAAGCTTCTAATTTCGCTTGAAAAGTTGAGGCCATTTCAAACGAGATTACTAATTCCGTTTGAGTTTCATCTGATTCCGTTTGAAAATTGTAATTCCGCTTGAAAAGTTCAGTTAATTCCACTTCAAGGTGCTACTCCGTTTGAAGATTTCGCTTGAAACACTTGATTCCGTTTGAGAATTCCGTTTGAAACAAGTGATTTCGCTTGAAGTTCTAATTTCGTTTGAAGTGTCATCTATGGATTCCGTTTGAAAGCTGCTATTCCGTTTGAACAAGTGATTTCGCTCCAAAAGTGATTTCATTTGAAATCTTATTCCGCTTGAGATCCTTATTCCGTTTGAAAGTGGATTTTTCGCGTCAAGATCATTTCGCCTCAACCGAGTGTCAGTCTATTTCAAGTTGTTTGATATTGTTTATACTGATTGTGTTTGTTTGATTGTTTGTGTCTCCAGGAAATTTAAGAATTTCAAATCATGGCTGAAGAATTCTACAACATGTTCTACAATGCATTCACATCCGAATCTTCAGAAACGTCAAATGTCACACCAAAGTCAATTACAAAAGTGGTCAATGAAAACATAAATCACGACAACTTTTATGGAACTCATTCCAAACCACCCAAGCTGGATAATATGGAAGATTATCTGTTTGGGAAGCTTTACGAGTTAAAGCTGAGGGGGGTAAACAGATTAAAAAGAACAAAATTGCTTTGTTAAAGAAAGAATCTGATATGTTTGATAGCATTAAAGGAGAGTCTGTGAGGCAAATGATAGAAAGATTTTGTCACCTAAAAATTGAACTTGAAATGTTTGAGATTGTGAAAACAAGAGCGGAAATTATTGATAAAATCATAGAAGCGTTACCACGAGCTGATCAGTGGCAAACGTTTGTTTTCATTTTGAAAAATGATGCTTTGTATGATGAAATTTCTCTTGATGTTTTGATAGAAAAGATTGAAAGTCATGAACTGGAGTTGCAGAAGCAGAACAAGATGAGCAGTTCTTCGTATCAACAGAATGTTGGTCTGTATTACAAAGGTAATTTACCTTCGGTGAAAGCTGGTGAATCACCAAAGACAGCATTCAGTGGTGAGAGGACAAAAGAACCTCAGACAAGCTCATCAAGCTACAATCCGGGTTATCATTCATCGGCTTCAAAAGCTAGTTCTGAAGAAGCAGAGGAGATACTGTGCAACATTGCTCTTAAATTGAAAAACTCTCCGGCAATGAGCATCAATGCAGCTAAGCAGCAAATGAGTTTTCTTGCATCTGTTTTGGAATCGTATGAAGGTCTAGTTGCAGGCAAAATTGGAAACTCTAAATTGACCAAAGAAGACTATGACCCGATTGATCCGGAAGAGAAGGAACTCATTGACATCCGCTGGTGTTTAGCAAGTTGCATTCGCAGAGCTCAGAGATACATGGAGATTACTGGGAAACAATCATTAGGCGGTGCTTCAACAAAACTTGGATTTGACAAGTCCAAGGTGACCTGCTTCAGATGTAAGCAAAAAGGTCATTTCAAGAGAGAATGCAATAATTCTGCGGTTGGTGGAAATGAATATCCATTCAGTGACGATTATTACCGAAAGGCAATCTACCACCGAAGCAAAGAAGAGCCAAAATTGATTGAAGACAAACCCAGAGATAAGTCAAGAGCTTGTGGTGTGATCCATGATGATGAAGGATATGACTGGAGTCAGATTCTTCCAGAAGAAGATCGTGTTGATATTCGAAAAACAGCTCATGGCAAAATTATATCAAAGAACAACCATTATGTTTTCGTTGCTGAAATAAAAGAGGAAAACAAAGAAGAAAATGTTGTTACTGAGGTCAAAGAGAAAACCAGAGAAGAGATTCTGAGTGAGAAAACTTATCGTGAAAGAAACATTGCTTTGAACAGAATGAATGAAATGCAAGAAGAGTATGAGAGTGCCGTCAGCAGTAGGAGATGGGATAAGAAGAGAGAGTGTTATTTCAACGGAGAAGGTGAACCTGTCATTCCGAAGAAAGATATAATTTTTGAAGATGTTCTTCTCATAATTCCTCGATCTGCCGAATACTATAGAAATGTATTAAAAGATGACACTTATGCAAAAAGGCATGAAAAGGAAATAAGATATGCCATGACATCGTGTTTGAGGAAGAGGGATGAAGAGAGAATGAAGAAAAATATTGAGAATTTGGTTGATGATCTGAAGAAAATTGCTGAGGAAGATGTGAAGATTGTTGAAGAAGTGAAAGAAGAAGTTGCTGCAAGTGTAGAAGTTGTGAAAGAAGCTGTTACTGATAAACAGCAGGTTGGAGAAGATGTGAAGAAAACAGAAGAAGAAGTAAAGAATGAGAGTTTAGTTGCTGGTGAAGTTGGTGTTGAAGAAAAGCAGAAAGATGCTGATCAGACAAATGCAGCAGAGAACACCGAGGTGCCAATCACTAAGGTAATTTCTAATTCTGAAATCTTAAAAACTGTTGAACAGTGCAAGAAATGCATGGAAACGTGCAGTGCTTGTACTGAAAAAGATGAGCAATTCAAAATAAGAAATCTTGAATTCAATAAAATTGAAGAAGTTTTCAAAAAAAAATATAAAGAAATGTTAGAAAATGAAAAAGTTTTGAAAGATAATGATGAAAAACTTTTGGAAAAATGTAAAAAATTGGAAAAAGAGAATGAAGTTTTGAAAGAAAATGTTTTGAAAAAGACAGAAGAATGTAATAAAAAAGAAATTGTTTGTCAAGAAATGAAGAAAGAATATGATTCTATAAAATTGGCATATCACATTACAAAAGAGTCATATGAAAAGGTGAAGGATGAAATGAAATTTGCTCAATCAAGAATGAATTATTTTTCTGAAACAACTAAAGAGCTTAAGCGAATGTATGAAATAAAACAAGGCGTTGTTAATTCTTACATTGAGGATGTTGCTAAGCTAAAGCGTCAGATTGCTGATTTAGAACAGGATAACAACAAGTTAAAAAGTTATCACGTGTCATCATATGTGCTTGAAAGAATTTTCAACATAAAACCGGATGGAAAAGATTCTGAGCAAAACAAGAAAGGTATTGGCTCAGAGTTTCATCAAGTTCCACCACCGGAAAAGTTTGCATTTTATGATGATGAAAAGGTCGAAAAAGCTTTCAACTTGGTAGATCAATTGCCAGATAACATTGATGTAACCTATTCCAAATCTGATGATTCTAGTGATTCAGAGGTGGTAGGTAAGGTCGTTGAAAGTGTGTTGAAAGAAGAGTCAGTTGATACAGGTAAATCTGAATCACAGGATGAAAATGAAGGTAATTTTCATGATGGATATCTGAAAAACTCAAAATCCGAGAAAGATTTGAATGATGATTCAAAAGGATTGGTTTATACCATGATTGGATCGGACAAGTTATTCTTAGATGTTGTATTCCCGATTCAGAATGTGATTTCAGAAAAGGTTGATAAAGTTTTCAAAATGTTTGAAATTGAAAAGTCTGAAATTCCAAAGTTTGCTGGAAAAGGTCACAAAACTTTTTATAACAAACCTGGTTACAAGAAGAAAAATATGAAGGCTGGGTTGGGTTATAAGAAGAAACAAAGTCGAAATAAAAAAGAAACATCAAATTTTCAGACAAAGATGAATTTTGTTCACGGAACAAGTTCAGAAGAAGAGAAAGAACTCAAATTTAGGCGTCAGTCTAATGAGGAGTTCTATGCTCAAAAGAAAAAGCAACAACCACAGGTCAAAGATGTGTCCAAGAGAACATGTTTCAAATGTGATCAAATAGGACATCTTGCACGAAAGTGTTCAAATCTGAAATCTGTGGATGTTGACAAAAAGAAGTCTGAAAATGTTGAAAAATAGAAATCTGAGGATGTGAAACAAAGGTCGACCAGATTTGATTCAAAACAAACTTGGAAGTATAACACAAACAAGTTTGTTTCGAACCAAAATTGGAAATTAAACCCGAATAAGTTCGATTCAAAACAGACCTGGAACTCTCACACACCCAGAGTCAGAACAACTCAAAGTTGGAAAACATCCGTTGATATGACAAAACCCCAAGAGTTTTGGAAACCAAAAGTTGTTATTCAAAATCAAAATGTTCAAAAAGATTCACATTTTTACAAAAGAGGTACTCCGAAAGGTCAAACATGGAGTGTTAAGAAACAAGTGACTTCGGTAAAAGATGAGAAAGTTGAAGTCAAAGATGAAAAAGTCTTTGTTCAGAATGACAAAGATTTTCCAAAATTGAATGAAGCATATTGTGTTGAAATGCCTAAGGTCCAACAGACCTGGGCTAAATTGTTCAAGTAATTAAGTAGTTTGAATGTACAGGTGCTCAAGACAACTGAAGATTGTGAAAATGGATGTCGGAGCAGCCTGGCACAACGAGGAGAGGAGGCTGCTGAACCCTGGTTTGATTGAAACAGGGAGTTTGTTTGTTTTTTGTACATAAATAAACAGTATTTCAAAAATCCTAAAAATTGAAAATTTTGAAAAAACCAAAAATATGTTTGTGTTTTGTCAAAAATTCAAAAATTACAAAAAATATGTTGATTGAATACATGATTAATTTCACAAGATTGAAAAACGGTTTTCAAACTGTAAAATATCAATGTGTTGTAAATCATGGGGGTAATTTCTGCTTCTTATGTTAGATTTTCTGCAAATCATAGCACATTAGCAGAAAATGGATGGCGAGACAAAGCTATCAGTATTGGTTGTCAATTTTTTTTAAAATGATTTTGCATTTTAGGGGGATTATTATTGTCAGAAAATCCAAAAACATTAGAAAATTTGAAAAAGATAAAAACATGATAAAATTCAAAATTTGAGTTTTTGTGTAAAAAGAGGAAATGATAGTACATCAGTAGACAGTTACAGTATGCTAAAGAAATGTAATGATTATATAGCGTTAAACAGTCTCACTGATGATATGCCGATAGGTTTTTATACATTTAGTAAACTTTTTCGGGATATAAACCTAAATTCAAACTTGCTTATTTCGTGGGGAACACTACTTGGATATATAAGTAACCCCTGAAATCTCGTTTGAAGGACCCCTCTTTCTGAGATACTAGGTCTTTATGCTTAGTGATATCTGGGGTATTATCCCGGGACTTCTGATTTTGCGGAAGCAATGGCCTAGTCCCCGTAAAATACTTTCTGCTTGCTTGAAATATAGCTTGCCCTCAGCATAAAAATGATGAAACATTGAAAAAATATGCTAATCATGTGCTGTTGAAGAAAAGATCCTCTAAAAGGGACACACCAAAAGTCGAAGCCGTCATCTCTCTGCTGAACGGAAGTTCTGACCTGAGCTCTCACGGTTCTTCGCAATTTAACCCCTTACAGATATCATCTAGGTACACTCACCTGTAAGACTGAATATTGGGATCTGGATACGGGAGTATATTCAAGAGGTGGGACACATGAATGAGTTTAAGTTCTTAAAACACCTAATTCGTATCCTGAATTAGTTGAAATTTGTGTTAAAATTTAAGTGGATCAGTATATCAACAATCTAAGTGAATTGTTTAATTCTTAATGTGTAACTAAGCTCAACGGTATTTGTGACTTGTCAAAAACTGATATGATCCTCTGACGCAAACTCAAACAAAAATAGTGTCTGTAAATATGTTTGTAAATATTTCCTTACTGCTTTATATTTTCAGAAAATACAAAAAGATTTTTGATTCTGCTTTATTTTCGACAACCGATGTCTGAGATGCTGAGTGTCAAAATCTAAGTAAGCTGATTGTGTTTCTGAAAATAAAACAAGTTCATTAATTTGAAACTTGAATTTTTAACAAAAATCAAAAACAGTTTGTGATATCTCCAAGGTCATTAGTTTGGACTTGGATGATTAACTGTGAGGGATTTGGATGCTTATACTGTTAAAGAGCCAGTTTCTGATTCTGTTCGCTGAAACTGCAAAATTCTGAAATTTGTTGATAGAGAAAATTGAATTGCCAGATTATGATTTCTGAATAATTGAAGATCAAAATGTTGTTACTTATAAACGTATGAGTGTTGCAGATATTGTAACAGACTACGATCCCGAAAGCTGAGTCTAAGGGGGAGTCTGAAGACGAGCTCAAAGCAAGGGGGGGCTTGTAACCGGAAAGTAAGGTGTCGATCCCTAAAGCACGGAAGCTTGACGAAAGGGGGAGCCTGAAGACTTGAAGAAAGATTGATGGATGCTTACAGTGTTAGACAATTTGGATAGAGCAGGAAGACTGATCAAGACTGACGATGTGTCATGAAAAAGACTCGACACTGAAGACTTCGTCAACATCCAAGGGGGAGTCTGTTAGTGCACTATGTCTATTGACTTCGTCTTGTATCGAGTCATGCAATAGGATAGGATAGGATAAACCAGTGCTCGGGTGCTAGAAAGTGAGTTTAGTGGGTTTTATGCTAATTCCGCTTGAAACAGCCAAAGACATGTTCAAGCGAAATTAACAAAGTTAATTCCGCTTGAAAGTGCCCTTGGTCATTTCAAGCGAAATTACAACCACTATATATAGGAGCATATCCGTGTCATTTGGAACGGAATAAAGGTCTTGTGTTTGGTAACGAAGTGCTGCCAAATCGTCTCCAGGTGCTGTAATACTATCAATTCAATACAAGAGACATTTAAATTGAATCGAGTGTCCGTTTCATTGTTTCCGCCTTTGATTCGGATAAACAACTCTTCTGATCGACTCATTCAGGTCGTACAACGATCCTACATTGAACCCTAATACATACACGACACGACCTAGACTGATGACGTAGGCGATAGACATTATGCACCAACAAACTCCCCCTAGGATATTGCCGCAGTCTTCAGTCAGCCTGTCTTCAAAACTTTCTTTCACAAAGACTTGAAAAATTCTACTCTTTGTTTCGGCTTTTTCAACAGCAATTTCCTGAGCTTTTCATTTTCCTCAGCAGCTCTCTTCTCTCCTTCTCAGCTTTCAGAAACTCTTACTTCAGGCTCCCCCTTTCTTTAAGCTCTCGTTCTTTTGGGATCGACACCTGGCTTTCCGGTTACAAGCTCCCCCTTGCGTCGAGCTCGTCTTCAGACTCCCCCTTAGACTCGGCTATCAGGATAGTAATCTGGAACTTTCATCCGCAAATCTCAAACATTTATGAGAAAAATCATTTTGAATGTCCAGGATTGATGACCTGGCTTTTTCAACATGTGCTCAAATATTTTTACAGTGAAAGCATTTTTAGTTGTCTAGGATTACTTGATTCTCTCCCCCTCCCAAAATACTATAAAGATTTGACGATATTAAGAATCCAACAACTAAACCTAGCTCTTTACAATCAGATTTTACCAATTTGATCATCCAAATCCCTCACAGTCAATCATCCAAGTCTAACTTAATGACCTTGGAGACTTCACAAACTGTTTTGATTTTTTATTTTTTTTTTATTTTTAATTGTTACCAACACACTTAGTTAACCAAGTCCAAGTTAATGACCCTGGTCAACTGTTTAGCCTGCCAAGTCCAAGTTAATGACCTTGGCCGACCAAATTCTGATCTCGCTGAAATTTTGAAACAAATTAAGTTCAATTTAATGAACTTTTAAACATTTCGATCAATTACCAACACTTTTTCAAACATTTTCTTTTCCAACCCAAACTATCCAACATGTTTAGCATTGTGAGACTTTGATCATCAGATCCCCAACGTCTGTTGTCGAAAATAAGATGAAAAGACAAATCTTTTTGGATTTTTTAACATTTTGCTAAACAAACATAAATATTTTTTTGGATTTTAAGAAACAGTAAACTGTACAAACATATTTACAGACATCTTTTGTTGAGTTTGTGTAAGAGGATCATATTAGTTTTCGAGACTTATCATCAACACCGTTGATCTTGATTTAACTTTAAGTCTTAAACAAATTCACCTCTGATTGTCGGTATTGTTGTCCACTTAAACTTCTACACAAGTTTCAATTGATTCAAGATACGAATTAGTGTTTTAAGGACTGAACTTATTCGCGTGTACCACCTCAGAATATACTCCCGTATCCAGACTACTATATTCAGTCTTACAGGTGAGTGCACACTAATGATATCTGTAAGGGGTTAAATGCGAGGCCATGAAAGCTCAGGCTATTGCTTCCGCAAAATCAGAGAGATGATGGCTCGACTTTAGGTGGGTCCCCCTTGGGGATCTTCTTTTCAACAGCACATGATTAGCATTTTTCAATGTTTCATCATTTTTTATGCTGAGGGTGCGCTTTAAGAATCAAGCAGTGCAAAGTATTATACGAGGACTAGGCTATTGCTCCCGCAAAATCAGAAGTCCTGGTATAATACCCCAGATATCAAGACGTACAAAGACCTAATATGTCAGAAATAGAGTCTTTCAAACAAGATTTCGGGGGTTACCCATATATCCGAGAGATATTCCTCACGAAATAAGCAGTTATTCGTTATGTTTATATCTCGAACTCAATCTACTAATTGTGCGAAGCCTACTGGCACATCATTAGTGAGACTTGTTTAAAAACATTTTGACTTTACATTTCTTTAGCATGTTGTGATAGTCCACTGATGTACTATCATTTCCTCTTTTTACAACAAAACTCTTTTTGCCTTTTTCACTGTTTTTGTATTTATGAAATTTTATCAAGTTTTTGTATTTTCTATAAACTTTCTCCCCCTAAAATCAAAAACATATTTTTGTGTTTTTGGTTTTATCAAAAGCAGTAAAGAAAGTGGACAGAAAAACATGACAACTAGACGCAGATCACTTCTGATCGCCGTCCTCCTCTGCTTCACATTCTCTGTTTAGCTCACATGCACCCCAATGATTTACCAACCACTTGATTATAACATTTTGAAACCATTTTTCAATCTTGTTTTATCATGTGTTTGTTCAGCCGTGAGGGTTTCGGTGTATTCCTATTTAAATCTCAAATTTTTAACAATTCAAACCAATCACTTCCTGTTTTAAACCACAGACACAGGATTTTCTCCTCATGTGCCAGACTGTTCCGTTATTCATGCTGAACTTGAATTGACCTCTAAACACCTGCAAAAACATAAGAATTTGATTAGATTTGAATTTGAACCCAATATGTCGTTGTTGCAACGCTCATGTCTAGTATATAGTGATCATTTTCACGAGGAACGCGCATCAACATCATTTGTTCAGGTATCTTAAACCCTGGTTTAAGAATCAGACATTCATCTTTTGTGAAATGAACAGTGAACAATTTGTCACAAATCTGAGAGATGCTCAACAGATTGTCTTCCAACTCAGCAATGTAGTTCACTTTTTCAAATGATACGACTCCATTTGTAACAATTCCTTCTCCAACAATTCTCCCTCCTTGAGTTCCGGCAAACCTGACATAACCTCCATTGATTGATTTGACGTCGTATAGCAGTGATAACATCCCTGTCATGTGTCGCGAGGCACCGCTATCCATTATCCATTTAGAAATGATAGACCTTGGAAGCCCCTGCACACATCAAAAGACATTTACTTAAACAATGATGCCCAATATTTTTCGACATTTGATACACTACCAAACACAATATTATGAGTTCCTTTGTCAACTTTTGGAAGGTTAAAGATAACATTTGGAACATCAGGTTTTGGTTTTGATTTTAGAGTTCCCTCCTTAATAGGTGGGAATTCTTCAATCAACTTGTCTAATTCAAACTCAAGTTTCTCAATATCGGTTGCAAACACTTTTGATTCAGATTTTAAAACCTTTTCCATTTTCTTTTCATCAAAAGAACGTTTAGATTTCTCCGCCCATGATTGACTTTGAGAAGTCTTTGTTTTTGGATAAACCTTTGAAGTCTTTTGAGACTTTGAAGATTCACCAATTTCAAAAGTTGATTTTGGTTTGTCCTCGGACTTCAAGGATTCACCGCGTTTCAGAATACGCACGGGGGATACCATTGGTGATTTTCCCTTAACATCTTTTGAAATCTTTGGTTTTGGTTTCTGGAAAACTGGTTTTATCATCTTTATGAAACATTGTTTTGCCATGTGACCGATTTCATTGCAGCGATAACAGATTCTTTTGTCATATTCAACAAAAGTGGATCTGTTGGTCTCATCTTTTATCTTTTTGGCTGCATTGAAATCATCAACTGCTTTCTGACTAAAGATATAATCTTTTTCAGCTACTGTATTCTTACCCGCAACAAATACATCACTCAACTTTTCTTTTGGCTTAACCTCCTTTTTAGCCATTTTCTTCTCAAAACCGACACCTTTCTTTTTTAAATTGTTACCATGTCTTTTTTTATGACCATTTTTACCCACCCATTCTTTCTTTCCCGGGTTGTTTGGTTGTTGTTTCACAAAATATTTTTTCGGTTTTGATAGAAACGCGTTGTTGTTGACTTCTGAAATATCAATTTCCACAAGTTTAAACACTTTTTCAACATTTTCCAGGTTTGCATTCTGAATTGGGTATTCAAAATCAGTATACAGTTTGTCAGTTCCGGTCATCGTGTAAACCACAATGATCGAATCATCATCCACAACTTTATCTGATTTTCGGATGAACTTGTCAAGAAAGTTTCCATCATCTTCAGAATCTGAACTGGAATTCTCCAAATGAGTTTTAACCGTTTTGAAATCAGAGTTATCACTTTCTTCATCCAACACTTGGTCTACAACTGTTTTCACCAGTTGTGACTCGTTGTCAGTGTCAGATGGAGAGAATGTAACATCAATGCTTTCCAGTAACTCATTCTCCTCTGTTCTCAGTTTGAGATTCAAAGCCTTTTCCACCCCGTCTGGATATTTCTGAGTGTAATGATTCCACATTGGGGGTGGAACATTTTTGTAAGCTGGTTTAACATCAGGTTGTTGAGGAACGATCTGATCAATCACATATGACGATGAAAGATAACTAATCAACTTTCTGTCGACTCTTTCTGTCTCAATACGCATCAGTTCAAGTTCCTTCTTTAAAGATGCGATTGTGTCCAGATGCATGTTAATCGACGTTTGCTTATCCATGACCGTAGCTTTGAGCAAACTTACAATTTTATCATTTTCTACACTCTCATTTTGAATCATTTTGATTGATTGTGACAGAGTGTCATAAGCTTCTTTCACATCATTAAAATCAAATTTTAATTTGTCGTTAAACCTTTTCAATTCTTGAAACTGTTTGTCTTTTTCAAGACAATCCATGCATGGTTTTAAACAGTTTTTGCATGGCGTTTCAGGAATTGGATCAACTTTTTCAAAAAAAATTCTTGTTTATCATTTTTACTTCCTGATTTACCAAACCCTCCGGACTCAGACTCAGATTTCTCTCCGGATTCGCACTTCACATTTTCAGATTTGTTGTCGGACTCTGACTCCTTTTCGACTGACACTGACTCTGAAGTTGCATCTTTGGTCTCATTGTTATCAGAAGATGTTTGAGATTGTTCTACCTCTTGCAGCTTGACCAAAAGAGCTTTGTCAGCTATTTCTTTCAAGGTCTCTTCATTCATCTCTTTTGAAACATCAATAATCTCTTGAACCGGAGTTTTTTCAACCTCATACTGTGGGCAGAAACCCGTAGTCGATTCATTGAAGAAACCTGCAAAAGAATCAAAAACATGAGCTGGCATTATAGATTTAAATGAATTAGTAATAACCTCCTGTTCAGACTGATAATAGTAGACCGCTGCTGTTGCCTCTTCGAGTTCTGCAAAACTTTCTTCAGTCATCACTTCACTGACTTCTTCAACTTCAGGAACACATTCTTCAACAATTTCAGCCATCATTGCAAGACCACTTCCTGGAACATCTTGCTGAACATCTTGTTGTACGTTTGCAGATTTCATTTTCCTCATCTTCTGAAGTTCAAGCTCATGACCTTCAATTCTCTCAATAAACGTACTCAAATTGAAACCAATGTATTCCAAGTTGTTCTTCAAAACCATTAAGAACGTACCCCACACTTCTTGTGGTAATGCGTCAGCCAACTTATCAACCAACTCTTCGTCTGTTTTATCTATACCCAAATGCTGCATCTCTACTACCAAGTGACAGTACCTCTCAATAAACTCTTTCGTTGATTCTCCACTGATCGCAGTAAATATCTCGAATTCTTTCTTTAATAATATTTTTTTTATTCTGAGCAACTAAACTTGAAGTAGCCGAGGTAATACTGAACGCGTTATAGAATTCGTTTTCCATGTTTCGATATCGAGAGTTCACAAAAACAGACTTTTTCAAACGAACTGAGATGTCACACGATCTGATGATTTGTTCCACACGACCTGGACTTTGATTTTCTAACGAGCTGATTAACTCCAAACGATCTGGTAAACTTTCAGATGGCCTGCACACTTCGTGCGAACTGAGTCACAACCAAACGACCTCGCACGTCCTGGACTTTGATTCTCAAACGAACTGGTTCAAGTTGATGCGAACTAGAGTTGACTTCGTGCGAGTTGAGTGCTGATTCAAATGAACTGGAGCTTATTTCAACAAACTGAATAAAAAATACCCAATCCATGCGAACTTAGTGAATTTCCACACGACCTGACAACCTCAAATGACCTGAACCTAAACTTCACTTCATGCGACCTGAATTTATGCCAATCCGTGTGACCTGATTACTTTTCAAGCGAACTGACTTAACCCGTACGAACTGGAACAAAATTTCACACGAACTGGCAGAGTTTCACACGAACTGAGACAAACCATGCGAACAGGGGCAACTTCGTGCGACCTGGAAGTAAATTTCACACGAACTGGACCTTTTTCAAGCACCTTGTGCGAACTGGAGTCTTAATTTAAACGAACTGAGACAACTTTCAAGCAACTTGAACCACTTCATGCGAACTGGATGTAATTCCACACGACCTAGTTCAACTACGTGCGAACTGGAACTCTAATTTCACACGAACTGAGCCATGTTCGAACGATCTGATGTGTTTTTGTCAAATTTGATCAGGTTTTAGTTCGATTTAAGGTCTGTAACTTTGAAGGATTGTTTAAAAAGGTGTTTTACACGTTATATCCAAAATTCAGTCCATTTTGTCTGTGAATTCGTCCGAAAATCCAAGAAAGAGTAGAAGAATAGAGTTCTAAACCATTCAAAACACTGATATCAGCAGATTTGACTCATCCTGAGCTCTGATAACACTTGTAGGATCGAGATTCGATCAAAACGATTCGGTCTGAGTCAATTCTGAGTCACTAGAAAGGCGGAAACAGACTAGCAACCTTGAATCAATGTTAGAATAGGAGTAGAAGCAGAGAAATACACATTAAACATGTTTTCCATTGATTATAAACGTTTTCGTACAGAGAGAATTCGTCAGCACTTCGTGGCAAGATTCTCTGGAACGTTACAAATGAAAAACCCAACATGCCTATTTATAGGCCAGCCAGTCCGCACGAGATGAACAACTCACTTCGCACGAACTGGCCTCAATACCTCAGTTCGTGCGAACTAGCATCAAATACATATAAACTTTACATGTTGAACCCTAATACATACACGACACGACCTAGACTGATGACGTAGGCGATAGACATTATGCACCAACAATGGACCCCTCCATTTTTAGGGGAAACTATGGCAAAATTTTCTAAAAATTAAACACTTAGAAAAATATTTTCTAACAAATATTTACAAGTGTATTTTAACTATGGTTTTCAATATAAACTTTGCCATAATTTTTGTAACAAAAATACAAATATTAGAGGTTGGTTTTTGTAAATAAAAATAACTAAATATGTATTTGAAAGGTATATATTTAGAAGACACGTGTGTGTGATTATTTGTATACTTTGTGTATTAGTTATATTATTTTAGGATTTGAAATAATATAACTTAACATATACCAAGAAATTACAATCCAAAATATTACCAAAATCCTAAGAATATGAATATACAAGATTACACAAAATACCGGTAAAACCAAACAAAGGAATATAACTTGCAAATATTCCGGAAATATTATTCATATGAATATTTTGGTAAATAATATTTTGGACACCAAGTGAACGGAAATATGATTTCCACAAGTATTACAAAGTTATATCAAATTTTTGACAAGGAGAAAATATATTATTTTTGGGAAGTAAAAATATATTTTCTTGGAAATTTTTAGAACATATATAATTTTTGGGAAAGATATATATTTTCTTAA
This sequence comes from Helianthus tuberosus, assembly GCA_030545235.1. NCBI lineage: Eukaryota > Viridiplantae > Streptophyta > Magnoliopsida > Asterales > Asteraceae > Helianthus > Helianthus tuberosus. Next base: position 151,304,857 of record CM060407.1, on the reverse strand, counting down.
GTACACTCAAAATACATTATTTTGGATAAAAATAAGTTTGTAGATATATTTTCTAAGTGAGACTTGAAAATATATTATTTTTGGAACTTATGTGAAAATACGAATATTCTTGCCAAAGGAAAATTATAAATAATTTTTCTAAGTAATATTCCTTGAAATATATATATTTTGGAAGTCTATATGAATTTTTATTAGAGAAAATATATCGGAGAATTAATACGAAATCAAGTAAAGGAATACTTAACGAATACATTAAAAATACACATTTTCATACGTATAAATACACGCCGGAAGGTGACACCTTTACATGGCAAGAATATACAAGAATACAAATATACCCATCCTTGGGAAGGATATACATGTTTAAATACTTGAGAAGTATTAAGTTAAAATATTAATAATTTTAACAAATAATTATACACTTGGGAATATTAATGAAGACACTTTGAAAACATAACTAAAAGACACTAATCATTACCAAGTCAAGGCACGACCCGCTCGTCTAATGGACCGTAGTACGCATGTAGGTAGTCGTGCGTTCTAGAGGAAGCTTTGAGTTACATCAGATACAAGGAACGCAAAACTGTGAGTTCATGTCCTCCTTTTCTTTTAACTGTTTTCAGTTTTATAACTTCGGGGGGTGAAATACATGTTACAATTGTTTATAAACGTTTACAAATGGTATGGTTAGCTAAGGAACGAACTGCTAGATCACATGAATGGGTAGGCGATTAACTTAAGACCATTAATCCTTGTATAAGGACCGAGGGGCATGAGTGATAGATCTATTGGGTGTTGCGAGCCCCACCCATGGGCCTGCGAGTTGGCCGCATGTGGTGACTATGTCGTTCCGCCGGAGGGGCCGGTACGAAATACGCTTACAGGGTTGAGTGCTTCCTATGCCATGTCACTTATATTAATGTATCAGCTACACATTAATTGATTTGTTTTTCCTTGTTGCTTCATACCAGTTTACAAGTACATACATACATACATACATACATACATACAAATGTTTCTTTCAAGGATGATTCGTGCACACATACTAAACACATGAACTCGCTCAACTTTTGTTTATGTTTTCAAACTACATGTATTTCAGGGAATTAGTAAGTGGATCTGGCGGGCGTTGGAATTAAGCTGCGTTAGGAATAAGGATGTCATCCATGGTCTTTGAGTTGGTCAGTGTGTCTTATTCCTGGACAAGACACGTCTCCCAAACCTTGGTTTTATTTAATATCTTCTGATGAGTCCTGATTAAACTCATAAACAATTTGTATGGTTTGTAAAACTTGAATTTGAAGTCTACGTTTTGAAACAATGTTGTTAAGTTTTAAACTTATTTAATGGATGACAAACCCGTGGTTTTATCATATAGCTGATGTTATGATTGAATGCAATGGTATTAAGACAGTCACAACATAATCACGCTTCCGCAAAAGTCAGGGTGTGACAGCTTGGTATCAGAGCTTCGATCGTAGCGAACTAGGATTCTTTCTCGAGTCTAGACTATGATCATCAGGGCTCTCATGAAAATGTTTTCATAACATACTTTCATTGCATACACGAAATGCCCAGATCTAGTAAAAACAAACATTTTTACAAACAAAAGACACGAAACACATTTCAAGGTTATTGTTTATGTTTCAGTCTGAGAGGCTGGGTAGTTTAGTCTGAGAGACTGGGTGTTTCAGTCTGAGAGACTTGGTAGTTTAGTCTGAGAGGTTGGGAGGGATAGTCTGGGAAGACTAGGACGAATACGTGCTTATATTGTAAATACTTACATGCTTAAAGATGATTGTTGATATATGTGCATATGTTGTGATTATTTTGTTATGGACATTATGTCATCTTCTGAGAGTGGACGGTCAGATACTGTCGACTCCATGGCCATTGTTTCAGACGATAAGATTGTCCCAGACCCTGAGATTTTTACCTCCGACACTAAGAGTGACGATGACGATGATTTCCAGCCTTTTGCATTACCTGATTTTGGCGATGATGTACCACATGCTGATGGTTTACCCGACGAGGATCCATTTCTTATTCCTATTCCTGACCAGGATCACCTCATCCTCGGATATCCCGATGGTGAGCATGTCGTGGTTCCGATCCTCGCCCCTTTGCCTCTTGCTGATTTTCCTTTCGAGTATATGCCTTTTGATGACATGTCTGATGATGATGTCGATCTTTTCATTGATGGTCCCCCTGATGCTGCTCAGGGAGATGGAGTTCCAGCCGATGATGACATTGTTGTTCCACTTGTGGAGGTTCCTATCGTTGAGGTTTTAACTGATCATTCTGCTCCAGATTCCTTCGAGTCTGTGTCATCCACCACTTTGCATGCACTGGGATTGTAGCGTTACCCCACTGATTCTGATTCTGACATGGCCCTGTCTGTTGCACCTATTATTCCACACGACTTTGATCATGACGTTGAGCCTGGAGATGAGATTGACTTTGTTCCCGATGACCAGCCTTTTGATGCACCCGCTGATCTCGAGCCGATACATGCTGATCTTGAGCAGGCACTTGCTCCTGAGCTGATACCAACACCTGAGCCTTTACCTGCTCTTGATCCTCTGCGTGACCATAACCCTGTACCTGTTGGCATACCTGTTGATGCACTACTCATACCAGACCCGATCCTCGCACCCGCTGATGTTGCTCATTTCCTCCTGTGGAGTCCGATGTCCATCGCACCGGTTTGCCTATTGCTTTCTTTCAAGACATACCCGCACCCCATCCAGGGGAAGGTACCTTTGGCCAGCACCTGCGTGACGGTCTTTTTGTATCAGCAGCTTTTCCACAGATCCTTCAGGCAGTACTGTTCATTTCTTCACCGCTGGATGAGCCATTCCGATGGTTCCTATCATGCCCTATGCTGATTTCAGACCCCTACCATCCCTCACATTATGGAAGCTACACACGGGAAGAGTTGCTCTTGTTACTTTAGCTACAGTTTGAGGTTTTGAGTTATAGAGTTTTGGAGCTTGAGCTGACATTACGTCCTCCACCCTGTCAATGCCAGTATACTTTGATCCTCCACATTCATCAATGTCTCCTTTTGCACTCTCACCTGCTGCTATTACACCTTCTTAAGTTTTGATGCTCGTTTCTTTACTATCAAGCAGCAGATCAGATACTTACTGCGCCGTATATTCAAGCTCGAGGAGAAAGTCGCACATGTTAGCAGTTTGCTTTTCTTCACTCCCCCACCTCAGACACCAGTATAGTTGGCTTTTGGTTTTATGCGGATTGCATTACTTTTGGGAAAAGACACTACTAATAAGCCGAGATTGTAGAGACTTTTGAAGACCACTTTTGACCCCGTGATTTTGGTACACAGATAGACTTATTGGATGAGGGTAGGGTGACCATGTGTCCCTTTTGATGTAATGCACTTTGTAAAGAATGTGATTGTGGTCGGTAAACAATGAAAGCTCAGTCACCATATCCTTACTAAGCACGTTGTTGGTTTGCATGATTGTACTATAATTGTAATGCTACGTGCTTGCCTGTTATGTTCTCATTAAATATGTTCCTACCTACAAGTTTGTGCTATAATGGTGATGTTATATGATTGATTGTTATAACGACTGCGTATATACATATATGTAATACACCTCCTAGGTCTTACTCGTTAAATAGGTGCTTATGTGCTTATATCTTTAATGAGACCTAACCTATCCGATCTTCTTCTTAGAAGATGTCGATTCAAAGGAACACCGATACCAACAACCATCTGCCGACGACAGAGGCGGAATTACAAGAGCGCATCTCACAGGCCATCGCACAGCACGAGGCCCTTCGCTCCGAGCACAGCGGAGGTACCACAGGAAATAACCCACCCAACGGTAATGTTTAGTCACTTAAGACACATTACAAAAACGTTTGGACATTTCCAAGTGTGCTTTGCTAATGCCTTTCATGAATGATGTTGCTTATATCGCAGGCTGCACCTACAAGCAGTTCTTGGGCTGCAAGCCCTTGGATTTCGATGGCACTGGGGGTTCCTTAGCCTTCGTGCGCTGGGTTGAGAAGACGGATTCTGTTTTGCGGTTGAGCAAATGTGCCCCAGAGCATCAGGTCACGTATAATTCCGGACTGCTTCAAGATGGGGATCTGTCATGGTAGAACCTCCAGGTTCAGACGTTGGGCGAGACTGCTGCGTATGTTTTGACATGGGACGAACTGAAAGAACTAATGCATAAGAAGTACTGTTCGAGAGAAGAAATCCAGAAGCTGGAAACTGAGTTCTGGAACTTGAAGATGGAAGGTCCAAAGATAGCTGAGTACGTGCAGAGATTCCATGATCTGTCTCGTGTTGTCCCCTACATGGTAGAACCAGAATTTAAAAAGATCAAATGTTTCACCGGGGGATTGGCACCTCAGATTCTAAGCCTGGTGACAACATCTAAACCTCCAACAATTACCGCAGCTATTGACTTGAGTGTGGCGCTCACTGAAGAAGCAATTAGACTAGGAAGATTTTAAACCTCTGAGGAGAAAAAGGAGACTCATGTGGAGTCATCTGGAGATAACAAGAGAAAGTTCGGAAACTTCAAGCAGGGTACTCAGACGAATAACAACAACAAGGCCAAAAAGGGAAAAGAGTACATGGGTAAACTACCTAAGTGCAACAAGTGTCAACGACATCATACCGGGCGATGTAAAAATGGAAAGTGTGACAACTATGGCAAAGTGGGGCACTGCATGGAAACGTGTTGGCACAAGACGGGACGTGGAAAGAGAGGTCAAGGGTGTTATAACTGCGGTGACATGGGGCACTTTAGGAAAGATTGCCCAAGGGAGATTAAACAAGATCGTGGGAAAAATGTCTAACACCGGAGCTACGGAAGCACGCTAGGATCCAAACATGGCCATCGGTACGTCTCATAGTAGTCAATGTTATGTGTCTGTGCTATTTGACATTGTTGTCAAATTTTAGCTTCAGAATATACTTGTTTTAGTAGTAAGATAAATATCCAGTACTCGATAGAACTAGCTTAAGGGAAGCTTCGACGTGGTAATTGGGATGGATTGGTTGTCGAGCAATCAAGCGGAGATTATTACCCGCACCCCGATGGCAAATGAAGAAACAATCATGATTCATGGAGGTAAGCAGAATACGCCCCTACAGCTTCCAAATTGCTTGAAGGCATGAAAGTTGTTGCGTAATGGATGTGTTTTTTTCTGGGCTCATGTCGTGGACAAGGGAACCGAAGAACCAAAACTCAAAGAAATCCCTGTGATAAGGGAATATCCTGAAGTCTTCCCCGAAGACTTGCCAAAATTATCTCCTCAACGACAAGTCAAATTTCGCATCGATTTGATTCCAGGCGCGCGCCTGCGGTCAATGCACCTTAGCAACTTACACCTTCGGAGATGCAAGGATTGTCAGTGTAGCTTCAGTAGTTGATAGAGAAGGAAGATAACAGACCAAGTTTCCCGCTTTGGGTAACCCCAGTTTTGCTCGTCAAGAAGAAGGACGATAGCTTTCATACGAACATCAAACTACCAGGAGCCAAACGAGCTAACCAACAAGAGTCGGTGACTCTTGCTAAGGATTAACGAATTACTTATTTAACTAACTGTTAGGATCCCACTACTATTCTAAAACTGATCGTTGATCGAGTGTCATTAGCTGTGAATTCGGGAAGAAAGTATAGCGAGGAATTGTGAGACAATAACTTACTTTAAACATACACTAATGCTGTGTTTCACACACGATACACAAAACAGTTACACGCAGAGTATAAAAATTTAAGAGTCTAGGAAACGCGTATTCAGGACTCTCGGGGACTTATGTCAAGGTCCATTAGAGACTTCCTCGTAAAAACCACGTCTATTAACTCGGACAAACACTATTATTTTGTCATGCAAGCCATTTTAGTTAACCGAACGGGTAAAGTACTCAAATTTCTTTTATTGAAATTTCCACTTTTGCTTCTAGCGAGTAGATGTTTGCATCTCCACTCCCCTTAATGGTAGTTGCATCGCGTCAATTTTCTTCGCTGAGAGCGAACACTCAAATTGCTTCGGTACTTGGTCATTTCTTCACTTTAGCAAATACCCATTATTTCATTTCTTGGAAATTCATATGTTAAGCATGAACCATTTGTTATGCATACGGTTTCATTTCAAATAAGCGCTTCATCAAGGCTCAAATGTTATTTCGCTAAATCTAATTATTTATTTGTGATTCAAAGGACCTACATTATTAATTGTTGGCTCCTTTGCTATCGAGTCAACACACTTTCTTGAAACTTCTTTACTTTTAAGTTACATTCATGGTTTATCTTTGTAACCATGCTGAGATTCCCTTGTTGATACATACGTTTATTGTCAGGTTACCAAGTTCAATTGCTTGAACTTATCCATTTCGCATATTCAATTTAAGACGCCATATGATGTATTGAGAGCATCATATTCAAACATTTTTGCAAAGGTTCTTTTGTTTCGAGTCGTAGTAGACTTGATTGGTCTACGACTCCACTAAATCGTTTATTGATTTCAATACCTTACGATGATACTTTCACAAATTGAAGCTTGCGCTAATTTGGTTACGCACCTCATACACGGATTTAATTGTCTATTTATTTGCTCTAAATCTGTTATGTTTATCACAATTAAAGCGGTCCCAACACAGTTGTGTGCTAAGGCAATGGTACATAGATTCATTTCATAGCACGGTGTACCACCTAACGATTCTTTCATGGTTGATCGAATGCCTTGCGGTACTTATTACTTTTTCATCTTCGATCGGAAATAGTGGTTCTTTGATATTCCGTATTCAATAGGAAACTCTATGACATTGTGTAAATCTCTTCAGATTGTCTCAGTACACTTTCATTTGATTTTGAACACGGTGAACTTGTTCAGTCGCCACTATTATTGAATTATGTCATCACGACACCTTGTGGTGTCATTATAAATTTGTAGCTTGTGCTAATCATGGTCAACCATCTCACACAAAACTACACATACTTTTGTTTGACTTGTCATTTAAACATTCCAAATGCAACTATGAACTAAGACAATAATACACCAGATTCGCTTGTGTTCCATTCGGTGTATTTTCGCAATTCAAGAATGTCAACACACTATCTTATCCATGTATTTGTTCGAAAGTTGACAGATCATTTTCATGTTACTATCACATTCGAGTTGTTGATTTTGAGTTCATATAGCAGATGCTATGGTTTGTAAAAACTCGTTGGCATATTGTGACCGATTGTTTGCGAATCCATTAGTCAAAACTCCTTTGTTACATCCCTGATAACTGAGTTACACTATATTATACATCTATACATCTCGTGTCCTTTGACATCAAATGCTAGAACACATACCTTTTAACCACTGGGTTCTTGTTGAAATATATCCCTGGACTCACCTGATATGAATAAGATTTGATTCAGTTTTGTGGTTATCTACCTCAGTATCATTCATATACATACACGCATAATGTAACCCTAAGGAGTTAAGGTAGTACAAATTTCGAGGACGAAATTTTCTTAACAGGGGGAGAATGTGACAACTGTCAAATTTGCATGCATCCGTACAATTATTAAACGATGATTAGTGCTTAATGACTATGCTGATTTACAATTTATGACTTGAATTGCTTTCTGATTACTACATTATACTTACATGTGCATCACATATTGCAAATGACACATCATTGACTGCATGCAAACATATTGACATAAATGATGCACAAAGCACAGTTAGCATAGTTAACAGACAAACCAGGAAAATGCTGACGGAGTTCAGTACATAGACAGACGTTGTTTTGACATAGTATGAGCCAGAAACTAAGTACTACACTAGTATAGAGTGTAAGGAAGTGAGGACTACAAAACTGCTTTTCTAGGTGATAGTTTGAGTGCCGGAAAGTACCTAAAACTCACTCAAAATGCTGAATTCAGCATAAATCAGCAAAAATCAGCTTTTTAATAAGCTAGTATCATGCAAAAATATGACTAAATGGTCCTGAATGCTTTCCTAAGTGTCAGGAATTAAAAGTGTCACAAAAGGGTACATAAAGAACACTAAACGGTATAGTTTAGCACTTTAACAAACCAGTATACGACCGAACAACTGGACACTACCCGAAACACCAAAATTACACTAGAAGTATTGTTTTCACATTACTGAGCTAGTTATGATCCCCGAACATCATAACACCTACTAAAATATCTACTAAATAATGTAAGTAACTAATACTTGAAATTTAAACTAGATTGTAACTTAATGGTTTAAACCTATACTAGACCCCCCCCCCCCCCACCTATCTCACGGCCCACATGGCCTATTTGGGAGATTTTATTTGATCTTGCTTGATCTTATGAAGATTGCTTAGTAGATTTGCCATGTACTTATGAAACATATGATCCATTGGTTAATCCCTAAAGATGGTTATAAGAAGTAAATGGTGGATCAAGACTTCATTATCTTTCACACACAACTTCACACCATTCCCTTCCCCTCTCTTGCCCACTCTCGGCCGAGAACAAGGCCACACCCACCACCACCTTCACCTCATCTTCCATACGTTCCATAATCATACAAGGGTGTTAGAAGCTAAGTTAAGGAGTTTGGAGCTTGTGGATCTTCAAGGACCTCTTTCATTTGCTATTATCCATCACATACATCATCTTCATCTTCAAGAGTTCATCCCTAGCCTTGAGCTAGTAGTAAGATCTTCTACACACCATTTTACATCTCATTTAGTTGGTTAAAAGATTATGTATGATGTTAATCATGGAGAACATTAATGAACAAGAACATAACCTTTAACATAAGCTTAAAAACCGTAAGAATACATATTGTTTAGCATTGTTTTGCTTCTTGATGATTGATTGTTTGTATTTATGATGTTAGACATCATAAGAAACCTACTAGATTGTGATTAAACACATGATCTAGTAAGTTAAGATGATGATCTTGTGAAAGACCAAGATGATCATACTTTATGTAGACATGAACTTGAATAATAAAAGTTGTTTTCATATGTGATAATGATTTAAACACAATACAAGTCTTGTGAGTGGATGATTTCCAAAATAGTTTTCTCAAGAAACTAAGTTAAATAACAAGATTTACCTAGACTTGGTTCTTACATAAACAAATACTATTTTTAAGGGTTAAACTAGTGTAGAAACACTTGTGTAACAAAAATATTACATAAAGAAGCATTTTTAGAAAATGTGTTTGGAAGTTGTAAACACCCAACTTCTTTAAAGATGAAGTTTTTAAAGAAGTAAATAAATTTCAAATGGTAACTAAACCTACTAAGCACACTACCAAGTTACTACAAGTCTTTATGAAAGTTCAAGTTCATGTTGTTATGTAAATAACATTGTTTTGGCACTTGGTAAGTGTTGGTTAAGTTGTTGATTGTTTGTGATGATTTAAAAAGAAAATGATATGCTTTGATAGCATAGACACCTCCATTTTTAGGGGAAACTATGGCAAAATTTTCTAAAAATATAAACACTTAGAAAAATATTTTCTAACAAATATTTACAAGTGTATTTTAACTATGGTTTTCAATATAAACTTTGCCATAATTTTTGTAACAAAAATACAAATATTGGAGGTTGGTTTTTGTAAATAAAAATAACTAAATATGTATTTGAAAGGTATATATTTAGAAGACACATGTGTGTGATTATTTGTATACTTTGTGTATTAGTTATATTATTTTAGGATTTGAAATAATATAACTTAACATATACCAAGAAATTACAATCCAAAATATTACCAAAATCCTAAGAATATGAATATACAAGATTACACAAAATACCGGTAAAACCAAACAAAGGAATATAACTTGCAAATATTCCGGAAATATTATTCATATGAATATTTTGGTAAATAATATTTTGGACACCAAGTGAATGGAAATATGATTTCCACAAGTATTACAAAGTTATATCATATTTTTGACAAGGAGAAAATATATTATTTTTTGGAAGTAAAAATATATTTTCTTGGAAATTTTTAGAAGATATATAATTTTTGGGAAATATATATATTTTCTTGAGTACACTCGAAATACATTATTTTGGATAAAAATAAGTTTGTAGATATATTTTCTAAATGAGACTTGAAAATATATTATTTTTGGAACTTATGTGAAAATACGAATATTCTTGCCAAAGGAAAATTATAAATAATTTTTCTAAGTAATATTCCTTGAAATATATATATATATATTTTGGAAGTGTATATGAATTTTTATTAGAGATAATATACCGGAGAATTAATACGAAATTAAGTAAAGGAATACTTAACGAATACAATAAAAATACACATTTTCATACGTATAAATACACGCCGGAAGGCGACACCTTTACATGGCAAGAATATACAAGAATACAAATATACCCATCCTTGGGAAGGATATACATGTTTAAATACTTGAGAAGTATTAAGTTAAAATATTAATAATTTTAACAAATAATTATACACTTGGGAATATTAATGAAGACACTTTGAAAACATAACTAAAAGACACTAATCATTACCAAGTCAAGGCACGACCCGCTCGTCTAATGGACCGTAGTACGCATGTAGGTAGTCGTGCGTTCTAGAGGAAGCTTTGAGTTACATCGGATACAAGGAACGCAAAACTGTGAGTTCATGTCCCCCTTTTCTTTTAACTGTTTTCAGTTTTATAACTTCGGGGGTGAAATACATGTTACAATTGTTTACAAACGTTTACAAATGGTATGGTTAGCTAAGGAACGAACTGCTAGATCACGTGAATGGGTAGGCGATTAACTTAAGACCATTAATCCTTGTATAAGGACCGAGGGGCATGAGTGATAGATCTATTGGGTGTTGCGAGCCCCACCCATGGGCCTGCGAGTTGGCCGCATGTGGTGACTATGTCGTTCCGCCGGAGGGGCCGGTACGAAATACGCTTACAGGGTTGAGTGCTTCCTATGCCATGTCATTTATATTAATGTATCAGCTACACATTAATTGATCTGTTTTTCCTTGTTGCTTCATACCAATTTACAAGTACATACATACATACAAATGTTTCTTTCAAGGATGATTCATGCACACATACTAAACATATGAACTCTCTCAACTTTTGTTGATGTTTTCAAACTACATGTATTTCAGGGAATTAGTAAGTGGATCTGGCGGGCGTTGGAAGTTTTAAGCTGCGTTAGGAATAAGGATGTCATCAATGGTCTTTGAGTTGGTCAGTGTGTCTTATTCCTGGACAAGACACGTCTCCCAAACCTTGGTTTTATTTAATATCTTCTGATGAGTCCTGAGTAAACTCATAAACAATTTGTATGGTTTGTAAAACTTGAATTTGAAGTCTACGTTTTGAAACAATGTTGTTAAGTTTTAAACTTATTTAATGGATGACAAACCCGTGGTTTTATCATATAGCTGATGTTATGATTAAATGCAATGGTATTAAGATAGTCACACCATAATCACGCTTCCGCAAAAGTCCGGGTGTGACACGTTTAGGTTTAAAGTGTTGTATCAATTTTGTTATGTTATGTTTGAACAATGTTATTATTTGAATTTCTTGTAATGTATTGACAATTTGTCTATGAAATGAAATCGGTTGAATTAAATATTGTCACAAATAGTGTTATGAAGTCTCTTACAATCTCGAACTAGTCCCACTCCGATGTTTCCGCCATTGGTTGGGGTGTGACAACCCCCTGGGCATTATTGGGTGTTATTTTTCAAAAAAGCCCCCCATACGTTTTTTAAATAAGGCTTTGTGCTAAAGTGAAGGGCCAATCACATTTAATCTTCCTTTTTCTTGGCCAATAGCTTTTTTTGTTGGGTTTTTTATTTTTATTTAATTCTCTACACCCTTTTAACATAATGCCCACATTCCCACTACACCCATTTTAGAAAAACGCCCAATAATTCCCCTTGCTGACTGTACTGCCACATGGCGAAAAACGCCCAAGGGTGGGGACATTATTCACCTTTACCACTACGCATTGTCTAAATAAACAACAATTTGATGTTTAGCAAATGATTATTAATAAAAGTCAAACACAATCATTGTCAAAGGTTGGATTGTACTTAAAAGAATAGGTTTTTGCTCATGACAGTTTTGTATGACACTATCAAGAATAAAAAGAAGACAAAGAGTTAAGTTACTAATATTAGACAAAGATGGAAAATGTTACAAATAAGATGACAAATGTGGTGTACAAAGAAATGTTAGAGATTTATAAGAACTATTTTCCTTATTATAAGAAGTATTTTCCTTATACAGCCCGTGTAACACACGGGATATTAAATTAGTTTTTTTTTTTTTTTAAATATCAAAACACAAGCTAATAAAAAAGCTTTTTTTAATTATTATTCACTCTTTTATTTTTATATAGGCAATAATAACAAGAATAATATTCATGAACGAGTGGAAATTGTCTAAGATGACCATGTCAAACACTTGTCGCTCAACTCTAGCGTCTTCTTATTTCGTTCAATTTTTGCAATTTAAGATATAGTTTTCACGACATATACCTCTATACAATAGGATGTCATATTATTCTACATTTTAATTTTCACAAACAAATAAAAAAAAATCCTTTAATTAATTTATAAAGAGACTATTTTTAGACCATCTTTCACTACCAGTCACTTTGAATTGTTTCATTACCTACATTCTACATTACCATCATCACAACACAGCCACAATTAAGTTGCATTTGAAAATTAAAATTCAAAAGTAAACAAGAAGAAATTTCATGGTAGATGTGTATTGGGGACCATTTAAATATCTTTGATGTTATTCGTTATCATCACCTTTTCTCTTATCTAGCTACGGTCTAGAGGACAAGGTCAAACAAAGTCTTTCCACAACGTATTACATACGATCAAAATTATTCCTTAGTGGTCCCCACGGTTCCAATCAAGCGGAGGTCGTCGTGCAAGAGGTTGTGAGGTTTTAGTGTACTCGACTAAAAGTTGGACCCCTGCTCTAACCGCATCTATGATCAACTCATCTTTCAAGTCTTAAATCGGATGAATAGTTGGGTGACAAATCCATGTTCTTAGGAAAATCTGGAAGAGATTAAAGAGGTTGGGAGAAGAATAAGAGAGTAATGGATAAAATTAGAAACTTTTGTGTGTGTGTTTTTTTGTATATATGTATATAATATGTGTGTGTTAAATTTAAAATAATTTATTTATTTTTCTAAAGGCTAGTCCACGTGTCGATCTTCATAGTTCACACCCTCAACGTCTCTCTCTCTGTGTTAACGCTTGTAAGTGGGGCACTGCCCCTTCCTGAAGTTCCTTTGGCACCGGGTGGTAACACCCCTATAATGGTGTGGGAGGCACCATTCGCTTAGGTGGAGTGGGTACGATGCCCACTATACTTAGTCTTACGATCTTCGTAATACAAAAACCGTACCTTTGTCAATATCTGTAAACTAAAAAATATCATGTTTATTGTAACCTCATAACTAAATCAATCATATCAAATAAATTATTATTATTTAATTTCAACGGTTAAATAGATACAAGAGTAAACTTCCGTTTTGCTTCCTGTGGTTTGGTCATTTTAACGGTTTTGCCCCAAACCTTTAAAAATAACCATTTTCCTCCCTGATCTATGAACCTTATCACCATCTCACTCCCCGCCTAAAACGACATCCAATTTTTCCGTTAAGACATAGGCACATGTCCCTCACATGATGGGCATTTCAGTCTTTTCCCATCACCCTTATAAACAAAATTCACTTTATCATTTTTTTCTCACCTTTCTCTGTCTCTTCCTTCTCTGCCACACTCACCACCACCTATCACAGCCACCAGCCGACCTCCCTCACCCACCCTACACACACGCTCTTTCTCGATGGTCACTAACACCTCCATCGCCTCCCGCCAACACCCAACATCATCTCCGCACGATCCTCTTCTAACCCCTCATCTCTTCGGAAAGAGATCTAAAATTAGACCACCGAGTGTAGATGACGACATCGATCCACACCATAACATTGAATCGTTTTTCCTTGGGGTTTTCTACCGGTGGAGACGAAGGGATTCACACCATCGTGGCGGTTTGGTTCGATTTACAGGTTTGTAGGTGGGCGATGGTGGCGTTGTTGATGGTGGTTGTGGCGGCTTAGTGGTGTTGGTGATGGTGAGTGAATGGGATAGAGAGACGATGAAAGTGGGTTTCATTTGGGGCTTTTTGTTTTACTAACAAACACTTTTTTGGCCCTGCTCAGATCCCTCAACAAGGAAATTTCTTTGGGGTTTTGTTGATATAACTCTTAATTAGGCCGTGGGGTATGGTGGGGCTTGGGTTGGGGCGTGGGTTGGGCATTGGTTGACACATGGAATGGGGTGGCAGACATGGGCAAACCCACATTCAACACGGTATGGCGGGGCGGGGGTTTGGGGCGTGGGTTTGGTGGGCTGGAGCTGGGCTGACCCAGCGGGCTATTTCAATATTTAAAACAACAAATTTAATTTTTTTAATATTTTTAAATAAAGAAAATTACAAAAACATTAAAATTTCCTAACTTTTATATTTGTTTTTTATCTCTTCTCTCTTCGCCAAGACTAGTTGTAACTCGTCACCCTGTAGGTGATCAATGGACTGGGTTAGAAATTTCATATCAATCTCGTTTTTCTTTGTTCCTTCGTATTTCGGCCCTTTGTTGTTGGAATACGTTGAAGGTATCCATCTTGCATGAAATGTCATCCAACTGCTCGCTGTATATTCCCCTACGCGAGCCAGAACTCCCAGCTGAAGGCGATGCCGTTTCAGATCTAGATTTTTGAGCACGCCTTCTTGAGGCATTTCTTCCATACTCGGGCCGGTTTGGGCTTGGCGAATCATCCAAAAGGTCCTCCAACTCTTGATCTCGTGCATCAGATTGGGCTTGGGACGAGGCCCTTGAATACAATGCATAACTCGCCATGTCGGGCATAGAAGAGTGTATGAAAATGGACGAGCTATTGGACGAGTGGGTGGTGGGCTAGGATTATTTTCTTGGAATCCATACGGGTTGCTCGAGTCATGACGGTTGTAAGGATGCATTTTTTCGTTTTGTAGAAGGAGAATGTGAATTTTATAGTAAAGATGTGGTTGAATGTGGTAAAAAATGGAAGAAAAATGTGAGTTTTATAGTGAAAAAATGGAAGAAAAAAAACATTTTTTTATTAATATAGCTGTTGGCCAACGGCTAGCCCAACGGTTCTTTTCTTTTGGCCATACACAGCCCGCCATGTCAGCTCACTTCCCCCGCCCCACGCCCGGCTTGAAACCCAAGCCCCAAGGGCCACGCCCCAACCCAAGCCCACCCAGGATGGTGGCTTGGGCGTTTTCCTCATATGTAGTTCCTTTTTTTCAGATTTTAATATTATTATCAAATTTGTTGATGGCCGACAATTCACCTATCTAAGAATTAAATGCTTCTGAAATATTGTTAGTGCATTTTTTATATTCAACAGTAGGATAAACTTGAGTTATTGCTACTTCAGCCTTCCGACCAAGGCTAGGATTCGTTGTTGTTTAGGGTATTCAGGTAGGTTGGTGGTGGCATGTGACGGTGGTAGGTGGTGGTGAGTGTGGTAGAGAAGGAAGAGAGAGAAGGGTGAGAAAACAATGATAAAAGTGATTTTTCTTTGTAAGGGTGATGGAAAAAGACTGAAATGTCCATCATGTGAGGGGCATGTGCCTATGTTTTAACGGAAGAATTGGATGTCGTTTGAGGCGGGTAGTGAAATGGTGATAAGGTTCATAGATTAGGGAGGAAAATGACTATTTTTAAAGGTTTGGGACAAAACCGTTTAAGTGACCAAACCACAGGAAACAAAACAGAAGTTTACTCTAGATACAATATTTGGCTCTACTCACATCAATTTATTACCCCACAAAATTATTTATCTAAAGTATAATATATGTTTATGAGATCCTGATTCTATTACAACTTTTTCAAGTAAAATTTATTGCAATTATCCTATTATAATAATAAAACGTTATCACGTCACATCATCAACAAGTCAAAACTTGATGCCTGGCTTTTTTTTCAATTTGTTATATTTTATTTGAACAGTCATTTTTTTTTAGCTCATAACACTTCTTAAATTAAAGAGTTTCGCTGTTTCACTCCTGCCAGAGTATAATGTCTTAATCGGGCTTACGCTGGTTTCAGAGTTTGGTTTGGGCGTTTCTCTGTGAAACCATGCCGCCGGATGTCACTTGACAGTCGTTGTGCCACCGCAAAAGCGGAACTCTCTAGCGTAACACACGGTGGGATGAAAATCGGGTGGGCTCAGGATTCAAACTGACAACCTAGCACAAGCCTTAGCTCAAATCCTTTATTGCCTTAACCACCAAAAGTGACACAAGTGGGGATCGAACATGGGTCTCGACTGGAGAACCCCAAGCCCTATACCCCTAAAGTGGTGGTTCTTTTAATTTGTTGTATAAAGTTTACAATAAAATAAACTTGTATACCTTTCTCGGCACCCTTGTACGGATTTTCTATGAACAAGAGACGGTAACTTTCCGCCGGCCGGGAACGCATCATTCTGCACCTCCGCCGGCTAGCAACTCCTAAAGTTTGATTTCTCTCTCTCTCTTATCCTCATCTCTCTCCCTCGCCTTCCATTCTTCTCTTCCTCCCAAACCGCCGGCCGGTTGGAATCAAAACCTAAACCTAAAACGAAACCACCAACTTTTTCACCCTCAACCGGTCGGAACCCAGAGACTAAAATGACAAGCCACATCTCTCTTCTTCTCGGTTAGCGATCGGACAAAGCGCCATCGGACACCAACGGACAACCACATCTCTCTTCTGCTCGGCGAGTTACCATAAACCACTGAATAACCATCTACAAGGTTTCGGGGCGTGACAAAATTTTTCCTGCGAAATTCTGGTTTTCTCCATCTTACCTCATGCAAACTGTAACACCCCGTGTT
Source organism: Helianthus tuberosus (assembly GCA_030545235.1). Classification (NCBI taxonomy): domain Eukaryota; kingdom Viridiplantae; phylum Streptophyta; class Magnoliopsida; order Asterales; family Asteraceae; genus Helianthus; species Helianthus tuberosus. Next base: position 151,287,912 of record CM060407.1, on the reverse strand, counting down.
TCGAAAGTCAAAGTCAAGATTGAATTCAAAGGAAGAAAAGATTGCTAATCGCGATCTGTCACTCCTTGCTCAACTCCTGTTTTGACTTCTTTGACTTGTAGATAATCTATTTATTTCATCGCATTAGTTGTATTATGTGGAGTACTTGTTAATAATCGAGGTTTAATCGATATTTATCGCATGTTTTATCGCTTTATCGCCTATCGCATCGCAATCGCACTCGCAACCTGAATTATGCGTTCTGGATATTGTTTTACGTGTGTGTGCCTTTTATGTGTTACTTGTGCATGTTTATTTATGTTTTTATTAAGGTGATTAATCGAAACGCAATCACAACTCAATCGCAATCGAATCGAATCGCAGACACTAAACGCAAGTTAATTATAGTGATTGTACGTTAGATATAGTAGTTGGGATTAATTGTGTAATTAATGGGTGATTCTATCGCAAACTCGCTTAAACGCATCGCAAAACCCAACGCACGCGAATCGAAACGCCAAAACTCAAATCATCGGAGCCACTCGATCGAGTGACCACTCGATCGGATGGCCAACCGATCAGATTGCCATCCAATCGGACTATCATCCGATCGGTGACCCACTCGACCCTTGCACTTTCCTTTTGGGGAAACCCTATAAATACCCTCAGTTGTCACATCACTTGATGTGACAGCTCTCACTCGACCCAGCCACACTCAAGCTCTTCTTTCTCTCGATTTCTCGCGATTCTTCTAAATTTTCAACCTAAATCTTATACTTCTATGATCTACACACACTTCTTCATCATTCTCTCTTTTGAATCTTAACTTTTAACCGTGAAATCAGTGGATTTGAGGTGTTCTAGGGTGATTTCATCATGGAGTTCTTATGAACTTCATGTTTTGGCTTCAATCCACCAAGAACAACTTAGATCTAGACGATTTTCACATGAATGAACAACGATTTCGCATAGATCTACATAGATTCCTGGTTAAAAGGATTGAAAGATGGTTTTCTAACTTTCTTTCAACTCTTTTACACTCAATGCACTCAAAACCGATAGAATCGGAGCTTGTTCTGATCTTCTACTCTTTCTTAGGGATGTATTGGTTCAGGATCTGAATTCTATCCAAGAGACAACCGATTTCAGGTTAAACATGAACCACCGTCTCGGACAGTTAACTGGTCGGACTGGGGTGATTCCTGCTCGATCGGATCACTTAAGTCTTGACGAGGTTTCTGTTGTTTAGCATGTTATCACGCCGTCTCGATCAAAACTGCAAAACTTTCAAAACATTCAAGTAACAAAGACGATCAGGCCGTTGGGACGGATTGCCGTCCGATCGGAATGCCATCCGATCGGACAGCCACCCGATCGGCTTACACTTGGTTCCACACTTAAACCTTTATTTCAACTTTTCAAGTTTTGAACGTCGAACGGATTGCCGTCCGATCGGATTGCCGTCCGATCGGATTGCCCTCCGATCGAACGACCATCCAATCATGTGACGTTTGGGACTTCAACACTTAAACAATTTTCAACATGTTAAATGCATTACCAGTTCTAACGGATTGCTACCCTATCGGTAGACCATCCGATCAAGTGACAACACTACTGTGAACTTGTTCTCTGAGAAATACCTCGCCAAACGGATCGTCACCCGATCGAACCGCCGTTCGATCGATCGACCTGAAGGGTAGAAATACTTCTCTGTTTTCAAAATGCTACAACGAAAACTTCAAAAGGCAAACCATCATTCACAAACACATCAAGATGTCAATCCAATCGAATGGCCATCCGATCGGATGACCATCCGAACGGATTGACATCCGATCGACTGGCCATCCGATCGGATTGCCATCCGATCGGATTACCATCTGACACTTATCACCCTTGCATCGTTTTACGCACCGCTTATCGTTTATGCTATCGTTAACTGTTCAGGCTAATCTCTCTCAGCGCTCCCTTCAATCCAAGAGAGTGTTTACTTGTTAAACACAATCTGTGAGTATACTCGATCCCTTTTTTCTTTACGCACTTTTTGGTGTTACATACGTTACTTATTCTAAATCACAATCGACACACAATGCAAACACTATTTATACGCTAACCGTTATTGCATGCTACGTGTTATTCGATGAATGTGTCGCAACCCCCGATCCCTGATTCCCAGGAACGGGAGGCCGCGAGCCAGTTTCGGTGGTATCTCGTATTGTCTAATTTGGCAGCGGAAATTTTCTTCAGGACCGTAGTTAGGAAATATTGGATCAGAGTAAAATACCATATTTTCATAACATTAAACAAATGGGTTAAAACCCAAGTTCGTAGTACACAGATTTTCATAGGAATAAATCCTATTTTATTTAACAAAACATCTATTTTATTTTAGGTAACTTTATTGCCACTTTTCCAAGCCTTCAGTGCTGTCCAGCTGGCTTCTATTTGGCTTTCACAGTTTGTTACCTGAAACGCGTTTTAAAAACATTTGTCAGTGGGAAATACTGGTGAGTGAATCCCAGTTTAATCAAGTTTAAATAACATCCCATTGTACAGTATTGAGGGCGATCCCGCAATTATATTTGTTTCCAAGACATCACAATTAACATCCATGGTACTGTCGAACCCGACTTGTGGAAATGTTACTCCTTGACCAGGTGGTAACAAATTTTGTATACAAAACCCCAACATACTCATGATAATTGTATTCTTACAAATACTCAATCACTGTTTAATATATAATTAATTAAATGAGGTTTTGTAAAAACAGTTAACAAAAAGCGGATCAACTCACATTGCTGTCTTAGATTTTTCGTAAGGGTTTCCTGGTGACAATCTATAATTTACACAAATGCACACGCGTTAGTATAATAACCCATTTTAACATTAGTAATACCCTCCCCGAGACGGCATTCCAACGACTACGTCGGGCAGAACCACGACAGCCGTTACGGAACCCTAGATCAATCAGGCAGCGTATCTAATAGGAATCCAGGGGTTATAATACTTACAACGGAGCAGAACTTCGCTAATTAGGGGGTATAATACCCGCGTATTATGCCTAATATTCAGATTTGAGAGAAAAGAAATGTTTGTGAGAGAATTCTGAATGAAACCCGATGGCCTGCTTATATAGGGCTTCATCTTGACTTTGTCGCGGCCCGCGTAAAACAAGAACAAGGGTTACGCGGCCCGCGTCAATCCTGGTCAAACGTGTAGCCCATCCGGATCAGCAACTAGACTCGACATGTGTTGGGCCACGTGGCCACACCGGGCTACGCCATGTTTTTAAGTTCACGCGGCCCGCGTAAGGCTTAAGGGTCCTTTACGCGGCCCGCCTCAACTTAATATTTTCAGTTTTTAATTATTTTTAATACTATTTAATGTATTTGAGGCCCGTTTTCGCGTATGGGGTGTATTTTGGGACATTTTGGAATATTTTAAAATATATTAGGGTGTCGGAAAAATTATAAGGGTGTTGGTTTTATTGAGGGGTGTTATATCCTCCCCACCTTGTTTTAGAGCTCGTCCTCGAGATCTACTGAAACAAGTGTGGATATTTCCTTTGCATTTCAGATTCAAGCTCCCATGTGTACTCAGGTTCTCTTTTGGAGTCCCACTTTACTTTGACCAGAACTAATCTTTTATGTTTGAGATTCTTGACTTTCCTGTCTTCAATCTGTAGAAGCCTTTCTACAAACTTGAGTTGTTCATTTACCTCTATATCCTTAAGAGGTACTATTAGCGATTCATCAGCTAAGCATTTCTTGAGATTAGATACATGAAACACATCATGTATTCCTGCCATTTCCTCTGGCAGTTGTAGCTGATAGGCTACAGGTCCTATTCTTCTAATAATCTCAAAAGGTCTAACATACTTGGGACTTAGCTTTCCTCTTTTGATGAATCTTACTACTCCTTTCCAAGGAGAGACTTTCAATAATACTTTATCTCCTACTTGAAATTCTAATGGTTTTTTTCAGTTATTAGCATAACTCTTCTATCGATCACGTGCTTCTTTCAGTCGTTCCTTGACTTGAATGATCTTGTCGGTTGTTTCTTGCACTATCTCAGGTCCAGATAGTTGCTTTTCCCCAATTTCTGCCCAACAGACTGGGGTTCGGCACTTTCTTCCATAAAGTGCTTTGAATGGTGCAACATTGATACTTGTGTGATAACTATTATTATAAGAAAATTCTATTAAAGGTAAGTGATCGTCCCAATTACCTTCGAAATCAATTACACAAGCTCTAAGCATGTCCTCCATTGTCTGAATTGTTCTTTCGCTTTGTCCGTCTGTTTGAGGATGATAAGCTGTGCTCAGATTTAACTTGGTTCCCAAGGCTTTTGGAAACTTGACAAAAAATGAGATGTAAATCGACTATCCCTATCAGAAACAATTGATAAAGGAATTCCATGTAATGAAACAATTTTATTTACATACAATTTAGCTAGTTGTTCCATACTGAAAGTTTCCTTCATTGGTAGGAAGTGAGCTGACTTGGTTAGCCTATCTACAATCACCCAGATTGTATTATTACCTTTCCTTGTTTTGGGTAATTTAGTAACAAAATCCATTGTTATTAATTCACATTTCCACACTGGCATTTCTAGTTATTGTAACAAACCTGAGGGTTTCTGGTGTTCAGCTTTAACTTGTGAACAAGTTAAACATTTAGAAACATAGGCTGCTATGTCCTTTTTCATTCCTATCCACCAAAAATTCTTTTTTTAAATCCTGATACATCTTATCATTTCCTGGATGCATCGTATACTTAGACTTATGGGCATCTTCTAATATACTATGACGTAGGTTTCCTAATTTAGGTATCCACATTCTCTTTTCATGGAATCTCCAAATTCCATCTATTCCTTGTTCTAATTCCTTAATCATACCTTTTAGTTTTTCAGTATCATCCTTGATTACTGATTCTTGTGCTTTTCTGATTTGATCATTTAAATCCACTTTTAGATTTAATTTAAGAGAACGTACCATTTTTGGCTTTTCATGATACTTTCGACTTAAAGCATCTGCCACTACATTTGCCTTCCCTTCATGATACTGGATATCACAATCATAATCACTAAGCATCTCCATCCAGCGTCTTTGTCTCATATTCAATTCCTTCTGCCCGAAAACATACCTTAAACTTTTATGATCAGTGAATATGGTAAACTTACTACCATAAAGGTAATGTCTCCAAATCTTAAGAGCAAAAATTATAGCTCCTAACTCTAGATCATGGGTTGAATAATTCTCTTCATGATTCTTAAGTTGTCTAGATGCGTAAGCTATAACCTTTTGGCGTTGCATTAATACACATCCATAACCTAATTTAGAAGCGTCACAATAGACTACAAAGTTTTCAGTTCCTTTTGGTAACGCTAGTATGGGTGTATGGGTTAATCTTTGCTTAAGAATTCTAAATGCTTCTTCTTGCTTTGGTCCCCATTCAAACTTAATGGATTTACAGGTAACTTAGTTAAAGGAATGGCTATTCTAGAAAAATCTTGAATAAATCTCCTATAATAACCGGCCAATCCTAAGAAACTTCTAACCTCGGTTGGTGACTCAGGAGTTTTCCATTTAGTAATCGCTTCGATTCTTTGTTGGATCCACATGAATTCCTTCATGTTTGACTAAATGTCCAAGGAACTGTACCTGTTCTAACCAAAATTCGCACTTTGAAAATTTAGCATAAAGCTTTTCCATTCTTAATAGACCTAAAAGTGCGTGCAAATGCTTTGCATGTTCCTCTTTACTCTTAGAGTAAATTAGAATATCATCTATAAAAACAACTATGAATTTATCCAAATATGGCTTACATATTCGGTTCATCATGTCCATAAATTCGGCTGGGGCATTGGTTAAACCAAATGGCATGGTAGTGAATTCATAATGGCCATACCTTGTTCTGAAAGCGGTCTTAGGAATATCCTCTTCCTGTACCTTTAATTGATGATATCCTGACCTTAAATCGATTTTAGAGAAAAATCGAGCTCCTTGCAGTTGATCGAACAGATCATCGATTCTCGGTAATGGGTACCGATTCTTAATCGTGACTTTGTTCAATTCACGGTAATCAATGCACATACGCATTGATCCGTCCTTCTTTTTAACGAATAATATTGGCGCTCCCCATGGTGATGAGCTTGGTTGTATAAATCCTTTTTCCAGCAATTCATCTAATTGTTTCTTCAATTCCTGCATTTCGGCGGGTGCCAAACGATAAGGTGCTTTGGCAATTGGAGCTGTTCCTGGTAGCATGTGAATTCTGAATTCAACTTCTATATCTGGAGGTAGTCCTGGTAATTCTTCTGGAAATACATCTGAAAACTGAGACACTACTGGAATGTCTTTTAGTTCTTTTCCTTTAGTGTTAGTGATTATGGAAATCAAATACACTATAGAACCTTTTCTTATATAACTTGCAGTTTTCATCACAGAGATGAATTTTGTGGATCTAGATGGTTTATCTCCTTTAATTGTGATCGTTTTACCTTTTGGTGAATTTACTTGGATTGACTTTTGATCACATAAAATACTGGCTTTATTGGCTATTAACCAATCCATTCCTAATACAACATCAAATCCCGTCAAATTCATAGGATAAAGGTTTGCCATAAACTTTTGATTTAAAATTTCTATTCTTGCTTCCTGCAAGATTTCAGAAATCCTAATAGTTTCTCCATTAGCTGTCTCTACTAGACATTCTTGTGGTAGTTTAGTTAATGACTGGTTTAGAAGTTTGCAAAACGAAGTATTAATGAAACTTTGGTTTGCACCAGAGTCAAATAATACTTTAGCAAAAACATCATTAACTAAAAACGTACCAGCTATCACGTCTGGAATCATCTTGGCTTCATCTGCTGTCAGAACAAATGCCCTGGCATTTTTAGTGTTCTTGTTGTTTGCAGCTGGAGCCAATTTTGGGCAGTTTGGCCTGATATGACCTTTCTCTCCACAGTTGAAGCACAGTCCATTACTGGATTTTCTCCTGCAATCTTCTTCCTTGTGTCCCGACATCTTGCAGAAATTGCAAAGAGTGGAGCATTTTCCCGAATGTTTTTTCTTGCAGACCTTGCAAAATGGTGCAGATGTAGAACCCATATTCCTACGGTTGTAATTCCCAGAACGGAATTCTTGAGTAAGCCTTTGGGTTAGGTTTCTCCTCTGTTCTTCTTCTCTAGTACGGATTAATTCATCTGTCAAGGTATTTGCTAGTTCTGCAGCTTCTTCTATAGTTTGAGGTCTAGCTGCCTTGACTACATGTCTAATCTCTCCGATTAATCCCCAGATGTAACGGGAGATTAATACTGGTTCAGGTGATGCAAGGGTTGGTACTATCCTAGCATATTCAAAGAATGTGGTAGTATAACCCTTACTATCTACCCCGGTCATTCTTAAGTTTAAGAACTTATTTGCTATCTGTTCCTTTTCATTGGGAGGGCAGAATTTTCTTTCTACCATATTCTTAAATTCCTCCCATTCCATGTTGTAAACCCTATCACTTCCTCTTGATTGGAGGATAGTGTTCCACCATTCTAAGGCTGAGTTCTTAAACAGGTTAGAAGCAAACATTATTTTATCTTCTTCAGCACACTTGCTTATTTTTAGAACTGCCTCAGTCTTCTCTATCCAGCGTAGAGCTGCAATGGGTCCTTCATTGCCCGAGAATTCTATTGGTTTGCAGGACCAGAATTCCTTATAAGAACAACCATAAGGCATGGTTCTTCTTCTTTTGGGAATGGGTACTTGAAGTACGGGTCCATTGTTTACGCTGTTTTCTGGTTCAATTGGTCGCTTACTGTTATGTCTACTTTTATTATTCACTTCTTGAATCGTTTGAATAATAAATGGTATTGCATCTATGATTCCTTATGCCACTATGTGTTGAACGGCACTATTATCCATTTGGTTTCCATTGTTATTGATGCTCGGATTCTCATTAACCACGTTAATGTTACTCTGGTTATCGTTATTCAGATTTCCTTGATTTCCTTCATCGGCCATCTGAATTTTAAACATTTACCCCGTATTAATATCACAAAATAATATTTAATATAGTCAATCACATGACACGCATTTTTGCCAAAAGCGTCGATCATTGCGACTTTACTCTATTTTCATATACTAGGCATCTATTACACACCAGTACTGAAATAAAGATTACAATATCAACTGAAATAAAATTATACTAATAGTAGTAGGCATCCATACACACATATTTTATTTTATTATTTTAATATTATTATTACTACTACCTTTTCACCATCACATTCATGGATATGGATTTATCCAGAAATCCATATTGCGCTCGTCGTATTTCCATACGAGTCGCTCTCCCACCTGTCTCATCCGTTCACTACTTTCTAAAATTTCCTCACCAAAAGTCCTAAGTTCTTGTACGTTTTCTGCACTCATTGGGGGTGCAGGTTCTAGGACTGGGTTCGGAATCTGAGGTGCGGGTTCCTGGTGTGGGGGTGTAGGTGCCTGGAATTGGTAAGGATCTTCTAAAATCTCCCTAATGTATTCATCGTGGAAATAGGGATCTAAAGGATCCAAACCTAGGTAGGCTCCTACGTTCTGCATGGGTGTGTCTTCATGTATAGGGTAATGTTGCACATAGTCCCTAACGTCATCCCACCAGGGATCGTAATTTGGGTCTAGGGGGTTTGGTGCTGGTACCCTAGGTATTTCTTCCAGATTGAAGTCATGCATCTCTACTTGGTTTTCAGGGTTTTCTATCTCCATGGGTTGGTCAGGGATTGGCAGTTGTGGTTGGGGTGCTATTATTTGCTCCAGATTAGGGTCAGCTACAGTGGTTGCTAGGATGTGGATGTTGTCTATACCCCTATTTATCATATCCTGGGCATAGGCATCTGTCTCTCTCTTGGCTGCGGCTAGTATCCTCTGATCTTGTAACTTTTTCATACGCTTCCTACGCTCGTGTGCCCCTCTACTGAACCATCCCCTCTTTTTATGAGGAAATGGCTCTTCTGACTGAGCCTTAAACACAAAGATTCCTTCTTCCGTATCAGCAGAGTATCCTGAGAGGGCAGGCTGAGAAGAGGAGGTGCCTTCGCTTCTAGGCAAACTAGACAATTGACGGTACGCGTCAGATGGTCCTTGGTCGCTCATACTGTAAACTAACAAATAGTCAAATAACACATAACAATAAATACAGTTATGCACGTATTTCCATAATTTATTTCCTAACACTTTAAATTTTGATGTCAGCAGAACACTTCTGTGGCTGAATCAATGGCTTAGCTCTGATACCACCTTCTGTCGCAACCCCCGATCCCTGATTCCCAGGAACGGGAGGCCGCGAGCCAGTTTCGGTGGTATCTCGTATTGTCTAATTTGGCAGCGGAAATTTTCTTCAGGACCGTAGTTAGGAAATATTGGATCAGAGTAAAATACCATATTTTCATAACATTAAACAAATGGGTTAAAACCCAAGTTCGTAGTACACAGATTTTCATAGGAATAAATCCTATTTTATTTAACAAAACATCTATTTTATTTTAGGTAACTTTATTGCCATTTTTCCAAGCCTTCAGTGCTGTCCAGATGGCTTCTATTTGGCTTTCACAGTTTGTTACCTGAAACGCGTTTTAAAAACATTTGTCAGTGGGAAATACTGGTGAGTGAATCCCAGTTTAATCAAGTTTAAATAAAATCCCATTGTACAGTATTGAGGGCGATCCCGCAATTATATTTGTTTCCAAGACATCACAATTAACATCCATGGTACTGTCGAACCCGACTTGTGGAAATGTTACTCCTTGACCAGGTGGTAACAAATTTTGTATACAAAACCCCAACATACTCATGATAATTGTATTCTTACAAATACTCAATCATTGTTTAATATATAATTAATTAAATGAGGTTTTGTAAAAACAGTTAACAAAAAGCGGATCAACTCACATTGCTGTCTTAAATTTTCCGTAAGGGTTTCCTGGTGACAATCTATAATTTACACAAATGCACACGCGTTAGTATAATAACCCATTTTAACATTAGTAATACCCTCCCCGAGACGGCATTCCAACGAATACGTCGGGCAGAACCACGACAGCCGTTACGGAACCCTAGATCAATCGGGCAGCGTATCTAATACGTATCCAAGGGTTATAATACTTACAACGGGGCAGAACTTCGCTAATTAGAGGGGTATAATACCCGCGTATTATGCCTAATATTCAGATTTGAGAGAAAAGAAACGTTTGTGAGCGAATTCTGAATGAAACCCGATGGCCTGCTTATATAGGGCTTCATCTTGACTTTGTCGCGGCCCGCGTAAAACAAGAACAGGGTTTACGCGGCCCACGTCAACCCTGGTCAAACGTGTAGCCCATCCGGATCAGCAACTAGACTCGACATGTGTTGGGCCACGTGGCCACACCGGGCTGCGCCATGTTTTTAAGTTCACGCGGCCTGCGTAAGGCTTAAGGGTCCTTTACGCGGCCCGCCTCAACTTAATATTTTCAGTTTTTAATTATTTTTAATACTATTTAATGTATTTGAGGCCCGTTTTCGGGTATGGGGTGTATTTTGGGACATTTTGGAATATTTTAAAATATATTAGGGTGTCGGAAAAATTATGAGGGTGTTGGTTTTATCGAGGGGTGTTATAGAATGCTTGTATGTTATGTTAACACAGTGATTGTTGCCTGACACCTTAGCAACGATAGTACTATAGTTTGGACTCAGCACCTGTCATGGACAGGGGTTGTTAAGGGCTTTACTTCACGTGTCCCGAGGGGATATGTGTTGCGCATTCTACAATTCGTAGTCACGTCTGTGCATATTTCTCTGTCGATAACCTACTAGCCTTCACTTTATACATGTTACATGATGGTTATGCATAAACGATTTCGAACTCTATTATGCTATACTAAACTTGTATGCTCACCTTTACACTATGTGTTTTGACCTCTATTTTAACGTATGTGGCAGGTGCTTAAGATGCTAGGAATTGTTGTGCTTTGGTGAATCAAGTTAGGGGTCTAGCTATGTCACGCTTAAATCTGAGTCGTCGGAACAGTATTTGTTTTTGAGACAATTATTTGTAATAACTGTTTTATTTGGATAAGTTGTGGTATGGGACATGACGTTTAATTATCTGGTAATGAATAGTTGTTATGGATACTCATGGACAATCTGTTTTGCTCAGTGCCGCGCCCCGATGTTTCCGCCATCGGTTGGGGTGTGACACAAACATGTTGTACAGTAAGTATTTTCCCATAAAGCCTAGCTCAAGAGCATTGTAAGTGTCACACCCTGACCCGCAGCGGAACAGGTGATCGGGGCATGATTTGGTTAACTTGAGAGCTTATGACTTGCTATTGCGTGTTTTAAATAATCGTTAATCTAAACTGAATGTTCCACATAACAATTAATTCCAATAAAAAAATTACAAATGAGACATTGATCATAACCACTAAGCTACATTATCCATTCTTGTTAACTAAGGCTCATCCTATGTCCTATGTCCAATCTCCTTTTCATACATGTTCACCTGTATCTTGTGTAAAAATAGTTTTTGGGTCAACAAAGGTTGGTGAGTCCACCTTATTTTTGTTGGAAAAATAATATGTTTAAGTTTGATTTATTGTGAAAACGTGTGTTAACCAATGTAAGTAAATATGTTTGTATGTCATATAACAAAACTCATAACACAATCTCAAACAATAAACAGACCAACTCAAATGATTCAAATGAATGTACACATGTTGCACGGTATTATTGTGTGCCAATGAATGTATGCATGTTGCACGGTATTGTGGTGTGCTGATGAATGTATGTATATTGCACAGTATTATGGTGTGCTGCAAGGTCTAAGCTCAATCAAACGGAGCTGACCTCGTATGGTTGGCAACGTCAAGTTCCGCTCATAGGTAATGAGGAACCGACGAGCCTATGATGATGTGATGTCCAAAACGAATGAAATGTACAAAGTGATAAACAACCAAACAACACTTAACACATATACATCACATAATGGTATTTGTACGTATTGAACTTGTAAAATGCGATAAAGAAATGCGACACATGATACACCCCAAAAACGCATAAAAACTAAAAAGGGGGAAGTTGTAAGATTCACTCACAGTGGTTGCGTTTGCGATTCCTTGTAAAATAAAGCACGAGTAAAAATTGCGAAACTGAACGAACGGGAGCGAGTATCCTAAATATGGAAATACCACACGAGAGACGATTGAATAAATTTCTTAATATTTATGGTTTATAATCGATTTTTAGATATTATAATTTATCTCCTTATTACATTTAATTTTCATAAAAGAATTATAATAATTTGTCGATTATTCATGTTTTTATTTGGTTTAAAGTTTTTAAATTATAAAGAAAAAGAAAAATAAATCAAAAAATTTAAATAAGTTGTTTGTTTTATTAAAGGTTGTTAAGGTTTAGAAAGAAAAGAAAAGAAAAGAATTAAAATAAAAAAAAGTAACTGTTAACCTTTTTAATAAATCAAAAATGAAATAAAAAATACATCTCAAAAAAGTCAGCCAAAAAGCGACCCTTATTAAGGATCGAATTCGTGACCTTGAGTTCATGTACACCCGTCTCTTCTACTGGGACAAGTGTATAACCGATTTTAATAGTCTGACTTTCAGTTCTGTTATATAGTTGCTGAGTTGATTCATAAACTGATATTGTTAAAAAGAATTAAAATGCATCAACAGAGACATGAGGCCGGGTTCGAACCCTCGACCTCTGGTTTGCTCAAAAGAATTAAAATGAATCAACAGAGACATGAGTTGGGTCATTTTGAGTTGTTAACGGATCGGGTCGGGTCAAGATTTTTGGGTCGTTAACAGTCCGTGTCGGGTCGAGACGTTTCAGGTTGGTCGAAACATTTCTGGTGGGTAACGGGTCGGCTTGGGTCGATACGTTTTGGGTCGTTAACGAGGGCAAGAGGTTTCGAGTCATAAATGGGTCCAGTCGGTTTGACACGCATCAAGTTACTAACGGTCGGGTCGGGTGGAGAAGTTACGGGTAGATGTCGAGTCGGGTCGATTCGATACGTTTCGGCTTGCGGCGTTCCTGGTCGAGTCGAGATGCTTCGGGTCGACGCTGGGTTGCGTCAAAATGTTGTGGCTCTGCGGGCTGATTAGGTCAAATTGTTGCGGGCTGGTAGTGTCAAATTGTTGCGGTGACCGGTCAAAGATTCCAATGACTTTACTTAAATTCCTTCAAAAATTGGATGAATTTTAAATTCATTTAGTTAAATGAATTTGAAGGAATTCCAAGGAATTCATTTCCAATTCCAATTCCTTTGTGAAGCGAACACCATCAAGAATTCATTCTTTTGTTAAAACGAACAACATAAGGAATGGAATAGAATTCTAATTCCATTACATTCCGTAAAACGAACACCATCTGTATATTTGGTTCCTAAAATTCTGTAAAATTGAATCTGAATTCAGTTTCTTGATATGTTTGATTCACTTGATTCACATAAGTTATTGGAATTGAATTTGTAATTTCATTCTAAAATATGTGTTTAGCTGGGAATTATAGGAATTGGAAATCGAATTGGTATTGGTATTAGATTTAATTCAATCCAATACCTTAAGGTGAATGAATTCAACATTTCCTTTAAAATGCAAACGGATTCAGTACAAGTAAATGGAATCTCAGACCTCATACCTTGGCTATTTTCGTCGCCACACCCGCCACCGTGGGCCACCCTACCACCTCCACCATTGTCGTCACCGCCACCACCACTACCACCACCTGTTGTCATCTTCGCCATCTATACAACTATCAATGGTGGTGGTGTAGTTGGTTGCAGTGGCAAATGGTGGGCTGTGTCAGTGGTTGCACCCGTTAGGTTGGGGCAGGATTGTCCAAGTTGCTCGACACTCAATCAGAAATGCTTGGAAATACGCTCATTCGATTCAGCTATGTTGAAAACGAACCGATTGGCTCAATTCGAAATGTTTACAATGAAACTTAGCATTAGCAAAGATATTATTTATCTTGTGCACAAATACCGACGTAAAATGCTAGATCGTTACTCGCTTTTTAGCTCAGATTATTTGTTAATATGTTATTGGACGCGTTTGCTAATACATTTTCAAATGAAAAATTTGGAAATCCTTTACCATAAAAGGCAATAATTTTACAATATTAATCATAGTCTTATACACGGGGCGTATAAATTATACATGCATGACATAAATATGACTATTAATTAAAAAAACATGAAATAGGGATGCAACTACTAACGTGGACTTTGTACATGGAGCATTATTTCTTTCATTCCCATAGTGCTTGAACTATATTCTCCAAATGTGTCGCTATTAGAAACCAGAGGAACAGTATAAAGCTCTTGCTCTTCACTTTCAATCGTTAAGCTATGTGTGATAATGTAGTTTTCTTCACTAATCCAAGGATGTTGTTTGCTAAACTTCCTCAATGTTTCAAGCTCCATGGTCACATCTTTCATGCTAGGTCTGTTCCCACCTACTTGGTTGAGGCATCTACAAACCAAGTCACATGCCGCTTTTAGTTGGTCATCAGTTGCTTCCTTTACCACTTGATGGTCAAGAATCTCAAGCAATCGATTTTGCTTCTTTGCCTTCACAAAATATGTTGCAATATTTGTATCCTCCAAACCTCTTTGTGCATCAATAGGTTTTTTTCCTGTTAAGAGTTCTGCAAGAACCACTCCAAAGCTATAAACATCACTCTTGTCTGTTAGATGACCTGTATGGAAATATTCAGGATCCAAGTATCCTATGGTCCCTTGAACTAGAGTAGTGACTTGATCATGACCCAGTGGGACTAGCCTTGAAGCACCAAAATCTGCAATTTTTGCGACGTAATTGTCATCCAACAATATGTTAGTAGATTTCACATCTCTATGTATGATGGACATTCTAGCATCTGTGTGAAGATAAGCAAGTGCACCAGCCGATTCATGTGCTATCCTTAAACGGCTATCCCATGACAATCTCATTTTCCCACTTGCTCTATAGTTATGAATGTGTCGATGAAGAGTATCATTAGAAATAAATTCATAAGCTAGCAATGGGACATCTGTTTCCAGACAACATCCCAAAAGTTGCACCACGTTTGGGTGATTAATTTGTGCAAGGATTACCATTTCATTTATAAATTGATCCCTTTGTTCTTGGTCCAATCTTTGGGACTTTTTGATTGCTACTATACGTGTACCTGGTAGGGTTCCCTTGTACACAATGCCATTACCTCCTCTTCCAATAACATTATCTTCCGCATAATTGTCGGTCGCCTTTTCTAGCTCTTCAACTTGAAAGATTTTCATAACACTACGACCTGTGGTCCTAAGTTTATCTTCCAATAGTACACCCCCATTTTGCTCAAATAGTTGTTCTCTTAGCTTAATTAGCTTTCTTTGTTTAAACATTAAGTACAACACTGATAATCCAATCAGTAATGTGAGGAACCCAAGCCCTAAACCTGTATGTGATTAGAATATAAATATAAATACCAAATCTAGAGAACTCGACCAACAGATTATGCTTGAATTTTTCATCAGGGCTATACATTATTTTAAAAAATAAATTAAGTTACTATTGTAGTTTAACAATCATGGTAATTGGTGATTAACAAGTTTCAAACAACAAAATTATATATGTAGTCGGTGTACATGTGTAAGTTATAAACTACAGTTTGTTTGTGAAATATCCATGTGGGTACGTATAGAGAGACAATAATGTTTCTGTTATGCAGGGGCGGACTTAGTATACAAAGTACGGGTTCCCGGGAACCCAGTCTTTTTTTAATTTTTAGTGTAAATATATATAAGAAGCTGAAAAGGAACCCATAAGTATATTATAAAAGGAACCCATAAACATAAAAGGCCAAGGTTCCACTGGTTATAATTGCGCTTTTCTTCCTAACCCACCCGGGTTCGAATCCCGTCACCTCATTTTTTTTGTCCGTTTTTTTTTTAATTTATCTTTTAATTTTTTTTCTTTAAAGTTATAAAACATTAAAACCCATTTAGGGTTATATCAGCGCCGCACACAAACAAGAAGCAGCGAACAGACAGAGTTCAAACAACATCCAGCAGCTCCGCTAGTCCGCCTCCGCCCTCCGGCTGCTCCGCCTCCGGCTGCTCCGCCTCCGCCTCCGTGATTACAGTTAGTTTTATATCTGTTTGTTTTATACGAATTAATTGATTATATCTGTTTGTTTTATACGAATTAATTGATTACAGTTAGTTTTATATCTGTTTGTTATACATCTGTTTGTTTTAATTGATTATATCTGTTTGTATTGAATCTGTTTGGTATTGAATCTGTTTGTTTTTATTGAATCTGTTTGTTATACTTTGGTAGTTAAACTTGAATTTGGGTTTTTAAACTTGAATTTGGTAGTTAATTTTGATTACATCAGTGATTAACAGGTTTTGAAATTGGGTTTTAAACTTGAATTTGGTAGTTTAATTACTAATGTTTGTAGTTTCAATCATCTATTGAGAAATTGTTCATGACAATGACAACCGGCTAATCTTTGTAGACTTTCAATGATTATTAATGTTAAATTTGTTGAAACTTGAATTTGGTTTTTAGTTTATACTTTGTTAGTTGAATTTGGCTGAGATTTTTTTGTTGAGTACTTGAAAAATCATTTTAGTTTTCTTGATGATGTTGTAGTTGGAATCGGCTCAAATAAATGCTTATTAGTTCACCCTTTTATGCTTCCTTATCATGTATAGATTTTGCGTAACTCGAACTAAAATGACCATTTTTCGATGATTCGAATTCGTTCAGGAAAAGTTTATTACAAATCAATTTAGAGAAATGTGTCTTTTAGAGATGAAGATGATAGATAATGGGATAGGAATGCTTTGAAGCATCATAAGAAAAAAAAAGGTGAGTTTAGTTTTAAAGCCCGACCCGACCCGAAAAAACTGACGTCGAATTGACCGAAATTTGGGCACCTGAAAAAGTGAACCCATTGAAAAAATATCCTGGATCCGCCACTGCTGTTATGCTATGCTGCATGTGTGCATGTGTGCATATATGTTTGCTTAGATATTTCTTGGTATATTTTTATAAATTTATTTGTTTTTTTACATGGTGTAAACGCACAACAGAGTGAGCAGCAATCAGCCTTTGTGTCTCAAACTTCAGTTGCAAGTTGCTTCTGATCATAATCGTTCCTCTCGCTCCAACTACAATGGAGCTCATATGTATTTCTTGGAAAATAAATGGTCAAAAAGCTACTCACAAATGTATGTAGGGCATTTCAACCAATAACTTGTATTATTATATTATTTATTTTCTTTCAGTAATTATATTATATACTATTAATAAACAAACTGAAAGTCTTAGACGTGAGAATGTCTTAGACGTGAACCCGGTGACCAACAGGTCCAGTACATAGAAAGTCACCTTCCAAAAAAAAATAAACAAACTGAATGAATACTAATTATTGGTTTTAAAAGTTTTTTTCAAACTGAATGAATAGTAATTATTGGTTTTAAAAGTTTTTTTTAGTGGTTTTTTATATGATGGTTTTTTTATATATCTTATTTAACTTGTGTTTGTTTTTATCGATGTAAATCACATGTCGGTATTTTTTATCATATCAAGATTTTTTTATCGATGTAAATTATGTGTCGGTATTTTTTGGTCATATCAAGATTTTTTTTTCTTTATGGGTTGCTGTAACAGTTGTAGGTGGCGTAACGAAACAAACCGATACCGACCAAATTCCCGCCGTATTGGTATATTTTTGGTCATATAATGATTTGTTTTTTAATTTTTTTTATCTATTAGTTGCTATAACAAGTGCCGGTACCGTAGTTAAACGAACTGATACCCACCCACCGCGCAACATGAGGATTTCTGGCGCAACGCGCGGATTTAATAGCACTAGTTTTACTTTATATATAACAAGCATTGTAGCTCGTACTTTGTGGCGAGTTTGTAAAAAGGTGTTGTTGAACATGTATTTGTTGCATGATATATCGATAGGTTATTTATCATATATGCTTTAATCTAGATGGCGAATAAATAATCAACATGATTAAGTAAGCATGTTTAGAGTTAAAAGTCATTTTTAACTATAATATTGTAAATGAAAAAGTAATTAAATTTGTTACATGGTATGTTAAACGGTTAATATAGACAATGTAGACTTTAATCTAAACGATAATAAAAAGAAACAAGCAACATGATCAAATAAACATGTCTAGAGTAAAACGTTAGCTTTAATTATAATAAATTAAATAAATAATAAGCAAAACAAAAAAAGAATTAAACTTATAAAAAAGATAAAAGAACAAATATTTAAAAAAATAACTTTATTAAACTTCAAGGGTCGTCTGATAACTTTATTAAAATTCAGTGTTAGATATATAAATTAATTAAAGAAAAAAAAACAATAATATTTTAGCTTTATAAATTAAAGTTACATGTACCACTAAAAAGTTACAACTGTTCACATTTAGTATTGTTATTGTATAGAACTAGTAAATTGCTCTGCGTTGCAGTAGCATTCTGAAAAAAATTACGTTAAAACATAGACCAATAAAAAAATAATAAGCATAAGAACATACTATAGTTGACCCGACTATTTACGGAAAAATTTACGTCGAAACGTAAATCAACTTAAATTTATACGCACATGTACATAAAAATAAACGTAAAACTCAATTACAAAATTTTTAAAAAGTCTAGGGCTGTAAGTGTTAATACTGAAAGTTGAGTGATAAAAGTATAAAAAGTAAAAAAGACAAAAGAAAAAAAATAGAAAAAAAAAACCTCTCAAGTCACTGTTCACCCAAGTTGAAAATTATATTTATAGTTATAGTATAGTATATATAATATAATAATAATCTTAATCAGTTTTGTTTGTTATTAGTTTATTTAAAAGGACAGAATAAGGTTTTTTATTAATTGTATTGTTATTTGTAGTTTTTATGATACAAGACTATTATTTTGTAAGTATGTGTTTCTCTTAACTTCTAAAACTTTATGATTTAAGACTATTATTTTGTATGTACGTGTTTCTCTTAACTTCTAAAACTTAATTGATTATCATGCAGGGATACTTCTTCGAAAATATACTTTGGTATACAACTTAATTAAATATCAATGTGTTATGTGTAACTAATAATAAAAAGATCGACAAAAGGTTAGATTTAAAAAGGTTGGATTTATTAAAGGATGTAATTGTTGGTGATCCGATATTGCCTATACTAATTAATGATTATTGATCGACAAAAAGATTATTGATGTACAGTAATGAATGTAATATATTTCTATTATGATCAATGTTTTAAATCCAGTTTTTATACCGTATCGGATTTGGCTCAGAAACGGTTTAACCGGGTGTATCGAGCAGTTCAACCGGATGTACCGGGCGGCTTAACCGGTTCAACCGGTACAACCGGCCGGTTTGAACTGGTTTTTAAAACATTGATTATGATCCTCCAACTAAAATTATAAGTTCTGCCAATAAGTTACTGATTTGATGTTTAGTTTTATTTATTTGATTAGGGACTAACAGATTGAAAATTACAAGTTATGAAGTTTAGATTGAATATTTGAGCTTGTTTCAAAAAATAAAACCTATAGAGTACAACATTAGACACTTTAGATTTTTATTATGCATCTTTAATGATGTTTGATATATTTTTATTGATTATATGAAATTTCGTTTAATTGTTATATTTATATGACACAATCCGACCTGACCTAACCCAAACTAAATAAAAAAAATATACTATATAGGGATATACAAATGACCACTAAAAATTTTCGCTCCCCGTTAAAAAATGTTTTGGGTCCACCATTGCCCATAAGCCCTTGTACTCAAACACTTGTTCCATTACCCATCCATAATATTTTGGGTTTATATGTGGGTTTGCATTAGGGCTGTTCACGAGCCGAGCCGAACCGAGCGGACCTTTGCTTGTGCTTGGCTCGTTTACAAACCAAACCGAGCGGAGCGGCTCATTTAAAACCGAGCCTCAAATCAATCGAGCATTTTTCGAGCAATAAAAATTACGAGCGAGCGCCGAGCGAAATTCGAGCGATTTAGACAACTGTGTCGCCCGATTTAAATTTGTTGAGAGAGATAGTGACAATGTTGGGTCTCAAGTTTTCATGTCTTTAAAAATATGCACATTTAATGGCACAATATTTTTCTTATTAATAACAATGTTGTGGCCGACGAGGCAATGATCATATTGCACAAACAATTACATTGAGAGTAGGAGACGATCGACTTAGGGTAACGACATGAAACATTGAGGCGATGAACAAACTATCTTTTATCGGTTTAGGGTTTAACTTTTAGTTTTAATATTAATTTCTTTATTGGTGTGGTTGGGCTAGTACGTATAGATATTGTTGTAAATTTGTATATCGTTGACCAAAATCTAATAGAGTGGTACACATAAAACTATAAATTTGATTTATATTTAAGTATATATATATGTATGTGTAAGTGTGTATATATATATAGGTGTGTGTGTATTATGTATAATTTATATTTGTGTGTATATACATGTTTATATATGTATGTGTAAGTGTGTATATATATATAGGTGTGTGTGTATTATGTATAATTTATATGTGTATATATATATATATATGTGTGTGTGTGTATACATGTTTATATATGTATGTGTATAGGTATATGTATATGTATACTAATTAAAATAATAATTCGAGCCGAACCGAGCCGAGCGGACCTTTGCTCATGCTTGGCTCGTTTACAAACCGAACCGAGCAGAGCGGCTCGTTTATAACCGAGTGTCAAATCGAACGAGCATTTTCCGAACAGTTTCCGAACGAGTGTCGAGCGAGCGGCGAGCGACGAGCGATTTGAACGGCCCTAGTTTGCATATTCATTTGTGATCTAATATAATATATATTTTTTTTTACATATTGTATGAAATAAGGTTCAGTGACGGATCTAGAAGAAAAACTCAGGGGTATCCTAAAAAAATGTTTTTTTTATATTCACAACTAGTCTTGTTACCCGCGCTTTGCGGTGAAAAAAATACATATAATAACTATTTTTGGGAAAAAAAATGTAATCTTCTAAAGCCAATATATTTAGTTAAATAACAAAAAACAAAATATAAAAAAAATATATTTAATAACTTTACTCAAAGATATTTAGTTGTTGGAAAATCAAATTAATCGAAAAACAATTTTTTGTCCAAGTATTAAAGGCAAAATATAAAATTAAGGAAAGGCCTGTTTAAAAAAATAAAAGGCCTAAAACTAAAAGGGAAAATTCCAAAGGCCCAATGTTCTCCAACAAATAAAAGGCCCAAACTCATTATTTAGGTTATCTTCTTGATGGATGGACATAGAATTTCCTAATTTCACTCTTTTCTTCATACCTTTTAGAGGTATCCTATACATAAAACGATAAAATAAATAAACAAATTTGTACTTGGGAGACAAAGTTGAGGGTAGCACGGGCAGCCCCTCAACTAGTGCTAATCACCCCTTATAGGGTTGATGCAATTGATTTTTCTAAAACATGATACACTTATGTATAATAAGGTTGATGCAACTGATTTTTCTAATACATGATACATTTGTGTATTTCACTAAGATTTTAACAATATTACTATTAAGTAAATCATGACTATCTTAAAGATATACTTGAATTGATATTTGCATATATGTGTGCGCATTAATAATGTATAGACGTATAGACATACATGTGTATGTTACTGAAAACTTGTTACGAATAAAAGTTTTAAAGAGGATATGATGAAAGACTAGAGATGAGATAGAAGAGACGAAAGAGAATAGAACAAATTGAAGAGATAAGAAGAGAAAGAACTAATATCGTTAGTTATGGAGGAATTAATGTGTGTAACAAAGGTGTTATTTCAAAGTGGTTGAGAGGTTTATGAAACAAGTTACAAAAGGATTGTAGTTTAGTAATATAAAAGTGTGGAGTAAAGATGTTTTTCTTCAAGTGGTAGAGGCTTTTTGACCAATGGTTTACATCGGTGTAGATTTAAGAGTAGCTTTAGATACATGATTGTACCGATACCGAACCGTACAGCCGTACAGTGTATTTTTAGTACCCGTACCGATTTTTGATGATTTTCAGTACCAGTATCAGTTTTGGTACCGATTAGTACCCAGCTCATCCCATGTGAGTTAGTTGTATTATAAAGGTAAAATAGAAATTACTTCATTTTTTAAAATTAAATATTTTTTAATTATTTAGTTTTTTAAACAAAAAAGAAAAATAGTTATTTAAATTGGATGTTGCACTTCTAGTTATTGGTTGTGAAGGGTTAACTTGAGAACTCTAAATACTTAAGAACGGTGAGAACTTGCGAAAACAAAAAAAAATTATATCATCATCATTATTTTAAAAATTATTTTAAAATACAACAGTATAAAAAAATTACTCACTGATTAATTTATCTTTGCTCTTTAAATTACTCTTAACATTTTTTACACATGTGTAAATGGTAAGAACCTACACATATGTAAATAGTAAAATTAGACATGTGTATTTTTTTTATTTTTTTTATAAAAACAAGTAAATTTAAACTCGTAAATTTCTATTATTTTTTTATGTT
Source organism: Helianthus tuberosus (assembly GCA_030545235.1). Lineage (NCBI taxonomy): Eukaryota > Viridiplantae > Streptophyta > Magnoliopsida > Asterales > Asteraceae > Helianthus > Helianthus tuberosus. The sequence continues at coordinate 151,265,329 of CM060407.1, read as the reverse complement.
GAAATTTAGTAATATAGTTTTTTTGTAAACTTCTTTTTGATTTTGATTGGTATTTACTGTAGGTTTAGGTTCCTGTAAAAATGACATTTTTCGTGAGAAGTGTAAGAATGTATAGGAATTGACATGTAGGCATCGTGTTTTGGACTTAGTCATGAAGTTTTTGGTTGTTTTGGCAAGAAAAACAGCAAAAATAACAGACACAATATAATGAATTCTAGGCTTAAAACTTAAAACATCATGCCAAGAACGCTAAGTAATGTGTTTTGGCTGTGTTTTAATAACCTAAAACATCATGCTTAAGTCCAAAACATAATAAATATATATCAATTCCTATGACTTCTTACACTTATTATGGAAAATATCTTTTTTATAGAAACCTCACCCATTGATTGAGTTCTCGTAGTTATCACGAAACATATGAGTTCTCATTCAACCTTGTATTCATGTGAATTAGAAAAGTTAATAATAGTTTACCTTAATTGAAAATTGAAGCATACTATTTTACCAAAATTTTTTTTTTTTGTTTGCAATTTTCTTCAAATTAAAAAATAGAATACCTAAAGATAAGTGAAGAGGGTTGAATGATTTTCGTCTCCGCTGACAATTATCTTTAATGGTGGCATCACCGAAGTACCCTTTTTTACATGTACATGTGTAGTTCCCCTCAGTATTCGTACAATCTCCATAACATGGAAACTGTTTCACATCACCACACTCGTTGATATCTATGAACAAAACAATATCATGTTTATTGCAACGTCATAATTAATATACAATCATATCAAGGAAATTATTTAATTTCAACGGTTATATACATACAATATATGCCTCTACTCACATCAATTTATTAGCCCACACAAGTGTATTTAATCTAAAGTCTAATTTATTTTTATGTTATCCTCATTGTGTATATTAAACTATTTTGTATTAGCATTTGATATAAATAACGTTTTAAGTAACATTTGATGCAACTATCCTAATATTATAAAAATGAAACGTTATCACGTCCCATCATCAACAAGTCAAAACTTGATGCCTAGTCTTTTTTTTTTTTTTTTAATTTGTTATATAAACTTCACAATCGCCACTAGGGTCACAAGTTCATTTGATTCTTTCAAAGTCAATGGTGCATGTATGTGAATGCATTTATTTATCACAACTGACTATTGAATCAAGAGACAAATGTGTATTATGTAAGTTTTCACATTATAGTTTCTTTAATTTTATTTGTCAATTTAGGGTAAATATTATAGCGCTTGTGAATTATATATAATTCGCCCATAAGTACAAATAGTGACTTTTAATGTCGTCTTTTTTATTTTCTTCAAAACCAATATACAAAGAAATAATGCAAAAAAATGTAGCTAGCGACATGGACATCAGTGAAAATTAAAGTTTATTAATTGAAGTTTGTATTACCATTTGATATAATTTATTTTTATTTTATCAAAAAATAATGCAATTAACCTATTATAATAATAAAAAATGTTATCATGTCACATCAGCAACAAGTCAAATCTTAAGACCAGGTCACCTTTTGTGTCTTTTTTTTATTTTGTTATATCCATGTAGAATTTAAGCTATAATTATTAGACTATACATGTTTAAGCGTTTTGTGATAGTCACGTAACTAAGAGGGTGTAATAAAAAAAGGTACAGGGTGGTGTTGGACATAGAAAAGTCCCCACCTAGTGTTAAAATAACTAACTAATTACAAATCTTCTATCACAAACCACCAATCAACTCATGCCACATCACCAACCAAATTGCCTCCCACACCGGTGAAGAATCCCCCACCTCACACACAACGCCCTGAAAAACGCCAAGAACAGGGTGGTTTGATGGGCGTGGACTGGCCTCCATGCCATATTTCTACGCCCATACTCTTAGGTGTAATTTGCCTATTCTTCTACCTTCTTTAGGAGGAAAATGAATTTCTTTGTAAATGTTTGTTCAAAAAAATTGACTTAGTAAACTTTAATTATATTTTTGATTCAAAGGTTTATTTATTTAATTTTATTTGTATTTTTAATTTATAAATATACAATTATACATGTACATTTACTTAGTAGTGATTAAAAGTGCCCATGGCTTTATAGCCTAGTGGCATCTTGGTGGTGGGATAAGGCTTTGGGACCAATAGGTCCTGGGTTCGATTCTCACAAGGGGGGTTTTCCCATATTTATTGGGTTTCCTCCTGAATTGGTGTGGCATTATGCCTAGTGGAGATGGATATGATCGGGTGGTTCCTCTGGTGGCACGATGATACTCCAGTGGTCCGTCAGTGATCCAAATTTGCCGTTCAAAAAAAAAAAAAAAAGTAGTGATTAAAGGCTCAATTTTATAAGTTGGCACACTGGTTGGTAAAATTATATTTCGTGATATTTTAAGATTTGATTTGTAACTCTAAATATTATTCACGTCAATTTTTAATTTACAATTCTTAAATACTATTCACATCAATTATTATTGAACACTCTTTGTAAAATACTTTAAAAAACATTTATTCAACTTGTGTAATAAACAAGTTTCTAACGTTAATAATATATAGTTAAACTTCCGCCAGTTTGTATTACGTAACTTTCTTCACAACTTCATTTGACACTTACTTTAAGATATGAATTTAGACAGCAAACTAATGACTAAGATGATTGTGTGTGGCAATTTCCTAATAATATATACATATGTTGATAGAAACCCTTTGAGCGGGTTAGACTCCAAGATAGACCCTTAAGCGGGTTAGACTCCAAGAATTAGAGATAGAAACAAGACTTTGCTAATTTTTCTTCTTACTTCATTAAACTCAAAATGAGTGTTAAATACAAGATGCAAACTGAAACATGTAAACGTGGAGATATGCTAAACATGGAAACGTGGAGTGTGGTTTAACATGCAAACTAACTAATGTAAACGTGGGTAACATGAATTAATAAACATATGCATGCTAAATAACTAAATGAATATGCATGCTAATTAACTTAATGGACGTGGGTATGTGATGATGGGTCGGATTGCCCGGTCCCGAGATGGAGTTGGGGTCAACGAACCGTATCAATACTCCCGCCCTAAAAAAATGTCCTTGTCCTCAAGGACGGTATAAAAGCACCATGGTGGTCGCCATTCGACTCTCCCAGCGGTATTCGGTGCGGACACAACGGGCCCCCACGGTGGTTTCCAAGCACGTCTTTCGGCTACCTTCGGTTCCTTGTGGTTTGATGGCAAGACTCGGGCGTTGTGGTTGTTGTTGTAGGTGTCATGTTTGGTAGACACACATGCGGGGTTGGGCATTGGTTTGTTTTGTCGATGGGTGCTATTTGAGGTCGATTTTAGTGTTGTTTTTGTGGTTGGTTTGGGTGAGGCTCGTGATGCCCTCGGGCGGTAGATGTGGGTCGGTTGGGTGTGGTTTGGGGGGATTGTTGTTGATGCCGACGGGTGCGTTTTTTAGATGCGGATGAGGATATTTGATGTAGGAAAGGTTTTGGAGCAAATGGTTTGGGTGGCGGAGTATAGTTGGGGTATGTGGCCCTAAGATATTGATCGAGCTTCTCAATCAACGCCCTCAACACAGCTTCGAGGGATGGACTTATCTTACGGGGAGGCATGATGATCGACAACGAGAGCACCAAATGATAGAAACCCTTTGAGCGGGTTAGACTCCAAGATAGACCCTTAAGCGGGTTAGACTCCAAGAATTAGAGATAGAAACAAGACTTTGCTAATTTTTCTTCTTACTTCATTAAACTCAAAATGAGTGTTAAATACAAGATGCAAACTGAAACATGTAAACGTGGAGATATGCTAAACATGGAAACGTGGAGTGTGGTTTAACATGCAAACTAACTAATGTAAACGTGGGTAACATGAATTAATAAACATATGCATGCTAAATAACTAAATGAATATGCATGCTAATTAACTTAATGGACGTGGGTATGTGATGATGGGTCGGATTGCCCGGTCCCGAGATGGAGTTGGGGTCAACGAACCGTATCATATGTTGTAATGTTCTTTATCGTACGTACCTTGGCAGCCTGGAGACAGATATGGATTTCCTTGATAGCCTTCTTTACATACACAACGGTACCCACCAGCTTCCCTTGTGGAGCTAACACACTCGCTATTTGAATATCGACAGGCAAAATCATTGGTTGCTTCTGCTTCAGCACAACTCATATTACCAATAGCCCAGTCAAGCACTAATGGCACAGTATCTTCAATCCTGTCTTTGAAGTTAGTGTCGTTTAAATCAACTGCACCTTTAAAGTTTAACTCATCGATGTCACCAACAAAGGCATATGTACAAGGAGCAAATGACCTGCTACTCAATTCGCTTGAATTCAGCAAGCTATTGAGGCGAGTTGTATAGTAGTTCATGTCCTGGGGTATGGGTGATTGACAACAACCATTTCCTGAGCACTCACCACCAACAACCTCCTCCGGCTTAGAGCAAAACACCATACAACCTGTATACATGCCCCTATGCTTTGTTGCTGAGGTCAGCCAAGCAGAACCATCACAACCAAGGACTGTGAACCTGTTTACTTTTGAGACGGTGTATGTCCAAAGCGTAAGATCAAAGAAGAATCTGGATGAATTTGAAGAGCCATCCAGAAAATCACATTTCCTTTCCACTGCATTGGAAAGCCAGAGGGTGGAGTCGGATATCCGTTTGATGGAGGTGTAACTTGTTTTACGAAGGGAGGGCTTTGGAGGGTTTAAGGATTTATTGCAGTAGATATCAAACTCCTTGCTTATAGAACAATTTGAGCCGATGCCAATGCCAAAAGGGTAGGGAACAATCAAGTCCCCACATCGGCTTTCGCAGCCTGGCTTTGCTAAGTTGGTTGAGTGAATGAGGTTGTAGGTTTCATTATTTGATGTTGTAAAGGCCAACCTTAGAAATACTGCCCACATTAGAACAAGGAATTTCATGGCTGCCTTTAGTTTGTGGTTTCCTAGTACGGTGTAGTATTGGAGGGGTACTAGCACCAACTTTATTTATACATCCACTTCCAATATTTGTTTTGACTTGGTAAAAAAACGAATGTAGCCGGTAGATGAAGATGCATATGCATCTTTATTATTTAAAATCAACTAGCAAAAACACCCGCGCGCGTTGCGTCGCGGCCACAGTGTAAACATCGAATGGATTAGTACAAACGTTACGTTACGTGATGCGTTAACCATATGAAAACGCGCGTTTCGACCTATCCGATCGAACTTAATGTAACCTATATAAGCACTGCAATTTGATCAAAACATAAGGTAAATCAAATTTATACCGTACAATCATAACATATTATACCAATGATCTATTGTGCTAGTGGTCAAGGGGAGGTGAGAAGCTTTGCTTCTCTTGGGGGTCTTGGGTTCAAATCCAGACACTGGGGAATTTTAATACTAACTTGGTGATACCAACTACTAACCCGATTAGCGACATCCTATCCATACGCCGTTTAAAAAAAGTTAAAAAATTAAAGTGGTTAAATTTAAAAGATAAAAACCTTTGTGTTGAATACGAAAAAATCAATTATTTTTTGAAAGACTCCCAATACATAATGTACAACAACCTAAAGCAACTTTGTGTTGCTAATTTATATTATGGTAATTATTATCCTTAATATTTAGTAAACGGTCTTCTCCAACCTCTTCTCATATGAGAAGAACTAGGTTAGAACCCCGTGTAATACACGGGTTGAATAAATGTAATTTTATATACCGAATAATAAAAAAATATTTTAAAAAACCTCATTTATTACACGGGTTGAATAAATGTAATTTTATATACCAAATAATAAAACAATATATTTTTAAAAATCTCGTTTATTACATGTGTTGAATAAATGTAATTTTAAATATTAAATAATAAAAAAGTTATATCTTTATGAACCTCGTGTATTGCATGGGTTGAGTAAATTTAATTTTATATATTAAATAATGAAAAAGTTACATTTTTAAGAAACTCGTGTATTGTATGGGTTGAGCGCATGTAATTTTATATACCAATCAATAAAAAGTTATATCTTGTTATATCTTTATAAACTCTGTGTATTATAAAACTTTTGACTTAACTGACAAAATGGCCCAAACCACAGGGACTAAAATGACATTTAACTCGTTACATTATATTAATTTATATTTAGTGTACATTTTTTGTTAATTTCAAGATAAATAAGTTTGAAATCTAATAAATATTTCAAAAGACTATATTATCTTCTATACGAATTGTTTAAATTTATATTAAATTTTATTTTATAATTATCTTTTAATGAATATTAATTATAATTAAGTAGGAGATAGAGATAAGAAAACTAAAAAATAGATGTCTCCAATGAATGACATGTGTCCTCTCATTGGTTTCTTTTATTATATAGTACTACGGTAAGACCCGTGTGCAAACACGGGTCGTTTCTTAGAAAACCATGCATAACACATATTGACAAAGAGTAAAAAAATAATTAGTGCAGACTTACAAAATTGATATAAACTAACGGTCAATAGGTTTATTCAACAGCAATTTCATTATGTTGATAGCAAACCACTGTTGTCTATTAACTGTTAAAAACCTCTGTTGCTTTCCAACAGACTTTCCTAAAAACTGTTATCTATTATCTCCAACAGAGCTTGCCAGATGGATAGATAGTAAGTATCAGATGTTAGTCAACCCATGTTAAAAATGTCAGTCAACAGAAATTACAAAGGTTAGTAAACAGATGTTAAGAGAATAATGTTATTAACAAAGAATTTAGTACTCTCATTAAAACTGAGAGCTGCAAACACGGGTCGTTTCTTAGACAACTATGCATAACACATATTAATAGAACATATAGATACGTGTATAGATATTGTACCGAAACGTGTTATCTATTATAGCTAAAAGACAACTATAAACATAGAATATCGGTTAATATATCAGTTACATACTATTTAACTGTTTACCCAAAAAGACAATATAAACTGTTTACAGACATAGGTACTTAATAGAATTTGAATACAACTTAAAGTTCAACAAACGTTAACTACAAACACATAATCACCTGCCTCAACAACTTTTAGCAAAACTAAATCAAGGAATCAACAGACTTTAGAAATCAGCAGATCTTTATTCTCTCATCAACATTTCCCGGATTTGCCCTTTGAATTGGAGCTGTAGGATCGAATTCAGACCTGAACGAGTCGATCAGAGGAGTAATTCACCAATTCAAGAGGCGGAAACTAATGAATCAGTATTATTTCAGCTGTATTCACTTTAAACTGTTGATATTATTGATATACAATCCTTTTACAAGCACGACAACACTTCGGCAGCACTTCGTGGCAAACCGGAAGACAACCCCTCTTGATTTCGCTCCAAGTAACCTATTTATAGGCCAACATATGACATTTCGAGCGGAATCAGACTATTACATTTCGAGCGGAATTAGAAATTAAACCTTTCGAGCGGAATCAGAAAGTTAAGTGATTTAGCTTGAAATGACAAGGTGTCATTTCGAGCGGAATCACTCCTAAATACACTTTTTCTAGGATTTCGTGCCCTATACACTCTATTACAGTACAAGACTCGATACAAGATGTAGACGACAAACGGATGCACCAACAAACTCCCCCTCGTATGTTGACGGAGTCTTCAGTGTCGAGTCTTCGCATCTTCAGTCTTTATCAGTCTTCGGGCTTCCAGAATCTCTATCTGGATCTTATCTCACTCTTTATCTCCTGAATATCAGCACCAACAGATAATCTTTCCCTCAGATGAATCTTTAACACTCTAGCATCTTCAGAATCAAACTCCTAACTCTTGCATCTTCAAACTCTTTCTCTAACAGACTCCCCCTTAAAACATGCTGGGATCGTAGTCTAGCTTTCACAGTTTCAGGTATTGTAACCTGACTCACCTACATATTCTCTACCCAAAACATGAGTTTCATGAAAGATAAGATATAACAAATTTAGAAACTTTGCTAAACACTTGAATACACAACCCTGAATATATCATTTTCAAGTATCGAACAAAAAGATTTATCATGTAAGTCACTGATGAACCACTTGAATGAATATCATTTTCATTTCAAACATCTTCAAACAAACTTTCCCAAACCTGTTCGTCATGTTTAGCACTCGGAATTTTGAAAATCAGCTTTTCAACATCAGTTGTCTAAAATCTTTTTGAATTTTTCAAAATTTATGCTAAAACATACCGAAAATCTTTTTGGATTTTTGATATAACAGAAATGAAATGCAGTAAAGAAATATTTACATACAATCTTTTTGTGAGTTTGTGTAAGAGGATCATATCAGTTTTTGAGACAAATCACCAACACCGTTAAGCTTTAAACATTTTCAGCTCAAAACGATTCACGTTGATTGACGATATTGTTGTCCACTTAAGCTCAATCTAAAAACTTTCGAAATGCTTACCGATACGTTAAGGTATATTAATTTGCACTAAGTTCTTATGGACCCCACGATCTCAGCATATCCCCTCATCATGCAATACACTGACTCAAGTAATGCCTTTCAACTTTTATCAACTGTGATTTGTGCGAAAACAACGCAGAATGTTTAAACATTAACAATCAGGTCGATACTTCCGTATACGCAGAGAAAGTCCAATGTTTAAACAAAATAAGAAAATAAAAACAAGTTGAAATTGTTTAGGCTTTAACCACCAGGTCGATACTCCCGTATACGCAGAGATGATCCAAAGCTTAAACGAAACACCAAAGAAAATAAAGCAGAACGTTTAGGCATTAACATCCAGGTCTATACTCACGTATACGCAGAGGATGTCCAATGCTTAAACAAAATAAAGAAATCAAACAAGTTTAAATCTTTGCAAAATGAAATGCACAATCACAACGACTTTTCAGCAAAGTTGTGAAAGTTCACAAACTTAACCAGTTTTATGTCTTTCGACAATCAGCGATTACTGAGTAGGCACACAATCAAGAAGGACAAAACTAAGTACTATGCTTTCAACCGCGTTTCCCACTAGAACTAGGCTTTTCATTTTAGGTTTGTATCGTTATCGCAAATCTACTAGTCTAGCTGAGCCTATCGTCACATCTTTAGTGAGACCATTTATCACATTTTGACTTTACATTTCTTTAGCATGCTGTGACAGTCCAACTGATGTACTATCATTTCCTCTTTTATAAAACAAAACTCATTTTTGATTTTATCATGTTTTTGGCTTTTTCAAATTTTCTAATGTTTTTGGATTTTCTGAAATTTTTACTCCCCCTAAAATGCAAACACATTTTAGGAAATTTGAACACAAACTATACAATAAAGTGACAACTGATATCAAATCGCTTCAGTTCTCCATCCATTTGGCATAAACAATCAGAACTCCCCCTCACAACAAACTATTTTCCCATTGTGATTTCAAAACACTTAAGTTTGTTTTAATCAAATGGTTTTTCCGGAAAATTAGTTTTGTTGATTTTCAAACCACTTGTAGGTTAGGGATTCATCACATTGTTTTCCAAAATACCACTTGTAAGTATGGTCCAATCAAGTTCAACTTAATGACCTTGATTAACCACTTGAAGATGAAAACCTTTTCAACCACTTGCAGGTTCATTTCACCAACCATAACCACTTGTAAATCAAAATATAACAATTTAAATATACCACATGTACTTTACCAACTGTACCACTTGTAGGATCATTTGCTAAGAAAGATGTCGTTAAAACATGTTGAACTGATGAAAGAAGGTGTAGAAGATAGAAAATACAATGAAAACAGGCTGATATATGCAGAACTCCTCCTCCTGAGCTCTGATACCAATTGTAGGATCGAATTCGGACCCGAACGAGTCGATCAGAGGAGTAATTCACCAATTCAAGAGGCGGAAACTAATGAATCAGTATTATTTCAGCTGTATTCACTTTAAAGTGTTGATATTATTGATATACACTCCTTTTACAAGCACGACAACACTTCGGCGGCACTTTGTGGCAAACCGGAAAACAACCCCTCTTGATTTCGCTCCAAGTAACCTATTTATAGGCCAACATATGACATTTCGAGCGGAATCAGACTATTACATTTCGAGCAGAATTAGAAATTAAACCTTTCGAGCGGAATCAGAAAGTTAAGTGATTTAGCTTGAAATGACAAGGTGTCATTTCGAGCGGAATCACTCCTAAATACACTTTTTCTAGGATTTCGTGCCCTATACACTCTATTATAGTACAAGACTCGATATAAGACGTAGACGACAGACGGATGCACTAACAGGAGCTCAAAATCCAAGGAATCAGTATCATCTTCATCCCTATCAAGCTGAAGGTTAAAAAGATCTTGGAGGTCAACTGGATTCAGACCAAGTGCATTCTCCCTTGATATCTTTTCAACACTACCATCAGACTTGATCAAAGTCAATTCATGGGTCTATTTGTCAGACTTCCACTTTACTATTTTTGGATCTGATGGGTTTCTTGGGAGAAGTTTTATTTGAGAGGAGTTTGGCGATTGAGGCCTGCTTGCCAACTTCTGAAGTGCTTGAGCAACTTGAGCTTGTAATTGCAACGAAGCATCATCCAATCCATATCGTAACTGATTTCTGATAGACTCTTTTCTGTACTCAGCATACCTATTTTCATCTTCCTCATCCATCAGTTGTTGTCTTTTTCTTTGGTTCAAGGCAGCGATGGATACATCTGCTGATGAGAACAGCTTTTTAGATGTAATGGTCTACCGACGTCTAACAGTGGTTTCATCTTTATACACTGGCTTTTTAGGAAGGGATGGATCTATCTTTCTTCGCTCTTCTAACTTATTGTAAACTCGATCAATATACTGCCTAGACCATTTTTCAATTTGTCTAGCAGTCCCAACCTTAGCTGCTACAAGTTCTGCCTTCATTCTCTTGTACCTCAACACTTCATCCACTTCAACCTTTTTGTATTGTTTCCAGTTGGGAGCAGATTTTTGCATTTGAGGAAGGGACCAGTCTTTGAAATCAGACATGTAGGCTTCGTAGGGCTTGGTATCCATGATAGTGTTCAAGAAATCATTCCTTAATGTCTTTTGTAGCTGAGCATTTGGTGACAGATTTGACATATTCTTACTCAGGTCTATCGCAAAATCTTCCAACTTCTTGAATTCACCAAGCCAATGTTGTATACGAGCTGATAACTTAATGCCTCCTAGCCCTTTACACTCTTCTTTTGCCTTATCTTCTGCTTGTTTGCCCTTTAGCTTCAGATATTCATAAATATTCTTTGGAGTTTCGAATCCATGAAGAGATGGGAAGGTTCTTTTGGATGGATCATCCTCTGTGTAAAATTGGGTCATTTCATCTTGAACTGCAAGCAGTTCCAGAGGGAAAGTTACTGTCAATGGGTTGATCTTTGTTGATGGAGGTGGGACGAATGGTTTGGGTGAAGTTTGAATGAATGGAGTAGCTGATAACGGAATTGGTGCGGGTATATCTTTTTCTTCCTTCTCTTCTTCATGCACCATGAATTTTCTCTTTCATGTGTAAACAGATTTTGGAGAAGGAGGAGTTAGGGAAGAAAAAGGTGCTATGAGTGTAAGGGTTGATTGTGATGGGAATTGAAATTGGGTAGAATCAGCGGATTGACTAACAACTGTTGAAACAACTGGTGTCTCAACCGCTGTTGTCTTAACATGTGTTGAAACATTTGTTGCATCAACAATTGTTTCAGTGGATGTTGGCAGTGGTGATGAGGATTTTGTATTCTGCTTTTTGACAGGTGGTTTTTCTGGTGAGAGTTTTGTTTTAAGTGTATCAGAATCTGGCTTCTTAGGTTCAGCAGTGCTTTTAAGTTTCGCAGTAGTGGTTGGTTTTTCTGGTAGTGATATTGGTTTAGGAAACATGACAATAGGAGATTCGTTGTGTTTGTGTGATTTTCTTCTATTTGACGTTCCAATGTTGAGCACTTCATCTTCCTCTTTTGTATGCTTCCTCTTCTGCTTTCGTTCAATCTCCTTATCTGTCTGTTTGTTAACAGTATCATCAATTCCATTTTTCTTACCAAGATCTGCTTTTCCAGAAGTTTGCTTGGCAGGCTTTGGATTTTATTTTGGCTGATTCCTTGGTGTTGGTTTGCCAAAGTTTTTCATGGAATCCTTTTCCCTTTTTTCAGCATCATCTTCATCATCTTTTTCAAACACAGGTGCAGGGGTAGTACCAGTTAACTTTGCAATGCATTCTTTTATGTCCTTGATGTCAGCCTGTGTGTCTTTGTATCTTGCTTTAGCCATAACTCTAATTAGCTTCATGTGAGAATTAAGTTGAATCTCAGCCAGTTCCCTTTGAGCTGCAAGAATGGGTTGTACTGAATTCCAAAGATCTTGGCATAACTACTAATGAGAAGGTCGACTTTTGAAAGCATCCACCAACTGCTTCAATTGATCTTTCATATCAGCAACAGTTGTTTCCAAGTTAGATATCCTGTCCGTCAAATCCTTGTATTTTAATCCATCACCTAACTTAATAGGATCATCTGAATTCCCACCAGAGGTGGTTGTATCTGCTTTTGAAAGAGGAGGCATCTCTAAATTATCATTAGCAGATGCCCCTTGTTCTTAGTTCTGGGGACTTCCCTCTACATCAGTGGTTACCTTAGTGAACTCACCCGTGGTTAACTTGAACTCACTAGTGGATACCTTGATAGACACAGCAGTGGTTGCCTTCAAGGGAGTCTGCCTAATGAAACTACTGTCCAGATGTAAATTAGTGGATTTGACATTTGTAGTAGCTGCTCCACTTGAAATACCATCAAGAATTTGCTGAAATTCAAGAGGTGTAGCCTCCTCAACTATTTCTGGGTTAGGTAATTGAAAAGGTTCAGATATAGCTATTGTCGAAGTTAAACTCTCAGTAAAGTGTTCGTGGGAGGGATTGCTATCAGTCTGAATGTCAATAGCTTGAAGCAGTGTTACAAACTTTGGTGGAATAGAAGATGTGGGATCGTTGTATGACCCGAATGAGTCGATCAGAAGAGCTTTATATCTGTTTCAAAGGTGGAAACAGAGAACTGGACGCGAAAACAGCTTGATACTATAATATCTGTCACTTATATTGCATTTAACAAAGATTACAACCTGGACAGACTTTGGCAGCACTTCGTTACAATCTCAGAAGTCGCGATACCAAATGAATGAACAGTGCACCTATATATACTAGCCATGATTTCGCTTATATGACCATGTCCATATGAGCGAAATCTGATGTTTCTGATTTCGCTTATATGGCATGTACATATGAGCGAAATCACAACCTAACTCTCTAACAATTGTTTCCCGAACCTCGTGCACTGGATATCCTATCCTATCCTATTACATGATACAAGAAGAAGTCAATAGACGTAATGCACTAACAGACTCCCCCTCGAATATTGACGAAGTCTTCAGTGACTAATCTTCAATATGACACATCTTCAGTCTTGATCATTCTGCCTTTTCTTTTCAAGTTGTAACATTGTAAGCATCCAACCATCTTTCTCTTCTTCTATCAGCTTCAGGCTCCCCCTTTCGTCAAGCTTTCGTGATTTTGGGATCGACGCCTAGCTTTCCAGCTACAAGCTCCTTTTTGCTACAAGCTTGTCTTCAGACTCCCCCTTAGACTCTGCTCTCGGGATCGTAGTCTGGTACACTATCTGTAACACTCATACAGTTTATAAGTAACAACATTTTAATACTATCAATCAAATTCTTTAATCCACTCCCCCTATCAACAAACTCTGCGGATTTGGCAGTGTTAAAGAATCCAACTCCCTCACAATTAATCATCCAAGTCCAAATTAATGACCTTGGAGATATCACAAACTGTTTTTGATTTTTGTTTTTAAAACTTCAAGTTTCAAATTAATGAACTTGTTTTATTTTCAGAAACACGATCAGCTTACTTAGATTTTGAAACTCAACACTCAGACATCGGTTGTCGAAAATAAAGCAGAATAAAAAATCTTTTTGTATATTCTGAAAATATAAAGCAATAAAGAAATATGTACAAACATATTTACAGACAATATTTTTGTTTGAGTATGCGTCAGAGGATCATATCAGTTTTTGACAAATCGCAAGTACCGTTGAGCTTAGTTACACATTAAGAATTAAACAATTCACTTAAATTGTCGATATACTGATCCACTTAAATTTTCATACAAATTTCAACTGATTCAGGATACGGATTAGGTGTATTAAGAACTTAAACCCATTCATGTGTCCCACCTCTTGAATATACTCTCGTATCCAGATCCCAATATTCAGTCTTACAGGTGAGTATACCTAGATGATATCTGTAAGGGGAATAAATTATAGTACGAAACCGTGAGAGCTCAGGTCAGAACTTCCGTTCAGCAGAGAGATGACGGCTCGACTTTTGCTGTGTCCCCTTTAGAGGATCTTTTGTATTACAACAGCAATGACTAACAATTTTATTGTTTCATCAATTTGCTGAGGGCGGCGCTATATTTCAAGCATGCGGAAAGTATTATTCGGAGACTAGGTCAGAACTTCCATTCAGCAGAAGTCCCGGAATAATACCCCAGATATCACTAAGCATAAAGACCTAGTATCTCAGAAAGAGGGACCTTTCAAACGAGATTTCAGGGGTTACCTATATATCCAAGTAGTGTTCCCCACGAAATAAGCAAGTTTGAATTTTTGTTTATATCCCGAAAAAGTTTACTAAATGTATAAAAATCTACCGGCATATCATCAGTGAGACTGTTTAACGCTATTTAATCATTACATTTCTTTAGCATACTGTAACTGTCTACTTATGTACTATCATTTCCTCTTTTTACGCAAAAACTCAATTTTTGAATTTTATCATGTTTTTGACTTTTTCAAATTTTCTAATGTTTTTGTATTTTCTGACAATTTTTCTCCCCCTAAAATGCAAAACCATTAAAAATTTTGACAACCCGATACTGATAGCTTTGTCTCGCCATCCATTTTCTGCTTCTCGTGTACTGAATTACAGAAAATATAACATATAATACTAATTACCCCCATGATTTACAACACATTGATTTTTACAGTTTGAAAACCGTTTTTCAAACTGGTGAAAGTAATCATGTTTGTTCAGCCGTGAGGGTTTCAGCGTATTCAATCAGAACTCCCCCTTACAACAAACTATTTTCCCATAATGATTTCAAAACACTTAAGTTTGTTTAATCAGAATGGTTTTTCTGGAAAAATTAGTTTGTTTACCCATCACTTGTGGGTTCGGGGTCATCTCATCACCTTGTTCTCTTTAAATCATTTTGTAAAATTTTAATAATATAAGATCAAACATCACAATCACTTGTAGAAAATCAAGTACAACTTAATGTCCTTGATTAACCACTTGTAAGACGAAATATCACAGTTACCATCCTGTGAATTTCTCAAGAATGATGCCGATACCTGCTTCACACTTATCAACCTGGAAGCTCCGGAAAGTCAGAAATTCAACCAACAGATTTATGTACCCAAGCCTGACCAGTCTTGGGTGTATTTTGAGCTTTTCTCTTTTCTTCATAAAATTCTTTTACTCCTTTTTCCTTACCATCAACCATCTTACTAAAAATATGTTTAACATTGCTATTAAACATTTTTCCAGCATCAACACCTTTTGACTTTAGGTTTGCGGCTCGTAATGGTGGAAAGTTCTCATCATTCATTAACAAAACTGTCTCTTCCTTTTTTACCTCAACTTGTGGCTCCTCTGATTTTATGGAATCAGATTCATTGCCCGAACTTGGCTTGTCTGACTTGGATGAGCCAGATTCATCGCCAATAACTTTCTTTTTCTTCTTGTTTGTCCTCAGATTTGCATCTGAAGAATTCGATTTGCTTGACTTTGCCGTCGAGTGAATTGATTCATTAGAACTTTTATTCGAACCAACTGGTGCACCTGAAGACAAAATCTTCTCCAAATACTCTCTTGCCTTCTTCCTCTTTTTCCTCAGTCTGTCTTTTTGCCCCTGCGAAAGCTTCACTTTCTGTTCTAGAACCTTCTGTTCTTTGGGCTTGACATTGACTGGTTTCTTTATCGTTCTCTGAGATTCAGTCCTTGATCTTCCCATCGATCTCCTTGGCCAATCTCTGGCAATATGTCCTCTGATATGGCAATTAAAGCATCTTCTTGTTTCATAATTCCAATTCTGGCAGTTAACAGCAATGTGTCCTCTAACACCACAGGAATAGCACACTCTGTTATCGTACCATCCACTTCTGTCAGTCCAAACCTTCGGATCATAACATTGTTTGGCTTGGTGATAATCATTTCTCCTCTTCAATGCTGGATTTGTCTTTCGAGCACTGTGGTTAAACCTGCACCACTTATTACCATCATTTTGTGAATTTTCATTTACAAATTTTTTTGATTTTTTATAATGATTGGATGACTGAACTGATGAGCTTTTATTTTCATTTTTAAAATTTTTCGAATTTTTAACTTTTTGTTTCTGTTCTACACTCTTCTTAACAGGTTTTTGCTTAGAACATTCACCTGTTTCAGTAGATTGCAAAACAGTATTTTTAAAATTTTCTTGTAAATCTAAAAATATTTTTCTTTTCTTTTCTTTTTCTTTTTCATCATCAGCTTTGTCATCACAATATTCAATTTTGACTTTGTCAAAATTTGTGACCTTGTTACTTATTGGAACAACATTGATCGGTTTTGGACAAACATATGATGTAGAAGTCACAAAACTTTTCAACTTATTTTCTAACTCAACAATTTTATTCCGAGCAATTTCAGCTTCGTTTTCAAGCCGAATGATTTTCTGAAGATGAGAATTTATCTCAATCTGTTTTTCAAGATTATTTTTAAAAATAACAGATTTTTCATCTTCTAAAACCTTCATTTGACTTTGAAAATCTTTTTCTAATTTTTTAAAACTTTTATTTTCTAATGACAAACTCTCAATATTCTTCAAAAGTTTGTCATTTTCAGATTTTAATTTTTCGCAGTTCAAACGCAACTCCAGAATCTGTTCATCATCAGCTTTCTTCCCATCTTTCAAAGCTTTGTTTTCCAATGTCAAATTCTCCGCATCACTCAAGAATTTGGCATTGTCTGCTCCAAGTTTATCACATTTTGAGCATTTTTCATTCATCTTTTCAACATCAGCTTCTTTCTTTGTTTCCATCCTGAATGTTCCTGCACAAAAAATTTTAACAAAATCAAGAGGGTTTGCATATTCATCAATAAAACAACCTCTCTTAATATCCTAATTCATGACATTTTTTGCAGCAAGATATACAGAAAATCTTTTTCTCATTTCGATGATCACTTCCAAATTTATCTTTTCTAAATCCCTCTTCATCTCATACATCAACTCTTCTTTTCTTTTTTCTTTATCAAACTTATGTGATCTAAGCTCATTGATGAATTCTCTAAATGAAAACTTTGAGAAATTTGCATTCCTTTTTAGTTCACTCAAAAATTCATCCCATTCTAGAGGTAATGCATCAGCAAATTTTGAAATTTTTTCAGCATTTGAAAACTTTATCTCATATCTATCTATCTTATCAATCAATTCATCAAAACGTCTATCCAACTGTTCCAAAGATTCATGTTTCATGCATAAGAAATTTTCGGATCTTTTAATCCAAACGTCCTTCTTGTTCTTCTTATCAATCCAAGAATCAGAAATCCAAACGTTTAAATCTTTAAGATTCTCGTTTTCCTGTTCATCAAACATTTTAGCCATCTTGAATCACCTGGACAGAAACAAACAAACACATACAATCAGTACAATCAATATCAAATAAACTGAAACTGACTGACACTCGGTCGACGCGAAATGATTTCGATACAAAAATCTTTCTTTTGAGCAAAATAGCACTTAAGAGCGAAATCAGGTTTTAACACTTGGAGCGAAATCACTTAAGGACCCTTGAAGCGAAATCAACTCAAAGTTTGACACAAGAGCGAAATTAGTCTGCCATTGGAGCGAAATCACATGTATCTTGGAGCGAAATTATGTGTCTTTCTGTCTCAAAAGCAAAATCAGGTGCCTTTGGAGCGAAACCTCAAGGAATGATGTCCACAGGAGTGAAATCTGATGAGAATTATGAGCGAAATCACTAAATGTTCATATAAGCGAAATCAGTTCGAAGGTCAATTTGGTTCATTTTTAGTCCGAATTTAGATATGAAACTTTCAAGGATTTATCTATGTCCAATTATCCATTATCTGTGAAATTTTGATCTGGTTTTGTCCGATAAAACTTCCTGGAATGATAAAAGAAGGTGTAGAAGTCAGAATGAGGATGATATCAAGCTAAACTCTTCTTCCTGAGCTCTGATACCACTTGTGGGATCGTTGTATAACTCGAATGGGTCGACCAGAAGAGCTTTATATCCGGTTCAAAGGCGGAAACAGAGAACTGGACGCGAAAACAGCTTGATACTATAATATCTGTCACTTATATTGCATTTAACAAAGATTACAACCTGGACAGACTTTGGCAGCACTTCGTTACAATCTCGGAAGTCGCGATACCAAATGAATGAACAGTGCACCTATATATACTAGCCATGATTTCGCTTATATGACCATGTCCATATGAGCGAAATCTGATGTTTCTGATTTCGCTTATATGGCATGTACATATGAGCGAAATCACAACCTAACTCTCTAACAATTGTTTCCCGAACCTCGTGCACTGGATATCCTATCCTATCCTATTACATGATACAAGACGAAGTCAATAGACGTAATGCACTAACAGAAGATGAAGGGATTGTTGTCGAAAGAGACATTGCCCTGGGAGAAGGGCTTTTATGTATACTCTCATATGAGGGTATGACATCATATTGTGGTGTCCCTGTGAATACAATATGTTCCTTTTGTGAGGAATTATGAGGAGTTTGGTTTATGGATTGAGATCTTTCCACATGTTGTGAGGAAGTAGCAACAGTGGTTTGTAGTGACATCTGTGTTGTCACAGGGTTAACCTCTGGGATCTCATCTTCCAGAGGACCCGTTTTGCTGATTTCGGTGGGCTTTTTGGATTTTGTTTTGGTCTTTTGAGTTTTGTTGGTGGTGGTTTCACAGCAGTGGTTGTAGTGTTGTGATCACCAAGAGCAGTGGGCTCAGCAACAGAGGTTTGAGGAGCAGTTGTGGACTCATCTAATTTTTCCTCATTCCCCTCTGCTTCAGTTTTGGAAACATCTGACTCTTTAGCCATAAGGCGAGTAAAAGTTTCAGATGTTAGACTATTCATTTTAATAGCTTTACCTTTTTCAAAAGCTTTTTGAGAAACATCTTTTTGCAGGTAGTAGCTTAATAGTCTAGGAAACATAAGAAAACCAGCAGTATTCCCCTTTTTAATAGTACCAGTTTTCCCCTTTTTAATATTTTCTAAATTTGCAACCAAATCAACAAACAGTGCCTGGGAGTAGTTAAAATCAGTATTTGTCAAAATTGCATACCCCAATGACTGAATTTTCAAAGGTATTTCATTAAAAGAAGTATTTTTATTTGAGAGACAGATTAAGAGAGTATGAAACAGGAATTTCATTTGTGGTGGAAAATTACGTTTAAACATGGTTGCCTAATTCAACTGTCCATCATATCCCCTCCCAATCAAGTATGTTTGAATCTCATTTTTCGGGAAAGATGTCTTACCTGCCAAGTCGTTTACCTCAAATGTTGTTGATATGGTACTGGGGGTAATAGCAACTGATTCACCTCCGACTTTTGAAGTTATACTTACGACCACATTGTTTTGTTCTTCAACATTCGCATTTGCCCAAAAATCGCGGAGCGTCTCTTGGTAAATGGGTGCGTCGGCGGTAAGAATGACCTTATATTTAGATGATGTAAGAACATCAATCATTGAATGATAGAGAGTATTGTTCTCGGTTTTCTCAAAAATAACCAGATAGTTATGCGAATTTTTCATCATCAAAGCCATGATCGGAATTGAAAGTTGCGAGAGGTTGACGAAGAAATGTTGAAGAAGAAGGTGGAAACCGCTCTGGTGAAATTTAAACTCGAGACGAAAATAAAACCTCTGTTTAAGGATGAAACGGGGGTTTATAAAGTGAAAAAGTGAATGCTGACGTGTCAGAAGTTACAAAGATCTGATGGCTAACATCTGTCCACGTCAGAACCTCTGCTCTAATAATGGATGACAGTTGTTTGAAAACCATTGTTGGCCAACAACAGATGTTAGGCAACATTAGTAACTCAGCAGTCCTTAAATTAAACAGAAACTATGAGAACAGACAATACCCTTCAGCAGTGTTTGGAAACTACTGTTGGGCAACAACAGATCTTATGCAACAACAGTTGTTTTCAACATACTTTTAATATAAACAAATAAATTGATATTAGATATCAGCAGCCATTTAATGCAAAACATTTAAAAAATAAATTTTCATGGGAAAACTATAAAATTAAATATCAAGAAACAGAAATGACAAATTTTAAACCTCTGCCATAAAATTTAAAAAAAAAAAAAATATCTTCATTTAAACACCAACAATAATCTACATGACAAACAAAGGCTACTACCACTTCATCGGACACAAATGTTTTATATAGTGGTAAATCAACAGTCGCTATGATAAACAACACTTATTAAAACAGACAATACCTTTCAGCAGAGAATGAATTTTTATCCAAACAGAAGTTGATTCAAAACATCAACAAATACTATGAAAACACTGATAATCAGTTTTAAATTGATTTTATATATTAAGACTTATGATTATGATGCAATAATAACCTAAAAAAACCATTGATGATGGAGTTTTCCAATATTTAAAAAAATAGCTATTTTTGAGAGTTTTTTCCAATATTTAAAAAAATAGCTATTTTTTAAGGATGGAGTTTTCATGTTCTGAAGACATTTTACAAAGATCTGTTGAGCAATAACAGATGTTCAGAACTTCTATTGTGTTAATCGTTGACAATTCTTTGGAAACTGCTGTTGGGAATAACAGATGTTGGCAACAGTAGCAACTCAACAGTCGTTACAAAAAACAGAAATTATGAGAATAGACAATACCTTTAAACAGTGGATGAATCTTTTAAAGACTTTTAAAAAAAATACCTATTTTTTAAGAATGTTCAGAACTTCTATTGTGTTAATGGTTGACAATTCTTTGGAAACTGCTGTTGAGAATAACAGATGTTGGCAACAGTAGCAACTCAAAATTTACAATAGCAGGTATCAACTCTAACAACTGTTGATGCTCAAATTAGTAAAAATAAAATGCTCTACAAAGATTAATAGAATTAAAATTTACATATCACATATGACGATAGATCAACAATTACATTGAGAACTGAACAACGAAATTTAATAATCTTCAGCTCTTGAACAGTAGCATATCCTCATATACTTGATCCTCAACTTGATTGATAAAGCAATACTTTAAATCATAAGAACCTACAGAAGGGTATGATGACATTTTTAACTTGTATATTTCTTCAAGTCTGATGTAAAGGAAGGATATAATGGTAGTAAAACGTGATGAAAAGCTCCTGCACTGTTTTTGAAGTCTGAAGTGCAGAAAGACATCACCATCAGGTTTCTGGACACTTGGTCTCTCGTAAACAGACCAAGATGCAGTCCATGAAAACACTTCTTCAGCTGTTGAACAGTAGCCCTATCGTCATCTACTTGATCCTCAACTTGCTTGATAAAGCGATACTTTAAATCATAAGAACCTACAAAAGGGTATGATGACTTTTTTAACTTGTATATTTCTTCAAGTCTGATGTAAAAGAAGGATATAATGGTTGTAAAACGTGATGAAAAGCTTCTGAACTGACAATCATACTATATAGTGAAATAGCTAACAGGCTGATGATTAGACTGATTGAAGAACTAATATATAAAATGGACATCATCAGTGATAATAAATACAAGAAAACCTGGAACAGCATCGGCGCTTCATGAAGTACTCCACTTTCTGCACTTCAGACTTCAAAAACAGTGCAGAAGAACTCCCCACTGCTCGCTTGGAAAAAACAAAGCTGAAATATATCAACACCTTAAAATAAATATTATCAACATATATCAACAGTTTAAAAGAATCCACAAACCTAAAATAACCGGCAACTGATTGTTTGAATCTTAAACAACTCTGATTAGGTTGAAAGATAAACCAAGAATTAGAATAGACCAGTTCAAAATTTAAGATTAAAATTATAGAAAAAAACATACTCTCAACGATGTTGCAACAATGATGTTGGAAAAATTATGTGAAGCACAAAAATCTGCAATGGGAGAGTATGGAAATTCTGCATTCTGCAACAATCTATCTATACTTTCTATAAAAAGAGAAAACCAAGTGACATAAGAAAAGCTGAGGTGAAACGTTGATGCGTTTCAACAGAGCTTCAATGAAACAACGATGTTGGAACAATGATATTGAAAATTAACCGGCTCAATCATGAGAGCTATGCATTTGAGTGAGAGAGATATAATCGTAAATACGCGTGAGAGAGATAAATTGAAATTTGAATGTGGAGCCAAATTCATATATATTATTTATAGGGAGCCAGATTCATATGTAGTTTGAATTTTGAATTTGGAGCCAGTATTTTAAATTTTGAATATGGGCAGAGGTTCGAAGTGTTTTGTTGAACAGCAGACCTTTTGTATGTGGGCAGATGTTTAAAGTGATTTTAAATTGATTTCGTATATGTGTATAACAACCCTCCAAAATAATTTTCGACATCCCTTATATAATTAAAATGTATTTATATGTCCTAAAATACAACCAGTATGCGAAAACGGGCCCCGAATACCTTTATGTTATTTACAATTAATTAAAAACAAGATTTAATGGTCTCTCGCGGGGCGCATAGCCCTTGGCTACCTTCTACGCGGGCTGCGACAGCTTAACTTCAGGGCGAGCCCCTGAGCCGCCACGTGTTCCAGTCGTGTCGTGCCTAGTGGTCGACTCAGCAACCCTAGGGCCTACCCTAGGGAGCCTCGCGGGCCGCGAAGACCCCGGCCAGAGTTTAAGCGGGGCGCGACGAAGTCCAATTGCAGCCCTATAAATAGCAACGAAGGCCTGCAATCCCAACTCGCTCACACCTCTTTTCTATCTCGACTTTCTGTATAATTAAAGCTATTCTCGGGCATAATACCTGTAACACTCCGTGTTTCGAAAGTCAAAGTCAAGTTTGACTGTTTTGACTTCTTTGACTTGTAGATAATCTATTTATTTTATTACGTTAGCTGTATTATGTGGAGTACTTATTAATAATCGAGGTTTTATCGCATGTTTATCGCTTATCGCAATCGCAATCCCAACTCGAATTTACGCGCTTTGGTTATTATTTTATGTGTGTGTGCCATTTATGTGTTACTTGTGCATGTTTATTTATGTTATGAATGATGTGGTAAACAATCGAAACGCAATCGCAACGCTATCACAATCGAACCGCAAACGCTAAACGAAAGAACAATAGGATGATTGTACGTTAGATATAGTAGTTGGGATTAAAAGTAATTTGAATAGGAAATATTATCGCATCGCTCGCTCGAATCGTATCGCAACGCATAACACGTGAATCGAAACGACAAAACCCGTCGCGCCCAACCATTGGGTCGAGCGGCCAACCGATCGGATAGCCATCCGATCGGGCTGCCACCCGATCGGGCCGCCACCCGATCGGACCACCCTTACCACTTTGGGAAACTCTATAAATACTCCTTCATTTCCACTTGGGAAAGGTATCAACTCTCTTCTGTCCGACAAGCTCGTTCCAGTCACCTTTTCTTCGATTTCTCGCGATTCCGGTAAGATCTCAACCTAAATCGTGTACTTTCTTAATCTACACGCACTCCTACACCTTTCTACCTTTTAAATCTTAACTTTTAACCATGAAATCATCGAGATTTGAGGTGTTCAAGGATGATGTCATCATGGTGTACTTAGGAACTTCATGTTTTGACTTCAATCCACCAAGAACAACTTGAATCTGAACGATTTCCACAAAAATGAATGAAGATCTTACTTAGATCTAAACAACTTCGTGGTGAAAAGGATTGAAAGATGGTTTCTAACTTTCTTTCAACTATTTTACACTCAATGCACTCAAAACCGATAGAATCGGACCTTGTTCTAACCTTCTACTTCTTCTCGGTGATGTGTTGGTTCAAGATCTGGATACTATCCACGAGATTACCGATTTCGGGTTGAACATGGAACACCGTCTCGAACAGTTAACTGGTCAAATTTGGCTGATTCCTACCCGATCAGGTTACTGAGTCGGAACGAGGTTTCTGTTGTTTGATACGTTATCAAATCATCTCGATAAAACGGCAAACTATCAAAATGACCAAGGAAGAAGATGATCAAGTCGACCAGGTTGGAGTGTCGCCCGATCGGACTACCGTCCGATCGGATTGTCACCCGATCGGCTTGCACTTTGGTCCCACACTTGGCAATTATTGCAAACTTCAGGAGTTTTGGAACACCGAACGGATCGCCGTCCGATCGGGTTGCTACCCGATCCACTGACCATCCTTCCTTGTAGTGTTTTGGAACTTCAACACTTAAACAATTTTCAACATGTTCAATGCACCAGGGTTGCCACCCGATCGGACTACCATCCGATCGAGTGACCGTCCTGCGGTGAACTTGTTCTCAACCTGAGAAGCCTCGCCAATCGAGTTGCCATCCGATCAAACTACGGTTCGATCGACCAACCTGAAGGGTAGAGATACTTCTTTGTTTTCAAAATGCTACAACGAAAACTTCAAAAGACAAGCCATCATACACAAACATATCCCTCCCAAACGAAGCAATAATCCACTCAAAAGGTCGCCCGATCGGGTGACCATTCGAGTGGGTTGTCGCCTGATCGACCGGCTGCCCGATCGGATTGCCATCCGACCGGACTACCGTTCAACCCACTGACACTTGTTTCGTTTTACGCGCCGCTAATCCTCTATGCTATCGTTAACTGTTTAGGCTAATTTCCGCTCTAAGCGCTCCCTTCAATCCACCAATCGCTGTGAGTATACTCAAACCCTTTTTGCTTTACGCACTTTTGGGTGTTACATACGTTACTTATTCTAAATCCCATCGAACACACTACTCAATACTTTAACGCTAACCGTTATCGCATGTATTACGTGACTAAATGAATGCTTGTTTGTTATGTTTACACATGGAATGCTGTCTACCTGCCTTAGTGATGTTAGTACTATTAGTTAGGACTCAGCACCTGCTCACTCAGGGGTTGCTAAGGACAATTAGTTACATGGCTCACAGTGGTGAGTATGTATCGCGAACTGCCTTGGGTAGTCAACCCGCAGTCATTGGTATCGATAGGTTCATGTCGATAACTAACATGCCTCATTTCACTCTGTGTGCGTGCTTGTTATGCGTAAACAATTTCAACCTCTTTTATGCTATTATTAAACGTGTATGCTCACCTTTACACTATGTGTATTGACTTTTACTTTAACGTATGTGACAGATGCTTAGGATGTTTACATGCTTTGTGTGCTGGTGATGAAATTGAGGCTAGGGAAGGAGTCCTAGAAACCAATAAACAGACTATCTATTTGTAAATCTGAGTTGTTGGAACAGTACTATTTAACTAGATCTTGTCTGTAATAATTACGTTATCTTTAATGACATGGTATGGGACATGTTGCTTTAAATAATTGGTAATTGTAGTTGTTATGGAAACTTCTGGACAATCTGTTTCGCTCAGTGCCACGCCCCGATGTTTCCGCCATCGATTGGGGTGTGACAAATTGGTATCAGAGCCATAACTATAGGGAATTAGGCAAGACTCGACCTAGTCCGGGCCGATGTCTTAGAAATGACCTAGTCTCTAGTTAGGTACCAACAGACCGACTTGTGCATTACCCTAGGGGTTTGTACAAGCTTACTTGCTATTCTCACACACGCTACACTATCACCGCATCCTATTATTTCAAAATAAGCAAGTGGTTAGGTTGAGATTAGGTGTGAAAATCGCAAACTCTCGACTAAATCACCTGATCGATTCACATCTATTTTATAAACACGAGAATTTGCGTTGAATTAGGAGTGAAATCCGTACTTTAACGCAGCTTTTTGTCTCTAAATTTTATCAATAGGAACAGAGTTGTTAAGTCAGGGGTGAAACCCGAACCTTGACAACTTGTTCCGACCTTACTTTTTGGTTTTTACAAAACTCCCACCAAGGTATCGACGGACCCCAACGACTTGAAGCCGCACTATAACTGGAAGGATGGGTGCCAATCGCCCAGATTCGAGGCGATAGTACAGTCCCAAAGGTCGAGGTGTGTGCCGAAGGTCCTTGTGAATAGCCGAAACACTTTGGTTAGTCGACGTCTGATAGACGCAGACAATCTATTTCTCACATTTTTGTGTTTTGATTCTGAGTTCGCTACTGCCGACTCTGATATTTGTCAATTTTATGTGGATTTGTGTGTTTACATGGTTTTCTGCTTATTCGTTAGTGTTTCGAGGTACTACTGGTTTTGATTTAACGACTTTTGACCACACAATACTCACTACACCACATTAACAAATCGCTACTTGTGGATTTTCGCATGCTACAATACTCGCTTAGGTAATACTATACGCTATGTATTCGCTAATCCCGCCCACTGACCTCGAACGCGCATGAACCTTGAGCAATAGGATTCTGTGATTCTGAGGCAGTCGGAATGCTTCATGTGTCTCTATGTGCTCCTAGGTGCTCTATATGCCTTCTATGTGCTCTATGTGCTTTGTGCTTTTGTGCCTAATATGCTTATGTGTTTTTGTGCTTATGTGATTCCTTGCTTACGTGCCTATGTGATTATGTGATACCCGATTGTGTTCCTGAGCTTTATGATGAATTGCTAGTCTACATTAATCCCTAGTATAGTCGTTGGGTAATCGAAATTGTGTTGAGTCCTGTGGCGATGACTGTTGCAGACAATGTCGTCATCTGGATCTCGCGCTACTCAAGCTGCTCGCCGAAAGCAAGCAGACAAACGCCTCGCCGCCATGCTTACCAAACAAATGGCAAAAGTAGTTCCTCAGATCGTGAGTGAACTGTACGAGAACATGAGCAAATCATCTGAGGAGTCCCGAACTGAAGCTCCCAAGACTGCTTTCAGTTTCAAACAGTTCAAGGCTTGCAGGCCAAATGAATTTACTAGCGAAGGTGATCCTATAGTTTTGTTTCAATGGTTTGATTCCATTGAGGTCACCTTACGATAGAGTGGTTGCCCCGATGACCTCCGCACTCTCAACGTGACTGGCGTCTTCCAATCCCGCTCTCTAGAATGGTGGACGGCTAAGAGGAACAAACGCAGAAACAACGCAGCCTACGGTCTGTCGTGGGATGAACTCAAGGAAGCTATGCTGGAAGAATTCTGCCCTCCTCACAAGCGCCAAAAGCTAGAGGATGAATTCTGGCATATTAAACAAAAAGATGGAGACAATGCCGCCCTCACTGCTCGCTTCAAGCAGCTCAGCATCATTTGTCCTGATCAAGTCAAGACCGCCGACATGACCATCAAGAAGTATATCCGTGCTCTACCGGATTATGTTGCGGATTTTGTGCATGCTTCAAAGCCACCAACAATCGAAGAAACTTACTTGCTTGCCGTTGAAATCAACGACAAGCGAGTAAAAGCTGGTTTTTTGGGATAAAGCTACAAAGAACGTGCATCAAGCTACCACCGCCGCACCAACCGCCGAAACCGCCACCACACCGAGCAACAAGAAGAAGAATAAGAGGAAGTACAACAACAACAACAACAGCTCCAGCAATAAGAACTATAATGTCACTACCGCTGCTCCACTCCAGGCGATACCCGCTCAGCAGCAGACTCAGCACCGCCAAGCTGCACCAGTTACCTATGCGCTGCCTGCAAAGCATGCGTATACTGGTCCCCATCCTGTTTGCCCGACCTGCACCTATCATCACCCGGTGGGTATAGCCTGCAGATTTTGCGTACATTGCAATATGAATGGCCACTTCACCGTCAATTATCAAACCGGCTCCCACAACACCGCAGCTCCAGCTCTTGCTCAGCAAGCTCTTCTCACCGCCCCGCAGGGTCAACAAGCTCCTCCGGCACCCGCGGTCAACGCCAGAGTTTGCTTCGCATGTGGCGATCCTGACCATTTTGCCAACATGTTCCCGAACAGGGTTGTGAAACAAGAGCCCCAGTAGCAGCAGCCTCAGCAACAGCAGCAGCAACAAAAACATGCGGCACGTGCTCGAACTTTCAATGTCAACATGCGCCAAGCCCAAGCTGACAACAACGTGGTCAATGGTACGTTCCTCGTGAATGGTATTTATACTTCATGTTTATTTGATACTGGTGCAGATAACTGCTTTGTATCATTTGAGTTCGAAAAGCTCCTTGATCGTAAGCGCTCCCATCTCCTCTTGACATTCGATGTCGAAGTTGAAACCGGAAGAACTGTCGCTGTCAACTCCGTTCTTCGTGATTGTACTCTTGAACTCAATAATCACGTTTTTCCGATTGATCTCATTTCGATGCACCTCAGAAGCTTTGACATCATATTAGGCATGGACTTTCTTCGTGAAATCATGCTGAAGTTGTGTACTTTGATAAGATGATTCGATTCTCGCTTGCTAATGGTGATCAACTATGTGTTTACGGAGAAGTCGTGTCGAAGAAACTTTGACTCGGGTCGTGTGTCCAAGCTAGCAAGTATCTCCATAAGGAATACTAAGCTTTCTTGGCTCACATTGTAGTAGCAGAGAAAAAGGAAGTTAAGGGAGTGAAGGATGTCCCCGTTGTTCGTGAATTTCCAAACGTGTTTCCTGACGATCTCCCCGGCTTACCTCCGAGTCGTGATATCAACTTTTGGATCGACCTTATTCCTAGAGCCAACCCTATTGCTAGAGCTCCTTATCGATTCACACCATCCGAAATGCGCGAACTGTCGAGTCAGCTCCAGGAACTGCTTGACAAAGGCTTCATTCGCCCTAGCACCTCTCCGTGGGGCGCACCGGTCCTTTTCGTCAAAAAGAAGGATGGGTCGTTCCGGATGTGCATCGACTATAGGGAGTTGAACAAGCTAACGATCAAGAATCGCTATCCCCTACCCCGTATTGACGATTTATTTAGACCAGCTACAAGGTGCTTCATGTTTTTCCAAGATCGATTTACGTTCAGGCTACCATCAACTACGCATACAAGAGGGGGATATACCCAAAACCGCTTTTCGCACTCGATACAGCCATTACGAGTTCGTTGTTATGCCTTTTGGTCTAACTAACGCACCCGCGGTTTTTATGGATCTGATGAATCGCGTGTGTAAACCTTTTCTCAACCGCTTCGTCATCGTGTTCATCGATGATATCCTGATCTATTCCAAGTCGAAAACCGAACACGCGCAGCATCTACGTTTGGTTCTCGAGCTACTCCGAGGGAATCGACTCTACGCCATGTTCTCTAAATGTGAATTCTGGCTGGAGGAGGTTCAATTCCTCGGTCACATTGTCAATAGTCAAG
Organism: Helianthus tuberosus; assembly: GCA_030545235.1. Lineage (NCBI taxonomy): Eukaryota > Viridiplantae > Streptophyta > Magnoliopsida > Asterales > Asteraceae > Helianthus > Helianthus tuberosus. The sequence goes on along the minus strand of CM060407.1, from coordinate 151,235,875 downwards.
GTATTCATGTCCACCCCGCGAAGATCGAAGCTGTCAAGAGTTGGGTTACACCGAAGAACCCGACTGAAGTCCGTTCTATTCTCGGACTGGCGGGCTACTATCGCCGATTTATCAAAAGATTCTCTAAGATCGTCGTGCCGCTCACTTCTCTCACGCACAAGGACAAGCCTTTTGTTTGGGGAACTAAACAAGAGACTGCCTTTCAAATCCTCAAGCATATGCTTTGCAATGCTCCCGTCCTCACTCTACCCGACGGAAACGATGACTTTATTGTCTATTGTGATGCCTCAAACCTTGGTCTCAGTTGCGTTCTCATGTAACGAGACAAGGTTATCGCTTGCGCGTCTCGTCAGCTCAAGATCCACGAGAAGAACTACACAACCCACGATCTCGAGCTAGGTGCAGTTGTTTTTGCGCTGAAGATATGGCGACACTACCTGTATGGTACTAAGTGTACGATCTTCATAGATCATAGGAGCCTACAACGCATCCTCAGCCAGAAAGAACTTAATATGCGTCAACGCCGATGGGTTGAACTTCTTACGGATTACGACTGTGAGATCCGTTATCATCCTGGCAAAGCAAATGTCGTTGCCGACGCCCTCAGCAGACGGAGCTATCTACATAGCGCCCGTAATATTCAAGCCCAATATGATCTCAAAACTCTGATCCGCGAAGCCCAACATGCTTGTTTTAATGAGCGCACTTTGAAGAAGGAAAGAATTCACCACGATGGAGCCCAACTTGTGAATAAGGCGAATGGAATATTCCACTATCTGGACCGAATTTGGATCCCTAAGCGGACCGATTTGCGACAGACTTTGATGGACGAAGCCCACAAATCTCGGTATTCTATTCATCCCGGTGCCGATAAAATGTACCAGGATCTTCGCTACAAGTACTGGTGGCCGGGCATGAAGAGGGGTATCGCTCTATAAATTGGGAAGTGCCTGACTTGCTCAAAAGTTAAGGCTGAACATCAAAGACCCTCTGGCTTGCTTGAACAACCCCCAATCCCTATGTGGAAGTGGGAAAGCATAGCTATGGACTTTATAATGAAACTTCCGCGCACGCCATCAGGTCACGACAGCATCTGGGTTGTCGTTGACCGATTGACCAAATCTGCTCACTTTTTACCGATACGGGAAGACTATAAGGTAGAACGATTAGCTCAAATCTACACCGATGAGATCATTTGTCGACATGGGATGCCTAGCGACATCATCTCTGACCGTGATGCGCGGTTTACCTCGTGTCTTTGGGAAACTTTTCAAACCGCACTCGGTACTACGCTTAATCTAAGTACCGCTTTTCATCCCCAAACCGACGGTCAGACTGAGAGGACGATCCGTACCCTTGAAGACATGCTCCGTTCGTGTGTCATAGACTTCGATGGTAATTGGGTGGCCTACTTACCTTTAGTCGAATTCTTGTACAATAACAGTTATCATGCCAGCATTCAAATGGCACCATTTGAGGCTTTATATGGAAGAAGATGTCGATCGCCTATTGTATGGCACGAGATCGGGCATTCGCAATTAATCAGTCCTGAGCTTTTGCAAGAAACGACTGACAAAATCCTTCAAATTCGAGACAATCTGCTGAAAGCTCAGAGTCGTCAGAAAAGTTACGCCGATAGACGACGCAAGCCCCTTGAATTTGACGTTGGTGACTACGTACTCCTAAAGGTTTCACCTTGGAAGGGTGTGGTCCGATTCGGCAAGAAAGGAAAGCTCACGCCTCGATACGTTGGACCCTTTAAGATTCCGGAAAGAATTGGCAAAGTGGCCTACAGACTCGAACTACCGGAGGAACTCAACAACGTTCACCCGACATTCCACGTCTCAAACCTCATAAAGTGCCTAGCTGAGCATGATCTACACGTTCCATTAGAAGATCTACAAGTGAACGAAACATTACACTTCGTGGAAAAGCCTGTCGAGATCATGGACCGACAAACCAAGCAGCTCAGGAACTCACGAATTCCCATTGTGAAGGTTCGCTGGGAAGGCAAACGAGGCGCAGAGTTCACTTGGGAACTCGAAAGTGACAAGAAGGCGAAGTACCCGCAGTTGTTTGTTACAGCTTCGGCCTAATTTCAGGACGAAATTCCCTTAAGAAGGGGAGGCTGTAACACCCCGTGTTTCGAAAGTCAAAGTCAAGTTTGACTATTTTGACTTCTTTGACTTGTAGATAATCTATTTATTTTATTACGTTAGCTGTATTATGTGGAGTACTTATTAATAATCGAGGTTTTATCACTATTTATCGCATGTTTATCGCTTATCGCAATCGCAACTCGAATTTATACACTTTGGTTATTATTTTATGTGTGTGTGCCATTTATGTGTTACTTGTGCATGTTTATTTATGTTATGAATGATGTGGTAAACAATCGAAACGCAATCGCAACGCTATCGCAATCGAACTGCAAACGCTAAACGAAAGAACAGTAGGATGATTGTACGTTAGATATAGTAGTTGGGATTAAAAGTAATTTGAATAGGAAATATTATCGCATCGCTCGATCGAATCGTATCGCAACACACAACACGCGAATCGAAACGACAAAACCTGTCGCGCCAAACCATTGGGTCGAGCGGCCAACCGATCGGATAGCCATCCGATCAGGCTGCCACCCGATCAGGCCGCCACCCGATCGGACCACCCTTACCACTTTGGGAAACTCTATAAATAGATTCCGGTATGATCTCAACCTAAATCGTGTACTTTCTTAATCTAAACGCACTCCTACACCTTTCTATCTTTTAAATCTAAACTTTTAACCATGAAATCATCGAGATTTGAGGTGTTCAAGGATGATGTCATCATGGTGTTCTTAGGAACTTCATGTTTTGGCTTCAATCCACCAAGAACAACTTGAATCTGAACGATTTCCACATAAATGAATGAAGATCTTACTTAGATCTAAACAACTTCGTGGTGAAAAGGATTGAAAGATGGTTTCTAACTTTCTTTCAACTCTTTTACACTCAATGCACTCAAAACCGATAGAATCAGACCTTGTTCTAACCTTCTACTTCTTCAAGGTGATGTGTTGGTTCAAGATCTGGATACTATCCACGAGATTACCGATTTCGGGTTGAACATGGAACACCGTCTCGAACAGTTAACTGGTCGGATTTTGGTGATTCCTACCCGATCAGGTTACTGAGTCGGAACGAGGTTTCTGTTGTTTGATACGTTATCAAATCATCTCGATAAAACGGAAAACTATCAAAATGGCCAAGGAAGAAGTCGATCAGGTCGACCAGGTTGGAGTGTCGCCCGATCGGACTACCGTCCGATTGGATTGTCACCCGATCGGATTGTCACCCGATCGGCTTGCACTTTGGTCCCGCACTTAGCAATTATTGCAAACTTCAGGAGTTTTGGAACACCGAACGGATCGTCGTCCGATCGGGTTGCTACCCGATCGACCCACCATCCTTCCCTGTAGTGTTTTGGAACTTCAACACTTAAACAATTTTCAACAAGTTCAATGCACTAGGGTTGCCACCCGATCGGACTACCATCCGATCGAGTGACCGTCCTACGGTGAACTTGTTCTCAACCTGAGAAGCCTTGCCAATTGTGACAACCGATGATTTACAGCTCTTAATTACCTGATTAACAGGTGATTAACGCAATAATAAATAGTGTTTACAGCGCAAATTAACTTAATTAGGCCTTTGGAGTGCCCAGGAACGTTTATTCGACTGTACAGTGCGCGTTTGGTGATTTACGGGAAACCTGCTGAATATTATGCGACAACGAACTGAAACCGTACGAAATACTGACAACGCCGACAAACATGGATGTTACACGAGTATTTTATTCTATGGAGTTTGGGCTACGATATCGGGTCTCGTAGGAATTACAGGCCACTTACACATGAGATGGGCTTGTGGGCCCTGGGCCCAAGCCCAAAACCCACAAGCCTAAACCTGCACATAATACATTAGAATCCTAGCAAGATCTTATAAAAATCTGCTCAAAATCTCAACAAGAACCATACGAGATCTACAAAATCTAAACAAAATCTACACAAGATTTATAAAATCCTATTAAGATCTCTACAATCTTTACAAAATCTATGTAAAAGATTTTTATCTCAAACCCACAAGACTAAAACAAGTGTATAAAAGGGGCCATGCCCTTGTTCTCTTAATTGTGCAGACACAAATAAACCAAACACAAACAACACAAAACCCCCCCTCTTCTTCCTCACAAAGAAACCCTAACCAACATAAATACACACACAACTCCCATCTCCCTGTCTCTGCTCTCTGTCATTTCCGATGACCGGAGGTACACCGGCCGACGCTCCGGCAACGTGTCAATCACACACTCAAACACCTTCTCGATCCCTCTCTCACTCAAGAAAATACCCCAGCCGCACCCTTGATCTCTCACCCGACGAGCATCTAACCGAAGACCAGCAACCATGACGAAGAGCCCTGCGGTGGTTCGGTTCTTCAGGCCAGACACCCCCTCCCCCAACCTGATGAACGACCCACCACCACCGTCGTCTGTGGTGGCGTGGTGACGAGAGAGAGGGACGACAAAAACAGGAGACGGAAAGAGAGAGGGAGATGGCGGAACAGGCGACGTCGGCCACCCTCTCACGGTGGCGAGACGACTGTCGGCGGCGGTGATGCTTGTTCTCTGACGAAAGCTCCGGTAAAACCCACACTTCTTTTGTTTTGTTTCTGAAAAATAGTTGATGATTTGATTTTTTTTTTGTTTGTTTCGAGTTATGTTTTGGGTCTCGGTTCAGAATGAGTATTGGAAACAACTGGCCAGTCACGGGTTCGAGTGTTCGGGTTTCTCTCCAGTCGACTCGGTTCAGTCTCGGTATGGGTTCGGGTCAACAAAGGCAGCCGGGTCAAAGCTCATCAAAGACGGTCAGAATCAGCAGCTTGTTCGAGACTCGACTCGGTCCAACTCGGTTCAACTCAGTCAACCGGTCAACTCAGCGAGTCAACTCGGTCAAACCAGCTGACTCAGTCAACTCAGTCAAACATCACGTCACGAAGACTTGGTAAAGAATTTAGGACGCGAACATTAATCTCGTTAACTATTCTTTATTTTAATATTACGTGATAACGAGCTCGAACCGACATGATTATAGTTTACGTTTTTATGAAATATTGGCGAATTTGATATATTGTTTGATTATTGTTGAATTTTTGAAAATATAACGACAACTCGTGTTGTCGGGGGCATCCAAAAACAGAGGAAACTCTGCCCGTTTTTCGAGAAAATCCGTAAAATAAAACGAGTTTTATTATAAAACAAAACGTACTTTATTATAAAACAACCATTATTGATATAAAGCGATTTTTATAAAACAAGATACAAATATAAAGTTTCTTTCGACGACACTTTACAACTTACGAAAACAACAATTCGGAAACTATTTACAACAACAAACATAGTTGTTTTGAACTTCGGAAATTCGACGAATCCTTTTATAAAAATAAATATAATTTATATATTTATTTCAAACGTAAACTCGAATCCTTTTATAAATAAATATAGTATATATATTTATTTCAAACATCGCATAACACGAATTCGTTTTATAAAAATAAATATAGTTTTTATATTTATACCACACGAATTCCCTTATAAAAATAAATATAGTTTTATATTTATTTCAAACTTCAAACAACTCGATGATACTTTCGCAAAATAAATATAACTTTTTATATTTATTACAAACGCCGAAGCGGCATATACGTATATTTTGGCAAATATATACAAGACGCAACATATATAATACAAGTTTATTATATATTACTTTTATACGAATATTCCTATATACACAAACGACTTCTCGGGGCGACAAAGTTTAACTTAGTCATTCTCGTTAAATTGACAACTTACCGTTGAATCGTTCAGTTAACGATTCGGTAGAGCTCGGTGACACGTAGTTTAGTTACCGCTCTTATTTAGAAACTTATAAGATATTCCGTGTGAGGAATATTGTAGAATGCACGCTAGCGAGTCTCGTCTTGGAAAAGACATTACGAAATCGTATATAGCTAGCTTTGCACAGGAATATTCAGGTGAGTTCATAACCCCACCTTTTTACGGTTTTACATTTTTATAAATGTTTTCGGGGTGGAAAGACATGCACGTTTTACAAGAACATACAAAGTTTTTGAACGAACGAAAACTCATACTTCTAAATCATATTACGAATGGATTTCGAGAAACTCAAATGGTTTACGAACGGATTATACAAAATATACCGGTTTTTACAAAACAAATGGGATCGTCTAGTGATAATATTGAGACTAGGTTCGTCTGCGTACGTAAAACGAGACAACCCAGTGAGTTCATGCTCCCCCTTTTCTTTTAACTGTTTTCAGTTTTATAACTTCGGGGGTGAAATACATGTTACAAATGTTACAATGTTTATAAATGGTATGATACAAAAACAAGAAGCACTCTTGGTGATAACTAGTACCAAGTATGATGCGTTTTGAGGAATGATACGAGAAATCGTGTCACGAATAGGGTACCATAAGCACCATTAATCGTGTACATACTTAGACCGCAGAACAAAAGGTTAGATCTAACGGGTGTTCGGGCAGCCACACTCTTGGTGAAAACTAGTACCGAGTAGTGCTTTTGTGTCTCAGTCGTGAATCGACAACTAGAAAAATGCCTATGGTTTGGTTGCTTCCTATGTCGTGTCACATGTTAATGGCCTTGCAACCCATTAACAACATGATACATACAGAAATACTTGATTTATACGAGAATACTTGATTTATACAAGAATACATGATTTATACAAGAATACTTGATTTATACAAGAATACTTGATTTATACAAGATACATACCATGTTTTCATACAAAGTTTCCATACAATATGATAAGAAAATGATTTTAAATTCGCTTTCTCAACAATATTTCAAAAACCGGTTATTCAAAAAGATTTACTTCAAATCTTTTACAAACAAACTATGAACTCGCTCAACTGTATGTTGACTTTTTCGCATGTTTCTTTCTCAGGTTACCTTTCAAAGATATGGCATGGTTGGAATAGGAGAACCATTGGAGATACGAGTACTTAGTGGTGTTCAATTTTCTAAAAGACTTAGCTTATTTGCTTCCGCTGTGCAATGAAGATACCAGTCCAGTCACGCCAATGCTCTGATATTCGGGGTGTGACACCAATCGAGTTGTCGTCCGATCGAACTACAGTTCGATCGACCGACCTGAAGGGTAGAGATACTTCTCTGTTTTCAAAATGCTACAACGAAAACTTCAAAAGACAAGCCATCATACACAAACACATCCCTCCCAAACGAAGCAACAATCCACTCGAAAGGTCGCCTGATCGGGTGACCATTCGAGCGGGTTGTCGCCTGATCGACCGGCTGCCCGATCGGATTACCATCCGACCGGACTACCGTTCGACCCACTGACACTTGTTTCGTTTTACGTGCCGCTTATCCTCTATGCTATTGTTAACTGTTCAGGCTAATTTCCGCTCTAAGCGCTCCCTTCAATCCACCAATCGCTGTGAGTATACTCGAACCCTTTTTGCTTTACGCACTTTTGGGTGTTACATACGTTACTTATTCTAAGTCCCATCGAACACTGATGTTGATCGTGCGGTTGATGTAATTATAGTCTTAAAAGTGTTTTAAGCTTTAGAAATCGTGATGTAATTACATGCTTAATTCAGTTGTTTTGTTACAAGTTTTAAATTGGAATTGCTTATAAACCACACGTAATCGGCAAGTGTACCGGTCGCGGTGTAATTTAGTCGGCAAGACCGAGTATCAATCCGTGGAACCTAATTAGCAAGAAATTTTGAAACTTAACCTTTATCGAATATTTAGTTAAATTGATTTGAAATTTGATTTTTTTTATTTTTAGTTTTATAAAATGTTATAAAATATTAATTTAAAATGAATTTGTATTTTATGAAAATATAAACTAATAATATAAAAACTTACGGAAAAGAAGACAAAAAGATATAAAACAAATAGATACAAATACAAAAAGCAATCAAACACAATTGATATATAACAATTATTGAATAATAATTAGCCGAATTACAAATATAATAAATGGACTACCTGGGTTTTGAATCCCTAAAATCATGCAATACCAAGATTAACTTCAAGATTATATCAAGATTATAACAACATGCAATACCAAGATTAACTTCAAAAACAAGTTCTGTAAATCACATAAAATAACTGAAGTTATTTCAAATATTCATTACAATCATCAGTTCATCATAACCCAGGTAGTTTATAAGTTTAAGCACACATATTATACAATAATACAACTACACAAATTTTTACAACTACTGAAAGCATAGTAACAACTTGGAAAAAACAAATGATTAACGAACCCGGGGCGATTAGGACTTGAACCGAATGCTTCTAAACTTCCCGAGAGCTTCGAGGGACTTTACCGGCACTTCTAGCTGCTCAAACCCGGAGTTTTGCAGTGTTTTATGAGGTATTTCGCGATTTTGAGGTGTGTTTTACTAGCTAGAATGCATGGGTATTTATAGGTATAATTTTTGGTTCCTGTTCACCCTTAGCGCACCGTTACACTTAGGTTGTAGCGGTGCGCTACCACTTTTATGACCTAATTCGTCCACTGAGCATAAAGGGCTAGCGCACCGTTACTTGTTTGGTTGTAGCGGTGCGCTACCACTTTTCTGACCTAACTTTTCTTTTGTCGCTTATGAAGCTAGCGCACCGTTACACTTTCAACGTAGCGGTGCGCTACCACTGAATTAGGTCAGTTTTTGCTTTTCTTTGGCACGTTTCCCGAGGTATCGATTCCTTCTTCGAACTTTTATCGTTTTCTCGCATAATCTACAGATATTTCATCGATTCCTGCAGATTCATATTTTTACCGAATCAGTAACGAATACAAAGGATAAACGCACACAATTTCTCTGAAATAGGGGTAATTTGATACAGAAGATGTGTATAATTCTAAACACATCAAATATCCCCACACTTGATCTTTTGCTTGTCCCTAAGCAAAATCCTAAACAACATGCCAAACTTAAACAACTAGACAATAACGTATGTATCAAACAATTTTAAATAAGAATCACAAAATTTTTGAATACAGAGGTTTCACAAGACTTACAACGTTCAAAAGGTTAATAAATCAAGAAAATGAAACGAGTAACCGAGAATACTTAATCATATTTTTCTTACTTTTAAGTAATTAATTATGCAAAAACAATACCACTCACTGAATTCACTCTTCCCTCGGATAATATATGTGTATAATTTCAAGTGAACTCTCAAAACCAGACTGTGAAGCATGACTATTATAAGCTTGTACGTCAATCAAATCTCCACCTAATTGTTAGAAATTGATACAGATCAAGAGGACTTAAAATGGGTAGGTGAGGTTTAAAGGTGGGTTGTTTATTTAGAAAGATGTGACTAACTATAGAGTTTCATAGTTAGCTTATATCGCAAAAACTGGACATATAAACAAATGAAAACTATAAAAAATTCAATATCAGGCCTTAGTCCGCTGGTTGACAAGTGCGCGAAAGAGTGTGGGAGCACAGACCTGGGTTCGAATCTCGGGGGCTGCTACCATGTTTTTTTTATGCCCGCCCTTCTCTCACGCACCGTTACAATATGAGACTAGCGGTGCGTGATTGTAAAATTTTTTTTTTTTTTTTTTTTTTTTCATCACACCACTTTCATCCTAATGACTCTTTTTACGGTCAGATCGTCAAGACCATTTTATCGAAGAAGTAAATCAAATCTTTCTCAATCCTGTAGCGAATATTACTTCCAACTCTGATAGATCGTTCGGCATTGAGCCTAATAGACCCCACCTTGTTGAAATTCATTTTGACTTTTTTTTTTACATCTTCTCGTATAAGATCAATTTCTAAAATCCATTCCGGTTATCAGGTAACAAACGAATGGTTTTAGGCTCAAAGTGGTATCTAATGGTAATGGTGAATTTTTACAGAAAAGGTGATCCTACTGCCTCTATTATACTTGTATCAATATCTAAACCAAGGTCTTGAAATGTATCAAAACGTACAAGTTCTAAAGTAATGCAACACGTCGGTACATACACATGAAACGAAAGTAGTGTTTTTGTAATAAACACTTTTAGGCTCAAATCTTACCGTCATGTGGTAATGTAAGGGTTAAAGGTTGTTATTGCATAGTTAATTTACTTTAAAATTAGAAAAATTATCTTAAGTATCTCGTAAAAATTTTCACAAAAACTTGATTTAAAAACCTACTATCCCGCAACTTAAAGAAACGTGTATTTTAAAATTTTGTAAATTACACATTTAAATTGTTATATACAGACGTTTTTGAAATTTTTTTTTTCAAGTTTCTCAATGCTTTCAAGCTTTTCAATGCTTTCAATGTTTTTAAAGGATCGGGACAAGTTTTTATTATTATTATTATTTTTTATTTTTTTTATATAATTTTTTTTTATTTTAATATTTTATAATATTCTCTCATCCCCACACTTGAAAGACACATTGTCCTCAATGTGTGAAAATGAGAAATGTAATTAAGCATACTTGCAGAAATTAAACACGCTTGCAGAATTTAAAAATGTTACTTCCCTGATGTGTTGCCTGTATTGCCTCGTCGTGTAATAACATCTTATGGCGCAATTCAAGTAGACTATGGTGGCGCTGGCTGATCATGTGTAGGGGTAGCGTGAAGGTGATCCATGATGCTCTGAAGCATCCCCCTCATCTCTGTAATAGTCTGTGCCATCGCAACCTGCGTCTCCTTAATCTCCTGCTGCCCCTGTCTAAGCTGAGCCTGTCCCTGTCTAAGCTCAGCCACACTTTCCTCTAAAACCTGTAGACGATCTGGAATGGTGGCTCTAGCTCTGGGCTGTCTAGCCCTCTCTCGCTCGGGCACCTGATGCCGAGCTCCTGCAGGTCCCCCCTCTGGAATAGCGCGTGGTGGTCTGAAACGTGGGGGGCTACCCGGCTCCATCAGCTCTGGCATCTGCGCCATGTCCCTCCTCGAAATGTGGGTGCCCATACCCTGTCTGTGTAGATACGCCCTCGGGAAGAACTCAAACACCCCGAGACTCTCAGCTAGGGCAGTGATGTAACTGCCCATACAGATCCTCGATCCCTGCCCTCGTCCATGCTCTCTCTGGAGTGAGAAGAGTAGGACCATAGCAAGGTTGGGCTCCTCGCGCCGCATTATACAGTAAAGACAAAATAACTCCGAATGCGTCACTTTCTCGATACTCATGTATCGAGAAAAGACGGTGCAGGCGAGGGCCCTATGAATGACTCGAAGAATAGGATCTCGGATCTGTGAGGCAGGGATCGTAGATCTGTACTCACCATCGGCGATGGTGGACCAAAACTCCATCAACTGTGTCAACGTTACACAGTGTGGTAATGGGTTGTCTGACCATCCGATCAGACTATCCGTGAAGACCGGCTGCGTGGTCTCCTCCAAAGTGTATAAGCGAGTGTGGACAGCAAACTGGGCAATAGACATGGTGTGTGTCTGCCGTCCCAACGCGAAACTAACAGCTGCTGGGGACGAGAGTCGCGCTGACTCGAGTGAAAAAGTAGATAAGAACTCAATAGTGAGCTCATAGAAAGACTCGCGCCTCTCGTCCAGCAGCCTCCTCCAACGAGGAGTGAGCAACTCCTCTAACCTGGCTCGAGCACCCATGGTCTCCATCAGACCCCAATCGATCGTCCTCGCCACGTGAAGACGTCTAATGATAAGACGCTCCATAACACGACGCTCGTCTGATCCGGCACGAAAATCGAGGAGCGTACTCTCTGATATATCTGGTAGTGGTGACGGTACTGGCTCCTGTAGATCGGGCAAGACAACATCGGAATCATAATGGATCGTCCTACCCTGCTCAGGCTGCTGCTGCTGCTCCTCCTGTACTGGGACCTCGCCCTGTGGATCCTCCTGCTCCTCTACAACAAGAGGCTCCTCCTCCTGCTGCTGCACAGCGCCTCGTCTTCGCTTGCGTGTGCCAGATGTACCCTCTCCTGACATTTCTGCAATTCAAAAATTTAACAGTTAGTATTGCAGAAATAATACAACTTACCGTTCCCTAACACGTTTTTCGATATTTTATAATTTTTTTTATAATATTTAAATGATATTTAATTAATAATTAAATATATACAATAATTTAAATATTAAAAACGTGTTTTTGATGTGTTAGGGACGGATTGTTTCGACCGTATAGCATTTCATTCGCGGTCGCAAATTATTAAATATAATAATAATAATTTACAAAAATTAGAAATTTCGGCAGCAACCCGGCGTATTTACAAGAAAACCACCAATCCTCGCTTGCATTTTAGATCAAATACAAGCGAGGCGGCGAATCCTGCAAGTAAAACGCAAGTATATATATTCAAATCAAATCAAGCGTGCGTGCGTCCGAAATTTAACTACGCTATATTTAATTTACAACTAAATAAAACATTAACGATTATATATTAAACAATAATTAAATATTAAGCTAAACTTATAAAACGATAGTAAACTAAACGACATTAACAATATTACAACTAAACTTACTAAACTTAACGACATTATTTACAAGTGTAATAACTAATACAAACGACCTATAAAATTTAAACTATAAACTACAAACGACATTTAAAATAGAGCTAAACTATATAAACGACTTTTAACTAAAAATCTATCTAACTAAAAATGACAATATATACGACAACAACATAATTAAGTGAAAATAATATAAATTTAAACGAACCAAAACACTCGACCCGTCAAACTAACTAAACCCGAACCGGCTCGAACAAGCAATCCAACCCGGAGCCCGACTCAAACAAACAAACAAACATTAATCAACCTGAAACCAACCCGGCCCGAACAAATATCCAACCAGACCCGAACATAGCTGACCCATCCCGAACCGAAATGTCAAAAAATTACCTGTGAAGAATGTGGGTCCGAAGGTGGTCTCGTGGGTGGTCAGTGGTATGCAGACGACGGCAGTGGTTGATGGTTCGAAGGCGGCGGCGTTTAGCGGTGGTAGACGGCGGCGATAGCGGTGGCGGTGATGAACGGTGAAGATGGTGGGAAGTGTGGGAAATGATAATGATGATGATGGCGGTGAGTGAGGTGGTGGCCGACGGTGGTATTGGGGGTGGCGATCGGTGGTGGTGACTGAGTGTGTGTTTGTTTGTGAGAGACTGAACCCTGCTAGGGGTTTTTATTTTTGTCCGCTGAAGCCCCTAGCGCACCGTTACCACCCGGTTGTAGCGGTGCGCTACCACTTAAATTTTTTTTTTTTAATTTATTAATAAAATTTATATATAAATATTTATTATACATAATTTTAATCTAAAAATTTATTTATATACAAACACGCGATAAAAATTATTCACAAACCCAGGGATTTCTGTAGCGTTTGTCTATCAAGACCAGTTTTGTTTTTAATGTGCATAAAGTCTTCCTTTACCCTGTAGTGTACATTACTACCAACTCTAATGGACCGTTCGGCATTGAGCCTAATAGCCCCCACCCTCATTAGTTGAATGTACTCACTTTGGGATTTCGTCTGACTTTGTCTACATTTTCCGGTGTGTGCCCAGTTTCCACATCCAATGCATTTTTCGTAGCGTTTTGCTCTCCGTTTCATTGCACTCTTGGATGTTCCACAAAATGGGGGTACCTGTTCTCGAATACGCCATTCTTTCCTTACCTCAGCGCTCAGGAGAAAGATTTTCTCCTTAATTTCTGCAGGTAATCCTGGTTTTGCAAATTCTAAACAACAAAGTAAATTAAGATCAAACGGATGCATTTTAAACCTAAATTACACTTAGGAAATGTTACTGAGATTATAAGCAGTTTCGAAATCACCCGAATGGAGATTGGGTACGGGTGGTACGATCCAAACCTGCATACACAAAAACAAGGAAACCCCAGCGTAAAATTGATTTAAAATAACAAACTATCTAAAGCAATTCACTCATTCACACATATCACACAATAAAACCTAATATTTACACGTCCTACCTACCCACTATCTATGTCTAAGCTCCTACCAAAGGGAGGTTCAGCTCCTCCACTAGTTTAGTGCTTGGTTTTCCAATGTAATGCTTTAAACGATGACCATTAACCTTGAATTTATGCCCATCCTCATTCTCCAACTCTACCGTTCCATATGGAAAAACTTGTGTGACTAGAAACGGCCCTGTCCATCGGGATTTGAGTTTTCCTGGAAACATCTTCAATCGAGAATTGAAAAGCAATACTTTCTCCCCACACTTGAATTCTTTCAAATTCTTAATGTGTCGATCATGCAATTGTTTTGTCTTTTCCTTATATGCCCAAGATCTTTCATATGCGATGTCACGAAGTTCCTCTAGCTCATGTATTTGGAGAAACCGTTTCTTTACTGCTGCATCCATATCAAGATTTACTTTTCGTAAAGCCCAATATGCTCGATGTTCCAGTTCAACAGGGAGATGGCACGCTTTTCCATAGATCATCCTAAAGGGTGTGGTCCCTATAGGAGTCTTGTATGCGGTGCGAAAAGCCCAAAGTGCATCATCTAGATTATCAGCCCAGTCAATGCGACTTTGTCCGACAGTTTTCTCCAGAATACGTTTTATACCCCTGTTTGCATTCTCCACCTGTCCACTCGTTTGTGGATGATAAGCAGTTGAAAGTCTATGGGTTACCCCATATCGTTTTAATATCTTCTCCATTGACGAGTTACAGAAGTGGGTACCTCGATCACTGATGATTGCTTTAGGTGTTCCAAATCTTGCAAACAGTTCTCTAAGGAATTTTACTACAACCTTAGCACTGTTGGTGGCCAAGGCTTTTGCCTCCACCCATTTCGACACATAATCAATGGCTACTAGGATGTACCGATTTCCTCGTGACATTGGGAAAGGTCCCATGAAATCAATGCCCCAAATGTCGAAGATTTCAACAGCTTGGATGGGATTTTGAGGCATTTCATTTCTGGATGAAATATTTCCGGCTCTTTGACATGCATCACAACCACGAATATACTCATGAGTATCCTTAAAGATGGTGGGCCAATAAAATCCTGCATCAAACACTCGTTTGGCAGTAAAATTTGCTCCATAATGGCCTCCTGTTGGTCCTTCGTGACAGTGTTTAAGGATATTCATGGTTTCTGGTGCAGCTATACATCGTCTGATGATTTGATCCGCACCTACCCTGAACAAGAAAGGATCTTCCCAAATGTAAAATTTAATATCAGAAAATAATTTCTTCTTTTGTTGATAAGACATTTCAGCTGGAAGATCTCCTGTTGATAGGTAGTTTGCAATGTCTGCGAACCAAGGAAAACCTTTAGTTTCTATGAACATCAATGATTCATGGGGAAACTTATCCCTGATTCTTTCCTCCCGAGTTCTTTCCAACTCAGGGTTCTCCAATCTGGACAGATGGTCAGCAGCAACGTTCTCAGCTCCTTTCTTATCTTTGATTTCAAGATCGAATTCTTGAAGTAATAAGATCCAACGAATCAGCCTCGGTTTAGCATCTTTCTTTGCAAATAAGTACCGAATAGCTGCATGATCAGTAAAGATTATCGTTTTTGAAAGCACAAGATAAGAGCGGAACTTATCACATGCGAACACAACGGTAAGTAACTCTTTCTCAGTTGTTGTGTAGTTTTCTTGTGCATCGTTTAGGGTTTTGCTAGCGTAATATATCGGATGGAAATGCTTTTCTTTACGCTGTCCTAACACTGCACCGACTGCAAAATCACTTGCGTCGCACATGATCTCAAATGGAAGGTTCCAATCTGGAGAAATTAGAATGGGTGCTTGGACTAATCTTTCTTTCAGTAACTCAAAAGCTTTTAGACACTCGTTAGAAAACACAAATGGCCTATCTTTTTCTAAAAGTTGAGTCATAGGACGGGCGATTTTAGAAAAATCACGAATGAATCTACGATAAAATCCTGCATGTCCTAAGAAACTTCTGATTGCTTTCACTGAAGTAGGCGGCGGAAGTTTGGAAATGGTTTCTATCTTGGCTTGGTCAACCTCAAGTCCCGCTTGTGAGATCTTGTGTCCCAAAACTATTCCTTCACGAACCATAAAGTGGCATTTCTCCCAATTTAACATAAGGTTCGTTTCTTCACAACGAGTCAGCACTCGATCTAGATTTCGTAAGCAAATGTCAAAAGAACTCCCAAAAACAGAGAAATCATCCATGAAAACTTCCATGGAGTCCTCGATCATTTTATGAAATATAGCCACCATACAGCGTTGAAACGTGGCCGGAGCATTACATAATCCAAACGGCATGCGTCGATACGCAAAAGTACCGTAGGGACAAGTAAATGTGGTTTTTTCTTGATCCTCAGGTGAAATGGGGATTTGAAAATAACCAGAAAAGCCATCAAGGAAACAATAGTATTGTTGTCCTGATAATCGTTCCAACATTTGGTCGATAAATGGTAAAGGAAAGTGATCCTTCCTCGTGGCATCATTCAGCTTACGGTAGTCTATGCAGACTCTCCAACCGGTGACGGTCCTGGTAGGTATCAATTCGTTTTTCTCATTGACAATCACAGTCATTCCTCCTTTTTTAGGAACTACCTGTACAGGACTTACCCATGTTGAATCAGAAATTGGATAAATAAACCCTGCATCCAGTAGCTTAATTACCTCTTTCTTTACAACCTCTTGCATGTTTGGGTTTAACCTTCTCTGTGGTTGAACCACCGGTTTATACTCCTCTTCCATCAGAATTTTATGCGTGCAGAAAGACGGGC
Organism: Helianthus tuberosus; assembly: GCA_030545235.1. Lineage (NCBI taxonomy): Eukaryota > Viridiplantae > Streptophyta > Magnoliopsida > Asterales > Asteraceae > Helianthus > Helianthus tuberosus. The sequence continues at coordinate 151,219,083 of CM060407.1, read as the reverse complement.
TTATGCCTTTGATATCCATGAGTTTCCACGTAATAGCGTTCTTATGCTTTTTAAGAACACTCATTAATTCTTTCTTCTCACCCTCTGTCAAATTTGTCGCGATGATGACTGGTAATTGCGATCCTTCACCTAAGAATGCATATTCTAGGTGAGACGGTAACTCTTTCAGCTCCAAAGTTGGCGGTACCTCAACTGACGGTTTTTCTTTTGGATTATCTTTATCGATAACTTCAAATACTTCACAATCTATGGATTCAGAGGAAGGTTCACTATCAGATGATGGTGTATCTTCCAAATCTTCAGAAGTGTCAGAAGTTTTACTCTCACATACCTCACTAAGGAGACTTCCCATATGTGTCATGAGAGTATCAATAAAGTAAGCGGTATCGTCATGTTGTTCGGTGTGCCTCATTGATCTTTGAATATCGAATGTGACTTCATCTTCATCGACACGAAGAGTCAACTTGCCATCATACACGTCTACGATTGCACGTGCAGTAGCAAGGAATGGACGTCCTAAAATTAATGGAATTTCAGAGTCCTCGTCCATGTCGAGAATAACAAAGTCAACAGGGAAAACAAACTTGTCGACTTTTACTAGCATATTCTCTACAATGCCCCTTGGGTATTTTATTGATCGATCTGCAAGCTGAATACTCATTCGTGTAGGAGATAGCTCTCCCAAGTTAAGCTTTGCAAATATTGAATAGGGCATAAGATTTATACTAGCTCCTAAATCGGCAAGTGCATTGCTCACAGTAAGATTTCCTATCAAACAGGGAATGGTAAAACTCCCTGGATCAGCAATCTTTGTTGGCAATTTATTTTGCAAAACAGCAGAACATTCTTCGTTCAGAGTGATGGTTGAAAGATCTTCTAATTTTCTTTTGTTTGTTAGGAGATCTTTTAGAAACTTGGCGTACTTTGGCATTTTAGCCAAAGCTTCAATGAACGGGATGTTAATATGTAGTTTCTTCAGCATTCCTAAGAATTGATTGTACTGTTCTGCGTCTTTTGTTTTTATCAATCTCCCAGGATAAGGTGGTGTTGGTTTGTACACCCTCATTGGTTCCTTTTCTGGTTCTGGTTCTTTCTTTTCTTCAGGAGGTCCGCTTGGCTGTGCTGTACTTGCTGGGCGTAGCCTAGTTTGCACATTGCCAGATGGTGTCTCCATCTCAATCTCTTCATCGACCTCTGGGTCTTCATCATCCACTTGTTCAGTCTCAGCAGCTCTTCTTCCGCTCCTTGTGGTAACAGCCTTTGCAGTGGCATTTGGATTTCCGACAGTATTGCTAGGGAGACCTCCTTGAGGTCTCTGGTTCAACTGATCGGCTAGTGAACCTACTGTCCTCTCCAAGTTCTGCAGTGCAGTGCTCTGATTCTTCATGAAGGCCTCATGCTCCATGAACTTCATCTGTGTTTCTTGATGTCGAGTTTCTTGTTGTGTGACGAACTGCGTAAGTAACTGCGTCTGCTTGGATAATGTCTCCTGGCTTTGCTTCAACATCTCCTCTATGGTTGGGTTCTTCGTTCCTGAACTCGGTCCTGCTCCTGTGTCTTGAAACAAACTTTGACGTTGCTGAAATCCTGGTGGGTTGTTATTTTTCCAGCTAAAGTTCGGGTGATTCCTCCAATTTGCATTGTAACCACCTCCGAAATTGGTCTGATTTCGGTTTCCTATGAACTCCACCTGCTCAGGTGACTCAACAGGGGCAATAGGACATGCGCTCGTGTCATGCCTTCCAGTGCATATCTTGCACAATTGCTCCTTCTTCAGCTCCATATCATTCAGCTTCTTCTTCAGGGCGTCTATCTGTGATTGCATCAGGGTGTTATCATCGACCTTATGCACTCCTCTGTGTGTAGCGGATGAGTTTCTAGAATCCGGAAATTCATAGCTACTCATTGCTATGTCTTCGAACATCTCATTGCATTCCTCAGGCGTTTTAGCGGTCATCAGATTACCTCCAGCCGTAATGTTCAGCATATTCCTCGTGGCGGGCGTCACTCCATGATAGAACTTCTCTACTAAGGCCCAATCTTCGAATCCATGATGTGGACATTTGAGTAACAGCTCCTTGAAACGCTCCCACGTCTCGTAGAAAGACTCTCCTTCTTTTTGGCGAAACTCTTGAATCATGCTCCTCAGACGAGCGGTTTTGGAAGGAGGAAAGTATTTGCCTAAGAATTTTTCTTTCATACCGGCCCAGGTGGTGATTGATCCCGCAGGAAGAGATTCTAACCACGCATGGGCTCTATCGGCAAGTGAAAATGGGAATAGACGCAGTTTACATGCGTCCTCGCTAACATCTTGTTCCTGAAACGTATCGCAGATAGCTGAAAAGCGAGAAAGATGGACATTGGGGTCCTCGGAAGGTAATCCATGGAACTGGATTGTATTTGTAACCATTGAGATGATTTGAGGTGGAATCTGCCACCTTCGAGCTTCAATAGCGGGTCGAGTGATACTGGATTGAGCATTTTCTGCGTTTGGTCGGGCGTAGTCTGCAACGACCCTCCTAATAGGGGGATTGTTTTCAGCCATGTTTGCCTTACTATCTTCGGAATTGCGTAGACGCTCGTGTAAGTCTCGTTCGGGTTCAGACGAAATAGCGACTAAAGATAGTCCTTTTGAACGAGTGTTGTGCATACAAGTACAAAAATTACTAAAGTAAATCTAATCCTAAAGGCACAAATTGCAAGCAAAAGGCACCGATAAGCAATGAAATTTTTACAAAACAGGTAAACTAATAAAGCATATATACAATCAAATAGACAATATAATGTTGTTTTCAAAAATTTTCGCTTTTGTAGTGTTCCCCGGCAGCGACGCCAAAAACTTGATGTTGATCGTGCGGTTGATGTAATTATAGTCTTAAAAGTGTTTTAAGCTTTAGAAATCGTGATGTAATTACATGCTTAATTCAGTTGTTTTGTTACATGTTTTAAATTGGAATTGCTTATAAACCACACGTAATCGGCAAGTGCACCGGTCGCGGTGTAATTTAGTCGGCAAGACCGAGTATCGATCCGTGGAACCTAATTAGCAAGAAATTTTGAAACTTAACCTTTATCGAATATTTAGTTAAATTGATTTGAAATTTGATTTTTTTTATTTTTAGTTTTATAAAATGTTATAAAATATTAATTTAAAATGAATTTGTATTTTATGAAAATATAAACTAATAATATAAAAACTTACGGAAAAGAAGACAAAAAGATATAAAACAAATAGATACAAATACAAAAAGCAATCAAACACAATTGATATATAACAATTATTGAATAATAATTAGCCGAATTACAAATATAATAAATGGACTACCTGGGTTTTGAATCCCTAAAATCATGCAATGCTGATTTGATAATAATAACAGTTAAATATCTTTTTCTCTTGATTAACCCCCCGTTAGAGATGTATTAAACAAAAGATAAAGACGAAATGTGAAGTGCTAGATCGAACCGGCTCGAGTTATCGATACCAAATCCTACGTGAATCCAACCGTTGGAACCTCAGAGACTAAGTTGTGAGACGATCTTTTAAACCCGCAAAGCGAACAAATCTTTGAAAATTAAAATTCTAGGAAACCTTAATCACGATGTAGTAAAAGAGCTCGAGTTATCGATTACCCAAATTACCCACCAATGATTAGCTAATAACCTAGCTCACCCTAATCTTATTTCTAATCATAAGGTGAGGATGCAAGTTTTATTATTTTGATTTGAATTATTATTAGACTTGGTCAATTTCTCAACACAATATTTAACCCGACAATCGACAGATAAACGAATTAAATTAAATTCTAAGTTTAAAGAGAATTTCTTCATATTTAAACCCGTTGAATTTATCGACAAATAATTAAATCAAGATTATAACAACATGCAATACCAAGATTAACTTCAAAAACAAGTTCTGTAAATCACATAAAATAACTGAAATTATTTCAAATATTCATTACAATCATCAGTTCATCATAACCCAGGTAGTTTATAAGTTTAAGCACACATATTATACAATAATACAACTACACAAATTTTTACAACTACTGAAAGCATAGTAACAACTTGGAAAAAACAAATGATTAACGAACCCGGGGCGATTAGGACTTGAACCGAATGCTTCTAAACTTCCCGAGAGCTTCGAGGGACTTTACCGGCACTTCTAGCTGCTCAAACCCGGAGTTTTGCAGTGTTTTACGAGGTATTTCGCGATTTTGAGGTGTGTTTTACTAGCTAGAATGCATGGGTATTTATAGGTATAATTTTTGGCTCCTGTTCACCCTTAGCGCACCGTTACACTTAGGTTGTAGCGGTGCGCTACCACTTTTATGACCTAATTCGCCCACTGAGCATAAAGGGCTAGCGCACCGTTACTTGTTTGGTTGTAGCGGTGCGCTACCACTTTTCTGACCTAACTTTTCTTTTGTCGCTTATGAAGCTAGCGCACCGTTACACTTTCAACGTAGCGGTGCGCTACCACTGAATTAGGTCAAATTTTTGCTTTTCTTTGGCACGTTTCCCGAGGTATCGATTCCTTCTTCGAACTTTTATCGTTTTCTCGCATAATCTACAGATATTTCATCGATTCCTGCAGATTCATATTTTTACCGAATCAGTAACGAATACAAAGGATAAACGCACACAATTTCTCTGAAATAGGGGGTAATTTGATACAGAAGATGTGTATAATTCTAAACACATCAAACACACTACTCAATACTTTAACGCTAACCGTTATCGCATGTATTACGTGACTAAATGAATGCTTGTTTGTTATGTTTACACATGGAATGTTGTCTACCTGCCTTAGTGACGGTAGTACTATTAGTTTGGACTCAGCACCTGTTCACTCAGGAGTTGCTAAGGACAATTAGTTACATGGCTCACAGTGGAGAGTATGTATCGCGAACTGCCTTAGGTAGTCAACCCGCAGTCATTGGTATCGATAGGTTCATGTCGATAACTAACATGCCTCATTTCACTCTGTGTACGTGCTGGTTATGCGTAAACAATTTTGAACTCTATTATGCTATTATTAAACTTGCATGCTCACCTTTAGACTATGTGTATTGACTTTTACTTTAACGTATGTGACAGGTGCTTAGAATGTTTACATGCTTTGTGTGCTGGTGATGAAATTGAGGCTAGGGAAGGAGTGCTAGAAACCAATAAACAGACTATCTATCTGTAAATCTGAGTTGTCAGAACAGAACTATTTGACTAGATCTTGTCTGTAATAATTACGTTATCTTTTATGACATGGTATGGGACATGTTGCTTTAAATAATTGGTAATTGTAGTTGTTATGGAAACTTCTGGACAATCTGTTTCGCTCAGTGCCACGCCCCGATGTTTCCGTCATCGGTTGGGGTGTGACAATACCCCCTAAATAACGAAGTTCTACCCCGTTGTAAGTATCATAACCCCAGTTACGTATTAGATACGCTGCCCGATTGATCCAGGGTTCCGTAACGGCTGTCGTGGTTCTGCCTGACGTAGTCGTTGGAATGCCGTCTCGGGGAGGGTATCATTAATACAAATTTTGGGTTATTATACTAACGCGTGTTCATTTGTGTAGTTAATAGATAATCACCAGGAAACCCCTAAAGAAAACCTAAGACAGTAATGTGAGTAATCTCCTTTTTGCAAATTGTTTTTACAAAACCTCACCTAAATTAAATTACATTAAACAGTGATTGAGTATTTGTATTCTACAATTATCGTCGGTATGTTGGGGTTTTGTATACAAAATTTGCTACTACCTTGCGAGGAGTAACATGACCACAAGTCGGGTTGACAGTACCATGGGTGGTAATTAAGTAGATGGAAACAAATGTAATTGCGCGACCGCCCTCAATACTGTACAATGGTTTTTGCTTAACTTGATTAAACTGGGATTCATTCACCAGTATTTCCCACTGACAAAATGTTTTTAAACGCGTTTCAGGTAACAAAATGTGAAAGCCAAATAGAAGCCAGCTGGACAGCACTGAAGGCTTGGAAAAGTGGCTATAAAGTTACCTAAAATAAAGAGATGTTTTACTTAAATAAAATAGAGTTTATCCCTATAAAAATGTGTGTACTTAAAACTTGGGATTATTCCCACCTATTTAATATTATAAAAGTGTGGTATTTTACTCTGATAAAATATTTCCTAACTACGGTCCTAATGTAATTTCCGCTCCCAAAATGATAAAACCCAGATACCACCAAAACTGGTATCGCGGCCGCCCGTTCCCAGATTTGTTAGGGGGTGGGGGTTGCGACTGTCACACCCTGTCTTTTGCGGAAGCGTATGATGTGTGACTGGTTTAATATCATTGTATTCAATCGTAATAAACAACTACATGATCAAAACGATGTTCATCCATTCATGAAAATTTGAGTATTACAAACACTTGTTATTTAAGTTTTAAAAACACAACCTTCGCCTAGGTTACAGTTCAACAAAAGTGGATGACATCTAAACTTGAAGTCTACTTCTAGTTACGACACCCGCGCCCAAGATCCATCCTGTCACCTGAAATACATGTAATTTTGGAAAACATCAACAAAAGTTGAGCGAGTTCATGCGTTTTGCATACCTTGTATGAAACATGGTATGTATCTTGTATAAATAAAGTATTCTTGTGAAATAACGTATTCTTGTAAAATAAAGTATTCTTGTGATACAAATCTTGTACCAATAAAGTATTCGTGTAAATCTTTGAGAGACTTTAAGGCATGTGAGGACATGGGGAGTACTTGTTATGACTCCTTGAGGACATGGGGAGTACTTGTTATGACTCCTTGAGGACATGGGGAGTACTTGTTATGACTCCTAGGGAGCATTCGTAATGGCTCATAGGGAGCACTCGTGATGGCTCATACCCTTGTCGATTTTCCTCGAATGTGTCGATTAACCTCGACTGTGTCAATTTCCCTTGACTGTGTCGATTACCCTCGACTGTGTCGATTACCCTCGACTGTGTCGATTAACCTCGACTGGTACTCCGAAGCACTGCTAGGTACTAGTTGTGACCATGAGTGGGGTTCGGCCGTACCCGTTAGATCTAACCCTCGTCCCTAATTAATGAATGTTTTTAATGGCTTGGTACTAGTTTTCACCAAGACTTTATGGCATTTTTAGTATTAAGTCTATGCTCACATGTCCTAGTATTCCATAGGCATTTCATACTATTCAAGTATACACGATTTCTCGTATCATTCTCTAAAACGCATCATACTTGGTACTCGTTCTCACCAAGAGTGCTTCTTGTTTTTGTATCATACCATTTGTAAATATTGTAACAATTGTAATATGTATTTCACCCCCGTGAGTTATAAAACCAAAAACAGTTAAAGAAAAGGGGGAGCATGAACTCACAACTTTGCGTTCCTGCGTCGTAAACTTCACCGGATTTGATTATCTAGCGTCGTGACCTAAACGTGTTTATTAACGTTAGTCACTAGACTTGTATCGCACTAGTACAAGTCACTATCTTCTGTATATGTGTTCTTGTGTAAACATAATTTATATTTTTAACTATGTATCTTACTTATATTATTTTCTCAAAAATAAATATAAGTATCTTGTATTTTGCACCCGAATTATGTATTTTGTCCAAGTAATATATTTTCATAAATATATCTTCTTGTATGTGTCTAAGCATGTTGTATGTGTATTTTTGTATCCTTACTCTTATGGGTATTTAGTGTATTTTCAAGTCCTAATACACTATTCATGTATAATACATACTACATACACTTAGCACAAAATTTAGTGATCAATAAATACATATATTTTTCCTCAAAAATATACATACTTAATATCAATTTTAATCTTGAAGAAATCATCATTTCTTAATACAAAAATTAGGGAAACCTTGGTAAATGTTTTTAGACACATTTTTAGGGAATAAGTTTCTCAAAACTTATATTTTTCTAAGTGTCAAAATTTATAAAAATTTTTGCAGAGTTTCCCCTAAAAATGGAGGTTTCCCATGTTTTCAAAACATGTGTTTATTTTCTTTTAAGACATCATCAAAAATCAACAATCACACTCTAAACAATAGTTCACTTATCAAGTGTATAAACTATGCACTTTACTTAATAACATGAACTTGATATTTCACGAAAACACGTAGTAACTTGGTAAGGTGTTTAGTGGATTTAGTTACCCTCCAAAGTGTGTTTACTTCTTTTAAAATCTCATTCTTGAAGAGATTTGGTGTTTACAACTTGTAAACATAATTTACAAAAATGTTTATTTATTAAACCTTCTTGTTTCTCTAGTGTTCTTATACTTGTTCTTTCACCAAAAATAATATAGGTTTATGTAAAATCATGATCTTCTAAAAAATCACATTTTGAACTTGGTTCTTTTTAGAAAATCATTCACAAATCTAGGATTAACAAGGTTATCAACTCACTTTAGTGATTATTTTTCAAGAAATCATTTTGTTTATCAAGTTCATGTCCACATGTGAAGACGATTATTTTATGTTGTTACATAATCATCTTCCTACTTGCTAGATTATGTGTTAAATCACCATCTAGCAAGCTTCATGTGGTGATTAACATCATCAACTCAAGAAATCATCAAGCAAATATCATTCACATACTAAAAAAATATCATTTCATCCATATTTCATCATATGTAAGTCTTATGTTTATGATTTAAGTTTATGTCTTTTGATGATCTTATGATTTTCGACATAATACTTCTTTTAACCAAGCAAAATAGACGTAAACAAGGGTTTAGATGATCTTGCTACTAGCTTAAAGCTAGGGAAGAACAAGTGTGAAGATCAAGTGGTTAATAGCACACAAGAGAGGTCCTTCAAGATCCGAGAGCACCGGGCTTCCTTAATCACCTTCTCACACCTAGAAATGATCTTGGAATGGTTGGTTGATGAACGAAAATGGTGGTGTTGTGGTGATGAGTGGAGGCCGAGAGCAAGGGGGAAAGGAAGAAGAAGGGTTGAGGTGAAATGTGAAGTGAAGATTATGATTTCTTGGTTTGTTCTTTTATCCCCTAACAAAAGTTTGTCCAATGGTTTACATGTCTTAGAAGTACACAACAAGATCTAATAAACAACTCCATAAAATCTCTAATTAGACATGTGGGGGATCGATTACTAGCATATGGGGGGGTCTAAATGTAAATATTAACCATATAGTTAGTTTATAATCTAAAGCTAAGTATTTAGTTAGGTTATTCAGTTGGTAAATATTTTAGTGGGTGCTAGGGTGTTCGGGGATCATAACTAGCTCAGAAATAAATAAGCAATGCTTCTAGTAATATTTTTGTGTTCCGGGTAATGTCCGGTTGTTCGGTTAGATACCGATTCGTTAAAGTGCTAATTTGTATCGTTTAGCGTTCTTTATGTCCCCTTTTGTAACCCTTTCAATTCCCGACACTTGGGGAAGTATTCTGGATAATAAATCATGAATTCTGCATAATATATCAAGGTTAAAATGATGATTTATAGCTGGATTTAATAAAATTATGCACTTAAAGAGCGTTTCAGGTGCTTTTTAGTGCGTATTTTAGCTTCCGGATGGTCTATATGTTAACCCTTGTATGTACTCTTGGGTTTTAATGTATTCTTGACGTTGGACATACACCTAGGCTCCAATTCTATTGTCTAACTGCTTTCTGCAGAATTGTTGACACAATGTGTCTTACCGGTGAGTTTACTAGTATTTCTGACGCAACGTTGTTCATTAATGCATAAAGTAATTCTTGTAGTATAAAACGTGCATGAATTCACTTGCATGGAATTCGGAAATTTATTTTTCTGGTAACGGTGCCAATTCTGTTCTGTGTATCATTAAAACTATCTCGTGTTGCATGTAGCAACGAACAAAGTCTTGTATCATGAAATGCCATTGTATGTATATAACGGTAATCAATAATTCATTTGTCTTGTAAACTAGATCATGCACAATTATTTAAGCACGGATTACCGTTCAATTAGTGTACGGAATGTACGGAAAAGTGACAGTTGTCACAGCGACAGAAGGTGGTATCAGAGCTAAAGTCACTGATTCGGCCACAGAAATGTTGTGCTGACACCAAAGTATTAAAGGTTAGGAAATTTTCTACGGAACTACGTGCATATTTGTATTTTATTGTTGTGTGTTATTTGACTATTTGTTAGTTTACAGTATGAGCGACCAAGGACCTTCTGACACCTACAGTAGTTGTCCAGCTCACCTAGAAGCGAAGGCACCTCTTCACAGCCTGCCCTCTCAGGGTATTCTGCTGATAATGAAGATGGGATATTCGTGTTTAAGGCTCAGTCTGAAGAGCCATTCCCTCCTAAAAAGAGAGGATGGTTCAGCAGAGGTGCGCATGAACGTAGGAAGAGAATGAAAAAGTTGCAACAGCAGCGGGCTTTAGCAGCCATTAAGAGAGAGACAGATGCTCACACTCAGGATATGCTAAATAGGAGTTTAGCAAACTTTCATATCCTAGCAACCACAGTTGCCGACCCTAACCTGGAACAACTGATAGCACCCCAACCATTACCACTGTTTCCCACACAGCCAATGGAAATCGAGAACAACCCAGAAAACCAATTTCCAATGCCTGAGTTTGATCCAATGGAGATACCTAGGGTACCAGCACCCAATCCCTTAGACCCAGATTACGACTCGTGGTTAGATGAACATAGGGATTACGTGCAACGCTACCCAACACCAGAAAATGAACCCATGCCAAATCTAGTAGCCTACCCAGGTTTGGACCCTATAGATCCCTACTACGATAGTGATCAGTACATCAGGGAAATTTTAGAAAATCCATACCCTTACCAGGAACCCATGCCCCATTTCCCAAACCCAGTACCAGCAACTGCACCCCCAATGAGTGCAGAAAATGTGCAAGAGCTCCGAACTTTAGGAGAGGAAATTTTAGAAAGTAGCGAGAGAATGAGGCAGGTAGGAGAGCGACTCGTCTGGAAGTATGACGAGCGCAATATGGAGTTCTGGATGAACCCATATCAGTGAAAGTGATGATGGAGGTAGAAATAATAATAATAATAATAATAATAATAATAATAATAAGGAAAATTGGTTTTTAATAAACGAACATTTGCCTCATTGGTAAATAATAATCCTACCTACGTAATTGGTATACAATAATCCTACCTATCAACATGTTGGTACTCAATGAACTTCCGTTAATTTTTTTAACTAAAGTTAGTTTTTAAGTTTTATTTATTACACGAACAGTCCCTGTAGTTATAATTGACTAGTTTTAATTATTTTGTAAAACAAAAAAACGTCAAGGGCCATGTAATTAAATTTTATAAAATAGTTAAAACTACTAAATTACAACTACAAGGACTGTTTGTGTAATAAATAAAACTTAAAAACTAACTTCAGTTAAAAAAATTAACGAAAGTTCATTGAGTACCAACATGTTGATAGGTAGGATTATTGTGTACCAATTACGTAGGTAGGATTATTATTTACCAATGGGGCAAATGTTGGTTTATTAAAACCCAATTTTCCTAATAATAATAATAATAATAATATAATAATATATAATATGTGTGTATGATTGAAAAAAAAAATCTAAATCATAGCTATGGATGCATACTAGTAGTATAATTTCAATTTCAGTTGTATTGTAATTTTAAATTTCTAGTTTCAGTTTGTATTAGATGCATACTATATAGAAAGAGTAAGTCGCAATGATCGACGTTTTTGATCAATATGCGTATTGTGTGATTTGTTGTATTAAATATTATCTTGTGATATTAATACGTGGTAAATGTTTAAAATTCAGATGGACAACGAAGTGAACCAGGAAAACCAGAATAATGATAACCCGAACAACAATAACAATGGAAACCCAGTGGATAACAGTGCCATCCAACCCATAGTAGCACAAGGGATAATAGATGCTTTGCCATATATTATTCAAACAGTTAGGGAAGCGGATAATAAAAGTAACCGTGATAGTAAACGACCCACTGAACCAGAAAACAGCGTGAACAATGGACCCATACTTCAAGTGCCCATTCCCAAAATAAGAAGAACCATATCTTATGGTTGTTCTTATAAAGAATTATGGTCTTGTAAACCAATGGAATTCTCAGGCAATGAATGGGCCGTTGCAGCTTTACGCTGGATAGAAAAGACTGAGGCAGTCTTAAAAATAAGCAAGTGCGCGGAAGAAGATAAGATAATGTTTGCCTCCGATCTGTTTAAGAACTCAGCCTTAGAATGGTGGAACACTATCCTCCAGTCTAGAGGAAGTGACAGGGTTTACAACCTGGAATGGGAGGAATTTAAAAACATGGTAGAAAGGAAATTCTGCCCTCCCAATGAAAAGGAACAGACAGCAAATAAGTTCCTAAACCTTAGGATGACTAGAGTGGATAGTAAGGGATACACTACATTATTCTTTGAATATGCTAGAATAATGCCAACCCTTGCATCTACTGAACCAGTATTAATCTCCCGTTACATCTGGGGATTAATCAGTGAGATTAGGCATGTAGTCAAGGCAGCTAGACCCCAAACTATAGAAGATGTTGTAGAACTAGTGATGTGTATAAAATGCAACATATAAATTACATCAAATAAGGCATAAAACTAACCCTTTTTAAGTACTAATATTGGAAAAAGAGTGTTTTTGTCTTCCTTTTGTATTTTCAGGATTAAATGAGCTCAAAAACACAAAAGAAGCAAAAAGACAGCTAAATCCAACATAAATACAAGGAAAGGAACATTAGTGGACTGCCCGACCCCTCAACGGCATCCTCCCAAGCAAAATAGAGAAGGCAGAAGACTGAACACGCCCCGTGCTCAGCCAGCACGGGGCCGTGCCCAAGAAGCAGCAGAAAAGAAAAACCTATAGAAGCTTCTATTGCCCACCACGGGCCGTGTCCAGCGGACACGGGGGCGTGGCGAAAGTACTGCAGGCGCATTAATTGTAATTGCGAATTACAATTAATGAGGAGAGAGAGTGTCAGACGGGCACGGGGCCGTGTTCAGCGGACACGGGGCCGTGCCCAGCTCTCTGTTCAGCCTATAAATAGGAGTGCTTGGATTCATTTCAACTCATCCCTTGGCACACCACCTCTCTCACACTTCATCCACCACCCACCACCATCATCCACCACCATCATCCATTGTCCATCGTAGAGTGTGTGAGTCGTCTCGGGATCCAAGATTGATCGTAAGAGTTCTTGACAATCAAGGCCATGTTTGCCTAAGTCTCTTACATCACTTGGTGAAGACAAAGTGTCTAGTATAATACTTTTTATTTCTAATCTTTTGCACTTTTTATTTGGTTTTGTATTAATGACTTTAATAACTAGTTACTTATGTTGAAGGTGATCTTTCCTTATCGTTTGTCCGTGGTGTCTTGGCATTATTTTACTGTCTATATAAAATAAATGATTTTCACCATTCATATCTCCACGGTCTATATGGAGGTATGTTGGCTACCTGGTCGGGGGTTAAGGGAATGGTTTGGTAAAGGTCTTGCCATTGTTCAGCGTTTAGAGGTCCTGCAATGGACCTGGGTCAAATTTAGTAGGACCTCCTTCAATGCTTCACGGTATTGGATGGCGGGGGTCCAAACTCTTTGACCCCCTCATAAGTTAACTACTATTAATACTATAACCCGGCTATTTAGGACTGTATCCCTGCTGACTCAGACTACTTAGTCGAGGGTAACGTCACCGCCAAAAGCGGGGCCTACCATAATATTGCATTAATAACTTAATTCATTATCTTCCAATAATCCACCCTTTTAGGATTGTATCCTTGCTGACTCAAACTACTGGGGTGAGGGTAACGTCACCTTCAAAAGAGGGGCCTACTACAATAACTAAGATAATCTCTTAATTATGTGCAAAAGTGCGGAAATAATCAAAGGTTATACTAGATACGAGTCGGAACCAAGTGATTCATCTTGTCTATCTGTTTTTCTTTTTATTTTTATTTTCAGCATTTTAGCTAGTTTTTATTTTTCTTAGTTTAAAACATTTTTCTAAACTTTTTATTTTGATTAGACGTTGAGGATAAACCGGTACTAAAAGCTCTTGTGTCCTTGGACGACCTCGGTATCTTACCAACACTATACTACGCTCAACGATGGGTGCACTTGCCCATATGTGTGTTTAGTGTTAGTAAAATATCGTGTTTTATAAATTTAAAACTTGGCTAAAATAAGTGTTAAAAAGGGCTTAAAATATACACCTAATATATATAACACTTCACGCACATCAAGTTTTTGGCGCCGTTGCCGGGGACACAAGGATTTTAAGAAAGCTTAAAATCGACGGCCTAATCAGTTTTTCAAAACCTTTTTAAAACGCGCGCACTTTTTTCTGCATTTTAGTTTAGATTTGCATTTACAGTAACCTGTACACGGGGCCGTGTTCACTGAACACGGGGCCGTGTCCAGCATTTCATAAAAACACCCAGTAACAGTAGCTTGAATACGGGCCGTGCTCACTGAACACGCCCCGTGCTCAACGAAATCAGTAAATTTAATTAAAACGCCCAGATACAGATCCTGAACACGGGGCCGTGCTCACTGAACACGGGGCCGTGTCCAGCCTTCTGTTTCCGTTTTTCTTTTTGTTTTCTGATCTCGAGACTTGGTTGTGGTCTGCTGAGTGATTCTTATGGATCAATACTCAGGAGGTTACAACTACACCTATGATGAGGATGATTATAGGGGTAACTATTGCACTAATTGTCGTAATGCACGCTCGATTCAAAATAATCACTCATATCAACCATCCAATTCAAACACCTACTATGAGGAGCCCAGGTACGAGCCATCAACTTCATACACATCCTATGAAGACCAAAGGTATGAACCTCCTCCCTCATACTCATATTTTGATGAACCAAGGTATGAGCCCTCATACTCATACTTTGAGGAACCAAGATATGAGCCACCACCTTCGTATGCTTATTATGAGGAACCTTGGTGTGAACAACCCACCTCATATGAGTATTATGAAGAACAAAATTACGAACCTTATCCATCATATGCTTACAATGAAGAACAATGGTGCGAACCATCGACTTCATATGGGTATTATGAGGAACAAAGGGTCGAACAACCGGATTCAAGCTTAGAAAATTCCGAGTCTTTTTCTATAACCGAAGTGACCGATAGGATATTAGAACACATTAGAGTTATCGATCGATGTATAAAAGAAGCTCGCGCAAGGGAAGAGGAGTCCCGCGCAAGAGAAGAATTAAAAAAGGAAGAGATAATTGAAAATGTAAAAATGGAAGAACAAATAAGTGAAAAACCGACACATGAGTTAAACAAAGAAAAAGGTGAATCCGACAACGTTAAAATTCAAGAAGAGTCTAATTTTGAAGAAATTAATCTCTTGTCGCCTTCTTTCGAAAACCATTGTTTAGTATCCACTCATGCTAAGTTTTTAAAAGAGTTAAACACTAACACTAAAATTGACGAAACGGTAAGTGTTAAGTTAACTAATGATCAAACTTCACTAATAAAAGAAGACCCATTTGAAATTAACATTACACCGGTTCCATGTTTCTTTCAAAATTCATTTATTAGTAATGTCACAATCGATAAAGATCTTTGTGTTAACATAATGCCTAACTACATTTTCGAAAAATTAAGTATTAGTGATTTTTCTCCGCTTCAAATACCCATTTTTCTATCCAATCGGAAAATAATAAAATCAATCGGTATAGTTGAAGATGTCTTGATTCAAACAAATCAAATGGTAATCCCAACCGACTTTGTCATCCTTGATGACGCTCCTCTAGTGTTGGGACGACCATTTGTAAAAACTCACAAAGCTTTGAAAAACCGGAAGTTCAACAATCTACCTCTTCAATTAGGGGCATTTAAAAGAAGTGTCGATCTCGAACGATCAATGAAATATCCATTCGGCAATAATGACCCCCTAATTGAAGATGAAGATGAACCACCCGATACAAGTGAAGAGATTGACCACTTTGTTGAAGAAGAGGTCGCCATAGAACAAACTTTTAAAGTTCTTGATCGAATTGAGCAACCAAATAAGGAGTCTCCTAAAGACCCACCACTTGAGCTCAAGGAACTTCCAAAAGGTTTGGAATATGCTTTTCTAGACAAGGATGGTAAGTTACCTGTAATTATTTCATCTAAATTAGATAACTTAGAAAAAGAAAAATTAATTAATCTTTTGAAAAAACACAAAAACGCAATAGCTTGGAAACTTGTAGACATAAAAGGAATTAGTCCTTCTATGTGCACACACAAAATTTTGATGAATGATGACTACAAATCGGTTATACAACCACAACGTCGAGTAAATCCAAATGTTCAAGAAGTGGTTAAAAACGAAGTCATCAAGTTACTTGACGCCGGACTTATCTATCCTATCTCAGATAGTCCTTGGGTAAGTCCCGTCCAAGTAGTTCCAAAGAAAGGAGGTATGACGGTAATTACTAACGAAAAGAATGAACTAATACCAACGAGAACCGTCACAGGATGGAGAGTATGTATAGATTATAGACGATTAAATGAAGCAACAAGAAATGATCACTTTCCTTTACCCTTCATTGATCAAATGTTAGAAAGATTATCCGGTCATAAATTTTACTGTTTCTTGGATGGTTTTTCAGGTTACTTTCAAATCCCGATAGCGCCCGAAGACCAAGAAAAGACAACTTTCACATGTCCCTATGGAACTTTTGCTTATCGACGCATGCCGTTTGGTCTATGTAATGCCCCAGCAACATTCCAACGTTGCATGGTAGCTATTTTCCATGACATGATAGAAAAGACAATGGAAGTCTTCATGGACGACTTTTCTATCTTTGGGGATTCATATGACCAATTCCTCGATAACCTTGAACGAATGCTATCCCGATGTGAGGAAACTAACCTTGCCCTTAATTGGGAAAAATGCCATTTCATGGTAACGGAGGGAATAGTACTCGGTCACAAGATCTCAAGCGAAGGAATGGAGGTGGATCGAGCCAAAATAGATACCATTTCTAGATTACCACCTCCATCCTTCGTACGAGCTATCAGAAGTTTCCTAGGGCATGCCGGATTTTATAGGCGATTTATCAAAGACTTTTCAAAAATCTCAAGGCCTCTAACGAAGTTACTTGAAAAAGATGCTCCATTCATCTTTGACAAGGATTGCAATCAAGCATTTCTTACCCTAAAGGAAATGTTAGTCAATGCACCTATCATGATAGCGCCTGATTGGAAATTTCCTTTCAAAATCATGTGTGATGCCAGTGACTTTGCAGTTGGAGCTGTCTTGGGACAGAGAAAAGAAAAGCATTTTCACCCAGTCTATTATGCTAGTAAAACACTTAATGATGCACAAGAAAATTACACAACAACTGAAAAAGAGTTACTAGCTGTGGTATTTGCTTTTGATAAATTTCGTTCTTATCTTGTTCTTTCTAAAACTATAGTCTATACAGACCATGCAGCCATTCGATATCTCTTTAAGAAGCAAGACGCAAAACCACGTTTGATTAGGTGGATTCTACTCCTCCAAGAGTTTGACATTGAAATCAAGGACAAAAGAGGAGCAGAAAATACCGCAGCAGATCATCTTTCACGCTTAGAAGACCCAGCTTTAGAGGTAACCAGGGACGAGCAAATCAACGAAAAATTTCCAACTGAGTCCCTGGAAATGGTGGAATACAAGGAAGAACCATGGTACGCCGACTATGCTAACTACCTAGCTAGCGGTATAGTCGCAAAAGGATGGCCACATCATCAAAGAAAAAAATTCTTTGCTAATGTGAAACACTACTTTTGGGAAGATCCATATCTTTTCAAAATGTGTGCCGACCAACTCGTCAGACGATGCGTACATGGTAGTGAAGCACGAAGAATTCTCCGCCATTGTCATGAAGGTCCATACGGAGGACATCATGGTGCTGCTAGTACCGCACGGAAGGTATTCGATTCAGGATTTTATTGGCCAACCATTTACAAAGACGCTCAAAGTCTTGTAAAAACATGTGATGCTTGCCAGAGAACATGTAATATTTCTTCCAAAAACGAAATGCCACAAAATGGCATTCTTGTTTGTGAAATTTTTGATGTGTGGGGACTAGACTTTATGGGACCCTTCCCACCATCGAAAGGAAACAAATATATACTTGTGGCAGTAGATTACTTGTCTAAATGGGCCGAGGCCGAGGCACTTCCAACAAATGATGGAAGAGTCGTGGTAAGATTTCTGAAAAAATTATTCTCTCGTTTTGGCACACCTAAAGCTTTAATAAGTGATAGAGGTACCCATTTTTGCAACCATCAACTTGAAAAATTTTTAACAAGATATGGGGTCTATCACCAGGTTTCAACAGCATATCACCCTCAAACAAACGGACAAGCCGAAGTGACTAATAGAGGTTTAAAACGAATACTCGAAAAAACCGTAGGTTTAAATAAAAAAGAATGGGCTGATAAATTAGATGATGCTTTATGGGCTTTTCGAACTGCTTATAAAACAACAATAGGTACAACCCCATATAAGCTAGTCTATGGAAAAAGTTGTCATTTGCCAGTGGAAATTGCACACAAAGCCTACTGGGCAATCAAAAATGTAAACTTGGATTTAGAATTTGCTGGTAAAAATCGATTTTGTCAATTAAATGAATTAGACGAGCTTAGGAATTATGCATACTCAAACTCTGAAATTTATAAGGAAAGAATGAAAATTTTGCATGACAAACATATTAAACCTAATGAATTTCGGGTAGGGGATCTAGTTCTTTTGTTTAATTCACGACTTCGATTGTTTCCTGGTAAATTAAAGTCTAGGTGGTCAAGACCTTTTTCCATCACCCACATTTTTCCACACGGTGCAGTAGAAATTAAATCTCGAAATGGGCCACCATTTAAAGTCAATGGCCAAAGGCTGAAACTCTATCAAGGATTTATTGAGGATGAGGAAGAAGAGATCTCGCTTCAAACAGTGGAAGAATAAAAACATCATGCCTGGTAAGTTACGAACGATTGAGATGACAAAATAAAGCGGTAAGTTTTCTAACCATAGCTTATGGGAAAAAGGGGCACTCACACGCGCACTAAAAAAAAGAGAGAGAGAGCTCGACACGAGGCCGTGTCCGCTAGACACGGGGCCGTGTCCGCTAGACACGGGGCCGTGTTCGCGCTGCAGACGGGATAAAACCCCTTTCTCAAAACAGTTTCTTCATTCCACACGCCCCGTTTCCCTGCAAAAGCTCTGGTTCCAGGCGATTTTTCGCGAAATTTCGACGTCTCCTATCGATCTAACAAAGTCAAGGTATGATTCTATCACTCTTAGTAGTTAGATTAGTTACTTGCATGTAGTCAAAACACCACAAATTTGGGGAAAAATCTAGGGTTCTTGAAGTTCATCCGGATCGAACCTCAAATTTTTGCCTAAATCTGTTTGCATTTAGTTAGATTAGTGTTAAGGGAAGTAAATACACTTGTATTGTTCATAGATTCACCCGATTTCTTACAAAAACCCCAAACCCTTGTTCTTGAACCGAAAAAGATAAAATTGATAGGGTAAACGGGTTGTTTCGGGAAAAATGGTGTTTAGGGTTTCATTTTCGGGGGAAACCGCACCTATTGGACCAAAAATTTTCAAGTTTTCGAAACCGGGTCGAAAAATGGGATTTTTGAGTAACAGACCCCTGGACACGGGGCCGTGTCCGATGAACACGGGGTCGTGTCCAGGCCGCTGTTTGCAGTTTTGTTCGAAAATATTTCTGTTTCGTGCTAACTTTTGGTTTATTCTTACAGATGGCCAGGAAGTTCACAAGATTCAACGCCAATGAGCTAGATGCAAGAGCTCGATACGAAATTCTTCAAACAAGGCCGGAGGAATACCCAAGGCAAGCTTGCACAG
The DNA here is from genome assembly GCA_030545235.1 of Helianthus tuberosus. Classification (NCBI taxonomy): domain Eukaryota; kingdom Viridiplantae; phylum Streptophyta; class Magnoliopsida; order Asterales; family Asteraceae; genus Helianthus; species Helianthus tuberosus. The sequence continues at coordinate 151,199,218 of CM060407.1, read as the reverse complement.
AATTGCTAACCTTGGTGAATCAAATTGACCGTTTCAACAACATTGTCACGGGACCACTCAGAGTCGCACTAACAACCCGACTCCGTTCCGTCCATGAATGCACCTTGGAATTCTACAGCACCTTTGCATTTACTTCAAGGTGCGACGCGTTCGATAATGACGGGGTGTCATTCCGGTGTGGTGGAACGAGGTATTCGATCTCCATGGCACAATTCGGGTCGATTATCGGGTTGTATGCGGAAGAGGATGCGGGAAACGAAGAAAATACAGGGGGATTGAGAGAGATTGAAGACAACGAGCGCCAAGCCATGTGGGCTCAGATTGGGGAAGGGTTCTACAATCCGAGCAGCACTAAGAGTACCAAGCTGAGGGATCCGCTTTACAGATACATTCATAGGCTCCTCGGCTACTCTCTTAGCCAAAGGCATGACAGTGGCGGCGTCGTTGGGTTAAGAGATTTGCTTGTCCTCCATTGCATTCACAACCGCAGGCCGCTCGATGTTCCGTTCCTCATGCTCCGAAACATGCATCACAACCGCCTTGCTAGCGCACCGACTCCTATTTTCTTTGGGGGATGGGTGTACCGTCTCTTCAAGCATTTCGCCCACATACCTAGGTCATTTGAGAGGAGCCCATGGTCGGGTACGGTGGATATTCACATATGCCGCTCGATGAACCTGATTTATGAGGCAGAAGACGGGACGGTAACCTTTCAAAGGATGCAAGGTCATGCATGGAACCCGCAAGAAGCACTTGTCCTCCCAGCTCCGCAACATCATCAGTACCAATACCCACCCCACGGTGATCCGGGCCAATCATCCTCCTCGGGAGGCGGTTTTCCTAACTTTCAAAGTTTGCATGATTTGTTGCAGGAAAACCTTATGTGTACTAGGAACACCTATAACATGGCAAGCAACACCTACCACCGGGTCGGAGCTATAGAGAGAAACCTATCCGAGATCCAAGACGATGTTGGATACATACGAGACCACATTGCACGCCATGGAGGGGATGATGACGACGATGATGATGACGATGCTATGGAGTAGGCGAGAGGAGCAAAGGAGGAAGCGGTTGATTGATGACTCCACGGGTTTAAGTCCCTTTATCTATCGAACAATTGGTGGCCTGCGTGCCAAGTGATAAACAATTTACTTTTCCTAACTATTTTCTGCATTTTTTTTTACTTTATGCTTGGAACAATTAACTGTGGTAATGTAGGATGTTTGTGTTGCTTGGTGTGGTATTAAGTGATGAAACAGGTACAAACCAAGGCTTGGGGTGCTAAGCCTCAGCACTTATAGGGCCAGGATGGAAAAACCGGGGGAAGAAACCTGTTTTTAGGCTTTCAGACTGTCCACACGGGGACGTGTCCAGCCAACACGCCCCCGTGCTCATCTCCCAGACCTGCTGATGGGTTACTGTCCTGCAGATTTTTGTCAGACACGTGGCCGTGTCCAATGGACACAGGGCCGTGTACACCTTCTGTAAGTTTTCGTTACTGGCAGTTCGCCACGGGGTCGTGTCCAGTGGACACGGGGCCGTGTCCAGACTACCAGTAACATAAACCTTTGCTTTCTAACACCATTTTACGCATCTAATCAACCTAAAAATTTATTTTTGGGACACATTGAGGACAATGTGTAATTTAAGTGTGGGGGGGATGCTAAAACCTTGAATCTTGCAAGTCCTAAATACAAGCCTTACACAAAACTCTATTGGAACCGCTAATCACCCCAAATTTTTTCAAAAATTTCATTTTTTTTTTACTTGTCTAGGTTTAACTCGGGAAATTCAAGTTCTCAAAAAGGTTATATTTTTACAAATTTACAACCGAGAGCGTAGTGATAAAAAGAACCAACATAAGAAAATTATAAAAGGCATGACAAACTTAGTTAAAATTTGATTATATATACTTGATCACATAAAAACCCATTCCCACAAAAGTGAGTTTTGAGCCTTTATTGAGCATACAATTACATATCATTAGACTAAATGCTCATCTTTCGTTTCTTGTGTGAATAGCCGCTTGGTTCTTACAACTCTAGAACTTGCCTTGACGATACATTCCCGGTCCTTATCAACTTAAACCCGAGTAAGTAAATGATGGAGGCATTAGGACTAACCCTTTTTACTTCTACACCATTATTTTTCTTTTTCTTTTACCACCTACCCAAAAATCCCCCTAGTTAACCCCTTTGAGCCTAAACCTTTTCATTTCATCACCCAAACAAAAAACCCTTTTACCCACCAAAACCTTTTTATTTTTTTTACCCTTTGTTTTAGTAACAAGTTCGGTTTTTCGTATGAAAAAAAAAATGTGTTGATGATGAAGCAAAAAGAAAATAAACAAACAAGTTCATCAAAAATAACTTTGTTTGAATAAAAGCTTCATCAAAATAAAAAGTTAAAAAAAATAAAAAAAAATAGAAAGTCTTACGAAAACCGACACTTGTTAAGCTTTTCGCCCTTTTTCTACTAACCACTATCCCAACCACCTACCTTAACCCAAGCCTAACCCTTAACCCACAAAGTCCTCTTGATATTTACAAAGGTATAAAATTTAAAAAGGAGGAGGATTGATTGCTTGGCAAGCTTATGGTAGGAATAAGTTCCATGCCGCTCTCGAGTGATTCACTAAAAATACACATTCGGCCGAGTGTGAGTGATTTCTCCCGTGAGGTATGTGAACTTGTATAAATGGAATTTTAAAAAAGGCATGTTATGCCCAAATAAGTAATTTCTCCTATGAAACGTTCTAAATAAATCATTACGAATAGGATTGTAAATAAATAAAAATAAAACCCAAAAAGATCTTGGACATCCCGACACTCTACGACAAGCCCAAAACCTTCTCTTCTACCTATTCCATTTGGGAGTGTAAGCCACATATTAAAGAGTTTTGCTTGAGGACAAGCAAAAGTTCAAGTGTGGGGGTATTTGATGTGTATAAAATGCAACATATAAATTACATCAAATAAGGCATAAAACTAACCCTTTTTAAGTACTAATATTGGAAAAAGAGTGTTTTTGTCTTCCTTTTGTATTTTCAGGATTAAATGAGCTCAAAAACACAAAAGAAGCAAAAAGACAGCTAAATCCAACATAAATACAAGGAAAGGAACATTAGTGGACTGCCCGACCCCTCAACGGCATCCTCCCAAGCAAAATAGAGAAGGCAGAAGACTGAACACGCCCCGTGCTCAGCCAGCACGGGGCCGTGCCCAAGAAGCAGCAGAAAAGAAAAACCTATAGAAGCTTCTATTGCCCACCACGGGCCGTGTCCAGCGGACACGGGGGCGTGGCGAAAGTACTGCAGGCGCATTAATTGTAATTGCGAATTACAATTAATGAGGAGAGAGAGTGTCAGACGGGCACGGGGCCGTGTTCAGCGGACACGGGGCCGTGCCCGGCTCTCTGTTCAGCCTATAAATAGGAGTGCTTGGATTCATTTCAACTCATCCCTTGGCACACCACCTCTCTCACACTTCATCCACCACCCACCACCATCATCCACCACCATCATCCATTGTCCATCGTAGAGTGTGTGAGTCGTCTCGGGATCCAAGATTGATCGTAAGAGTTCTTGACAATCAAGGCCATGTTTGCCTAAGTCTCTTACATTACTTGGTGAAGACAAAGTGTCTAGTATAATACTTTTTATTTCTAATCTTTTGCACTTTTTATTTGGTTTTGTATTAATGACTTTAATAACTAGTTACTTATGTTGAAGGTGATCTTTCCTTATCGTTTGTCCGTGGTGTCTTGGCATTATTTTACTGTCTATATAAAATAAAGGATTTTCACCATTCATATCTCCACGGTCTATATGGAGGTATGTTGGCTACCTGGTCGGGGGTTAAGGGAATGGTTTGGTAAAGGTCTTGCCATTATTCAGCGTTTAGAGGTCCTGCAATGGACCTGGGTCAAATTTAGTAGGACCTCCTTCAATGCTTCACGGTATTGGATGGCGGGGGTCCAAACTCTTTGACCCCCTCATAAGTTAACTACTATTAATACTATAACCCGGCTATTTAGGACTGTATCCCTGCTGACTCAGACTACTTAGTCGAGGGTAACGTCACCGCCAAAAGCGGGGCCTACCATAATATTGCATTAATAACTTAATTCATTATCTTCCAATAATCCACCCTTTTAGGATTGTATCCTTGCTGACTCAAACTACTGGGGTGAGGGTAACGTCACCTTCAAAAGAGGGGCCTACTACAATAACTAAGATAATCTCTTAATTATGTGCAAAAGTGCGGAAATAATCAAAGGTTATACTAGATACGAGTCGGAACCAAGTGATTCATCTTGTCTATCTGTTTTTCTTTTTATTTTTATTTTCAGCATTTTAGCTAGTTTTTATTTTTCTTAGTTTAAAACATTTTTCTAAACTTTTTATTTTGATTAGACGTTGAGGATAAACCGGTACTAAAAGCTCTTGTGTCCTTGGACGACCTCGGTATCTTACCAACACTATACTACGCTCAACGATGGGTGCACTTGCCCATATGTGTGTTTAGTGTTAGTAAAATATCGTGTTTTATAAATTTAAAACTTGGCTAAAATAAGTGTTAAAAAGGGCTTAAAATATACACCTAATATATATAACACTTCACGCACATCAACTAGCAAACACCTTGACAGATGAGTTAGTGTATACACGAGAAGAAGACCAGAGGAGAAACCTAGCTCAAAGGCTTACCCAGGAATTCCGTTATGGTAATTCCAACCGTGGGAGAAATGTAGGTTCTACCTCTGCACCCTACTGCAAGGCCTGCAAGAAAAAGCATTCAGGAAAATGCTCCACTTACTGCAATTTCTGCAAGATGCCGGCACACAAGGAAGAAGACTGCAGAAGGAAACCTAATAATGGGATGTGCTTCAAATGTGGAGAAAAAAGTCATATCAGGCTGAACTGTCCGAAACTAGTTCCAGCCATGGGCAACAAGAACGTTAAAAATGCTAGAGCATTTGTTCTGACTGTAGAAGAAGCCAAGATGATTCCGGACGTGATAGCCGGTACGTTTTTAGTTAATGATGTTTTTGCTAAAGTATTATTTGACTCTGGTGCGAACCAAAGTTTTATTAATACTTCATTTTGCAAAATTCTTAATCAACCATTAACTAAACTCCCACAAGAATGTCTAGTAGAGACAGCCAATGGGGAAACCGTTAAGATTACCGAATTCTTGCAGGGAGCAAGAATAGAGTTTTTAAATCAAAAGTTTATTGTAAACCTTTACCAATGAATCTGACAGGATTTGATGTTGTATTAGGAATGGATTGGTTGATAGCCAATAAAGCCAGTATTTTATGTGATCAAAAGTCAATTTAAGTAAATTCACCAAAGGGTGAAAAGATCACAATTAAAGGAGATAAGCCCTCTAGATCTACAAAATTCATCTCTGTGATAAAAACAGCAAGTTATGTAAGAAAAGGATCATTTGTGTATTTGATTTCTATAATTTCTAACACTAAAGGAAAGGAATTAAAAGATATTCCAGTAGTATCTCAATTTCCAGATATATTTCCAGAAGAATTACCAGGACTACCGCCAGACAGGGAAGTTGAATTTAGAATTCACCTGCTACCAGGAACAGCACCAATTGCCAAAGCACCCTACCGTTTGGCACCCACAGAAATGCAAGAACTAAAGAAACATTTAGACGAATTGTTGGAGAACGGATTTATACAGCCGAGTTCATCGCCATGGGGAGCGCCAATCTTATTCGTTAAGAAGAAAGACGGATCTATGCGTATGTGCATTGACTACCGCGAATTGAACAAGGTCACGATTAAGAATCGGTATCCATTACCAAGAATCGATGATCTGTTCGATCAGATGCAAGGAGCTCGATTTTTCTCAAAAATCGATTTATGATCAGGATATCATCAATTAAAGGTACAGGAAGAGGACATTCCTAAGACCGCTTTTAGAACAAGGTACGGTCATTATGAATTTACTGCCATGTTATTTGGTTTAACCAATGCCCCAGCTGCATTTATGGACATGATGAACCGAATATGTAAGCCATATTTGGATAAATTCATAATTATCTTTATAAATGATATTCTCATTTACTCTAAGAGTAAAGAGGAACACGCAGCGCATCTGCACGCACTCCTAAGTTTATTAAGAAAAGAAAAGCTTTATGCTAAGTTTTCAAAGTGTGAATTTTGGTTAGAACAGGTACAGTTTCTTGGACATTTAGTCAATCATGAAGGAATTCATGTGGATCCCACCAAGATCGAGGCGATTACCAAATGGAAAACCCCTGAGTCACCAACCGAGGTTAGAAGTTTCTTATGATTGGCCGGTTATTATAGAAGATTTATTTGAGATTTTTCTAGAATAGCCATTTGCTTAACTAAGCTAACCTGTAAATCCATTAAGTTTGAATGGGGAACAAAACAAGAAGAAGCCTTTAGAATTCTTAAACAAAGATTAACCAACACACCCATACTAGCGTTACCAGAAGGAACAGAAGACTTTGTAATCTATTGCGACGCTTCTAAATTAGGTTATGGATGTGTGTTAATGCAACGTCAAAAGGTTATAGCTTATGCATCTAGACAACTTAAGAATCATGAAGAGAATTATTCAACCCATGATCTAGAATTAGGAGCTATAATTTTTTTCCCTGAAGATTTGGAGACATTACCTTTACGGTAGTAAGTTTACCATTTTCACAGACCATAATAGTTTAAGGTATGTTTTCGAGCAAAAATAATTGAATATGAGACAAAGACGATCGATGGAGATACTTAGTGATTTTGATTGTAATATCCAGTATCATGCAGGAAAGGCAAATGTAGTAGCTGATGCTTTAAGTCGAAAGTATCATGAAAAAACAAAAAGAATATGTTCTCTTAAATTAAATCTACAGGTAGATTTAAATGAATAGATTAGAACGGCACAAGAATCAGTAATCAAGGATGATACTGAAAAATTGAAATGAATGATTGAGGAATTAGAACAAGGAACAGATGGAATTTGGAGATTCCATAAGAAAAGAATGTGGATACCTAAATTAGGAAATCGACGCCACCGTATATTAGAAGAAGCCCATAAGTCTAAGTATACGATGCATCCCGGAAATGATAAGATGTATCAAGATTTAAGAAAGAACTTTTGGTGGATAGGAATGAAAAAGGACATAGCAGCTTATGTTTCTAAATGTCTAACTTGTTCACAAGTTAAAGCTGAACATCAGAAACCCTCAGGTTTGTTGCAACAGTCAGAAATGCCAGTATGGAAATGGGAATTGATAACAATGGATTTTGTTACCAAATTACCCAAGACAAGGAAAGGTAATGATACAATCTGGGTGATTGTAGACAGACTAACTAAGTCAGCTCATTTCCTACCAATGAAGGAAACATTCAGTATGGAACAATTAGCTAAGTTATATGTAAATGAAATAGTTTCATTACATGGAATTCCTTTATCAATTGTTTCTGACATAGATAGCCGTTTTACATCTCATTTTTGGACAAGTTTCCAAAAAGCAATGGGAACTAAGTTAAATATAAGCACAGCTTATCATCCTCAAACGGACGGACAAAGCGAAAGGACGATTCAGACAATGGAAGACATGCTTAGAGCTTGTGTAATTGATTTCGGAGGTAATTGGGACGATCATCTACCATTAATCGAATTTTCTTATAATAACAGCTATCACACAAGTATCAATGCTGCACCATTCGAAGCACTCTATGGACGAAAGTGCCGAACCCCAATCTGTTGGGCAGAAATTGGGGAAAAGAAATTATCTGGACCAGAGATAGTACAAGAAACAACCGACAAGATCATTCAAGTCAAGGAACGACTAAAAGCAGCACGTGATCGACAAAAGAGCTATGCTGATAACAGACGAAAGCCACTGGAATTTCAAGTAGGAGACAAGGTGTTATTGAAGGTCTCTCCTTGAAAAGGAGTAGTAAGATTCATCAAAAGGGGAAAGCTAAGCCCCAAGTATGTTGGACCTTTTGAGATTATTAGAAGAATAGGACCTGTAGCCTATCAGCTACAACTGCCAGAGGAAATGGCAGGAATACATGATGTATTTCATGTATCTAATTTTAAGAAGTGCTTAGCTGATGAATCACTGATAGTGCCTCTTAAGGATATAGAGGTAAATGAACAACTTAAATTTGTAGAAAAGCCTCTACAGATCGAAGACAGAAAAGTTAAGAATCTCAAGCACAAGAGATTAGTTCTGGTCAAAGTGAAATGGGACTCAAAAAGAGGACCAGAGTATACTTGGGAGCTTGAATCAGAAATGCAAAGAAAATACCCGCACTTATACCAGTAGATCTCGAGGACGAGCTCTAAAACAAGGTGGGGAGAATATAACAACCCTCCAAAATAATTTTCGACACCCCTTATATAATTAAAATGTATTTATATGTCCTAAAATACACCCCGTATGCGAAAACGGGCCCCCAATACCTTTATGTTATTTAAAATTAATTAAAAACAAGATTTAATGGTCTCTTGCGGGGCGCATATCCCTTGGCTACCTTCTACGCGGGCCGCGACAGCTTAAAGTCAGGGCGAGCCCCTGAGCCGCCACGTGTTCCAGTCGTGTCGTGCCAAGTGGTCGACTCAGCAACCCTAGGGCCTACCCTAGGGAGCCTCGCGGGCCGCGAAGGCCCTGGCCAGAGTTTACGCGGGGCGCGACGAAGTCCAATTGCAGCCCTATAAATAGCAACGAAGGCCTGCAATCCCAACTCGCTCACACCTCTTTTCTCTCTCGACTTTCTGTATAATTAAAGTTATTCTCGGGCATAATACCCCCCCTAAATAACGAAGTTCTGCCCCGTTGTAAGTATCATAACCCCGGTTACGTATTAGATACGCTGCCCGATTGATCCAGGGTTCCGTAACGGCTGTCGTGGTTCTGCCCGACGTAATCGTTGGAATGCCGTCTCGGGGAGGGTATCATTAATATAAATGTTGGGTTATTATACTAACGCGTGTGCATTTGTGTAATTAATAGATAATCACCAGGAAACCCCTAAAGAAAACCTAAGACAACAATGTGAGTAATCTCCTTTTGGCAAATTGTTTTTACAAAACCTCACCTAAATTAAATTACATTAAACAGTGATTGAGTATTTGTATTCTACAATTATCGTCGGTATGTTGGGGTTTTGTATACAAAATTTGTTACTAACTTGCGAGGAGTAACATGACCACAAGTCGGGTTGACAGTACCGTGGGTGGTAATTAAGTAGATGGAAACAAATGTAATTGCGCGACCGCCCTCAATACTGTACAATGGTTTTTGCTTAACTTGATTAAACTGGGATTCGCTCACCAGTATTTCCCACTGACAAAATGTTTTTAAACGCGTTTCAGGTAACAAAATGTGAAAGCCAAATAGAAGCCAGCTGGACAGCACTGAAGGCTTGGAAAAGTGGCTATAAAGTTACCTAAAATAAAGAGATGTTTTATTCAAATAAAAAAGGGTTTATCCCTATAAAAATGTGTGTACTTAAAACTTGGGATTATTCCCACGTGTTTAATATTATAAAAGTGTGGTATTTTACTCTAATAAAATATTTCCTAACTACGGTCCTGATGTAATTTCCGCTGCCAAAATGATAAAACCCAGATACCACCAAAACTGGTATCGCGGCCGCCCGTTCCCGGATTTGTTAGGGGGCGGGGGTTGCGACAATGTGGGCCAGACCTTTGAAAATTAAAGTGATTTTATATATTAAGGATTATGATGCGATAATGACATAAGAAAACCTTGTTGGACAGGCTCTATGGCTGCTACCTCAACTTTTCTTATGTCACTTGGTTTTCTCCTTTTATAGAAAGTATAGATAGATATTTAGATTATTCTTGGTGGGTTAACTAAAAAGTGCAAAAGCAATTGTCACGTAGGCAAGGAGGCTTTAACAAAACCATTGTATCCCTTTCAAAAAAAATCCACCGTTTACAATGTTATAGTGGTTTAACTAAAAAGTTGAATTAAAGAAAAAAACTAATGTGTGTGTATGTGATTGGTGGAAGGTGATAGATCCCTTTCAAATTTATCTTCACGTTCGTTGCCCATGGGCCATGGCGAGCAGCCCTTGGCGCCAGCCTTATGTTTTGCTCTTGTTGGTGTATGGCGCTGTGATGGGGTGAGGTGGCAATTGGCAAGGGCATCACACATTCACACCCACTACACTTAGCCTTATTGTTCTTCGACAAAACAATCTCTCTCCCCACTGCTTCCTCTGTTGTTGCTATTATTCTCCTATCCCATAATCCGTATACCACATTTTTCAAGATAGATCCATTGACTGAAGAGTGGGGACCGCACGATGGAATCTTTAGGATTTGGCTACTGGTCTCTCCTAAACAGTATTCTATAGGGGCTTACCCTCTTAGACGAAGTGTAGCGGTTTTAATTGCACATCATTGTTAAAGTGCTACATCCCTACCACATAGGCAACAAGACTCTAACTAAACCACTTTTTCACAAGGGTATAGTGATTTTAACAAAATTAAAATAAAAATAAAAAATATAAGATCGGTTGGTTTTGAGTTGGCCCCAAACCCTCCATTGACGCTCAGTATTGGGATAACGATGGACTCAATGGTGCCACCTTCTAACAATCACGTAATGGTGTTGGGGTGTGAAAAGGGCGAGATTGCCGCCCTCCCCACTACACATAGGCTTACTTCTGTACCACCACCTCCTACGAAACGTCAGCTGCACATGAGACTTACCTTTCCTGAACCTTAACATGACTGAACCAATCACTACTAGTCTGCAGACACACTTCCGGTCTTTTTTATGCACTTGATGTTTATACCTTTTATGCACTTACATCTTGCATCTTGTGTAACTTATACTATCATACTACGTGCATGTCAATGTTATTTTGTTCCAAACACATGTTAACAAAGACTGGAAAATCGAAGGATCCGATTACTGGAAAAGATTACAGAATTACCCTATTCGAGATGGATAGGATCTCCAATAAGAACAAAAGTTCGGATACAAATACTAGCATGCCTAATCTGACACGTCAAACATATATAAATAAAACAAAAGATAAACGATCCCACTACAATTGAACCCACTATGCACATGTTAATGTCACTGAAAATTTTGTTAGTTCAAATATTTCTCAAGAGAGGGGAGAATGGAGAGAAATATAAAGCTTTAGTTTTCTCTTCATTTATTAAAGATGATCAGCTATAATACCGCAAATAAAACCCGATAGGAGTTTGCACTAGGTTCCATATAGTTCCACTAAAATCATAAAAACAAGTATTCTGTACATGCTATTTCCCTTGCGTTCTCGCAAAACGACACATGTAATAGGAGCACGTGACCTTTCGGTCAGAAATCAGCAGTCTTACGGTCTTATCAGTTGGTCAAAGGCAAAGACATACCAAATGTCAGGAATAGAAAAAAAAATATTAGCAACAAATAACCACCCCTACTAACCACATTCGACTATACAGTTATAAGCAGCAGATCATGAGAGCGGATCAAACATCATCTGCATCACTTCCATCAACCTGAACCTCTTGCCCAAGCATATACATGCTCCCATCAGGCCCCAAAACCTTAAACCTGCGCAAAAGCCCGTATACAAAATGTCAACTTTTTTTCTCAAGACAGTTGACCGAATGATTACATGCAAACCTAATAACAAAATTTGGGTCACAGGTCAAAACAGGTTCTTGTTGACTTTTTTGGTAGCACTTGAAGCAGGCCCGGTCAGGATAAACATTTTTTTCTTTTCCTCAAAAACAAAAGTAAAATTTATTCAAAATTATAATGCCAACTTGTATACCTCTCGAGAATAAACTTCCCTTCCTTGTACTTTTGCATTTTTTCATGCGCGGATTCCTGAAATTAACACGATTTCATGTCATTCAGAATGGTGTTCGACTGTTCTCTGATTGTTATCACCTCCATCACAGAACAGAGCACATTTGACTTTTGAAGTCAAAGTAGAAACTATAAATATAAAAGAAATTGGTCTGATTACTATGTGGAACTAATATAAACTGAGTGTGTCTTTTCTGGTGGTCTAGTGTTCTCGTTTGTTTCGAGTTGTAACTCCCCTGCGTCATGTCGCTTGGGAGAACTGTGAAGTGCTTTTGCTTCTCACTTGGTTTTATTTTTTGATATAAAATTCACCGGGGTAACCCTTTACCCAAAAAAAACTAATATAAACTGCTTTAAGTAAAAGACAACCCATGAAAACTATTGACAGATGTCACGTTCGAGACTTTTCAAAATTTTAAGCGAAAATATGCAAGTATTAATGAAAAAAAGATCTTACATATTTCCACCCGACAATGGATCCACATCCAACACAAAATATGTCAACAACAGTATGCATTCCAGTTATCATCATCCGTTCTTCTTTCTCTCCAACTGTCACATTTACACTGAAAACATCTAGAATATTTGAGGCCGGTTTAAGAAAAAGCATCAGTATCAAAGCAAAAGTCAAAACAAGAACACTTACACCTTATCGAATAAATAAGCTTTCCCATGTCGACAGTGAAAAGCCTGCCATTAATCAAAGCAACAAAAATTCAGGATTGGTCACAATTGGGTTAAATTTCTAAAATTATTGATCTGTTAGATATGATAATAAACACTGTTATCAAAACTGTACATTTAAAAATTAAAATCAAATACTAGATAGAACTCAACAAAGTTTTGGCGCCCTAGGCAAAACAGACAATATTGTTTGGTATGAGGCAAAGTTGTCAATAGCGAGCGTAGCGATCGCTATAGAGCGCCACGTAGCATATATATCTAGGCTCGCTATTAGGGTTGTAGCGATAGATAGCGATAATAGCGACAATTTTTTTTTTGTTTTTTTAATATAAATAACAATTAAATATAGCTATAAAAATAGCTGGATTTTAGGTTTTTGTTAAATATACATGTAAAATAGCATATATACAGGCCCGGCTTAGTGGGCTGGGCAGCCCGGGCAGACACCAAGGCCCAAAAGGTTTATAGGGCCCGACAAAAATTTAGGGTCAAGATTTTTAAATGAGCACTGTTATCTTAAATGTTTAATAAATGACTTTAGCAACAAAAAATGAAGGTAGTTTAATGGTTAAGATACTCAAATTTAAAAACCAAGGTCATGAGTTCTAAACCCTTCCTTTACATTTTTATTTCCTAAATCTCATGCATTTTTTATTTCCTAAACTGTTTTGAACTATCAATTCACTTAATTAATTGACTATTCGATTTTGTTAACAAGATGATTATATGATTAATTGGTTAATGTTTTCGGTTATAATCTTGAGGTCATGAGTTCAAAGCCCATGATTAGCATGCCGTATTGTGGTTTCTTGATATATATTTGATGAGTTTATATTATACCAAATTTTTTTTCGCCCGAGGCCCAAATTTTTTTTATCATTCTCGGAGACGGTCCTGCATATATACCAGGGTATTTTGATATAATATACATATAAAATTAAAAAAAAAAATCTAGTGTATCGCTATTTATAAAATAGCCGCCCGCTATTTATCACTATTCGCTATGTAGCATATAGGTACCTTATCGTTATTTGTAGCTATTCGCCATTAACAACTATGGTATGAGGGGCCAAATGTTACAACTAAGTGACTAACGTATCTCTTATCTAGTTATCTACAAGATAAAGGGGATATAGAATGGTTTCCATCAAATACAAACAATAATCTCACGAGAGCAACTTTCATTTACAGTGACCTCAAATATAATTAAACATTGGGCTATAGAGATAAAATCATCACATTTAACAAATCCATGTTGGGTTCATAGGTCTTGTGGGCCCTACATGGGCTAACTTGCGGAGCAAGTTTGCTAGAGCCTAATTAGTCTCTATAAACATATTTGATGTACTTAATCATAGTAACAGAATTCGCTAGAAAAAGTGGCGAATTTCGTAATGGTACGTTTCGTACCATACGGGACTCTTTTTCGTAGAATACGGATCGAATTCACGAATTCGCTCAATGAATTCAGCGTTTCAGTCCATTCAATTCTGCGAATTCCCTCCATACAATTCTGCGAATTCCCTACAGCAATTCTTCGAATTTTAGGGTCAATACGTATTCGGGTTTGATAATTGATACGGCGCCAATAATACGTAGGGCTTGTGAAAGAGCGGGAAAGTCAGAGATACCGTATCGACATTACCATAATCTCTAACCAATTACCAAAATTCCAGAAATCCCCAATCATGTATATATGAAATTAGTAATTTTTTTTTTATTTCAGTTTACCGAACCGGTCGGAGTGGTACACCGTACCGAAATGAACCTACCCCCTCCGAACTGAATTCGTCCCAACTAGCGAATTGCGAACCCGAACCGTGTACCCGAACCGGAGCGAACCGCGAATTAGGTGACTGTGTACTTAATAACCTAGATGTCGCCTGTGGAGGTAGGTCAATTTAGACCGAACCACGTAAATCCCTGTGTCGGTTTCACGTTTCGTGTGTGTTTAATCCTAACAATCCAAACCCACATTTTCTACATCTGCCAATTCTTCTTGTAGAAAAAGACCATATAATTAAATGATTTGACTGTCTAATACAAATAAAAACACATATAACTACGTTGAAAAAAAACTAGAATAATAAATTAAAACTATAACAACAATAAGTTAAATTAGATTAATAAAAAAATCACTAAAACCCTAAAAACCACAAAAGGCACAAAGACATTTTAACAACCATCTGATTCGATCATATAACATAAACAATCACATATAAATAACCGATTACGCATAAAGAAAATTGGAAATACCTTAGAGATGATGTGATCAGAGAGGCCCAAATGAGTTTTGCAATGCTTACAACTGTAGATGCTCCCTTCAAGACTTACAACAAACAACCTACCCATATGTTTTCTACAAAATCGGATCAACAAAACGAATATTTTACATGAAATAAGAGTGAGAAACCATGAATCGATTCAATGATTGAAGAAATAATGAAATAGAATGTGTTGTGAAATGAATCGTTTGGTTATTAAGAGAAAATGCGAATAAAATACCTTTTTATGATCGGACGTGTTGTTGTTACAGAGAGAGAAACGGCACAAGAAAGAAAGAAAGAAAGAAAGATCATGCGAATCGTGTTTTTTTATCTTTGACTTGGTGCGGATTTCCCACAGTTCATTTATGTATTACAGTTTTTCATTTTCGGTCCTTCGATTTGTACTATTTACAAAACAAAATCAACTTAACTTTTGTTATTTGCAAAAAACAAAAATCAATTTTAAACTCTCATTTTAGTCTTTCTTGTTTGATTTGGTGCCAATTTCCCACACCAAAAATACCATGTCACTTACTGATGCTGCGACCGAAACCATCGGCCCATCACTCCCTCAATCAGAGTGTGTTGTTGTGACTATTTGTTCAGGTGTGGTGAAGGGGTGGCTGGCGGGTTGTTTTCTCAGGAGAGTTAGGTGGTGTTTGTTTTTTGGAAGAAGAGCTTCCTGGCCTCTTCTGTCTGCACCGTGCAGACACGGGAAGAGGTTTAGCCTCAGAAGAGTGTTTGTTTTTTTTTTCGAGAAGTGCTTTTTACCTCTCCCCAACCTCTTCTTGGGGAAGTGATGAGAGGTAAGCTTCTCCAAGCAGAGGTTTACCTCTTCTTGGCACCACCTCCACCTCCACCCCTGCTCCGCCACCACCACCCCTGCTCCGCCACCATCATCATCATCATCATCACCACCCCTGCTCCGCCACCACCACCTCCACTCCGCCACCACCTCCGCTGCTCCAGCCCCAAATCGACGTCACAAACAAAACCCCCAAATCTTCTCCACCTCCACCTCCACTCCGCCACCACCTCTGCTCCACCTCCGACATCTGCTCCACCTCCACTCCGCCACCACCTCCGACATCATCATCAACAAACAAAACCCCCAAATCGAAAACCCTAAAATCGAAAACCCCCAAATCGAAAACCCTAAAAACGAAGAGAGAGAAAGATCGTAGAGAGAGAAGGGGCGGCGGTGGCGGTGGGTTTTGATGGCGGTGATGATGATGGCGGTGGTGAAGTGGTGGTGATGATGATGGCGGTGGTGAAGTGGTGGTGATGATGGCGGTGGTGATGATGACGGTGGTGATGATGACGGTGGTGAAGTGGTGGTGATGATGGCGGTGGTGATGATGACGGTGGTGAAGTGGTGGCGGTGGTGAAGATGGCGGTGGTAGAGAGAGAGTAGAGAGAGATCTGTGTGTGTGTTTGTGTGTGAAGAGGTTTTATATAAAAAAAAACAAACCCTCTTCTCCTTGCAGACTGAAGACATTTGGTCCACCTCTTCTCCTGCAGATGCCTGCAAATGTGGCATGCAGCAGAAGAGGTTTTCGTGCAGAAAAAACAAACAGCACCTTAGAGTTTGGCGCAAAAGTTGAAAAGTTATGTTCCTTAGTGTTTACATCCTTTTGCAGCCGGTATCCTTTGGCGCCAAAGTTGACAAGTTATGTCTTTAATGTTTCAAAAGCTTGCACGGTATGCCCTTTGAGCCTAACCCAGTTAAATGTTTCTGTTAAATCATGGTATTTTTGTAATTTTAGTAAGTAGTTGATGGTACGTTTGTAATTTTATCCCTTTAATTAAAATACATGCTAATTAAAAAAAAAACAAGAAACTAAAACATATAAACTCAAAACCCTCTCTCTTTTCGGTATCTCTTTCTCTCCTTTCTATCTCTATCTCTGTCTCTCTCTCAACCATCATCCACCATAGACCACCACCACCATATGCCACCACCAACCCGCCATCACCACCACCTCCTTTCCTCAGATTGGTGCTCATAAGCTACGGTGGCCCTAGAGTTTCACCTAAAGGCTCACCGGCGACGGTAAAAAGAGGTGGTGAGCGGCGGTTGATGACAGCTAGCAATAACCCCCAAAACCTCACTCTGCTCCACCTCTCACACTTTCCTCCGGCCACCGCACCGTCCACTCGCCGCTGATTCATCACTCCAACTGTTTCTCCTAATTCAGGTTTGTTTACATCTACTTATCGATGTAATTTACTCATTTTTGCTTTCAGATCTACTTATCGATTGTATCTCCTAATTCATATACTCATCGATCTATGTTAAAATGGAAGAAGATAACTATGTTCTTAGGGCTCGGATGAGTGAGCTGAGCCAAAGATTATACTACCTCAATCAAATTATTAATCTTATGAGTAATAACTGTACAACGAAAACCACTCATTGCACAAGTGGTGCAACAACTGGCCTTGAGTTTGATAACCAATGGCAATAACTTAAAATATGTATTTTGTTTCAATTGGAGGATGGTGGATTGGTGGCAGTTGGTGGTGATGGAGTAGGCTTTGACTGATGGCGGGATGGTAGAGGTATAGTTAAGATGGTTGCGGGGTTTAAGAGATGGAGATGGGGATGTTGACTTTAACTGATATTATTATTTAACAGTAGGGGTATTTTGGTCATTTCACATCCACTTAACACCAAAAACTAACCCCCATCCGTGTCAAGGACTATCCAGGAACGAAATTGCAAAATTTGGGGATTATAGCTGTAATTTCGAAAAGTTAGAGACTAAAGGTGAAAAATGGGCAAACCACAAGGACTATCTGGGCATTTTTCTCTTTTATAAAATATTCCATTTTGAAAGTATGTTTGTACTCATGGTACAATTTGTCACATGATCCACATCAAAACCGGGCCCATCCTGGTCTATGGGCCGGCTGAAACCTTACTAGCCACAGGCCCACATAGGTCTTGAAAACTAGTCCTCTAACTAGACCTTGCTCCCCATGAGCCATAAGCCCATAACTCATGCATTGCTGACTTCTACTCGAAATAAACAAGTAAACAACATAACAAATTCACAATAAGTTATAAGCTTATGCATGAATAAGGAATACTCCAGAAAGGATTTCAACACTTTATTTATATATATATATATATATTTTTCTAACACCAATCAAGCCGTAAACTCTCACTCATGATCGTTGAACAGAACATCGTATAACTCAAGCACTTGCGCACGATGGGCCCGACCAGATGGTCGTGTGAGTATAGGCAAGGCTATATTAACTCCACGCAACGGTAACCTACGTACCTCACGTACACGATTTACACGTTTTTCCAAATAATAGGAACACATGTTGGCAACAGCGAGGAGAATTCCAGAGAAACGTGCTATATCATAGCCGAAACATATGATCATGTAGCACTGCAACGGAATACGCATTATAGATATATCTTCACCCCTAGCATCACTAATGAACCTTCTCACAAGTTTCTGATGGCGTAGAAGCCCATTAGCAAATGCATTTTGAGCAAGAAGCGGTAAATCATGTTCCAAGATCATGCGCCAGAAAAAAGCATCGTTTTCAAGTAGAGCCTGCCAAATATCAGATCATTAGTTGCAAATCAAACGGGCGGTTTGGTAAGATTTCGGGACATTTATTAAGATAACCTTTCCCAGCATGGACTGAGCAGCTTGATTTCCAGCCCGTGCACATAAACAAAGAAGGTCCTTCAGATCATGATGCTCTTCATAATCATCGACAGATATTCTCTGAAAATTCACGACCTTTAATATCTCTGTGTTTCGAGAGAGGAAGAAAATTTTGTGACAGCTGCAAAAAAAATTGCAAGAAAAACATTTTAAATATCTTATCATGTCGGAAAATACAGAAAAAGACTATAACAGAATCAAAGCCCATCATATTCGTTGCTGCTTAAAGAAACACTTAGAGCGTAGTTTAAAGAACAAAAAAAACAAGCTAAACATGTTGCTTACGTGGCACTTAACCGGGCAAGATCAGTAGCCCCATTGGCTGAAGTCGCCAAAAGAGTTATTATGAAGCTCAGTAGTTCAGGGTTCAAGTCGTAAAACTCTGCCATTTTCTGCTTTCTGGATTGTCAAACCTAATCAGATAACTTTAACTTCAAAAGGATGATGTTCAAAAGACAACACACACACATAAATATGCGAAACGGATTATAAATTCTGTATAATTTCTTGTTCAAGCAGAGGCATAGTTGTCAATTGCGAATAGCGGATGATAGCGACAAGCTACCTATACGCTACGTAGCGATAACGATGAAATAGCAGGCGCTATTTCATGTTTAGCGATACATTAGAAGAAAAATTTTAGAAATATTTTATATGTATATTTTACCAAAAAAAAATTTAAAAATTACAAAAATCTCGCTATTTTCCGCTATTTGTCGCTACCAACTATACAAAGACACATGAGCGCTTCGCTACGCTATTCGCTATAGTGGGTGATATGCTCGCTATTAACAACTATGAACAGAGGTATAGATTCATACACCGATATACCAAATTAAGCTTCCTAATAAATCTAATCATGATTACTTTAATTAAAAAATCACACTCGAGCAAGATCAATTTGAAACATAACCAGATTTGAAAAACTTGGAGCAATGATTGACACAATTTGGAAAGTATTTTATATATCAATTCACAAAGCATCAAAAAACCGATTTCATTTCCGTTGTGTCTAGTATTTGCAAAAATAAAGAGCAAGCAAAAATGCAGCATTGATATTTTGGTTCTCTTACTTTTGACTGAAGCCGGATATCTGAAAGTTAACTTGAATAAAACTTGTGATATAAGCTACTTCGGAGCCTGCCCTTTTATTGTGTGAATTAAGCGGTGCTTATATATGCAGCTTAATTGTGTTCACAGCTAGAGCTTTTAATGAATGAGAAATATTAAATAAGTATGTTAAAGTGTAATAGTATTATCATTATTCATGTAAGAAGAAAATGAGCTCGTTTTAGGATACGTTACATTGACTTTTCAAATTCAGGATTTATGAAGATAAGTTTATTTCTATATAATAGGGGTGTGAATTTCTAACACGGCATGAACTTAACACCATGGTTGCGGGATTGGGTTTAGTCTAAACATATTCGGGTTAGTTTCGGGTCAAATCTGTGAACACGTTTAGCTAAACAGGTCAATGCTCATCTCAACCTGACAGCTATGGATGTAGCCCTTTTTCTTTTCTTAAAATGTATTTATGTCATAACTTAAACTCGTTGGGTATTTTACGCCAGTAATGAGATCAAGATTTAAACGTAATTAATTTATCTACATATGTATATTTGGTATTAAACTTCTGATTTAATAGTGTTAACTATTATTACCAAAATATTAAAAAAAACTAGTAAAACAAATTTTGCGTTAAATGGATCGCGTTCACATCAGCTCGCGAAAACTCATGTCGTGTTCGAGTTTTGACACAATTTTTGGGTTCGTGTCGGGTTTGGCCTGTCTTATATTTGGTTTAGCCGCGCCGGGGTTAAGCCAATTAGCTTAGCCCCTTAGTTTAGAAAGGTGTGAGGCGCTTCATGGCATTTAGGTCCCAAAAGCCAAAATATAAGACATGAGCTTGACATAATTAAGGTGTTTGGGTTAAAAAAAACATACTAATAAATTATTTATAGATAATATATTAGTTTGTTAATTTTTTTTTGTGGTTGTTTACTTTTCCCTTTTTCTAATTTGTTTTCTTGTCTTTTTAGTCTTTTCCTTCTAGTTGTTGGCTGCTCACACCATAGTTATCGATAGCGAATAGCGACAAATAGCGACAACGTACCTATATGCTACGTCGCGATAGCGATGAAATAGCGCCCGCTATTTCGTGTTTAGCGATAAAGTAGTTAAAAATTTAAGAAATAAAAATAGCTATCTATATAAATTTTTTATATATATAATGTTTATTTTATACCTTTTTATGTATAAAAATATAAGTTTAAGGACCAAATGTAAGCTAGTAAAAATAGGGGGGGTTAAATGTTAAGATACACAAACCAATTTTACACTTTTTGTGTAAATTTTACAAGTTTTAGGGATCAAATATAACTTAATGAAAGATAGAAGGGTTAAAAGTTAAAAAATATAATCTTATTTAACCCTAAAAAAGGCTCCAACCTAATAAAAAAGCAGCCGCTCTTCTTCATCTTCTTCTTCATCCTGATTTCCAGCAGAAAAAAATCACCGGAATCAGAAGCAGAAATCTTAAAGCCTCAAACACGCTAGAAACCCAGCCGCTCTCTTCTTCATCTTCTTCTTCTTCCTGGTTTCCAGCAGAAAGCATCACCGGAATCGGAATTTTTCGCCGGAGTCGCTATTTGCTCGCTATATGGTCGATATGCACCTTGTAGCGGAGGTTGGCCGCCACGCCACGCTATTCGCTATAGCGTCCGCAATGGTCGCTATTGATAACTATGGCTCACGCTTTTAATTGGTTTTACATTGTTTGAATTTAGATATACTTGGTAATTGTATTGTAATTGTATATCATATTACGATATGATTACATAGGATATAAATAGAATACATAATTACACGGAACCTGTAACATCCGGCCCCTCTCACAACCGTCCGCTTTGCCCCCGATAGGTTGCCCATCCAGGAACTCACGGATTTGTTTTAGGTTGCCCTAGTGGAGACTTCCTAGGAGGTCACCCATCCTGGGACTTCCCACCTGAGCACGCTTAACTATGAAGTTTTTATGTGCTACACAGCTAATGCGCCCAAAACGCGTTGGTGATTTAAGAGGCGGGGCATGTTTTATGAACCATGAATCTCTCCCGTCCACGGTCGATGTGGGATTTTCCTAGGGTGTCACACTAGTCCATGTTAATGTTTTCGGTATCGTTACAATCACCCGTAGTTAATGGCGAATAGCGACAAATAACGATAAGGTACCTATATGCTACATGGCGAATAGCGATAAATAGCGGGCGGCTATTTTATAAATAGCGATACACTAGAAAAAGAATTTTATATGTATATTATATCAAAATACCCTGGTATACATGCTATTTTACATGCATATTTAACAAAAACCTAAAATCTAGCTATTTTATAGCTATATTTAATTGCTATCTATATTTAAAAAAATTAAGATGTTGCTATTCTCGCTATCCATCGCTACAACCGTAATAGCGACACTACATCGTTTCGCTATATAGCGCGCTATAGCGACCGCTACAATCGCTATTGAGTATTGACAACTATGCAATCAACCCCCCCCCCCCCCCTAGGGACTCATCGTTCGATGAGGTTTGCCCCACCGGTGGCTCTAATACCATGTGTAACATTCAGCCCCTCTCACAACCAATATTGTCCGTTTTACCCCTGCCATCCAGGACCTCACGGATTTTTTTTGGGTGCTCGGTCACCCATCTTGGTACTACTCCCACACATGGTTGTAAAACAAGGTTTCCAAGGCTGAGTACTCCCCGAGTAGTCGCTACAAGGTAGGCTGCCGAGGCGACTTTCTCTAACTCCGCCTAATTACTCGGAATCGATCAAACGCGGTCAAACTCGGCCAAAATCGGATCTAGTAGGTCAATTCGGGCCGAGTTTGACTTAAAAAATAATAAAACATAATTTATATGACTATCATATTAAATAATGAATATCATTTTCATGTATTTTGTTATAAATATTAGTAAATTTATGTTATTAGACACATTTAATTTCCGAAAACTAATTTCTTTATAATTTAACATGTCCGAGTTCTCCCCGAGTACTCTCCGCCTATGCCGAGTACTCTCAACTCCCCGGTCGACTGACTAGGGAGCGCCTAGCGACTTTTGCAACCATGCTCCCACATGAGCACACCTAACTGTGGAGTTTTATGTGCTGCACAACCAATACGCCAAAAACGCGTTGGTGATGTAAGAGGCCGGGCATGTCTTATGAACCAAGAATCTCTCTTGTTTGTGGCCGATGTGAGATTTGCCTAAGGTGTCACACTGGTCCATGTTAATCTTTTCTGTATCGTTACAGAAGCCATGAACTATGTTATTGTTCGTCTAATAATCCCCCGCAAGCTAAGGCTACGTAAGGACCTGTAGCTTGGACCTTAGATGAGCAAATCATTGTGTTGACAAGGGCTTGGTAAAGATGTCAGCAATTTGGTCACTAGTAGAAATGAAATGAACTTCTAATAAAGTGGAAATCAACATCAACATGTTTTGTGCACTTGGTTTTAAAAAGCGTCTGGGGCACGCTAAGGTGCGAGACGCCCTAAGGTGCAGGCCTCAGCGCCTCAGGCTACACAAGGCACGCGAAATACAAGAAGCGCACCTAAGGCACACTTTTTTGGCAAAAAAAAAAAAAACTGAGGCGCCCGCCTCGCCTCAGGTATTTATTAGATTTTTTGTGTAGCAAATTGTTTGTACAATAGGTTTTTTTGGCTTGTACATGTAGGTGAAATCATATATAATCCTTCTTTATAGCTATATTTTGGATAAGGAATGAATATATATATAAAATTATATAATCACTTTGCGCCTCGAGTATGAAAAGCCCGTCGCTTTTGCGCTTTGCACCTCGGTTTTAGACTTCGCCGCTTTTGTGCGCTTCTAGCTTTTTAAATCCAAGTTTGTGCGAGCAAAGAATACTAGGTTGGCTGACAAGTATGTAGCCCCTAACTTATCACACCATAAATCAGGGACTTATGCCGTTGGAACCTTAAGTTCACGTAAAAGGATTCCGAGCCACGTGAGTTCTGCCACCGTGTCGACTAAGGTTTCGTACTCAGATTCCATAGATGACCGAGAGACAATTCGTTGTTTTCTAGTTGACCACGAGATCATATTGGAACCACGATAGATAGCAAATCCGGCAATGGATTGACAGTCATCGGGTCAACAAGCCTAGGCAACATCTGAGAAGGCACGCATAGATGGAGAGTGAGCATCCGATGTTCCATGAAAATACCAAAGAATCCCTTTGACAAACTTTGTTAACTGCAAAGGTGATGTCCGGGCGTGACAAGGTGACATACTGGAGGGCACCAACTACTTGACGGTATCGAACCGGATTCTCAAATAAAGGGTTGTCACCTAGAGATAAGTTGGCAGCGGTGGTAATCGATGTTGTGACTGGTTTAGCTTGTGAGAGGCCAGCCCGTTGTAGAAGTTCCAAAATATTTTTCTTTAGAAGATAAGATCATATCTGATCTTTCGGAAACCACCTCAATACCCAAAAAAAATACAAAAGACAACCCAAATCCTGAATAGAAAATGTTGGTCTCAGACTTCGAATGATCTGATCAATCGTATCCAACCAAAATTATATCAACATAAACCAGCATATATAGTAGTGTGCCTCAAGATGAATAAACGAAGAAAGAAGGGTCAGTTTTGGACCCTTGGAAACCGAGAGAGTGTAAGTGCCCAGATGATAACCGATAAAACCAAGCACGTGGAGCCTGCTTAAGTCCATATAAGAATTTGTGAAGCAAATAGACATGATTTGGTCTCTAGTGATTAATAAAGCCCGGTGGTTGTCGCAAATAGACTGTTTCGGTCACTTCACCGTGCAAGAAAGCACTACGAACATCCAATTGTCGAAGAGGGCACCGTTGTATCAACCGTACGCATGGTAGTGGATTTTATAACAGGACTGAAAGTTTCATGGCAATCAACCCCCAGTCGCTAATTAAATCCCTTGACCACTAGACATAATCATGGGACTCGACTCGGTCATTCCATTTCACCTTCAGATCCGCCACCAACTTCACTCAGCGGCCACAAAGATCAACAACAACCGATGGTTCTCGCGCAAAACCAAAACCACCGCCTCTAGGTAGCTCCTTTGCTTTCCTTTAGGCAAGTGCAGTGAGTAGCGTATTCTTCTAGTCATACATCTTGTACCTCATGTATGATTCCTTTAAGCTTTGCACATTCATAGCCGTTCTTCAACGCCGCAACATGTTCTCCCAAGTCCCAAATATTTACCCATTCCTCAAAATGATGTCCTTTAATTGGCTTAGATTCTCTAAATTGTTCCAAATAGCAAAGCTACTTATAGGGTCTGGGGAGGGTGGGATGTAGACAGACCTTGCCTCTATCCCTAGGGATAGAGAGGCTGCTTCCAAAGAGACCCTCGGCTCCAAAATGAACAGCATACCAACACACCAAGTCAAAGAATATAGAAAAAAAAAAGAAAAAAAAAGTCACCAATACCAAGAAAGTGATCAGAGTGACACAGTATAATGTAAATCATGTATAACCTACGTCCCTAAAATACCCCTAAGGCCTTACTGCAGTATCCTCTAGAAGTCCTTAACCCTAATCCTACGCCTCCGCGAAGTCCTATCTTGGACCATGTCCTCAAAAAGATGCAACTCTAGTAAATCATGCCTAATCTGCTCATCCCATGTCAGTTTGGGTCTGCCTCTTCCTCTCCTCCCCTCCACAGTAAGAGTTTCCACTACTCTAACCGGTGGAAGTCACCAATACCAAGAAAGTGATCAGAGTGACACAGTATAATGTAAATCATGTATAATAGCATACAACATCATTTGCGCATAAACACAAGAAGGTAATCACCAGTAAAGTCACTTAAAGAATAAGAAAAACCTACGTCCCTAAAATACCCCTAAGGCCTTACTGCAGTATCCTCTAGAAGTCCTTAACCCTAATCCTACGCCTCCGCGAAGTCCTATCTTGGACCATGTCCTCAAAAAGATGCAACTCTAGTAAATCATGCCTAATCTGCTCATCCCATGTCAGTTTGGGTCTGCCTCTTCCTCTCCTCCCCTCCACAGTAAGAGTTTCCACTACTCTAACCGGTGCCGTCATTTGCCTCCGCTTCACATGCCCAAACCATCTCAATCTCCCCTCCTTAATCTTATCCGATATACTAGCCACTCCTAATTTTTCCCTAAAACCTCACTTCTTATCCGATCTAACCTCGTGTGTCCACACATCCACCTCATCTCTGCTACCTCCATCTTGCGCGCTTGTGTCTTCTTGATAGCCCAACAATCTGTTCCATATAGCATAGCGGGCCTAACTGCTACTCTGTAAAATTTCCCCTTTAGTTTAGTTGGGAACCTCCTATCGCACAATACCCCACTGGCTGCCCTCCATCTACACCAGCCAGCCTGTATGCGATGAGTTACATCACTATCTATGAGGGGGAATGTTAGAATATAGCAGGGTTAGCAGTCATTACAGTTAGGCCCATTAGCTTGGCCCTCCAAGAATAGGGTTTCGCATTCTTTCTATATATACCGTATAGACTGTCACATACTAGGTATCTCTAAAAAGCATCTCAGTTGTTTACCTTCGCGACCACAATTTCAGGAATCTTTGTCTGTTCCATATGATTTGGATAAATTTTAAAGTGGTGTAGAGATTTGATTGCAACACACCTATAACTAAAGCAGTAATATCAATGATAATAAAAAAAAAAGTTAAAGTTATCAGCAAGCTTATGTGTTAAGCTACTCTTCATTATGAGAATAACTTGATATCATCGCTAATCTTTTCAGCAATTCTATAACTTAAAAAAAATTATCACTAATACAAGCGGATCTAGGAAATGATCATAAACAGAAAAATATACATTAAATAAAAATACCATATATTCTACAATAATATGTCGTCTACAGGGTAGAACAGTTCTACTAAAAGTTAAAAGCTGATTAAAGGAACATAGAAATAAGCAGAACTACAAAACTTGTATGTGTAAGAAATGTAGGGATTGAAATCTGAGATTAAACTCACATCTTTTCAAATCGGTTTTTGTCAGTTTGACACTGCGCCCCATGCTAGCAAAGTATTCTCGTTTTGCTATCAGAAAACAATATGAGAAAATATCTGAAATCCCGCAAGTACTGTAAATGAAAGAAAACGCTCAAAATTAAAAGGCAGAAAAGATGGAGTTTATATGTTAATAAGCCTCAACTGAGATATACTCAATGTGAATTATGATTGTAATGAGCCATTTAGTAAATTATACACCCATTATCACAGCATATTTAACAGAACTCAAACTAGTACAATTTAGTTCAAAAACAACATTGCAATCTACCAGTTATTACTTAAGTCTTCCCAAATCACGCCAGCAGAGTTAACGAAATTAATCCTATTACTAATTCATCCGAATACAACATACGAGATCATTTGTTTGCTAATCCATATATGTAAGCAGATTCAGTAACTCTCTTTAATATTGTCGCACCATATGTCAAGTGCACGCTAGAAAGCAAAGAAAAAAGTATATATAAATTCTAACTAAAATAAATGCTAATGACAAAATGCCAAATACTGAGAGATATATAGTCTATTTAGTCATTCCAAATCTTATAACACGTTGGCCCCCTAATCATAGTGTCCTTAGAAAGGATCATTTCCATCCTTTCATATATCATTCAAAAGTTATACCTATATAAATTAAAAAAAAAAAAAAGAAGACAACGGAACCAAACAATTGGAAAGTTTCCCAATTATATTCAAATGACAACCAACAATCAATCAATCAATCAATCATACCCAGTAAAATCCCACAAATAGCAAAGCTATTGGTAGGGTATGGGGAGGGTGGGATGTAGGCACACCTTACCTCTACCCCTAGGGATAGAGAGGCTGCTTCCAGTGAGACCCTCGGCTCCAAAACACCCAGGAAAGAAATAAATAGAACATGAGGGGTGTGTGTGTGTGTATGAAGCTACCAATATAACATGAGTGGTGAAGGAGTGCATGGTAAACCAGACAAATATAACAAAACAAACAGCCTATACACATAGATACATATCTACGACCATACACTACACCTAAAAACACAATTGTACCCTCTCCTAGAAATCCTTAACCTTAATCCTACGTCTCCACGAGCTCCTATCATGGACCAACAAAATTAGTTTATTCATAAAAATGTATCAGTTATTCAATTAATAATTTTGTATTCATAATTTAGATACTCATTCATTTGGGAAACTAAAATAATCATGGAAAAATATGGTGTCGATCCAACCCGTTTTGACCCGTAATAAAATTTACCCATTTAACCAACTCGGCAGCGCCATCAAAATGGGGAAAGAAGAGAATTGGGAAGTTCTGAAGAATGGTTACCTTTCCCAAAATGAATTCGACAGCCTGATTTCCAAATTGATAATCAATCACTAACCATAATCTCTCCTTTAATCAGTATTTACTTAATAAACTGTGGATGGTGATCAATTCATATGCCATTGCACTTCTATGGTGAAAAAGTGGACAATCACTAACCAAAGGGCTTGTAGCATAGCCGTGTCTAGGCGTCTGGGAAAGGTGTCCCTCCCCACATGGTTAAGGGTTCAAGTCACCCACGGTGGACATTAGGGCTGTTCAAATCGCTCGCTCGCCGATCGCTCGGAAAACGCTCGGAATATGCTCGCTCGGTTTGGTTCGGTTTGCAAACGAGCCAAGCATGAGCAAAGGTCCGCTCGGCTCGGCTCGGTTCGGCTCGAATTAATTTTTATTAATTTATTACATATATAATTATACATGCACACACAAATTACATGCGTATTCATATTTTATACATACCGCTCTATTAGTTTTGGACCACTATACTCAAATATACAATTATATTTATCCATACTAGCCTAATCAAACCAATAAAAAATTTGACATCTTTCTCTCATCAATCGTCAATCGTCAATCATCTCTCGCTCACACCATACGCCACAATGCAACAATTGTTCTTTGTTGTATATTCATCGCCTCACCTGCCTCAACCAGAGTCTCATCGATCCGATCTCAATCTTAGTGTCATCCTTGGATAGTTGGACCTTAGTCGTGACCCGATAGCCGAGACATCGAAGGAAACATGCTAAATCTATGGTTGTCCAAATTACTCGTCGCTCGCTTCTCGCTCGGAAAATTACATGCTCAAATATGCTCGTTCGGATTTCGCTCGGTTGTAAACGAGCCAAGCACAAGCAAAGGTCCGCTCAGTTCGGATTGGCTCGTGAACAGCCCTAGTGGACATTGAAGTAGGTTTAGAGCGTGTGTGAGTTTAAAAAAAAAACTAACCATTTACTGACTTCAGCAATCACAGAATTTCATCTCATATGTAAGCAAATTGCATAATAATAATCCATAATAAAGAAGCATAGAAAAGTAGCTACAAATGTTTGATCCGTTAATGATAAAGTCTCTTGAGAATCAGGGAACAGTACATGTAAGATCCATGACCAAAATCTAAAGATATACTTGTGTTACATAACATATTTTTCAGCAATGGTAACATGATATATCAGAGAGAACACAAGGTTAAAGATTGTTTGTTCATAAACTTGTGTAAGATGTTAACAACACATAAATATAACTCACATGTAACTGGCAGCCCATCTTCGCATTGGTTGCAAAATTCATCATCTGGAGAAAGAATTGGTAAATAATTTGCAAAGCATTTCTTACCCTTATCCATCACTTGACTGAAGAACTCTCGTTACTGATCTCACGGAGTCTACTGGAATTGATCGATTTGGGGGCAAGGGATTCATCTTAGAAACAGAATGAACAGGGCTAGGTTTCGGTATGGTTAAGTGGCTTAAAAACAGAGTACCGAACCGAGTTTTGAAGAGAAAGCAGTCGGGATTTTTCGGTTTCGGGTCCGGGTTTTTTGGTGTTTTGGTCGGTGTGGGTCGAGTATATTACCAGGTTGGAACCGAGTCCGAAGCACAGAGTGCGGAGGAACTAGTTTTTTTAAAACCCGGTTTTGAAACTTTTTCGGGTTGGGTTTAATGTATGGTTTTTTTGTGCACCTCTACCCGGAAACAAAATCTTAAAAAAAAAAAAGCAAAAAACCCAAAAGTCCAACCAACCTTAAATGGATTGGCCGTTTTTTGCTTTTACAACGGGTCGAGTCTTATATGTGCTCTTTTAAACTAAAGTTTTTGATCAATAATTAAATGCATGGTTGCATTGATTTAGTGATGGGACTAATCTTAAAAACCAATTAGTGTCGTAATTGTTTATAAAATATTAGAAATAATAATAAGAGAAAATTACAAAAATCGTCCTTGTCATTTATGTTAACACTAGATTGCAAAGTGTGTCCTTTGTCTTCAAAAAGTATAAAAAACGTACTTGATGTTTGCAAACTCTTGCATGTTTTGTCCTTTAGCCCTAACTCAGTCATTTTTCATGGTTAAATTTGATCAAGTAGACCCCATACAAAAGGTATTTTGGTCATTCCACATATTTGATTATATTTTTTTTTAAACCCATTCAATCTCTCACCCAAACCTACATCAAACAAACACATCTTCAGCCACCACCTCCCACCACCACCATTCTACCCCCCCCCCCCCCCTCTCCACCACCAAGCACCACCTCAACCACTCTTAACATCACCACCACCACCACACCACCGTTCCTTCACCCTTAACATCACCACCACCTCCCATGCAACCACTGAAAACTGCCAAACTCTCCCCACAGTACTCTTCTATCTATCTTTCTTCACAAACCCATCTTTAGCCACCAAATTAAAACCTCAGTTCTTGATCTAATCTTTCTCCATCTAAACCATAACTCATGAACACATCTACAACCACCGTTGAACCCTAATTTCATTTATGTCTTATCATTATCGATCTCAATTGATCTAGTTTCGGTGAATGCCTTCAGTATCTACAAAAGGCGTTGATATTGCATGATTTGGGTAAGGTTTTTTTTTCGTATTAGAGATGGTATCTTCTAGGGTTAGGGTAAGTTTTTTATGTGTTGCTTGATTTAGGGTTTTTTATTTAAGTTTGCTTCACTGAATAGTGCACTAGATCTGGTACGACACTGGAGGATTGGACTAAGGTTTGACAGTGGAGTAGATCTCCATCAAGATTTGATGCGGTGGTTGGGATTTGGCAGTGGTGGAGGTGCGTGGTCGGGTTTGTGCAGTGGTGGGGGTTGTGCAACGGGTGTGGAGGTGCGGTGGTGGAGGTGTTGACAGTGGTGGAGGTGCGGGGGTGATGGTGGAGGTGCAGTGGTATTGGTAGTGGGCGTGTGAGAGAGAGAAGGAGATAGAGAGATCTCGTCAGATTTGATTTGGATCTTGATTGTGGGTATGATTCAGATCTTGATTTTGGATCTTGAAAGAAAGGGATAAACTTTTATATGGTTTTTATATATTGCTTAATTAAATGGTAAAAAGACTACCCTCAGACGGGGTCCATTTGGTCAGATTTAACCATGAAAATAAACTTAGTTAAGGCTAAAGGACATAACTTGCAAGGGTTTGCAACATCGAGTGCGTTTTTTGTACTTTTTGAAGACAAAGGAGTAAGGACACACTTTGCAATCTAATGTCAACATAAAGGACGATTTTTGTAATTTACTCTAATAATAATTAACCCTAATTCGAACCAACTTTAATATGTTTGGCCCCTTTTTTTAGCTTTGGCAATTGGGTGAGTCGTATATATGAATTTGAAGTAAACAGGAAGGGTGATGTCACACCCCCAAAATCCACCTGCGGAGTATCACCGCTTGGAGGCGTGACTGACCAGGATCAAGCCACCAATCATATTAAACAAGCATATAAGTAGTAATAAAATCCAACACAATACAATTGGTGTCCAAACAAAACATAGTTTAAGTTTCAAGCGAAAGCATAATGTCAAAAACCAAAGTATAAGTTAATAATGTTTAAGTTCCTCATGAACACTCAATGTCCATGCTCCACAACGACTCTTCCCCATGCAAGCTCCTGCTAAACCTATTGACCTGCAAAGCATGTAGTAACGAGTCAACAATAATGTTGAGCGAGTTCACAGTTGGGTGTTCGTTTTAAGTTGTTCCAAAAACAGTTTCCTTTAACTGGCGTATCTGCCGTGGGGGATACCCCATAGTTGAAAACGTGATTTGTTTATCCCAATTATTCTGGCAATCCAGCCGTGGGGACTACCCCATGATTAATTATCTGGCTCTCTGGCCGTGGTCTGTATATACTACTAGACTCGTTACCATATCGACTGTTGACTGTAGTCATGTTTATGTGCCCTGAACTGTCAATGTCTATCATCATTGACGTGCCCAGATCCATTAGTTCACGCCCGTCCTCTGCGGCACGGTGTGAGGCTTGTCAAACCTAAATTGCGCTATCTAACTAATGACCCGCTCGCCATTGGCCCGACGATTAAGTCGATATAAAAAGGAGGGACTTCGTGATAGAGTTTTGGTCTAGTGAGAATTAAACTATCCAAGAGGACGAGGAATTACATTCCTTAACCCGTACTGTCCTACCCAAGAAGGACGAGGAATCCATATTCCTTAACCTATTCCCAACCCCTGGGAATCCCATGCCTTGTAGAAAGTGTGAACTCACCTTAGGTTAGCTCGGCAGATAAACGAAAGGTCAATCGAGCTGCTAGAGGTCAACCACGTCCTAACATGGTTACCATACAAGTCAGGTCTAGGTTCAAATAGTGCACATACGTTTCACATAGTTTAACGGATTATGAACACGCATTGATCATGGCAAACACTTAATACATGTTAACACCTTAACAGTAACAGTCAAGTACTCATCATGTCTAACTTGTACAATCCAGAAGATAAAGCCCAATAACAGGCGGCCCAACATGTTGTGCGTTCAGCACAGCCTTGTGCGATCCACAACATGTTGTGCGATTCAGCTAAACACCCGGCCCAAATAACAAGCAGATCCAACATACATACGGCCCAAACAAGTAAACGAATAAACAGCTTGTGTGATCCAATACATCTTGTGTGACTGAAGGCATCTTGTGCGATCAGATCAGGTCTTGTACGACCTGATCTTGTGCGATCAACCACTTGTGCGCTTTGGGTCCTTGTGCGACCAAGGACTCTTGTGCGATTGGTTATTTCTTCCGAAAATCATGCATATTAGTTACATTAATTTGGACAGTTTCTTGTTTTACAATTATTCAATCAATCAACATTAACAGTTTCCAATCCCAACAATAATCGATCAAACTAAGCAATCAACATTGAATTCATATGAACCCTAACCTAAATCATCACACCAACCATGCATAATAATTTAACAAATTCAAGGTCTTGATTACTAACATACACCCTAAACTAGCAACATCCGAATACACTTTCATGGTAGCCGATTTACACACCTTCAGTCCTAGATCATCATTCAAATCATATGATTAACAACTCTAAAATACTTTACATGTGATTCGAATAACAACACCAACCATCATTCATAAACAACCATATTTCATTCGTAAATCATTGTGTGAGAACATATAAATCACAATATCAATTAACAAGACAATAACTATGATTCACTAACCAGATTGAAGGTAGAAAAGGATGATCCGAACAATAAGATCTTCGATTGAGAGAGGGTGTGTGTTGCGTCGAGTTCTTCAAGAGAGAAAGATAGAGAGAGTAGGGTTTTTGTGTGTGTGTTGTGTTTTGCAAACTATGAGAAACACTCTCCTACCCTAGGTAATTGTATGCGCATAAAAGGAGTGGGCCGAATCCATCATAATGGGTTGCCCATTCGGTTCAAGTACAATAAGTGTAGCCCGAGTGGGCTTGTGCGATCGAGTGAGTGTTGTGCAATCGGTTCATTTATATTCACACATTCGTTACACATAACACATAACATAACATTCAATTAATCACAAAGTTCATATAATCACATCACGTTCACACACGTTACATTAAACACAAAGATAGGATCGAATTACGAGTTGTCACATTATCCCCAAGTTGAAAGAAATTTCGTCCCGAAATTTGGTACGTACTCACTGAGGAAGCTAGTTAAGTTGCATGGTTTTCCCGGTTTTCCTGGGGTGTCACATCCTCCCCCCGTTGATCTGGAATTTCGTCCCGAAATTCCGTGGTAGCTTCAGCCTCAGTAGTGGTTGTATTGTTTGCAAACAAGTGGGGATACTTTTGTTTCATTTGATCTTCGCGTTCCCAGGTGAACTCTGGGCCACGACGTGAGTTCCAACAAACTCGAACAATAGGTATTCTAGTGCGCTTGAGAACCTTAACGTCCTGGTCCGTGATTTCAATTGGTTCCTCAACGAATCGTAACTGTTCATCGATAGTGAGCTCCTTCAAAGGAACTACGAGGGTCTCATCTGATAGACACTTCTTCAGATTTGACACGTGGAAAACGTCGTGAACTGCACTGAGTTCTGCGGGTAGGTTTAGTCTGTAGGCCACCTTGCCTATTTTTTCAATGATTTCGAATGGTCCAACGTATCATGGATTAAGTTTGCCTCGTTTGCCAAAATGAACCACACCCTTCCAGGGTGAAACTTTGAGTAGCACTCGATCCCCAACCTGGAACTCGAGTGGTTTCCTGCCCTTATCAGCGTAGCTTTTCTGACGGTCACGAGCTGCCGCCATTCGTTGTCGTATTTGAGCAATTCGTTCTGTTGTGTCTACCACAAGTTCTGGGCCAGTGATCTGACTATCCCCCACCTCTGCCCAACAAAGAGGTGATCGGCATTTACGCCCCTACAATGCCTCAAATGGAGCGGCCCGAATGCTGGTGTGATAACTGTTATTATACGAGAATTCCACTAGTGGCAGATGTTTTTCCCAACCGTTGCCAAAGTCAATCACACATGCCCTAAGCATGTCTTCAAGGGTCTGGATGGTGCGTTCAGACTGCCCATCCGTTTGTGGGTGATAAGCTGTGCTCATATCTAAACGTGAGCCAAAGGACTTGTGCATTGCTTGCCACAGTTCAGAAGTAAAACGTGTATCACGATCAGAGATGATAGAGGTGGGCACTCCGTGCCTCGAAACCACTTCCTTCAAGTAAACGTCTGCTAAAGTAGAGAACTTGTCAGTTTCTTTGATAGCCAAGAAGTGTGCAGACTTTGTGAGTCGATCCACGATCACCCATATAGTATCATTTCCGCGTTGAGATCTAGGCAGGCCAGTAACGAAATCCATGGAAATTTTCTCCCATTTCCATTGTGCTATCTCTGGTTGTTGGAGTAGGCCTGAGGGTTTCTGGTATTCAGTCTTGACTCTCACACAAGTCAAGCACTTGCTAACATAGGTTGCTATGTGAGCTTTCATGCTAGGCCACCAGTGTGTAGTTTTCAAGTCGTGGTACATCTTGTCTGAACCAGGATGTAGTGAGTAACGAGACTTGTGCACCTCATCCATCACAAGCTCTCGTAGGTTGCCATAGAGTGGGACCCAAATGCGTCCTGTTACGTAGTATGCACCGTCTTCCTTTTGTTCTAATCGTTGCCTTGAGCCGCGTAGGGCTTCAGCCCTGACGTTTTCTGGTTTCAATGCTTCTACCTGAGCATCTCGTATCTGTGAAGGAAGACTAGATTGAATGTTGAGTTGTAATGCTCGCACGCGCTTAGGCGTGGTGTCCTCTGGACTGAGGGCATCGGCCACCACATTGGCTTTGCCCGGGTGGTACTTGATTGCTCATTCGTAATCGTTCAAAAGCTCGACCCATCGACGCTGACGCATGTTTAATTCCTTCTGTTTGAAGATATGCTCGAGACTCCTGTAATCGGTGTAGATGGTGCACTTGGTACCGTACAGGTAATGTCTCCATATTTTGAGTGCAAATACAACAGCTCCCAGCTCCAGATCGTGTGTAGTGTAGTTCTGTTCGTGAATCTTAAGTTGTCGTGACGCATAAGCAATGACCTTGTCACGTTGCATCAGCACACATCCAAGTCCCTGAATGGATGCGTCGCAATAAACCACAAAATCGTCTGTGCCTTCAGGCAGTGAGAGGATAGGTGCGCTACAAAGTCTGTCCTTTAAGTGCTGAAACGTCGTTTCCTGTGCATCACCCCAACGATAGGTGACACCCTTCTCAGTTAGCGAGGTGAGAGGTTGCGCAATCTTGGAGAAATCCTTGATAAACCTTCTGTAATAGCCCGCCAAACCCAAGAATTGGCGGATTTCCATTGGTGTACGGGGTGCAGGCCAGTTTCTAATCGAGTCTACCTTTGATGGATCAACATGAATCCCATCCTTGTTCACCACGTGGCCTAGGAAATGGACTTCACGAAGCCAGAAGTCGCATTTCGAGAACTTAGCATAAAGCTGCTCTATTCGAAGGAGTTCCAAAATAAGTCGTACATGCTGCTCTGTTCTTCCTGACTCTTAGAATAGATCAGGATGTCGTTGATGAATACAATCATGAACTTATCCAAGTAAGGCTTGCACACTCTATTCATCAAGTCCATGAAGACCGCAGGTGCGTTTGTCAGCCCAAAAGGCATGACCAAAAACTCGTAGTGTCCATAACGAGTTCTAAAGGCTGTTTTGGAGACGTCCTCTTCTCGGACTCTCAGCTGATGATATCCCGATCTCAGATCAATCTTCGAGTAAAAACTCGACCCTTGCAGCTGGTCGAACAAGTCGTCAATGTTTGGAAGAGGATAACGATTCTTCACCATCACCTTGTTGAGTTCACGGTAGTCGATGCACATTCTGAAAGTACCGTCTTTCTCCTTCATGAATAGCACTGGAGCTCCCCATGGCGAAGAGCTAGGATGGATAAAACCCTTGTCCAAGAGTTCTTGCAGTTGCTTAGAGAGTTCTTCCAACTCTGATGGGGCTAAACGATAAGGTGCTCGAGCTATGGGCGCTGCTCTAGAAGCTAGTTCGATTTGAAACTCGACCTGGCGATGAGGCGGAAGACCAGGTAGTTCCTCAGGAAACACCTCAGGATAGTCGCGTACAATTGGAAAATCTTCTATATTCTTCTCTTTCTTCGAGGTGTCAGCAACGAGAGCCAAAATAGCAGTGTGGCCCTTTCTCAAACACTTCTGGGCCTTAAGGAAAGAGATGATGCTCACAACAGCACCACTCTTGTCGCCACGAATCATGAGAGGTTCATCACCTGAACGAGGCATACGAACAATCTTCTCGTTGCAAAGAATCTCTGCTCGGTGTTGGGATAACCAATCCATCCCAATGACAACATCGAAACTACCCAGAACGATAGGGATGAGGTCGATAGAGAAGGTGTGATCAGTAAGAACAAGATTACAACCCTTGACTACGTGTGTGGCCTCTAAACTCTTACCATTAGCTAGCTCTACAGTGTGTTTGGTGTTCAAAGGTGTCGGGGTACGCTTAAGCATTTGACTAACTTTTAAGGACATGTAGCTAGTATCGGCACCCGAATCAAATAAAACCATAACGTAAAAGTCATCTAGAAGGAACTTACCCGTCACAACATTGGGATCATTCCTCGCTTCACCCTGGCCAATAACGAACACACGACCCCTTGCACCATTGTCGTTGTTACCCCCGTTGTTTCCATTCCCCTGATTGTTATTATTGTTGTTGTTGTTCTGGTTCTGGTTCAGTTGGGGGCAATCCCTCTTGAAGTGGCCTTCAGCTCCACACTGAAAGCACCCTTTGTTGTTACCTTGCCGCTACTGCTGCTGGCGTTGATTCTGTGGGGCTTGTTGTTGCTGACGATTCTAGTTTGCCGGGTATAAACTTCTGCAATCCTTTGCTGCGTGGCCTGGCTTGTTGCACCGATGACAGTTACCCCTGGTGCATGGCCCGCTGTGGTGTAGGTTACAGCGATTGCGTTTGGGGTGACTTCCCTTGTACCCACCTTGACTTTGGCTACCAGATGATTGCTGACTTGGGCTCTTGTAGTCGTCAGTCCTTCTCTGCTGTGACTGAGACTGAACAGAAGTTGAACCCTTACTAGAAGCTTCATCCCACTTACGTTTGTTATCGCTAGGAGTATCAGAGGTAGTAGCGCCAATACGCTTTGGTAACCTGTTCTGCTCCACCGCCTGATCCGTGAGACGATGAGCCAACTTGATGATCTGTTGAATGGTGCCAAGGTTTGCTGAAGTCACGTGACTTTGGATCTCTGGCACTAAACCCTTGAGATACAGTTCGATATGTTTGATGGGTAGGTCTACCATAGTAGGACACAGAATGGCCAACTCGTTCGATCTTTTAGTATACGCTTCAATTTCTGACCCCCGTCATCTTTAAATTGTAAAACTCTACCTCCAGTTTATGAATGTCATCCCGGCTACAATATTCTTCTTTGATCAATTCCTTAAAATCATTCCAGGGGGTGGCGTTAGCAGCAACCAACCCCAGCATTTGGACCTGAGCGTTCCACCACGTGAGCGCTATACCCTCGAGAGTACCGGTAGCATACTTCACCCTGCGAGCCTCAGGGCATTCACACATCTCGAAGACAGATTCGAGTTTTTCAAACCAGTGGAGGAGACCGACAGCTCCTTCAGTACCACTGAAGGTACCAGGTCGACAGTCCATAAAGGTCTTGAAGGTGCACACAGGAGGCTGTGCTGGTTGACCTGTCGTGAGAGTAAGAAAGGATAAAGTTTAACACAAAGGTTGGTTCACGAGTGTAGGATCTAAGGATCCTAGAGTGAGTTTCGACTGCAGGATATACCTCCTGCTTGTGCGGCTGCAAGTGCCGCAGCAACTTGTTAGTTAATCAGAGCCGTCAACTGGGCTTGAGTCATGTTAATGCGTCCAGCCCCAGCCATGATCTTCATATCAAGGGAAACATGAGTGAGAGGGGTTAGCGAAAGTGCGATGACAGAAGAGAGTAAGCACACAGGTGTTTTCAAGCTATAGTTGTTACGTTTATCTAAGCATACCATAAGCAGAGTTCTATGTAATCTAGCAAGTAGGCAACATAAATCATATCACCTAGAATGTCAACTCTTGCACGTGGAGCGAAGCGTCGTTGTGGATCGTAGAGCACTGTACAGGTTATAGTCTGGTTTCAACAAAAACTTTTTCCCTTATTAAAACCAAGTTCACTATAACCAATGGCTCTGATACCAATCTGTCACACCCCCAATATCCACCTGCGGAGTATCACCGCTTGGAGGCGTGACTGACCAGGATCAAGCCACCAATCATATTGAACAAGCATATAAGTAGTAATAAAATCCAACACAATACAATTGGTATCCAAACAAAACATAGTTTAAGTTTCAAGCGGAAGCATAATGTCAAAAACCAAAGTATAAGTTAATAATGTTTAAGTTCCTCATGAACACTCAATGCCCATGCTCCACAACGACTCTTCCCCATGCAAGCTCCTGCTAAACCTATTGACCTGCAAAGTATGTAGTGACGAGTCAACAATAATGTTGAGCGAGTTCACAGTTGGGTGTTCGTTTTAAGTTGTTCCAAAAACAGTTTCCTTTAACTGGCGTCTCTCCCGTGGGGGATACCCCATAGTTGAAAACGTGATTTGTTTATCCTAATTATTCTGGCAATCCAGCTGTAGGGGCTACCCCATGATTAATTATCTGGCTCTTTGGCCGTGGGGGCTACCCCATGTATATACTACTAGACTCGTTACCATATCGACTGCTGACTGTAGTCATGTTTATGTGCCCTGAACTGTCAATGTCTGTCATCATTGACGTGCCCAGATCCATTAGTTCACGCCCGTCCTCTGCGGCACGATGTGAGGCTTGTCAAATCTAAATAGCGCTATCTAACTAATGACCCGCTCGCCATTGGCCCGGCGATTAAGTCGATATAAAAAGGAGGGACTTCGTGATAGAGTTTTGGTATAGTGAGAATTAAACTGTCCAAGAGGACGAGGAATTACATTCCTTAACCCGTACTGTCCTACCCAAGAAGGACGAGGAATCCATATTCCTTAACCCATTCCCAACCCCTGGGAATCCCATGCCTTGTAGAAAGTGTGAACTCACCTTAGGTTAGCTCGGCAGATAAACGAAAGGTCAATCAAGTTGCTAGAGGTCAACCACGTCCTAACATGGTTACCATACAAGTCAGGTCTAGGTTCAAATAGTGCACATACGTTTCACATAGTTTAACGGATTATGAACACGCATTGATCATGGCAAACACTTAATACATGTTAACACCTTAACAGTAATAGTCAAGTACTCGTCATGTCTAACTTGTACAATCCAGAAGATAAAGCCCAATAGAGGCGGCCCAACATGTTGTGCGTTCTGCACAGCCTTGTGCGATCCACAACATGTTGTGCGATTCAGCTAAACACCCGGCCCAAATAACAAGCAGATCCAACATACATACGGCCCAAACAAGTAAACGAATAAACAGCTTGTGCGATCCAATACATCTTGTGCGACTGAAGGCATCTTGTGCGATCAGATCAGGTCTTGTGCGACCTGATCTTGTGCGATCAACCACTTGTGCGCTTTGGGTCCTTGTGCGACCAAGGACTCTTGTGCGATTGGTTATTTCTTCCGAAAATCATGCATATTAGTTACATTAATTTGGACAGTTTCTTGTTTTACAATTATTCAATCAATCAACATTAACAGTTTCCAATCCCAACAATAATCGATCAAACCAAGCAATCAACATTGAATTCATATGAACCCTAACCTAAATCATCACACCAACCATGCATAATAATTTAACAAATTCAAGGTCTTGATTACTAACATACACCCTAAACTAGCAACATCCGAATACACTTTCATGGTAGCCGATTTACACACCTTCAGTCCTAGATCATCATTCAAATCATATGATTAACAACTCTAAAATACTTTACATGGGATTCGAATAACAACACCAACCATCATTCATAAACAACCATATTTCATTCGTAAATCATTGTGTGAGAACATATAAATCACAATATCAATTAACAAGACAATAACTATGATTAACTAACCAGATTGAAGGTAGAAAAGGATGATCCGAACAATAAGATCTTCGATTGAGAGAGGGTGTGTGTTGCCGTCGAGTTCTTCAAGAGAGAAAGAGAGAGAGAGAGAGTAGGGTTTTTGTGTGTGTTGTGTTTTGCAAACTATGAGAAACACTCTCCTACCCTAGGTGATTGTATGCGCATAAAAGGAGTGGGCCGAATCCATCATAATGGGTTGCCCATTCGGTTCAAGTACAATAAGTGTAGCCCGAGTGGGCTTGTGCGATCGAGTGAGTGTTGTGCAATCGGTTCATTTATATTCACACATTCGTTACACATAACACATAATATAACATAACATTCAATTAATCACAAAGTTCATATAATCACATCACGTTCACACACGTTACATTAAACACAAAGATAGGTTCGAATTACGAGTTGTCACAGGTGAGTCATAAATATGAATTTGAACTAAACACGAATGTGATTTTTTTTATTGAAACTTATCATATATATGAATTTACTTCATGTTGATACAATTATTAGCCGAGGCTTGCTAGGTAGTTGGGTTAGACCGGTTCTAACTTCTAGCGCGCTTGAACAAACAATAGAAATAACTGTTAGGCTGGAGTGTGTGGCTAGGGGCTTTATCACCGACACCTCAGCGCCACATCACCGCCATGTCACACAAGGGCTTTAAAGCCCCCTCCTTTAACTTGAAGGGTGTGGAGGGCGTGGCTAGGGGCTTTATAGCGCCCCCTTTTAAAGCCAATCAAATTTGATGGAGCCCCCTTTCTTTCGTTACCATCTTGGCGAGCTACCTATAGCCTCCCCCCCCCTAAAGATGATGGTATGGGTGGTAGAGCCCCACCGGTGCCATTGAAGGTGAGGTGGCAGGGGTGGCGCCTCCACACCCTCCATCCTTAGAAGGGGTCCTTGAACTTTACTTCGTGTCAAGTTAGCATGTGGGCATATGTATGTGTAACAAGTATACATTATAACTTATAAGTGGACAGGGCATATGTATGTGTAACAAGTATATATTATAACTTATAAGTGGGCAAGTTGTTGCGTGTTAGGATCTGAGTTTGATTAGATTGTGTTTGTTTAACTAAAATGAAGATGAATAAGAAACAATAGCAGCATAAATAGATGAATAAACTTTCAACACAATCAAAGAGAGAATTGTTTTAAGCAAAACATGTTTAACATGAAATCGAATTATTATATTTATTACAATCTTCAATTACAAAGCATGCATGCATACAATCTCCCCCTCAGCCTGAGCTCACAGTGAATGTTCGTACAGAATGACTTGTGATGAAGAGAGCTAATAGAACAGTACAGGGTACTGTTCTATTTATAGTACAGAATAAACCACTGTGGCATATTTGCTGACGTCACCATGAAAGTGACATCTAACTTCCTAACAACCTCTAGCCACTGACATATTACAACTACTGCTATACAAACTACTGATTACAATGAATAAACAAAATACTAAGTAAACTACTGTTTCTCATTCCACTGTTATAGCTCCAGCAGTACTTTGTGTCTTTAGCAGTGCTTGACCCATATCAGTAGATTGAGCATCAGTGCTTAGTCTTTAACAGTCTTTACGAATCAGCAGTTGTTGAAGATCAGCAGTTGTTGTAGAAGGGCAGTATTTAGAGGACATCAGTTGTTAGGCCACTTTCAAGGGGAAAGAACTATTGCAAACAACTGCTTATTGTGAATCCACTGATCTGATCCAGTTTTGGCTTTATCAACTGTTCCTTTGGTAGGGTTCAATCCCAACAATCTCCCCCTGGAACAGATGATGCCAAAACTCTTCATTATTCTGGATCTTTATTGCCTCATCAATAATTCCCTGACTTGTCCTTTGAATTGTAATTCAAAGTCCATGGAATCTGTATCATCCTCTTCCCTGCTTAGTGGAAGCTCAAGGAGATCCTGTAGATCTTCAACACCCAGGCCAAGTGCTTCTTCCCTTGATATATGCTTCACTTCACCATTGGATTTGAGCAGAGTTAATACGTGGGTCTTTTTATCAGACTTCCACTTTAGTATCTTTGAATCCAATGAGTTTCTTGGGAGAGTTTTTATTGCAGATGAGTTTAGAGATTGAGGCCTGGTGATGACAACTTTGGCAGGATCTTGGGATTGTGTTGAGTCTTGGTTTTCTGCCATAAGTGTCTGAAGAACCATCTTCATGATATACTCTTCCGAAGCCTGGTCTTCTTTTGTTACTGCATCCATCTGCTTTTGTTTCCTTCTTTGATAATAGATGGCAGCAGTTGGAACAGTGGGTCTCCTGATTTGTAACTTTTGTTTTCTGACTAGAACCACTGCTTCTGGATAATTAGGCTTTTTAGGAGTAGTGGGATCTCTTTCCTCAACTCTTCCAACTTTTTGTAAGTGGCTAACACTTTATCCTCTGACCACCTTGTGACCTGGTTCCTTGACCCATAATCAGCAGCTATCAGTTCTTCTTTCATTCTTTTTAGCTTCAAGGTTCTTTCAGGTACATTTTTCTTGTATTTGGCCCAGATTGGAGGAGTTTGTTTTACCTTTTCTTTAAGCATCTTTTGAATTCTGGCTATCTCTTCTTGTAGTTCACTGAGAGTCCATTCTTTGTATTGATGCTTTTCTGGGCTGTACTTCTTGTATGCCATGATATAATCAAGGTAGTCTTGCCTCATACTTTCATCATCTTTTTCAAACAATTTTTGGCAAAGATCTTTTGAGAACTGTTCTAAAGTTCTGACCTTGGTGAGCAGGTATTGCAGATTTCTCTGAATCTCCTTGTCAAAATTTCCCTGTGTATCTCTTTTAGATATATCCTCCGCTTGTTGGGCTTTTATCTTGAGATACTCTTCTATGTTTCTTGAAAAAGGATAACCTTGAATGGAAGGAAGTTTCCTTTTTGCAGGGTCATCTTCAGAGTAAAAAGATTTGATCTCCTCCCTGACTGCTGGAAGATCCAATGGATATTGTACACCCACTGGAACAATAGCAGTGTTTGGATTCAGAACTTGAGCTGAAGAGATTGGAACAGGGTTTGGAATGGTGA
This sequence comes from Helianthus tuberosus, assembly GCA_030545235.1. Taxonomy (NCBI): domain Eukaryota; kingdom Viridiplantae; phylum Streptophyta; class Magnoliopsida; order Asterales; family Asteraceae; genus Helianthus; species Helianthus tuberosus. The sequence continues at coordinate 151,155,702 of CM060407.1, read as the reverse complement.
CAAGGGTCAGTGGTTGTGTAGATATTGGAGTTGGGGAAGTGTCATCTTCCAGTATAATGTTTGTTACCCTTCTCCTTTTGTGCTTTGGAGAAGTTGGTGGAGTATTTGTGGGTTTAGTGGTGGTGATTGAGGTGGTAGGTGTCTGACTAACAGCTGTTGAAACAACTGGTGTTTCAACCACTATTGTCATTACAACAGTTGATGTGTCAACTGTTGTCTTCTGCTTTTTGGCAGGTGGTTGTTGTGGTGGTGATATTGTTTTTGGTATGACAGTGGATTGAGTGTGGGTTGATGTAGTAGTGATGGTAGTTGTTGGGATAACATCTGTTGAAACCACTGAAGTACCAACAACTGTTGATACAACATGTGTCTTATCATCTGTTGGTTTGGAGGTTTGATGAGAGGAACTTTTGGGGGGTTTGAGGAGTATGTTTAGTGGTTTTGGAAGGTTTGGTTTTGGGTTGGCTTACTTTTCTAGTAGGCTATCTTCTTTTAGGTTTAGAAGTACCCTGCTCTTCCTTTTCCATCATAACTTTCTTCTCCTGAGCAAACCTTTTAGCCCCTTTTATTTCCATTGACTCTTTCACGTTTGCTTTTAGATCAGCAAAGGCATTTTGAGTCTCATCAACCTTTTTGGAACCATCTGGCCTTGGGATTTCCATAACCAGTTTAGACAATGGATCCGATTTAATGTATAGACCATCTTCATATCCCTTCTTCTTTTTTATTTTTCTCCCCCTTTTTGGCATCATCAGGATTTTCAACAAAGATGATTGAAGGAGGAGCAGTGCCAGTGGTTTGTAGCAAATGGGCCTTAATTGCCTTGATATCTGCTTGTGTATCCTTGTACCTAGCTTCCATGACATTTCTGATCATCTGAATCTGAACTTCATGTTGCTGATCAGCATATTGTCTCTGTTTGTGAAGCATACGTTGAAACATTTCCCAAAGCTCAGTGGGAGTAGGAGCAGATGATGGAGCAGATGTTGCAGATGTTGCAGCAGTGGGTGTAGCCTATTGAGCTTGTAACAACTGTTGCAGCATGGATTTGATTTCTGCAACAGATGTGTCAAGTTTATCAACCCTCTCCGTCAATTCATTGTATTTTAAACCATCACCCAAATTAATGGGATCATTTGATTTCCTACCAGTGGTGGTTGTATCAGTGGTAGTCTTAGGGAAAGTTTCCCAAAAATCATCCACTGATGCCCCTTTTTCTTAGTACTAGGGACTTTTTTCTTCAGTAGAGATTACCATTTTAAGGTTACCAGTGTATAAAGGATACACACCAGTAGACACTATGGTTCCCAAAGAAGAAATTGCCTTCAAGGGAGTCTCACTAATGAAACTACCGTCCAGGTGTAAACCAGTGGGTTCAACACCTGTAGTAGCTGCTCCACTTGAACTACTGACAGGAATTACTTGTAATTCCTGCAGTGTAACCTCCTCAACTGTTGGTGGGAAAGCAATGATAGAGGCACCAGACTCGGTCACTTTTTGGGGTATATTCTCATTGACAGGTGATTGAGAAGAACTGATTTGTGTCTGGGCTATATCAAGTGCATCTAACAGAGGTATCATGGATAGTGAAAGTTGTGCATTGAGGATAGGGGTAGAAAAAGAATTTGCCCTGGGAGCAGGGCTGTTGAACATGGATTCAAGTGAATCCAATGTTTCATAATCTGGTGTCTCTGTGGATACAACCTGATCCTTTTGAGAGGATGCAGGAGGAGTCTGAGGCTCAGGTTGAGATCTTTCTTCCATCTGCTGTGAAGAAGTAGCAGCAGTGGTTATTGGTGACTTTTGTGTTGTCACAGGTATAATCTCTGGGATCTCATCTTCCAGAGTTAACTTTTTTGTGGGTTTGGGGGGCTTTTGGACATTTTTCTTTTTGGGTCTTTTGGTGATTTTAGGTGTGGGTTTCACAGCAGTTGTTGTGCTGCTGTGATCACCTTGAGCAGTGGGCTCAACAGCAGGAGCCTGAGGAGCAGTGGTTGCTGCTAAATTCTGCTTAGGAGCCTCTGTTTGTGTTTTTGAAGGTTTTGACAGCCTTGTAAATGTTTTAGAAGATATGATGTTTATTTGAATAGGGTTTCCTTGGATAAGCACATGTGCATTATCCTTTGAAAATTTCTTTTGGAAGTAAAAACTTAGAAATCTTGGAAACAATAAAAAGGATTTTTTATTAACATTTTTTACCATTTAATTGAAAATCTCCTGGGAGTAGTTAAAATTTTCTTCAGACATGATAGCATAACCCAGGTATTGGATTTTCAATGGTATTTCATTAAAAGTCGTGGTTTTATTTGACACACACATGAGGAGGGTATGGAATAAAAACCTCATGGCAGGTGGAAAACTGCCTTTTTGTAAAGTGTCCTTTTTCATTTTTTCTTCACACCCTCTCTCAATGAAATCAGTTTGATACTCAGACTTTGGGAAAGAGCTTTTACCTGTAAGATCGTTGATTTCAAACAACTCTGAAATGGTTTGAGGTGTGATTGTAACTGGAATTTCCATTATTGAAGAATTAATGGCTAAGGGCTTTTTGTCCTTAGTTTCTAGTTTTACATTTTTCCAGAATTCTTGTTGGGTATCCAGGAATATGGCTTCATTGCAAGTCAACAAAGTTTTGTACTTTGAAGACGAAAGTGCATCAATGACGGAGTGAAAATCTGTGTTTTGACTTGTTTTTGCAAGGGTACACAGGTAGTTGTGTGGGGTTTTGAATGTGAGAGCCATGGTGATTTAGAAGGCAGGTAAGAGCGAATGAAGACGATGAGTGGATTGAGAGAATTTGGTGATAACTGCTTTAGAAAGGAATTTTGAATTCGATTCGACAGTGAAAACCCTGTTTGGCAGCGGTTACAAAAGATCTGACGGCTAAGTACTGTTCACGTGACAACCTCTGATGAATAATGGATGACAGTTGTTTAGGAAACCACTGATGGTGTAATATCAGTGTTTTACAATGGTTAAAATGAAAACAGTGGCTGACTATAACTATCAGTGGATTAAAACACTGAGGTATAACAACAGTGATTAACAAAGAAAATGAGAGAACAGAGGTTGACTTTCAGCAGCGGACAACATCCAGCAAAACAGATGTTTGAACCAAAACAGTGGTTATGGCAGACTTTTAAGGATTAATGAAAATTTTCATTTTTAGCTATTTTTAAGGATGAATTTTGATTTTATGAAAACATTTTAATGCTTTTATTCATAGAAAAACAGGATTTTGCCTGTTATTCCATGTTCAGCATGCCAATCCTAGATATCAAGCTTTCAAAGGTGGATGTGTCTAAAGCCTTTGTTAGCACATCTGCCAGCTGATCTTTAGTTGGAACATGGTGCAGAGAAATCAAACCTTTTTCATAGCAATCCCTCACAAAGTGATGTCTGATATCAATGTGCTTGGTGGTTGAATGTGAAACTGGATTTTTTTTTATATTTTCTACTGCCTGACTGTCCAAAATAAGAGGTGTCTTTAAGGCAGTGATACCAAAATCCAGCAGTTGATTTTGAAGCCATAGCAGTTGGGTTGTACAGCTTGCAGCAGCTATATACTCTGCCTCAGCAATGGATGTTGAAACAGCTGCTTGTTTTTTGCTTTGCCAAGACACTAAGCAATTGCCTAGGAATTGGCACCCTCCTGAAGTGGACTTCCTTGTTGTATTGCATCCAGCAAAGTCACTATCTGAGAAACCTGAAAGCTTGATATTTCCATCAGCTGGATACCAGATACCAAGTGAGGGAGCACCTTTGAGGTATCTGAATATCCTTTTTACAGCAATAAGGTTTGACTTTTCTAGGGGCTGATTGGGATCTTGCACAAACACATGTTGCAAACATGATGTCTGGCCTAGATGCAGTTAGGTACAATAAAGACCCAATCATGCTTCTATAAAGAGTTTGATCAACCAATTCAGCCTTTTCATCAGACATGACTAACTTGGTGGTTGCTATGGGTGTACTACATGGTTTGCAGTCATTCATATCAAATTTTGTTAAAAGTTCTTTGGCATATTTGCCTTGATGAATGAAAGTACCATTTTGCAGTTGCTTTACTTGGAGACCAAGAAAGCACTGTAGTTCACCCATTGCACTCATCTCAAACTCAGCTGTCATGAGTTGTCTGAACTCTTCACACATTTTAGAACACGTGCTTCCAAAAATGATGTCATCCACATATATCTGGACAATCATCAGTCTTTCCCTCTCCATTTTAAAAACAGTGTTTTGTCTATTTTACCTCTTGTGAAACCAATAGAGAGACGGAAAGTGGAAAGAGTTTCATACCAGGCTCTAGGTGCTTGTTTCAAGCCATACAAAGCTTTGTTTAGCTTATAGACATGATTTGGATTAAATGGATCCTCAAAACCAGGAGGTTGACAAACATATACCTCTTCTTGAATCTTACCATAGAGGAATGCACATTTGATATCCATTTGAAACACCTTTATGTTGTGGTTGACAGCAAAGGACAAGAACAGTCTGATAGCTTCCAGTCTTGCTACAGGGGAAAAAGTTTCATCATAATCAATGCCCTCTTCCTGTCTGAAACCTTGAACCACTAGCCTTGTTTTATTCTTGACAACAATGCCCCTTTCATCAGTTTTATTTTTGAAGACCCACTTTGTGCCAATAGGACTCACACCCTCTGGCAGTGGTACAAACTCCCATACTTGTTGTCTTTTAAACTGTTGGAGCTCCTCTTGCATGGCTTCTACCCAGCTGTTGTCTTTTAGTACCTCTTGGTACTTGACTGGCTGATGGAGAGATAAAAAGCCAGCAAAAAGACAGATGTTTTGGGATTGACTTCTTGTGAGTACCCCTTCACTGATGTTGCCAATGATTTGGTCAGGTGGATGAAACTTCAAGAAGATTAAATCTCATTTGTATGGAACAATGGCATTTAAAGGTGAGGGCTGCAGATGTGAATCATCTGAGCTAACAACTGTTGGTGACTTTAATGATCCAACAGTGTCTTGGAATGGAGGTGGAGGAATAGGTGGAATTGGTGTGGAAACATGTTGACTTTTATCCACTGTTTGAGGACTTTTATCAACAGTGCTTGATGATGTGGAAACAGGGGTCAAAGGGCTACTTTGATCAACAACTGTTGAGGTAGCAGTGGTTGAGCTTTGACAGTTGTTTTGAAAATCTGCTGCTCTGGCAATGGATTTGAAGGTTTGTAGTGGAATGATCACTTCATACCCATTGTCTGATGGAGGATATTGAGATGGACATGCACTGTTAGTCTTGACAGAAATATTTTCAAAAGTAAATTTATCAAGATCAAATAACTCTGCAGGGTTTGTAGGGATTTTCATTGAAGAAAGTTCATTGAACTTTACATTCAAAGTCTCTTCCACTGTCTTAGTCCTAGTGTTAAACACTTTGTAGGCCTTAGCAGTGGTTGAGTATCCCAAATGATATCCACTGTCTACTTTGGCTGCAAATTTTGAAATTGAGTCTTTTAAGTTCAAAATAAAACATGGGCAGCCAAATACTTTAAAGTATGAGATCAGTGGTTTGATTTTATACAGATGTTCATAGGCAGTGTTTTGATGCTTGGGGTTGATTAAAACTCTGTTCTGGACATAGCAAGCAGTGTTTACTGCCTCTGCCCAGAAAGTTAATGGCAAACCTGAATCAGCAAGCATGGTTGTGGCAGCCTCAATCAGTGTCCTGTTCTTTCTCTCAACAACCCCATTTTGCTCTGGTGTCCTTGGAATGCTGTACTGCCTTACAATTCCTGTTGACACACAAAACTCATCCAACTCCCTATTTCTGAACTCTGTGCCATTGTCACTCCTAAAGACTTTTACTGGCAAGTCAAACTGCTTTTCAACCTGTTTGACAAAGTTTTGCAGAATGCCTGCAGTCTCATCTTTGGAATGTAAGAAATTAGTCCATGTAAACCTAGAAAAAGTCATCTACAATTACCAAACAATATCTTTTCTTTGTAAGACTCATGACTTTTACTGGGCCAAACAGATCCATGTGCAACATTTGCAAGCACTTGGTTGTTTTGGACTCTTCAATGGACTTAAATGAGCTTTTATGTTGTTTTCCTTTTAAGCAAGAAACACAAAGCTCAGGACAGGTGAATAGTTTTTGAGGAAGACCTCTTATTAATCCCTGTTTTGACAAAGCAGTGATTTTCTTGAGATTTGTGTGCCCCAATCTTCTGTGCCAAAGTTCTGTCTCTTTGTTAGAGGCAGCTGAGAATAGACAGGCATCAGTCCTGTGGCTCTTTTTTGACAAATCAACTACATAAACACTGCCACTCCTTTGAGCAACAAGTTGGTTTTTTCCATTTTTTATTATTTCTTCAGTCTTTTTAACCATTTCTGGTCCAACAATCCTACAACACTCCTTAGTAAAGAATGACCCATACCCTTTGTCACTCATTTGTGAAACACTAAGGAGGTTGAATTTTAGATTGTCTATCAGATTGACATTTTCAAACCTAACCTTTCCAGACTGTACTGTACCAGAACCCATCACCTTCCCTTTATTATTATTGCCAAAAGATATATCACCCCCTCCATGAGTTTTGAATTCCTTGAGTAGGGCTCTACATCCAGTCATGTGCCTGGAGCCTCCACTATCTACATACCAAAGACTATCTAAGGATGCAGAAGCTCCCTGCACATCAAGTAAAAGGTTAGTTCATGAGGGTCTCCAAAGCCAATAAGGCTTTGGATGGGGTCTCGACAGTGTATGTGTTAAGTTCAGGTGGATGGACAGTGATTAGCTCAGGTGTTTGGTGTAACATTCCTATTTTTATCATATAAGAATTTTAGGTTTGTTTAAATTTATTAGCCACTAGTAACTAGTTTATTTTTAATATAATTATTCGACCCAAATAGTTCTAAAAACTATTTTATATATATAGTTGATTAAAATATTATATTAATTAATTGGCCTGTATATGAGTGACCTTTCTAATAAAATAAAAGTATATAAAAACTTATATTATTAGACGGGTAGATTACGAGTAAGTTAAATGTTAGAAATATAAAGTAACTAGACAGGCCTACGAACCGTATAATAATTAAATTATAAAAATATATTATATTTGAACCTATTATGTTTTTAATGAAAGTTGGTTCAAAATGTAGACAAAAATATTCTCGTTCTAAAGATATATTTATTGTCTTATAAAACGTTATATTTTAGAAGTTATAAGCGCTAAATAAGCGAAGCAGTTAAATTAATTATAATATATATAATAATAATAATAAAAAACAAAACTTGAACTTTGCGTATGAAATAAACAAATAAAAGAATCAAACACTAAATACCAAAGTATCTACATATGCATGTGCATTTCAATTAGGTGTAATATGTTTGTTAGTATACGTGTTGAAATGTTGTACACATGTAAGATCACCAAACATTTTGGTATTCTATAAATAGATTACATTCATTTGAAGAACTGCATGTACTATCACCTCACCTCTCGATCTCACTCTCTACATAATATTCTTACCTTTTTATTTATTTATTTATTTATTTATTATTTACACTATAAAAGCCATGCCCCGTTTTAAGTGTTTTAAGTCCCGATCACCGCTACCCTTTCCGATTGATCTGAGCCCATAACACAGGTCAAGGCTCTATACTTTAACACATTTACAATTATATATATATATATTAAATAGCTCAGAAGTTATACCCAAAATTTATACCAGGAGGCTTTCTAGTTGAACCCTAAATATACAAAGTGAGTCCATTCCCTTTTCTCACTATTTTATACCCTTTTTCCTTGTGATATAATTTTATTTAAAAAGATTCCAAAATGATCCATTAGTAAAAACCCAGACACCTGAAACCCCAATCCATATCAAAAATCAAGAAAATCATATTTTACACCTTCTCGCTGGCCGCGTAAAGAATAGGCAGGAGGTCACGCGGGCCGCGTCAACTTAAGAGTTGACCGGATAAGCACCCGGGGCTACGTGTCACCCACGTGGCACACCTACTGATGACCCAGCAACCCTACGCGTAGACTAGGCGGCTACGCGGGCCGCGTAAGGATCAAGCAAGGGCTCACGCGGGCCGCGTAAGGATCACATATGCTAGTTATCAAAATTTATCCAACGTAACGAGTCAAGTTACATACCTTCAAAGCAAGCCCTTCAAACGTGCGTCCACACCGGTTTGCCCGCTAGATGCCCCGGCTTCCCTTCCTATAGAGTTCAATCACCTTATGTTTAGAACTCTTTGTTTCACATACATAACGCACATTTTGTCATACATCATAATTATGCGTTTTAACTTAACAATTCAGTTTCAAGCCTTCTTTGAGGCATTTCTACAAACACTATAAGGGCATAATTTTTTTTATATCTTTCATATTCAAGTTCATAGCTTGCTAATTAGCTAACTTAACATCAATAAAGCCTTCATATAGTATTTAAACATCATACTTTTCTGAAATCACTTTCTATGATCGAATTACACTAGAATAATCATTCTAGACCCTAGTGTTCATCTTCATCTTGTAAAACCCACAACCCACCTTCAAGGTGTTCATGGAATTTCCTGAATTTGGACATGATTTCACATGTAGTTGTCTAGGTTTCACTTCTAGACACTATATCATCCCTAATCTAACCAAATAACACACATGCAACATCTAATTTCAGATTTTCCAAAATCATGAGAATTTCAAGTTGAGAGATTTCATCAGATTTTACATACCTTATAATCCTCTTGCGACGAGGATCACGGTTTTAAGCTCTAATTTCGATTTCAACTTGAATTGAGCCTTCAATTTGCAGATTTAGTGAAGTTTTAGGGTTTTGAAGAGTGGGGATCGCCCCTGGCTTTCTCCTGTGCGACCAGACACCTTCAAATGGTGTTTGGTTTTTGATTTTTATTAAAATTCACAATATAGTTTCAATTCTTACAACTTTGGCCCCTCCATTTTGTTCAACTTATAGTTTAGTTGTTTTTAACCCTATTTATAAGCTATTTATAGACTTGTAACTAACTAGGTTAAAATTCCTAGTTTGTAAATTCTCATTTATTATACTTTATAATTCTAATATAAAGTTTTATATTTTTCGGGGTGTTACAAGTCCACCCCCCTTAAAGAGGGTTTCGTCCCCGAAACCGAAGTACGTACCAAATAATGTAGGGTGGAGACGTCGCATCTCCTCTTCGGACTCCCATGTAGTGTCCGAACCTTTCCTATGCTCCCATTTAACCTTGACTTGATTAATCACCTTGTTCCTCAAACTCTTCTTTTTACGATCTAAAATCGCAATTGGTTTTACTGCATAGTTGAGGCTGTTATCCACCTCGATATCATCGTAGTGGATACGAGCAGTTTCGTCTGCCAGACATTTTCGGAGATGTGACACGTGGAATGTGCTATGAATCCCACTCAACTCCTCGGGTAATTCGAGATGATAAGCTACTTTACCAACCCGTTCAGTGATTCTGAATGGTCCAATAAATCTCGGGCTTAGTTTCCCCCTTTTTCTGAATCTAATAATGCCCTTCCATGGGGAAACTTTTAGCATAATCATGTCGCCAACCTGAAATTCAATTGGCCTATTCCTTTTATCCGCATACGCCTTTTTCATGTCTTGAGCCGCTTTCAAGTGTGCCCGAACCATGTCGATTTTCTCATTCGTCGTTCGGATTATATCAGTAGGTGCTAGCCCTCATGGACCCACTTCTCCCCAACATACCGGAGTTCGACATTTTCTGCCATATAACAGTTCATACGGGGCCATCTTAATGCTCGCGTGATAGCTATTGTTATATGCAAATTCGACCAAGGGTAGATGGACATCCCAACTACCCCCGAAGTCAATAATGCAAGCTCGCAACATATCTCCCAACGTTTGTATTGTTCTTTCACACTGCCCATCCGTTTGTGGATGGTAAGCAGTGCTGATGAACAATTTAGTTCCCATTTGTTCTTGGAATTCACGCCAAAATTTCGAAGTAAACCGAGTATCTCTGTCTGACACAATGGATATCGGTACCCCATGCCGTGCTATGATTTCATTGGTGTACACTTCCGACATCTTCTCGGATGTATAAGTCTCACGAATTGGAATGAAGTGAGCGCTTTTCGTCAATCTATCTACAACTACCCATATAGCATCAAACCCGCGGTTAATTTTGGGCAATTTGGTCAACAAATCCATGGTGATTTGTTCCCATTTCCAAACCGGAATTTCCAACGGTTGAAGTTTGCCGTATGGTTTTTGGTGCTCCGCCTTGACTTGTAAACATGTCAAGCATTTTTCTACGTTCTTCACCACATCTCTTTTCATCCCGGGCCACCAATAGTTTTGCTTTAAATCATTGTACATTTTGGTCGCTCCCGGATGAATTGAATATCAGGATTTATGAGCTTCATCAAGTAGAAGCGCCTTCACCCCACAAGTATTTGGAACCCATATTCTCCCAAATCGAGTCTTCAACCCGTTATTCCCATCCGTCAAATCTTTCAACTGACCGATTATTCTTTCCTTCTTCCAATTCTCCTCTTTTACTGCTTCTAATTGTGCCTCTCGAATACGTTCAAGTATACCCGAGGTCACCACGAGTTGCATCGACCTTACTCGTATTGGGACGTAGTCCGCTTTTCTGCTCAGAGCATCCGCTACCACATTTGCCTTTCCGGGGTGGTAATGTATTTCACAGTCGAAATCTTTCACCGTTTCTAGCCATCGCCTTTGTCGCATATTTAACTCCTTCTGATCGAAGAAGTATTTCAAGCTCTTGTGGTCGGTGAATATGGTGCACTTTACCCCATATAAGTAATGCCTCCATATTTTTAACGCAAATACCACCGCGGCCAACTCGAGATCGTGCGTGGGGTATTTCTTCTCGTGTATCTTCAATTGCCTCGAGGCATAAGCTATAACCTTGCCCCGTTGCATCAAAACGCATCCGAGCCCCGATAATGAAGCATCCGAATAAACCACCATATCTTCGACTCCATCCGGCAATGTCAGTACCGGAGCTTGAGTTAACTTTTCTTTTAGCGTTTGAAACGCTTTTTCTTGATCGACACCCCAAATGAACTTTTCTTTCTTTTGGGTTAGCTTTGTTAGCGGTGACGCAATCTTGGAGAAATCTTGAATGAATCTCCTATAGTATCCCGCAAGCCCCAAAAAGCTTCTAATTTCCGAAGGGTTCTTCGGAGGATTCCATTTTGACACAACTTCGATCTTGGATGGATCCACCAATACTCCGTCGGCACTTATGACGTGGCCAAGAAATTGTACCTCTCGTAACCAAAAGGCACACTTAGAGAATTTCGCATACAGCCTTTCTCGTCTAAGTGTCTCTAACACTTCTTGTAAGTGGTGTGCGTGTTCAGCTTCACTTTTCGAATACACCAAAATATCATCGATAAACACGATGACCGACTTATCCAACATTGGCTTGCAAACCCGGTTCATGAGGTCCATGAAAGCCGCGGGTGCATTTGTTAGCCCAAATGACATCACGAGGAATTCGTAATGTCCGTATCTCGTGCTGAAAGCCGTCTTCGGTACATCTTCTTCTTTGACCTTTAGTTGGTGATACCCAGATCTAAGGTCAATTTTTGAAAACCAGTTCGCACCTTGTAATTGGTCGAATAAATCATCTATCCTCGGAAGCGGGTATCGGTTCTTTACCGTGAGTTTGTTTAACTCCCGGTAATCGATACACATGCGCATGCTTCCGTCTTTCTTTCTCACGAACAATACCGGTGCGCCCCAAGGAGACACACTCGGCCTTATGAATCCCTTGTCAAGCAGGTCTTGAATTTGGGACATCAACTCTTGTAATTCCGACGGTGCGAGTCGGTACGGAGCTTTTGCTACGGGTTTTGCGCCCGGAATCAATTCGATCCCGAACTCTACTTCCCGTTCAGGCGGTATCCCCGGTAAATCCTCCGGAAACACATCTCCATAATCTCGTACTACCGGTACATCTTCAGTCTTCCGTGATTCTTTCTCGGGCTCATTTGCGTATATCATGAATGCCATGCATCCTCGCTTCATAAGCTTGTGAGCCTTCAACATTGAGCACACTATGGGGTTACCTCCTTTTTCGCCATAAATGGTGACGTGTTTCCCGCTCGGAGATGTTAGTTTTATCTCTTTACGAAAACACACGACTTTTGCATGGTGTTGGGCTAGCCAATCCATCCCAACGACTACTTGAAATTCCCCCATTGACATCGGGATTAGGTCTATCAAGTATTCCTCATCGTCGATGCTTAATTTGCAGCCTCGACAAACATCACAAACTATAAAACTTTTGTTGTCCCCTATTTCAACTTCTAAGGGCACAGGTAATTTCGTCAATAAAAATGAAGGATGTCGAATAAATCCATGCGAAATGAAGGATTTATTCGCACCCGTATCAAACAATACACGTGCTGGAATTGAGTTAATTGTGAATATACCTGAAACCACATCGGGTTCTGTCTTCGCTTCAGCCGCGGTAAGTTGGAAGGACCTAGCCTTCGCTTTGGGAGCTTCTGTTGGGGATTCTTTAACATCTCTCTTTCCAACTAAGTCCGAACATTCGGACTTTTTGTGGCCGGGTTGATAACATTTGTAGCAAACAGAGACTTTTCCCGGGCATAGCGAGGCCGTGTGCCCCGTCTTATTACATATGGGGCATGGCTTGTCTTTGAACCGACATTCCCCTTTGTGTCCCTTCCCGCACACTTTACAACTTGGCGACCCACCTTTAGTATCCACCTTCTTTCCCGATTCTCCAGTTCGGGCTTTCTTTGTAGGGCTTGGATTCACATCATGTGCCCTTCGCTCACCTCTTTCGACTTGCTTCTTCAACTCGATTTCCCGTTCCCGAGCAACATTAATGATTTCGGTAAGGGTCTCGTATTTTGAAGGAGTCATAAACTCCCTATATTCAGCGCTCAACATATTGTAGTAGTAGTAGTATATTTTCTGTTCTTCGTTCGTCACCAATTCACTACTAAACTTCATTTTATCCATAAATATCGTCGTGATCTTGTCTATGGTTTCACCCTTGTGCCTAAGTTGCATGAACTCTTCCTTGATTTTGTTAATGACCGCTTTGGGACTATGATGTTTAAGAAATGGTGTCTTAAACTCTTCCCATGTCATGGCCCTTGCCGCTTCGGCCCCTATTTCATTCTTTTTGTTATCCCACCAATCCTTGGCTTGTCCTCTTAACTGACCCGTTCCGTAGGCAACGAAATCGCTTTCGTCGCAATGGGTCCTTTCAAACACCCCTTCAATATTGCCCAACCATCTTTGGCAAATTATCGGGTCGACTTCCCCGTTATAGATTGGCGGTTTACACGCCATGAATTCCTTGTACAAACACCCTTTGCGTTCTCCCGCTTTCTCCTTCATAAGGTTGACAATATCCTCCAACCTTTTAACTCACTCTTCTACAAGCGACAACACCGTGCCTTGAATTTTGTCTATAAACCCATATAGACTTCCTTCAATTGCCTTCCCTACCTCTTCGGCAATTATCTCTTTCATTTGTTCAGTGCTTGTTTACACCGGATTATCATCATTCCCATCAGACATCTTGAAACTGAAATGTTTACATTTAAACGTTAAACATTTCATTCATAGCATTGCTTCATTTGTTTTGGTTTAGCCAAGTTTCCAACTTGCTTTAACCATTCACATCTAATGCACTTTCCGGGTTTGAGTGTGTTAATACACTCTTCCCATGCATTTCAATTCGTTTCTTATTTCTTACGCAAGGTATAATCTACTAACATAATAAGTTAATTCTTACCGGACGATCGATCAAGCTTGAACCGAACACTTGTTGACAACCTTAAGCTCTGATTACCAACTTGTAACACCCGTATCAAATTTACTTGAAATTAATATTAATTCACACCAATTCAGATAAAGATGTCTAGTTATAACATAGTTTTCATAATTAAGTTCAAAAGTATCAAAATATTAGTCAACTAAGACTAATTAAAAACATTCAAAAGTTTTTTTAACATTTTTTTTGCATCCCATAAACATAGTCTATTAAAGGTTAAAATATTGCGGAAGCTTCAAAAGTCGTGTTCGGTTCTTTGACATTTGCTTGACCGCCATCCGTAAGATTCACCTTGTCACCTAGGGTCAAAACCATTAAAACATTAGTTTTGACATTGTTATATAGTACATAAACACAAGATCCAACATCAAATTGTGAATAATAAAATACTAGTTTTTCTGGTTCCACCGTAACTTACGGTGTCACCGTAAGTTACGGTAGGTCCTGGAAGCTTCTGGTCTACCGTAAAACAGGGGAAACCACCGTAAGCTCCTGACCTCTACCGTAAGTTACGGTACTACCGTAACTTACGGTAGTCCCTGGAAATCCATATTTTGTTTGATTTGTTCATTACACTCAAACCCAAATCTCGGATTTCGCTTTTCTAACATACCAATACATTAAATTCTCGTATTTCTAATATGTTATATATCAACCAATATCAAAGATCAATCCATCATATTCCGGAGCATTAACTATGCCTTACTTGATTATTTGACCCGTTTGGCTCATCGACGGAATCCTCCTTTACGATGACTACCAACGTGGTTCCAATCAATTCTTGACTTATTAAACAATTTAGTGAATTCTATCACTTTAAATCAACAAAATCTTTATTTTACAATTCTATTACACATATGCTAGTTATCAAAATTTATCAAACGTAACGAGTCAAGTTACATACCTTCAAAGCAAGCCCTTCAAACGTGCGTCCACACCGGTTTGCCCGCTAGATGCCCTGGCTTCCCTTCCTATAGAGTTCAATCACCTTATGTTTAGAACTCTTTGTTTCACATACATAACACACATTTTGTCATACATCATAATTATGCGTTTTAACTTAACAATTCAGTTTCAAGCCTTCTTTGAGGCATTTCTACAAACACTATAAGGGCATAATTTTTTTTATATCTTTCATATTCAAGTTCATAGCTTGCTAATTAGTTAACTTAACATCAATAAAGCCTTCATATAGTATTTAAACATCATACTTTTCTGAAATCACTTTCTATGATCGAATTACACTAGAATAATCATTCTAGACCCTAGTGTTCATCTTCATCTTGTAAAACCCACAACCCACCTTCAAGGTGTTCATGGAATTTCCTGAATTTGGACATGATTTCACATGTAGTTGTCTAGGTTTCACTTCTAGACACTATATCATCCCTAATCTAACCAAATAACACACATGCAACATCTAATTTCAGATTTTCTAAAATCATGAGAATTTCAAGTTGAGAGATTTCATCAGATTTTACATACCTTATAATCCTCTTGCGATGAGGATCACGATTTTAAGCTCTAATTTCGATTTCAACTTGAATTGAGCCTTCAATTTGCAGATTTAGTGAAGTTTTAGGGTTTTGAAGAGTGGGGATCGCCCCTGGCTTTTTCCTGTGCGACCAGACACCTTCAAATGGTGTTTGGTTTTTGATTTTTATTAAAATTCACAATATAGTTTCAATTCTTACAACTTTGGCCCCTCCATTTTATTCAACTTATAGTTTAGTTGTTTTTAACCCTATTTATAAGCTATTTCTAGACTTGTAACTAACTAGGTTAAAATTCCTAGTTAGTAAATTCTCATTTATTATACTTTATAATTCTAATATAAAGTTTTATATTTGTCGGGGTGTTACAACAGGCCAGGAGCAGTTCACTGGTGTCGACGAAATTTTCAAATCCTTCATAGTTCTGTTCGAAATTCACTTTCAAAATAGTGAGGTGCTGCTACGGTACCAGGTATTAACTCGATCGCTGCTACGATTCAATATCTGATCAATTGAAACTATCCGACCGGATGTTTAAGTACTATCCTTTATCATTAGTCGTGATTCTGACAGGATGTTTGAGTACCACCCGAACTCGGGGAATACTCTGTCATTCGTTGTGAATCCGATGGATGTTTAAGTGATTGCACTTTATCATTTGTCGTGAGGGTTTTAATCTCGTGAGTTATCGTAAATGCTGTATTAGTTACTTACCAAGTTCGTGTGCACTGCGTTACAAGACTAATCAATAGGCTAAGCTCTGCCTGTATAAATCTGCATGCTTATAATGTGAGTCATTCTCTTTTTATCAAATCTGATTTCAAAAGCATGTTTACTTTCAAAGTTATAATTACAGGGATTAAGTCTTTGTAGTCACCAAATTACAGCCGGTATGTGGGGTTTTGTATACATTACTTGATAAACTTCACCATTGAACAACGAGTTAGCCAAGGGGTGATATGACCATAGTCACAGACACCATTGGACTCTGAGGTTACCAATGGATGTTCGAGTGACAAATACTGTGGGTAGTTGGTTGATATATGGAAACATTGTAATCGCTCTTAATACTGTAGATTATAACAAATGCCTCGTTTTAACCAAAATGAATGAACTCACCAGTATTTCCTGCTGGCAAATCTTTTTAAAACGCGTTTCAGGTAATTACAGTAGATTGGAGTAAGAGATGGATACGGCACTGAAAGGCTTCAAGAAGTGGCTTATTTTATTAATTAAATCAAATTAAGAAATATTGTTTTATATCCCTTATTAAAGCTACCTTTGTAAAACATGGGTTTATCCCAACCATTTAATAAATAAAATCCGGTGTTTTAAAAACTCTGATATTTTCCTAACTCACGGTCCTGATGAAATTTTCGCTGCAATATTTTTCAAAAGAGTTAACTGCCATTTTCGTCCCTGTGGTTTGGTCACTTTGGCCATTTCAGTCCATTTTTCAAAAATGCGCCATTTTCCTCCCCGACGTTCTAGAAAGGTGCCATTTCAGTCCAAAAATCATAACCCAGTTAAGTCAGTTTGTAAATAAGGACTGATTGTGTAAATTTGTAACATAAAGGACCATTTAAGTAAAATGTATAAATATTAATATAATTATAAAATATATAATACATATATATATATAATGTATACACACCGCCGCCGGAACCAGAGCTCCGGTGGTCACCACCGCCGCCGGAACCGGAGCTCCGGTGGTCACCACCGCCGCCGGAACCGGAGCTCCGGTGGTCACCACCGCCGCCGTCGGAACCTTCATCACCACTGCCGCCGCCTGCAGAGCATAGAGAGAGAGAGAGAGTAGAGAGAGAGTGTGTGTGTGAACTGAATCGATGATGATGATAACGGATGAAGGTCGATGATGACGTTGATGGTGGTGCAGCCGCCACATTCATTCCCCAACATTCTCTTGCTGACCATGCGTGACATCAGGCGAACATTTAACCGGAGAACTTTACTTCCGATAACAAAACAACCACTGCTACGCAGTTCACCATTCCGATGACTTACCATCTCCGATCAATCTCCTCCGCCGCGTAACAGTGTCACCGCCACCAATACACCTCCGACACTCTTCATCACCGGCGACTGTACCATCTTCCTTCTCTGTTCAGTCATTGTCGGACCACCACTGTAACTTCCAACAACAGAAACCTGCAACTTCATTCAGTCATCATTAAACTTTCTCATCCGAGATCGATCATCAGCAAGAATCATCATATCAACAGATCCGAAACATAAAATCAGATCCGTACAACTGTATAACAGACAACCTTCCGTTGCACGAGTTCATCTTCTCCGTTCTCCGTTTATCACAAAACGGTGGTCGACCGGAGGCCATGGCCGCACCTACTACTCCATCGATGACCCAATCTTTTGGATTTCTCTCTCTCTCTACAAACCACATCGGATAACTTTTTGCAGATGAAGGTTCCGGCGGCGGCGGTGGTGACCACCGGAGCTCCGGTTCCGGCGGCGGTATGTATACATTATATATATATATATATATCATTTTATAATTATATTAATATTTATACATTTTACTTAAATGGTCCTTTATGTTACAAATTTACACAATCAGTCCTTATTTACAAACCGACTTAACTGGGTTATGATTTTTGGACTGAAATGGCACCTTTCCAGAACGTCGGGGAGGAAAATGGCGCATTTTTGAAAAATGGACTGAAATGGCCAAAGTGACCAAACCACAGGGACGAAAATGGCAGTTAACTCTTTTCAAAATAATCACCGGTACCACTTGGCTGTTCGCGGCTCCCGATTCCGTCCAGGGTGGGTCGGGGGCCGTGACATTTGGACAATTTTAGAACTGTTTTTCTCTAACCACTGTTGGGGGTCCTGTCCTATCAGCTGTTGATACCCAAAGGGATGCCTGTTCACTCTTTGTTTAGAAGGCTTTTTGTAAATCTCATAAACGTGTGGGACCCTTGGGTATGGTGGTTGACCTTTACCTCTTTGGTATTGGTTAGCAGGGGGTGCATCAGTCACCTGAACTTCTCTTTTAATAAAGGTTTGGTTCAGCTGTTTTGTAACATCTGTTTGAACTGGCACAAACAGTGGTTGTTTCTTGACTTGTGGTTTTGATGAACTCATTGGTGTTTTTGAAATGTACTCTTCCTTTTTTACCTCAAAGGATTTCAGGTACACACACTGCTGAGTAGAATGGTTTGTTTTACCACAGATGGTGCAGCTCTTTGAAGGCACAATGGTACTTGTTTTGTTAAGATCATAAGCTTTTAAGTGAAAACAATCTTTGGTCAAATGATTTTTCTTTTCACAAAAGTCACAAAACAGGTTTTTAATCTATTCTTTTCTTTTCTTCTTTTCAGACTCCTTTGCAACAGAGTTTTGAACCGTTGTTGGGATGTCCTTAAGAGGTATTACCTTGGCCTTAGGAGCTTTGACACCATCCACAGTTGTGAAGTCCATGGGTTTGAAATTTTCAAGGATGTCACACTCATCAGACCATGTGGGTTTGAATTGGTATTTCTCAATCTCCTCAAAAGTTGGGGACCCCACAGATATTTCCAAAGTGATCTTGTTACCAAGTTTATCAGTTAGTTTAACTTCTTGGCCATCCTTGTTGGTGGGTATGATTTCAATAGAATCAGTTTGATTTGCAGCAGTGTTTTCAACTTGGTCATTTTTTCTAAACCCTATGCCAAATTTTACATTGCTTTCAAGCTGTTTTTCAAGCATAATATCATAACCTTTGCATGATTCCACCCATTTTCACAAGTGATTTGGGTGGTTTCCAACTCCTTTTTACAGACTTGATATTTTTCTATCATGGTCTGGAGTTGGTCCTTGGTTATGCTATGCTCTTGTTTGAGGCTGCAAATCTCACTTTCTTTTTCTGACAATTTGTTTTTCAATTCTTTTAAAGATTTTTCAAATTGTACTTCATCATTTAAAACTCTATCCCTAAGGTTTTCATTCACCTCTTTGATGTTTGCAAATGCTATGATGCATTTGTCTGAACAAAGGTTTTTAAGAACCTGAGGTGATACCTTAGCTGCAGCCATCATGGCACAATCACAGACATGTTCTTCTTCGACTGGCACTTTCTCTTCTTTTTCACCTTGTTTCTTCCCTTCTTCTTCAGACCAGGGGTCAGACAGTGGTTCCAATAGGGTTCTGAATTTTGTCCCAACAGTATTTCACTAGCAACAGCAGTAACCACTGCTTCAGCAATTTCATCCACTGTTTCTTCATTTGACTATCCTTCTTCAGTTTCCAACCCTTCTGGTATAGACTCCAATGCTACAAAACAGTAATCATCATTAGAAGCATCATTGGTAGTATAGAGTGCAAAATTTTCATCACCTAGCTCATCAGGTAAGCTACTCCAGTCAACAAAGCCCTGGGTGAAAAAAGCTTTGCTGATCTGGTTGAACCACTGTTGGTGTAGCTTGTTGAGGTGCAACTGGTTTTACCTGAACCTGAGGGACAGGGGCTTGGACATACTGAATTTGAGGAACAGTGGCTTGGACATACTGCACAGGAACAGGGGTTGCAGGATTTGCATAATGAGCAGTGTTTACATGGGTAGCAGGGGCATATTGGGAATACTGCACAGTGTTTTGGATATTTTCTGGTCTAGGGCTAGGATGTGTGATAATTGGACCACTGTTTTGACTCCTACACTCTCTAGCAAAGTGACCTAACCTGTTGCACTTGTAGCATTTGATTTTTGATTTATCCAACCCTACTTTTAGATTCCCATGCAACCCTGGGAATTTTCTCCCTGTCCTTTTATAAAACTTGCTGGTTCTAACACTCAGCAGTGCAAGTTGGTGTAATATGTCCATTTCCTCTAAATCAGTTGGATCAAAATGCTGGAGAACATTGAGTTCAAAGCACAGATTATCAGAATTCTGGTTTTCTCCATTAGCTGTAAAAGCATAATTGGATGAGTAAGAATCAGAGTTATTAAAAGCTCCACCAGCTGTTATGTCAATGTAATGATCATAAACCTGATCCTTACTACTACCAGATTCTTCCTGACCCAAAAGAGCTGTGCTGCCAAATGAATAGCCATCTGCAACTTTTCCAGACTCATGTAACTTCTTTTTCTGGTTCAACTCCCTTTCATAGGTCAGGAGTCTACCATGAAGCTGGGTTAGGGTCAGATCTTTGAACCCAACAGAATTCCTGGTTACAAAAGCAATTGTGTCCCATTTATCAGGAAGTGACCTAAGAAACCTGCTATTTTGTGTTGCATTAGTAAATTCAACCTTAACAAGTTTTAGTTCACTTATGAGACAGCTGAATCGCTCAAACTGTTGTGTTAATGATTCACCCTTAATGTGACAAAAGGTTTCATACTGTTGGTTTAAAATTTCCCTGTTATTTTCAATTACTTCTTCAGTCCCCCCAAACTGTTCCTTAAGTGCATCCCACAATTCCTTGGCACTGTTACAGTGTAACAGTCCAGCATAGATCTCATTTGGTAGTGCAGATGCAACGATGCTAAATGCCTTGGCATCCATTTCAATTTTCTGAAAATCTTGTTCAGTATAGTTCTCTATTTTCTTAGGAACCATGACCTTTAGATCCTCAATACTCGACACCATTGGAACATGTGGTCCAAAGATAACCGATTTCCAACATCCGGTATTCTGTTGAGCTAGAATGTGACCCATCCTTCGCTCCCAGATGTTGTATTCAGATCTCTTCAACATAGGTGGTTTGAAGAGTGAACCAATGTTATTATTGACATCCTGTGATTGTGACGTCATTCTGGTTGTTTTTCAGGCACTGAATAATCAACTTTGTACGTGATTATACCTTACTCTGTTTTACAACAAAACGAACAATTATAAGTATCAATGATTTTGAGCTGAACTTTTACGTCAAAATGATTGTTAGATCAAGTTTGACTGTCCTTGCTCCGATACCAATTGTTAGGATCTGAGTTTGATAAGATTGTGTTTGTTTAACTAAAATGAAGATGAATAAGAAACAATAGCAGCGGAAATAGATGAATAAACTTTCAACACAATCAAAGAGAGAATTGTTTTAAGCAAAACATGCTTAACATGAAATCGAATGATTATATTTATTACAATCTTCAATTACAAAGCATGCATGCATACAATCTCCTCCTCAGACTGAGCTCACAGTGAATGTTCGTACAGAATGACTTGTGATGAAGAGAGCTAATAGAACAGTACAGGGTACTGTTCTATTTATAGTACATAACAAACCACTGTGGCATCTTTGCTGACGTCACCATGAAAGTGACATCTAACTTCCTAACAACCTCTAACCACTGACATATTACAACTACGGCTATACAAACTACTGATTACAATGAATAAACAAAATACTAAGTAAACTACTGCTTCTCATTCCACTATTATAGCTCCAGCAGTACTTTGTGTCTTCAGCGGTGCTTGACCCATATCAGTAGATTGAGCATCAGTGCTTAGTCTTCAACAGTCTTTACGAATCAACAGTTGTTGAAGATCAGCAGTTGTTGTAGAAGGGCAATATTTAGAGGACATAAGTTGTTAGGCCACTTTCAAGGGGAAAAAACTGTTGCAAACAACTGCTTATTGTGAATCCACTGATCTGATCCAGTTTTGGCTTTACCAACTGTTCCTTTGGTAGGGTTCAATCCCAACATTGCGTCTTCTTTACAAAGGAGAAGGTGATGGGCTGGATCGGGTCAAGTCCAACCAGCCGAACGCCCAATCCCATACATTGAGCCTAATTCAAGATACACTTCTTCACTTCAATTTAGAAAAACAACTTTGCAATTAGTGATACAATGATAAATAGCGGATTTTAAACTTATTGAGAACTTTAAAACCGAAAGAGCACGTCCACTAATGACTCAGTATTTAAGTTTTAACTACACGAATCAACCTTTTCTCTTGATAACGAACCTTTTAAACGGAAATAGCATGCCCAACGGTTTAGTATTTTAGTTATATCTATGCGGATCAACCTTTTCTCTTGAGAACTTCATTCTTTTCGAGTTTGCGTAAGATGAACTTTAATCATATTTTCATAACTGTAAAGCATATTAAATCAATTAATTAGTTATGAAACCCAACCCAACCCAAACTAGAAGAGTTTGTAAATAACAAACATGCTGCTAACAGCACTTATTCATATATTGTTATTATTACTTATAGATGTCCCATCCAGAACTCAAACAGGTCTGGATGGAAAGAGTTGATCAAATATCACAAGCACTTTCATTCGCTGTTCACGCACTTGATAGCTTTGTTTAGTGGGGATAGTGGTGCTCTGAACTGGAGGAAGACACCTACGACGATTTTCTTGAAGTAATTTAACCATTTCAGAACACATAATGTAGATAGCATCAAGTAAACTGAAACGAGCCACTTTGTATCCAACAAACGAGAGCACATAGTTGACCAAGTAGTCATACATCTTTACCAAATCTGCATTGCTACCATGGAGGATAAATGATCTCACAGTCGAATGGTAATCTAGAAGCCCACTATATGAAACCCTTGAATGAAGTGCGTCTTGATTGCCTACTACTATCAACTGCTTGACCCACTCGTCATTATATAAGAGCGCCTGCAAAACAAAACAAGACACGACGCATTATTGTGGATGAGTAAATTTGACCCGCTTTGATTATATAGATGTGGGTCCTACATTATTACCTTCGCGAAAATGTTCTTGGCAGCCTGATTTCCAACTTGGGTACACACGCAAAGGAGGTCTTTGGGGTGACGGTGCATAGAAAAGTTCTCAGTCAAAGTCAAACAATGAAAGTTGACTTCCCTTAGGATGTGTGCTTGCTCTGTAATTTTTTTAAAGAGCTGGCAACTAGAGAAAGTTTGCAATGAACTCATTAATTAAAACAATCTAAGTAGCATTATAAAAAATAAAGAAATAAATAAATAAGCAGGGAATATTTACGTTGCGGAAATGTTTGCAATTTCGCGGACCCCGTTAGAGGAAATCGCTAACATGATGATGATCAATTCCACAACTTCAATGGGTAATTGCGTAAAGTAAACCATCTTCCTTCTTTCGGATCGGCAAGCACATGATAAACATGACAAAAAGTCATTAATTAGTACAATTCTTTTAATCTCAAATAGATGAAGAAAGACATAATATTTCCTTGAACAAAAAAAAATTCAATAAATGGGAAGAAAAATTAAGATTAAGAGTTACATTTCTCTATAATTCCCATTTAACAACAAAAATCTGTTCTAAATTCTTCAATAAAATTTACAAACACTTTAAGACAACACGAACTATGTTTCCATTTACAGACAAGAAAGTAAACCCTAGATTTTAAATATTTAAAAGGATTGCCATTTAAACATAGGAAGAGGATCTAACAAGATCGTTCTATCTACTATCTAGTTAAGAAAATAATTCTTATTCAATCAAAATTGATTTGAATCAGAGGCAGATTTATGAAATTAGGAACCATAAATTTACCTCAAGAAATTGTTATCTCAAGTAGACGAGTAAGGTACCAAAGCACCGCTAATTATGCTTGTGTGGATTATCTTCCTCTCAATGAAAGCAAAATCACATATAATTTATAGAGCTAACGGTGACATAACCACGTGTTCAATACCGCAAATTTTACGAAAGCAGATAGCTACCATATTAAATCCATATAAAAAAACAAGAGGTTACACACGTCAGACATCAACAAACTCACCGTATGCATTGATTGATGAGTTGATTAAGGTATATGGCACTAAAATTTGTCAATTTCGGATTGGTCAAGGCAAGATTGGCCGGTGAGTCGGTCCATTAATCCAATTTCCAAGAAGAAAAATAATCAGCTTTCCAAGGTGTCCTTAATTACTAATTTTAGGTAGTTGTTGGTACAACAGTGTTGCATATATGAAATTGCATTGAAGGTTCGGATGTCTCCCTGAGGGTTAGACCTCATGACCAAGCTCTAGCGTGAGAGTAAGTCAGGGACGAGGGGTGTCTCGTCACATGCCATGTGTAAGAACCTAGAGGGGTGAATAGGTTTTTTTTTAACGGCCATTTGAGGATATATTTGTTTGAGGAACTTGTGTTTAGAAGACGATTTTGAACATGTTAAAGATAAAGAGAAATCAACACAAGACACAGAATTTATAGTGGTTTGGATGGATGTTAAGTAACCCACCATGTGTTTATTGCTTGATGGAGTTTATGTTTCCTTAATAAGGTCTCACTAATCAAGGTAGTGGTCAGTGGTCACCTTTACAATCTTCTCACTAATAAGACACAATTCACCTCTTCATGTCTCCCTAAGACAGTAATGATCACCACTTCAACTTCTCACTAATGATAGTAGTGATCACTCTTACAACTTACAAATCGTCTCACCAATTGGGTTTTAAAAGGTGTGTTTGAGGCGCGCCTAGGCAATTCACTACTAACACCAGACTAGCTTTGCCACCCAAGGTTTAAAAGTACAGAATCGTGCCTCGAGGCATTTTCCCTTCGCCTCACAAGGTGTACGCCTTGAGGTGAACTGAGGCAGAATTAAAATATTAATAAAATAATTATATATCCTATAAAAAAATAAAATACTGACTAATTTCATCATGAGATTCATCAAAAACACACATAAAAAAGACATGAAATGTTTGAAATTGACACAAAAAGTCAAAAACATCAAAACCCCCCAAGGCGCATCTTTTCTACCGTCTCAGCCTTATTAGCCACACATACAAAATGACCCCTTGAGGCGCCGCCTCAGACTTGTTTTTTGGGTGTCTCGCCTCAAGGCGCACGCCTCAGCCATTTTTTCAAACTATGTTGCCAAACAAAAAACTTTATTAATAAACTATTATGTTATTACTTCTTAAGAGTTAATTAATATAACAGGTTCTATCGTTACAAACTCTGAACATCTAATGATTTATTATCTTCTGAACTGTTAGGCCCTTTGCAGTTCTTTCTTTGTACTTTGATTTTTCTACACTCTCATAGTCTCATCATCATCATCATCGTACTCAGTATATCCCACCTATAGCAAAGCTAAGGTAGGGTCTGAGGAGGGTGGGATGTAGACAGCCTTACCTCTACCCCGTAGAAATAGAGAGGCTGCTTCCAATGAGACCCCCGGCTCGATTGTGGTTTTGCATCAAGCCTTGGACATAAGGCACATAACACTCAGCAATTGAGACAAACGCCAATTGGTGCATGTACCCCCTTGTCTTTCGGCTATCAACGCCACCACATGATGCCTGATTAACGATCCCCTCTTTTTAACGTTATTTTCACGAAATTAGTAAAATAACGTTAAAAATTAGTGCACTTTTGCTTTTGCCCCCCCGAGTGCCCACACATATATTACATTATATGAGCAGACCGCAAGCGGACTGGGCAATACACTCTCATAGTCTCCTAATACTATAAGCTTCCCCTTTTCTACTCTTATGAACACTTTTGACTTGAGCAGTTTCAATTTGAAGGAGAACTCAAATAATAATAAAGCGCAAATAAATAACAATAAACATAAACACTTGAGAGACAGAGAGTGAGAGATATAAAAACCTGAGAAAATATACTTAGGCCCGTTGCTGAATTGCAAATATTTGTGAAATCTCAAAAGTGCCACCCTTTAGCTCTCCAATATTTCCGTGCATTTTCATCATGACGGCTTTTTTTAACCTTTAAAAAAAGCTTATAAGCCATCTCAACTTTATTTGAATCAAGCAGTTTGTTATTCAACTTAGCACAAATAAGTCTACTAGGGCAAAATCCTTTCTTCAAACAATCCTCCATGATGACCACAGCGTTTTCAAGTTGACCATTGTTGCAAAGCCCGTTGATAATATGTTCATAAACTTCTACATCAGAAACATAACCACTTTGTTCCATTTCATCCCATATTTTCAAAAGCATACCACATTTACCAAATCGCGAGAGTCGCATAAGCAGTATCTTATAAGCGTTTAACGATATCATACACTTTGCTTCTTTTGCTTTCTTATATATCATCATGGCAGCATGTGGTGGACCGTAACTACATAACGATTCAATGATAGCGGTTATTGTCCCTGTTGCGGGCGCAATATCCCGATCTAGCATTTCATCGAACAGTTCAAGCGCATCCGCTACCCTTCGAGCTTTAAGAAAAGCAAAGATTATTGCCACATAAGTATCAATATCTGGTTCACAGTTATTCCTCAACATAGCATCGTAATACTTTAAACATTCATCAATGTCGCCAATCGATATAAAATTAAAGATCATCGCATTGAAAATAGCAGCATTCAGCACACACAATTTCCGTTCTTTCAAGTTCTCAAACATCTTAACCACGTTATCGATTTGACCATTTCTGCCCAAACCCTCGAGCAGGTAGCTAAAAGTCAAACTATCAGGGTCAAACCCGTCTTCCACCATGTCCTCCAAAACCCGCTCCATTTCATCAACTCTCCCAAATCTAGACCACCCACGAATAACTATATTATACGTTTCACCATCATACCGCACTTTCCCTTTCATTTTATTCACCAACGTGCTCGCAGCGGCTACATGAGAACGCCGACAAAGGCATCGAAGCATAACTTTCAAACAATCCAACTCATACTCCATCCCAAACTCATCTAATTTCCCAAACATACGTAGAGCTTTCGATACCCGTTTACCTTTAACGAAACTATCCATAAAAATAAACAAAGTTTCGTTATCCGGCTTCAACCCTTTACTCCTCATCTCACTCAACACACTCTCCATAAAAGCAAAAAACTTTCTTCTCCCTAATGCTTTAAGAAGCACATTATAACTACCAACATCCTCAGCCATGGTCCTACGCTCGATCGCCCACTCGAATAACATAACCATAGACCCTCCATCTAAGTTCCCTCTGTTAAGAACTTTAGCAACTATATTATTATTCACATTAACATCAACAGCAGCTGCTGTTAGTGCTTGTTTAACAGCAACTTTTCCGGTTAACTTCTGAATGAAAACCCCTCTTAACTTATCTTCAGGTGCTAATAACATGTCCTGATTTTGGGCTGATTCTGAAGTGTGTTTTTTAATTGAAGATTTGTTGTGGTGGCGGATGGGTAACAAGGCAGACAATTGATCTAACACGTGGTGTTCGTTGATGGTTGTATTGTTTACCGTAGGTTTGTCATCGTCTGAGGTTGTTAAACCGAATGTTTGTGTTGTAAAGGGTAGTGATGAAATTGAGGAATAGAGGATTTGAGAAGCGTACCTGAGTTTGTTGAATCTAGCGAGAAACATGATTGTCGGCCGCACCACCACCACCACCACAAGAGGGCTTGTGGGTGATGGGGGTTTGCAGGTTAGGGGAGGTGGTTGTTTCCGGCGGCGGTCTGGACCTCGAAAAGGACTTATTATATCGAGTAAACTGCAATTTTACCCCCAGGGGTTTAGACCAATTGGCACTCTGACCCCCTAAGGAAATAATTGCAATTTTATCCCCAACGTTTGGTGTTATGTCGCAAGTTTACCCCCCGGCGTCAAAGTTGTTAACAGATCTTTTAACTATAACTTGAAATGACTATATTACCCTTTAATTTTACCCCCAACATTCCAGTTATGTCGCACAATTACCCCCCACTGGTAAATTACTAATTTGTCCTTTGTTATTACCCCCTGTACTTTGTGTCAAGACACAACATTACCCCCTGCAACTTCCAAAACCCTTCCCGCCAAAATGAGAAACATGTTCTATGTTTCTATACTAAAAAATCAGAACATGTTCTATGATTCTATAATAAAAAATCTGAAACCTATAAGTATACTCAAAAATCAAACCTGTTCAAACCTAGCCATGTATCAAACCTTCAATGTTTGGCTGTTCAATGTGTTCTATACTCAAAAAATCAAACCTGTTCAAAAATCAAGCATACCTGCTAAGTTTACAATTATACCCCTGCTACACTACCTGCTGCACTATCTGACCATGTATCAAACCACTGCTGCACTAACAATGTATCAAACCACTGCTGCACTAACAATGTGTTCTAGAATCTGATTAAGCACACTCACATTCAGACATTGTATTAACAAAATCTGATTAAGCACACTCACATTCACTGCTGCACTAACAATGTGTTCTAGAATCTATTATGACTATTAGCAGCAACAACTAATAACAGCAAACAGTTGAAAGAGTTTAAACAGGTTGTTGACAGTAGGTTAATGCTTAAACAAAATCAGTTGAAACAGGTTATGAAACAAAATCAGTTTAAACAGGTTGTTGACAGCAAACAACTGCCAAATCTCTCCTTATATACTGATTAGCAGCAACTAATAACAGCAAACAACTGTCCTAACAACTGATTAACAAACTTATTACAAAAATGACACTATGCAGAAATTACAGATCTGCTGATCAATCTGATTAACAGGACTTATGCCCTAGCATTTGTATGATCATATATGGACTAACCACTGTCATCAAATGGAGATCTAACCTGTGTATGATCATCAAATGGACTAACCACTGTCATCAACTGCACATTTTGATCAAATGGACAAAATGTAATCCTAATCAAACATCAAAACATCAAACTTCACAACTGCACATTTTGATCATGTATGATCATGTAACTGTCATCAACTTATCAAAACATCAAACATCAAACTTCACAACTGCACATTTTGATCATGTATGATCATGTAACTGTCATCAACTATGATCATGTAACTGTCATCAACTGCACATTTTGATCCTAACCTGTATCAAGAACACCAATATACCATCATGAGAGTATAAAAAAGGCTTATCAAGAACACATTAGCTGTAAACATTGGTCATAACTAGGCACATTATAAACATCAAAAGATCCTAATATATATACAATTAGATCAGTATTAAAACAAAAGATCCTAATATATTAAACCAAAAGATCCATATATTAAACATCAACTACACAACCATTTCCTGCTGAGGGGGAAACTGGAAGTGCAGGAAAGGGCGGCCCCGTATTTTCACAACCACGGAAACCACAATCGATCGGAGTGAAACACGAATCCTCATGTCCACTGCAAACACAGAAAGATCGATGTTCAATAACCCCTGTTTTTACTTGTTCAACCTGACATTACTATACTTGTTCGATTATACCTGACAAGTGAGAGAACAGGGAGGATCGCTGGTTGACAGGGGCATCGCCGGTAGACAGGTGCATCGCCAGAGGTGTGGTCGCCGGAGGTGGAGGTGGAAGCATGGTGTTCTCTGATTCGCTCATGATGAAGAAGAAGGAGTGGGGGTAGAAGCACGGTGTTTATAATGTGCCTAGTTATGACCGTTTAAAATCGCCGGTGGGTGTGATGATAACCGGTGGGTGTGATGATGAAGAAGAAGGAGTGGAGTGGGGGGAGTGAAGCTTAGGGGGTAAGGATGAAGTTGTCACACCACGATATTTCCACGTTTTACCGGTGGAGGAGTATCGTGACGTAGTTGATATCATTATAGTCAAACAACACAATATTTAAACGCACAGCGGAAGCAAAAGATAGATTCATTTCAACCAAATGATATTGTAATATTAAGTATCACAAATAGTTGAAAATAATCCACAGGTGGATCAAAAAATAAAAAGGAAACATTGTTCAACAGTTTTATGTCATCCAAGCTTGCGAGACTTATTGTGGATGCTAGGAGAAAGCCAGCCTATTTCGAGTAGTACCTGCACTTAACCTTTTTGAGAAAATACGTCAGTTTACACCGGTAAATACAATTAACTGACTCGTTTTGAAAAGGTTTAATAAAATTGATTTGAATGCACGTGGCACAAACTTTTTATAACTTGGGATAATTATTTGAATATAATCTTGTAAAAGAATTACATGTTCCTTATGCGTTCAGTAGCCCGATCCGTAGACCGGGTTAAAGATCAATAGACACACCACATTATTTATTTATGCACTGACGGGTGTACGCCTACACCCCGTGCTCAGGTCGTGGCCATCTCGTAAGATGATGCCAAAGATATCTGGGACATGGTCATTAACCCCCCAAAGGCTTTAAGCAAACAAAACATTTCCAAATGAGACATCTCAATGAATTAACCTCTATTCGATTAAAGATTCAATGCCCGACCAAGCGGTATTTTATATACCATACCCCAAGCCCGTATAGGGAAAATAAGTTAAAAGTATTTACCTTTGCAAGTAATGTTCACAACAATCAAGTGCACGTAGCTTTTACCGGGTCTCCTATTCTGGAACGAAGGTTTATAATAACCTATTAGAATCCTAACGGGTCTTTAATTAAGCCTAAACTTAGACCGGTTAGTTTTAAAGGAAGATACGGTTCGTACGCATGATTAAGCGAAGACCGGAACAGAATGTGATTTAGACCCGACAAGTTTGAAGACTTGTATAATATGGGTAAACTAAACACATTCTGGATTTTGAGATAAAAACGATAAGGTTTGTCCCGTTTCGGCTAATTTATGCAAACTAGTTACATAAACCAAACCGAACGGGCAAGAGGCGTAACGGGTAACCATAAGAGTCATATACAGGTTTCCTAAGTCAATATTCCTTAAATATGTTGTGACATCAGTAAGATATCTTCCATTATGCCCAAAACGGATTTAAACTCAAATTACGCCCCGTAGGGGTATTTTGGTCATTTTAAAGATTATAAAAGAGATTATTTATAATTCTGAGATTCGGTTCTGAAATAATCAGTAAAACAACTTAATTTAATAGGTTATATCAGTTGGTGATAAGTCTTATGTGACAAAATGGTTTTAAACCCATACTAGGTGTTTAATATGCGTAAAAAGCCATTTTAAGCGATTTCCGGGTTATACAGGAAATCTGAGTTTTCTGAATAGGTTATAAAGTTCAAAATACTTCATTTATTATATAAAATCAGTAGCAATTGAATTGGTGTCAAAATATTATGTAAAACTCATTTTATACACAAAAAAGGTATAATCGATATTTACCGAATCAAGACCATAACCTTAGGTTATGATCAGGTTAAAAATAATTAAAAATCTTCAAAAATCCCAAAATATTATATTACCTCAGTGGGTAAAATGTTTGGTGTCAAAAATTGGGTTTAGATAGGCTTTATGCTAATTACGCCGTTTAATTCATAAAAAACGTTCTAATTACGCTATTAAGCATAACTCCTAATCTAGACCTCCAACTGATGTGAAAATTTAGGGACATGTTTATAAATCAGTAACAAAGATTATTGTCCTCTCACATTCCCAAAATTCTCGTTTTATGGTCAAAAGGGCATATTGGTCAACATTAGGCATTTAACGGAAACGTGCAAATGAACCGGGCAATCAACGAGTCAAGTAGTATAAACGCAGAGTGTTATACTATCATACTAGCTGGTCCTAAAGAAGCTCTAAGGTATTTCTAAACTGTCACACCCCGATTTCCAAATGTCACCGGTGGGCCCGGTGGGGGAGTATCATGACGTGGTTGGCAACGTAATAGTCAAACAACACAATATTTAATATGCACAGCGGAAGCAATTTAAAAAGATATAATACAACCGAATTTAATTATTGTAATATCAAGTATCACAACGTTCGATTGTTTATCTGTCACACCCCGATTTCCACGTGTCACCGGTGGGCCCGGTGTGGGAGTATCATGACGTGGTTGGCAACGTAATAGTCAAACAACACAATATTTAATATGCACAGCGGAAGCAATTTAAAAAGATATAATACAACCGAATTTAATTATTGTAATATCAAGTATCACAACGTTCGATTGTTTATCCACAGAACGGATCGAAATAAAATATGAAACAATAGTTCAACAGACTTCAGGCATCTTAAGCTTGCGAGACTTCTAATAATGCTAAGGAGAAATCCCCAGCCAATTTCGCTTAGTACCTGCATTTAATCTTTTTGGGAAAATATGTCAGTTTACACTGGTAAATACAATCAACTGACTCATTTTGGAAAAATGATTGAAAATTGGTTTGGATGCACGTGGCATAAACATTTTATTTAACTTGGGAGAATTATTTTAATATTATAATCTTGTGAACGAATTACATGTTACTTGTATGTTCAGTAGCCCGGATCTTGTCCGGGTTAAAGATCAACAGACACACCACATCATAGAGTTATACACTGACAGGTGTACGCCTACACCCCGTGCTCAGGTCGTGGCCATCTCGTAAGATGATGCCAAGGATATCCGGGACATGGTCATTAACCCCCCAAAGGCTTTAAGTAATCAAGACTGTTTAAACGAGCCGATCAAATTAGTCAACTACCCACTCAACTGTGGAGATTTGATGCCCGATCAAGCGGTATGCTATATACCGTAACCCAAGCCCGTATAGGGAAAATAAGTTAAAAGTATTTACCTGAGCAATGTATATATCACAATAAGCAAAATGCACGTAGCTTTTACTGGTCCTCCTGATCTGGAATGAAGGTTTTATAATAACCTATTAGAATCCTAGCGGGCCTTTAATTAAGCTTAGGCTTAGACCGGCTAGTTTCAAGATACGGTTCGTACGCACGATTTAAGCGAAGACCGGATAGAATGTGATTTAGACCCGACAAGTTTGAAGACTTGTTTAATATGGGTTTATTATTCACATTCTGGATTTTGAGATAAAACCGTTAAGGTTTGACCCGTTTCGGCTAATTTATGTAAACTTGTTACATAAACCGAACCGTACGCGTAATAAGCGTGACGGGTATTCATGAGAGCTATAGACAGGTTTCCTAAGTTAATTATGCCTCAAATATGTTGTGACATCAGTAAGATGTCTTTCATTATGCCCGAAACGTGTTTAAACACAAACTAGGCCCCGTAGGGGTAGTTTGGTCATTTAAAAGTTTATAAAAGAGTTTAAGTAACAAGCTGAGTTACAGGTCTGATGTAATCAGCAAATATACTCAATTTAATGAGTTATAACAATAGGATAAAATATATATGTGAAATTTATCAATTATAACCAAACTATGCCCCGTAGGGGTATTTTGGTAATTTCACATAAGCCGAAAAGCTCAAAACTGAAGTCTGAGTTAATCAACTTTTTCTTACTGTTAAAATATCATAATTTGCCTATAATATCAGTAGGTATCAACCCGGGTATGTTTAATATAGTTTTTAATACATACTATGCGTTAAAAACGCTTAATAAGGCGATTATGAGCCGTTTACGGGTTCGATACATAAAGCTGATATTTTTATACTTTCAGAAGGCTTAAAATAATTTATTTAACATATCTAATCAGTAGCAAAAGGTTTGGAGTCGTTTAGATAGGCAAAACTCATTTTATGGCCTGTAAGGGCAAAACCGACAATTACCGGACTAAGCCTACGACTACTAGTTATGCTCAGCCTAAAATCAATTAAAAATCGTTAAAAATCCCAAAATAATATATTACATCAGTGGGTAAAGATTTGGATATCAAAAAGTAGGCTTAACTAGGCTATACGCTAATTACGCCGTTTTATTAACATAAAGCTTTAATTTTGCGATAATGAGCATAACTCTCAATCTACAATTCAAACTGATGTCAAACTTTGTATGCAAGTTTATATATCAGTAATTTAAGTTTCTACTCTTTTACATTTCCAAAAATCACGTTTTAAGGCAATAAGGGCATAATGGTCAACATATGGGCAATTAACGGAATCATGCATATTAATTGGATAACTAATGATCCGAGGTGTATAACCACAAAGGGTTATACTAGCATGTAACCTGGTCCAAATAAGGCTCTAAGGTATTTTTAAAACATACCATAACGGGTCAGAACTGAAAGTCAAAGTGAAAGTCAAACTATGTGACTTTCGGTTCCGAACCGGGTCTTTATAGTAAATTGTCGGGTTGAACATGTTTAGACATGTCCTTACACTAATTACCAAGTTATATTAATGATCAAATAGGTTATAAGTGTTCTACATTGTTAATCATGCATAAATCGCATTTTAAACTTTCTGTTGACTTTTTAATTACACGTTTGACCCGACTTTTGACCTAGTTAGAGTGGTGATCAAGGGGAACTCTCTTAAGGGTTTATTACCCACATAAATACCAACTTATAACTACTTTTGATTCGACTAATCACTGGACCATTTGTGATTAATCTTAAAGTCAACCGTTAATTACGACGGTTTGACTTTTAAGCTAAAACTAAGCTAAAACTTAATTAAGAAAGGTTAAGACAACTTACAAAGGTCCTATGCACGAATTATGAACACTTGAGAGCAAACTTGAGCTCCAGAAATGATCAGATTGCTTGAATGAAGGTGTGAAGAACAATGGTGCAACTTAGGTCCTTTATATAGTAGATTTCTCACCACAAATCTTTGACACATGAGTCTACTAGTGCCCACAACTGATCAACACTTGTTACTAGTGTTTAGGAGGCGCTTTAGGGGTCAAGAGATGTGGAAAATCGGTTAAAGGTCGTGCACAAAGGCAATGGCAGACAACAGCCCAAAGAAATCGGAGCTGGGCAGGGCTCGCGTGACGCCACCCCCCCTCGCGTCGCGCTAGGCCTTGTCTGATCAGAATCTGAATTTTTGATTTATTTCATTTTGATCCTTGGCTCTTCAAAATTCGATTAGGCACTTGTTTCTTGCATTGTAAACCCTCATAATTGATCTATAAGGGCTTTAAAACATATACCCACTTTGTTAAGTCCCCGGGTAACTTTATTGTTACCCGAAAAGTCCTAACTTTCAACGTTTACGTTTTAACCCTTCGCACGCGAATTTGATCATAACTTTCTCATACGATTACGAAACTTTATGAAATTTATATCGTGCATTCTAGTGATCATAATTTACAGTTACAAAGCTTTGGATTTGTCAAAAGGTCACTCAGAGGTATAACTTAAACATGTTGACACATTTAGCCCCTGTAGTTTGTAATCTCTTACTTTTAGCTTCGTATGATCCATGATTTATTCGTTTGAAGGTATGAGCATCATGTAGGGTTAATGTACATTATATTTATTCACAGTTGACACTTAGAATACGTATATTCACATACTTTCCATGTTTGTCAACTTTAGTCCTTCTATAATTTTCTTTCACACGTTTTAAACATATGACACGTGTCAACACATTATAGGACGTGAATTTTCGAGGTGTTACATCCTCACCCCCTTAAAATAAATCTCGACCCGAGATTTACTGAAACAAATAAGGGTACTTTTCTTTCATCGTGGATTCAACTTCCCACATGTATTCGGGACCTCTACGGGCATCCCATTTGACCTTTACAATAGGTACATGCTTTCTTCGAAGCTTCTTTACCTGTCGATCTTCAATCGACAAAGGTTTTTCCACAAATTTTAAGCTCTCATCTATATGCACATCTGTATGCGGTATAACCAATAATTCGTCAGCGAAACACTTCTTCAGATTGCAGATGTGGAACACATTGTGAATTCCACTGAGCTCTTCAGGCAAGTTTAACTTATAGGCAACTGACCCGACACGTTCGATAACCTCGAAAGGTCCTATGTATCTCGGGCTTAGCTTGCCTTTCTTACCAAACCGCATCACTCCCTTCCAGGGTGATACTTTGAGTAACACTTTATCACCTACTTCGAAGTGAAAAGCCTTACGCTTTGGGTCAGCGTAACTCTTCTGCCTATCTCGGGCAGCCTTGAGACGGTCACAAATCTGGACAATCTTGTCCGTCGTTTCAAAGACTATCTCTGGTCCTGATAATTGGACATCTCCAACTTCCGCCCAACACACGGACGATCTACACTTTCTACCATATAATGCCTCAAAAGGCGCAGCCTTTATGCTGGTGTGGTAGCTATTGTTATAGGAGAATTCGATTAATGGTAGGTTCTTATCCCAACTACCACCCAAATCGATCGCACATGCACGTAGCATGTCTTCCAGCGTTTGAATAACACGCTCACTCTGACCGTCAGTTTGAGGATGGTAAGCCGTACTAAAATTCAAACGTGTGCCCAAAGATTGTTGGAAACTCTTCCAAAAATATGACGTGTACCTAGTATCTCTGTTAGAGATAATAGACACAGGTATGCCATGTAAGGCTACAATCTTATCAACGTATAACTGGGCCAACATGTCGGAGCTATAAGTCTCCTTGATGGGTAAGAAATGCGCTGACTTAGTCAGTCTATCAACTATAACCCATATTGTATCATTTCCCTTCCTTGTCTTGGGTAACTTGGTAATAAAATCCATAGTTACCATTTCCCACTTCCACGTAGGAAGTTCAGGCTGTTGTAGCAAACCTGATGGTTTTTGATGCTCGGCTTTGACTTGCGCACATGTCAAGCATTTACCTACATGAGTGGCTACAGACTTTTTCAAGCCTATCCACCAATAATTTGCCTTCAGATCCTGGTACATCTTATCAGCTCCAGGATGAACGGAGTATTTGGAACTCTGGGCTTCCTGGAGGATAACATCACGAAGTCCCCCATACATTGGAACCCATATTCGTCCATTCAATCTTAAAATTCCGTCCTTGCTAAGAGTTAACTGCTCCTCAGTTACTCCTAACTTTTCATTAGGATAGTTAGCTTCCAACACAGCTTCCTTCTGTGCAGCTAACAACCTTTCCATCAAATTATTCTTTTTCTCCATGCGCTTGGCATTGATTCGAATGGGTTTCATCCTTTCCTTTCGACTCAAAGCATCAGCGACTACATTCGCCTTGCCGGGATGGTACTTGATTTCACAATCATAGTCATTCAAAGTCTCCATCCAACGGCGTTGCCTCATGTTTAACTCTTTCTGATTAAACAGGTGCTGGAGGCTCTTGTGATTAGAATAAATCACACACTTAATTCCATAAAGATAATGCCTCCACAGTTTTAGTGCGAACACAACGGCACCCAACTCCAAGTCATGGGTGGTGTAATTCTTTTCGTGCACCTTTAACTGTCGTGATGCATAGGCAATAACCTTGCCTTTCTGCATAAGCACACACCCCATCCCGGTGTGTGATGCATCACAATAAACTACAAATTCTTCGATTCCATCAGGCAAGGTCAATACAGGAGCATTGCTCAACTTCTGCTTGAGAATATCGAAAGCTTCTTGCTGCTTAGGCCCCCAAACGAACTTTACTTTCTTCTTAGTCAAGGAAGTTAGGGGTGCAGCAATCCTTGAAAAATTTTAAATGAAACGCCTGTAATATCCTGCCAATCCCAGGAAGCTACGAATCTCTGTAGGCGTCTTTGGTTCTTGCTAGTTCATAACTGCTTCAACCTTAGCGGGATCCACTTGGATACCACGCTCGCTAACCACATGTCCAAGAAATTGGACTTCACAAAGCCAAAATTCACACTTGGAGAATTTGGCATAGAGCTTCTCCTGATGCAGGAGTTTGAGAATACATCGAAGGTGTTTCTCATGGTCAGCTTGATTCTTCGAATAAATAAGGATGTCATCGATGAAGACAATAACGAATTTATCAAGGTATGGCTTGCAAACGCGATTCATGAGATCCATGAACGCAGCCGGTGCATTAGTGAGCCCAAAAGGCATCACTAGGAACTCGTAATGACCATAACGAGTCCTGAATGCAGTTTTATGCACGTCTTCATCTCTAACCTTCAGTTGATGGTAGCCTGACCTCAAATCAATCTTCGAAAAATAACTTGCCCCTTGCAACTGATCGAACAAATCGTCGATCCTGGGTAAAGGGTACCTATTCTTTATCGTGACCTTATTAAGCTCACGATAGTCGATGCACAAACGCATCGATCCATCCTTCTTCTTGACAAATAGGACTGGCGCTCCCCAAGGAGACGAGCTAGGTTTAATGAAACCCTTGGCTAGCAATTCGTCTAATTGTGTCCTCAATTCTTTCATCTCTGTGGGCGCCAACCTATAAGGTGCTCTTGCAACTGGTGCTGCTCCGGGGATGATATCAATCCTGAATTCCACTTGCCTATTTGGTGGCAAACCAGGTAGTTCTTCCAGAAACACTTCTGGGAATTCAGAGATGACAGGGATGTCTTATATCTTCGGTTTGGGCTCTTCAATAATCACTTGTGCCATGTAGATGACACAACCCCTCTTTAAACATTTTGAAGCCTTGAGCATAGTCGCTTGCTCAGGTAGCCCATACTGGGTATCTCCCCGAATGGTAAGTGATTCACCAGACGGAGTCTTTATCACTACTTGCTTCATGTTACAGACAATTTGGGCCTGGTTATGAGATAACCAGTCCATACCCAGAACTATGTCGAAACCGGCCAACCTAAATGGAAGTAGAGACAGAGGAAAAGAATGGTTCTTAATGGATATAACACATCCATCTAACACAGTTGAGACGGTTTCTATGGTTCCATCTGCTAACTCTACCTCATAATTCACTTTTAAGGCTTTGACAGGTAAATTCAACAATTTACAAAACTTATGATCTACGAAAGACTTATCAGCGCCTGAATCAAATAGTACTCTAGCATAGACGTCATTTACAAGGAAGGTACCTGTAATAACGTTGTCATCTAGAACTGCTTCTTTGGCGTCCATTCTGAAGACTCTAGCATTAGTCTTCTTAGCCTCTTCAGGCTTCTTGTTGTACTTAGGGCAGTTGGTTTTAATGTGGCCCTTTTCATTGCAACGGTAGCACGTTGCGTCCTTGATCTTCTTGCAATCCAAGGTTTTGTGATCCAGGGACTTGCAAATACCACAAGCATAAGTTTTTTACTGAGTCTGTGAGTTCGACTCAAGTCTGCACTTTCCAAAGTGTTGCTTCTTGCATATTTTGCATTTGGGCTTCTCACCAGAATTATGCCCATCTTTCCTTGAGTCAGATCCTTTCTTGTTATCACCGTTCCCACGGTGTTTCTTGTTCGATCTGCGTGAACCATCATCTTCACATTTTCTCTTCTCGGCCTCCTTATTCCTCAGTGATCTCTGCCTGACCGCATCCAGAGTGAGGGATAAGGAAATGTCAGCTACTGATCTAAAAGTAGCTGGCCGAGAAGCTTTTATGCTTGCCTTGATTTCCGGGGCTAAACCACCGATAAAACGAGCGATTCTTTTTGGCTCCGGGGTTACCAGATAAGGAACCAACCGGGACATCGTGTTGAAGCTCGTTAGGTAAGCTTGACAGTCAAGGTTTGTCATCACCAGTGATAGAAAATCAGACTCTATCTTTTCCACCTCATGCTGAGGGCAGTAATTTTCCCTGATAAGGGCAACAAATTGATCCCATGACATATTGTACAGTGGGATTTTCCCGGTGGCCTGAATCAGAGATCTCCACCATGCTAAAGCTTCACCCTTGAAAGACTGCGACACAAACTTGACCACGTCTCTCTCAGCGCATCCGCTGATGTCTACAACCGTTTCCATCTCATCCAGCCATGTCATACAGTCAATGGCTCCCTTCTCCCCAGTGAAATCCCGGGGTTTGCAGGAAACGAAATATTTATACGAGCAACCCTTGTCATGGGGTCCCTTGTTTAGTATAACCTGCTGAGATGGAGCACTGTGGTTTGAGGAGTGTCGGTCATCATTTTTCTTCGGGTCATCCTTCTTGGACGGTGGCTTTGAAGGCTGTGTAGATAGGGTCCTACTACGAGTCCCACTATACTCATCATACTGCCTTTCCAAAGCCTGTGTAACTGCGCCGTCTATGATCGCTTTTAATTCCGCACCCGTTAGATTAATTCGGGCGTCATTATTAACCTCCGCTGGATGACTATTACCCTCGTCTGAGTTAGCCATTACAATTGAGCTGTTGCAGAAAACAAGGACAATAGTTTATTTGGGAGTTTATTATGGAATTGCCCCCTTAGGGTAATTCATTAACCATGGTAAACAGAGACCATATTTGGTTAATTTATTAATCATATTTATTTAGGATTTCTATAACAATTTATCCTAATTATAAAACAATACCAGTTTTATTTGTGGCACAAAAGGCCTAGTCATATGGACAATTTAATTTATAAGTTATGATTTCAGCGAATCATAACATGAAGGTATACTGGCACAAATGGCCTAGTCGCTAGGACAATTATAAATTATATGCTAGGATTTCAAATAATCAAAGCATTTGAGGGTTGAACCTAGTTCATCACCTTTTTCTGACAGGGAGTCATCGCTACCACTGTCCTTTGGCTCATGTAGAAATGAGCAAGGCCCGTAGGCACTATATTACCACGTATGGTTAAAATATGATCATCTTAATTGATGATGTAAACCCAGGATTCAGAGATCATTAAACTGGGTTAGGAATCTTCTAAAGAATTCCTTTATAAAAATGACGTATGTGATTTTTAATAAATCACGTCTGCCAGGAGTGTTAACATGTTTTCAGATGTTAACAGGGATATGAATCTTTTAAACAGGTCTTACCATCTTGGCATGGCCTTATAATGACCCGTAGGCTAGGTTTCACACTTTAAGATTCTTATTTAAAAATTTACATAGGCAGATATTTATTTAAAATGAATGATTTTAATTTATTTATTTCATATATAAATTATTTATGCACATATGGCAAACATGAAATTTATAAAACAACATTCCATTAATTTATTATAATATTACATGCTGCCCTAAACGGGTCTTTTCATATAACAACTTACCCACGCAGGGGTTTTAAACAAGTACTTGCCCACGCAGGGGCTTTAAACAACAAACTAGTCCACGCAGGGACCTTGAACAAATAAACATCATACCCACGCAGGGGTTAACGGAAAATAGACCCACGCAGGGGTCAAAGCAACACACATACATACCCACGCAGGGGCTTAAACAAATACAGCAAATACAGGCCCACGCAGGGGCTCAACAATAATTGGAAGGATTCAATGATCCTTCTTGTTCTTCCCTTTGATCAAGCTTGCCAATCCTTGGAAGAAGCTCTGTCTCTCCCTACGGTCACGGTGGAAACCTCGCTCTACTTCATCCAACCTTTGTAGGATTTCCTCCATTTCTGGGGGAGAAAACCGTGGTGGTTGCGATTGCGTCCGGATAATAGGCCTAGGAGGTATCTGGTACCCATGTGTTGGGTACCCTACTCCCCATGGATCTCCATAGGGTCCTTGGGTGTTGTAGTTCGCCGCTACCATGTAAGGGTCGGCCTCCGCGTAACCATAATTGTGGTGATTTGGCGGTTCAAACGGGTTGTATGCCATGGAACCCGTATATGCTGGTATTGGGTTGTCAAAACCCATCGGCGGTGGCTGTGGAACAACTGGTTGTGAAGGTCCACCCATTTGTGGGTCCTCCTGGTGTGGCGGATAGTGACTGCCACTGGATTGACGTGCGGAACTGAAATGGAAATCCCCTGCTCGTGACGACATACGCGCACCGGTTCTCCTTCGCCTCGGCGGTTGCGGAGGTGCCGGCTGCACTGGCGGCGGTGGAGGCGGTGGCGTGACTGCCACGAATCTGGAATCCACAGAGGGATCCTGTTCCTGCTGCTGCTGCTGTTGCTGCTGATGAGGCGACGAATGGTGAGGAGGTGTATAGTACCATTCATGCCTGGTGAACATAGCTTGGAAGCTATCTGGACCAACATATGGTGATCCGTGGAATGAAGATCCATCCGAAATCTCGATCGGGTGGTTTGGAGTACCACTGGCAGGTTCGATAGGGTCCGTATCCTCGTCCATGTCATCCGCATTATCACCGGAGAAGTGATCGTCTGGCCCCAGTGGGTTAAAACCCACGGGTTCTTGCACGTAGCCTATCGGATTAAACCGGCCCCGAAAAACTGGGGTGGGGTCCCCGAAAGAATGATGAGACAGGGATCGTTGTAATGGTATGAAGGAAGGCTGAGGGTTGTTCGGCTCGTAGTCCGGTTGTGGCCCATACGGATTTTGGACCGGAGGGGTAGAGCTGTGAGATACCGATCGTCTGGCCGGCTCAAATAGGTTCCTTCGGTTTTGCCGTGGATCATCACTCTCCGTAGTAGACGGAGCTCGAACATTCGAGGGTCCTGCTTCATTATCGTTGGGGGCGGTGATCGGCCCCTTGCCCCTTCCTCGTCTCCTGAAGAATCTTGGCGGCATTTTCAATTCCTGTCATTATAATATGAGATAACAACAACAATATAAAATTTAAAGGACAAAACAACAACCAAACAAGGTAGAATTTGTCCTATGTTATATGTCTAGACTCGAAAGTTTAGAATTGTGCAATTGTGTAACTGAGATTAAACACAAAAGGTTAGTGTTTAATTCACTCAGTGTTGGCTCTGATACCAACCTGTCACACCCCGATTTCCACGTGTCACTGGTGGGCCCGGTGGGGGAGTATCATGACGTGGTTGGCAACGTAATAGTCAAACAACACAATATTTAATATGCACAGCGGAAGCAATTTAAAAAGATATAATACAACCAAATTTAATTATTGTAATATCAAGTATCACAACGTTCGATTGTTTATCCACAGAACGGATCGAAATAAAATATGAAACAATAGTTCAACAGACTTCAGGCATCTTAAGCTTGCGAGACTTCTAATGATGCTAAGGAGAAATCCCCAGCCAATTTCGCTTAGTACCTGCATTTAATCTTTTTGGGAAAATACGTCAGTTTACACTGGTAAATACAATCAACTGACTCATTTTGGAAAAATGATTGAAAATTGGTTTGGATGCACGTGGCATAAACATTTTATTTAACTTGGGCGAATTATTATAATATTATAATCTTGTGAACGAATTACATGTTACTTGTACGTTCAGTAGCCCG
The DNA here is from genome assembly GCA_030545235.1 of Helianthus tuberosus. Classification (NCBI taxonomy): domain Eukaryota; kingdom Viridiplantae; phylum Streptophyta; class Magnoliopsida; order Asterales; family Asteraceae; genus Helianthus; species Helianthus tuberosus. Next base: position 151,112,729 of record CM060407.1, on the reverse strand, counting down.
GATCTTATCCAGGTTAAAGATCAATAGACACACCACATCATAGAGTTATACACTGACAGGTGTACGCCTACACCCCGTGCTCAGGTCGTGGCCATCTCGTAAGATGATGCCAAGGATATCCGGGACATGGTCATTAACCCCCCAAAGGCTTTAAGTAATCAAGACTGTTTAAACGAGCCGATCAAATTAGTCAACTACCCACTCAACTGTGGAGATTTGATGCCCGATCAAGCGGTATGCTATATACCGTAACCCAAGCCCGTATAGGGAAATAAGTTAAAAGTATTTACCTGAGCAATGTATATATCACAATAAGCAAAATGCACGTAGCTTTTACTGGTCCTCCTGATCTGGAATGAATGTTTTATAATAACCTATTAGAATCCTAGCGGGCCTTTAATTAAGCTTAGGCTTAGACCGGCTAGTTTCAAGATACGGTTCGTACGCACGATTTAAGCGAAGACCGGATAGAATGTGATTTAGACCCGACAAGTTTGAAGACTTGTTTAATATGGGTTTATTATTCACATTCTGGATTTTGAGATAAAACCGTTAAGGTTTGACCCGTTTCGGCTAATTTATGTAAACTTGTTACATAAACCGAACCGTACGCGTAATAAGCGTGACGGGTATTCATGAGAGCTATAGACAGGTTTCCTAAGTTAATTATGCCTCAAATATGTTGTGACATCAGTAAGATGTCTTTCATTATGCCCGAAACGTGTTTAAACACAAACTAGGCCCCGTAGGGGTAGTTTGGTCATTTAAAAGTTTATAAAAGAGTTTAAGTAACAAGCTGAGTTACAGGTCTGATGTAATCAGCAAATATACTCAATTTAATGAGTTATAACAATAGGATAAAATATATATGTGAAATTTATCAATTATAACCAAACTATGCCCCGTAGGGGTATTTTGGTAATTTCACATAAGCCGAAAAGCTCAAAACTGAAGTCTGAGTTAATCAACTTTTTATTACTGTTAAAATATCATAATTTGCCTATAATATCAGTAGGTATCAACCCGGGTATGTTTAATATAGTTTTTAATACATGTTATGCGTTAAAAACGCTTAATAAGGCGATTATGAGCCGTTTACGGGTTCGATACATAAAGCTGATATTTTTATACTTTCAGAAGGCTTAAAATAATTTATTTAACATATCTAATCAGTAGCAAAAGGTTTGGAGTCGTTTAGATAGGTAAAACTCATTTTATGGCCCGTAAGGGCAAAACCGACAATTACCGGACTAAGCCTACGACTACTAGTTATGCTCAGCCTAAAATCAATTAAAAATCTTTAAAAATCCCAAAATAATATATTACATCAGTGGGTAAATATTTGGATATCAAAAAGTAGGCTTAACTAGGTTTTACGCTAATTACGCCGTTTTATTAACATAAAGCTTTAATTTTGCGATAATGAGCATAACTCTCAATCTACAATTCAAACTGATGTCAAACTTTGTATGCAAGTTTATATATCAGTAATTTAAGTTTCTACTCTTTTACATTTCCAAAAATCACGTTTTAAGGCAATAAGGGCATAATGGTCAACATATGGGCAATTAACGGAATCATGCATATTAATTGGATAACTAATGATCCGAGGTGTATAACCACAAAGGGTTATACTAGCATGTAACCTGGTCCAAATAAGGCTCTAAGGTATTTTTAAAACATACCATAACGGGTCAGAACTGAAAGTCAAAGTGAAAATCAAACTATGTGACTTTCGGTTCCGAACCGGGTCTTTATAGTAAATTGTCGGGTTGAACATGTTTAGACATGTCCTTAAACTAATTACCAAGTTATATTAATGATCAAACAGGTTATAAGTGTTCTACTTTTTAATTACAGGTTTGACCCGACTTTTGACCTAGTTAGAGTGGTGATCAGGGGGAACCCTCTTAAGGGTTTATTACCCACATAAATACCAACTTATAACTACTTTTGATTCGACTAATCACTGGACCATTTGTGATTAATCTTAAAGTCAACCGTTAATTACGACGGTTTGACTTTTAAGCTAAAACTAAGCTAAAACTTAATTAAGAAAGGTTAAGACAACTTACAAAGGTCCTATGCACGAATTATGAACACTTGAGAGCAGACTTGAGCTCCAGAAATGATCAGATTGCTTGAATGAAGGTGTGAAGAACAATGGTGCAACTTAGGTCCTTTATATAGTAGATTTCTCACCACAAATCTTTGACACATGAGTCTACTAGTGCCCACAACTGATCAACACTTGTTACTAGTGTTTAGGAGGTGCTTTAGGGGTCAAGAGATGTGGAAAATCGGTTAAAGGTCGTGCACAAAGGCAATGGCAGACAACAGCCCAAAGAAATCGGAGCTGGGCAGGGCTCGCGTGACGCCACCCCCCCTCGCGTCGCGCTAGGCCTTGTCTGATCAGAATCAGAATTTTTTATTTATTTCATTTTGATCCTTGGCTCTTCAAAATTCGATTAGGCACTTGTTTCTTGCATTGTAAACCCTCATAATTGATCTATAAGGGATTTAAAACATATACCCACTTTGTTAAGTCCCCGGGTAACTTTATTGTTACCCGAAAAGTCCTAACTTTCAACGTTTACGTTTTAACCCTTCGCACGCGAATTTGATCATAACTTTCTCATACGATTACGAAACTTTATGAAATTTATATCGTGCATTCTAGTGATCATAATTTATAGTTACAAAGCTTCAGGTTTGTCAAAAGGTCACTCAGAGGTATAACTTAAACATGTTGACACATTTAGCCCCTGTAGTTTGTAATCTCTCACTTTTAGCTTCGTATGATCCATGATTTATCCGTTTGAAGGTATGAGCATCATGTAGGGTTAATGTACTTTATATTTATTCACAGTTGACACTTAGAATACGTATATTCACATACTTTCCATGTTTTTCAACTTTAGTCCTTCTATAATTTTCTTTCTCACGTTTTAAACATATGACACGTGTCAACACATTATAGGACGTGAATGTTCGAGGTGTTAACATAAACCCATCTAAATCGGGTCAGAACTTAAGTCAAAGTTTTGCGACTTTCGGTTCCGAAACGAGCCTAAATAGAAAATTGTAGGATCAGACAAGCTTAGACTAGTTCTTATACTACTTACCAAGTTATATGAGTGATAAAATAGGTTACACATCTTCTACATTGCTAATTACGTGTTAATTCGCAAATTAAGTTTCTGTTGACTTTTTATAAACAACTTTGACCCGACAAATGATCTAGTTAGAGCGGGAATCAGAGGGTGCCCTTTTAGGGGTTTAATGCCCACATAATTACCAACTTATAACTACTTTCAATTTGACTAAACATCAGACCTTTAATGATTAATCGATAAGTCAAACCTTAATTACGACGGTTTGACTTTAAGCTAATTAACTAAGTAAAACACGATTAAGGAAGGTTAAGGAAGCTTACCAAGGTCCAATGCATGACTAGTGATGCTTAGGGAATGGCCTTGAGCTCCAGAAATGATCAGAAGTTGAGTTGGGAATGAATGATCAAAATGAAACAACGTGGGTTCTTATATAGTGTTCTTGATTGCTTAAGATCATGCCAAACAACTCTAGGATTGATCCCTGATCAATAACAAGTGTCCCTAGTGCCTAAGAACTAGTTATGCTGCTCATGGTGATGAAAAATATCGATTTAAGTCGGTTAACTTGATCATAATAGGCACCTGCCTATTTTCTGTCGCTGGGGATGCCTTACGGACCGTAAGGCAGGACCTTTACGGTCCGTAACCGATATCCAGGAGACAAAATTTTTTGAATTATTAGGCTTTTGATCATGCAACCTTTCTATTACGAATTTGGGCCATGAATTATCAGTATGGGACCTTTAGATCGTGCTTGAACAGTTATGACCACCTTTCATGATGTATAATTGTCTTGGACTTTAACGAAAAGGTCACGAATGAAGGTTTGAAGTATATAATCTCATAGGATCCCATTCTTGCGTAATTTGAATCAATTATTACTAGAAATCACCGGATTGAATGTATATCAGATGTTTATAATATAGATTAGGGTCTTGGGATTCATAACGAGGTCGTTCAGAGGTATTAATTTACATGTCGACACTTTCAAATCCTGCCATACATCTTTAACTAGATCCGGGTTTACAACACTTTTGTCTTACATGAATCGTGTCGTTATTTCATTGGACACAAATTTTCGAGGTGTTACATCCTCACCCCCTTAAAAGAAATCTCGACCTCGAGATTTACTGAAATAAATGAGGGTACTTTTCTTTCATGGTAGACTCTACCTCCCACGTGTACTCGGGACCTCTACGGGCATCCCATTTAACCTTTACGATCGGTACATGCTTCCTTCGAAGCTTCTTAACCTGTCGATCCTCGATCGACACAGGTTTTTCAACAAACTTCAAGCTCTCTTCTATGTGCACATCTGTGTGTGGCATTACTAGTGATTCATCAGCTAGACATTTCTTCAGATTGCAGACGTGGAATACATTGTGAATACCACTGAGCTCTTCAGGCAAATTTAACTTGTAAGCAACTGATCCGGCACATTCGATGATCTCGAATGGTCCTATGTACCTTGGGCTTAACTTACCTTTCTTACCAAATCGCATCACTCCCTTCCAGGGTGATACTTTAAGAAACACTTTGTCACCTACCTCGAATTTAAGAGGTTTACGCTTTAAATCTGCGTAGCTTTTCTGCCTATCTCTGGCAGCTTTCAGGCGGTCACGAATCTGGACAATCTTGTCCGTCGTTTCAAAGTCTATTTCAGGTCCTGTCAGTTGGACATCTCCAACTTCCGCCCAACAGACGGGAGTTCTGCACTTTCTACCGTACAAGGCCTCGAAAGGCGCGGCCTTGATGCTCGTATGATAGCTATTGTTATACGAGAACTCGATTAATGGCAGGTGGTTATCCCAACTACCACCTAAGTCAATCACACATGCACGAAGCATGTCTTCCAAAGTTTGGATGGTACGCTCACTCTGTCCGTCCCTCTGAGGATGGTAAGCCGTACTAAAATTTAAGCGCGTGCCCAAAGACTGTTGGAAACTTTTCCAAAAATGTGATGTGTATCTAGTATCTCTGTCAGAGATAATAGACACTGGTACGCCATGTAGAGATACAATCTTATCTACGTACAATTGGGCCAACATGTCGGAGCTATAGGTCTCCTTAATGGGTAGGAAATGTGCTGACTTAGTTAGTCTGTCTACTATCACCCATATAGTATCATTTCCTTTCTTTGTCTTTGGCAACTTGGTGATGAAATCCATTGTCACCATTTCCCACTTCCACGTGGGAAGTTCAGGCTGTTGTAGCAAACCTGACGGCTTCTGATGTTCAGCTTTGACTTGTGCACACGTCAAACATTTAGTTACATAGGTAGCTATAGACTTCTTCAAGCCTATCCACCAAAAATTTGCTTTCAGATCCTGGTACATCTTGTCAGCTCCAGGATGAACGGAATATTTAGAACTGTGGGCTTCCTGGAGGATAACATCTCGAAGTCCTCCATAAACTGGAACCCATATTCGTCCATTTAACCTCAGAATTCCGTCCTTGCCATAGGATAATTGTTCTTCAGTTACTCCTAACTTTTCATCAGGATAGTTAGCTTCCAGCACAGCTTCCTTCTGTGCAGTTAACAACCTTTCATTCAAACTATTCTTTATCTCAATGCTCTTGGCATTGATTCTTATAGGCTTCACTCTTTCCTTTCAACTCAAGGCATCGGCGACTACATTCGCCTTGCCAGGATGGTATCTTATCTCACAATCATAATCATTTAAAGTTTCCATCCAACGTCGTTGCCTCATGTTCAAATCCTTTTGGTTGAACATGTGCTGGAGGCTCTTGTGATCAGAATAGATCACACACTTGATACCGTATAAATAGTGCCTCCAAAGTTTTAGTGCAAATATAACGGCGCTCAACTCCAAGTCATGGGTGGTGTAATTCTTTTCGTGCACTTTTAACTGACGTGAAGCATAGGCAATAACCTTACCTTTCTGCATAAGCACACACCCCATACCGATGTGTGATGCATCACAATATACCACAAACTCTTCTATTCCATCAGGCAATGTCAACACAGGTGCATTGCTTAGCTTCTGCTTAAGGATATCAAAGGACTCCTGCTGCTTAGGTCCCCCAGTTAAACTTAACATTCTTCTTAGTCAAAGAAGTTAGGGGTGCAGCAATCCTTGAAAATTTTTCAATAAAACGCCTGTAATATCCTGCCAATCCCAAGAAGCTACGAATCTCTGTGGGCATCTTCGGCTCTTGCCAATTCATGACAGCTTCAACCTTAGCGGGATCTACCTGGATTCCGCGTTCACTAACCACATGCCCAAGAAATTGGACTTCACGAAGCCAAAATTCACACTTAGAGAATTTGGCGTAGAGCTTTTCTTGATGAAGCAGTTTCAGAATGCAATGGAGGTGCTTTTCATGGTCAGCTTGACTCTTTGAGTAAATAAGGATATCATCGATGAAGACGATGACAAATTTATCCATGTAAGGCTTGCAGACGCGGTTCATGAGATCCATGAATGCGGCTGGTGCATTAGTGAGTCCAAAAGGCATCACTAAGAACTCATAATGACCGTAACGAGTCTTAAATGCAGTCTTATGTACATCTTCATCCTTAACCTTCAGTTGATGACATCCTGACCTTAAGTCAATCTTGGAAAAGTAACTTGCTTCTTGAAGCTGATCGAACAAGTCGTCGATCCTGGGCAATGGATATCGATTCTTAATAGTAACTTTGTTAAGTTCGCGATAATCGATGCACAGACGCATCGAGCCATCTTTCTTCTTCACAAATAGGATTGGTGCTCCCCAAGGAGATGAGCTAGGTCTAATAAATCCTTTGCTTAACAAATCATCTAGTTGAGTTCTCAACTCCTTCATCTCCGTTGGTGCCAATCGGTAAGGTGCTCTTGCAACAGGTGCCGCACCAGGAATAATATCAATCCTGAACTCCACTTGCCTATCTGGGGGTAAACCAGGTAGTTCTTCAGGGAATACCTCTGGATATTCAGAGATAATGGGTATGTCTTCGATCTTAGGCTTTGGTTCATCAATAGTTACTTGCGCCATGTAGATAATACAACCCTTCGTCAAACACCTTGATGCCTTGAGCATGGACACTTGCTCAGGCATTCCATACTTAGTGTCTCCTTGGATTGTCAAAGGCTCGCCACGAGGAGTCCTAACAACTACTTGCTTCTTAGCACAAACGATCTGGGCTTGGTTGTGAGACAACCAATCCATGCCTATTACTATATCAAAACCGGCTAATTTCAAAGGAAGTAAAGACAATGGAAAAGAGTGGTTCCTAATGGATATAACACATCCATCTAACACGGTTGAGGCGGTTTCTGTGGTTCCATCAGCTAATTCCACTTCATATTTCACACTTAAGGTTTTAACAGGTAATTTCAACAATTCACAAAACTTATTATCTACGAACGACTTATCAGCGCTTGAATCAAAAAGTACTCTTGCATAGACATCATTTATAAGGAAGGTACCTGTGATCACATTGTCGTCCTGGACAGCTTCCTTTGCATCCATCCTAAAGACCCTAGCATTGGTCTTTTTCCCATCCTCAGCTTTCTTAGCGATCTTTGGGCAATTGGATTTGATGTGCCCTTTTTCGTTGTAGCTGTAGCACGTAGCATCCTTGATTTTCTTACAGTCTAAGGTCTTGTGCTCAGAAGACTTGCAGATCCCACATGCCCTTGGCTGTGACTGGGATTTCGACTCAAGTCTGCACTTCCCGAAATCGTGCTTCTTACAGATTTTACATTTGGGCTTATTGCCCGACTGATGACCATCTTTCTTGGATCCAGGACTCTTTTTGTGGTCATCGTTTCCCCTATATCTCTTATCCGATCGTCGTGAGTTATCATCCTCACGCTTCCTTTTCTCAGCGTCAGTGTTTCTTAGCGATCTCTGCCTGACCGCGTCCAGAGTAAGGGACAATGATATATCAGCTGCAGACCTGAATGTAGCTGGCCGAGAGGCTTTTACACTTGCCTTAATCTCTGGGGCTAAACCCCCGATGAATCGAGCTATCCTCTTGGGTTCCGGTGTCACAAGATAAGGAACCAACCTTGACATGGTATTGAAGCTGGTAAGGTAGGCTTGGCAATCCAGGTTCTTCATAACCAAGGATAAGAAATCCGATTCAATCTTTTCTACCTCATGCTGAGGGCAGTAGTTTTTTCTAATCAATGTCATAAACTGATCCCATGTCAGATTGTACAATGGGATTTTTCCGGTAGCTTGGATCAAAGATCTCCACCAAGCTAATGCCTCCCCCTTGAATGACTGAGACACGAATTTCACCACATCCTTATCAGCGCAACCACTGATATCAACCACAGTGTCCATTTCATCCAACCAATTCATGCAGTCTATAGCTCCTTTTTCCCCCAGTGAAATCCCTGGGTTTGCATGAAACAAAATACTTATAGGAGCAACCCTTATCACGGGGTCCTTGGTTCAGTACGGTCCTTTGAGATGGAACACTTTGCTGATTTGAAAAGTGACGATCGTCATCATTTTTCTTTGGTTCTTCCTTCTTGGAGGGTGGCTTGCTGTGAGCCTCAGAATGAGTCTTAGGCTTGGAATGCGGTGCGGAAAGGGTCCTACTTCGAGTCCCGCTATATTCGTTATACTGCCGCTCTATTGCCTTTGTAACAACATTGTCTATCAATGCTTGCAGTTCTGCACCCGCGATGTTAATTCGGGTATTATCATGATCCTCCCTTGGATGACTGTTGATCTCATCCGAGTCAGCCATGTAGTTTGAACTGTTACACAAGATATCGACAATAATTTATTTGGGAGTTTATTATGGAATTGACTTTTATGGTAGTTCATTAACCATGGTAAACACAGACCATATTTGGTTAATTTGTTAGTCATAGTTATTTAGGATTTTTATTATAATTTATCCTAATTATAAAACAATAACAGTATTATCAGTAGCACAAAAGGCCTAGTCACGAGGACATTTTTAAATCATAAGCCATGATTTCAGAGAATCAAGGCGTTAAGGTTTGAACATAGTTCATTACCTTTCTCTAACAGGGAGTCGTAGACTACTACTGTCTTTTGTCTTATATGACAATGAGTATGGCCCGTAGGCACTATATTACCAATGGATGGTCAGCATATGATCATCTTAATTGATGATCTAAACCCATGATTTATAGATCATTAAGTTAGGTTAGGAATCCTTTGAAGAATCCTGTTATAAGAATGACGTGTGTGATTTTAACGAATCACATCTGCCAAGAGTGTTAGCATGTTTTCAGATGTTAACAGGGATTTGAATCTTTTTAAACAGGTCTTACCATTTTGGCCAAGTCTTATAGTGACATGCAGGCTAGGTTATACCTTTAAGATTCTTAGTTAATATTTAAATAGGCAGATATATTTTTAGAAGGAATGATTTTTGATTTATTTATTTCATGTATAATATATTTATGCATATAATGACAAAATGAAATTTATAAACTTAACATTCCATTAAACATTAAGGGAGTACACATTGCCCTAAACGAGACTTTTAACAGAACAACTTACCCACGTAGGGGCTAAACTGAAAAACAAGTACACGCAGGGACTAAGTACAAAGATGAATGTCCACGCAGGGACTTGATTGAAATAAGGAAATACAACAATACATATAGGGATTTAATGATCCCTCTTCTTCTTCCCCTTTAACAAGCTTGCTAGGCCATTGAGGAATCCTCTGTAGTTCCTACGTTCTTCTTGAAATTCATGCTCCACCCGACTTAGTCTTTGGAGGATTTCCTCCTGTTCCGGTGGGGAAAATCGTGGTGGCTGCGACTGTTGCCGAATCGGAGGTTGAGCAGGTACCTGATACCCATGAGCTGGATATCCCACTCCCCAAGGGGCTCCATAGGGTCCTTCGGGATGAAGGGCGTTGTAGTTGGCCGCTACAAGGTACGGGTCAGCTTCAGCATAGTTATAGTGAGTGTGAGCCGGCTGCTCAAACGGATTGTACGTCGTTGGCCGCTACAAGGTACGGGTCAGCTTCAGCATAGTTATGGTGGCGGCTATGGTGCAACTGGTGCAGAATTTACCTCTGGAATTGGGTTTGAGGGCCCACCCAGTTGTGGGTCTTCATGCAGTGGCGGGTAGTGACTACCACTGGAGTGTTGAGGGGTGCTAAAGTGGAAACCCCCTCCTCGCGCGGATATTCGTGCGCCTGTTCTCCTACGCCTTGGCAATTCTGGAGGTGCTTGATGAATTGGCGGCGGTGGAGGCGGTGGCGTGACTGCCACGAAACGCGAATCCTCAGAGGGATCCTGCTGCTGCTGCTGGTGAGGCGATGAATGGTGAGAAGGTGTAAAGTACCATTCATGCTGGTTAAACCTCGCTTGGTAACTGTCTGGACCATGGTAGGGTGATCCGTGGAAGGATGATCCATCAGAGATATCGATGGGATGGTTGGGTGTCCCGGTTGCAGGCTCGACGGGATCCGTGTCCTCGTCCATGTCCATTGCTTGGTCTCCCGAGAAATGGTCTTCAGGTCCTAGTGGGTTAAAACCCACTGGTTCTTCGATATAGTTTGCTGGGTTGAACCGGCCCTGAAAGACAGGAGTGGGGTCGCCAAAGGAATGATGCGAAAGGGATCACTGCAATGGCAAGAAGGAGTGGCGTGTATTTTCAGGCTCGTTCTCTGATAACGGTCCAAAGGAATGGTGATAGGGAGGTGTTGAGCTATACGAGGTAGATCGCCTAGAGGGCTCCGTATAGGTCCTCCAGGCTCCTTGCTGATCGGCACTCAGAGTAGTAGAAGGAGTTCGCCGGTGTGAAGGCCCGGCTTCGTGATTGTTGGGGGTGTTGATCGGCCCCTTACCTCTTCCTCCTCTTCAGAATCTTGGCGGCATTGTTAAACCTGTCAACACAAATAAAAGATACAACAAGAAATATAAAGGACAAAGTTAAGATTAAAAATAAATTTGGATTTGTCCTAAGTTCTTTGTCTAGACTCGAAAATTTAGGAATGTGTAATTGTGTAACTGAGAATAAACACAAAAGGCTAGTGTTTAATTCACTCAGTGTTGGCTTTGATACCAACCTGTCACACCTCGATATTTCCATGTTTTACCGGTGGGCCCGGTGGGGGAGTATCGTGACGTAGTTGATATCATTATAGTCAAACAACACAATATTTAAATGCACAGCGGAAGCAAAAGATAGATTCATTTCAACCAAATGATATTGTAATATTAAGTATCACAAATAGTTGAAAATAATCCACAGGTGGATCAAAAAAATAAAAAGGAAACATTGTTCAACAGTTTTATGTCATCCAAGCTTGCGAGACTTATTGTGGATGCTAGGAGAAAGCCAGCCTATTTCGAGTAGTACCTGCACTTAACCTTTTTGAGAAAATACGTCAGTTTACACTGGTAAATACAATTAACTGACTCGTTTTGAAAAGGTTTAATAAAATTGATTTGAATGCACGTGGCACAAACTTTTTATAACTTGGGATAATTATTTGAATGTAATCTTGTAAAAGAATTACATGTTCCTTATGCGTTCAGTAGCCCGATCTGTAGACCGGGTTAAAGATCAATAGACACACCACATTATTTATTTATGCACTGACGGGTGTACGCCTACACCCCGTGCTCAGGTCGTGGCCATCTCGTAAGATAATGCCAAGGATATCCGGGACATGGTCATTAACCCCCCAAAGGCTTTAAGCAAACAAAACATTTCCAAACGGGACATCTCAATGAATTAACCTCTATTCGATTAAAGATTCAATGCCCGACCAAGCGGTATTTTATATACCATACCCCAAGCCCGTATAAGGAAAATAAGTTAAAAGTATTTACCTTTGCAAGTAATGTTCGCAACAAGCAAGTGCACTTAGCTTTTACCGGGTCTCCTATTCTGGAACGAAGGTTTATAATAACCTATTAGAATCCTAACGGGTCTTTTAATTAAGCCTAAACTTAGACCGGTTAGTTTTAAAGGAAGATACGGTTCGTACGCATGATTAAGCGAAGACCGGAATAGAATGTGATTTAGACCCGACAAGTTTGAAGACTTGTATAATATGGGTAAACTAAACACATTCTGGATATTGAGATAAAAACGATAAGGTTTGTCCCATTTCAGCTAATTTATGCAAACTAGTTACATAAACCAAACCGAACGCGCAAGAGGCGTAACGGGTAACCATAAGAGTCATATACAGGTTTCCTAAGTCAATATGCCTTAAATATGCTGTGACATCAGTAAGATATCTTCCATTATGCCCAAAACGGATTTAAACTCAAATTACGCCCCGAAGGGGTATTTTGGTCATTTTAAAGATTATAAAAGAGATTATTTATAATTCTGAGATTCGGTTCTGAAATAATCAGTAAAACAACTTAATTTAATAGGTTATATCAGTTGGTGATAAGTCTTATGTGACAAAATGGTTTTAAACCCATACTAGGTGTTTAATATGCATAAAAAGCCATTTTAAGCGATTTCCGGGTTATACAGGAAATCTGAGTTTTCTAAACAGGTTATAAAGTTCAAAATACTTCATTTATTATATAAATCAGTAGCAATTGAATTGGTGTCAAAATATTATGTAAAACTCATTTTATACACAAAAAGGGTATAATCGGTATTTACCGAATCAAGACCATAACCTTAGGTTATGATCAGGTTAAAAATAATTAAAAATCTTCAAAAATCCCAAAATATTATATTACCTCATTGGGTAAAAGGTTTGGTGTCAAAAATTGGGTTTAGATAGGCTTTATGCTAATTACACCGTTTAATTCATAAGAAAGCGTTCTAATTACGCTATTAAGCATAACTCCTAATCTAGACCTCCAACTGATGTGAAAATTTAGGGACATGTTTGTAAATCAGTAACAAAGATTATTGTCCTCTCACATTCCCAAAATTCTCGTTTTATGGTCAAAAGGGCATATTGGTCAACATTAGGCATTTAACGGAAACGTGCAAATGAATCGGGCAATCAACGAGTCAAGTAGTATAAACGCAGAGGGTTATACTATCATACTAGCTGGTCCTAAAGAAGCTCTAAGGTATTTCTAAACCCATCTAAATCGGGTCAGAACTGAAGTCAAAGCAAAAGTCAAAGTTTTGCGACTTTCGGTTCCGAACCGAGCCTAAACAGAAAATTGTCGGATCAGACAAGCTTAGACCAGTTCTTATACTAATTACCAAGTTATATGAGTGATAAAATAGGTTACACGTCTTCTACATTGCTAATTACGTGTTAATTCGCAAATTAAGTTTCTGTTGACTTTTTATAAACAACTTTGACCCGACAAATGATCTAGTTAGAGCGGGAATCAGAGGGTGCCCTTTTAGGGGTTTAATGCCCACATAATTACCAACTTATAACTACTTTCAATTTGACTAAACATCAGACCTTTAATGATTAATCGATAAGTCAAACCTTAATTACGACGGTTTGACTTTAAGCTAATTAACTAAGTAAAACACGATTAAGGAAGGTTAAGGAAGCTTACCAAGGTCCAATGCACGACTAGTGATGCTTGGGGAATGGCCTTGAGCTCCAGAAATGATCAGAAGTTGAGTTGGGAATGAATGATCAAAATGAAACAATGTGGGTTCTTATATAGTGTTCTTGATTGCTTAAGATCATGCCAAACAACTCTAGGATTGATCCCTAATCAATAACAAGTGTCCCTAGTGCCTAAGAACTAGTTATGCTGCTCATGGTGATGAAAAATATCTATTTAAGTCGGTTAACTTGATCATAATAGGCACCTGCCTATTTTCTGTCGCTGGGGATGCCTTACGGACCGTAAGGCAGGACCTTTACGGTCCGTAACCGATGTCCAGGAGACAAAATTTTTTGAATTATTAGGCTTTTGATCATGCAACCTTTCTATTACGAATTTGGGCCATGAATTATCAGTATGGGACCTTTAGATCGTGCTTGAACAGTTATGACCACCTTTCATGATGTATAATTGTCTTGGACTTTAAGGAAAAGGTCACGAATGAAGGTTTGAAGTATATAATCTCATAGGATCCCATTCTTGTGTAATTTGAATCAATTATTACTAGAAATTACCGGATTGAATGTATATCAGATGTTTATAATATAGATTAGGGTCTTGGGATTCATAACGAGGTCGTTCAGAGGTATTAATTTACATGTCGACACTTTCAAATCCTGCCATACATCTTTAACTAGATCCGGGTTTACAACACTTTTGTCTTACATGACTCGTGTCGTTATTTCATTGGACACAATTTTTCGAGGTGTTACAGAAGTTGGAAGAGAAGTACAGGGGTAATAGAAAGATCCTCATGTAAAATTACATTTCTGCCCTTTGACTGTTTAAAGATAACTAGGGACTTTGACGCCGGGGGGTAAACTTGCGACATAACACCAAACGTTGGGGGGTAAAATTGCAATTATTTCCTTAGGGGGGTTAGAGTGCCAATTGGCCTAAACCCCAGGGGGTAAAATTGCAGTTTACTCTATTATATATATACTAACAAATGATGAAGGCACTTAACAACAGTGTAAGTTTCCAGGTTTTATATCTCTGCAAAAACCCATATTCAAACTCAACCAAATCTTCAATGGTTCCATTATTACATTCCGCTAACAGAACCCGTGCCGGAGACTGCAATGATTAAATGGAGTGTTCGCAATGGAAGTTTTTACAGATAGCCAGTGGTGGCGAATTGGCAGTGGGGGAAAGAGTGTATGGGGGCAGAAATGCATTGCGTAATAATTAGGTATTTTTATTAAGCCTCAACTAAATCAGCGGATAAGCATTCTGAGATAACCTCAATTGAGTAAATCGAGTAAATGCATCCTCTTCTCCATAAGAGTCAGAGTTGGATGCATACCCAAGCCACCAATTCCGTGGAAAACCCGTCGCCTGAAGGCCCACTGCGGTAAAACCCGGTTCGGCTCGGTTTCGAACTAGCGACCTCTAAAGAGGCCTAGTTCTAAACTTCATTGTCACCACCAAGGCACCAATGTCATTCAAAGGATGTTAGTGAGAGTTGAACTTGGGACCTCAAGGAGATAAATCAAATGACTAACCACTAGACCAACTTGTTAGGACAATAATTAGGTATTTTGAGAGTCGCATTTGGGCTTCCACTGCAACATTATAAATTTATTCTATTTCGATTGCAATTTATATACTTAAAAAACCAGCTAAGTTAATAGTGTTTTTTATGCATTAACCTTGCTTGGCAGTTTGGCACCTAAAAGGGACCAATAACTTGATAATATTTAGCAATTATTTATTTTTAAGATTTAATTTCTATAACCTTTCGGTATAATTTAATTGAAAGAGAATTTGTATTCACAATTAAATAATCTTTTTGGTATAGTGAGGTATAACAAATGCTGGTACAACACCGATGCCGTTACGAACATAACCGATATGTTCATCGATATTGATATTATCAAAATTGGTACCGGTGTTCGATTGATATAAAATGTGCGCCGATATGTTTTTTTTTTTTGGAATATCATGACTTTATATTTGGGTTTTATGCTATACCGATTGCCGGCGTATGGTACCAATACCATAGCGAATCGAGCCGATACCAACTGAATTCACGTTACGTGAACCAACCTGATACCGATTGCATACCCGCCGCAACGCGCAGATGCCACTACTAGTTAACTTATATAAGTCATAAGTTATAACTTACAAATACTAACTTCTCAAAAACAACTTCTCAACACAAAAAAAAAAATCGATACTTTCTATAAAAGAAGAAATTGGCATTACATCACAATGCTGACGTGGCAATCAGATAGGCTGTCCAACAATTTATGTCTGATTTCATTTTGGATCATAAATCTGTAATTTAAAATCTTTTAAAATACATTTAAAATACAAAAATCTTCAAATATAGTTTTGGCTCCATTTTCAAAATTCAAACCTGTCTCTCTCTCTCAAATATAGTTCTTGCTCCATTTTCAAAATTCAAACCATAATTTCAAACCTGCCTCTCTCTCTCAAATAAATTCAGCTATATTAGATGTGTTCTGTTTTCTAGAGCTTCTAAGAAGAGGATGAGGTCTTCCCCAAATTCAACTTCATCTCTAATTTCCAGATCTGCAACTAGATTTCACTTAAATTCCAACACTTTCAACACCACAACCTATCAATTTCCGGTAGGAATCATCTGTTTTTCATATCAGCAGTTGTTGTTCTCTTTTTCGTAGCTTAATTTTCAACTTATTAGTGTGTATATATATACACACGTCATACAAATCTTATTTTGCACTTGTATCTTAGCTGTGCATCAAAACCCTAAATACATCTCTACTGAAATCTACCAGATTTCAAGGTAATTTTTTTTATATTTGATAAATCAGGTTGATGTGTTGATTTTGCATGCCACAATTATGTTATTATGATTTGATTTGCGTGTTTTGGATCGACTTGAATTTTGATAGTTGAGAAATTCAGGTTTTTAATGGTTATATTTTTGAAATTGAGGTTTATGTATTAATCAGATGATAGTTTGATTGTTGCAAGGGTTGTTAATTCATGTTTTGATTAAAGAAGAAGAACGAAAGAGACATTTTTTTGGTAAATTATTGTTTGAGTTTACTTTTCCGACCTATTAATTAATGCAAATGAAATATTAAACTGCTTGTAATCTTATTATTCATATCAATAGTTTCATCTGCTTGTAACCTTATTACTCACTATAAATTGTTTTATGTTTTGTGAATTTTGCTTGTGTTATTTAATTGCAAAGAATAGGTCTTCATTGGTTGCTTATCTTATATTTTGTGTTATGCATATGGAAATAGTTTGTTTTTTCATGCCTTGATTGCCAGAAGCTTATGGTTCTAGTCATTTTGATGCTTTTGTTATTTGCTTCAGATTTGTTTGTTAAATGTCCAAATATGATAATACAGATAACTTGTTATTACAGTACTTTGTTTTCATTGATAATAAATATATGTGTGTTATTCTCAAAGAATGTGATTTCGGTCATTTGTATTTCATAATATGCTTACTTTACATGTAGATTATATCCAGTATATGTATCATTTAAATGATTATCTTTATGTAGGAGGACAATTCTTCTCATGCTGGAAGTGATAACATTGACTGGAATACTGAAGATGAGCTTGAGATAGCGGATATATCGTCACCTTTGTCATTTTCCATGAGTACCACTGCTAATGCAGCAGGAGTTACAACTTAAGTTGGGGAGGTATTTATATAAATATAATTCCACACACTTGTCCACATGGGCTGTTAGTAGATTTTGTCTAAATATAGGAAACTTACTGTTGTTTCTTTAATTTGGTGGATGTAGTCAAGTTCTTCTAGCAGTCATCCCTCCAAGATTGTCAATGACTTTCTCAAAATGGGATTTCCCGAAGCAATGGTGACTAAAGTCATATTTTGTGAGTCTATTACTTTTTGTAGTAGGCCAGTGCTATTACTTTTTGTAGTAGGCCAGTGCTATTACTTTTTGTTGGTTTAATACACTTCATGATTTATACTAAACAATAATTTACATTCTACTCTGATCAAGAAATATACAAGTTATGATGATCTTCTCTCGCCAAAGATAGTGAATCTTGAACACTATTAGAGCATCTATTTGAAGACTTCAAAGATCTGTTGAAGACATGAAAGCACTGTTGAAGAAGAAGAAGAAGAAGAAAAGTATGTTCAAAGGGCAAGGCCCTGTTAGAGAAAAGGCACTGATTGTTGTAGGGGTTGTTAATTCATGTTTTGATTAAAGAAGAAGAACGAAAAAGACATTTTTTTTTGGTAAACTATTGTTTGAGTTTACTTTTCCGACCTATTAATTAATGCAAATGAAATATTAAACTGCTTGTAATCTTATTATTCATATCAATAGTTTCATCTGCTTGTAACCTTATTAGTCACTATAAATTGTTAAAGACATGAAAGCACTGTTAATTCATCTTCTCTCGCCAAAGATAGTGAATCTTGAACACTATTAGAGCATCTATTTGAAGACTTCAAAGATCCGTTGAAGACATGAAAGCAATGTTGAAGAAGAAGAAGAAGAAGAAAAATATGTTCAAAGGGCAACGCCCTGTTAGAGACAAGGCACTGATATAGAAGGCCAAACATCTGTTTAAGCCTGAACAGATGTTTGGTAAGTCAACAAAGGTTTAAATCCCTCAGGTTGGTTTAAGCCTGAACATATGTTCAAAGGGCTGCTAAAGATCCAAAGCTAGATGTAAGGCTAGTACTATTACTTTTTGTTGGTTTAATATACTTCATAATTAATTAATTATATACTGAACGATAATTTACATTTATAAACCATATTCATCAGATATTTGAAAATTGGAGATAACATCGTAATCGGAGAAGAAATTTTAAATACTACACAAATTATTTAAGTTTTAGCTGATGTTTCTTTTATTATATGTATAACGTCTAGAATTTGACTAAAGTCGCCTGACCATTCAGCGCGTTGAGCGAATTAGGGAGTATAAGTGATTAACTTCATTATTTAGTGCATTGTTTCTTAACTGTGTACATTAGCCATGATAGTTACTTTATTTAACAGTTTAGAGAAGGTTTAAAGGAAGGAGTGTACGTTGAAAATCTTACAGAGTATAACGTGGAAACCGTTGAAGACGATAAAAAATTATTATTGTACAACTTAAAAAAAACAAATTATGTGTAAAAATGTTATTGATGTTTTAAAAAGACGAGGGGAAGTTGCATGTGACTTGCATGTGATTCCTAAATTTAAGGCACACGAAATTTACTTTTACATTCTTAATCCAATAAATCAATCAATTTAGTTAAAACAAATATTACAATTTTACCAATCTTTTAGTCTCATCCATCAATTACCTAATCTAATGGTCATTCTCACTTCTTACACTTTTAAGGAAAAACACACTTTGTAGATGAACCTCACCCTATATATATGTGTGTGTGTGAAATAAAAAAAAAAAGTTTATTTTGGCTAAGTAGGATAAGAAAGAATATTAACATTTCATTTTTCAAATCAATGGTTAAGATGAAAATATAGGGAAAAAAAAGATAAGTGTAAGAGTATCTTTAGAAAATCTTTTTTATTGACTTTCTCTATCCACATGCAATGTATATTCCACCCCCATTTTTTATACGTTCATAACTTGTTTACGACATTATTTTTTCATAAAAATTTCATCATAAAATTGTGCGTCTTTTTATCTTTAATTTGAGTACCATATTACTATGTTGTATAACATTTTTTTGTACTGGATTCTTATATTACATTTTTGTGCTAAATTTTTTGTGCTGAATTTTTTTGCTTTAAATTTTGTGTTGAATTTTTTGTGCTTGATTTTTGTATACTATATTTTTTGTACTGGATTTTTTTTTGTGCTACATTTTTTTGTACTGGATTTTTTTTGTTGTAGTTTTTTTCGAAAACAAAAGGGTGCTACATGTCATCTTCACACTCCTACTTATAAGGACTAAAATGTTTTAATACCAAAATGTCTTTCCATCCTACATACAAGGAGCGTCATATGTCATCATCACCACAATTCTTCTTAGACTATTTAGTCAAAATCCACTTTTTTAGTGGATCCTTCAAATAATATATATAATGTTAAATGTGGTTATGACTTATGCCTTTTCTAAAATGAGTTTTTAAAAAGATGTTTTGATTAGTTTTTGTAGTAGGACAAGCTAATAAGTCAATATATTGTTTTTTAAAATGTGTTTGAGTTAGTTTATTCATGTAAAATGACTAAAAAAGACATGGTAAGTTTCTATGTTTTGTTGCTAATTAAAAGGGTGGAGGAAAATTGATAATTTTATGTTCAAAAAGTAAAAAAAAAAAAAAAAAGTTATTTAAAAGGTCAGGTTTTTTTTTTTTAACTTTTCGTAAACAATTTATTACCCCGTATCGATAAGCCAAATTAAAAAAAAAAAAAAAAACACTTTTATTAATACCAAACAATAAGTCAATATGTTAACTCGGTATGGATATAACTACTTCCTTCCCAAGTTTCTATGTTTTGTTGCTAATAAGCTAATAAGTCAATATGTTGGCCATCAGACCACACTTGGGAAAAACCGAGCTTTCCTGCAGACTAGTTTGCAACGACATCCATGCAACCCGATAAAGTCAACATTTAATTCAAACTAAATGAAATCATAGGGTACATAAAAGTAAAGACACTATGTAAACCTAAGCTACCGCACGATGAACTGAATGAGGAAATGCAAAGCATCAAGCATAACAAAGTATAAACTATGAACATCAAGTTCAAGTCTCTCGCAAACATTTGGCGTAGATCTCAATCATCATCCTCGTCATCATCATCCTCTTCGTCTTCTTCATCATCGCCCCCTTCCTGTAATGATAATAGGTCTGAATAAAAATAAAAATAAAAATAAAAATAAAACCTGGCTAAAAGGAACAGTCGAAAGTCTCCTAAAGTGCACTTTCAATGCACTTAATTTAGATAACTACTAAACAAATCGTTAAATACTGAGTTTATAAAAGTCGGTTCTTATTTTGGTGCAAACAAGTTTCCAACACAAATAGGTTGCAATAATAATTAGTCACCTGATGTATGGTCCTTTATTTCTTATAATTAGCATTTATGTGGTTAGTTACAAACACATGATATCTGTAGCCAAATATCCTTACCTTAAATCTTAACTCTTAATTAAGTTTCTTAATAATGAAAGAAAAACACATGTAAAAGAAAAGGAGAGAAGTATACCTGGCCGCTTTCCTCATCAACCTCAGACTTGGATTTTTCAGATTCTTCATCCTCGTCAGCAGCGTTCTCCTATAATTGTACATAAATTACAAGTGGCAATTTTGTAATTTATTATATAAATCTTAGTGAGTGAAAAAATTATTGTGTTGATGAAATAAAATACACAAAGATCACCTGTTTCTTGTTGTAAGCAGTCATTAGTTTCTCATAATCGGTCTTCCTTTTTGCAGCTTTCGCTTCATATGGTGCTTTCTCCTAACAAGAGTAAATACGATAAGTCGATAACTAAACTGAGTCTTTGAACCTTGCAGTTATAGGTTCATTTCTGATATAGATACTATCGTAAGGTGATAACTACTAGTGGCGGACCTACCTTAGAATATGGGGTAGCCTCCGCTACCCCTTGACGATCCGTCGGTAGTGTAAATTATGGAAAAATTTGACATTTTTTTGACGTTTTTTCGATTTCGTTACCCTTTTTTTGAAACGTTACCCCTACAAGGATTTTCTAGATCCACCACTGATAACTACATGCTTTAGTCCAGACTTTAACCACATAGAAGACAATTTATGACAAGTTAAGTTTGCTTACAGCTGCACTCAAAGATTTCCACTTCTCTCCACCAGCTTTCCCAACCTATATGAGAAAATTTAACTTACGCTTAAGATGTAAAATTAAAGCAAAAACCCCGACAACAGTCATGTAACCCTGATACCAAGTACTTACAGCGGAAACAGCTTTCACATTTGGATTCTCTTTCTTGAATGTCTTCCTAAACTCCTCACTGTAACCATATGTATACACCCCATCAGAAGCAATATAATATAAGTTTATTTAGATTTTACAATACCAAATAAGCCCTTTTAAAAATGATACATACAGGAAGACGAAGAAAGCACTTGGAGGTCTCTTTGGCTTGTTAGGATCTTTTGCTGCTTTACCCGCCTTCGCCTTGCTTTTGCCGACAGCCTTAGCAGGTGCCTTTCTCTTCCCTACCTTTCTGTAAGATCAAAAAGACGATAACAAACCATTCAACTTCATCAACATGCCGTTTTTCAAATATATCGAAAAATTATCAATTTTGAAAGTACAATTGTTTTGTTCAACTTCATCATAACGAAGCTAAAGAACTTTGCTACTAATTGCAATCTTTCCCTATCAATATTACATATGCTTAACATTTTACCCAAGAAATACACCATATTACGATACTAAGCTTATTTCAATAAACATCATCATCATCATACTCAGTAAATCCCACCAATAGCAAAGCTAAGGTAGGGTCTGAGGAGGGTAGATGTAGACAGCCTTACCTCTACCCCGTAGGAATAGAGAGGCTGCTTCCAGTGAGACCCCTGGCTCGATTGTAGTTTTGTATCAAGCATTGGACCTAAGACACATAACACTCAAACAATCAGGACAGAGACTGATTGGTGCATGTACACCGTGTCTTTCAGCTATCAACGTCACCACATGATGCATGATTTATAAATGATGGATCTACGATAAAACATATCAATCATTTTAGAAAAATATATTCTTGTTAACTTATATATATATATATATATACACACACACACACACACACATCAGTTGATCTACAATAATAAAAAGAGCATGAGATTAAAATGGATCTTAGCTTGTCATCAACAGGCTTCAAGCTGTCCTTCTTTGCAGCTCCTTTAGCCTTGGCACCCTTCATATCTAGAAAGACAAGTTAAAAGATGTATATTAGTAATATGTTTATAGGTTATATATAGCAACTTGTATGATTGATAATTTCATATTGATTCAGTACCCTTAAAAATTGCAACTTAGCTTACAAAATTAAAATAGCATCCAATATCATGAACCAAAAGCAGATGCACCAACAAGTTGCATCGAAACCGCAATCATTGCAACCGAATAATGTTATTCCAAAGCAATTGGAGAAGGAATAAGCATCACTAAAAGATGACAACAAGAATATTCATCTATCATAGAGAACAAATGAAAAAAAAAAAAAAAACTTCTAGAAAAAGGCTACACAAACCCTAATTTCAATTGTTACACAAAAAAAAAAATATCAACTTTAAAATTTTAAACTCCAAAAATCAAATATAAAATAAAAACAAAACAGTACAACAATCAAATCAGCAAATATCAAACCAATAATGAATAAATCAACAAATTCAAATAACTAATACAGCAATTACACACATGTTTTTTTAGTTTAAAACTCACAAATATAAACATATAAACAAGTAAACAACAAAACATAAGAATAATCGAATTAGCAAAAATTAAAACATTAAACGGAGATGTAAACAAACTTTGAAGTGAATTACAAAATTAATTATGCTTTAATTGTTCAATTTGAAGAATAAAATTATATAAAAAATTAATAAAACAGATCTGAAGAAGAACATATACCTGAAACTAGAGGATTGAAAGGAAGTGTGATCGGTGAAGTGAAGCACGAGAACTGAAAGAATGAAGGAGACTTTTATGAAAGAGTGACCGGACAAGCCGGTTGACTTGATCAAGATTTTTTGGCAACGGCTCTATAAAAAATTGAATATCTGATACGGGGAGCGGTTTACCGGGTGTAGCCGGTTTCCAGACAAAAGTAGAAGAAGTAGTGGTACGAGAATCTGGGTTGTATGTGTTTTAGACCCTCGTCTTTCATATAAGGTTGTATTTTGGGACAAAGTTATGCAATAAAGTAATAAACATGTTACATGTGAAATTTAACATGGCTAAGTGTTAATGTCATCCAATGATGTGAAACTAGTTAACCTGAATTTGTTTTTTTTTTTTCTTTTTTTAAAATGTAAAACTTAGTTAATTATTATCTATATATAAATAAACGAATTGAATGAATAGTGATTTTAATATTATAATTATACTAGAATTACCACCAGCCGCAATGTGGCGGTGATTCATTAATTATATATCATGTTAGATGAAAGACAAATGTTTCTCACATGACCACGAGCCTCTGTGTAAAACCGAGAAAAAAATAACGGGGAAAAATAGACGCGCTGCAACGGACATGTCAAACAGGAAAAAATAGATGTAAAAATGTTGAACCCCGCACGCACGTTGCGGCGTGTTAACTCGGAAATTTAGAACGACACGTTAAACGGAGAACTTATGAAAGTTGAAAAGTATAGAAGAGACTAAAGTTAAAAGTAAAAAAAGTGTTGAGATTAAATTGCAAAATATGAAAAGCTTTGGGTTGAAAGTAAAAAAAATTAAACAGGTTAAATTGCAAAAGATGAAAACTTTTGAATTAGAAGTGAAAAATCAAATTAATCAAAGGGTTAAAATACTAAAGATTGAAACTTTAGACTTAAATTATCAAAGATTGAAACTTTAGAGTTAAAAAAGAAATCAATTTTAGATTATGAAAACAAAAGAGATAAATAGATTTAGTTAAATTAATGTTTAATATTATTATTATTATTTAATAAAAGAGATAAATAAAAAAATAAGGGTGAGAAATTACCAGAGAGAGAATGACACGTGTCCAAAAATGATTTTTGTTTATTAATATAGAAAGATATAGTTTTTTTCATACTTTTATTATTTTTGTATTATAATAATAGTTATTTTCTCTACTTTTTAATTTTAATCATTTTTTTAACATCAGGGGCTCGGATAAGCTTGGTGTCAATCGGTATCGAACCAGTACTGGTATCGAAAATACCGGTACGGTCCTGTTCGGTATCAGTACATGAAGGTAAAAACCGACACTAATACAGAAAACGTCAAAAGTTGGTGCCGAATTGATATTGGAAATCTTTTGGTTCGGGAAATTCAGTGCGGCTACCCGGTACCATTTGCTCATCCCTGATCACGATTACCGTACGAACAACGGTATCGTACAACTTTTTTTGTTGATTTTCTTCAACTTTTAATTTTTTCTTTTTTAGTTTCAGGGGTAGGGATGAGCTCGGTGTCAACCGATACAGAATCGGTACTGATACCGAAAATACCGGTTACGGTACCGGTATATGAAGGTAAAAAACGGTAGTGAACCGGTACCAAGAACGCCAAAAGTCGGTACCAGATTGGTACTTAAGATCTTTCGGTTCGGCAAATTTGGTACCGGTACCCAGAACAATTTGCTCATCTCTGACCACGGGTTTCATACGAACAACATCGTTACCATACAACTTTTTTTGTTGATTTTCTTTCTGTTATCATTTAGTGTTTTTTTCTACATTTTCTTTTTATTCTTGTTGGCAGTTCTGTTCGCAACACGCTCGTAGTGATTTCAAAACACATGTAAACACATACTAAATAACAAAACAAATTCGCGCAACGCGGCGAATTTCTTTAAACCTAGTTACTTAAAAACATTAAGTGGCAAATAACATAAATACACCCGAAACTAACTATTTTCTAGGGCTCGCAATAGATATCTGTATAAGACACGATTAAACTTGTTTACTAAAAAAATACACTACTTGGTTTTTTACTTTTTTTAAAAAATAAATAGAATTAGGATGGTACGATCCATCATTTCTTCTCCTTGGTACATAAAATATAAAATTGTGTTATAGACATGAGATATAAAATAGTTAAACAAGTTGTATTCATGTTTAATACTTATGTAATTCGCGTCGTCAGAGACCTGTTAAACCTGATAAGACACGATTTGCCAGCCATACTATTCTCCTTCCTGTAAATGGAGGTTGTCATCTTTATCATGAGTGACACTATTACAGCGCTGCAACATTCGAAAAAGTATAAATGTCTTCCATTTTCACCACTTTAGGAAATGATATATAATCGGTTCTCTCTTTTCTTTCTTATGCTAGTGGGTGTGGGGACATCCCCGGGCCTTCGAGGCTCGTCGGGGAACGTTCACACCGCCCCCCTCAGGCACGTTCCGTCGCTTGCTCGACGATTGTGACCAACCTTTCTTTTATTTCTTTGGTTTTTTGCCTTTTTCATCTTTGCCCGTAGTGGAGAAGAAGTAATATCTAATATCTAATACTCATAAAGGATTAAAGTTAATGTCATATGACATTCTAGGATTCAAATTAATGCCACATGACATCAAGATTTAATTTAGTATTATTATTATTATTATTATTAATATACAATTTATTAATCTACATACAACAATAAATAAATATGTATTTTTTATATCATATTAATATATCCAATTTATTAATTTATAAATAACTACAGATAAATACATAGTACACAAAAATATTTATCTTATATTATTATACTATTTTTATTTATTTATTTTATTTTCATATGTGACATAAAGTTTTTATTTTTTAATGTCACACCCCGAAATTATCAGAGCATTGGCGTGACTGGACTGGTATCTTCATTGCACAGCGGAAGCAAATAAGCTAAGTCTTTTAGAAAATGAACGCCACTAAGTACTCGACTCCAGATGGTTCTCTTATTCCAACCGTGCCATAACTTTGAAAAGCAACATGAGAAAGAAACATGCGAAAAATCAACATAAAGTTGAGCGAGTTCATAGTTTGTTTGTAAAAGATTTGAAATAAATCTTTTTGAATAACCGGTTTTTGAAGTATTGTTGTGAAAACGAATTTAAAATCATTTTCATATATAAATCACGTTTTCATGTGTACCCCACGTACTCATGTATAATTCAAGTTTACTTGTGTACCCCACGTACTCAAGTATAAATCAAGTTTTCATATTTAAATCAATTTTTCATGTGTACCCCACGTACTCATGTATAATTCAAGTTTTTCTTGAGTACCCCACGTACTTAAGTATAGTTCTCATTTTCTTGAGTACCCCACGTACTTCAAGTATAAATCAAGTTTTAGTATGGTATGAATTTTATGTAAATAAAGTATTCCTGTAGGTATCAGGATTGTTAATGGGTTGCAAAGCCATTAACATGTGACACGACATAGGAAGTCACTAAACCATAGGCATTTTTCTATAGTCGATTCACGACTGATACACAAAACACTACTTGGTTCTAGTTGTCACCAAGAGTGGGGCTGCCCTGAAACCCATTAGATCTAACCTTTTGTTCTGCGGTCTAAGTATGTACACGATTAATGGTGCTTATGGTACCCTATTCGTGACACGATTTCTCGTATCAATTCTTGGCACTAGTTGTCGCCAAGAGTACTTCTTGTTTTTGTATTCATCAAACCATAACTCATGTATTTGTATTTTCCCATAGTTTAGAAAACTAGAATTCGTATGTATGCACATTTCGAAAAATACACTTGTCTGAAAAGCCGGTATAAAACATAAGCTTCTCGTAAACCATTTGTGTCAGTTAAAAGTTGCTTGTAAAATGGTTTAGAAATATGAAATTCTTGTATGCTTTGCAAAAAGTGCATGTCTTTCCACCCCGAAAACATTTAGAAAAATGTAAAACCGTAAAAGGTGGGGTTATGAACTCACCTGAATATTCCTGTGCAAAGCTAGCTAATTACGACTTCGCGATGTCGTTCCCAAGACGTGACTTGCTATCGTGCATTCTACAATATTCCTAACACGGAATATCTAATAAGTTTCTAAATAACGCAGTAACTAACTACGTGTAATCGAGCTCTACCGAATCGTTGACCGAACAATATGACGGTAAATTGTCAACTTAAAAGAAGCGAAGAAGTTATACCTGTTAGCTCGTTTTAAGAAGTCGTATGTTGATATAAAGGAATATTCGTATGAAAGTAATATATAATAAACTCGTATTATATATATTGTGTCTTGTGTATATTTGCCAAAAATATACGTATGTGCCGTCTAGGCGTATAAAATAAATATAACAGTTATATTTATTTTGTAAAAGAATCGTCGACTTGTATTGGAAAATAAATATATAACTATATTTATTTATAAAAGGATTCGAGTTCGTTTGAAATAAATATAATAATAACTATATTTATTTTTGTTGTCGAAATAATTTCCGTATCGTTGTTCTCGTAAGTTGTAAGTCGTTGTCGAAAGTTATACTCTTGTTTTTACTTTTGTAAAAAGCGTTTGTAGTTGATCGCTATATTTTGATATTAAAATGCGAATCGTTGTTATATAATAAAACGCGTTTTGTTTTTACGGATTCTCTCGAAAAACGGGCAGAGTTTCCTCTGTTTTTGGACGCCCCCGACAACACCAGTTGTCGTTATTATATCAAAATTCAACAATTTTCAACAACAATCCAATCATATACTCAATATATATATAATTTTATGAGACTACAAAGTATAAACTGAACGTTATTTTAAATCGGTTCGAGCTCGTTTGTCACGCGAGTAATAATATTATAAAAATAACAAAATAAACGTGAAGTTAATTTTTACCAAGTCTTCGCGTCGGGATGTTGACCGAGTCGACACGCTGAGTTGACCGAGTCAACTGAGTTGACTCGCTGAGTTGACCGGTTGACTTTGTTTGACCGAGTTGATCTGCGTTAAATCTGACCCGAACAATTCTGACTGGACACCAATGCGAACCAAACACTGAGTTAACCCATTTTAACTGTGTTAACCTGAGTTGACTCGAGTTGACTCAGGTTGACTCGGGTGTTGACCGGGTCAAGCAGGTTTGACCCGAAACTGAAAACTTGAACATTTGAACCAAACCACCTGAAGTAAAAGAAGAACCGAACCCAGTTGGCCGAACTCTGAACCTGAACCGAGCCGTGATTGACCGAATAACAACTCACCATTTCCGTCGCCATCAACACCATCATGTACATCATCAGTCACTCGGAACAAAAAGAAAAAAAAAATTTAGATGAAACAGAGTGTAGAGATGGGTTTACCGGAAACATTCATCGGATAATGCCATGGACCGCCGGATAAATGGACCGACCGCCGGATAACAGAACCGACCGGCGGTTAACAGAACCGACCGCCGGTTCTCTATCTCTCTCGGTCTCTCTCTCTCTCCCTTTTCGTACCGTCTCCGCCATATGCCACCACCATCTGGTGGTGGCTGTCGTCAATCGGAAATCGGAGGGGGGGGGGGGGTGTCGCCTCCGGATCGGAGAACCGAGGAGGGTAGTGGAGAGGTGGGAGCTTACCAAGTGGGAGTGTGTTTATTGTATGGTGTTGGTGTTGAGTTTTATTTATGAAGACAAGAATTTCTCTGTGTTTGCTAAATGAAATCGAGAGTTAGAGAGAAACCTTTATTCTTTGTGTGTGTGTATATTGATATGCAGACAAAGGAGGGTGCTTTATATAGAAATTTGAGGATTAAGGTTCCTTTTGTGTATTTATATTACCTTCAGGTCACATGTTTTTTTTTTTATTTTTATTTTTTGAATCAAGATCTCTTAAAGAGATTTGAAGGGATTTGCAAAGATTTCAAATCTTGTAGAGATTTGACAATATTTTGTAGAGATCTAATATATCATGTGCACGTTTGGGCTTGTGGGTTTTGGGCTTGGGCCCAGGGTCCACAAGCCCTTCTCATATGTAAGTGGCCCGTAGTTCCTACGAGAACCGATATTGCGACCCAAACTCCATGAGCATAAAATATTCGTGTAACATCCATATTTGTCGGTGTCGTCAGTATTTCGTACGGTTTCAGTCCGTTGTCATTTGATGTTTCGCAGATTCCACGCGAATCTTCATACGTGTACTGTATAGCTGAACAAACGTTCCTGGGCACTCCAAAGGCCTAATTAAGTTAATTCGCGCTGTAAACACTATTTATTATTGCGTAAATCGCCTGTTAATCATGAAATTAAAGGCGTAAATTACCGGTTGTCACATTCTCCCCCTGTTAATGAAATTTCGTCCTCGAAATTTAGACTACGTTAACTTCTTAGAGTTACGTTGTGTGTAGAAAATACGAATTAAAGTGAACGATCATGAAATTGAATCAAGACTTATTTGAATGATGTGAATTCAAGGACGTATCACAAGATGCATATGAATTCTAGAAATGATCGCATCCAATAAATGAACTTAGATTTCAACAAGCTCGAATGTAGTAGTTTGCATGAAACGCTCGATCAAGATCAGCCCAAGCTGCAAGTTCTACCGACGCCACAAGGTGTCGTAGTGAGTAGTGAATGAAACAATTCAAATATAGCGGTGATCGAACAAGTATCACCTTTGTTTTGCATAAAATGCTCAATCATGATTAGCCCAAGCTACAAGTTTGCACTGACATCACAAGGTGTCGTAGTTAACAAACGACTTAATGGAGTCGTAGACCAAACAAATCTACTACGACTCAGAACAATGAAGTGCTTGTTAAAACGAATTCGAATATGATGTTTTCAATACATCATATGGTGTCTTGAATTGAATATGTTTAATGAACAAGTTTCGAACAATTGAATCTCGGTTTCGGCGCAAGCCGACAATAAGTACATGTATCGAAAAGAAAACTTTCGGCATGGTAACAACGAAAAACCATGTATGTAACTTGAAAAGAAAAGAGATTTCAAGAAAATGTGTTGACTTAATAACAAAGAAGCCAACAATTACAACAATGCGGGTCATTCGAACCACAAGCGAAATAATATTTGAACTTTAATGAAACGCTTTATTCGAAACAAACCACATGCGCAACAAACGATGCATGCGTAACATATGAATTTTCAAGAAATGAATATTCGCTATACTGAAAGAAATGGTCGTGACACAATGACCATCAAGAGGAGTAGAGATACGAAAATCTACTCAGTAAGTGTGAAAGTCGAAATTTCAATAAAAGAAATTTGAGGACTTTACCTGGGGTTGCATGTGATAACTGGTTGTTAGGTGACATTTCCATAGAATGTCGAATATAGCGTACTCGTCGTTAGCTGAAATAGGGGGAATACGGTGACTTGCGTCTTTTCCTTAGCATGACTTGTGTCGTTTGCAGGACCGCGTGCCAACTGCCGCTTCCTGATCGATAGTCGCATGTGACGTACTTCAACCTCCGTTGATGTATAGCTTAAGTCTCACGTATGCCTGTGCGCTAGCGTTTCATTTTGCGTTGAATGTGATGCACTCCGACATCTGTTGACATAAAATTTGAGTTCTATGTATTCTCGTGCACTAGCGTTTCATTATGCGTAGGCTGCCTGCTCGGGAAGTTAAAACATCATAGACAATATGTATAATTGTGTGTGCCCGAATTAATATTTGCAGTTCCTACGTGATGACCTTTAATGAACTTTAACATAAGTTTCCGAAGGTCTTAAATGCATATTTCCTAAGCTCTCAGGGTTTTGTGTACTGTATGCGACTGTTTTGTGTACCGTGTATAAAACACCACTATAGCGTATGTTTGAAATCAAAATTTCGACTGTTTGATTTTCGGCAACAGTTGGAGACCATATTCGAGTACTAAGCGTTCTGTATGTATTCAACGTTTGAATAATCTAAGTCCCCAGAGAAATATGAGGTTAGAGCCTAGGTATCTCTACAGAGAACCCTATTCGCTGTAACCTATAGCTCTGATACCAATCTGTCACACCCCGAAATTATCAGAGCATTGGCGTGACTGGACTGGTATCTTCATTGCACAGCGGAAGTAAATAAGCTAAGTCTTTTAGAAAATGAACGCCACTAAGTACTCGACTCCAGATGGTTCTCCTATTCCAACCGTGCCATAACTTTGAAAAGCAACCTGAGAAAGAAACATGCGAAAAATCAACATAAGGTTGAGCGAGTTCATAGTTTGTTTGTAAAAGATTTGAAATAAATCTTTTTGAATAACCGGTTTTTGAAGTATTGTTGTGAAAACGAA
The DNA here is from genome assembly GCA_030545235.1 of Helianthus tuberosus. Classification (NCBI taxonomy): domain Eukaryota; kingdom Viridiplantae; phylum Streptophyta; class Magnoliopsida; order Asterales; family Asteraceae; genus Helianthus; species Helianthus tuberosus. The sequence continues at coordinate 151,081,234 of CM060407.1, read as the reverse complement.
TTTAAAATCATTTTCATATATAAATCACGTTTTCATGTGTACCCCACGTACTCATGTATAATTCAAGTTTACTTGTGTACCCCACGTACTCAAGTATAAATCAAGTTTTCATATTTAAATCAATTTTTCATGTGTACCCCACGTACTCATGTATAATTCAAGTTTTTCTTGAGTACCCCACGTACTTAAGTATAGTTCCCGTTTTCTTGAGTACCCCACGTACTTCAAGTATAAATCAAGTTTTAGTATGGTATGAATTTTATGTAAATAAAGTATTCCTGTAGGTATCGGGATTGTTAATGGGTTGCAAAGCCATTAACATGTGACACGACATAGGAAGTCACTAAACCATAGGCATTTTTCTATAGTCGATTCACGACTGATACACAAAACACTACTTGGTTCTAGTTGTCACCAAGAGTGGGGCTGCCCTGAAACCCATTAGATCTAACCTTTTGTTCTGCGGTCTAAGTATGTACACGATTAATGGTGCTTATGGTACCCTATTCGTGACACGATTTCTCGTATCAATTCTTGGCACTAGTTGTCGCCAAGAGTACTTCTTGTTTTTGTATTCATCAAACCATAACTCATGTATTTGTATTTTCCCATAGTTTAGAAAACTAGAATTCGTATGTATGCACATTTCGAAAAATACACTTGTCTGAAAAACCGGTATAAAACATAAGCTTCTCGTAAACCATTTGTGTCAGTTAAAAGTTGCTTGTAAAATGGTTTAGAAATATGAAATTCTTGTATGCTTTGCAAAAAGTGCATGTCTTTCCACCCCGAAAACATTTAGAAAAATGTAAAACCGTAAAAGGTGGGGTTATGAACTCACCTGAATATTCCTGTGCAAAGCTAGCTAATTACGACTTCGCGATGTCGTTCCCAAGACGTGACTTGCTATCGTGCATTCTACAATATTCCTAACACGGAATATCTAATAAGTTTCTAAATAACGCAGTAACTAACTACGTGTAATCGAGCTCTACCGAATCGTTGACCGAACGATATGACGGTAAATTGTCAACTTAAAAGAAGCGAAGAAGTTATACCTGTTAGCTCGTTTTAAGAAGTCGTATGTTGATATAAAGGAATATTCGTATGAAAGTAATATATAATAAACTCGTATTATATATATTGTGTCTTGTGTATATTTGCCAAAAATATACGTATGTGCCGTCTAGGCGTATAAAATAAATATAACAGTTATATTTATTTTGTAAAAGAATCGTCGACTTGTATTGGAAAATAAATATATAACTATATTTATTTATAAAAGGATTCGAGTTCGTTTGGAATAAATATAATAATAACTATATTTATTTTTGTTGTCGAAATAATTTCCGTATCGTTGTTCTCGTAAGTTGTAAGTCGTTGTCGAAAGTTATACTCTTGTTTTTACTTTTGTAAAAAGCGTTTGTAGTTGATCGCTATATTTTGATATTAAAATGCGAATCGTTGTTATATAATAAAACGCGTTTTGTTTTTACGGATTCTCTCGAAAAACGGGCAGAGTTTCCTCTGTTTTTGGACGCCCCCGACAACACCAGTTGTCGTTATTATATCAAAATTCAACAATTTTCAACAACAATCCAATCATATAGTCAATATATATATAATTTTATGAGACGACAAAGTATAAACTGAACGTTATTTTAAATCGGTTCGAGCTCGTTTGTCACGCGAGTAATAATATTATAAAAATAACAAAATAAACGTGACGTTAATTTTTACCATGTCTTCGCGTCGGGATGTTGACCGAGTCGACTCGCTGAGTTGACCGGTTGACTTTGTTTGACCGAGTTGACCCGCGTTAAATCTGACCCGAACAATTCTGACCGGACACCAATGCGAACCGTGTGAACCGAACACTGAGTTAACCCATTTTAACTGTGTTAACCTGAGTTGACTCGAGTTGACTCAGGTTGACTCGGGTGTTGACCGGGTCAAGCAGGTTTGACCCGAAACTGAAATCTTGAACATTTGAACCAAACCACCCGAAGTAAAAGAAGAACCGAACCCAGTTGGCCGAACTCTGAACCTGAACCGAGCCGTGATTGACCGAACAGCAACTCACCATTTCCGTCGCCATCAACACCATCATGTATCATCATCAGTCACTCGGAACAAAAAGAAAAAAATTTTAGATGAAACAGAGTGTAGAGATGGGTTTACCGGAAACATTCATCGGATAATGCCATGGACCGCCGGATAAATGGACCAACCGCCGGATAACAGAACCAACCGCCGGTTCTCTATCTCTCTCGGTCTCTCTCTCTCTCCCTTTTCGTACCGTCTCCACCATATGCCACCACCATCTGGTGGTGGCTGTCGTCAATCGAAAATCGGAGGGGGGGGGGTGTCGCCGCCAGATCGGAGAACCGAGGAGGGTAGTGGAGAGGTGGGAGCTTACCAAGTGGGAGTGTGTTTATTGTATGGTGTTGGTGTTGAGTTTTATTTATGAAGACAAGAATTTCTCTGTGTTTGCTAAATGAAATCGAGAGTTAGAGAAACCTTTATTCTTTGTGTGTGTATATTGATATGCAGATAAAGGAGGGTGCTTTATATAGAAATTTGAGGATTAAGGTTCCTTTTGTGTATTTATATTACCTTCAGGTCACATGTTTTATTTTATTTTATTATTATTATTATTTTTTGAATCAAGATCTCTTAAAGAGATTTGAAGGGATTTGCAAAGATTTCAAATCTTGTAGAGATTTGACAATATTTTGTAGAGATCTAATATATCATGTGCAGGTTTGGGCTTGTGGGTTTTGGGCTTTGGCCCAGGGTCCACAAACCCTTCTCATGTGTAAGTGGCCCGTAGTTCCTACGAGACCCGATATTGCGACCCAAACTCCATGAGCATAAAATATTCGTGTAACATCCATATTTGTCGGTGTCGTCAGTATTTCGTACGGTTTCAGTCCGTTGTCATTTGATGTTTCGCAGATTCCACGCGAATCTTCATACGTGTACTGTATAGCTGAACAAACGTTCCTGGACACTCCAAAGGCCTAATTAAGTTAATTCGCGCTGTAAACACTATTTATTATTGCGTAAATCGCCTGTTAATCACGAAATTAAAGGCGTAAATTACCGGTTGTCACATTTAATCATTGAGAATCAAACCAAATTAGGTTATATGCTTGTAGGCCTAGATTGTCTAATCTAACCTAATAATCTATTTGTGAATAACTACATGTAGGTATCTCTTAATTTAGCAATATTATTATTTTATTTATAATATATTAGGTTAATATCCATTTTTATTATTAATATATAACACATGTGGTGTCCGATACAAAAAAGTACTTTATTGTGAATATAACTATGTACTTAACGAATTTTATACCGCCACGTAAATAAACCTATAAAAACGAATATGGTATATAGTTTAAAATTTAAATTATAATATATAGAATTTAGATTATATTTTAATTTATTTTTTTAATTTAATATCAACAATGATTAAGTTAAATCTCACTATTGTAGAAAATATTTGCATAGCTCCTTAAGCTCATATTTGACTGGTGATATAAATTATTAGGGTGAGTTTTATTTGGATTTGAAAAAAACAATAAATTAAATAAGTAAGACAAAAAATGCATTCATTTAATTGATTTTTTATGAAGTTAATGAGCTGGATGAAAATGACAAAAAAAAAAAAAAAGGCAAACCTCAGGGACACATGAGAAAAGTTGTTATTGTTATTATTATTTAGAGTAAACTGTAATTTTACCCCCTGGGGTTTAAGCCAATTGGCACCCTGACCCCCTCCATGGAAATAATTGCAATTTGCCCCCCCCCCCCCCAACGTTGATGTTCTGTAGCAATTTTACCCCCTGCCGTCAAATAAGTTAACATATCTGTTAAATGGAATGTGAAATGACTATGTTACCCTTTCATATTACCCCCTATGGTTTGTTCTACTCTGCAATATTACCCCCTCTCTCACAAGCCCTCCACCACCACCACCACCACCACCACCACCATCAACCACCACTGCCACCACCTATCACCACCACCACCATCTCCCCCACCAACCACCACCTCCACAACTATCACTGGTCATAACTTCCATTTACTCATACATATCCAGAACATTACATGTTTGACTGGCCACCCATGTCTGCCACAACATTCAAAGTATATCAAAGCCCCCATTATCATCATCCTTTCCTTACATTTACTGGTTTTAATCTCTTGCTGGGCCTGTGATGTTGGATCAGGCGACTGAATTACATCCAGCAAACAATAAAGATGAACTATGCAGCCCGTTGAAAAACCTCTGTAGCATTTAATTCCCCATAGTCTGCCAGTGTATTGTTGCACCATCTTGTACTTTGCCATAGATTCATCAACCGCAATTATATCAGTACCAATCTTTTATGTTAGCTTGTTTTCTTTCATCTCTTGAAATAACCAATGCAAATCCTGCAGCCACTAAAAATAAATATGAATCTTATGGTATAACAACCAAAGAAAAATCATCAAAAAACCAGTGGAACACTCCGTCCTTATCTCTACAGTGTGTAATGCCTTATACTGCCCAGGCCCTGTCCTAATTACTCTATCCATAAACGCAGATTTGGGATTGCTAGACCAACCACTATGTCTTTGCAAACTCAAAGTTTCTTGTCCTGTATTTCTAGCCATCTGATATGGATTGGCGACTCCACAATCACTACCCATTCCCGTTGTGCCATCAATTGTCACTTGAGCAGGTTCCCAAAATTGATTGGCCTCCGATTCCCCAACTTCCATGTTCCGAACCTGAGTTGTTTGGTATTCCATTGATGGGTTTTGACTAAGGTTCTGATTATTCATGCTTCTTAGCTTCCTTGTCGACCTTGTCTTCTTGTTTACATCGATTGCATTTGGATTGTTTTCTTTGTTTGAGTTAATCAGATAATAACTTGCATCTTTTTCCCGTTTCCCAGTATCTCCTCCCTTTTTCTTCTTCGGAACTGTGTTCTTGATGCCCAATCCATCACGCTTCTCCATCCCTAGATTGTTATACTCCGATTCTTGATCAGAGAAGCCCGTTTCCTCTCCATTTGTTGTCCAGAATCGCTTATCTACACCCGGGTCCGGAGGGTCACTATTGCCGCTACTTTTTTTGTCATTTTGGTTGACTTACCCATTAAATCAATAAAGAATTAATGGATTTACTGCTTGTTAAACGATCCTTAATCAAGCTAGAATGTTTAATTTCACTGACTAGAGAAGACGAATCGTAGAAGTGGTGCCAGAAGCTTCGAATCGCCAGCCTCCAAAATCGCACCTTAGGTGTGGGGGAGAATGGTATAGCTTGGTAGCCGGAGCTTTACTTCAACTTCCATTGGGGTTTGGTGGTGTGGCGATTCAAATCTAACACAGATGGAGTCGGCAATTCTGATCTGAAACAGATGATGATGTTGGTGGTGGTTTTGAGATTATGTTCTTGTAAGATGAAGATGATGTTATTGAATTCTGGTGTATGGATCTTGAATTTTGGGGAAAATTGAATATGGAATATGGATCTGTGAGTTTATTTAGGGAAATATGGAATATGGATCTTGAATTCTGGTGTATGTTGTGAGGTTATTTGAAGATGATGATGATGGATCTGTGAGGTTATTTGAAGATGATGATGATAATTTGATTTTATAAATAATAATAATAATAATAATATTAATAATAATAATAATAAATATGGGGTAAGATTACCAAAATATCCTTACCTATAAGAGTCAAACAAGTGTTGACTGACGGCAGGGGGTAAAATTGCGACAGAACATCAACGTTGGGGGGCAAATTGCAATTATTTCCATGGAGGGGGTCAGAGTGCCAATTGGCTTAAACCACAGAGGGTAATACGTGGGTCTATAACCTAGTGTTCGTAATATATTTATCCGGTGGAGTGCCTTTGCGACGGGAGTACAACTGTCAACGAGTGTGTCTCTATTAGGTATCAAAGATGAAGATGAATAGATAATGCCCTAGTTTATTTAGTACTGGGCTTTTTACAACTTAGTATGTAGCCCAATTGAAAATATTTACTACCGCGCTTTTATAAATTGGTATTGTTTGTTTAATGTTATATTTTTTTATTATTTTTACTTGGAAGACTCTTGACTCAATTTATTATTGAACACCGAATATTAGTTCCAACTTCTAAGTACATATGTTATGTAATGTTTTTTTAATTATGTTTAAAAAATTGTTGATTTTTTTATAAAAAAATGTTGAATTTTTATAAAAATCAAAACAATAAAAAAAGGAGGATAGGCCCATCCTCCACACCCTTACTCCATCCACTGAGAGCCATCCTCCTTCAAGAATGACATGACGGATGATGTGGAGGCCCATCTTTGAAGATGGGACATCACGAGTTCACCACCGCACCAACCTTAACATTATACCTCTCTTAAAGATATAGAAAACTAACATTTGTCCTCATTTTGCTCAACAACAACCTCCCTTAACAATTGTCATGCTATCGCTGTGCGTCTGCCTTTATGCATCTTCTTTTATCTTTTACTAAAATGAGTTGTTACTGTAGTTTTTAGTAGTAAATGTATGTTTTTATAAGACTAGCGTATTTATTCGATATTTTTAATTTTGTTGTGTTATGTTATGTTATGTGTAGGGGTATTCATGGTTCGGTTTCACGGTTGTTCTTTAGTTATCTTTCAGTCGGTCGGTTTCAATATTTGTAAACCGTAGTAAACAGTTTGCTTTACACTTTATAGTAAAACCAACCATAATAAACCGGACCGGATCGTAAGATTTTATTTTATTTCTTAATATTTCATAGATTACATATGTATGGACATATATAAATTTAAATCCAAATTAATTATTAGCGTTAGCTAAAACTGGGTCATATGTGAACTTTCAATTTCAATATCTAGAGTAAACTGCAATTTTACCCCCTGAGGTTAGGGGTCATTGGCACCCTTACCCCCCCTAAGGAAATAATTGCAAATTTACCCCCTACTGTTAACTGTTATGTCGCAATTCTACCCCCCGGCTTCAATTTTCTTGACTGGTCAACATAAACATGAGAGGGTCAATGGGTATAAAAGTAATTTCACCAAAAAATGTACTTTATATATTAAAATAACCCCTAAACTCAACCTAACATCACAACCTTACCCCCTAAGTTTTCCCCCACTCTTCTTCATCTCTTCCGGCGAACTCCTATCCTCCGGCTTCTTCACCGGCGACCTCCACTCCATTCTCCTTCCCTCCGGCGACCTCCACTCCATCTTCTTCACCACTCCTTCACCACACTAGCACAGGATGACTGAATAGAATGGCATTATGCATCCAGCTCCACCGGCTGAGCCAGGGCCGGCGACCACACCACTGGCCACCATCGATCCAGCTGTGGTCCAGAGATCCTCCCTTTTCTCGCAATTTTCAGGTAAAATCAAACAACAATTTTGATTGTGGGGTAAAATCAAACAACTAGTAATGGATGTTTGTGTATTTGCAGTGGACATGAGGATTCATGTTTCACTACGATCGATTGTGGTCTCATTGGTGCTCAAGATGCGAGGCCGCCCGTTCCTGCATTTCCAGTTTCCGCCTCAGCAGGAAATGGTTGTGTAGGATACTTAAACTCTAATCTTCTAGGTTCTTTTGGGTTAATATGTAGTGTAGGATACTTAAACTCTAATCTTCTAGGATCTTTTGGGTTAATGTGTAGGATCTTATGTTTGATCATAGAACACATTGACTGATTGGTTATATTACTCAGCTGTTAAGTTGATGGTATATTTGACTGTTAACTTTGATCAAATTAGTGGTGTTTGGTTTGATCATAGAACAATGGTGTTTGGTTTGATCAAATTGCTTATATTACTCTGCTGTTAATTTGACTTTATGTGTAGGATCTTATGTTTGATCATAGAACACATGTGTAGTAATAATGGTGTTTGGTTTGATCATAGAACAGAACAGAGGTTCTGGTGTTTGGTGTTTGGTTTGATCATAGAACAGAATGTTGGTTATATTTGACCATTGTTAAGTTGCTGCTGTGGGTTATTATTGCTGCTGATCATAGAACAGAATGCTACTGATTTAATGTTGCTGCTGATCATAGAACAGAATGCTACAGAATGCTACTGATTTAAGTTGCTGCTGATCATAGAATAGAATTTTGCTGTGGGTTAATGTTGCTGCTGTTAAGTTGCTGACTGTTAAATCAGAACTATTGCTGTGTGTAATGAAAATGCAAATGCATTACAGAAGGTTTTACAGCAATGGTTTTAGCAATTGAGGCCTTTATCAATGCTGATCATAGAACATAATGTTTGATCATAGAACAAACTATAGATGTGGCTGATGCAATTGAGGCCTTTATCAATGCTTTTAGCAATGAAAGTAAGACCTTGCATATTAAATTGTTACAACCTTGCATTCAATCATGAATTCAATATTTGCATTCCTAATGCTTTGGTTGGTTAAAAGTAAGAATTCAGTCAACATATTTGATGCCAGGAGGTTTATATGGGTGGTTGAATCGAATATGGATGGTGGCGGGAAAGGTTTTGGAAGGTGTAGGGGGTAATTTTGCTTCTAAACACAAATTATAGGGGGTTATAAGAAATGGTATTTTAGTAATTTACCCCAAGTCAACATATCAGCAACATATTTGATTCCAGGGGGTAAACATGCGAAATAACAGCAAACGTTGGGGGGGTAAAACAAAAGGGTAAAATAGTCTTTTCACCCCCAAGTCAACAGGCCGGTCAAGAAAATTGAAGCCGGGGGGTAGAATTGCGACATAACAGTTAACAGTAGGGGGTAAATTTGCAATTATTTCCTTAGGGGGGGGGGGGTAAGGGTGCCAATGACCCCTAACCTCAGGGGGTAAAATTGCAGTTTACTCCAATATCTAATATGGTACATGTAGGCCTATATTTTAACATTTAAAAGTCCATATGGACAAGTATTATGATATTATCTAATTTGGACGGTTTGTTTTTCTTTTTATTCTTTTGTTTTGTTTTTCATTTTAAGCAAATAAGGTCCAAACCGTGAAACCGAATCGAAACCAAACCGTTAGTAATGGTTTGTTTTGGTTCGATTTAAGAATTCAACGGTTCGGTTTCGATTTTCAATTACCAAAAATCGTGACCAACGGTTTAGTTTATGGTTTGACTCAAAAACCGATCAAATCGGACCATGAACACCCCTAGTTATGCGTTTGGGTTTGTTGTTGGGCGAAGATGTTGGTTGTGTTGTACTGTTGTTAAATAGGGATGGGATGATGGTGACAATGGTTTATGGTAGTGGTTACTAGTTACCGATGTCTGTTCAAGAATTAAAAATCAAAAGCACCGATCGTAAGTCTACTTAAATTCCTTTGAAAACTGAAATCCATTGACCATTATTTTGGTTGGTCTTATAAAAATAAACAAGTATTGCTGACGGGGGTAGCTCAAGACCAAATAAAATGATTAAATATGTAAACGCTCAAAAGGTTAAACGGTTCAACGGTTGAAAAGCTGTGAGTTGGGAAAAGCAATGTGAAAACAGTAGCCGGTCACATCTGGAGATCGCTTCACCAACCCGCAGCCGCAAAAGCAAAGCAGGTCTGCCAATGCACACTATTATCCGGGGGTCAAAAGCCTTCAACCCCCGAAAGGGGAAACCCTCCACTGCAAGCGAGGTTACTAGTCTAAAACATTCCACTTCGGGAGATGCCTTCTCTTATAAAATGACACTTCATTTACTTCAGAAATCATCTCCTGACCAACTCTGATTCTACAATCTCTGGTCACTCACATCGAATGCTTGTCTCGCACAAGTCATTCCCTTTCACATCCAACACACACATTCCCTTTGCTACCACTTCCAAATCTGGGTACGATTCAGAGGAGGATCCATAGCAAAGAACAACAATAAACTAGTAAACCTCCTTCCACGTCTCGCAAACGTGGGGGGACCCCACGACCTGCGTTAGGCAAGGTGGAACCCTTCAACCACTCTGCCTAGCCAGTCCAGCTACCACCGTTGGTCTTGTATTTGTTGCATCAACAAGTTGGCGCCCACCGTGGGGCTACGCCGCTATTTCTTCTCCAAAAGACCTAGTAGTGTAGCTCTGTTCACTTAAAATCACCATGTCTGAAAGTGGATCCCCGGAAGAAGTGAATCAGATCCCAAACGCTTCTACTCCGGGTAGTAGCCAAGCTCACGTGGCTATACCAACTTCCTTCTCAACTCCGGGGAGCATACCCGAGTTCCTCAACTTCAACACACCAACTCCGTCCAGATCCGGAGTTCCATCTCCCAATATCGGTGTCTCTGATGCCCCATCATGTGTTGAACTCACCCCTGAAGGGGTTGCTAACAATTTCCTTGTGCTAAGGACTCTTCTCAACCAGCATGTGAGTAAAGAAAGAGAAAAGGGAGTGAGGATTCGTTTAGACTATGAGGAACCTGAGCCAACATTGTCTCCTGGGCCACCTCCTCCTCTTTTTGCAACAAGAAGTGAGGCTGGTCCCAGTAACCTTTCAAACCCTCACCCTTATCTGTCCACTATGACAAATCCTACGGTGCATCCTATCTTCTCTTCCCAACCAATTACTAGTGGTGTTCCTCTGGGACATGAGCTAACTCTTGACCAGCTCCTACAATCCCCGGTGACAAGCTATCCAGCATCTACTACAACTACATGGGAGCACGCTCTGTCCGTGCTCCCCTTAGCACGAAGTGCTGTTATGAGTGCTCCCCTCGGGATAAACTGCTCCACTGGCCCAGGAAGCCTTCAAGGCTTCAACCCTATGCCCAACATGATGACCCAGATAATGGCCAACTTCCCATGGCAACACTTCATCAATCAAGTGCTTGCCACTTAGGGAAACAACGGCAATAGCAGTAATGTGGATGCAAGGACTGAAGAAGACTTGGCTAAACAATACAAGCCAAATAACCTTTCATGCTTTTCACGGCAGATAGCCGATTATGATTTCCAGTCAAAGATCAAAATGCCAGCCCACATCAGAACGTATGATGGGACTGAAGATCCTGAGGACCACCTTCACATCTTCACCGGTGCAGCTCGGATAGAGAAATGGTCCAACGCTGAGTGTTGCCTAATGTTCATGCAAACTCTTGTTGGATCCGCCAGGATCTGGTTCAACGATTTGCCTGCTCAAAGTGTTCGAAGCTTTGATGATCTCAGCAAGGGTTTCCTGGCCAATTTCTCCCAACAAAGACGATATGTCAAAGATGCAACAGTGATCTTTCAGATAAAACAACGTGATGATGAAAGTCTCCGTGCTTTCATTGAACGATACAAGAAGGAAGGTCTGACTTATGTAGGGGCCGATGAGAAAATGAGAGTGGCTGGCTTCATGAATGCCATCACCTCTAAGTACCTTACAAGGGATTTCAACAAATCTCTACCCAAGACCTTAGAAGAAGCTCTTGAAAGGGCTGAAGCCCACATCTGGGGAGAGGAGGCAGTAGACATTAAGGAACAAAGAAAAAGAGGGTCCGACTGGAGAAGCAACAGTCCAGCCAGAAAAAGAGGGAACTTCAACTCCTATGACAGACGGTCAAAGGGTTCAGAACCTCGAAGGTCTGAAGGTCGGAACCTTTCAAGCAGGGAAAAAGGCATAAGTTTCACACCCCTCACAAAGACCCCTCAAGAAATCCTTGCAACAGAAGAAGTTAAACAAAACTTTCGGCCTCCTAGACCTCTCCCCAAAAGCAGGAAAAACGAGAACTCCACCCAATACTGCGAGTTTCATGAAGAAAAAGGTCACCACACCAATGATTGCTTCCAACTCAAGAAAAGAATAGAAGAAGCTGTTAAGTCCGGAGAACTCGCTCATTTGGTAAAGGGAGTCCGGGACAAAATGGCTGAAGGAAAGGGTAAGGAAGTCAATATGGTAGATTTCGATGGAAAGGTTCCTCACAAGAGGCAGAGGTTGGAAGCTTGGGAGCTTCAGTGTGTCTGTTTCCCCCTACGGAGAATGACCCTCTCCCTAGCCCTCTCGTGGTAGAAGCTACCGTGGGAACGTTGCAAACATGCAAGGCATACATAGACACGGGGGCAGCCACTGAAATCATGTTCGAAAAATTCTTCAACCTATTGAGCAATGAGGAACGTTCAAGGCTTCAACCCTCTGGGACCTTCATAAAAGGTATCGCTGACATACCCCTCAAGCCTTTAGGGCAACTGACACTTAATGTTCGTTTCAGTGAAGGTTTAAAAGAAAGAACCCAACCACTCACCTTTGTGGTTATCAACATCCCCTCAAGCTATGATGTGATCATCGGAAGACCAGGACAGTGTGCATTTTACATGGCAGTGTCTGTTGGCCATGGCACAGTCAAATTTCCCACCGAAAGGGGTATAGCAACCCTTCAACCCTCTCAGGAAGCCTACATGGTTGAAGGTGAAAGATCAAACAGTGAAGAAGACAAGCAAAGGTTGGTCATAAACCCCAAATACCCTGAACAAAGAATAAGGGTCAACCCAGACCTTTCTCAAGAGACCCTTTCATACCTTGAAAAATTGCTAACACACTACAGCGATGTATTCGCTTGGTGTCCTGAAGATATGACCGAGATCCCCCGGGACATTGCCGAGCATGAGTTGAGAATACCACCAGAGGTCAAGCCTGTGGTCCAGAAGAAAAGAAGCTTGGCCCCAGAGAGAAGTCTGGCAGCCTGCCAAGAGGTCGAAAAGCTTGTGTCAGCCGGTATTCTCCGAGAAGTCAAGTACCAGTCATGGGTTGCAAACCCGGTCATGGTCAAGAAACCAGACAACTCTTGGAGGATGTGCATAGACTTTAAGGATCTTAACAAAGCTTGTCCTAAGGATTGCTATCCACTACCAGAAATTGATCTCAAAGTTGACTCCCTCACAGGCTACTCGTTCAAATGCTTTCTTGATGCATACAAAGGCTATCACCAAATCCTCATGAAAAAAGAGGATGAGGAAAAGACAGCCTTTCACACGGACAAAGGGATCTTTTGCTATCAAAAGATGCCTTTCGGTCTCAAAAATGCAGGAGCAACCTATCAACGGCTCGTTGACAAAGCCTTCGAAAGCCAAATCGGCAAGAACATGGAGGCATATGTCGATGACTTGGTTATTAAAAGCAAGACGGAATACCAAATGCTCGATGATATTCAAGAAACTTTCAAGAACCTCAGAAAGGTTAACATGAAGCTTAATCCGGAAAAGTGTTCATTTGGATTCGAAGAAGGAAAATTCTTGGGCCACATTGTTGGAAAACAAAGCATCAAAGCCAACCCTAACAAAGTAAAAGCCGTCCTTGAAACCAAGCCACCAAAGACCAAGAAGGAAGTTGAAAGCTTGAACGGGAAGCTTGCAGCCTTGAAGCGTTTTACCTCAAAGTTAGCCGAAAGATCTCTGCCCTTCTACAAAACGCTCAAGAACTGCTCAGATAAAAAGGATTTCAAATGGACTGAAGAAGCTGAAGAAGCTTTCAACCAGATGAAGCAACATCTAGCTTCCCTACCAGACATTGCGGCACCAAAAACCGGGAAGTTAATATCGGTGTACCTCTCAATCACGGACGAGGCCATCAGTGCAGTCCTCACCATTGAGCGAGACAAGGCCCAGGTACCCGTTTATTTTTTCAGCAAAACCTTAAAATTAGCTGAAACAAAATACCCTCCCCTTGAAAAACTTGCCTTAGCCTTAGTTCAAACAGCTAGAAGGCTTCGAAGGTATTTCCAAGCACACCCCATACAAGTGGTCACCGACCAACCTATTAAGAGTGTGCTTGAAAAACCTGAAAAATTGGGGCGATTAGCGAAATGGGCCATAGAACTAGGTGAACATAACATCACCTATGTCCCAAGGAAAGCTATCAAGGCTCAAGTCTTGGCCGATTTCATTGTGGAAGTCCCAAACCAAACAGTCACTGAAGTAAACACTGCCACCACTGAACCTCCCAACCCTGAAGCCTGGAAGCTTTTTACCGACGGGGCTTCAAGCGTTGAAGGGTCAGGGGCTGGATTAATTTTGATCGACCCAAAAGGTTTGGAATTCACATATGCTCTTCGTTTTGATTTTCAGACCACCAATAACGAGGCTGAATACGAAGCACTAATAGCCGGCTTAAGGCTGGCCAAAGAAATGAAGGTTGAAAAGCTTGAAGTGTTCACGGATTCGTTGCTGGTCTCAAGCCAAGTGAATGACAGCTACATAGCTAAAGAGCCCAACATGAAAAAATACAGAGAAAAATCCAAGGAACTGATGAGTACCTTCCAAGCATGCAACATCAAACAGATCCCCAGATCTCAAAACAAAAAGGCCGATGCCCTAAGTAAGCTTGCATCTCTCACTTTTGCCCACCTCACCAAGAAGGTACTGGTAGAAGTGTTGAAGGCCCCATCCATTAATGAATTGGAGGTTCAAGATGTGGTTACCGAAGAAGAACCAAACTTGATGACTCCCATAAGAAAGTTCCTCAAAAATGGTGAATTACCCAATGATCAAGTGGAAGCTAAAAGGGTTGAAATCAAGGCAAGGCAATACATACTGCAAGGAGAAACCCTTTACAAAAAGGGTTACCTTGCTCCCTTGCTAAGATGTGTCGGTCCCGAGCAAAGTAAGTATTTGATCAAGGAAATTCATGAAGGAGTGTGTGGAGCTCACTTTGGAGCTAGGTCGGTAGTTGCAAAGCTCATGAACCTCGGATATTTCTGGCCTTCAATGCATCGCGACACAGCTGAAGAATTGAAGAAATGTGATGCCTGCTAGATCCATGCACCAATCCCAAAAAGTCCCAAGCATGATTTAGTCCCAATAACCTCCGCTTGGCCATTCCATAAGTGGGGAATGGACATTGTTGGTCCATTTCCCCCAAGCAAAGGGGGAGTGAAATTCCTACTGGTGGCGGTAGACTATTTCACCAAATGGCCCGAGGTCAAGCCACTTGCCAAGATCACAGGAAAGCAAGTCATTGACTTTGTCTGGGAAAACATCATTTGCCGTTATGGATTGCCAGGAGTACTTGTCACCGATAACGGAAGGCAATTTGCTGAGAAGCCTTTCAGCGTTTGGTGCAAAGAATACAAAATCGATCAGGTTTTCAGCTCAGTGGCTTATCCGCAATCAAACGGGCAGGTTGAGAGAACAAATAGAAGCATAGTGGAAGGCATAAAGACAAGATTGGGAAGATACGAAAGCAACTGGCTTGAAGAATTGCCTAGTGTCCTATGGGCAATTAGAACAACAGAAAAAACAAGCCATAAGAAAACACCTTACAGCTTGGTATTTGGATCCGAAGCTGTGATCCCTGCCGAAATAGGAGTTGTAACCCAAAGAATTGTCAACATGGATCCCGAAACAAACCAAAAAGAGACCATGTTGAATTTACAACTCCTAGAGGAAGCAAGAGATCAAGCCGTAATTCAAGAAGCCAAATACAAGCAACAAATGGAAGCTTACTACAACAAAAAAGTCAAAAACGAACGTTTCAAGCCAGGGGATCTGGTCCTTAGAAACAACGAAGCCAGCAAGAAAGAAAATCAAGGAAAGCTTGGCCCAAAATGGGAGGGCCCATACACCATCCTTGAAGCACACAAAGGTGGATCCTACAAGCTGGCTGATTCAGAAGGCAAAAGGCTTCAAAGGCATTGGAACGGCAAAACACTGAAAAGGTTCCATGTTTAAACGGAAAGTTTGGTTTGTATCAAAATGTATTTCAAGCAGGATTATGAATACCTTTTGTAAAAAGCAAGTATTGCTTTAATGAATGAAGTTGTTTTTATCAAACTTGTCTTTCTATCCCAAAATCAGGTTGAGAACCTAGCAAAAAACTCCATGGCAAGGGCCATGTAAGGGGATGAGCTCCCAGGCCACATCGCTCAACAGGTTCAAGGGTTGGATGAGCCTATATAAGGGGTGAGTTCCTAAATCAATACAACTCCATGAGACTTGTTAAGAAAAAATAAAATTGTCTCATAGACGGGTATAAGCAGCCTACACCAAATGCTCCCTAAGCCTTAGAAATATAGTCTACAAAAAGGCTAAAAAACCAAAAGAAATAATTAAAAGGATAGGTGCCATCTCTTCTTGTTAAAAATGCCAAGGCTAAGTGTCTGCAGCACTGAACCCTTTTAGGTATAAAAAACATAAGGGCAACACAAACCCGACAAAGACAAAGTTACAAAAAGAACAAAGCAAATCCAAAAAGAACAAAGTCAATTGGACGAAAATCACAAAGGTACAAACCAAGCCAGGACGCAAAACCAAGAAGCCTTCAAGGCTTCAAGCCACCCGGGCAATACCTCGAAACCTTAAAGGCTTCAACCTATTGACAGACAGCCAAAAGGCTTGGACGGTTAAAAACCAAATGGACTGCCTTGACCAAAGAGGCACAAGCATAAAACCATAATAAAAGGAAAATAGTTAAAACATAACATCATATAAAAGAAAGCCCAAAAAAGACTTTCAAACATAAGTTAGAAGCAAGTCATAGTAACTTGCAAGCTTAAACTACTGTTCCAGCGGCCACAAAGGCCTTAAAACACAACCAACAGGAACCTTAAGGGTTCCTAATAACCTAATATTGTCCAAGTTAACATTACAAAACATAAATTGTTTGCTAAGAAAGCTACGAATCAAGCATCAACAGATTTGGAAACTCCAGAACCTTCGCCCTTGGCCTTCTTTGTTTTCTTCAACTTTTTAGTCTTCACACCTCCATCACCACCAACCGCTGAAGCCTCCAAGCTTGCATCCTTAGGAACATCCGGTTGACCTGAAAGGGTATCGTCACTATCACCCGAATAAGACCTCTTCCTTGAAAGAGATCCCAGGATTTCAGCACAGACCTTCTCATTTAAGCCCTCTGGCTTCAAACCCTGCAACACAGCAAGAGGCTTACCAAAGCAACCAGAAACTTGATGGATGTAAGGATAAGTCAGCTTCTCCATTTCCTCAACGGAGCCTTTAAAAACATCAGATGCCTCGGGCCGAAACAGAGGCGACTTCTCCAAAGGATGACCGGACTCATGGAGCTTATAACCTGCAATAAGACCTTGGTGTTTTCCTAAATTGAGCAGCTTAGTATAAACATCACCAAGGGCAGAATTAAACTCTTTGGAGTGCAGCAGATAGGTAACCACTTGATGGAAACCCTGCTCAATGAGCCATTGGTTATCCCCAGTAGCCTGAGCAACTGAAGCCTTCAACCCCTCTTTCTCCTTACCAAAAGCCTGTTGCTGAACAAACAAAGCTTCCCGGTCAGCCCTAAGTTTCAACCTATCAGCCTCGAAGCTCTTTTTCAAATCACCCATCTCAATCTCATGCGTCTTTTTCAGATCACTAACCTTCTTCTCCCATGCTGCTTCCTTCTCGGCAAAACCAGCTATCTCCTTTTTCATCCCAGCCATGGAGGATTTCATTTTATCCTTCTTCTTGGAGAATTCTTCATATTCCCACATTCTCTGACGAAAACGGGCAATGCCTTGAGGAAGCATGGCAGCAAGGTTGCAAGTACTCAAAATCATACGGGACAACATCAGGTCATCATCCATCCCAGCAATAGTCTCGTGCACTGAGGGAGGATCAATATGACTCAGAGCATCCTCACAAACAGCAGCATCTTTGAAACTGTCATCATTCTTCACCGACCAAGTAGGCACATAAATCCCTTCCGGGTCCAACCCTTCAACGTCCCTGCTCGAAGACTCCTGAACAGGAGTGGCAACAACCTTCTTGCTTGAAACCTTTTTACCATGGACAACCAATTCCTTAGCCTTCTCAGCACCTGCTTCAACATCTTGATCTTCCGAAACTTCAATATCATCACTCAAGTCCACTGGTTCAGTAGAAGTGGATTGAGGACCAGCTTTCAACAACCGACGAGAAGATCGACGGGTTGAAGATTTAGGAACATTAGACTTAGAAAAACCCTTGGCAGTAGCAGCACTAACATAACCTGAGCCCTCAAACCTTTGATCAGCAGTCCTAACCACAACATTCTCACCAAGAACAGACGGAGCATCCTCAAAAACAACATCAGAAGTATCGTCGCTCTTAATAAAATCCAAAGCAGACATGACTGCAAAAAACAACAACACATAAGTCATAGATTAAGAAAAACATAAAGAGGACAAAAAAGGAAAATGCATACCCATGCCACTCCTCATAAGAACTGGATCCCGATCAACATTCCCCCAAATTTTACTAACCCCTAATAGAACAAGTAAGTGTTCAGGAAAGGGACGAACCCTCGAAGGGCACCCCCGGATGGCATTGAGAAAAACAGCATTCAATTCAGACTCGGAAGGTTCCGGATCATTGAGAACAGCATCCGGATTCCTCCACACCATTTTAAATGGGAGAATAGTATCGGAAACCCAGAAAAAGCGGTCTTTCCAAGCCCCAAGCGTAGTAACCATCGACGAAATAAGGCAGGTATCAACTTTGGTTGTTTCAAAAGTAAACCAATCGCCATTCTTAGCCAAACGAAAAAACCAGCGAAAGAGTAAAAGGGAAGGATCATACCCAAGAGCACGACATAAAACCTCAAAATGCAAAACCCTAGCCATCCCCTTTGGATGAACTTGCCCAAAAGAAACCCGATAATACTCCAACAAGTTCAAAACAAAAAACGAAAAGGGATAACGACGGTTTGAGAACTCAAAATGACTACAATAAAGGGCAATCGAACCAGAAGGTGGTTTATCAATGGGAACATCACAAGCAGGGGCAGTGGGGTCAAACTTCCTATCAATACCATATTCCATACAAAATAAATCTACCTCCTCTTGTGTTAACCGGGAAAAAGATTTTGCTAAGTCCTTACGAGCACCCATTTTTTGAAAACGGAAAATGAAGAATGCAAGATGAAAAGGAAACCGGGACTAACCTTAGAGAAGGAGAGAAAATGGCAGAAACTTGGAAAAAATTATGAAACAAATGGATAAGTTTGGAAATATAAAATAAATATAAGCCTACAATAGGGGTAATAATGGCAAAACAGTAACTCCTGCGAAAACCGCCACCCTATCAACTGCCATACATCAATCAAATCAATTGTCAGTTATTTAAAATTCAAATTCAAAACATTAACTGCCTTCAACCTTTCAAGCCTTCAAGCAACGAACCCTCGAAACCTTCAAGCAATAAAATACGTACATAAAAGTCAGAAGTCTTTGAGCTTATCACCCAAAAGCCTCTGACTTGGGGGGCTGATGACGGGGGTAGCTCAAGACCAAATAAAATGATTAAATATATAAACGCTCAAAAGGTTAAACGGTTCAACGGTTGAAAAGCTGTGAGTTGGGAAAAGCAATGTGAAAACAGTAGCCGGTCACATCTGGAGATCGCTTCACCAACCCGCAGCCGCAAAAGCAAAGCAGGTCTGCCAATGCACACTATTATCCGGGGGTCAAAAGCCTTCAACCCCCGAAAGGGGAAACCCTCCACTGCAAGCGAGGTTACTAGTCTAAAACATTCCACTTCGGGAGATGCCTTCTCTTATAAAATGACACTTCATTTACTTCAGAAATCATCTCCTGACCAACTCTGATTCTACAATCTCTGGTCACTCACATCGAATGCTTGTCTCGCACAAGTCATTCCCTTTCACATCCAACACACACATTCCCTTTGCTACCACTTCCAAATCTGGGTACGATTCAGAGGAGGATCCATAGCAAAGAACAACAATAAACTAGTAAACCTCCTTCCACGTCTCGCAAACGTGGGGGGACCCCACGACCTGCGTTAGGCAAGGTGGAACCCTTCAACCACTCTGCCTAGCCAGTCCAGCTACCACCGTTGGTCTTGTATTTGTTGCATCAACAAGTATTAATTTGAAAACCGAGATCCAATGACCATTATTTTGGTTGGTCTTACAAAAATAAAGTTGTACCATAAGTCTACGTAATTCTATTTGAAAAATGAAATACAATACCAATTATTATATTTGGTCTTAAAAAAAAAAAAAGATCATTAGGTCTATTTAAATTCATTTGAATAATGAAATATAGTAACACTTATTATGATTTGTTTTAAAAAAACAATGCATCATGGTATGCGGCTCGAGCGACGAGACGACCAACCACCTTTTTACTTCGTGTATGGTGGCGTGTAGGGTTTGGCATTATATTTCGAGATGGTGTGAAGTGGCCCCCTTTGTGGTTTACAATTTTAGAGAGATTTTGGAGCTCCACGAACATGTCGGGCTGAAAGGATTGGCTTAAAGAGTTATTTTACGGAATTGTTATAATCGGTTGTTGGAGTATTTGGCGTGCTAGGAATGGTGCTAAATTCTCTAACAATCAAGTGCGGGTGGAAGAAATTATTAGTGAAATTAAATCGGTTGGGTTTCTTTGGGTTAGAAGTAGATTGAAAGTGAGGTCCGTGTCATGGATCGAGTGGTGTGAATCCGCTCTGTTTTGTGGGTTGGTGGTTTCTAATGAAGTTTGCTTTTCAAAAAAAAAAAAAATCATGGTTTCGATTATGTTGGGAATGCGATTGTCAAGTTAAGGTATTAGATGGGGAATGCAGGGCGGAAGCGAGAGTGACGGTGGAGGTGGGAGATGTCGTTGGCATGGATTTAAGAAATTTTGAAGATCACCTAGAAGCTTCGATCAGGGAAGATGGTGTACAGGTCTCGACCCAATAAATTTCTTAACATACAACATCAGGGGGTTCAGGGACGTCCACAAAATGTCCTCCATAGGCGAATTAATCAGGTACGAACACATTAATTTTGTTGCTATTCAGGAAACAATGAAAAGCGACGGGTCGAGAATTCAAATTCAAAAAATTTGGGGTAGAAATCCAGTGGAATATGACTGGGTAAATTCGGTTGGCACTTCTGGTGGGTTGGTAAGCATTTGGGACCCCAACGTTTTTACATGCTCACAGACGATAAAACACCGCAACTTCTTGGTGGTCTCGGGTTACATAAAACAACTAAACATCCCCATTCACGTCGTTAACGTCTACGCCCCTCCAGGTATAACGCCTAAAAGGGATCTGTGGTCAGCAGTGTCGAATGTGCTTGAGTCTTTGACTGGGATGCGGGTGGTTTTGGGTGATGTTAACACCGTTCGGTCACCGGATGAATGTTGGAACTGTGAATTTAACTCGACATGTGCGGTTGATTTTAACAACTTCATAGACGATAACGGGCTTATGGAATACCCGATGGGGGGAGCAAGTTTACAAGAGTAACCGACGGGGGAACGAAACTTAGTAAATTGGATCGTTTTCTAGTATGTCATGACTTTTGGAACCGATGGCCGGAAGCATCGGTTATGTCTCTTCCTAGGCTTGAACCAGAGCATAATCCTGTAGTATTGTCTACGGTGGAATACAAGGGTGGGGCCATTCCATTTCGCTTTTTCAACTCGTGGTTGGAAAACCCCGGTTTGAGGAAGTGGTTTTACAGGCACTAAATAGTTCACAAGGTGAGGGGCCGACTGACTTAAAACTCGCAAATAAGTTAAAGGCGACAAAAAATGCAATTAAAACTTGGATGGCAATGGAGAAACAAGAAACAAAGGGATTCAGAAAGAACTAGAAAAGAAAATTGGTGATTTGGATCTTCTCATGGAAACAAGACTGTTAACAGAGGCCGAAAAAAAGGTGTGGGTGGATAGTAGAAAAAGGTGGAAGAATTAAAGATAGCGACGACAAGCGAGATCAAACAAAAGGCACGAGTAAAATAGGCGGTGGAAGGTGATGAAAACACAAAAAATTTTCATGGCATCGCGAATTATAATAATCTCAATAAACGCATGAACGGGATTATGATGAATGGAGAATGGTGCTCGGACCCGACAAAAATTAAAGAGGAAGCTTGAAAATTTTTTGCTTTTAAATTCCGAGAACCTTTGAGAAATCGTCCGCATTTCGTGTGTCACAACATAAAAAAACTTTCGAAAGAAGAATAGGAGATGCTGGTAGCTTCTTTCACGTTAACGGAAATCAAGGAGGCGGTGTGGGAATGTGGGAGCGATAAATCCCCCGACCCAGATGGCTTTAATTTTTGTTTCATAAAACGCTTTTGGGAATTTTTAAAGGATGATTTTAGTAAAATTCTGGAAGAGTTTTATGCACACGGCATAATTAGTCGCGGGTGTGTATCGTCTTTTCTCGCTTTAATTCCTAAAGGTACGGACCCCTTGTTTCTTAACGATTACTGTAATGCCCCGCGTTTTCATACCTTCCATATTTAGAAACCATTGGTTGAAATTCTATTTTTGGAAATCTCGCGTTCTTGTAATCGTTCTTTCATCGTAATCGTTCTAAAATACGGGACTTGATACATAAATAAAACTCTTATTTCTTTAAATTCGTGTTATACATACTTTATACATACTCGTACGTTCAATTTCGTGTAACAATTGATGCATATTCATAATTCTTGGAAACTATGCGCTAAACTTGCAAATACGTGAAACTTATGCATAAAACATGTTTTGATCGTATACGATACTTAAACATGACATACATACGCTTAATTATACCTGGTTTATGATCTCCATACTTTATTTGTCCTTAAAATTTGCATAAATGTCGAAAACAACCCCTAAATGACCTAAAAACCCTAATTTATAAACTCTAGGGGTCAAATAGTAATTAATTGAAACTTGAAGTTCAGCCAGCCACCCTTGTCACCAGCCGTGTAGGACCAGGCCCTATACCTACGCGGGCCGCGAAGCCCATCAGACTCGAAGAAAAGTCAGCAGCTCGCGTTTTGGCGGACTTTTTGAGTTTTGTTTGAGTTTTGAACTTGTTTAGTGCATTAATTAGCCACCAACTTAAACCCTAATCACCCCTCTATATAAACCAAGACTCCTCCACACTTCTTACACTACAAACTCACAAAATCACCCTCAAATCACTCTCAAAAGCTGCTGAAAATCGGAATTTGGACAGAAGTGTAGCAAGTTCTTCAAACAAGCATAACTTCTTCATTTCTTGGTCTTTTTCATTGATTGTTTTTCCTACTTCTTTGGATTGATCTTAGCAACGTTTCCAGAGGTTTTCCCTGGAAAACCAGAGCCTGGAACATCGCCAAAAAGGCTCCAAAGTAGGCTGTTCATTTCTGTTTTCATTTAAACTTTGCTAAACTTGTGTAAACTTGAGGAAACTTGTCTCAAACCTATGTCCTTATGCTTATAACCACATCTATGGTTAGTTAGGCTTAAAAAAAGGTTGAGATATTCAAAATCAGAGGATTAATCCTCCCAAACTTTCTGTTTTGTTCAAGGGTTTAACCCACAAGTGATGTTCGAGTTCAAAGCTTGATGAATGTGAGATTAAGGATTAACTTGGGTTGTCCTACATAAAATCCACACATTGCTTGATGATTTCTTATAGATTATTGTTTAATATTCTTGTATTACTTGTAGTTCATG
Source organism: Helianthus tuberosus (assembly GCA_030545235.1). NCBI lineage: Eukaryota > Viridiplantae > Streptophyta > Magnoliopsida > Asterales > Asteraceae > Helianthus > Helianthus tuberosus. The sequence goes on along the minus strand of CM060407.1, from coordinate 151,057,852 downwards.
ACCCTCCTTGAATGTTTTTTACATCAAGTGTAGTGGTAAACACTTAGAGGTGCCTAAGTGGAAGACTTGATCTTCCTACCTCCTACATGATTTCTATGACATTTAGAGGTACCTAAATGAAGATTTTAATCTTCTACCTCATGCTTGAACTACTGGACATATTAATATAACCTATATAATACATAAACATATTATCCGAATAATCGACTCTTTGATGATGAACTAGTGTTCATATATCAAGGTACTAGATTACATCATCCTAGACTATGATAACTTGTCACGATTCTAATGGAACCTTGTTCCATGAAAACATTTAAACTCCTTAGAGTTTCCTAGTGTCAAGAACAAGTATCATATGTACTAGGTGATTATTTTCATATGTTATTTCATGTTGTTTAAATTCCAAATCTACACATCCCTTGATCTTAAATCCAAACCCGTTCATACACTAAATCTCATTAACTCGTCAATACTTGGATAATCGAAAGACTTAGCAAATTTGTGAGTACACTTGACCCATTTTCCCTTTTAAATACACTTTGGGTGCAACATGTTTTATTTGTTAAACCACACAATTCACAAACATGCTTTTATTCATTTGATCCGTATACATGCCTTGATATGCTTAGGTTTATGCTAGAATACATACTACTTGTTAACTCGGCTTAAACAATTATAGCGCTATAGGAATAGCACACCACCCGACGGGGTTTTGTTAAGTCTTTATTCTATAACGGTCTCATTGCTTTTGTGACGAGGGATGCTAAATACTAGTGGACACTAGAGTTGACATATTGTTATGCATGATAGTTTGACCTTGTATACCAAATGCTATGTTGGATTGAAAATACTTTTATACGCACACCACGAGTCTAAAACTAGTGTGCTCGCCAATACCTTTGTATTGAACTATGCTTTTCAAAATATGTTGCAGGTTTAGCGATGATGTTGATGATGCATGGAATCTAGTAGGATGCTTAGATACACACTTTAATTTGTATTCTTATTGTATTATATTTCATTATTCATGATGTTGTATTTACTTCAAATTCTTGTAATTGATTCTTTAGAAATGAAATGAAATTTACTATTTAAATACTTGTCACAATTATTAGTGTTATGATGTCTCGAGCAATCTATTTCGTCTCACTCCGATGTTTCCGCCATCGGTTGGGGTGTGACAATTACCGACCAATTAGCTTGATCGGTTGCATCTCAAAAGTCATTTCTAAGTTTATGGCAAATAGAATCAAAAAGGTGATGGACACTTTAATTTCCGATGTGCAATCGGGTTTTTTTATCAAACCGGAACATATTGGATGGCCCTTTAATGCTAAATGAAATCATATCTTGGGTGAAGAAAACGAAAGCAAGATCTTTTATTTTTAAAATAGATATTGAAAAGGCGTACGACTCAGTAAGTTGGGAATTCATTGACAAAGTAATGACTCAAATGGAATTCCCGGGACGATGGAGGAAATGGGTTTGGGGTATGTTGGAATCTTCTTGGGCGCCAGTGCTAATTAACGGGTCACTAACACTAGAGTTTCAATACAATAGGGGGTTCGCCAAGGAGATCCGCTATCGCCTTTTAGCTTCATATTAGCGATGAAGGCTTTGTCGTGCTTCATGTTTAAGGCGGTTTCGGGGGGTCTCATCAAGGGTATAGAACTCCCAAACGGGGGTCCTGTCATGTCTCACATAATGTACGCGGACGACGTGGTATTCATGGGGGAATGGAGCGAAAACACAATTATGAACCTTGTGAGGATTATTCGGGGTTTTTACATAATTTCGAGGCTGAAAATAAGCCATAAAAAATCACATTTATTTGGCATCGGCGTCGATCCCTCAACGATACAAGTGATAGCAAATAATATCCACTGCAAAGTCGGCTCGTTTCCATGTAAGTACCTTGGCCTTTTGGTGGGTGCTAACATGAATCAAGCTCGACATTGGAGTGGAGTGATTGAAATACTCAAGTCTAGACTCTCTAAATGGAAGGCGTCGACACTCTCAATCGGAGGTAGAATAACTTTATTAAAATTCGTCTTGGATAGTTTACCACTTTATTTATTTTCATTGTATAATGCTCCAATCAGAGTTTTGGATAAACTGGAAGTAATAAGAAGGCGATTCTTTTGGGGTGGGGATGAAAGTAAAAATAAAACCAATTAGGTATGTTGGGAGCGTGTGATCGGGCCACGTGAAAAGGGTGGAACTGGTATCAGGTCTCTTCGGGACATGAACCTAAGCCTCCTTGTCGAGTGGTGGTGGAGGTTTAAAACGGAAGTCTATGGAAATGGGTGATCTCGGCTATATATTATCAACCTAGCACTTGGTCGTTTCTTCCAGTCAAGGCTGGAATTTCAGGTCCTTGGAATGCAATTTTCAAAATTGGGAATGAATTAAGTAACAGGAACATGCTGGTCAAAAAGCATATTAAAGGTATCATCGGAGACGAGAATTCTGTTCCCTTTTGGGTCGATAATTGGTTAGCCGATGGGCCACTAATGGACCTTTTCCCAGCTCTGTTTGCTTTAGAAGCCGAAAAAGGTGTCACTGTGGCTAATAGATTCACATCCTTTGGCTGGTTAGGTGAATGGAGAAGGAATCCGGCTACTGGATTGGAAACTAGCGAGTTACTAGCTCTTAGTAATGAGCTAATGGGTATGACGCTGAACGGAGGCACAGATAAATGGGTGTGGGAGGTTGATACATCAGGATTATTCACGGTTCAGTCGTGCAAAAGAATACTAAACGGCTACACTGTACCGTATTTTCCGTTTACTTGGTGCAATTGGGTTCCAAAGAAAATAAATGCGTTTGGTTGGCGAGCTGAACAAGAGCGGCTGCCAACCTTGGTGGCTTTACACAAAAGAAAGATTCTCCACGGCACAACAACATGTCGTTTGTGTGGGGGTGCGATGAAACCACAGCTCACCTTTTCACTTCCTGCTATATTACTGCCTTGATATGGTGTAAAATAAGGGAGTGGTGTAATATCCCACCGATCTTCGCTTTCACTTATAAAGATCTCTTAATCATACACAAAACTCGAGCACGAGCAGGGCGAAACAAAAGGCGATCTATGTAGTAATATTGATAACATGTTGGGTGATTTGGAGAAGCCGGAATGCATTAGTCTTCTCAGGTAAACGGGTCGAACCAGATCAGCTGTTGGGTGAGATCAAATCCACGGCCTAGTTGTGGATAAAACATCGAGCGAAGAACTTGAAAGTGGAATGGGAACAATGGTACACTTTTAATTTTTAAAATGTAACTTTTAATAATTAGCTGGGTTTGACAGTTTTGGTGATTTATGTTTGTGTGTTTCCAGTAGCCTGCTTGGGAATATATATTGTTGTGGTGTTTGTTATGAATGAAATTTGCCTTAAAAAAGTACTAGATATTGTATAAATATATGATATACCTAACAACACTGTTGACTTTGAAGTCACCTATCGTATCAACCATCGTTGACTTTGCAATCAGTGTTGTCGTTGTCACTCTTCACTAGATGAAATAAAAACAAGTGTACACATTTGTGTTTTTTTTCTTCATAAAATGTACCAATCTCAAGGCCAACTTGTTGGTTCAGTTCTGTTTAATCATAATGGAAAAGCATGAAAACATACCTTTGATTGCATCAGCACAGGCTAGCAGAGAATCCAGATGGAGACGCAGCAATAAGGTTTGACATGATTGTCATCTTGGTCTGGTTCCTCCTTAGGGTGCTGACTGATGATGGTGCCTAAGAAACCGAAAGGGTATTGGCTGTAGGAGATGGAGGTCGAATTATGATGTTATGATCTTATGGGGTGTGTCTGATTGTGTAACTGAGTAACCCATTAACCTCCACATAACTCTCCGTATATAAGCACCCAGGAGGAAACCTAATTAGTTAATAAGGGTAATATGGTCCATCAACAATTACCAACTAATTATTAATAGGTTGTTATATATTTTGATCCATATAATGTAAATGATTATAATGGCTACTAGATTAAATATTAAATCATAATATATTTAATCTTACATTCTCCCACTTAGCCAAGTAATCATTTACTATGAGTATTAGATAAGCCTGATCAGGAGTTAACACTCATTTTAGCCTTAAACAAGTACTATAGCAGAGAAATACAGCCGTTGAATCATTATGCGACTCAGGACCCCCATTAATCATACTATAGCCTTAATTTAAAACCTAATCGTTATGATCAAAATACGCATAAGCCCTTAGTTTGATTTGTAACTATATTTGTCTATATGCCATTATGCTAGCTTGACATATTCTTAGAGACATACAAAATCAAACTGATGAGGAAAATTAACTAATACTTATTCATTCATAGTACGATATGCGGTTGTGCATGGCCATCAATTAATACCCGTCTCTGAGCTCTCTTAATAAGACTTATGGGTAATAGCCCTTCAGTTATAGGATCCTTAAGCATATCATGAATGTATTCGATACAAAACCTAGTTTCCTCAATTCGTTCATAAACGAATATTAATTGTGTATCGAAACTTAATGCAGCACCTCTTGAATTGTTACTGTTCAAGGAGTTATGGTAGCTGACTTTATCACACTAAGTCTTCAAAAACATTAATTATATGGAGTTAATAAACTTATGAGTCCACTGATAAATTTCTAACAACATTTAGTGACTATATTATGTCGTTATAACTTAGGTTGATAATATCAGTGCATTATGACTCCTCCATGAAATAGGTTTTGCCTGCTGACATAAAGATATACCCGACATTACATTTTTTGTCATCTTTAAATATTACAAAGTTAAAGTAATAAACCGGTTTGAGTTCTCACTTCTTCTTCAAATCATAGCCTCTCGTTTCTTTAAAGATATTGTAATACTCCATTAGATGCTTCACATTAATCTAGACATATCTAGTGTGTTGCAATTTGAGTAATATCTAAACGAGTATAGACTTAAACTTACATAAGGCTTCCAATTAATGAAGCGTAAAAAATAATCTCATTTACCACATTATCCTCTGAAGGAGAGCAGTATTGTTTGTTACATACGTAAGGACCCATTTAATGTTAAACTTATGGAACAGAACTAATGTCCCACTGGGTCTATCTCGGTATGTTATGATATCTATCACGTAGGAGATATCTCTGAGATATATTATATCAAAGTTTGTGTTAACAATGCTTTGACTTATATAACACATACTTGTCAAAAGAATGTCATCTATATAGACAAGTTTATCTTAGTTGCTCCCACTCATTTTGAGGTAGGTACATTAATCCACTTGATTCTTGATGAAAATAATTACGTTAGCTTTTCATCACATTATGATGTTTGCATTAACCCATACATGGATATTATTGGCTTACAAATAAAGTGTTCTTTAACCTTCAGTTTGAAACTTTAGGTTGTTATCTAATGAACATGTAAATGTGTCAGCCATTGTTAGGGAAAATTCTTTTAATGTTCATCTAATGTAGCTTTAAACTATTATAAGCTACTAGAACAGCTACTAGAACAGTAATGATCCTCAAAGAAATCTTTGATAATTTATCCCTTCCTAAGTATAACCTTTGACAATCAATCATGCTTTTGAGTGTCTTAACGCTTATATTAGGATTTGGTTTAGTTATGAACACTCTTAGGTAATTCAATCAAATCCCAAACGTTATACGAACACATAAAATCAGTTTTACTAGAAAACAGTTTTATTCCATTCAGAGGATTGATTGATACTAATGGCTTAATTTGAAGAGATAGGATCAATAAACATTTCCAAAATCCATCCATTTCAACTTCAGTTAGGGAGGTTATGTAATCATCAAAGTTAGTAGGTTTTTAAACCTAGATGACCTCCTGAGTTGATTATTGGGTTCATTAGAAGTTTCAGTTTTATGGATTAGCTCTTGGTTAGGTTGCTATCATTCTCATTCTAAATTTGTAAGAGTTGGTGCAGTATGGTGTACAAGAGGTGTAATCGGAGTTAAATTCGAAGTGAAATTTAATGACACTCTTCCCCCCGCCTCTTGTATTCCTTGCAAGTCATAATAAGGACTTTGACTGCTCCCACTGACCTTAGAAATCTTTAGGAACTCAGCATGCTTAGGGTCAATATGTAACGACCAACAAATTCTAATAGAGAAACAAGTTAATGACGTCAGTCGTTGTAGTTTCTCTTGTTGAGGATTATGTTAGTTTAGGTAAGAAATCTAAGTGTGCCCACAATTAGGCAACAATGAAACTTTTGTAAGAGTAGCATTAGATTTAAGGAGATAAGTTTTGATAGAACAGTGTCGTGATGGAGCGGTGTCTTGTACAAGAGGTGCAAATTTAGGTAATGTAAAATTTTCATTCCCCCACCTCTTGCAACTATTGCAAGTTATTATTAAGACACTTAATGCTCCCACTGATCTTTAATATCTCTAAAATGCTACAAGAGAAGTTTTAATGAGCTACGTGACATGGGAACCTATCACATATACGTTAGACTTTATTTGATTTCTTTAATGTCCAGATATCATAAGAAACTTAAGGACATATTTAATAGAAATCTTAATAAGTAAACATATGAATAAATTTCTTCTAAGACTGTGGGCCATATGCGACAAAAGTTAGATACAAGTTGATAGCCTTTTAAATGATAAATGAATTATGTCTGAATATTCCATTTGGAATAAGTTCCACGAATGTCAATGAATGACTTATGATGGACCCATGCTTATTCCTTAAGCCAAGTAATATTTAGGGCTATAACGTCATGATTTAAAATCACTTAGAATGAGAGTAGATAAAAAATCATCCTCATTAACCATGTCATGATTTCTCATGAATTTTGGTTATAATGGACGGAATTTATAAGTCTCATTTTCCTTTTGTCAAATTCTCATTTGCATGATGATAAAAGTTGTGAAAGCGTAAGGTATCATCTAGTTCCATCTTAGTAATGGTTCAATCCAGATATTTAGAACAAATAAGATGAGAGTTTAAGGTAAGTGTGACTTTATGTTGACTATGCAAACCTCACAACCTTCATGACATAGCCTAAGTAATGATATTGTATTCTGATTAATCTTCAGAATATGTAAGGTATCGAAAGGCTTTGTTAGAAAACTGCTTATTATGGTTCTTATAGCCTTAACAATTAATTTTGTCACTAACTCTCATGTTAGTTATTTGTCGAGTTCTGGTAAGGAAACGTATGGAACTAGAGTCAACTAATCATGTGTTAAATGGAATATTAAAATTATCAGACTTAAATATCATTAGTAAGTGATTATCTAATTAACTTATCCAACTGTTCTTCTAAATACTGGATAGTCTCGTTGCTTATGCCTAATCTAATGGCACAATTATTCAGTGAGATTTTCCCTTGAAGAACCTTAGAGGTGGAATTAGCACTTGTAATTTGTCTATGGACCTTAGAACAATCCTCTTTTAAACTATTAGTGGTTGTAAGGTGAATAACATCTTATTTTCCAGCTTCAAACATTTATTTCTTTGTACATATGTTGCTTATCAACACACTCATTATACTTTGGTACTTTTGAGTGTTATAGTTGATTTATAAGGCATCAAATTGTACAAGTGAAAATCTTAGTATGTAATGTACTGGAAAAATGTACTTATTTCCATGCGTAAGCCCTTAACTTTATGGGTCATGGTATTGTACATTATAATGTATTCACATATACCACTTAACTTTATAGTTTAGAATTTTAAATGAAGGCATGCATCTTAGGAGTTCTTGTGATTAAACCACAATAATAGATTAGTCTTAGGAAAGACTTAATCTGGAATAACTTTAGTGATAGCAATTATGTTAGAGAGTTCTTGATTATCATAAGAGACATCATATTCGATTTATCCTAATCATCATGCTCTACTTTTCTTCTGTAGTGCTTTATCAGAAGAGAGCAATAGGATTATCGTGTCTTAAGAGATAATCAATGATTTAATTTAAGAGCTAATTCTTATAGAAACTTTAAGCAAAACATATTAGATTTAGGAATTAGAGTGGATGAGATATAGACTTATAGAAGAAAAATTATAGTGAGTAAAATTATGGGTACTAAGAAATAAGGCAGACGAAATGATCATAAAAATAAAGGATCTTTAATCTAAGGATCATTATGTGAAGATGTTGTGATATGTCTATTACTAACATCAAAATAATAGACTTAGCTAAATTTCTACTTAAACGAAGACAAAACAGCTTTGGCCAGAAGTGTAATCATTTAAGCATATGTGCAAAGTGGTTGTAACAAATCAGCTTTGGCCAGAAATTGAGACAATCACTTTAGTTATGCACTTGTTGAGTATGCCATCTATGAATGAATTAAATCAGCTTTGGCCAGAAATTAAGACATTCATGCTTATGATGCACACACAACATAGCTTTCGTAATACTTGAATGATAAGTAGACGCATCAAATCAGCTTTGGCCAGAATTGATACATCAGAAGCTCATTCAAGTTAAGCCATTTTGGTTTTGTAAAACATTATTTGATCCTTATTAATTAACTAAGTGATTACAAAACCAATTATTTAATAGCAAACCACCCGTTAGCGCGGTTCGGGGCGGAGCCCCGAATTTTTTTTTAGTTCACATTAAACAGCTTAAAATAATGAGGTTTCGAGTCACAACCTTGTTGTCTCGAGTCGAGACCTTTGTCTCGAGTCGAGACCTTATGGTCTCGAGTCGAGACCTTATGGTCTCGATTCATGATCTAATGGTCTCGAGTCGAGACCTCTGTCTCGAGTTGTGAAGGTTTAATGGCTAGATGATTTCGAGTCGAGACCTTGTTATCTCGAGTCGAGACTGATGGTCTCGAGTCGTAATCTGATGGTCTCGAAACTTCCTGTTAACAGCTGTGAATGTGGAAACATAACTGAAAATTCAAAATCTAAGGGATTATGAGATATGATTTCCTGTTTTAAGATGATCTAATTTTATCAAAATATTTCGAAAATTTTATCTGTTGATCTAATAACAGTTTTTTCGAAAATTTTTAATAGTTAAAACAGATCAAAACATGGAGAAACACTCATTAATCCTAAAAACATTCCAAAACATAATAGAATTTTTCGAATTTTCCTAAGAACATGATGAACCCTAAAAAAATAAAACTTCAAACATTCATCCGAAATCTCTGAAATATTATTACATATTTAAACATATTGATTTCGGAACAGTAAAACTTCATGAACATATTCATCCGAGATCCATGATTCATGATTCAGATCCGAGATGATATAATTCAGATCTGAGATGATATTTCGGATGATGATGACGAAAAATTATGGTTTTTATAATTCTGTTTTCCAGATTTATTCCAGATTTCGGATACAAAAAACAGAACTGACTAATCAACATATGCTCTGATACCACATGTTGGTTCAGTTCTATTTAATCATAATAGAAAAGCATGAAAACATACCTTTGATTGCATCAGCACAGGCTAGCAGAGAATCCAGATGGAGACGTAGCAATAAGGTTTGACATGATTGTCATCTTGGTCTGGTTCCTCCTTAGGGTGCTGACTGATGATGGTGCCTAAGAAACCGAAAAGGGTATCGGCTGTAGGAGATGGAGGTCGAATTATGATGTTATGATCTTATGGGGTGTGTCTGATTGTGTAACTGAGTAACCCATTAACCTCCACATAACTCTCCTTATATAAGCACACAGGAGGAAACCTAATTAGTTAATAAGGGTAATATGGTCCATCAACAATTACCAACTAATTATTAATAGGTTGTTATATATTTTGATCCATATAATGTAAATGATTATAATGGCTACTAGATTAAATATTAAATCATAATATATTTAATCTTACACAACTTATATTGACTCGAACCAAATTGATATTGTTTATATCATTTTGGTCAGAGTTCGTTTTGACAAGTTACCCAGACCGTCTTCTCCCCTTGATTTTATCACACTTAATTTCGCTAATCGTTTCTATTAAACTTGTTAAACTGTAATTTTTTATATAATAAAGATTCGAATATCCATTTCCCTAAAGCATTTTTAGGTGTGTGTTTATTTATGTTTCATTTCATTTAAAGAGTACTATTTTAGGAGTAGGTTTATTTAAGAATAAAATTTAATTGAGAAAAAAAAATAACAAAGGATACAAAGTAGTTTTCTTTAATTGCGCTGTTAAAAAAAAAAGTTTTCTTTAATTGCATTTATTACTATCTTTAATTAATTAATTACTCATAAAGACTATCATTCTCTACATTAATTTTTTTTGCCTACACACATAAAAAGTTATCCTACACATTTCGAAATTTATCCTACACATATTTAAATTTATCATACACAACTCGTAATTTATCCTACACACCTAGTAATTTGTCCTACACTCTAATTTTTTTTTGAAAAATATATATTTTAAAAATAAGTTACGAATTTAATTTAGTTAGTTATTAAAGAGGAAAACTAAAAATTAATGATTTATGTAAGTTTACAAATATACCCTTACACTAAAACTAAATGCAAATATTAAATTAAGTAAAATGAAGCATTTTTATTGGTTGAAATCTCTTTCTTTTTCTTCTTACAAAAAAATTCTTCTCAGTTGAACCCTCCACTACTATTGTATTGTATTGTATTGTATTGTATTGTATTGTATTGTATTGTATTGTATTGTATTGTATTGTGTTTTATAAAAAAGAATTAGGGTTTGTTTGGCATGGGGTAATTGAATGGATGAGTGAATAGAATGAGCGAGGTAATGAAATGGATGAGGTACTGGAATGAATTATTACCATGTATTGTTTAGTAGGCAAAAAAAGACGAAGGCATAAAATCGATGGTGAGTGGTGGTGGTTGGTGGCGGTGGAGGTGAAGGCGATGGCGGGTGGGTGGAGGCGGAGGTTGGTGGCGGCGAAGGTAATGGCGGGTGGCGGCGACTGGTGGGTGGTGACGGTGGCTGGCGTCAGTGGTGGTTGGGGGCAACAGTGGTTGGTGGTGGCAGTGGCAGTGGGCAATGGTGGGTGGTGGCGGCGAGTGATGGTGGTGGTGGTGGCGGCGAGGGTGGCCTTCGAGGTGGCGATGGTGGTGGGTGGCGGCGGCGGTGGCCTTCAGGGTAGCGGTGGTGGTGGATGGCGGTGGTGGCGGCGACGGTGGGCATCAGTGGTCGGTGGTGGTGGCAGGTAGTAGCGATAGTGGTGGGTTATGGTGTTGTTAATGAAGGGTGCAATACGAGATGGAATAAAAAAAACATGGGGGGGGGGGATGAAATGATTTTGAGGGAAGGGAATGCATTATGTAATGGGTGGTTCCATTACATTGACCAACCAAACACCCTTTTCTTCTTTACCTGGTAATGGTTTATTCTATTCCGCCTCTCATTCCTGCATACCAAACACTACCATAAAACTTCTAAACTAATAATGTTTCTTGCTTTATTAAACAATCACGTGACGAACACAAAAGAGTGATTCAGAATTTCAAACTTCGACTTTTCATATAAGTCCATCTTAGCATCTATGGTACTTTCTTGAATGTACATAAATTGGTTATGAATGCAAATTTTTTTCCTCCAAATTCAACTGCTATTTTCATTCCAATCATCAGGGCAAATTACATAAGGATAGCAGATAGACGAGCAACAAACTGCGCCGCCATCCCTTTCTGAATAGAAAACCCTAATCTACTAAAAACAAAGCCTCGCCCCTGAGGGGTCGAAAAGTTGTTGTGGACCACACGCTGAACTCTAGACAAGAACCGAACTGCCTCTGGCGCCAAAGAGCCAAACGTGTCAAACGCTACGGGGACAAAGGCATGCTGATTATCCTCACAAGCTTTCACGTGCTTTTCCACCTTCTTTGACTCTGCTTTCAGTACCGCTTGCCCCGCCACAAACCCATTTTCCCGGAACCCGGCTAGGGGGGATACACATGTGAGATCGACACAAGCATGTTTCCCGCCCTCCCAACAAAAAGTAGCACGTCAGCCGGGCGTAGGGTGGATCTCCCCTCCGACGGGTCTGTAAGAAAATTAACTGGTGCCTTTTTCTTTGCCGAGATCCCTACTCGTCTGAGAATATCCATTAACGCGTCTCGAACAAAGTCATGGCTATACTTAAATCCCGGCAACTCTCTACAGTGTAACGTGATGTGCAATAAGTAGTTCAAATAAATAAACTAAAATAAACCTAAAATCAGACTCAAGTAATAATAATCAAGACTCTCTAACTTGACTAAACTACTCACCGGCAAGTGAACCGGTTGTCTCTAGCAAAGAAAAGTAAGTCCGGATGTCGAATCCACAAGGACTCTAATTAATTACGTTAACGACTTTATTTAGACTACTACTGACGCGGCTTAACTATTGTTGTGTTTTAAAAGGGGGGGGGGGGGTTACTAAAATCCTAAAATTGAAATTGAAATACAACTAGACTATGACACGAACGAGAACTAAGGTTTAATTCAAACGAGATTAACGACTATCTAGGCTTGAATCCAGTTTAACTAGAGAATGGATTTCTAACGGTACTATTGTGGTATGGAATCGGGATCGTAAAGTACTAAACCCTAAGGTATTTCAAGCTAAGACTTCCCGACCCTTCTCAGGAAGAAACCTAAGAAACCCTACAAGGCTGTTATGAACACCGATTGTTAGACTTCCTCTCAGTCCTCTAACGACTCTAAAAGTGCCCTAATATGACTATCTACCTCTCAGCGCGACAGTCTAAGGCAATCCTAGATTCTAACTTGGTTTAATAGACACAAGTGCAATTAGGGAACTAAGATCGACTTCTCTCAAAACCTATCTTAGCTATATATTACACCGAGACCTAATAACTAACTCGAGCCTCTCAGCGACAAGTTAAGCAGAATATTTAATTCTAATTGAATTTTAGTTACTGTTTCTAAGGCTATCGGCCGATTTACCCAAAGATCACCCGGACCCGTAAATATGCGAATAATCAACACAAATTCATTATGTGAAAGACATCCACCAAAATTTTTAATGATGATTATCTTGGAAATTTATACCAAAACCCTAATTTTTACGAAGTTTGACCGTCAGACATACCCGTCGTGTCGCGCGACGGGTGAAGGCACTTGTGGTGGCGCGACGCCACCATGTATAAAATCAGAAATTGTTTGTTAATTGCTGGCGCGATGCGAATGGACTCCCTTTTAGCCGTGGCGCGACGCCACGGCCCTTTTTTCACAGCAAGTTGCATCCAATTTCCAGCATAAACTCTCCAACAACTTCACAAATAATTCTAACTCTTTTAAGCTTGTTCCAGGACTTAGTGTTTTAGCATTAAGGCTCGTTTTCACTCCATTTTCAGCAACATTATGTACCAAGACCTGGAAAATGCAATTTGATCAATAGCACGCAATTCTAAATAAAACTAAACTAGAAATAATAGAAAATTGTACAAACTATACACGAATAAAGGATGTATTTTGCAATACATCAAATATCCCCACACTTACTCTTTTTTCGTCCCCGAAAAAGAATTATGCAATGGAATCAGAGATGAATAATCACTTGGTCAAAAATGATTTATATCTTATTAAAAGCAAGGCTTGCGTTAGCCGCGATTACGAATATACTTGTCCCTTTAAACCCAAGTCCGATCCTAAGCCCTTATCATGTGAATTTAATTTAAGTGCGGTCAATCTACCTAGGGCCTCACACTAGAATCTACGGTCCACCTACTCCCACCTCAAGCTTATAGGACTAAAGGAACGATCACTGGACCAATTCCCAACCGTCTTATATCAAAACCAAGAGAGTTTACAATCAAAGTTTTCTTTTTCCATTTTTTTTTGCTTTTCTTTTTTTTTCTTTCAATGAGCGTAGACGATGCTTTCCCTAACCAAGAGGCAATCCGGCTGTAGAGTCTCTATCCCCAACTCGGATTACTTAAGCTTTGGCACTTTTTACTTTTTTTAGCACAGTCGATTTCATACATCCTAGCGGTAATCCGGTTGTAAAGTCACTATCCCCAACCCAGACTACATAGAAATGCGCTACTTTCATTCAGTTTCTAGCTCATTATTTTATTTTTTCTATTTTTTCGCATGATCACAAACTCTAACAGTTTTAACTTATAACGGTGCCCCTTATACTATTATCGACAGTTTTAATTTCCCATATCTCCCAGGCGAAAACCCACTAGCAGACCGACAATTAAGGTATATTAGCTCAAAGGGACTTAAAACCAAACCCGGGCCTATCCACATATCCCTAACTAGACGCAAGCTCGATTTATTATAATCTCATATTATTATTATTTGAACCCAAGCAAAAATTCACCTTTTCTATCATTTTCCGTTTTAAATATGCAAACTTCTCATTTCAAATGATATTCTTCTGATTTTTCGATTTTTTTTGGATTTTTTCAAAATTTTTAATTTTTTTTTACTTTTTTCGTATTTTAAGACTCGATTATTTACATGTATCCCATCCCCACACTTAAAGATTGCATTGTCCCTAATACAAGAACGGAAATACGACTCCAAACTACCTAAAAACAACTACTAAACTACTAACGAACTAACTAAATAAATAACGAAATAAATAAATAAATACAACAACAAAAAGGGAAACGACTTAGCTGATTATGTGAGACTGTCAAAGTGCCAGTCGTTCCACATAAGCCCTCCAATTCGAAACACGCTCAGCAAACAACTCTAACCTCCGACACGCGAACGAAAGCGGCTAAACATCAACCTATCAATCATCAACACAAATTACCAAAACATAATAATATATATATCATCATCAGATCATCAGTTCAACACATACCAATCCAACCTCCCAAACCAACCTGTTTAACGTGTATAAATATCAGTACAGACCAAAAATATGAGGATAAAAAACAGCATAAAAGAAAAAAATCAACAAAAGATATAATCAGCTGTTGTGTAACACCCCGTGTTTTCAGGGAAGTCAAAGTCAAGGTCAAAGTCAACGACCGATTTCGCGCAACTTGACTTGTAGTGAATTTCTTTTATGTGTTTAATTTAGCTGTATTATGTGGAGTAAGTGCCAATAATTACAATAATCGACGTGTGTTATTCGCAGTCTAATCGACTTACGACTGTGAACTGTAGGAAGTAACAATGCGATAAAGTTAACGAAACGATAATCGAACTATGTTAATCGAATCGACATCGAATCAAATCTGAACTCGAAATACACATTTGGGAATACTGTTATACGTGTGTGTGCCTTACGTGTTACATGTGCATGTTTATTTATGTTGTGTTGTGGTATTCAATTGAAACTCGAAATGCAATCGAACTCAATCGACATCGAACTTGAATCACAATCGAACTATGATAATTAGTGGAGAAAGGATAGTGCGAGATATGAGTGGTTGGGATTAAAAGTAATTTGACTAGAAAACCCTATCGTATCGAACCGCTCGCACCCGAAATCGAAATATAAAAAATCGTCACACCGAACACTCGAAACGTGCAACTGATCGATCAGGCTACCAGCCGATCGAACAGCCAACCGAACGGACTACTGTCCGATCAGACAGGCTGTTCGATCGAGCTGCCTAGCCGATCGGTCAGCACTTTCCCCATTTGGCATCCTATAAATACCCCTGTCATTGTCACCCTTTCCACTTTTGGAAACCTCTGTCCGACTAGCACGCTTAGTTCATCCTTTTCTCAGATTCCTCTTGATTCCGGTAAGATTTCGTCCTAAACCTTGTACTTTCTTGATCTACACGCACTCCTACACCTTTCTATCTTTCAAATCTTAACTTTTAACCGTGAAATCATCAAGATTCAAGTGTTCTAGGATGATATCATCATGGGTTCTTGAAGAACTTCGTGTTTTGGCCTCCATCCACCAAGAATAACTTGGATCTAGTCGATTTCCACATAAACAAACAAAGATCTTTCATAGATCTAAACATATACCCGGTGAAAAGGATTGAAAGGTGGATATTCCAACTTTCTTTCAACTCTTTTTTCACTCAATGTCTTCAAACCGATAGAAACGGAGACTGTGCCGGCTTACAAATCACTCCGGTGGATTGCATGGCTCAAGATCCGGATTCTATCCATGAGGTTAACCGATTTCGGGTTAAATGTTAAACTCCGTTCCGAATAGTTCACCGGCCGGATTTGGGTGATTCCTGTCCGACCAGGGGAACCAAGTAAGGACGAGGAATCTATGATTCGACTCGTTGTCAAAATACCTCAATAAAACGACAAACAAACAGAGCGATCAAGTGTTAGACGAATGGGCTGATCAGGTCAGGGTGCTGACCGATCGGACTGCTGTCCGAACGGACAGCCAGCCGATCGGATAATCAGCCGATCGACTGGCCAGCCGATCGGTTAACACATGGTCCCATACTTAATCAATTTATTTTGAAAGCTAGTATTGAACGTACTGTCGTTCGATCGGACTACTGTCCGATCGGATTCCTCTTCAGATCATGAGATACTATACTTCAACACTTAATCGATTTTTCAACATGTTAGATGCACTAGGAGTGCCACCCGATCGAACAGCCGTCCGATCAGGTGACACCCTGCTGGGTATTCTTCATGGTTGTTCATGCATGTTGTCCGATCGAACAACATTAGTGTTTGATCGATCAGCTACCCGATCCACTGCACCATACTTTGCATTTCATTTAAAGTTGTTGACTATTGTTGACTTACCAACCGATCGGTCAGCAAGCCGTATTATTGCGTCACTTGTTGACCTGTCCGATCAAACACTTGTCCGATCCAAAGCAAATCACTACAATTCATTAAAATACCTAACCGATCGGGTTGCCGGCCGATCGAACAGCCGTCCGATCGACTGACCTGAAGGGTAAAGGTACTTCAATGTTTTCAAATACTACAACGAAAACTTCAAAAGTCAAGCCATCATACACAAACACATCCTTCTCAAAGGAAGAAACAATCCACTCGAACAGCCATCCGATCGGCCTACCGACCGACCGGACAGCCGTCCGATCGAACTACCGTCCGATCGACCAGCTGTCCGACCCTCCAACACTTGCTTATTGTTTTACGCGTCACTTATCATTATGCTATCAAACTATTCAGGCTAACCCTACTCGCCAAGTGCTCCCTTCAATCCATCAGTCGCTGTGAGTATACTCGATCCCTTTTTGCTTTAAGCACTTTTGGGTGTTACATACGTTACAACTATTCAAATCACATCAAACACACTACTCAATACTATTTGAACGCTAACCGTTAATGCATGATATACGTGGCTTATGAATGCTTGTTTGTTATGTTTACACATGGAATGCTGTCTACCTCCTTAGTAACGATAGTACTATAGTTTGGACTCAGCACCCGTTCACACGAGGGTTGTTAAGGACAATTACTTGCATGGATTACGGTGGTAATCATGTATTGCGAACTGCCTCGGGCAGTCAACCCGCAGTCATTGGTATCGATGGATCTATGTCGATAACTAACGTGCTTTATTTCACTATGTGTACGTGCTGGTTATGCGTAAACGAATTCGAACTCTATATGCTATTATCAAACTTGTATGCTCACCTTTACATTTTATGTATTGACTTTATTTTAACGTATGTGACAAGTGCTTAGGATGCACACGTGGTAGGAATTTGAAGCTAGGATAAAGCTTTAGAGCCCAACAAATAGATGTCTGTAGTAATTAAATCAAGGGTCTCTAGAAGCAGATAAATAATTGCTCTATTTTAAATCTGAGTTGTCGGAACGGAATTATTTGCCTAGATTTTATCTGTAATAATTTGCTTACTGTTTGAGACATGGTATGAGACATGTTATTTTAAATTGAATAGTAACGATAATTGTTATGGAAACTTCTGGACAATCTGTTTCGCTCAGTGCCATGCCCCGATGTTTCCGCCATCGGTTGGGGTGTGACAGATTGGTATTAGAGCCATAACTATAGGGAATTAGGCAAGACACGACCTAGTCCGGGTCGATGTCTTAGATACCTAGTCTATAGTTAGGAACCAACTTGAGTACATCCAGTAGGGGTCATGTACGAGCTTATTTCTCACTATTCTCGTTTATGCTACACTATCACTGCACTCGAATTTTCAATTATGAATAGGCAATAAAGTCAAGATTAGGTGTGAAAACCGCAAACTCTCGACTGAAGTTGCTTAAACAACCCGCATTTTATCTACAAACAAGGAGAATTATGCCAAATCAGGAGTGAAATCCATATTTTGATGAATAATCTCCTCTATTTTATCAAAACAGGGACAAAGTTGTAAGCTAGGGGTGAAACCCTAACCTTGACGACTTGTTCCGCCTATTTTACAAAACTCTCACCAAAGTCTCGATGGACTCCAACGACCTGAAGTCATAATATGACTAACGGGATGTGTGCCAAACGCCCAAGAATCGAGGCGAAGGCATAGTCCTGAAGGTTAAAATGTGCACAACGGATCCTTGTGAATAGTCGAACCACTTTGGGTAGTCGAAGTGTACTAGCCGCAGACGATCTATATCTCGAATTTTATGTGTTTCGATTCTGAGCCCACAACTACCGACTCTGATGTTTCGTTGATTTTATATGCTTATATATGTGTTTACCTGTTTATGTGTTTGAATTTTGGTGATTTACTCGATTTTTGCTTTCACTTCGGTCGACACACACAATTCGCACTGCATTTCTATCTCAAAACGTTAACAAATCGCTAAAACTAAGAACGACCTTATGATATATGATTATACTACGCTACTTGACATACTAAAACGCGAACGCCATTCTCGAACAATCGCAGATTTGAACAATGGGTTTCTGTTTTCTAACTGCCTCTAGTGATTAAATGCGTATGTGCTTTTGTGCTTCTGTGATGACATGCGTTAGCGGTTATGTGTTTCTGTGCTCTACGTGCTTACGTGTTTATGTGATTCTGTGCCCTACGTGGTTATGTGTCTATGTGTTTACATGAATATGCGTGTTCCTGAGCTTTAGCAGTAGTAAACGTGTGGGGTGAGATTCGAATACAATGTGTTGAGTCTTGTGACGATGTCTGTTGCAGACAATGTCGTCTGGATCCCATCATCCCTTACTTTCTCATCAAGAAAAGAGAGACAAATGCCTTGCTGCCATCATCGCTAACAGTGTAGCAAAGGCTGTGAGCGATGTTTATGAGAACGCCGGCAAGTCGTCTGAGGAGTCGAGAACCGAAGCTCCTAAAACTACCGCCAAGGCCTTCAATTTCAAGCAATTCAAGTCGTGTGGGCCAAAAGAATTCACTGGCGAAGGAGGTCCTACTGCACTATTCCAATGGTTTGATTCCATTGAGGTCACTCTACGACAGAGTGGTTGCCCAGATGACCTCCGAACTCTGAATGCTACCGGCGTTTTCCAGTCCCATGCTCTAGACTGGTGGAAGGCCGAGAGGAACAAGCGAGGGAACGATGCAGCCTACGGTCTTTCGTGGGACGAACTCAAGGAGGTTATGCTGGAAGAATTTTGCCCTCCTCATGAACGTCAAAAGCTAGAAGATGAATTTTGGCACATACATCAACATGAAGGTGACAATGTTGCGCTCACTGCTCGCTTCAAACAGCTCAACATAATTTGTCCCGATCAGGTCAAGACTCCAGACATGGCAATCAAGACGTATATCCGAGCCCTGCCTGACTATGTTGCTGATTTCGTTCAAGCGGCCAAGACTACGACGATCGAAGAAACTTACCTACTGGCTGGTGAAATCAATGACAAGCGGGTCAAGGCCGGTGTCTGGGATAAAACTTCAAAGCACCTGCATCAAACTACCACCACCGCATCAACTGCTGAACCCACTCCATCGAGCAACAAGAGGAAGAACAAGAGAAAGAACAGCTCCAGCAACAAGAACTGTGCAATCACTGCTGCACCGATTCAAGCTGTACCAGCCCAACAGCGTCAAGTAGCGGCGCCTGTGGCTAATGCACCGCTTGCAAAGCGTGCATACACTGGGCCACACCCGCTCTGCCCTACTTGTACCTACCACCACCCGACTGCCATTGCTTGCCGTTTTTGTGCTCATTGCAATATGTACGGCCATTTTACTACCAACTGCTGTGTTTGACAAGCTCCTGCTCATCAAGCTCTACTCACCGCCCCTCAGGGTCAACCATCTCCTCCGGCACCCGCGGTCAAAGCCAGAGCCTGCTTCGCATGTGGCGATCCTAACCATTTCGCCAACATGTGCCCGAACAGGGTTGTGAAATAAGAGCCCCAGCAGCAGCAGCCTCAGCAGCAGCAACAGCAACAAGCAGCACGCGCACGAACTTTCAACATCAACGTGCGTCAAGCCCAAGCCGACAACAACGTGGTCAATGGTACGTTCCTTGTGAATGGTATTTATGCTTCATGTTTGTTTGATACTGGAGCCGATAATTGCCTTGTGTCGTTCGAATTCGAGAAACTCCTTAGTCGTAAACGATCCCAACTCTCCTCGACTTTCGATGTTGAAGTCGCTACTGGAAGAACTGTCTCCGTCAATTCTGTTCTTCGTGATTGTACTCTTGAGCTCAACAGTCACATCTTCCCAATCGACCTCATTCTGATGAAACTCAGAAGTTTTGACGTCATAGTAGGCATGAACTTTCTTCGCGAAAACCATGCTGAAGTGGTGTGCTTCGACAAGATGATTCGATTCTCGCTCGCGAATGGTGATTTATTGTGCGTTTACGGTGATACTACTACGAAAGGTCTCAAGCTCATGTCATGTGTGCAAGCTAGCAAGTATCTCCGCAAGGAATACAGGGCTTTCTTGGCTAACATTGTAGTAGCGGAGAAGGAAAAGAAAGAAAATAAGGAAGTGAAGGACGTTCCTGTGGTTTGGGAATTTCCTAATGTTTTCCCAGAGGATCTTCCCGGATTACCGCCAAGTCATGATATCGACTTTCGTATCGACCTCATTCCTGGAGCCAACACTATTGCCAAAGCTCCCTACCGACTCGCGCCATCCGAAATGCGCGAACTTTCAACACAACTCCAGGAATTACTTGAGAAAGGCTTCATTCGCCCGAGCACCTCTCCTTGGGGCGCGCCAGTCCTTTTCATCAAAAAGAAGGATGGGTCATTCCGGATGTGCATCGACTATCAGGAATTGAATAAGTTAACTATCAAGAACCGCTATCCCCTACCCCGTATCGACGATTTTTTTGATCAACTACAAGGTGCCACGTGCTTCTCAAAGATCGATCTACGCTCAGGATATCACCAGCTACGTATTCAAGAGGATGATATACCCAAAACCGTGTTTCGCACTCGATACGGCCACTACGAATTTGTCGTTATGCCTTTTGGTTTAACCAACGCACCGGCGGTTTTCATGAATCTGATGAATCGCGTGTGTAAACCTTATCTCGACCATTTCGTCATCGTATTCATCGACGATGTCTTGATCTATTCCAAATCGAAAGCCGAACACGCGCAACATCTACGTTTGGTTCTCGAGTTACTCCAGGGGAACTAACTGTATGCCAAGTTCTCCAAGTGTGAATTCTGGTTGGAGGAGGTTCAGTTTCTGGGTCACATCGTAAATAATCAAGGAATTCACGTCGATCCTGCGAAGATTGAAGCTGTCAAGAGTTGGATTACACCTAAGAACCCATCTGAAGTCCGTTCTTTTCTTGTACTAGCGGGCTATTATCGACGATTTATCGAAGGATTCTCAAAGATCGCTGTGCCGCTTACTGCTCTCACGCACAAAGACAAGCCTTTTGTTTGGGGAACTGAACAAGAGTCTGCCTTTCGAACCCTCAAGCATAAGCTTTGCAATGCTCCTATTCTCACATTACCCGACAGGAACAACGATTTCATTGTCTATTGTGATGCTTCAAACCTTGGTCTTGGTTGTGTTCTCATGCAACGGGACAAGGTTATAGCTTACGCATCTCGTCAGCTCAAAATCCACGAGAAGAACTATACAACCCATGATCTCGAGCTAGGCGCGGTTGTTTTTGCGTTAAAGATTTGGCGACACTACCTGTATGGTACCAAGTGTACGATCTTCACCGATCATAGGAGCCTACATCATATCTTTAATCAGAAGGAACTTAATATGCGTCAACGCCGATGGGTAGAACTTCTCAACGACTATGACTGTGAGATTCGTTATCACCCAGGCAAAGCAAATGTTGTTGCCGATGCATTTAGCAGACGGAGCTATCTGCTAAGCACTCGTAATGTTCAAGCCCAATACCCTCATCCGCGAAGCTCAGCATGCGTGTTTTAACGAACGCACTCTGAAGAAAGAAAGAATCTACCACGATGGAGCCCAGCTTGTGAGCAAGTCGAATGGGATATTCCACTTTCTGGACCGAATTTGGATCCCTAAACAGACCGATTTACGATAGATTCTGATGGACGAAGCCCACAAATCCTGGTATTCTATTCATCCCGGTGCCGACAAAATGTACCAGGACTTTCGCTATAAGTACTGGTGGCCGGGCATGAAGAGGGATATTGCTCTCTATGTTGGAAAATGCCTAACTTGTGCAAGCGTCAAGGCTGAACATCAAAGACCCTCTGGCTTACTCGAACAACCACCGATCCCCATGTGGAAGTGGGAGAGTATAGCTATGGACTTCATAACCAAGCTACCGCACACGTCATCAGGTCACGACAGCATTTGGGTTGTGGTCGACCGTTTGACTAAATCAGCTCACTTTTTACCAATACGGGAAGACTACAAGGTAGAACGATTAGCCCGAATCTACACCGACGAGATCATTTGTAATCATGGGACGCCTCGTGATATCATCTCTGATCATGATGCTCGGTTTACCTCGCGGCTGTGGGAAACGTTTCAAACGGCACTCGGTACATCGCTTAATCTAAGTACCGCTTTCCACCCTCAAACTGACGGTCAGACTGAAAGAACGATTCGTACACTTGAAGACATGCTCCGTTCGTGTGTCATAGACTTCGGTGGTAATTGGGAATAAATACCTGCTGTTAGTCAAATTCTCGTATAACAACAACTATCATGCAAGCATTCAAATGGCACCATTCGAGGCTTTATACGGAAGAAGATGTCGATCGCCTATTGTGTGGCACGAGATTGGTCATTCGCAATTAACCGGTCCTGAGCTATTACAAGAAACGACAGACAAAATTTTCCAAATAAGAGACAACCTGGTAAAAGCTCGGAATCGACAGAAAAGTTATGCCGATAGACGACGTAAGCCCCTTGAATTTGACGTTGGTGACTACGTACTCCTAAAGGTATCACCTTGGAAGGGTGTGGTCCGATTCGGCAGGAAAGGAAAGCTCGCGCCTCGATATGTTGGACCTTTTAAGATTCTGGAAAGGATTGGAAAAGTCGCCTACAGATTCGAACTACCGGAGGAACTTAGTAACGTCCACCCAACTTTCCACGTTTCAAACCTCCGAAAATGCCTAGCCGGCCATGACTTACACGTTTCACTCGATGACCTGCAAGTGAACGAAACATTACACTTCGTGGAGAAGCCTGTCGAAATCATGGATCGCCAAACCAAGCAGTTCAGACGCTCTTGCATTCCTATTGTGAAAGTCCGATGGGAAGGCAAACGAGGCGCAGAGTTCACTTGGGAACTCGAAAGGGACATGAAGGCGAAGTACCCGCAGTTATTTAAGGAAAAAGTCTAGAAAGAGAAAGTTCTCAAACGTGATTCACGGTGTTGTACAACTTCCAGCCTAATTTCGGGACGAAATTCCCTAAACAAGGGGAGGCTGTAACACCTCGTGTTTTCAGGGAAGTCAAAGTCAAGGTCAAAGTCAACGACCAATTTCGCGCAACTTGACTTGTAGTGAATTTCTTTTATGTGTTTAATTTAGCTGTATTATGTGGAGTAAGTGTCAATAATTACAATAATCGACGTGTGTTATTCGCAGTCTAATCGACTTACGACTGTGAACTGTAGGAAGTAACAATGCGATAAAGTTAACGAAACGATAATCGAAATATGTTAATCGAATCGACATCGAATCAAATCTGAACTCGAAATACGCATTTGGGAATACTGTTATACGTGTGTGTGTGCCTTACGTGTTACATGTGCATGTTTATTTATATTGTGTTGTGGTATTCAATCGAAACTCAAAATGCAATCGAACTCAATCGACATCGAACTTGAATCACAATCGGACTATGATAATTAGTGGAGAAAGGATAGTGCGAGATATGAGTGGTTGGGATTAAAAGTAATTTGAGTAGAAAACCCTATCGTATCGAACCGCTCGCACCCGAAATCGAAATATCAAAAATCGTCGCATCGAACACTCGAAACGTGCAACTGATCGATCAGGCTACCAGCCGATCGAACAGCCAGCCGAACGGACTGCTGTCCGATCGGACAGGCTGTCCGATCGAGCTGCCTGGCCGATCAGCCAGCACTTTCCACATTTGGCATCCTATAAATACCCCTGTCATTGTCACCCTTTCCACTTTTGGAAACCTCTGTCCGACCAGCACGCTTAGTTCATCGTTTTCTCAGATTCCTCTCGATTTCGGTAAGATTTCATCCTAAACCTTGTACTTTCTTGATCTACACGCACTCCTACACTTTTCTATCTTTCAAATCTTAACTTTTAACCGTGAAATCATCAAGATTCAAGTGTTCTAGGATGATGTCATCATGGGTTCTTGAAGAACTTTGTGTTTTGGCCTCCATCCACCAAGAATAACTTGGATCTAGCCGATTTCCACACAAACAAACAAAGATCTTTCATAGATCTAAACATATACCCGGTGAAAAGGATTGAAAGATGGATATTCCAACTTTCTTTCAACTCTTTTTCACTCAATGTCTTCAAACCGATAGAAACGGAGCCTGTGCCGGCATACAAATCACTCCGGTGGATTGCATGGCTCAAGATCCGGATTCTATCCACGAGGTTAACCGATTTCGGGTTAAACGTTAAACTCCGTTCCGAATAGTTCACCGGCCGAATTTGGGTGATTCCTGTCCGACCAGGGGAACCAAGTAAGGACGAGGAATCTATGATTCGACTCGTTGTCAAAATACCTCAATAAAACGACAAACAAACAGAACGACCAAGTGTTAGACGAATGGGCTGATCAGGTCAGGGTGCTGACCGATCAGACTACTGTCCGAACGGACAGCCAGCCGATTGGACAATCAGCCGATCGACTGGACAGCAGATCGGTTAACACATGGTCCCACACTTAATAAATTTATTTTGAAAGCTAGTATTGAACGTACTATCGTTCGATCGGACTGCTGTCCGATCGGATTACTCTTCGGATCATGAGATACTATACTTCAATACTTAATCGATTTTTCAACATGTTCGATGCACTAGGAGTGCCACCTGATCGAACAACCGTCCGATCAGGTGACACCCTGCTGGGTATTCGTCATGGTTGTTCATGCATGTTGTCCGATCGAACAGCATTAGTGTTCGATCGATCAGCTACCTGATCCACTGCACCATACTTTGCATTTCATTTAAAGTTGTTGACTATTGTTGACTTGCCAACCGATTGGTCAGCAAGCCGTATTATTGTGTCACTTGTTGACCTGTCCGATCGAACACTTGTCCGATCCAAAGCAAATCACTACAATTCATTAAAATACCCAACCGATCGGGTTGCCGGCCGATCGAACAGCTGTCCGATCGACCGACCTGAAGGGTAAAGGTACTTCAATGTTTTCAAATACTACAACGAAAACTTCAAAAGTCAAGCCATCATACACAAACACATCCTTCTCAAAGGAAGAAACAATCCACACGAACAGCCATCCGATCGGCCTACCGACCGACCGGACAGCGGTCCGAGCGGACTGTCAACCGAACGGTCAGCCGTCCGATCGAACTACCGTCCGATCGACCAGCTGTCCGACCCTCCAACACTTGCTTATCGTTTTACGCGTCACTTATCGTTATGCTATCAAACTATTCAGGCTAACCCTACTCGCCAAGCGCTCCCTTCAATCCATCAACCGCTGTGAGTATACTCGATCCCTTTTTGCTTTAAGCACTTTTGGGTGTTACATACGTTACAACTATTCAAATCACATCAAACACACTACTCAATACTATTTGAACACTAACCGTTAATGCATGATATACGTAGCTTATGAATGCTTGTTTGTTATGTTTACACATGGAATACTGTCTACCTACCTTAGCAACGATAGTACTATAGTTTGGACTCAGCACCCGTTCACACGGGGGTTGTTAAGGACAATTACTTGCATGGATTACGGTGGTAATCATGTATTGCGAACTGCCTCGGCCAGTCAACCCGCAGTCATTGGTATCGATGGATCTATGTCTATAACTAACGTGCTTCATTTCACTATGTGTACGTGCTGGTTATGCGTAAACACATTCGAACTCTATATGCTATTATCAAACTTTTATGCTCACCTTTACATTTTATGTATTGACTTTATTTTAACGTATGTGACAGGTGCTTAGGATGCACACGTGGTAGGAATTTGAAGCTAGGATAAAGCTTTAGAGCCCAACAAATAGTTGTCTGTAGTAATTAAATCAAGGGTCTCTAGAAGCAGATAAACAATTGCTCTATTTTAAATCTGAGTTGTCGGAACGGAATTATTTGCCTAGATTTTATCTGTAATAATTTGCTTACTGTTTGAGACATGGTATGGGACATGTTATTTTAAATTGAATAGTAACGATAATTGTTATGGAAACTTCTGGACAATCTGTTTCGCTCAGTGCCATGCCCCGATGTTTCCGCCATCGGTTGGGGTGTGACATGCTGCTCCTGCATCCTCATGCTATCCCCACACTAATCCTCGTCCTGCTCGCTAGCAGTCTCGTGACTGCTCTCCTCTCTCTCACCTGCACCTGAACTGCCCTCTCCAAATACACGAATCAGGGGAATCAGATCAAACCTCTCAGCAGTACCAGCCGAGCTACCCTGCTGCCTCGACTGGAAGAAGTCTAGAATCCCCATACTATGCCTGCTCATGATGTATCGGAGGGCATCCTCCTGCCTTTCCTGACCTGTCAAAATAAGATGCTCCAACCTGTCGAACCTCTGCTCCACATACATAGAGAACGACTCCAAGGTAAGAGGTACAGGTGGTGGCTGTCTGCGAGGATACTGGTGTGCTGGCAACTCGTGTCGCTGTGGTGGCCGCTGTCTATGCGGAGGATCAACCTGAAACATCACATCCTCCGCTGGATGTGCCTCTAGCGGCTGCACCTGTGGACCCTGCCTAATCGGCTCCTAGCCGTAAGGCTCCATCCATGACACTATGCCCGCCTGCTGCAACTCCTTGATCCCAAATGTCACCGTCTTGGGCCTCTCGTGTAGAAATTCGGGGAGATATTTTGTAAACACCCCCAAATTTCGTGCAATCCTAGTAATATAGGGGCCCATATCTAAATCATCCCGAGGACCACCTCGACGAATCCTACTAAAAGAATCTGCTAAGACCGTAGCTAGATTCATCTCCCTGTTCTGTACCCTACACATTAGAATGAATAGCTCTATCCAATTCGCCTTGTTTTCCCCCGACTTCCGACCCACCAGTGTAGTCGATAAGATCTTCAACACATACCTATTAACCAGATTACGAACCGAAGTGATCAGGTTCGTAGTCGTGAACGGGTGATCAGAAATCGTACTCCAGAATTCTCGTAGCTCAGTCGCACCAACCCCATAATCCCTAGGCTGAGAATAAGCACCCCTCAAGCAAGTAACAAACTCCGGCCTCTTCACTTCCTCCTCAGTATACAACCCCGAAACTATGGCAAACCTCGCCATATTCATCTCATACACCTGCCTACCTAAACTGAACGACACCACTGTGTCCTGCTCGAACTTTCCCTCCTTATGCGCCCAAGTGCTATGAAACTCTAGCACCAGCTCCTCATACTGAGGCTCTATACACTCCAACGCATCAATCAACCTTTGACCCAAAAGATCAATCACCTCCTGCTTCGAGCCTATCTCACTCAACCACAGCCAATCGATAACCCTGTGCTGAAGTAAATCAGTTTTCTTCAGTTTATCATATTTATTCCATTATGCTGTACTCGGCTCAAATTTCAATATCGGGTGATCAGCTCTATGCATTTTCCTATCCGGAATAAAATTATGCTACGCTTGATACACGATTTTTCTCAGTTTAGGATCATCGGCAGCAATTTTAATGATCGGTGTTTCCTGTGGGACCGGGTCCTGCTGAGGTGGATCCTGTTGTGGTGCCGACTGACCCGCTCCTGTCTTCCGCGACCTACCTCGCCTTGAACTGCTCGCCATGTCTGCAAAACAAATATAATCAAGACAAAACAAGCAGACAATCAGTAATAACAAACTATTTTTTTTTTGTATTTTTAAGTTTTTTAATTTTTTTGATTTTTTTGAATTTTTTGAAATTTTTTTTTGAATTTTTATAATTTTTTTTCCGAAAAAGAAAGAATAGCTGTATAGCATTTCATTCACGGCTAATTCTAAAACAAACGAGTTACCTTTTACAATTGCTAAGTGATAGTTAAACTCGCCCGAATGGAGATTGAGTACGGGCGAGCTTAAATCACTTGTACGTGCAAGTAAACCCAAAAACAACTAACTACGACTAAACTAGGCTAAAACTAACTAGAACGACACAAAGACGCTAACTTTGACTCAATGTACACTACCCCCCTTCGGCACTTTTAATTGTCCGCAGTTTAAAACAAGTGCCTAACAATGACATTGAAGTCCAATCCTCGGTTAAAAAATCAGCCATTTAGTAGTTTTTAAAACAAATTAAGCGTCGAAAAATTCCGCCTAGTTAAAGGAGGTTTCTTCCGTATGCAAGAATTCAGTTTTAATGCGCAAGATCGGAACTTCAAGTGTCAATGTACCATACAAATCAATCCACAATCAAATACATTCACTATCCCAAACCGACACCACCCGCGCCAATGTAAACTTTGAAACAAAAACCAAATTTTATTTCCAAGTAGCAATGTAAACCCAAACCAAGCCAACCGCAACCTGAACCTATACAAGCAAAGTCATTCAACCATAAACTCGACACGGATTATTAAACAAGACTGATTAACATCTTGACCGACCCACATCAAAGAACTAAACTCGACAACCTAAGGACCAAACAAACCCTGTCACAAGACCGACTCGACTCAACAATACTTCAACCTGATACGAACAAAGACTCGACAAAACAAAGCTAGCTGACTGTGATGAATCGCCTGACCTTCCATATGAGACTACAAAAACGACTCAAACTAACTCAACCTGTTAACATCGACTCGACTACTGATGGACTCACATAAAACCACTGAACTGACCTAAACTAACAGAAACAATGACTCAACTATCCTGACAAACACCACTAACTAAGGACTCGATGAAGACCTACTCAACAAGATGGATTAGACCTAGAATGGACCCGACACATCTGAAATTAAACATCAACCTAACCGAAACACATTAAAGGCGAGAATAAAGCAAGAAATCATACCTTAGAAGTTGAATTTTTGCAAGAAAAGTTGAAAGTTTTCGTGAGATGTAGGTCCCAAATCGGATCGATACGACGGTTGGATGACGAAAAATTCTTGTGGGTTTTGTTCGGCGAGTAAAACCGATCACGTGGGTGGAATTTTGGCCGAAAATGGTGAGTTTTTGGTGGTTTAATGGAGGAGATAGGGTGGGTGTTGGTTTATCGGCGGTGGAGAGGAAGAAGAAAGGGTTTTGGGTTGTTTGGGGATAGCTGGTGATTGAAACGAGTTTTAATTCGAAATTAACACCATCGCGGGGTGCCACCTCATAAGGCATTAGCCGTGGCGCGACGCCACGGCCCGGTTCAGGTGAAAAGGTTCAAAAGCTTGTATTTCAACATGATTTTCTTGACCCTAGTGGTGGCGCTACGCCACGTGTAGTGTGTTTCACGGTGGCGCGACGCCAAGGTCGATTTTTAACAGAATGTTACGTAAAAATTTGAGTTTTGGGACTTAGAAAAATTTCTAACTTTTTTCAAACCTTCACCAAACCATCCCAAATTTTTTCTAAGTATGGGACTTACGTGGAACGTCGTTTTCTTCGTAAATTCAGCTCTTCAAGGGTACGTTTCCTGCAAAATTTCTCAAAGACACAAAACACAAACACGAAAAACTACAAGAAATACGAAAAATTAACGAAATTTACAAATGGTACATACTCTACAAACGAAGCTTTTCTCAACTCATTGTTCAGTGAAGGTGGGTGGGTCCTCTAGAGGAATTTCTTCCTCCTCGGTAGTATGAATGGGACCTCCCAAGTAGTGCTTTAATCGATGACCATTTACCTTCCACACACCTCTATCGACTTCGTCATACAACTCGACGGTACCGTATGGAAACACCTTCTTTACCACATACGGTCCGATCCATCTTGATTCCACCCGCTATCAATTTCAATCTTGAATTGAATAAGAGCACTCTATCACCTACCTTAAACTCCTTCAACCCTCGCAACCTCCTATCATGCAATGCCTTAGTCTTTTCCTTGATACTCCAAGATCGTTCATAGGCGGCATCCCTTAAAGCCTCTAACTCATGGATTTGGAAGAACCTCCTTCTTGCGGCTTTGATAAGGTCGAGGTTAACGATTTTCAATGCCCACAAAGCTCTATGTTCTAACTCTACCGGAAGATGGCACGCTTTGCCATACACAATCATGAAGGGCGTGGTTCATAACGGTGTTTTATAGGCGGTGCGGAATGCCCATAATGCGTCGTCGAGCTTTTCCAACCAATCCTTTCTACTTTTTCCTACCGTTTTTTCTAAGATTCTCTTCACCCCTCGGTTTGGATTTTCTACTTGGCCACTAGTTTGCGGGTGGTATGCGGTAGAAAGATGGTGAGTGACACCGTAGTGCGCAAGTGCCTTTTCCATGGAGGAATTGCAAAAATGTGTACCACAATCACTTATGATAGCTTTAGGAACTCCGAAACGTGTGAATAACTTTTTAAGAAATCTCACCACCACCCGGGCATCATTAGTGGGCAAAGCTTGAGCTTCCACCCACTTTGAGACATAGTCAATGGCCACGAAGATGTACCTATTCCCACTTGATAAGGGGAAAGGTCCCATGAAATCAATACCCCAAACGTCAAAGACTTCAAGAACTTGGATGGGATTTTGGGGCATTTCATCCTTGGATGAGATGTTGCTGGTACGTTGGCAACGGTCACATGTCCTAACAAACTCTATGGCATCTTTAACTACCGTTGGCCAATAGAAGCCACTATCAAAAACCTTTTGTGCCGTCACATTTGGCCCGTGATGTCCTCCCGTTAAACCCTCATGCACATGTCTAAGGATGTCCATCCCATCCTCTTTCGAAACACATCTCCTAAGCACTCGATCTCCACCTATCCTAAATAGGTACGGGTCATCCCAAATGTACTTCCTAGCATCCCTAAGAAGCTTTTTCTTTTGTTGGTAGGACATACCCCTCACAATATCTCTGGTCGCTAAATAATTTGCCAAATCCGAATACCATGGCAAACCCTCTACCTCGACACTAACAAAGTCTATGGTTTCATGAGGGAAAGTATCTCCTATTGAATCCTCACGAACCTCCTCTCTCTTAGGATCCTCTAAGTGTGACAAATGGTCGGCGGCCACGTTTTCCGCTCCCTTTTTATCCTTAATTTCGATATCGAACTCGGAGAGCAAAAGAATCCATCTAATGAGGCGTGGCTTTGCGTCTTTCTTTTGGAAAAGAAAGCGCAAAGCGGCGTGGTCGGTGAACACGGTGGTTTTGGAAAGCACAAGATATGAGCGAAACTTATCAAACGCAAACACTACGGCTAAGAGCTCTTTTTCCGTGGTGGTATAGTTCTCTTGAGCATCATTTAAAGTTTTGCTCGCGTAGTAGATTGGATGGAAATGTTTATCAATTCTTTGACCTAAGACCGCACCAACGACATAATCACTTGCATCGCACATGAGCTCGAAAGGCAAGCTCCAATCGAGTGAAACAAGGATAGGGGCACTAATGAGTTTTTCCTTCAAAAAATCAAAAGCCTTGATGCACTCTTCGTCGAAGACGGAAGGTACATCTTTCTCTAAAAGTCGGGTCATGGGGCGCGTAATCTTGGAAAAATCCTTAATGAAACGCCTATAAAAGCCCGCATGACCTAGAAAGCTCCGAACGGACTTGACACTAGTAGGTGGAGGCAATCTACTTATGGTATCTATCTTGGCCCTATCCACCTCTATCCTCTCTCTAGACACCTTGTGACCTAAAACTATCCCCTCCGTCACCATAAAGTGACATTTCTCCCAATTCAACATAAGATTTGTCTCTATACATCTCTTAAGCATCCTATCAAGATTGAGAAGACATTGATTGAAAGTGGTACCATAAACTGAGAAGTCATCCATAAAAACCTCCATAGAAGTCTCAAGCATGTCTTGGAATATAGCAACCATGCATCTTTGGAAAGTAGCCGGAGCGTTGCATAACCTGAAAGGCATGCGGCGATACGCATAAGTGCCGTAAGGGCATGTGAATGTCATTTTATCTTGATCCTCCAGGGCGATTGGGATCTGAAAATAACTCGAAAATCCATCGAGAAAACAATAATATTGTTGACCCGCTAGATGCTCCAACATTTGGTCAATGAATGGCAAGGGGAAATGGTCTTTCCGGGTGGCGTCATTTAACTTCCAGTAGTCTATGCACACACGCCAACCGGTAACGGTATGAGAAGGGATTAATTCGTTCTTTTCATTCATAATCACCGTCATCCTACCTTTCTTTGGGACAACTTGGGTCGGGCTAACCCATGGTGAATCGGAAATAGGGTATATCACCCCGGCATCTAACAATTTAAGCACTTCCTTCTTAACAACCTCTTGCATGTTCGGATTTAGGCGCCGTTGAGGTTGCACCACCGGCTTATAATCATCTTCCATGAGTATCCGGTGGGTACAATAGGCGGGGCTTATGCCCTTGATATCCAAAAGTCGCCATGCAATGGCTTCCCTATTCTCTCTCAACACCTCTAACAACCTACCCTTCTCCCCCTCCTCTAACTCAGACGAAATAATGACGGGAAAATCAGACCCCTCACCTAAGATAGCGTACTCTAAGTGGGATGGGAGAACCTTAAGTTCTAATGGGGCGGGTTTCTCTAAGGGTGTACTCTCAAACTCACTTTTTACCTCACTCAACTCTAGCACTTCGGGGACCCACTCGGTCTCTTCTACTTCCTCACTCTCACTCACTACTTCCTCTACTTTCTCATCTACCTTATCTAACTTACCCTCAACTAAATCGGCCCCACTAATATAGTCAAAGCAATGGTCAACACATGATAAGAAGGACTCTATGAAATAAACCGAATGACAAGGACTACTGAGATCATCGGAACCACTAGGGTGTTCCATGGAGCGTGCTATCTCGAAAGTAACTCTCTCCTCACCAACTTGGAGTGTGATTTTACCGTCGAAGACATCATTGATAGCCTTGGCGGTACACAAGAATGGGCGTCCTAGAATGATAGGAACCTTCTCATCGGCTTCCATATCAAGAACGACAAAGTCAACGGGAAAGACGAATTTATCCATTTTGACTAGAAGGTTTTCGATTATGCCACGTCGATACTTCACTGATCTATCGGCTAGAGACAAAGACATACGTGTAGGGGATAACTCTCCTAGACCTAACCTCTCATACATGGAATAGGGCATGAGGTTTATACTCGCTCCTAAATTAGCTAGGGCCCTACACTCGCTATCACTCCCAAACAAGCACGGGATGGTAAAAAGGCCCGGATCCGTCAATTTTTTCGGGACCTTGTTCAAGACTACGGCGGAACACCCTCCACTAAGGGGAATGTTAGAAACCTCTCCTAACCTATCCTTACGTTTTAGAAGGTCCTTTAAAAATTTTGCATATTTAGGCATCGATTGAAGGGCTTCTATGAAAGGAAGGTTGATTCTAAGTTGCTTAAAGATTTCTAAAAATTTCCCGTACTCTTTAGAATAAGTTTGATTTTTTAGACGGGAAGGAAATGGAGCACGGGAAAGATCAACAGTGGGTGATGGAACAACTTGTATGGGCCTTTTTCCTAAACTTTTCTCACTTGAAGGCCCCCTGGTGTGTGCGCTACTTGCTGGGATTAACCTAGGTTGCACTTTACCGGGAGCCTCCATCTCAATCTCTTCATCTACGGGCTCCTCATCTTCTATCTCAACACTCTCGGGTCTCACTACCTCTCCTAAGGTCCTACCACTACGGGTCGAAATTACCTTCAAAGTACCAGATGGGTTGGGCTTTGTATTTCCCGAAAATTGACCGAGAGGTCGTTCTTGCAACTAGCGTGCAATATCCCCAACTTGCCTTTGAAGGTCTAAGAAATTTGAATGGTTATTCTTTAGGAATGTAGCGTGTTCTTCTAAGGTACATTGGGTGGCCTGGTCCTTAACCACTAGCTGGGTATGAAGGTCCTCTATCCTAGACAAACTACCATTTGACCCCTCATTCCTAGGTTGAACCTCTTGGTTTGACCCCTCACCTCTGAACTGCCCCCTGAACCTGAACTAGCAAATTGACCTGTTTGACCCAAACCCCCACTAGAATAGAAACCTGACCCCCTGCTTTGATATTGACCTGATGGAAAACCAGGGGGGTTACCTGAAGAGCGATAATTATTAGCACGCCAATTAGAGTTACTATTGCTGAATGGGTTAGTCGGACCCCTATTTTGACCTGCTATGTACTCTACCTATTCTAGGGTGAGTGTTGGGCATTCTACGGTGTCATGTCCACCTCTACAAACTTCGCACCTATCGACTTTCTTCTTAATTTCTAGCAACTCTTTGGTGATATAGTCAAGTTGAGATGCTACCTTTGAGTCCGAAACGACTTGGTTTACCCCTCGAGAAGATGAGGTAGTAGTCACAGGATTGGAATTCCTGCCGGTAGCACTATGATCTATATCAGCATGAGCAAAGCTCTCAAAGAGATCATGGCAGTCGGCCACAGTTTTCTTTCCCATAAGATGGCCTCCTGCAGATGTATCGAATCGGGCCTTACACTCGGGGGTGAGACCATTGTAATTTTTTTCTACTAAAGCCCAATCCGAAAGCCCATGTTGGGAACAACGCGAGAGTAAAGTTTGAAACCTCTCCCAAGCAAAGTGATATGGTTAGTCAGGATCCATTCTGAATGAATGGATCTGATCTCGAAGGCGAGAGGCCTTCACAGGTAGGAAATACTTAGCAAGGAAGGTGTTAGGATCGGAGGCTCTCATGATTGTGTTTGTTTGTATGTTTGGAACGATTTGTAAATATGAAAACATGTAAAGTGCAGCGGAAATGAAAACAAACTTTGTAAACACAATCAAATGGAGAAAATAGTTTGATAAACAATTGCTTCTCATAGAGTCAAAAGATTTACAAATCAAAGCAAAAGATTACAGATATGCTTACAAACTAAACTCCCCCTCAGCCTGATGCCCCAAGGTTGATCGCACAAGATGAATGGATTAGACATGAGGAGAAGAACTCGCTCAGTCAATCAAATGTAACAGTACATGGTACTGTTACATTTATAGGCAAACCAAACCACTGAGGCATCTCAGCTGACGTCACCATGAAAGTGACATCTAACAACCTAACAACCTTCAACCACTGATCTTATACAAGTACTGTTGTCTAACCACTGATTATAATACATTACAAGTGATAAACTAAACTACTGCTTTCTCCTTCCATAGTTGCATACCAAACACTGATGTTAGACCATCAGTGCTTTCCTCAAGGTTGATCAGTCCTTGGGTGAGCAGTTCTTCAAATCAACAGCAGTGCTTAGACTGCATAAGTAGATTGAACCAACAGTGTTTTACTCCTTAACAGTCTTTAGGGCTTCATCAGCAGTTTCAAAGACAGCAGCTGTTGTATACGGTCAGTGGATAGAGGACATCAGATGTTGGAGCCACTGTCAAGGGGAAAGTTTAGTGCAAACCGCTGCTTATGATGAATCCACTGTTGTGATCCGGTTTTGGCTTTACATCATATGTTCCTCTGTAGGGTTCAATCCCAACAATCTCCCCCTGGAACAGATGATGCCAAAACCCTTCATTATTCTGGATTTTTATTTACTCATCACAAGTTCCCTAACTTGTCCTTTGAATTGTAATTCAAAGCCAATGGGGCTTATATCATCCTCATCCCTGCACAGTGTAAGCTCAAGGAGATCTTGCAAATCTTCAACACCCAGGCCAAGTGCTGTTTCCCTTGATATATGCTTCACTTCACCATTGGATCTGAGCAAAGTCAATACGTGGGTCTTTTGATCAGACATCCACTTTAGTATTTTTGAATCCATTGGGTTTCTTGGGAGAGATTTATTTGAATGATGAGTTTGGAGATTGAGGCCTGGTGATGACAACTTTGAGCAGTGTCTTGAGATTTTGCTGTTTCTTGTAGTTCTGCTCTAAGTGTCTGAAGAACCATCTTCATGATATATTCTTCTCAAGCTTGGTCTTCTTTTGATATTTCTGCATCCATCTGCTTTGTTCCCTTCTTTGATAAAGGATGGTTGCAGGTGGTGTTTATGGTGGTGGTGATCTTTTAGATGTGGCAGTGGTTGATTTAGTGGGGATGGCAGTGGTTGTGGTGTGTTGATGTGGTATTGGTGGCAGTTGTTTGGGTGACAGATGTTGTTAATGGTGAAGGTGTAAGTGATTTTGTGGGAACATAATTTGTGGTTAAAGTAGTAACTGGCTTAGTTTTAGAAGTTATGAAGGTTGATTGCCTTGTTTTTCTAACAGGACTCTTCTTTAATGAAGTACCAACCTCTTCTTTTTCCTTTTTACAGAACTAACTTTTTCTCAACCAAAGCTCTGCTCTCGTCTCTTACCCTTTTAATATCAGCAGTGGCTTTGAGACCAGCTGAATTGACTTGACTTTGAACGATCCTCATTTGTGTATCTTCATCATCTGCTTGAATTTTCAAGGTTTTATCACCTCCCCTTTCCTTTTCTTTGACAGATGTTTCAGCAGAAGTTACTGAAAGATTTTCCTCAGAGTCATTTTTCTCCCCCTTTTTGGCATCATCAATTCTTTCGAAGATAGTTGTAGGGGTTGAAACAAATTCCACAGCTCATCTGGAGTAGGAGCAGATGATGGAGTAGCTGTTGGAGGTGGTGCAGTAGTGGATGGTACCTTTTGTGCCTTCAACAACTGTTGCAGCATGTCTTTGATTTCTACAACAGATGTATCCAGTTTATTAATTCTAGCCGTCAATTCTTGGTACATTAAACCATCACCCAACTTAATGGGGTCATCTGATTTCCCACTAGCAGTGGTTGTAACAGTGGTTGATTGAGGAAGTGTATCCCAAAAATCATCCACTGTTGCCCCTTTGTCTTGGTACTGGGGACTTCTTTCTTCATAATGAGAAATGCTTTTTAGTGAATCAGTGAAGACTGGATACACAAGAGTTCTCAGTGAAGAAATTGCCTTCAAGGAAGTCTTATTGATGAAACTACTGTCCAAGTGCAAACCAGTGGGTTCAGCACTTGTAGTAGCTGCTTCACTTGAACTACCACCAAGAGTTATTTGTAACTCAAGGGGTGTAACCTCCTCAGTTGTTGCTGGGATAGCAGAGGTATAAGCATCAGACTCAGTCACTTGTTGGAGTATACTCTCAGTGATAGGTGATTGAGATGAACTGATTTATGTCTGAGTAGAAAGTGATGGTGGTATTTGTGAAGTGATGATGGGAGTAGAAAGTGAATTTGCCCCGGGCAATGGGCTGTGGATGATGGAATCAAGTGATTCTAGAGCATCATAATTTGGTGTCCCTGTTCTTTCAACCTGTTCTTTTTGAGAAGGAGCAGGAGGAGTTTGAGGCATGGGTTGAGACCTTTCTACCATCTGCTGTGAGGAAGTAGCAGCAGTGGTTTCAAGTGACTTTTTGTGTTGTCACTGGCAGTTGCTCTGGGATCTCATCTTCCAGAGTTGCCTTTATTGTAGGTTTGGGGGGGGGGCTTTTGAATTTTCTTTTGTTTTGGTCTTTTGGTGGATTTAGGTGTGGGTTTCACAGCAATTGTGTTACTGCTGTGATCACCTTGAGCAGTGGCTCAGCAGCAAGTGCCTGAGGAGCAGTGGTAGCTGCTAAAGTCTGCTCAGGAACCTCTACTTTTGTTTTGGAAATTTTTGATGGCCTTGTAAATGTTTCAGGTGTAAGGCATGTATTTGAAAAAGTGATCATGGCAACTGATGCACACAACTGTTGAATAACATCTGTCCATGTGTAACCTCTGTTATAAATCAGTGTTTTGCACAAGCAGAGGATACACTTTGGCAGTGGATAGATTTTACTATTTAACAGAGTTTTAATGCCATCAGTGCTTTGAACAGACTTTGAGGATTTATTGAAAAATTCAATTTTAAACTATTTTTAAGGTTATTTTTAATTTTTCTAAAAACATTTTTATGCTATTTACACATGAAACACAAGAGGCTTGCTTTAATCCATGTTTAGCACTCCAGTCATAGGGATCAAGTTTTTAACAGTAGATGAATCCAATTCTTAAGTTTGTACATCTACCAACTGATCTTTAGGATGAACATGTTAAAGATGAAATCAAACCTTTTTATAGCAATCCCTCACAAGGTGATGTCTGATAATGAACGATGGTGAATCAATGAGATATTGAACTTTTGATGATATATTTCAGCTACTTGACTGTCCTGCATAAAAACAATCTTTTGAGCAACTATACCAAAATTCAATAACATATTTTGAAGCTACAAACAGTTGGACTTTTCAGCAACAACAGCAGCATCATAATATTCTTCAATCATTGGTTGGAAATATCTGCTGCGTGTGCACAGTCAATAACACCTTGATGTTTGTACTTGTTTTGAGTTTGATAAAACTTGACAACCATGCTTCAACATATGCAATGTTCTTTTAGGACCCACTTTTTGCCAAATAGATTCTCATCCTTTGGCTGTGGCACAAGATTTTCAAGCTTGTTGTCACTGAACTGCTGAAGCTCCTCTTAAATGACACTACCCAACTTTCTGTCTTTTAGTTCCCGTAAGGTACCTGATATGTTGATGGAATGGTAGAACTGGTAATAAGAGAACATATGTTTTAGGATTGACCTTTTTAAAGGAATCCCTTTTCATTGATGTTGTCAAGTGTATGGTAAAATGGATGTGATTAAAAAGGATTGAGGTTTAAAAGGTGAGGCTGCAGATGTGAGTCATCTGAGCTAACAACTGTTGGTGACTTTAATGATCCAACAGCTGTTTGAAGGTGAAAGTGGAGGAATAAAAGGAATTGGTGATAACCAGTGTTGATTGTTATCCACTGTTAGTATATTTTTATCAACAGTGGTTGTGGACATGGAAATAGAGGTGAAGGGCTACTTTGGTCAAGCAATTGTTGAGGTAGCAGTCAAGTGATTTCTATCCATTTTTGATAGACTTCTATCAGCAACTGTTGGTGGATCAGTGGGTGAGCTTTACCAGCTGTTTTGTACATCTGCTGCTCAGATGAAGGAAATGATTTTGTCATGTGTATCATGTCCAACATCTTTTGATGGTGATAATGAGATATCTACAAAGTAACATCCTTGACAAAACACATTTTGGATGCATATTATCAAGATTAACACATTAGCAGATTTTTTACAGGGATTTGTATTCAAGGTTTTACTACTTATCTATTTCCTGTTTTAAACATTTGATAAATTTTGACAGTAGTTGAGTATCCCAGATGATGGCAACCTTTTCACTTTAACTACACATTTTGTGTTCTAATCCTTAGAGTAAAACATGAGTAGTCAAGAATTTTAAGGTCTGTTAGCAATCAATCTTTGATCTGTGATGAAAACTTGAGTTTGAAATGACCTTAACTTATTTCACCAACTCCTTTTAATCTATTTTCAAGGACAATATCACCCTAAGAAAAAATATAAGGGATCTACATCCTGACAGGAATTGAAACTTTTACTAAAAAAAACAAGTAGAAGTTCAAAATATATCATTCTCATAAAAAAAATGGCGAATAATATATCCTGTTTTATTGAGAAAAACCTTTTTTAAAAAAAATTAAAGGTTATTCTGAAAATGACATCAAAAAGGATCTGGTATATTTTTAATAAAACTCATAGTCATATCATTCTCAAGTCTTATGAAAATGGTCAATGATTTGAATAACCACTGTCTGAGACCATTTCCTTGTCAATTGATTGCTAAAATGAGGAGACATGTACACATAAGTTTTGAAAGTCCTGTTATAGACTTTGTTACCATGTGATGACACTGAAAAGTTTTGTCTAGTCCTCTTTGTAAGTTTATTCACTGGTGATACTTTTGTTACCTGAATTTCCCTGAATCAATGAATGCACACTGTTTCTTGATGACCATTGTTCACCCAATTTTGGACTCTTAAGTGTTTTATGTTTATACTCTTTTCTTTTGATTTTAAAAGTTTTGAGATAAACACACTTTTGAGTTTTTGTAATTTTTCTTCTTTCCCTTTTTACCCTTTCCATAGAAGAGTATTGAAACTTTTACTGGAAAGTTTTCAAGGAAAGAATACTCAATCCAAAATCATTTTCAGCAATGTTTTGAGAGATTTGGACATTTTTGCTACTGCTTATGCCAAATTTCACATTACTCATGATTTGGAAATTTTTGACAGCTGATTTTCTTAATGTATTTTTGACACAATTGATTTTGGTCCTTTTGAAGGATTCTCAACCTGTTTTTCAATACATAAGATCTAAATGACTAAAGTTTTAATTTCCCTCTTTTTATGTAAACAAAAACACTAATGTTTTTATGAACATAGGTTTTTGTTAATCTGAGGTTTATACTTTAGCATCTAATATAATGAAAACATCACAAATTTCATAACAACAGTTGACATCAATTTTGAAAATAAGAAATAATCCCACAGTTTAACAGATATGTTTTTAGATCTGAAAACTATGAGTGACTTATGCATGATATCACTTGTTGTGTGAGATCTGTGTGTCATATGACATCTTGGTCGATTTACATAGTTTTTGAATAACCATTATGATCATGATTTACTCGTTACTCTGTTTTTCAACTGAATACAACCAACCTTAGTATCAATGAATTTTGAACCGAACTATTATGTCAAATTGATTGTTAGATCGAATTTGACTGTCCAGGCTCTGATACCAATTGTTAGGATCGGAGGCTCTCATGATTGTGTTTGTTTGTATGTTTGGAACGATTTGTAAATATGAAAACATGTAAAGTGCAGCGGAAATGAAAACAAACTTTGTAAACACAATCAAATGGAGAAAATAGTTTGATAAACAATTGCTTCTCATAGAGTCAAAAGATTTACAAATCAAAGCAAAAGATTACAGATATGCTTACAAACTAAACTCCCCCTCAGCCTGATGCCCCAAGGTTGATCGCACAAGATGAATGGATTAGACATGAGGAGAAGAACTCGCTCAGTCAATCAAATGTAACAGTACATGGTACTGTTACATTTATAGGCAAACCAAACCACTGAGGCATCTCAGCTGACGTCACCATGAAAGTGACATCTAACAACCTAACAACCTTCAACCACTGATCTTATACAAGTACTGTTGTCTAACCACTGATTATAATACATTACAAGTGATAAACTAAACTACTGCTTTCTCCTTCCATAGTTGCATACCAAACACTGATGTTAGACCATCAGTGTTTTCCTCAAGGTTGATCAGTCCTTGGGTGAGCAGTTCTTCAAATCAACAGCAGTGCTTAGACTGCATCAGTAGATTGAACCAGCAGTGTTTTACTCCTTAACAGTCTTTAGGGCTTCATCAGCAGTTTCAAAGACAGCAGCTGTTGTATACGGTCAGTGGATAGAGGACATTAGATGTTGGAGCCACTGTCAAGGGGAAAGTTTAGTGCAAACCGCTGCTTATGATGAATCCACTGTTGTGATCCGGTTTTGGCTTTACATCATATGTTCCTCTGTAGGGTTCAATCCCAACAGAAGGCACCTCGAAGTCCAGCCCAAGTGGTATAAGTACCTGCTGGCTGCGAATCGAGCCATGTGGCTGCGCGGCCAGCTAGCGAAAATGGGAAGACTTGGAGATAGCGGGCATCAAGATTAACGCCTTCGATACCGAAGGTGCTGCAAAGATGGGTGAGACGGTTGATATGTGCAGGCGCATCCTCATCATCACGACCGTGAAACTGACAAAAGTTGTTAATGGCGGTCATGATGTATGAGTGAATTTGCCAGGAC
The DNA here is from genome assembly GCA_030545235.1 of Helianthus tuberosus. Lineage (NCBI taxonomy): Eukaryota > Viridiplantae > Streptophyta > Magnoliopsida > Asterales > Asteraceae > Helianthus > Helianthus tuberosus. Next base: position 151,015,638 of record CM060407.1, on the reverse strand, counting down.
TTGTCATTGGTGATTTCTGGGAGGGTGATGGGTGAGTTTTCGGTAAAACCCGCGGTGGAGCATTGGTGGACAGTTTGGTTATCGGCCATTTGGTGAACTGGTGGTGGACTAGTTGGACGGGAAGGTGGTGGGGTGTTGTGGGGTGACGACTTCGGGGTAAAGTTAAAGTTAGGTAGTTTAGATTGTAGTGTAGAGTCAGAAGGGGCTGAAGATTTTCTAAGCTGTAAACTAGGTGTGGAGAAGGAAGACTTGTCGATCGGCGGCTTCACTGGTCCCTGAGAACGCGTGTGGGGCATGAACTGCAAAACCGAGAACAAACAAGTAAGACGACTCCAAACAAAAGACTCTAAAAATAAAAAAGACACTAAAATTACTTGGACTCCTACGACTAAAAAACACACAAAAAGCGCGTATAGATATCAGTTGAAATCCAAACAAAGTAATTAACGCAATTGCCAAGAATCCCCGGCAACGGCGCCAAAAACTTGATGTGCAATAAGTAGTTCAAATAAATAAACTAAAATAAACCTAAAATTAGACTCAAGTAATAATAATCTAGACTCTTTAACTTGACTAAACTACTCACCGGCAAGTGAACCGGTCGTCTCTAGCAAAGAAAAGTAAGTCCGGATGTCGAACCCACAAGGACTCTAATTAATTATGTTAACGACTTTATTTAGACTACTACTGACGCGACTTAACTATTGTTGTGTTTTAAAGGGGGGTTTTACTAAAATCCTAAAATTGAAATTGAAATAAAACTAGACTATGACACGAACGAGAAGTAAGGTTTAATTCAAATGAGATTAACGACTACCTAGGCTTGAATCCAGTTTAAGTAGAGAATGGATTTCTAACGGTACTATTGTGGTATGGAATCGGGATCGGGATCGTGAAGTACTAAACCCTAAGGTATTTCAAGCTAAGACTTCCCGACCCTTCTCAGGAAGAAACCTAGGAAACCCTACAAGGCTGTTATGAACACCGATTGTTAGACTTCCTCTCAGTCCTCTAATGACTCTAAAAGTGCCCTAATATGACTATCTACCTCTCAGCGCGACAGTTTAAGGCAATCCTAGATTCTAACTTGGTTTAATAGACACAGGTGAAATTAGGGAACTAAGATCGACTTCTCTCAAAACCTATCTTAGCTATATATTACACCGAGACCTAATAACTAACTCGAGCCTCTCAGCGACAAGTTAAGCAGAATATTTAATTCTAATTGAATTTTAGTTACTGTTTCTAAGGCTATCGGCCGATTTACCCAAAGATCACCCGAACCCGTAAAGATGCGAATAATCAACACAAATTCATTATGTGAAAGACATCCACCAAAATTTATGTGAAACAACAAATAATCAACAATCAAAATTAAATACGCATACGCACCAAATTAAAGGTTCTAGAATAATTTACTTTCAAAGATCGATCCATAACAAAACAATAGAAAACCATTAAAAACCCAAACTTTATTAAACTATAATCTAACCTAGGTAGTAAAGAAGCTTTTAGCCTGAAAACATGATGTCTAAAATCAACAAAACAAGTTCAAAACAAGAATTCATCATTAAAGTATCGAAACAAGAAAATAACGAAAACCGGGAGATAAGACCCTAACAATCTTCTTTCCTATGCTCCGAGCTTCAACCGGATGATTCCCGCAAGCCAAAGTACTCCGAAATACTCGAAATCTGCTCTGAAAATCGCCTAGGGTTTCTTGAATTCGTAACCTTTTTTTTAATGATGATTATCTTGGAAATTTATACCAAAACCCTAATTTTTACGAAGTTTGACCGTCAGACATACCCGTCGCATCGCGCGACGGGTGAAGGCACTTGTGGTGGCGCGACGCCACCATGTATAAAATCAGAAATTGTTTGTTAATTGCTGGCGCGACGCGACTGGACTCCCTTTTAGCCGTGGCGCGACGCCACGACCCTTTTTTCACAGCAACTTGCATCCAATTTCCAGCATAAACTCTCCAACAACTTCACAAATAATTCTAACTCTTTTAAGCTCGTTCCAGGACTTAGTGTTTCAGCATTATGGCTCGTTTTCACTCCATTTTCAGCAACATTATGTACCAAGACCTGGAAAACGCAATTTGATCAATAGCACGCAATTCTAAATAAAACTAAACTAGAAATAATAGAAAATTATACAAACTATACACGAATAAAGGATGTATTTTGCAATACATCATAACGCATGCTCCCCGTATTTATCCAGGCGTGCTTTACGGCAGACTGGGCAAGTTTCACCGCTGACATACGTAAACCCCGGCAACTTTCTACAGTGTAACGCATGCTCCCCGTATTTATCCAAGCATGCTTTCGGGAACATGGGGATCATCAAACGGTACTTAAGGATTGGCCGGTACTCCACTGCTGACATACTTTGACCCAAACCTTCAATAGGAATAACAGTTAAGAAGTCTTGAGCGTGAGGTCTTTGTAGGTATTCAATGACGGCTTTCTGGCGGGGGGACAAATGAAAATCTTCTCCCAAACTTTGTGCGATTCGACAACAAAGGGCATTCGCCAAAGTTTTCTGTGGGTTTTTAGGGGCGGTGTCCTTGTTAGAGAAACCGCCGAGATTAAAGTCAGGTAGAGATTCATGCAAGCGTTCCAAGGCGCTGGCATAATCCGGATCAATGTTAGCAACCCCGCTGTTACGTAAGATATGGTCCTACAACTCCCAAGATTGAGACCTGGAAGCCACAAAGGCATAGGCAGCCACTTCCTGGGCCGAAAGAAGGCACAACCCACCAAGCCGCATTGGCAAGGTCGCGATCCGCCACTGTAGTTTACCAAAAAAAGGACCCCCACATACGACAATGTCTTCTATTGCCTCCCGAAGACCTTTATCAAAACATGAAACAACATCATCCACAAAGGGGGGCTGGCAAGTTCGCAAACCAAAAAGCAACTTTGCAACCCCCATATAAGATCTAAGCAAAAGAAGTTCGCTTTGAGGATCCCGCAACAAGGGAAGGTACCCCATAATGTCAATAGCGCGCGTTGCCCTCTTAGCCGCTAAACCACTAATAAAACTGGCATCACGGCTGACTGCCCCTCCTAGCAGTTTGACACCTCTCTTCGGCCTCCCAATCTCACTGGGGAAAAGCCCTAGCCGGACCTTCACCCCGTTACATGTCGGCCAAAATAATTCAGTTTTTCTAATATTGAGCCGTAGCCCCAAGGCTGGACCCTCCCAACCGATGATGTCGAGAGCTTTAGCAACCTAAACAACGTCCCCGATAATCGTCCCGTCATCCAAGTCCATGCATGGAAGGGGACTTTACAGTTTTCCTGCACCTGAAGCACTAAGGGGTGTAAGGCTAGGGCAAAAAGCAAAGGTCCCAAGGGATCCCCTTGCTGCACCCCTGTGAATGCCCCGATGCGGTCATTCCCCACGTATAGCCTAGCAGGCTGAGCATACAGAAATTGAACCCACGGGAATATGGAAGGGCAGTGGCGATGGACCTCGCGAAGCAAAACCGAACGGTCAACAAAGTTGAAAGCGTTGGAAAAATCAACCGTAAGCATGGCCAGTGAGCCATTTGAATGAAAAGAATTAAGGAACCTATTAGCGCTGTGCAGCACCGCCTCCGCCCCATTGGGGACCCCCACCCCAAATTGGTAGTCCCCCAAGTATTTAACAGCTTCTTTCCCAACTTTCTTTATGGCTACTTTGGAGACTAATCTTCTCCAAATTGCCCCCACAGCAATGGGGCGAATTCCATTATCAGGCTTCAACAAAGGGGTTAGGGGCGCCGAAGCAACAAAATCCGCGAGCACCTTAGGACATAACCCCCCTAGCCAAAGGTTTACCACTTCAGTGATGGCAGTAAGCAATCCCGAGGCAGTCGCCGACCCTTCGCCGCTAAGAGCGTCCAACAGGTGTTGGGCTCGGAGGCCATCTCACCCACAAGATGCCCCTTTCGGGAAAGATTTCACACACCTGTGGACACAGTCTTCATCCACGGATAACGCAGGTTGGGAAAGAGGGGTTGAAGGGAGGTTCGGGGGTGGCTTGAAGGGATGTTTGTCGATAAAATGTTGTTATTATTTTCAGTTTAATAATAATTTTCTATATTAGTTGTTGGTTGTTTAATGTCTATTTTACATGTGAACTTGAACTAAGCAACTGGACGATGCTGGACTCGGAACTGGGCTTGGAGAAAGTTACTTGTGGGCTTGTAGCTGGGCTTAGGAATAAAATTGGACGTGTAGCTGGGCTTAGGGGTGAAGACCGGTGAAGATCGGGTTGTTCGCTTCAGTTATAACAATCCGGATGGATATCTTTTGGGTTTTGTAACCAGTTGTGATAATGTGTTCAATCATTGAACATATATTTTCTTCACAACTTCCCCTCGTTTCCCTCTCCTAGGTTTCTAGTAAGTAGGATTTGTTCATTGGTGGCTCTGATTCATCTTGAATCAGTAGTTTGATGTATTAGATCTGTTAAAATTTAGTGAGATTATTGAGTTGATAATCTCTGAGGGTAGAGTTGAGAGGATTTGTGTTGTGTATCGTTGTTTCCTGGGAAGTTTGTAATTGTTCGAATCGCTTTAGTGTTTGTAATAAACTTTCAGTCGTGTTCTGTTTTGATTACTGCTTTGATACCTTAAGTTTGACATGGTATCAGAGCTCGTCTGGTGAGCTTTTGGTTTTTTGTTTGAAAAATGGGATAAATGGTTATTATATATAAAGAAAAAAGTTTTTTTTTTCAAAGAGGAGTTCAACGGTTACATTTTTTGATAGGTAGCCCGGTGTGCCCAGCTTGGGCTTGACAATGGCGACGGGGACAAGGCAAGGGGGCGGTGTTGCCGTCCCTCGACGCAGTGTGACGTCCCGGGACGAGCGTCACACCTCAAAGCCTTAGAATTTTAGTTTTGAATGAAAATTTACTTCTAAAAATAAGAAAATGTAAACTTTCACATCTAAAATATATATGATAACTAGATTTTTGCCTGTCGAGCGTTGCGCCTGCGGGACAAAGCATTAAATCGTAAACCACTGATAATGCAGAAAATACAAATATTAAAGCATTACCAATGTCTAAAGATTAAAAAAGAAAATTAGGAAAAAAATTAAAGATGACGCCTGTGAGGCTAACAGTGTGGGTGTGGTTTTGTGGCGTTTATGCCACACCACGCCGCACACACCAACCCGGGAACGGCGTTGTCCATGACGTTTATGTTTGGGCTTGGGGTTTTCCACCAGCATGGAGGTTGTTTGTGGGTTGACGTGACGTGTGCTGATTGGGTGGCTTATTTATAGTTTTAAAAATGATAACAAAAACTAGGTGCCACATGTCGAATAACGACCACTCTTCCACGCCCTGTCCCACACCCCCCGTTTTGCACCACACCCTGTTTCTGACGCGCACTGACGTGTCCTCCACATGTCGAACAACACCCAATTTTCAAGCCCTTCCACACCGTATAGTAGGGATGAGCAAATACCGATCCCGTCCCGATACCGATAATCCCGATCCCAAAATTTCATGAATACTTGATACCGATACCGAAACATGTCGGTTCGGTACGGTATCGGTATTTTGAGGGTAAAAGTCGGTATTTTACCGATACCGTACCGTACCGATACCGAAAAAACCAAAATGTGGATACCGTTTCCGATACCGAAACATGTCGGGATCGGGATTATCGGTATCGGGATCAGGATGGGATCGGTATTTTATACCATTTGCTCATGCCTACCGTATAGTCTTACTTTTGTTCAGGTAATTTTTCTTTTTGTGTCATTAGAAGCAAAAGTCATGAAAGGATTGTTTTTTAATAATGGCAATATGGATCTTTTATTCACATAAAAAAAGCACCCAAAGCAAGGTGCGAAGGAATGCATTCAGGCAACAGAATTGTAAAATTAAAACATACAGTACTATTACACCCCTTGAATCGTTCCGTCTTTCTCAAGTAATGAAGTTACAGTTCCTTGTTCCACTGGTAAGTTAGAATTAACAAAAAGAATCCAGTTGTATATTTGATATGGGTATGTATCTTTGATTAATATATTAAATTAAAAAGAATAGCAATTGTGTATGATGAAAGGAGGGAAAGAAGCTATACTTTGTAAGAGATGCAGCAGCTCTTGTGTGTGGACTGATTCAAATTGTGTTCAGTTTGTTGGAGCTGCCTGCTTGTACTTGTTGATATAGCAAATCCACCTGCTACAAATGAAGGAAAAGCATGCTACAGGTACCGGAGGGGGTAAACTCTCTCTCTCTCTCTATTTCCATCTCTACATAAGAACAATATAAAAAAAAAAAAAAAAAAACTATTATAAATTCATCATTAGTAGTTAGCTCATGTTTTATTCATCGATAACGCATAGGTTGATCTGCACAATCCAAATAGAAGTCAGTCAAAATCACCACATCTTATCTGTTATCATTAAAGCATACTCTAAAAACTGCGACAAGTGCATTCACTCTCCGGGTGTGAGGGAAGTGTTGCTAATGTATGCAACAACCCAACCCTGTCCTCTCCTGCTTCACGAAGCCCTATTATTATTGCTCCTATTGCCACAACACAAATTCTTATCAGAAAGTTAAACTCTATTCAGCCCCGTATGATCTATAAATCAGAACTAAATACAGAAATGTTATATCTTAGGGCTGAACAAACATTACTCCCTGCTTCATGAACATGCCTGCTGGTTTCCAGGCGTTCATCATATGTTCTTTCTATCATGCCCAAAGTACAGCAAACCTCCATTCCAATAACTCTGCAAATGAGTCAGTGGTACACTATTATTTATATGGAATTATAAGCTGCTTGCTTACAGGATTTTTATACAAATTACGTTGCAAATCGTATATGATTCACATGAACATCAACATAAAAGGGTGGCTTACTACCTTCACATATTCAAGAATCTAACTAAAGTTGGTTTTCCTTCCTATTGTGTCTCTCAATGCAGCACCCATGCAAAACCGATATCTTAATTAGTTTTACACAAATCAACAATCGGATACTGAATCACATCCGATCAAAACGCAATTACACGAATTGATGAAATATAGGTCGAATTAATGTGAACTTAAAACAAATTAACAATTAGATACTGATTTACATCGAATCGAAACAAAAATACATAAATATATAGACTAATCTTATACAGCTTTGTGCTTTTTATAATTTTTACTGTTCTAGGTTTTTGTAAGCGAGGATAGACATAGTGTTCCTAACACAAATCAACAATCAGATACTGAATTGAATGGAATCAAAACACAATTACATGAATCAATGAGAATACATATGCAGGGGAAAGTTCTTGTACAAATAATCTTAACATACTAAACATACAAATTGAAGGAAAACTCAAAAAGACAAGGTGATATTTTTGTAATTATCAATAACTATCAAAGTTACTCTACAAATATACCTAAAAAACCTAAACCCCCCCCCCCCCCCCCCCAAAAAAAAAAAAAAAAAAAAAAACCTAACAACCCCCCACCCAAGCTAAAATGCTAAAAAACTAAACCCCAAAAAAACCTTAAAAAATCTAAAAAACTAAAAAAAAACACACAAATTATTATTATTTTTTTAATATTTTTACTAAAAAATCGCTACATTTAGTAGCAGCAAAAAAAAATAAAAAAAAATTTTTTGCTAACAAAATGTAGCGATTTTTTTATAAAAAATGTTAAAAAAAATTGTGTTTTTTAGGTATTTTTGGTTGAGTTCACATTTGTATAGTAACTTTGATAGTTGATGGTAATTACAAAAATACCACCTTGTCTTTTTGAGTTTTCCTTCAATTTGTATGTTTAGTATGTTAAGATTATTTATATTTGATCTTTTGCCTACATATGCAATTGAGTGAAAAAAACACAGTAGATCACTCACATGTGAAGATTAGCTTCAGTATGTCATGAACTTCGGATGAAACACCCTTTCGTTCCGAAATATTAGACTTGGATTGATTCCTCTTTCTCTCTCTCTAAATCTAAGCCTAACAATTGGTATCAAAGCATTAGATTCTCGGAAGTTTTGTGCATCAAATCATCGCAATTCGTTTCGATTTCACTGAATTGATCATTTGTTCGATCAATTCCTGTTAGCTCATTCAATTCTGTCCGAATTGATCATTGTTCAGCCAATTCTTTTGATGCAGTTTTGTACAAATTCGATTGATAACGTTCAACTTTGAAGATGTATACTACAACCAGAAATCAAGAACTCGAAAAAACAATTAAAGAGCATGATTCTACTCTTAAAAGATTAGAGGTCTCAACTGATCAAAATTTGTCAAAATTTAATTGGTATTAAGGCTGCAACAGAAAAGAATTCAGCCGATATGCAAGAGATGAAGTCAAGAATGGATGTAATCTTGAAGAAGTTAGACTTTAATTGTGTAACCAACTACTCTAAGAGAGGCATGTACCTTAGCCAGACTTCAAACCCAAGCCAATGAAACTTTACAGTCTATCATACCAACTTATCAATCTAAATACACTCCATTCGCTTATACGAATAATATTAGCACCAATACATTCACAAATGCCACTAAACCTCCACTTTTGCCTACACCGATTCATGCTAATCCTGTGAATACCTATAAACCACCTACAAAAATGCTTACAAGTAAGGAAATGGTGGACAAAAGAGCCAAGGGAGAATGTTTCTGGCACCAGCCCACAAGTGCAAATTTAAACATTTGTTTTCTATAGAACTGTATGGAGACTATGAATATGAAGAAGACACTGTGACTGAGTTGACTTTGACAGAAACTGTACAGGATCAACCCATATTTCATTAAATGCCATCACTGGTGTGAATAATATTGCGGAACAATCACACAAGAAGAAACTCACAGATCAAAAGGAATGTAGAAATTAAGAACAAGAATCAATGCTTCACTCTTTATTGAAGAACAAGGGAAAGAATTACAAGAGAAACAAACATTAGTTGACCCTTGTACTTTGACTACCTTTACAAACTGAAAAACAAACAATTATTGACTTAACACACTTATTCTCACAGTCTCCACCTAGTGTGCAAGTCAAACCAACAGGACATATCCAAAAATTATCCAACATTCAGCTCCTTCAAAAAACTTACAAACTTGGGCCCTGGCAAAGATTTTGTAAGCATATCAGCTGCATTCTCTTCTGTATCCACATATTCAACTGTAACTTCCTTTGAGTTAATCACATCTCTAATGAAGTGTAGTTTAACACTAATATGTTTCGACCTTTTATGAAAAACTTGATGTTTTGATAACTGTATAGCACCCAGATTGTCACATTTCACCATAGCAGTATCAACAACAATTCCAAGTTCAGAAATCAAACCTTTTAACCAGAGAGCTTCTTTGACTGCCTCTGTTAAAGCTATAAACTCAGCCTCCGTTGTTGAAAGTGCAACAACATGTTGCAAAGATGCTTTCCAGCTCACTGACCCACCAAGCACCTTGAACACATAACCAGTAATCGATCTGACTCTGTCCCGATCTTTGGCAAAATCTGAATCAACAAAACCCTACACAACTTGATCTTGTCTTTCACTTTTCCCAAACACAATACCTAAACTTCTTGTACCATTAAGATACCCCATGATCCATTTAACACCTTCCCAACGTAGCTTCCTTGGGTTACTTGGAAATCTACTTACAACACTTACCGCATACCCTATGTCTGGACTATCCGGGCATTTAACTCTTATTTAAATCTAAAACATGTTTTTTAAATTAAGTTTGGGGCTGATATGATTAAAGGTTTTGGAAATAAGTTTTTATGTATAACTAATGTTTCTAAGGTTATCTAACTAATGTTTCTACAGATATAATAATTATTAAGTTTCGATGAATTGTTTTTAGAAAAGAAATCAATTGAATTTTTTTAGTTGCAAGTCACTTAATTGACATGTAAGTCACTACATGGGGTTTTGAGTTACACTCATTTAAAAACTAACATGAATGGTTATTGACTTTGTAACTTTTTATAAGAGCATCACAATAACAAGACATAAGACTAAAGGGTATGGGGGCCGGCCCGGCGCCGGTCCCCCACATCGCCCCCCTTGGTCCGGCTAGTCCCAAACGGCTGCCACTCGCCGGTCTTGACGGGCCTCCTTCTCTCACATATACCTATACATACATAGATATATATACATAAAGGGGCTCATCCCCCACCCCTAGGTCCATCCCCTTCAAGCCCCGCTTATGTGGCGGTGACGTGGCGGCCCATCCCCTTGGGGATGAGGCTCTCCATACCCTCCAGTCTAAAAACATCAAAAAACATGGCTATTCACCTGCCACCCAATAATAAATACATTTACTTTTCTTTTAATTACCAATCTTTTTAGTATATTATATTAAAAAAAATTGGTTGGCATAAAAATTTATACTAATTTGGAAATTTAAATATAGAGTAAATTGCCATTTTAGTCCCTGAGTTTTTGTCCAAATTGCCATTTTAGTCCAAATAGTTTTTTCTCCTTTGGGTCCCTGACTTTTCCAATTTCTTGTCATTTTGATCACATTGCCTAACTAAGTCTAAAAACCAGGTTATAATCAAGAGTATTTTTGGCTTTAAATTATTATGAGGTTTATATATTATGTTGTAAATTACCACTGGTTATCACTACACAACAGTTATGCCAAAAATACCCCTAGTTATAACCAGATATTTAGACTGAGTTAAGCAATGTGATCAAAATGACAAGAAAATAGAAAAGTCAGGGACCCAAAGGAGAAAAAACAAACTATTTGAACTAAGGGATTTTTACATATTTCCGCTTCCTAAGAAGCTTTATTACATATTTCCCCAAACCATAAATTTAATTACATATTTCCCATTCCTAAAGAAAAGCCTTATTACATATTTCCCCAATCTCTAAATTTTTATTACATATTTCCCCAATCTCTAAATTTAATTACATATTTCATCTTCCTAAACCCCATATATTACATATTTATCCATTTCATTAAAAATACTCTTATAGAATTACAATTTTACCATAGTGAGTTTATTAAATGAATAACTACAATATATTTCCTAGCTTCCTGCATAAATTTAAAAGTAACAACTTGAATAATATTTTTAAATCTTTGTATATGTTTAGAGATAAATAACTAAATCCATCAGCTCGAAACAGCAAGTGTGCATCTTACTTGCAAAATATGTGATTGTAAGTTGTAAGCCAAACTGCATATCTAAGAAGACGTAAGCTGCAAATAATTTTAGAAAAAAAAGTGCATAATTTTAAACGTTGAAAAACCATGATCATTTATACATAAGAAATCCAATTAAATTTCTTTAAATAAAATAAAAACTTTAGTGTCAATAATTTATTATAACCCAAGATAAAAAAATAGTTGTTGTGTGTTTTGATCTTGATTTACTTAATGCCCTTTCGAAGATGGTGTAACAAGTAGTGATATAAAGTATTATATGGAACAACATGGAACTCGCAAATATTATCCTTTGTCATATGTCACTTATCTATGATTAAGCATGGATAACCCATAAACTTACTTTATCCGATTACACCTTTCCGGTTTTTCTATGTCTATCGATAAGAATTTTTTACCGGAAACACATACAAAGATTTAAAAATATTATTCAAGTTGTTACTTTTAAATTTATAATTATTGCAGGAAGCTAGGAAATATATTGTAGTTATTTATTTAATAAACTCATTAGGGGTAAAATAATAATTCTATAAGAGTATTTTTAATGAAATGGATAAATATGTAATATATGGGGTTTAAGAAGGTGAAATATGTAATTAAATTTAGGGATTGGGAAAATATGTAATAAGACTTCTTTAGGAAGGGGAAATATGTAATTAAATTTATGGATTGAGGAAATATGTAATAAAGCTTCTTAGGAGGGGGAAATATGTAAAAATCCCTTGAACTAAAATGACAATTTGGACCAAAACTCAGGGACTAAAATGACAATTTACTTTTAAATATATTTAAAAATAATTCGTTGGAGGGAAAATTTGAAATTCATACGTTACATCGACTTTTGACATTCCATCCTTACATCAAATTTTGAAACTCAAACGTCACATAAATTGAAATTATAATAACTAAACATAATAATTAGAATTACAATAATTAAACTACCTAAATACCATACTTTGCCCCAATTTTGTCATAACAAATTTTATGCATTGTGAGTTGCTCGGGAGTCATGAAGCTTGTATCCTTAAAAAGGATTTCGTATTCACGAAGTTCGTTCTCTTTGCGCTTGACGTCAACATATTCACGCATTTGGGTTGTGATATCATCATAGGCAGATATCTTAAGGTCACTAAAGTGTTGAAAGCGTTTGATGGTGTCTTAAGTTTTTGATGACCCACCCTTATTCTTACATTTAGCCTTATTGGCCTTAGCCATTGCTTTAGCCTTCTTTGTGCCGATAGGGCGAGGAAGCTCTTCTACATTGAAGTTATAATCCTCAACGACACATCATTATCATCGTTGAGGTCAAAGTTGTTAGCATCAGATGAGATATTTTCAAAAGATCTTTTGGTGCTATGGTTTTTGCTTCCCTCCATACACGTTTGTTCCTTCCATTTGCTTGTCTCTAATAATCTCCCAAACATGATGGTACATAAACTGTGAGCCTAGGGTTGGTTCCTTCCCTTTACTCCATATATTTCTTGGTACATTTCACGGGCACGTTTAAGTAACATGTCATCAGAACAACCACTTATCTTTTGGCCCAATAGTTGATTGTAGATGTTGTTGAAAGACATCACCTTTGATCTTATCATATGCCAGTGAGTTCTCACAATGTCCACTGTTCTCTTAACGTTGGTACCCTTGGTGAAATATGCATGGACGCGCTTCCAAAAGTCATTTTTCTTTTGGGAGTTCCCGGTAATATCGTCACTTAAAATATGTAACCACCCCTTTGTGAGAATGACTTGTTCCTTAGTTGACCACAACTGTCTTTTTTATGGTTCTAAAGATGCAACTGCTTTGCCTTTTTTTTTTCTTTTTGGTGGCCTTGAGCTGTGGGGATGGAGATTCATCTATACTACTAGTGAATGGTTCAACCATTGATGTTTTGGTGGTTGAGATGGCTGGACTTTGCGAGAGGTTAGTTAATGGTTGAGAGAACCCATTATTTGGGAATTGGGTAAACTCGGGATTTAGGTATTGGGTATTGGGTGAACCCAGTGTTAGGACCGGTTTGACTCCGAACGATTGAGAACCGACTCGTACGACGTGCGGAATCCGTGTACGAGCAAGATCAAAACACACGAGACCGTAATCTAAACGTGATTCTTTGATAGATCTGAAATTGTTACAGGAACCGTGAATCACCTAGACACTTTCTCTCTCTAGTTTCTCTCTCTAGAAACTAGAGCTCTCAAATGTAGCAAATGAGCAAAAGTGTCAAAAGTCTTCCAAAAGTTCTAAATGAGAACCCTAAGTTCTCTATTTATAGGCCAAGGGACATAATGAGATATCTCATTATTTACACAAATGCCACCTTGCCTTTTACTAAAATATAACACTATAAGCACTAAACTTAATCTATTTCTGCTATGGTCTTGAGATGACGGAGGCGATAGACATACTGCACTAACAGACTCCCCATTGGATATTGCCGCAGTCAATCTCAAACATTCAGACTCGTAGCTTCTTTTCTTTCTCTCTCTTTAGCTCGAACAGAATCCCCGTGGATCTGTCTTCAGCTCCAGCTCCCCCTTTAGGTAAACTCTTCAGGCTCCCCCTTTCTTCAAGCTTTCGTGCTTTTGGGATCGACACCTGGCTTTCCGGTTACAAGCTCTTTTGGGAAAGTATCCTGGCTCCTATGCACGCTTCCCCTTGCGTTGAGCTCGTCTTCAGACTCCCCCTTAGACTCAGCTGTCGGGATCGTAGTCTGGAATATGCAATTCTCAAACATTTATAAGTAACAATGTTTTTAGTTGTCCAGGTATCGTAACCTGGCTCTATTAAACTTTCTAAATCAAGATCCTGGGACTGAGATATAATAATATGAATATATCCAGGAATACTTGATACTCTCCCCTTATCAACAATCTTCAAAGATTTGGCAGTTTCAACGAACCGTATCGGAAACTGGCTCTTTTACAGATTTTAACAGTATAAGCATCCAAATCCCTCACAGTTAATCATCCAAGTCCAAATTAATGACCTTGGAGATATCACAAACTGTTTTGATTTTTGATTTTAAAAACTTCAAGTTTCAAATTAATGAACTTGTTTTATTTTCAGAAACACGATCAGCTTACTTAGATTTTGAAACTCAGTTCTCAGATATCGGTTGTCGAAAATAAAGCAGAAATCAAAATCTTTTTGTATTTTCTGAAAATGTAAAGCAGTAAAGAAATATGTACAAACATATTTACAGACAATATTTTTGTTTGAGTTTGCGTTAGAGGATCATATAAGTTTTTGACAAGTCACAAGTACCGTTGAGCTTAGTTTCACATTAAGAATTAAACAATTCACTTAGATTGTCGATATATTGATCCACTTAAATTTTCATACAAAGTTCAACTGATTCAGGATACGAATTAGGTATTTTAAGAACTTAAACTCATTCATGTGTCCCACCTCTTGAATATACTCCCGTATCTAGAATCCCAATAATCAGTCTTACAGGTGAGTATACTACAATGATATTTGTACATAAATTAGGTATGCGAGGGCCGAGGGATCTCAGGTCGATACTTTCGTATACGCAGAGAGATATCAGCTTCGACTTTACGGAATGTCCCCTTTAGAAGATCTTTTAGCTACAACAGCAGCGACTATCAATTTTATTGTTTCATCGGCATGCTGAGGGTTTATGCTATGTTTCAAGCATTTGCAGAAAGTATTATCCAAGGACTAGGTCAGAACTACCATTCAGCAGAAGTCCCGGAATAATACCCTAGACATCATTGAGTATAAAGACCTAGTATATCAGATTATGAGACCTTTCAAACAAGATTTCAGGGGTTACCTATATATCCAAGTAGTGTTCCCCATGAAATAAGCAAGTTTGAATTTAGGTTTATATCCCGAAAAAGTTTACTAAATGTATAAAAATCTACCGACACATCATCAGTGAGACTGTTTAACGCTATATAATCATTACATTTCTTTAGCATACTGTAACTGTCTACTGATGTACTATCATTTCCTCTTTTTACACAAAAACTCAATTTTGAATTTTATCATGTTTTTTGGCTTTTTCAAATTTTCTAATGTTTTTGGATTTTCTTGACAATAATACTCCCCCTAAAATGCAAAACCATTTAAAGAAAATTTGACAACCAATACTGATAGCTTTGTCTCGCCATCCATTTTATGCTAAAAGTGTACTGGTTTGCAGAAAATATAACGTACCCCCATGATTTACAACCCATTGATTTTTACAGTTTGAAAACCGTTTTTTAATCTGGTGAAAGTAATCATGTTTGTTCAGCCGTGAGGGTTTCGGCATATTCAATCAGAACTCCCCCTTACAACAAACTATTTTCCCATAATGATTTCAAAACACTTAAGTTTGTGTTAATCAGAATGGTTTTTCCGGAAAAATTAGTTTGTTTACCCATGACTTGTGGGTTCGGGGTCATCTCATCACCTTGTTCTCTTTTAACCATTTTGAAAATATAACATTATTAGGTCAAACACCACTTTCACTTGTAGAAAATCAAGTACAACTTAATGTCCTTGATTAACCACTTATAAGATGAAATGTCACAGTTACCATCCTGTGAATTTCTCAAGAATGATGCCGATACCTGCTTCACACTTACCAACCTGGAAGCTCCGGCAAGTCAGGAATTCAACCAACATATTTATGTACCTAAGCCTGACCAGTCTTGGGTGTGTTTTGAACATTTCTCTTTTCTTCATAAAATTCTTTTGCCCCTTTTACCTTTCCATCAGCCATCTTGCTAAAAATATGTTTAACATTGCTATTAAACATTTTTCCAGCATCAACACCTTTTGATTTTAGGTTTGCGGCTAGTAATGGTGGAAAATTCTCATCATTCATTAACGGAACTGTCTCTTCCTTTTTTACCTCAACTTGTGGCTCATCTGATTTTGTGGAATCAGATTCATTGCCCGATCTTGGCTTGTCTGACTTGGATGAGCCAGATTCATCGCCAATAACTTTCTTTTTCCTTTTGTTTGTCCTCAGATTTGCATCTGAAGAATTCGATTTGCTTGGCTTTGCAGTCGAGTGAATCGATTCATCAGAACTTTTATTCGAACCAACTGGTGAACCTGAAGACAAAATCTTCTCCAAATACTCTCTCGCCTTCTTCCTCTTCTTCCTCAGTCTGTCTCTCTGCCCTTGTGAAAGCTTTACTTTCTTATCTTCCACTTTCTGTTCTTTGGGCTTGACAGTGACTGGTTTCTTTACCGTTCTTTGAGATTCAACCCTCGATCTTCCTATCGATCTCCTTGGGCAATCTCTGCCAATATGTCCTTTAATATTGCATTCAAAACATCTTCTCGTTTCAAATCTCCAACTTTGCCAGTTAACAGCAATGTGTCCTCTCACACCACAAGTGTAGCACACTCTGTTATCGTACCATCTACCATCTTCAAACCACATATTCAGATCATAACATTGTTTAGATTTGTGGTAATCATAACTCCTCCTGTAAGCATGATTTGTCCTTTGAGCACTGTGGTCAAACCTGCACCACTTATTACCATCATTTTGTGAATTTTCATTTACAAATTTATGTGGTTTTTTGTAATGATTGGATGACTGAACTGATGAGCTTTTATTTTCATTTTTAAAATTTTTCAAATTTTTAACTTTTTGTTTCTGTTCTACATTCTTCTTAACAGGTTTTTGCTTAGAACATTCACCTGTTTCAGTAGATTGCAAAACAGTATTTTTAAATTTTTCTTGTAAATCTAAAAATATTTTTCTTTTCTTTTTCTTTTTCATCATCAGCTTTGTCATCGCAATCTTCAATTTTGACTTTGTCAAAATTTGTGACTTTGTCACTTATTGGAACAGAATTGATCGGTTTTGGACACACATATGGTGCAGAAGTCACAAAACTTTTCAACTTGTTTTCTAAATCAGCAATTTTCTTTCTATTACCTTCGGCTTCATGCTCAAGTCGAATGATTTTATCAAGATGAGAATTTATTTCACATTGTTTTTCAAGATTATTTTTACCAAAAACATCTCTCTCATCTTCTAAAATCTTTAACTGACTTTTGAAATTATTTTCAACTTTTAATTTTTCATTTTCAAACTCTTTTTCTTTTTCTTTCAAAATCTTATTATCCAATGTCAAACTGTCCATATCACTTAACAGTTTGATATTTTCAGATTTTAGTTTTTCACAGTTCAAGCGCAACTCCAGAATCTGTTCATCGACTGTTTTCTTCTCAGCTTTCAAAGCTTTGTTTTCCAATGTCAAATTCTCCGCATCACTCAAGAATTTGGCATTGTCTGCTCCAAGTTTATCACATTTTGAGCATTTTTCATTTATCTCATCAGCTTCTTTCTTTGTTTCCATCCTGAATGTTCCTGCACAAAAAATTTTAACAAAATCAAGAGGGTTTGCATATTCATCAATAAAACAGCCTCTCTTAATATCATATTTCATGACATTTTTTGCAGCAAGACATACAGAAAATCTTTTTCTCATTTCGATAATCACTTCCAAATTTATTTTTTCTAAATCCCTATTCATTTCATTCATCAACTCTTCTTTTCTTTTTTCTTTATCAAATTTATGTGATCTGAGCTTATCGATGAATTCTCTAAAATGAAGTTTTGAGAAACTAGCATCCCTTTTTAGTTCACTTAAAAATTTTTCCCACTCTAAAGGTAATGCATCAGCAAATTTTGAAATTTTTTCAGCATTTGAAACCCTTATCTCATATCTATCTAACTTATCAATCAACTCATCAAACCGTCTATCCAATTGTTCCAAAGATTCATTTTTCATGCACAAGAAATTTTCGAATCTTTTAATCCAAACATCCTTCTTATTTTTCTTATCAATCCAAGATCCAGAAGTCCAAACGTTTAAATTTTTAAGATTCTCGTTTTCCTGTTCATCAAACGGTTTATCCATCTTGAATCACCTAAATCACGAACAAACAATCAATGAACTGAAATATCATGAGACAAAATTGATTCTTTATCTAAAATGGCCGACAAAAATGATAAGACTCAATTCTTATAGGACCTCTATTTATAACCTCACATGAAAGCAATCAGTGAGACAAGCAATGACCAAATCACGTGACTTGTCAAAATTAATTCACATGCAATCAACAATTTATTTTGTTAGATAGTCCGTGAATATTGTCAATTTAATAACAATGATAATGGCCAACAAACTTGTTATTCTCTAAATTCTCATTGGGCCGCTTGATCAAATAGGTAGGTGCCTTTAAATGTTTCACATGGGCATTTGTTTCCTTCAATTAAATGGCCTGACACACTACAGTACTCGTGTAATAACAAACTTCAATTGGGCCGCTTACACTTAAAACATGAAATCACGTGATGCCTTTTCAATATCAAACTTCACATGCAAAATGGTCAGACAATTAAAATGTTCACATGGCCAAGACACTTAATTTTATGCACATTCACATGTTCACCGAATATGTTGACTGACAAACTGAATATGTTGACTAAAATGACAAACACGGATAGTTATGACGCGTATTGTTATCCGCGCGGGTGGTGATACGCACGGGTGGTGATACGTACGGGTGGCGATCCGTGAGATGTTGTACGCACGGGTGGTGATACGTACGGGTGGCGATCCGTGAGATGTTGTACGCACGGGTGGTGATACGCACGGGTGGGGATGTTATCCGCGCGGACAAGTTGTCCGTGCGTGTGGCAAGTCAACAAATCAACACGTATGGCTGAAAATAATCCGTGCGGGTGGGAATGATGCTATCCGTGTGTATGGCTTGTACGTGCGTATGGCTTGTACGTGCGTATGGCTTGTACGTACGGGTGACACTACTCCTATTCGACCAACAAACAATATCACATGCACTTTAATAACTTCACATGTTCACCGAATGCAGATTGATCACGTGATTTGCTGATAAACAATCAATAGCCGACAAACACTATCACTATCACATGCAATTCTTATGAACTGACAATATCACATGGGATTATGATGTAAGAAAGTCAATGAATTTAATGAACTGCAAGAGTGAAAGAGATCACGTGACCGTTCTTAATAAATCACATGCATATCGACAAGTAATCATGCAAGTAACAAGTCAACAGGTCAACAAAGGAATCTTTAGTCTAATTGTTATCCGTGCGTACAAGCATTCATGCGGATAGGTCAACGAAGGTCAAAGCGGATTGGTTATCCGTGCGTGCGACTTATCCGCACGGATAGGTCATGTGTGCGTATGACCTTCAATGACAACAGCAACAGTTTTCAACATTTTCGCACCACAAATTTCTAATTTTCTCACAAAATACTTTGAATTTGATTTTGAAAATTTGAAGGCTTGTAAATCATGCATATACGCACAACATATCCAAATTTTAGCCGATTTTAACCGTAAAATCTTGTTTAATTTTGCGTTTTTCAGTTAGAAACGTGAAAATATGAAAATATGAAGAACTTAGACAAATCTGAGTGAAATTTCGATCTGAATCTGCTGAAATCAAGTGCGAAATCGTGTGAATGATCTTCGCAACCGAGCTCCTGCTCTGATACCACTTGTTAGGACCGGTTTGACTCCGAACGATTGCGAACCGACTCGTACGACGTGCGGAATCCGTGTACGAGCAAGATCGAAACACACGAGACCGTAATCTAAACGTGATTCTTTGATAGATCTGAAATTGTTACAGGAACCGTGAATCACCTAGACACTTTCTCTCTCTAGTTTCTCTCTCTAGAAACTAGAGCTCTCAAATGTAGCAAATGAGCAAAAGTGTCAAAAGTCTTCCAAAAGTTCTAAATGAGAACCCTAAGTTCTCTATTTATAGGCCAAGGGACATAATGAGATATCTCATTATTTACACAAATGTCACCTTGCCTTTTACTAAAATATAACACTATAAGCACTAAACTTAATCTATTTCTGCTATGGTCTTGAGATGACGGAGGCGATAGACATACTGCACTAACACCCAGGATTTGAGTACTGGGTGAACCCAGGTATTGAATAGTGGGTGAACCCAATATTTGGGAATTAAGAGAAGGCAGGATTTGAGAATTGGATGTTTTGGTATCCTTGAAATTGTTGATACACAAAGTTTTGATAAGGATTTGGTTTTCATCGGAATTGGAATTGTCAAGTAATTGCAAAAACGAGTTTGTGTTTGAATTCATGGTTTCTAATTCGGAAGAGGTTTGGGAGATAAAAGGGATTGAGATATGAAATTTATGAAGGATGAATGTTGTATTTATAGTAGACCTGACAATTTTCGCCCAAGGGGTCTAAACATGGGTTGATATGGGCTTTTAAAATAAAAAGATGGGTTGTTTTGTCCAAGGATCTGCGAAAAAGAAAAAAAAACTTTGTATGCGGTGTCGCTTGTCTACTTATGGAGCTTTTGGCGAACGAGGAATGATATGGTCTTCAATCAAGGTCAAGTGTCGGTGCAGAAGGTAATGGGAGAGATCAAGAACACGACCTTATTATGGATAAAAAATCGATCGAAGTAGGTGGGTTTAACATGGGAGGACTGGAGCAGGCTTGATGTATTTTCAGTATAGTTTCTGTCTTGTATGTGCTGTATGTTTATTCTTTTTGGTGGATGTAATTTTGGTGTGATATCTTGCTAATATTTTAAATAAAGTTATGTTAAAAAAAGTTTTTGTGAATGTAATATTTTTATAAATTAGGTGGATTTTTCAACTGATGAAGCAACCATTTCTTTATCTACCACTTTGGGAATCCAACCATTTCTTTATCTACCACTTTAGGAATCCTCCCCGCGAAAGTTAATCTCATTGTTATGCGAACAATGAGATTTTGATGGAGGTGAGCTAAAGTTGGAATCTTTAAAGAAATATTGATTAGTTGTGTTATATATGCTTGTGTTAAATATGCTGTTATATTGAGTTTCAAGATTAGAAAATAGAGGGTTGATTTTATTAATACACACAATTGAGCAGAGAGTTGAACACAAGAGTTGGTTGATGCTGGTAAAGTATGCAATTTTTTGACTTTTTCTCTTGTTGACTTTTGTGAATGTGATTGTTCTTTGAAGTATTTTAACAAAATACGCCAATGAGCTAGTGGTAGAGTGGTAAGGGAGAGATCTGGTGTTCCAAGTGACCCAGGTTCAATTCTTGCCCCAACATTTAGTTTCTCCAGCACCTGGTGACGATGAGAGACTAGGCGAGTAGACGACAATCGCTAGTTCGATCCTTGAACTGTGCGGGTTTTACCACACCGCACTGTCATGCCTTCAGGCGAGTGTTCACAGGCTCCAGCCCTAGGTGAGGGTTTTCCCCGGTTCGGAAGGCGAGTTATCCCGATATGGTGAATTTCGCCAGTAGCCCATTTGGAGGATTCGTTATTCGTTAAAAAATTGTAACAAAATAAAAGGTGCAGATATATATATATATATAGAGGCCGGTTATCATACAAATACCCTAATCGTACATTATGTACGCTACATTCTAGGCCGTCAAATCATCTCATTTAAACCGCGTGTTTAAGTATTAAATTAATCAAATTAAAATTAATAAAAAGAAACCGCCAAGGTTAAAATCGTCCAATGCGATATCAAAATCCCTGATAATCAGCACAATAACTCCCCAAACATATCGTAAAACCAAAAATCAACGAAGCAAAGCAAAGCAAACACCTAAGATTCATCCTGCTACTCTTCCCGTTGCGATTCAACTAACATGAGTTTTGAGAAACGAAGCAAAGCAAACAACGACAGACCACAAGCGAATAAGATGAATCCAAGTATCAATTGACATTTGCGACTTTATAATGGAAATATACAGGACTTTAATGTCAAATGCGATTTTGTTTATTTATTAAGCTTTTAGACTGAAACATATAGTTTTAAAGGATTAGGTATTGTTCATAACTTCATTTTTGTTAGGGTTTATGACTAGTACGGTTATTTATTAGGTTTAGCATGATTATGCAGTTTTCTAAATGATAAACTGATATATGTGCGATATTATCTAGGGTTTTGTTAGTGTTTTGTATTACAAATGCGATTTTATAGCTAAAGTTTTGCTTGTAAAAGGTTTTTGTCTTAGCTTAGGTTGAACATGCGAATTGATAAAATCCTCTTGCGATTTCATATGATTAGTTAGTTTTAGGGGATTATGATTAAATTATACATGCGATATTATATAGTGTTTTGAGAGGGTTTTGAATTAGAAATGCGATTTTATAGGTAAAGTTTTTGGTAGTGCTTAACTAATACATGCGAATTGATAATCATTCATGCGATTTTATCACTTAATGACTTAGTGTACATGATTAACTGATAAATGCGATTTTATAAAGGTTTATGACTGATATCATGCGATTTTGTAGACATAGATTCTGATGATGACTTTGAAGGCCCAATATCAAGACTGATAAAAGTTAACAAAAATAGACAAAGAAGAATAGTTGAAGAAAGTTCTGAAGAGGATGACTTCATTAAGCCACTCCCAAAAAAGAAAAAAGATGACAAGAGGTCTAAGATACAGCCAAAAAAACATTCAAAAAAGGTGGAACAACCTAAAACAGAACATAGGGAATTCTTCAAATACAGCAATGAAGCAATACTGCTGAGATGCCAACCTAACTCATACATGGATACTGTGAAGAGATTTTCAAAAAAACAGGTTGAAGAGGTAAGGAATATGGGATTTGGTGCTATTCTACATATCAATATCAACCATATTTCGACACGATTGGCATATTGGCTAGCCAGAAACTTTGACGAGAAGTTCGATAAGCTAAACGTGGGAAAACACCAAATAAAAATAACACCGGACACAGTTTATGAGGTATTTGGAATACCAAAGGGGCCAAAGAAGTTTGAGATAATAGCCGATAAGAGAAAAGTTAAAAAGCAAGAGAAAATTGAAAAGGGTAAAGAACCGGGAAATGCTGTCAGGGATACATTCATCAGCCAGTGGGGGGAAAACACGAGAATTACCCATGGCTTAATTGCAAATACAATGGAAAATCAAAGAGACGGGGGGAGCATGTTTAAATTAAATTTCCTTGTGTACTGGATGACCTTCTTTTTGGAGATTACAAAGGCAACACTTGCAAATGATAGATGTTTGCTTGGTGTAGAAGATGTTGAGGAAATACAGAATCTAGATTGGTGCTCATATCTACTCGACACCTTGCGTCGTACACGAGCCGGCTGGAAGAACTATAAATACAGTTCGTGGGACCTGTTGCCTTTCTTACGGTATACATTACTACATTTAATAACATATTTCAAATACTAGTTTGTTTTGTTATATAATTAAATGATCTTGCGATTTATACAGCTTCTATACACGCATGAGTATAACAATAGGCTTAACCTGTTTGAGAAAGCCGTGGAGATACCGGTTATTCGTTATATCACATCTTCGGATATTGATAAAGTCGAAGATCATATTTCAGATAACGGACCTCTATGGATATCAAGTGAGAGTGAAGAAGAAGAAGAAAATGAAGAAGAAGAGGGTCCTTCAACGGAGGATTATACACTACGACCACTGGTTGACACCACAATAAGCTACAAAAGAAGGACTGCACGTGCAGTACAAAACAAAGAAACCGGGGAAGAGCCAAAAGATAACGAGAACATTGATGATTTCATGGATTTCAGTTTTGAAATCCATGAAATGTCTCAGTTGAACCTTGAGATGGGAGTTGGAACACAGACAAAGAAAATGATGGATTATTGCAACACTCCTGTTCAACTTTCACCATCCGTATTCTACGACACAGCCCACGAACGAGAACTAGAGGCTTCGAGAACCCACAAAAAGGTAAGCACAAAAAAATATTAATTCCACTTAATCCATTTATATTTAACATTTTAATTAATAGTATCTTAACTCGAAAAATATTACAGAACCTGTTGAAAAAAATGAAAGCAAATGTCAAAAAGTACATTAAAATGGTTCAAGATGTTCAAGGGATGAACAACTTAGTTTCAGAAGCAAGAACTAAGTGTTTTTGGGATCCGGAGATTATGGCGGCCTGTAAGCAGTGGGATGAGACACTTCGGAATAATCCCATTTGTGTGCCGCCTGATTCGGTTCAAGAGCATGAAACTGCACCCTCTCCTGTTCATCAAGAGCCTGAAAATCCAACTTCTGAAGTTCATCATGAAGTTACTACAAACGAAGAAGGTAGACAGGATGAAGAAGCTCAAAAAGTAATATCCAATGTTTTGGTACAAATGACATCAGAAGGTAAAACATGCGAACTCAATATTAACACATGCGAAATTATGTAAAAAAAAATCACTATTTTTTTATGCACATGCGAAACCTAAAAAACCACATGCGATTTCTGTAAATACACTTCAAATTTGATTTCGCACGCGATGTCATGTATACCCTTGCGATTTTGATTGTAATGTATTAAAATTAAATAATTTGTATCTATAGGTGTACTGCAGCCAGATGATGGAGGAGTCACAGACACCCTTATTGCAAACATTCAAACTGTGGAAACGGGGGTATACACTTACAAACCACCTGACAAAGGTAAAAAACACTTTATATTAAGAAAAAAAAATTAAAAAGTACAAATTATTGTATTTCTTAAATTACTCTGGCCTGCAGAAAGTGGTGAAAACGAAACTGTTATCGAAGAAACAGTTAACTTGGCAGAATCTACACAAAACATTCAACAAAAAGTTCAAGAAAAAGTGCCAGAAAAATTGCCAGAAGTGGAAGCAGTGTCTTTAGCAGAAACTACACAAAAAGACCCTTAACAACCCGATTCGGGAATCGAAGTTGAAAAGGAACCGGAATTTGAATGCCCTCGGGTAACGGCTGAGGAATTGCATTCAGTTGAGTTGCTTTTGAGCCTGGGACCCAGCCTGGAAGAAAACAAAGGAAAAAAAAACAACTAGGGGGAGAAAAAACTTAAAGCCAAAGCAAGTTCCAAAACAAATTATACCAAAAGGGTTAACTGAACTGCTTTATAAGACAATAGAACAAGCCAAAATTCGAGCTGAAAAAAGATGTGCAGAGCTTGTAGACAAATTTTGTTCCCCTTACTGCAACAGAGTGGTAAACTTGCACGAAGCACTATTGATTCAAGATTTGAGTGTGATTCGGTATACATTTGCTACATTTGCAGGCATAGAGTAAGTAAAAATAGTTATATCAACTAACAAACATCTAAAATATATACACACAACAAATACTAATTATTTATTTTATGACTGGCAGAGAAGAATTTTACCGATCAAAAACTGAGGTTGCCACATTCAAAGCTATATTTGAAAGCTTCTACAGGGGTTAATACGTAGCATCGAACAGAATAGATGCATTTGTGGATGTTCTAAACCTTGAAGCGAAGAAGAGGGATAGAAAATCATCACCATACAGACTCTTCTTGTTTAGCACAATGATGGTATGTTTTCATATACATTTTGGCATTTGAAATTATAACTGTAAATGCATATTCAATGATTTCGCACACTGATTATATCTAAATCGCATGTAATATAAAAGAAAGTTTTCCTGTGAAACAACATTTCTCATACTGTTGTAATTTCGCATGTGGTATATATACTATTCGCATGTGAAAAAAAATCCATTGTTTGCATAACTTTGATTCTAATTACATAACATACAGCCGGATATCTTTTACGTCGAGGAGAAATACACAGACAACCAATGACTAAACATATTTGCCTCAAATTTTGAAGACATATGAGGTAAAAAAAACTTGATTCGGTTGACCTGGTGTTTATTCCGGTACTTCAAGGTGAACACTTCTATGTCTTGTGCTGATTGACAATTCAGCAGCTAAACAAGAGTTTAAGGAAAGATACAAGGGGCTTCCAGACACACTGGTAATACAAAAACTTTTTCATATAAATGTTATATATTATGTAAAAGCTACTAACACAAATGTTGCTATTTTACAGAGAAGGGTATTGGTTTTATACCTACAAAAGACTTTAAAACCAACACCGGCTATAGAAGAACTTGCAACCTCGGTTATAGAAAGAAAAGAGATGGATTGGAGGACGAAGAATAACGGTGTAGACTGTGGAGTGTTTACGATGCGTCACATGGAAACATACAAAGGAGATACAATACCATGGGTGACTGGATTTGTGAAAGAAGATGAAGTAAACAACAGACAGAAATCACAACTTCATCTCCTAAGGCACAGATATCTCAGTAAAATCATTCTATCCGAACACAATATCCATCGTCAACACATAATTAAAAGGGCAAATGCTTTCGATAAAAGGCCAGACAAAGAAAGGTATATGAAAGATTTGGATACTATAATCCCAGAAAGGATGAGTAAATATTTTGGAAAGCCAAAGTAAACTTGTTTAATATGTTAAATATTTAAACTTGTTAGTGTTTTTAATTTCGCATATATTAGTGTTTTTAATTTTGCATTAGTGTTTTTAATTTCGCATATGTTATGTTTAAAATCGCAAATTTGACAATGAATTATTAAAATTTGCAATAAAAAGGTGAATATAAACATGCAAAATATAAAACCCATTCCATAACAAAACATGGGAATTTATTGAAAAATGCACCAAAATAAACAAAAGTTCATTCAAAAGATGAAAGAAACTCCATTTTCATCTTCATCGAGCATCTTAAGACAGTTATTGCATCAGCCAACTCTTTCAACTATTTCTCATCCCTCTCACCCAAATCCACCATAAACATAACAACAATTTCTTTAAGACTACTCACTTGCATCTGAGATAGCAAGTTCAGAATTTCTTTTCTTCTCTTCATGTTTTCTGTTACACGAGAAATGTTGGCCTCCAACATCTCTTGACATGATCGATCCTCTTGAATTTGTTGCTCAATCCTTTTCCTCAAAGCCTGCTTGATACTTGGTTCAGAAGAAGAGGATGTTGGTAGATTTGCCATTTTTAATAAGATGTTTGAAATAGAGATAAAAATATAAAATATATAATAAAAGAAAAATTATTGATATGAATTATTGAAATCAATTATTGAACTGATTATTTGATTTCAATTATTGAACTGAATTATGAAACACACTGTGCGAAAATAAAAAATAATTATTATTAAAGCATGCGAAATTAAAAGCTATATTTGATAAATACTTTCATGTTTGCGAAATCTCGAACTTAAACATGCGAAATTAAATATTAAACTTCATTGTGTGCGAAATGTCTAATTTAAAACATGCGAAATTATACAAAGGATCCATTCTTAACTACCTTGACTATGTTAAAACACCACATGCGATATATCAAACAACACATGCGATATGGTAACCCAACAAATAAAACCAGAAACAACTTATCTTCAACCCTCATTACAAAATAATAAAATGAAAAAAGCTTCAAATCAAATAAAACCAAGAACTCAACCTAATAAAACTATTGACGAATCCTAAATGACGAATCCAGGTTCGGTCAGGAATCAATCAAAAACCCTACAAATCGAATTGATACGAACAATAATTAAATGGGACGGTTACGAAACGAACTCCATATCTGCTTCCTAGTTGACGGAATTCCCTGATTAGCCCTCAGATGTTCGAATAGAATGTCTGATATACCCTTATTTAATTAAATTGAATCGAATCAGGACACGTGTATGGCTGTGGGTAGCGCGTACATAATGTACGATAAGGAGATTTGTACCATATTCTTTACCTATATATATATAGTAGGAGTTGGGTAGAAAGTGGGTTTTTCCTAGAAAGTCTAGGAAGCAATCAGAATGCGACATGTGGCATTAAAGATTTTTAACTAGAAGGGCAATTGTGTACTTTCACATTCTATTTTTATTTTTGGAATTTGTATTCATTAACTAACTATCCACGTCCATATTTTGTAACCGTTTTTCTCCATGATTTTCTGAATAATTTGTTTTCAAAATCTAAACCAATCGCACATTCCATTGTTCAGAATATTACCGGAAATTATCAGCATCTTCTTGGTGCTGTGTTTTAACAGTTTACAGGGCTAAAGTCAATTTTTTATAGATCCCATAATATAAAGGTGGTTTTGTAATAGGCATATTACTGTTTTTTTAGATATTGTTGTTGTGTTTTTAACTTCCATCATCATGTTTTTTCTTCAAAATTAACTAGTTATTAGTCTGGAAACCATCAGCATGTTCTTGGTGTTGTGTTTTAACAGTTAGAGTGCTAAAGTCAATGTTTTTTTATAGATCCCATGATATAAATGATTTTCTGATCTTCCTGGCCGCTGGATGCCCAACATTTTCCAAATAAACTGACAAAGCATCGCCCTACATGATAAACATTTTCATCAAATTGTGTTTTATTTTGATGTACCACCCTAGATTATCCAGATTGTGTTTTAAGTACATAATAGTGGTGATGAGCAATCATGTAGTATCACATTAACCTGTGTTTTAAGTTATTAATGGTAGACATAAGGTATCATTCAGTATGCACTGTGTTTTAAGCTCATAACATTATACACAGAGGACTTCATGCAGTATCAAATCAAATTGTGTTTTAAGTTATTAACATAGGGCATATGATTTGTAAAACACACCCACATAAACACTTTAGGCTTCAGATGTACCCAACTCCAGTATGATTGTAAAACACACCAACATAAACACACCGTAAAACACATTTACCATAAACACAGCTACAAGACATTATGATTGTAAAACACACCCATATAAACACATTATAAAACACAGTTTACTTTTGGGGTTTCAGATGTACCCAAATCAAGTATGATTGTAAAACACACCCACATAAACACATCGTAAAACAAATTTATCTTTAAACTTTAAATCTACCATAATCATGAGTAAAAACACATTTATCGCTATTGAAATTTAAACCTACCAACCTCTTTAAGTTGAAACACATACCTACGACTACGGGGTCTTTCGAACGGCTTCCGGCAACTGATCCGGTGCTCTCCATCCTTTCTAAAGTTATCTTCTTCCATGATTGTAGGTATTTTTGGTAGGGATTGGGGTTTCGAAGATGGGATTGGAGAGAGAGAGGGAAAATCGCATGAAAGTAGGGACTGGGATTTGATTGACGGTTATCTAATTGATGTAAAACACGGCATATTGACAAAATTGCCCCTAGTCTTTTAAAACAATGAATTAAATAAACTAAAAAATTACAAGATTGCCATTGACTTCATCTTAACCATTAAACACACCCATTGGATGACCCAGATCGCTTCCTAGACTTTCTAGGAAAAACACATTTTCCGTAGGATCACTACTCTATATATATATATATATATATATATATATATATATATATATATAGGGTAGGGATTTAGAGAAAACGGTGAAAAGTGTGAGAACGGTGAGAACGCTTATGGATCGTCCGATCAAATCAATCCATGGACTAGATTGCGCGGTGGCGTTTTCGTAAATAACATCAATATTATTATGTGGGACGCGCTTCATTAAGGGTAAAAGGGTCTTTTACCACTCATATTCAAAACGCCATAAAATGATAAAACGCCATACAAAAAAAAAACGCCATTAAAAAAAACGCCAAAAATTAGTAATAAAACGCGTTGAATATTACCGGAAGATGAAACAACATAAATAACTGAATTTCAGTTATTAACATTATATTAGAAGAAATTCCTTCCTAAATTACGCGCCAAAAACATCATTATATAAACAACGTAAAACATAGCTTCCATAATCACTTCAATCTATCCATTTTCCGCAAAAAAAAAAAATTGTTAACCAAAAACGCCAACTTAAACAAAACGCCAAAAATGGCAACAATCATTTCGTGGAGATACAGTCTGGGAATCAGGAGATACGTCCTACATTTTGACAACAAAAGGAGGGTGTATGTTAAGACGGTCAGGGCAATTCTAAAGATGGAAGAAGAGATACACAGAGGCAAATTTTATCCATTGGCATCGCTCTAGACAACGAATGCCATGAAACGCATATGCTTATGAAAGCATTAACCAACAAATTTGGACCAATCAAAGGAGATGTGAAGCCAGACCCTGTCATGACATCATGGCGTTTGGATGATGAAACAGACATGGTGACGGTTACATACGACAGCGGAGAGCAGGAAGTTTACTGGCTAGAGAACATCGTGACAAAGCAGCGACTGGGTTTCATGGAAGAATTACATAACGCCACTTGTACCAACACAGAAATAGACTCAAAATTGGAGTTAATGCAAGACATGTTCAGGTGGAGGCTTCAGAATCTTCAGGAACAAGAAGCTGATGAAGGTGAATGTGATGACATGGATGAAGATCAAGATGAAGACTCAGAGGAGGAAGAAGATGACACAAGTGATAGATACTATTTGGATAAAGTACCTTCTGACGAAGGATTTTAAATTTTTTTCATCTTTTTTTTTCTTCTATGTAATCTTTTTTTTTAAGATAATTAAATGATATATTTATATCTTTATTAGCAAAACGCTAAAATAATACTAAAAATGGTTAACCCTAACAAAACGCCAAAAATAACAAAAAATATTTTTCATGTTTAAAATTTTATTTACTCTGTTATTGTATTTTGTCATGTTGGTCTGCATAAGGCCATTTAAAAAAAACGCCAAACTTAGAAGATGGGACGTCTGTAACCTATAAAACTGATAAAAGCTGATCAACACAGTAAATACAAAAACAGTAACTGAAAAGACAGTTACTTTATTACTATCATTTATTACAATAAAAAGTCACGCCTAAACTACGCGCCAAAAAACTCCTATAAGAGAAGGGTCTATACACAATGAAATAAATCACACCCAGAAAAAACATAAAAAACGTCATATCCTCTAGAAACCACTCCCTTTAAAACGCCACAAATGGCAAAGCTTTCACTAAAATGGATCCTTTTTCTGAGGGGTTTAACTCAAGAATATTTTGCTGAATGCGATGGACAAATATTCAAGAAAAAGAGACTGATGACAGTGATATGCCATCATGTGAGCTTTGTTCTTGATGATTATAGGCATGGAAGAAAGGGTTCAACACAACTGTAAAATGCTATTTTAGACTCCATTATTACAAATAGCATCAAGCAAGAGTTGATCTTTAATAACATCCCACCAAACAAGAATATCACACCAAAAAACAAGATGCCACTAAGCAGCTTCTTATGAAAAAGACAGGGTTTATGAAGGAAAGTTGGCATCTAGCTAAATTATTCAAAAAAGGTCCAAAACGCCAAAAACAAATTCAAGAAGGAAGTGGCTGATGACATTGAAGATTGGAAAGAAAAATTAGATTACCATTTTTAATTATTTTTGTTTTCATTTTATATTGTATTGATATCAAGTTATATGTTGTTTTGTTATCTAATTCTCTATAAATAAAATACATTATTATATAAAACACTAAAAACTACAAACACCAAAACGCTAGTAGAATGAAAACTGAGAGAACAGCTGCTGGCAAAGCACCTTGTAAAAGCGTACTAAAACGCCAAAAAATTGAATAAACGCCAAAAAAAATTGGACTTATTTTAATCTTATGCAAATATTAATTACTCGAAGTGAATTATTATACCAAACGCCACAAACGCCAAAAAAAGTAACCAGAAAACGATATAACGCCAAAAAATTATATATGTGACACAAAAACATTTAATTAAACGCCAAAAAGTTTAATAAATACAGTTAACGCTAAAAAAAACTTAGACGCCAGAAAATATTATACCGCGTTGTGAAAATAAAAGAAAAATGAAAAGACAAAATGGCCCCTCCGCCCTTCTCTATGCCGCGGGACACATGTTGGGCCAGGACGCGTTCTCACACTTTTGAGCGTTTTCTCCCGAACCCGTTTATATATATATATATATATAGGGAGAAGATCATGCGAGAACCACCTCTTATTGTGAGAACCGCGAGAACCAATGTGAACACAACCAAAAATGCCTAAAAATAGCTAAAAATCACACAAATTTTTTTTTTAATATTTTTTATATAAAAATCGCTACTTTTCGAAGCAAAAAAAAAAATTAAAAATTTTTTTTGGCCACTAAAAGTAGCGATTTGAGCATAAAAAATATTAAAAAAAAAAATATTTTAGATTTTTTTTTTATTTTTTTACATTTTTTGGGGGTTTAGTTTTTAGCATTTTAGCTTGAGGGGGGGGGGGGGGGGGGGCTATGTTTTTGGGGGGTGGGGGAGGGGGGTTTAGGTTTTGGGGGGGGGGGGGGTGGGGGGGTTAGGTTTTTTTAGCTATTTTAGGTTGTGTTCACATTGGTTCTCGCGGTTCTCGCAATAAGGGTGGTTCTCGCATGATCTCCTCCCTATATATATATATATATATATATATATATATATATATATATATATATATATATATATAGGCCAGTTAACGTACATTACAGCTTAACGTACGACCAGTACGCGACCAAATTACGCACGTTATTTTGAAAATCACGCACGTTATAAACCTTAAAAAACCTAATCACGCATGTTGGAAACATAAATCACGCATGCCCTAACTCCCAGTTCAAAAATGGCATCCCTTGTTCTACGATCTGAAACCACTGTTACTGCCATTTGACTCCAATCGAATCAAAGCTTGGTCATGTTCCTGCATCCTCTATTACGGTCTGAATCAAAGGTTGGTCATGTCCCTTCATCACTTTTCAAAATCAATGATAAATTTGAACCCAATTCGATGAAATTGACTGAACAAAAAGAAATTGAAACAAATTGGATGAAATTGGATGAAATTGATCAAACCCAGGTTAATTGAAAAATAACAATAATCACGCATGTTGCCGTACGTGATGTACGTTAAGCTGTAATGTATTTTACACTTTTTCTATATATATACATATATATTTGTTTTTTTTATTTATTATTTTTTGGATTTTTTAGATTTTTTTTATTTTTTATTTTTTACTTTTTATATATTTTATTTTTATATTTTTTCCATCTCCTAACCCGAACTCATCCTGACCCAAACCCATTCTAACCTAACTTATCCTGACCTTCTTTTATAATTTACCCATCCTGACCCAAAGTCATCCTGATCCAAACCCATCCTGACCCAAACTCATCCTAACCCAAACCCATCTTGACTCATTACCCAAACCCACTCAACTTGCCCACTTTGCCGCCCATAATTTATAGTGAGCAGAGCGAATGGAATTTGAAATTTGAATATATGATCGTTGGTTGGGTAATTTTGAAATTTGAATATGTAGCGGTTTGAAGGAAAATTTTAAAAATTTTTAAAAAGTTATATTTTAAATCTGAAATATAAATTATAAGTTATAAATAAAAAGGCTTAAAATATATTTTTTATAAACTTTAGTTTTAACCTTTTTAACTATATAAATTTAAATATATTTTTTGTTAGTAATTTTAGAATATTTAATTTCATATTATGTGATAATTACACATAAACTATTGTTTTACATTTAAAAGATATTTTCTTTTATTTCATAACCCAACCCACCATCTGGCCCCACCATCTGCCAACTTACCCCACGTCACATTCATTTCTTCCAGTTTTTTTTTTTACAAAAACGTGGAGAAAAAATGAGACCCAAATACATACCACCCAATAGGAGATAAAATGAAAAACATCCGCGTGAGCGAAATAATGTCTATTAGGGATGGTCTAAGGAACGAAGCATTCATTTGAAACAATTTATATATATTGTTGATAAAGGAAGATTAATAGTAATTTTTAAAATTATAATAATATAGAGTTTTTAAATATTTATTATTTTAATATTATAATATTTTATTATGATATTTTCTTTTAGGATAAATTACACTTTTCGTTCTTTATGTTTGTAGCGGGTTGCAATGGATGACTTTTAGCTTAAGTAATTACAGTCGCAGTCATTTATTTGCAAAACCCATTACATCTTACGTCCTTTGACCCTAACATAGTTAAAACTTTCAATTAAGTGAGGTCATGTGTAACCCATGTGAGGGCAAAACAGTCATTTAATTCATTAAAAAAGAATGTCAAAATTAAAAAAATCTATAAACCTAAACCATAATCATCAACTCCCATGTACTCTCTCTCTCTATCTCTCTCTCTACATACCACTCAGATTTGATGAAAGATCTAAGAGACAATATCAAGATCCAGCCCCTCACATTCACAAAATCCACGCTATTGAACTCGACACCATTTCCATTTCGTAACCTAACTTTCAACAAATGTCACAACCTTAATAAAACCTCAAAAGGCACATTTCTTAATTTCAATCAAAACATCTAACAAGATCAATCATAAATAATCTCACATTTTATCAGGACTGAACAGATACTATGCGAGCAGTTTCACGGCCTGAAGAGGCGTTGCTGCAGACGAATCCACTTCGCTAATAACATGCTATCGAAGATCAAATCAATTAATTATACACGAAATGAGATCAACAACAATTGAGTGAACGAGTGAATAAAATACAACGAAATCACATACTCGATAGCTTCCTAGGGCGATGTAGGATCTGTACACGAGGCAATCGCCTTCGATTGCATCGTCTTCCGATAGGTTTGGAATGTCGCTGTTTTTTTATGGCGGCTTGATATGCTCCTAAGTAGAAGTTGTTTCGAAGATTGAACAACACGTCTGGTGCCATCGCCATGGTTAATCGGATCTAGATCGTAGATATTAACAGATCGAAGAGAGAAAACGTGAGGAAGAAGATGTCTGTTCAGCAGTTCAGGAACGAGTTGTAGGGGTTAAATTTTGTTATCTTTTCATATTTGTAATGGTGTTTTTCCAGCGATTTATGGTGTAATAAACCAGAGATTCAGATCTTAGATGAAGATGGATTGAGTAGGTGAGAAGGAAGAGAGAGTACTGAGGTGTAGAAAGAGAGATTTACCATATTTTTTTTATCTTTCTTTGTTAAATTGATTGGTAAAATTACCACACTACCCTCATGTGCAAGACACATGACAACTTAACTGAAAATTTTTAACAAGGTTAGGGCCAAAGGACGTAGAGTGTAACGAGTTTTACAAATAAAGGACTGTGACTGTAATTATTAAAGTTAAAGGTAATTCATTGTAATCTGATACAAACATAAAGGACGAAAACTGTAATTTACCCTTACTTTTAATGTAATTTACCCTTACTTTTAACATATTCCCCTTTTTCCTATTTTAAACCATATTCTCTTTGCCATTTACTTTTTCTTTTACATAATTTTTTCTTTTTTTTTTAAATTATATTGTCCTTATCAATTTATTTAATATTTCTTTAATAACTTGCATTAGTTAATCCTTAAAAAAAGTTATGTTATTTTTTCCTCTTGACATTCAGATATAATATTGTTAAAAAAGAAGTTGTATTCAAAATAAAGTATTTAATTGGTATCGTTTAACGGTAAGATGATAAATTAAACCGATTCTGTTGGTTTTGTTTTCTAAACAAAATGCTTCGTTTTCAAATAATGTTTATTTAACATTACTATTTGCTCTGTTTCGTCGCAACGCGCGACGTCAACAAATCTTTTAATATTAAATAGGATATAACAAAACACAACCATTCGGAAGTACTCTACTTTAGTATTAGTAGTTATCTATAACATCTTAGTAGTCGTTTCTTTAAAACTTTAGGCTTTGTTGATGAAACATTTATTGTGGTCTAACCATTACATATTGTGACGGTAAAATATTTTTTTCTGAAATTACGGGTGCACATCAAAGTTACTTTTATTATATCCGCAAGTTAATTTTGATTCATGTGGGTATTATATGAATATGATCTATATGATGGGTCGGGTTACGGTTGTAGTATTATTCATGCTATTGTTATATGATAAATTTGGTTAGTTGCTATGATGATTATCTTGCTTATTGTTAAATATAATATAGTCTAATATATATATATTGAAAGTGTAAAATACAATATCCCTTAACGTACAATACGTACGATATAGTGAAATTGCATGTTATAAAATAGCATGGATGAAATCGCATGTGATAATTTTGATGAAATCGCATGTTGGTTTTTTGTAACAATTTCGCATGTGGTAATTTTGATGAATCGCATGTTAAAAATCAACATGCGAAATTGTTACAAAAAAACAACATGCGATTTCAATGTGGGATGAAGATCTGACAGCTGAGATGATCGCGTACGTAATATACGATAAGGGCATTTGTACGTTAACCTAACCCTAATTATATATATATATATGCATACATTTGTATCCACTTTTTTTTACCTCTAGTAGATAATGATTCTTATCACCTTGCAACTTGCTAGAATAGTTTAATCCTTTTATCTTCCTATAAATAGCTATGAGTTGTAACATTTCAATGTAAGAAGTATAAATCATTCTCCTTAGTATTTAGGATTGTTCTTTTAGTGTATTTCAATTTTTTTTCATGGTATCAGAGCCATGAGTGCTGAATTTTGAGAGAGCCGTTCAAACTTAAGAGTTGTACCTTGTGTTTAAAGTTTTGTACCCTTCAGATAAACCTTTCCCAAGTCCTTGTTCAATCTCACCTCCCACACAATCAGATTCACCAACCCAAAAAAATGCCAACCCAGAAAGTTTTGCTGCCAAAAAACCTCCCACGCGGCGTTAGCCACCGCCAGCACTGTGGCTAACGCCACATTCATTCACGTTTCAACACCAATTTTATTTTCTAGTCAACATTCAACATCCGGACAGTTCCTGTGTAGTTCGTTTCTTGATCCGAGTACTTTGATTTTGCATCAGATTTCAGCTCTGCTTATCAGATTAGCATTAGATCCGTATTAGATTTGCATCAAATTTTCATCAGTTGACATTAGATTTTTCGCATCAGATTTCTGGCCAGATTTTTCGTATCAGAATTTCGCGTCATATTTTCTAATCAGATTTTTAGAGCAAATTTTTCAGATCAGATTTTCTGGTTTGTCTTTCTAACCCTTTCCGAATATGATTATCATAAGATTTCTGGGCTCTTCATACTTTAATATTTGAACATCAGATTTCTGTTTGGTATCTCCAGTTTCTGATCTAACATTGATTTCTGACTTTGAATTCACTTCACTTCTGGTCAAAACTCCATATTTCTAACTTTGACATCTGATGTTGACTTTATTTCTGGTCAAACTTCCAGATTTTTGACTTTGACTTTTGATTCCAGTCAACCTTTCCTGATTCCTTGTTGCTCCAATCTTTGGTTCATTATATCATTTTCTTTTACTTTCATTTGTTTAAATTCAGAAGATTAAAATGATTGAACCAAAAAATTCAACGAGTGTTGCCAACAAAAGTTAACCGAGCTTTGCTACCAATTCTAGTGATATGCTTCCTGTAGCAATCCGACTCACCGATAACAAACTTGATGACACAAATTTCTTTGAATGGAGAAAAACTGTTCGTATCTATTTACAAAGCATTGGAAAGGCTTCGCATCTCATTTCCGATTCTCCTACCGACGAAACCAAAGATCAATGGCTTCAAAATGATACCCGATTGTTTTTACAAATTAGGAACTCAATTAATACCTCAATTATCTCACCGAGCAATCACTGTCAGTATGTCAAGGAATTGATGGATTACTTGGATTTTCTGTATTCTAGACAAAGCAACATGTCTAGAATATACAATGTTTGCAAGACTTTTCATCCGGGGGAGGGGGAGCTACTTAATCGATCAATTTTCTGTATTCTAGACAAAACCATTTTGAGCTGATGCAATATCCACAAGTTGTTTTCTTATTAATCGGATGCCATCAGTTGTTTTAAATAGTGATATTCCATTTTTGGTTTTATGTCCTGAGAAACCTTTATATCCAATCCCTCCTAAGATATTCGAAAGTACTTGTTATGTTCATAATAAACATTCTCATCCTACGAAGTTAGATCCAAAGTCTGTTAAATGTGTATTGTCATGTCCAAAAGGGTTATTAATGTTTTTCTCCGACTCTTCGACGATACTTTGTTTCTCAAAATGTACCTTCCATGAAAAAGTCCCTTTCTATACCCTGTATCAGATCCACATCCGATAAGGGAAGATAATGAGTTCCTTATCTATCTTTATACTATAACCCCACAGACATGATTATCTAAAACCTTTGATTCACCAGCACCTGATCAAGCCCATGTATCCGAACAACCTATTTTCTCTCAAGAAATTCCAGCTGGTCCTCAATAACCTCCGGTTCCCAATGAACCTCCCATTCTTTAAGTATATCAACGGCGACATTGCTCAGATCCTGTTCCTAAACCATCCACTTTGGAGACAGATTCATCCAGTGACTCCCCTGACAATGACCTACCCATTTCTCTCCGAAAAGGTAAACGTGTAGCACCCCAATCGATGGCGGAAATATCAAGGTGAGACGAAATGGATTGCTCGAGGCTTCATAACATACTAGAAGTGATAATAATTTATGTAACAAGTTTTCATTTCATTTCTAATTCAAAAGTACAACGTTTGGAAGGAAATTACAACAACTTGTTCATGACATAATCAAACAAAAGGAAATACAAAACATGGAAAAATAGGTGCGTTTCTAATCCACCCTAAGTAGATTCCTTCGAGCATCATCATACATTTCCTGCAACATGTATTAAAGTATATGTCAACACAAAAGGTTGGCAAGCATACAAGTTTGGTTTTACATAGCAAATAATAAAAGGTTCTCAAATCAGACATGGCAATTCGTATACTAAATTAAATAACATACTAGCATTCACAACCTAAGTGTCAAACCAAAGATTCCACTAGCGTAATCTTGTCAACTAGTGAACAAGACCGTTTATGATTGAATACTTAACATAGACCACGAAAATGGGCGGTGTGCTACTTCTATAGCGCTATACATGTTAATGTTGGCTAGCAAAGTTAATGACAAGTAGTTGCATGATTGAATATCTAGCATGAATAACTTACATATATCAAATGGCATGTTTGATGTTTGATGAATTGAGTGATTTCATAAGTATGATTGTGTGCATGAGTGTGTTTGTTTATGTTATAGATGTTACAACCCAAAAGTGATTAAAGCATAAGAGGGGATTCGAGTATACTCACGGTTTGCGTAGAAAGTTTCACGAGAGTGAGTTGATGCGATTTTGAGTTTGGAAACACCGAGTTATCCTACAAGGATAAATGAGGCGTATAAGTTGATGGATTCAGATTAGGAACGTGTATGCAAAATGGTTAACTTAGTATAAATTTACATAAAAGTTGTCTTATTAAAACACTAAAATTGAACATCGTGATTATGTGTTTTTCATAGGCACAAGTTCACCCATTGGAAGTCCAATTATGTGGTATTTAATCTTAGATAATATAACCATAACTCTAACACCAATCCATGAATTGGTTAGTGTTTAGGGTTTGGTTTTTAGGATTATATTATAGATATATATTATCATTGTAGTCGTATGGTCAAGTAATATCATGTAAAGGTCAAGCAAGGAGGTATGATGATTTCCATCCATTTAACCTCATTATATGGATTCACCAAAGCACAAAATCATCAACTTAGTTGGTGATTTCGGTTGGTCATGAATAAGATTATAATGTACAAGTAACTAATTTTTGCTAAGTGGTCAAATGAGAACAACCTGGACGTGTGCATACCGGACATGGTAAATGTTGGAGACAAGGTGGGGTTGTGAAGGGGTAAGGTCCCAAAAACCTCATAAAAAGGATTTGAGACCATACCACAAACCAGCCTTTTTAGCCTTTCGACCTCACGCGGCCGCGCATTGGTCTTACAAAGAGGAAGAAGTCAGCGATTTATAATCGCGCGCCCAAAGGAAAACATAAATCCTTGCGCCTTCTCCCATTTAACAAAGGATTAAAATCTTTTGTTCAATACCTCCGCCTAAATATCCAGACTCGGATACTATTTTACCCAGACTTGGGATTTATTCGTCTGTGTCCACACAGCAAGGTGTCACACCAGATTACAGCAGTAATCTTCTAGAAAGAAATGCAATCGTGCACCACCCAGACGGTTATAACCGTCTGGACACGTGTCATCACCACGAGCAACCCTGAAATCACAACGAAGGCATGCAATTGGAGAGTAATCTCCACTTAATCACTTTCCACGTGGCAACCCCCCAGCCATAGATCAAACCACGATCCGTGTGCATTCACATCGGATCGAGACAACTTGACGTAGGATCAAAGAACTTAACGGAAGAAAATATAACCGCTACGGCGTTAGCATTTTCCGTCATCTTTTCAATAACAGGTTTTCCCTCCCAAACTCCCAGTTATAAATATGAGAACTGTTCAGGTATAAACTCAGATCACACTCACTTCTCAAATACTTTATCTTCTCCATTACCAATACTTATTCTCACACCGGAGTCGGGTCAAGGAGAGAACCCTCTTCTCCCCTTGGCGAGGCTGACGGTGTTCTTTTTTGCAGAATCACCGGAGAAGAAGTTCAGCATCAACTGAATCAACCGAGAGAGAGCTAACCCTTTTATGCGGATTCAGACCCCCTAGATATTTCGGTTCCGACCATTTATCTAGTGTTTCTTCATTGGCGCCCACCGTTTTCTCAGTTTTTCTAGTTTCTATCTCGTTTCGATTCAGTTCATTGCGTTTTCTGTTTTTTCACATGGCAGAAAATTCGTCATCTCACCGGCAACCTGGTCCTCGACCAAACGTCAGAAACAATTTACAACTAGAAGAATCTCCAGAACATTGGTTTAGCAGATGCCAAGCTGCTTTAGACACAATTGTTATTCAAATCGCCAGATCTGATTTCCCAAACATCAGATCTGGAAAAGAAATTAATACCACAGTATTGGATCCACAAATACCACGTCGAGGGGACATCCAATCCAGCCAATATAACAGTTATCATAAACAAATACACATGGTTCAAGGAGGTCCGTCACGAAGACCAAATAAACGAAGCTATGATCAACATTGGAGAGAACAGCAAGTCGTGTTCCCTGTTGTTCCTGGGGGCCCTCAGGAAGAACGACCAGTAATTATCACTGGTATTTTCGGTCATTACCGAACTGACTATATGTTCATAGATCCAGGAAGCTCGATGGACATCATATACGAACAATGTTTTAAACAGCTCGATTCAGAAGATAAAGCACGTCTAGAACCAGTCGATTTTCCCCTCACTGGATTCTGTAATGAAGCTGTATCCCATTAGGGCAAATCGCTTTCCCGGTGACTTTATCAGACGGCGAACATTCACGAACAGTTACAGTCAATTTCATGGTAATGCCAGCAACATCACGTCATGATGTCTTGCTCGGGAGAAGGTCACAAAGGGAATTTAGCATGATCACTTCCATTCCACATGCTGCTTGTGGATTTCCGACAGAGACCGGAGTTGCAATTCTCTATTCAAGCAAAGAAGTCATGTCTGTAGACGACGAACCACCAGCAAAGGTAGTCAAACCTTCGGCACCAAACGAACCAGAGAAATGGGTCCTGAACAACGAATACCCAGAGCAGACCATTCTGCTAGGACAAGCCATTTCACCAGCAACACGCATACAACTGAAAGAATTGTTGTCTAACAACAAAGATATATTTGCCTGGTGCCCAGCAGATATGACTGGAGTTCCACGCGACATCGCGCAGCATTGTCTAAACATCAAACCATCAGTAGAACCCGTTGCTCAAGGGAGGCGCAGCTTCAGCGAAGAAAAAGCAAAAGCAATGGACGAGCAAGTCACAGAGTTACTCAATGCAGGAATCTTGTGCGAAGTAAAATACCATACATGGGTTGCCAACCCAGTAATGGTACAAAAACATAGCGGCGGGTGGAGAATGTGCGTCGATTTCAAGGACCTGAACAAAGCATGCCCCAAAGATTGCTACGCGCTTCCAGAGATAGACAAAAAAGTCGACTCTCTAGCATCATTCAGAAGGAAATGCTTTCTCGACTGTTATAAAGGTTATCA
Organism: Helianthus tuberosus; assembly: GCA_030545235.1. Classification (NCBI taxonomy): domain Eukaryota; kingdom Viridiplantae; phylum Streptophyta; class Magnoliopsida; order Asterales; family Asteraceae; genus Helianthus; species Helianthus tuberosus. The sequence continues at coordinate 150,973,647 of CM060407.1, read as the reverse complement.
TCAGGTCCAGATGAAAAAAGAAGACGAAGACAAAACCGCGTTCCGCACAGATAAAGGCATCTACTATTACACAAAAATTCCGTTTGGCTTGCGCAACGCAGGCGCAACTTATCAACGACTAATGGACACAGTCTTCAGCGGAGATATTGGCAAGACTGTCGAAGTATACATGGATGACCTCGTCATCATGAGCCATGAAGAAGAGACAATGCTCAACAATATCCAGCGCACGTTCGACTCCTTACGCAGCGTCAACTTAAAACTTAACCCAACAAAATGCTCCTTCGGCATGGAAGAAGGAAAATTTTTGGGTTTCATAGTTACAAGAGACGGCTTTAAGGTTAATCCAGAAAAGGTGCAGGCCATCCAGCTAATGCCATCACCTGCAACAGTCAAGGAAATGCAAAGGCTCGCCGGACGATTAGCAGCCCTGAACAGATTTTTGGCTAATCATGCGGCAAAATCTTATCCATTTATCAGTACGCTACGAAACTGCGGAAAGAAAACTCCTTTTCAATGGACGCCTGAAGCAGAAGCAGCATTCAAGCAAATGAAAGAATGTTTAATTCAGCTGCCAACACTGACCGCGCCAAAAGAAAAAGAACCGTTAATTTTATATCTGTCAGCCGCGGAAGTAGCGGTAGGCGCAGTATTAATGGTAGAATGGGAAAACATCCAAACTCCAATCTACTATATCAGCAAAATGCTCACTGGCCCCGAAACTCGTTACTCAATGATAGAAAAATTGGTTCTAGCACTAGTACACGCGTCCAGACGCTTGCGCAGGTACTTCTCAGGCCATGTCATCACAGTTCTCACAAATTATCATTTAGGCCAAATCTTGTCAAAACCTGATGTGGCGGGAAGAATAGCTAAATGGGCCATTGAGCTAGGAGGTTACAACATTTTTTACAGACCAAGACCCGCAATCAAAGGGCAAGTTCTAGCAGACTTCGCCACTGAAGTTCCTATCGATAAAATACAAGAATGTGAGGTAATCCAGAACCCAACACCTGTTTTCGACGACAGAGTCTGGACCTTACACACAGATGGTGCTTCCAATGATGATGGAGCAGGAGCAGGCCTCCGATTGATCAGCCTGGATGATCAAGAACTTACATATGCCATACGCTTAGATTTCCAAAGTACCAACAATGAAGCAGAATACGAGGCATTTTTAGCAGGCCTCCGTCTAGCACTTAAAATGGGGGCAAGAAACCTTGAAGCCAACGTTGACTCAAAGCTAGTAGCCGAACAAGTTAATGGTCGTTGTGATGCAAAAGGGGAAGCTATGGCGTTATACCTTGAACAAGCGCGGATGTTAATCAGCCAATTTCAAACATTCAAAGTTAATCACATAAACAGAAGCGAGAACAAGCACGCTGACGCGCTAAGCAAGTTAGCTGCTACCAGCTTTAAGCACTTAGCAAAGGAGGTACGCATAGAGGTATTATCCAACCCTTCCATTCATCTCAAGCAAGTAAGCGTCATAGAAATGGGAGATCCATCCTGGATGTCCCCAATTATCTTGTACCTTCAACACGGAAAACTTCCGGAAGGAAAGGCAGAAGCTCGAAAAATACAACACAAAGCAATAAATTACGAAATGGCGGATGGCGTCCTTTATCGAAAATCATTTATGGGCCCATTACTACGCTGTGTTGATAAAACAGACGCCCAATACCTAGTCAGAGAAATCCACGAAGGATTATGCGGGATACACGCGGGACCGCGCATGGTCGTGGCAAAAATAATGAGCGCCGGATACTACTGGCCAGGAATGCACATGGACGCAGTTGATCTATTAAGAAGATGCGAGGCATGTCAACGCCGCGCACCAAAGACACTCCGACCCAAAAATTCGCTAATTCCTGTTACTTCCGCCTGGCCATTCCAACAGTGGGGCATCGATCTTGTTGGCCCATTTCCTGACGCGCCGGGTGCAGTAAAATTCATCATCGTCGCGGTGGATTACTTCACAAAATGGGTGGAAGCTAAAGCTTTGGCCTCAACAACAGCAATGGTAATCCGCAAATTTATATGGGAACATATCTTTTGCAGATTTGGATTACCATTGCGTATTATTTCCGAAAATGGTACAAATTTCGCCGCAGAAGATCTCCAAAAATGGTTCAAAGAAATAAAGATCGAGCATAACTTTGCGTCCGTTGCGCATCCTCAAGCGAACGGACAGGTAGAAAGTGTAAACAAACAAATCGTTGACGGCATAAAAGCGCGACTCGGGACAGCGCGCAGAGGGTGGGTTGACGAACTTCCCAGCATCCTCTGGGCGCATCGAACAATGCCAAAGACTAGCACCGGCGAAACTCCGTTCAGTCTAGTCTATGGGTCTGAGGCCGTCATTCCAGCCGAGATAGGATTACCGTCACCGCGCATGATAGCTATGGAAAAACAGAACAACGAGCAAGAGCGAAGAATGGATTTGGATCTTCTAGAAGAGAGGCGCGAGAACGCTGCCATAACAGAAGCAAGGTACAAATCCAAGCTCGAAAAATATTACAATGCGCGCGTTCGTGTTTGCACCTTTGTCCCTGGCGATTTCGTCTTGCGCGACAATGAGGCTTCAAACGCTGAAAAGCCGGGCAAATTAGCGCCAAGATGGGAAGGACCATACGTCATTAACGAGGTCCTAGGCAAGGGGGCATATACCCTAAAAAGGATCGATGGGACCCTAGTCCCCCGCACCTGGAACGCACAACAGTTGCGCAGGTGTTACATATGAACCAAATCTTCAAAAGCGGAAAGAACATACAGGCAATGTATTTCTTTATTATGTCTTGTATCACAAGCCTTGCGCTCTTATCAATACAAACATCATTTTTACTTATATCACTGTTTATTACAAATTGCATGTAATTTCTTTGGTGCGCGCGAAAACAATATGGTCAAACATTGTATACCTCATGAACAGTCTAAAAACAAGGCAAGCTGTTGCGCCTTTTAGGCAAACGTTCACACATGAGCACAATACCATCTCTCATTCGCCTTACCTATCCAAAAGCAATTAAAAACATGCAACATATTGTAATTTAAACAAACAGTTCACAAGCATAGCAGTGCATCACAATATACATTATCATAAAAGTGTAACACAAGCACTTAACAAGATCATAGCCATGATCTTCAAAAAATTATCCAGTACCAAATTTACAAAAAAGCATTAACCAAAGACGAAAACTGGTCCTAAGGTTAAACACCTAACCAGCATCGGAATCATCGTCAACAGACACCTGCTCACTCCGACGAGTTTTCCGGCGTTGATACACTAACCGGCATCCTCCTTTTTGAAGCATCGGAAACCGAGCCATCAACCCGTCGGCATCCAACACAACGCTAGCACCATCAGTAACATCTGTATGCTGAAGAACCCTGCAGTCAGAATCAACAACCGCTGGAGAAACAGGTTTGACTAGATTCTTTACCGGAGTAGTAGTGAATGACGGTGAACAAGAAAGAAGCATGAGACCTTCAGCAGCTTCATACACCCTAAAAACATCCAGCAAAAGACGGGTATGGTAAGAACGTTTCATCTTTTTTTGGTAAGAATCAACCAGGAGATAAGGTAAATATATATAAAAAGAACCCAATCTCGGGAAAGGAGAAACTTACCCATCATTAACCGTCAGAATTACATCACATCCAAACGGCGCTACAGGAACAAAGGTCATTTCCTTATTAATGAAGTCTGACAAGCGCCACCACGAATCTCAAGACAAAAATAATAATAATAATAATAATAATAACCACTCTTACTGCCAGTTGACGTCATCGGACGTCAAAACACAGTTAACAAATTTCACATCTTTCTCCCTCTTTAAATCTTCTCATAGAAGCTTTCTTACCTTTTCGCGCCCAAAAAAAAAAAAAAACATTTCCCTCTCATAAGTCCAGTGCTCCACTTATTTGCATAAGTACAACACTAGACTGGGGGGACTTGAAGGGGTAAGGTCCCAAAAACCTCATAAAAAGGATTTGAGACCATACCACAAACCAGCCTTTTTAGCCTTTCGACCTCGCGCGGCCGCGCATTGGTCTTACAAAGAGGAAGAAGTCAGCGATTTATAATCGCGCGCCCAAAGGAAAACATAAATCCTTGCGCCTTCTCCCATTTAACAAAGGATTAAAATCTTTTGTTCAATACCTCCGCCTAAATATCCAGACTCGGATACTATTTTACCCAGACTTGGGATTTATTCGTCTGTGTCCACACAGCAAGGTGTCACACCAGATTACAGCAGTAATCTTCTAGAAAGAAATGCAATCGTGCACCACCCAGATGGTTATAACCGTCTGGACACGTGTCATCACCACGAGCAACCCTGAAATCACAACGAAGGCATGCAATTGGAGAGTAATCTCCACTTAATCACTTTCCACGTGGCAACCCCCCAGCCATAGATCAAACCACGATCCGTGTGCATTCACATCGGATCGAGACAACTTGACGTAGGATCAAAGAACTTAACGGAAGAAAATATAATCGCTACGGCGTTAGCATTTTCCGTCATCTTTTCAATAACAGGTTTTCCCTCCCAAACTCCCGGTTATAAATATGAGAACTGTTCAGGTATAAACTCAGATCACACTCACTTCTCAAATACTTTATCTTCTACATTACCAATACTTATTCTCACACCGGAGTCGGGTCAAGGAGAGAACCCTCTTCTCCCCTTGGCGAGGCTGATGGTGTTCTTTTTTGCAGAATCACCGGAGAAGAAGTTCAGCAGCAACTGAATCAACCGAGAGAGAGCTAACCCTTTTATGCGGATTCAGACCCCCTAGATATTTCGGTTCCGACCATTTATCTAGTGTTTCTTCAGGTTGGCTCACTTTGATTTCTTGGAAACCACTTAGATGGTTATGTAACTAATGAAATAAACAAGTGAAGTAGGTAGAATCTTAGTTGGAAAGCCAAGCCTCCCATTGTCCATACCTAACCAAAACACAAGTCTTTCAACATTGAAGGTTGAAGACTTGGATGGTTTCAACACGTCGCAGGTCACTTGTGTCACACCCCGACCCGCAGCGGACTAGGTGACCGTGGCATGATTGGTTGGTCCAAAGCTTATGACATGCTATTAAAAGTTTCAATATTTATTAAATCAAAATTTATAATAAATCCAAGTAACACATAAATCAAACGACAAGTACATAATCCAAAATTATTAGTAAGCTTCTTTATTCTTCTAAGGCCGAAGTCCTACGTGATCCTTTCTTCATGCTTGTTCACCTGTATCATGTGTAAAAAGTAGTTTTGGGTCAACAAAGGTTTGTGAGTAAATATCATTTGTTATTTGGAAAAATGTACCTTAATTTGTTTGTAGTAAAACGTGTATTAACTTGTAGTAATTAAATATATTATATGGTATTACGACAAACCTCATAACAACCTCAAACAATAAACAACTCATGGCATATAAAGGTGCACGGTATCATGGTGTGCGGTCTTGTGGTCCAAGATCTAGACTCAATCAAACGGAGCCGATCTCGTATGTTGGCATCATCTTGTTCCACTCACAGGTAATGGGGAACGGATGGCCAAATAGATCCATAAGCAATGTATAATGTCAAGTAAGTAATTAAACAACAACTAAACAACAAACAATCACATAACACAACATACAGTAATTGGCACGTAAGGTTTGGAAATGTGAGTTAACAAAGTGACACATGATACACCCCAAAACATGATATATAAGGGGAGTTGTAGATTTACTCGCTGGTTGCGTTTTTGATTTCTTGACTAACCGCACGGAAATGGGAACTCCAAATGACACGATTATCCTAAAGATATAAAATAACAAAATTCTAAAAGACCAACAATGCAAACAAAACTAGAAAATTAATTCCTATAATTTGGGTTACTATTAAGTTAATTGCCAAATCTTTACTAAAAGACCAACAATGCAAACAAAACTAGAAAATTAATTCCTATAATTTGGGTTACTATTAAGTTAATTGCCAAATCTTTAGAGAGTAGCTCATTTGCTTTATTTTAGAGAAGATACTAGGTTATTGCCCGCGTGAAACGCGGTTTCAACCAAAAACTGGTTATTTATGTTCAAAATTTAATACTATGTAAAAACACATACATTGGAAGACAAAAAAAGGAAAATTATTCAAATCCCGAAAAAAACTTCCGTGTAGACCACATTAGTTATTTTAATTGTTACATTCCCATCTTAATCCAGTATAAGCAACTTCACACCGGCTCTGCTTTTGACTCTTGATAATGCAACATAAAGTTGACCATGTGAGAAAACTGGATATTTGAGATACAATCCAACACTTGATAGAGATTGTTCTTGACTTTTGTTTATAACCATTGAGAAGCATACAGATAAAGGGAACTGTCATCGTTGTAATTTAATAGGAATTCTTTTATCTGATGGTGTCAATCTGATTCGTGGAATATAAGTTTTTGTCCCTATGTTTCCTCCGGATATAATCTCAGCTTCTATAACACGTTTGTAAAGTTTACTAATACGTAATCTCGCACCGTTGCATAAACCATTTTGTTGATCAATATTTCGAAGCAACATTACAGGGACACCGACTTTAAAGACTAATCGATGATTAGCCAAACCGGATATCTTAAGACCATTAAGAACATCAGGAGAATATAGTTTACAATGTGATGAATCATTTACATTGTTAGTTTGACAAATACTATCAGAGCTCAAATACTCGACTTCTTCACCAGGAAACAAAGCAAGCAATCTTTCATTTATTTCTTGTACAACTTCATTTGTTGGTGCCAGTATAGCTCTTTTAGCAAAATAATCTTTATCCTTGTATAGTTGTAGAAGTGAAGGGTATACACAGTCGATAAAGTCTGACATAGGATCCATTGAGTAGTTAATTAAAAGATCATCAGGAATGTCTATAACGACCTCACAATCACCAATCTTTCCCTCGCCCAACTGAAGCAACCAATTTGCAAAAGCTTTCATCTCTTCTATTTTAAATGTGTTGGCTCCCACAGTTAACCACATGTTTTTCCTAAGGTAAGGACCTTGCAAGTACTCCAAATATAGGACGAATTGATTGACGCATTAACAATTTCTCGTCTACTACCATTTGGTATAACGGGAAGTATTTGTCTAAAATCACCACCCAACACCATAACTTTACCTTTAAAACTCATATCCGAATTTACTGAATCATCAGATTTGGAGATATCTTTCATTGTTCGATCAAGTGCTTCAAAAGCATGTCTGTGAATCATCGGTGCTTCATCCCAAATTACCAACTTCGTTTTTCTCAACAAATCCGCAACCTGATCATCTGGTTTAATATGACACATTGAGTCTTCTGTTAAATTTAAAGGAATATGAAACCTTGAATGTGCAGTCCGTCCACCAGATAACAAAAGAAAACCAATTCCACTTGATGCAATGTTTAATACAATATCTCCTTTACATCTGATGGATGCAGATAACGTCTTCAACAAAAATGTTTTACCAATCCCTCCAAAACCATAAACGAAGAACATACTACCATTACCACAATCAACGGCTTGCATTATCTCATCAAAAACTAAACGCTACTCATTGGTCAGACTGGTTAAATGATTATTAAATTCAGTAGCAGTATGACTTACATCGTATGAAAGCTCGTCCGCTATTAAACGATTGCTTGCTAAAGTTATTGATTCACTATCGGGGTAAGGCATAGAAGGAAACCGATATAGGCTTGAGTTATTATGTTTGGAAATAACGTTCAATTTCAAGCAACGTTAAGTTCTTTATTTTTTCCTCTGGAAGAGATAAACCTATTAAAAAAATAACACTCAATTTGTTAACATATTGAAAATATTCTAAATACTATTAAATCGGACAAAATTCTTAAAATAGTAAATATGAAATGGGTTACCTTCAATCCCTAAAAGCTTTTGACGATTGTATAAAATGCCATCAGCAAGGTACTCCCATGTGTTTTCCCAAACATGTTCTATTTGCTACAATGTATTAGACGACAACATTGTAGCAAATAGATTTCAAAGATAGTATACTGAACCGGTGTAGTACGCCTCTTTAATAGCTTCTATATACTCATTGTCGTCATCTAAAAGGCCCCTAGCGTAGCATGCATCGCTAAATGTTGGGAACACTTGTCCATTTACAATTCGGATATCTTCAAAAGACTTGGGACCTGCTACCTTATTAAGAAGGATTCTTAAAAAATAAGCCTCGCCCATAGAAGGATTAACACAATGAATACGACCAAGGGTTTTGCCTATTATCCGTCTGTCCCATTTCCTATCCTACTGCTTCCAAACAAATGCCACCTCATCATTTCGATTTTTTTCCATCCACTCCAAAAACATAGTAGAAGAAACAAATGGTTTTTGAAGAACGCTATCAAGTTCATCATCAAGACCGTATACAACATTTTGTTGATCTGGTAGATGAAAAGGAAGCCTAATTACAAAAGGATACCTATAATGAACATCATATGCATAGATGCGCCATGAAGCTTCACACGCTGAGAGATATATGCAATCATAATGAATTTTGATTTCATCTTTTGCATTTACTAGTTGGCCTTCATCAGCATTCTCTACAACTTCAATTTCGGCCCTATCAGGTCCTTTGTTAATGTATTTAAACAAATACTTAATTGAAGCAGGCTGGTTACACCACTCGACATTAATGTGTGCCTGATAACGTCTTAGTAGGGTTTTGCTATATGGAACTACACTTCTGTTATCAAGCTAAACACCAGATTTCTCAATAAATAATCCTGAATCTGCTCGCCTATAAACTGGATAACCTTTCGAATCTATAGTAGTCTGATAACATAATTTCTTAGGAAATTTCTTCGAACACATACCTTGAACCATACATGGACAACTTGGTTTTGCAATACCACAAGGTCAGTGAATCATATAGTCATTGACAAGAGTATACAAATCTGAATCTACATTTTTGTCAGGTATCTCAGCAGAAATAAACTTATCAACATGCTCAACAGAAGGAAGTTTACTTTCATCATTTAAGAACAAACATATATAACCGTGCGGTAGACCTCTTTATTTGAAACTCTATTGTATAAACAACTGTAATAGGATTATAAGATATAAAAAATAGTTATATTCAAAGTTATGTTTATCAACGTCATAGACCAAAAAATCATAATACACATCGTTTGAATGACATGGATGATTACCTGCCGAAGCCTTGCCGAATAACGATTTCTCTCGCAAGTCTTTCATCATTGAGTCCAGCTTGATTTTGAACAGCTGGCATAAAATGTCTTGTCTATCCTTTGGATTAATGTTCTTGTCCTTAAAAAATCTCTTAATCTCTGGCCATTTTGGATTACACGTGATTGTAATGAAAAAGTCAGGATATCTAAACCGTTTACAAATAGCCATCGCATCATAATAATTTTCCCTCATGTAACGCGAACCACCAGTAAAGGAAGACGGTAGTATTATACGTGTTCCAACAGTTGACATATCTGGATTACCATTCACAATGACTATAAACAAAAGTCAAGGACAATCTCTATCAAGGGTTGGATTGTATCTCAAATATCCAGTTTTTTCACATGGTCAACTTTATGTTGCATTATCAACAGTCAAAAGTAGAGCCGGTGTGAAACCCTTGATAGAGATTGTCCTTGACTTTTGTTTATAGTCATTGCGAATGGTAATCCGAATATGTCAACTGTTGGAACACGTGTAATACTACCGTCTTCCTTTACTGGTGGTTCACGTTACATGAGGGAAAATTATTATGATGCAATGGCTATTTGTAATTGGTTTGGATATCCTGATTTTTTCATTACAATCACGTGTAATCCTAAATGGCCAGCGATTAAGAGATTTCTTAAGGACAAGAACATTAATCCAGAGGATAGACCATACATTTTATGCCGGCTATTCAAATTCAAGCTGGACTCAATGATGAAAGACTTGCGAGAGAAATCGTTATTTGGCAAGGCTTCGGCAGGTAATCATCCATGTCATTCAAACGATGTTTATTATAATTTTTTTGGTCTATGACGTTTATAAACATAACTTTGAATATAACTATTTTTTATATATTATAATCCTATTGCAGTTGTTTATACAATAGAGTCTCAAAAAAGAGGTCTACCGCACGCTTAGATATGTTTGTTCATAAATTATGAAAGTAAACTTCCTTCTGTTGAGCATGTTGATAAGTTTATTTCTGCTGAGATACCTGACAAGAATGTAGATCCAGATCTGTATACTCTTGTCAGTGACTATATGATTCACGGACCTTGTGGTATTGCAAAACCAAGTTGTCCGTGTATGGTTCAAGGTAAGTGTTCGAAGAAATTTCCTAAGAAATTCTGTGATCAGACTACTATAGATTCGAAAGGTTATCCAATTTATAGGCGAGCAGATTCAGGATTATTTGTTGAGAAATCTGGTGTTTAGCTTGATAACAGAAGTGTAGTTCCATATAGCAAAACCCTACTAAGACGTTATCAGGCACACATTAATGTTGAGTGGTGTAACCAGGCTGCTTCAATTAAGTATTTGTTTAAATACATTAACAAAGGACCTGATAGGGCCGAAATTGAAGTTGTAGAGAATGCTGACGAAGGCCAACTAGTAAATGCAAAAGATGAAATCAAAATTCATTATGATTGCAAATATCTCTCAGTGTGTGAAGCTTCATGATGCATCTATGCATATGATGTTCATTATAGGTATCCTTCTGTAATTAGGCTTCCGTTTTATCTACCAGATCAACAAAATGTTGTATACGGTCTTGATGATGAACTTGATAACGTTCTTCAAAAACCATCTGTTTCTTCTACTATGTTTTTGGAGTGGATGAAAAAAAACTGAAATGATGAGGTGGCGCGTAAACTTACTTATGCTGAATTCCCAAGTAAATTTGTTTGGAAGCAGAAGGATAGGAAATGGGACAGACGGATAATAGGCAAAACCCTTGGTCGTATTCATTGTGTTAATCTTTCTATGGGCGAGGCTTATTTTTTAAGAATCCTTCTTAATAAGGTAGCAGGTCCCAAGTCTTTTGAAGATATCCGAACTGTGAATGGACAAGCGTTCCCAACATTTAGAGATGCATGCTACGCTAGGGGCCTTTTAGATGATGCCAATAAGTATATAGAAGCTATTAAAGAGGCGTACTACACCAGTTCAGGATACTATCTTCGGAATCTATTTGCTACAATGTTGTCGTCTAATACATTATCCAGGCCTGAACATGTTTGGGAAAACACATGGGAGTACCTTGCTGATGGCATTTTATACAATCGTCAAAAGCTTTTAGAGATTGAAGGTAACCCATTTCTTATTTACTATTTTAAGAATTTTGTCCGATTTAATAGTATTTAGAATATTTTCAATATGTCAACAAATTGACTGTTATTTTTTTAATAGGTTTATCTCTTCAAGAGGAAAAAATAAAGAACTTAACGTTGCTTGAAATTGAACGTTATTTCCAAACATAATAACTCAAGCCTATCTCGGTTTCCTTCTATGCCTTACCCCGATAGTGAATCAATAACTTTAGCAGGCAATCGTTTAATAGCTAACGAGCTTTCATACGATGTAAGTCATACTGCTGTTGAATTTAATAATCATTTAACTAGTCTGACCAATGAGTAGCGTTTAGTTTTTGATGAGATAATGCAAGCCGTTGATTGTGGTAATGGTGGTATGTTCTTCGTTTATGGTTTTGGAGGGACTGGTAAAACGTTTTTTGTGGAAGACGTTATCTGCATCCTTCAGATGTAAAGGAGATATTGTATTAAACGTTGCATCAAGTGGAATTGCTTCTCTTTTGTTATCTGGTGGACAGACTGCACATTCAAGGTTTCATATTCCTTTAAATTTAACAGAAGACTCAATGTGTCATATTAAACAAGATGATCAGGTTGCGGATTTGTTGAGAAAAACAAAGTTGATAATTTGGGATGAAGCACCGATGATTCACAGACATGCTTTTGAAGCACTTGATCGAACAATGAAAGATATCTTCAAATCTGATGTTTCAATAAATTCGGATATGAGTTTTGGAGGTAAAATTATGGTGTTGGGTGGTGATTTTAGACAAATACTTCCCGTTATACCAAATGGTAGTAGACGAGAAATCGTTAATGCGTCAATCATTTCGTCCTATATTTGGAGTACTTGCAAGGTCCTTACCTTAACGAAAAACATATAGTTAACTGTGGGAGCCAACACATCTGAAATAGAAGAGACGAAAGCTTTTGCAAATTGGTTGCTTCAGTTGGGCGAGGGAAAGATTGGTGATAGTGATGATTGTGGGGTCATTATAGACATTCCTGGTGATATTTTAATTAACTACTCAGTGGATCCTATGTCAGACTTTATCGACTTTGTATACCCTTCACTTCTACAACTATACAAGGATAAAGATTATTTCGCTGAAAGAGCTATCCAACAAATGAAATTGTACAAGAAATAAATGAAAGATTGTTTGCTTTGTTTTCTGGTGAAGAAGTCGAATATTTGAGCTCTGATAGTATTTGTTAAACTGACAAAGCAAAGGATTCATCACATTGTAAACTATATTCTCCTGATGTTCTTAATGATCTTAAGATATCCGGTTTGCCTAATCATCGATTAGTCCTTAAACTCGGTGTCCCTGTAATGTTGCTTCGAAATATTGATCAACAAAATGGTTTATGCAACGGTACGAGATTACGAATTACTAAACTTTACAAACGTGTTATAGAAGCTGAGATTATATCCGGGGGAAACGTAGGGACACAAACTTATATTCCACGAATCAGTTGATAAAAGAATTCCGACGAGAGTTCAGTTTATCTGTATGCTTCTAAATGGCTATAAACAAAAGTCAAGCACAATCTCTATCAGGATTGGATTGTATCTCAAATATCCAGTTTTCTCACATTGTCAACTTTATGTTGCATTATCAAGAGTCAAAAGCAGAGCCGGTGTAAACTCCAAATGACACGATATCCTAAAGATATAAAATAACAAAATTCTAAATGACCAACAATGCAAACAAAACTAGAAAATTAATTCCTATAATTTGGGTTACAATTAAGTTAATTGCCAAATCTTTAGAGAGTAGCTCATTAGCTCAATTTTTATAGAAGATAAGTATATGTTTGTAACAACAAAATTAAGATTCAATTTGTGTTTGTAAATTACTTCTTACAATTTTGATAGACCTACCGATTTGCGGGCGAGTCAAATATGGTTTTAGCTCAAAAACCAACATCCACTCTTTCGACTTCCTAAAATAAATTTCATGATTTTTTGTTTCTATTTTAAAAGAGGAAAATAAAATAAATAACATTCTCATTCAACAAAAGAGATGTTGTAGTTACTTTGTTATTATTATTTTTTTAGTTAAAATAAACAATACATATATCTTAGAATTTAATATGAAAAATAAAATGATTTATTATTAATATTAACAAAACAGTACGACTTTAAATTTTTATTTGGTCTCGCTCCTGACGCTGTGCGACTTTTGAATCGTGTTCAAAAAGTCGTTAACAGTAATTCTTCGTCGCTAAAGGTTTCAAACTTTGTATTTAGTAGAATTGGTTTTTCTATTCAAAAGGGGGTGGCGGCGCAACTTGTTGCCCGACTACCTGCCATTGCTTTGTAATTGCCCTTTTTCGTGTGGAATGAAATTAATTAACCAAAAATTTTCACTTTAGTTTTAAACAAGTTTAATTTTTAAACACATGGTTTTGGTCACCTTCTTCCTCATATAACGCTAAAAACTCATCTTTTTATATTTACGATTTGCGTACATGAGACCCAAGCTTAGTATGTCTTGGTTAAGACAAAGAATTGTTGGGTTAATCGGTTCGTATACGGGTCACGGGTCGACACGTTATCGGGTCACGAGTCAAATGGTTCGAATGGGTCATCCGGGTTGTTCCTTTCAGCATATGCTAATATTGTGCTAATATTGAATAAAGGAGTTATACCCATAATTTAGAATCTGCACGTTAGTGTGAAATGGTCAAGTTTGACGGAGTTTCATGCAAATGGACGTTGGATGGAAGTGAACGTGCAGTCATTGTTTTTTAGCATGTGTTCATTTTTAATTATAATTAGTAGTAGTTTTTCTTTGTTTCAGTAACCCTTTTGTAATTCTTTAAAAGATCAATATGCAATATGCAAAGAGTATCGTGAGTATTGTGTGTGTGAGTTTGTATTAGCCAAGGCCTGAATCAAGAAGAACATGAACAATGGATGTTGTTTAATTACAAACAGAAATGATTTCTTTGCTTTGGTTAATGGCTTCAACTGAGCAAGAACCCATAACTTTGGCTATCAAAAGTTCAGAACCCGCTAGTTTTAGTTACATTAGTTATGTGAAATCAAGAAAAATATATTAGCCTTTAATTTTTTTCGTCCCCTAGAGATCATATTTTCTAGTAACCAGAATAGTACAATATCATATGCACCTTCTCTAGTGTCTAGAATGTAACAAAGCAACCCATAGCACTTTAGTTTAGTGTGTTAGGACAAGTAGGATATTGTAAACATTACCTCGAATGCTGGTTGTTTCGATATTGGTGGATTACCGGAAAGCTTGCAGTGGCGGCAAGGTGTACGGTCGTCGAAAAGCTCCACGAAACAGAGGTTTGCGGTGTTGATCTTGCGAGTTTGGCGGAGTTCTTAAATATTCCGATGAATAATTTGAGGTGAATCAGGTTCGTTTTGATCGGTGAAGCGTGTATATATAACAACACTAACCGATAGTTTAGGAACACATCACGATTTTTGAGTCGGTTTCACATGGATTCCAAAATTAACCGATATGGCCCGATAATAGGTGATTTGGACCGACTTTGATGCGTGAAAATGGTTCGATAAGGAGTCCAGCTTCAAGATTTGTATAAGGGAATGAGATTTCGGTAATATTAATGAGATTTGAGAGGATCTTTGTTCTTTCTTTTTTTACAATTTTTCTTTGATTTACACACTTTTGGTCGCTAGATTATTGTGTAATTCTAAATCTTGACTCAAACTTTGATTAACTCTCAAACACGTTTCGAAAATAGCACATTTGGTCCTTCCACTTTATAACTTCAACTTATATTAACTTAGTTAGATTAGATGTTTATTTTAACAGAGTTAATCATATTAACTTGGTTTTATTTTATAATTAATTCTATAATCCTTACATAATTATATATATTTAGTTTAAGTATAATTATTTAATGGAATAAACAATTAAGAAAATAAAACCAATACTAATATCACTGACATATATTACATACATACATAACGAATGATAATATTACTGACGGAATTGATTTATTCTAATTAACAACAAAACTATTTATTTTTGTAATTTTTGTTTGTCTTTATTAAGTTGGTGAACACAAAAAAACATCATTTTCTACTGATTTGACATTTATTCCAAAAGATATAAATATTATGGGTGCTACTTTCTACACCCCCTATTTACTTTTTTTCACCCCCCTCCTCTCACATGCTTACAGGTGGGGCCTGCGTGGGACCGACAGTTTTTCTCTCACAAGGGGGGGGGGGGGGGGTATAATCAGGAAGGGAGGGGGGTGTGGACTATGCGAAGGTACCTCAGAATTTTTAACAAATTCAACTAAAGGGTTCATTAAGTCCTTTAGGGTTTTTTGTGGTCTGGTTAAGACTCATTGGTTGAAAGGAATCTTTTTCTTGATGCATACTTATTGTATACTTAGGTAGTTATTACCAAGATTCTTGAACCGGTAATATAAGATTGAATTAACAATCTTTGTAGCAATGTTTTGACTATAACAATCTTTATAGATTGTTTTCATGTGTTGACTAAGGCAACTAAACAAACGGTGATTTTGAGAAATCATCAATTGTCTAAATTGAATTAACAATTCTTTTTTAGTAGTCATTTTTTGACTAACATTTCTTATTGAAAAGATTATTTGATTTCGATAATGGTTAATCGATTTCTTTTTGTGTTCGTTTATAAACATCATTTTTTGATTTTATCAAAATCTTAGTTTTTTGTGTGAATAAAATTCTTTTTAAGATTTAAGGAGAGATATGAAATATCAATCTTGAAGTCTTTTAACAGTTTGAAATAAAATTTATACCTTCTTCTTCTTGTATTTTCTTCTTGAAAAGTTTCTATTTCTTCTGCAAGGGACCAATCCAACCCTTATTTCCCTAACGGCCTCCTGCCTCAGCGGTACTTCAACGGGCTCCAGGACTCCAGGTTTTACAGAATAAAAACAACTTCATGATAGAAAATAAGATAGGGGGTTACGAAGGAGCTTTTATTTCATAACTGTTCTCCCGAAGGAGAACTTCTTGGGGTATAATCAGGAAGGGAGGGGGGTGTGTATAGAATGAGCCATTATATAAATGGTTGAGTCTAAGATTGAAACCCGTTGAATGGTCATGCCACATTGCCACTAAATGTCTGTGTTTGATGTGTTTTCACAAACATGAAACAGTCTTTTACACCTAACGTTGATGAACTCGATCAAAAGTCAAACTTGTCACTTTTAAGTTGATTCTTAATTCAATATCCACTACATATGTAGGCTGGATCAGAACATAATGCCTAACTTATATTTGTTGAAAAAACAACAATTATTTTAGATTTGATCTTGTCAATTCTAATCATCCTTGATTTTGTTCTAGAATCATATACAATCCATAACACGCTCAAATTCGGTTATCTCACACACCCCCTAAATATACTCCTGTTAACCATATGATTAGAACCTACAACCACTTAGAGAGTCACATTTACTACGCACTTTGATACCGCTAGATTACGAGCCCTTTGATCGAACAAATAAACTCTATAAGATAGTGATTACCAAAATGATTAATAAGAAATGCTCAAAACTAAAATTTCGCTTATGATGATGTGTGTGAATATATAGATATAATTAAGTTATTATGAGATTATATGAAGATGCAAGTTTTTTTAAATATATATATATATATATATATAGAGAGAGAGAGAGAGAGAGGGGCCTGTTATCATACAATATGTCTTATCGTACATTACGTACGCTATAACCACAACCGTCAGATCATCTCAATTAAACCCCGTGCTTAACTATTAAATTAATCAAATAAAAATATTTATATGAAACCGCCAAGGTTAAAATCGTCAATTACGAAATCAAAAACCACTGATAATCAGCAAACAAAACTTCAAAATCATACCGTAAGATTCTTAATAAAAACGTATTCGAAAATCGAACAAGTAATCAAAAATCGATCGATTCTCATTCACCAAATCCTTATGCGAATTGAACTTCTGCTGAATTTGGAAGTTCAGAACTGAAACAAATCGATAGAACATCTATCGAAGAAGATGATGCAGGGTGAAAATCAAATAAAAATATGCGAAATACATATCAACCGTGCGAAAAACACTTCAGACAAAAAGAAAAGTTGTGTTTTTTGTAAAGTTTGCGAATTCATATAACATTATATGCGATTACAAAAAAAAGTAATATGTTTAAGATGTCTATGATGTGCGAATTCATGACTTTACACATGCGATTTCAATAAAAAGTTAATAATCTTTGAAATTTCTTATAGTTTGCGAATTCAAGCTTTTACAGATGCGATTTCAATAAAAAGTTAATCTTTGAAATTTCTTATAATTTGCGAATTCATGCTTTTACACATGCGATTTCAGAAAAAAGTTAATTATCATTTAGATTTCATAAAGTTTGCGAATTCGTTTTCGATTCAAATGCGATTATGAATAAAACACTGCTAATACTTTCAAATTATGGTCCTAAAAAATGCAAAAAAAAATTACGAATTAATAACTAAAATAAAACTATATTATATAAAAATAAACTTAATTTATTACCGATGTGACTGTAATTTGATATGTAATGATCAATTTTACAATAAATACTACGGAACTTACCACCCTACCTACATAATAAATTTACTATTTTAATATAAAAAACCCAGATATAACTACCTTCCACATTAAGACATAGAATACGAAAAAACACACACAACAGACCAACAAAAATGGCATCTGAAGATTCAGAAAAAATCAAAAACATTGCAATAAAAGAGCTATTGTCAACTCGCACGTTGACAGAAATAAGCACCGATATCAACTCTTCTAATTTGATTCTTGATGTGCAGGGGAAAATTCTTGAAGAAACCAAGAAAAATCAAGATATGTGGGAAAGACTACTTGAAGAACCACCATCAAGCTTCAGAGACGCAGCTTTGGATCACATAAAGGAGCAAAATCGAGCTGATGACTTAGCCTTCTCTTTCCTGAAAGATGCTCTAAACACTGTGAAGGAGAAGATGGAGTTCAGCTCTGCTGAACGTGACAAAATCTTTGCTTCAAGTAACTAAATTTATGTTTAATCTTTTTATGGTTGTAGCTGTGTTAGACAATAACAACTATTTTATATTTTGGGTATATGTTTTGAACAAATCTTATACTTGATTATAATATAAAATCTCATGAATGATTTAGATATCTTTGTCACGAAAAAAACAAGATAAACTCAAAATCGCATGTATTAAAAGTGAAATCGCATATAAGTCTAATTATAAACTGATGCATATAAAATCGCATGTTTATATACTAAAATCGCATGAAAGAATTATATAAACAGATGAATATAAAATCGCATGTGTTTCGTATAAATTCGCATTTACATTTAAAAAAAATTAGTCTTCCTCATCATCTTCTGAAACCTCCTCCCACTGATCTTTTTCTTCAGATCCATCATCACTACTACCACTGTAATCTTCAAACTCATCTATCTCTTCGTCGTCTTCCACCTCGTTGTCTTTGTCTTTGGGAACATTTTCAATCTGGACGCCCTTCATCTTCTTTTTTTGTTGTTTACCTTGTTGTTTGGCTTTCAGAATATCGCAAGTCCGAATATAATGACCTTTTTCATTGCATACACTACATGTCCTTGACCTTTTTCCTTTGCGGCTGATCATTTGTTCGTTCTTGGATTTAATCCTTTTATGCGAGCAACGACCTTTGTTTCTTATACCAACCGGCACACGGACAGTAGGAGGAGCATTAGTTACTGCTTGTTGATAACCAATCAACTTTGAAAATGGGTCAAATTTTGGATCAAGTTTCTTGGTTATACGACTCTGATCAACTCTCTCTTTAAGCTGCATCATTTGATCCCTCACTAAAACAAGTTGATCAAGGTCAAAAATCAAATTGCTAACCAAATACTCCCCTGTTTGGATGATTTCACGAGCAATCCGTTTAGGCTTGTGTTGCACATCCTTCCCACCCACATTTAAATTGTACTTCACATTTAACTCATTCGGCACCACATCCTTCGTCCATCTCTTCATAACATATTTGTTTGGTATTTCTTTTACACCAAACAGCTACACTGTGCAGTTACATCATTTCAAGATTCTTGAACCACACCTAGGAAAACCAAAAGAAAAAATATATATTAAAAATTAAAATCGCATGTGTAACATAACAAATTCGCATGTCTAAAAAAACATTTAAATATACAAAATTTAAAATCGCATGCGTATATCAAAATCGCATATTGCAAAACCATGATCTGAAAAATGAAATTCGCATATAGGTTTTCAAAAATCGCATGTTTGAAATATATATGCTATAATACCTCCAATAAACCATCTCCATGGGCTTTAAAGTCTTTTAACAATATCCTAATCTTTGGACCCTCTATTTTGGTGTCCATCGGCAGACATTCAGAAATTGTTCCATAAATCTCTATTTGCTGATCAAAGAATATAGACCTGGTGAATATCTTAGCAGCATCTTTTTCCAAAGAAGTTTCGCTCCAATCAGCAGGCTCAGTATATCGTGAAATATGATCATTCTCTCTATGATTGAACCTATGGACATCCATTGCACCATCAAAATGATTCATAAACTCTACGAGAGTGAGTTGTGAATTAGCCACCTGGCAAAAAAAAAATGGTTCTCACTCTCTGATCTTGAAGTTGTTCTCATAAGTCCAGACATTGGCTCGTGCCGGTAAAAAGCTGGAATCCACATGGATCTCATGACGAACATATCATCAATCCATTTGTTTTCAGTGAGACCGAACTCAATCATCATCAACTTCCACTGTCTCTCAAATTCTTCGGGCTCAATGGAATCAGTCCATACAATGTCACACATCCTCCTTTTAAACTCATCATTATTGCACAACTCGTGTCCAACCTATAACAATAAATGCTTTTTATATCAGCCTATAACAAAATCTATATTATAAAAAAAAATGCTAACGAAAGACAATATAGTATGCTATACCTTATCTGCCACTTTTTTCATTATGTGCCACATGCACAATCTGTGTCTGCTGTTAGGGAAAACCTCCTCAATAGCCTATTTCATAGCAGGGTCTTGGTCCGTCACTACAACCTTTGGCTGCCGACCAAATGACTTTAAGAATGAATTCAGAAGCCATTTATATGATTCAATGCTTTCCGATGCCAACAACCCAGCTCCAAGTGTTACATTTCGACAGTGGTTGTCAATGCCAGTGAACGGAACAAACACCATCTTGTACCTGAACAAACACATGCGAAAAATAAATTGAAAACATGCGAAATAGACAAAAAAATCACATGCGAAAACAAAACAGTATAACATGCGATATATTCAACACCACCTCTTCAATGTCAACACATGCGATATTACAAGTTCCGAAAGTCATATAACATGCGAAAATTAGTAAAAAACATGTTTCTCTGAAACACTTACCTGTTTGTCTTGAAAGTTGCATCGAACGATATCACATCCCCAAACTCCATATAGTTAAGCTTGCATAAACCATTAGCCCAGAACAAACCAGTTAACTGTTTATCATCATCAACAGAATACTCAAATGAATAATCAGCTAAATACTGTTTTTTGTCGGTCATCCTATTAATCACCATGTCAGCGTCATATTCTCCTATATAGCTGTTAATTCGCTTCCTAAAATTTTTGCAATCATCAACCGTGGCACCAACATTCTCAAAACCACCATAACGTTTCCTCATTATATGGAAAGCTTTGACAGGACCAAGGTTTAAAGTGCCTATTTCCCATACCATCTCCTCCTGGACATCTGACAATTGTCTGTAAGCTGGCAGCATGTGAATATCATGTTGACATACAAACTTATGATTATGGCCATCAACAAATCTCTTTATTGTATTTAATCTACCATCCACAGTGCAAATCATAAGTTGAGCTTTGCACCCAGTTCTAATAGTCCCCCTGTTCCTTGTTTTGAATTGCTTTTTTGACTTCGAATAACGATCGTCAATACACAGTGGCTTATGTCCCTCTTTAGAACAAACAAAATACTTAGTTTTGATTATACCACCACTGTGTACTTCACCACCTTTCCGAATAGAAAAACCGGCTAACTTAGCATATGATTGGTAAAACGCATATGCTTGTTCAATAGAGATAAATTGCATTCCAACCACAGGTGTAGCTAATGCTTGAACCTCCGGAGTGTAAACCCTTTCATCTACATAAATCAAATCAGAAAAAAAAAACGTGCGAAATATTGGACTAGTTACATGCGATATATTAATAACAGCATAATTTTATCGTAAAGACAACAACACGTGCGAATTGGATGAACAATAACATGCGAAAATGATGATTTTGATTAATATGTTTTATATATGCGATTTCTTATACCATAACATGCGAAAATGCGTAAAGAAAATAAACATCAAATGCGAACTGAAAGACTCATAACATACTAATTTATACATGTTGCTTTCATGTAAAAAATATACTCAACATTCAAACTTCAAAAACAACTACAACAATGTAAAATCATTGCTATGATTAAACAAAAAACAAGTATACGAACAATATAGAGATCTGAATTAACATAATTACCATTAGAACACTTGTTTACAGCACTTGTACTTGCAATTGGATTTGGATTTGCAGGTCGCGGATTTAAAACATCCTCAATAGAAACTCTCTGATACGTAGATAATTAAGCATGATCACCGATCGGTCGAACTTCTTCAAAATCAACATCTGTGTTTCGTCCGGTGCTGCTCTGTGGATCCATAAAAAAATAACAATTGAATCAAACCCTAATGCAGAAGAACGAAAACTGCAAATTGAGAATTATGAAAAATTTGAAACTGATTCGAATGATAATTACCGGGATATTAGTGTAACGAACTTCTCGCTGATTGAATGAAGAGACGAATTTGCCCTCGGATGATTGAATTAATTGTCTGATTTAACCGTATTAAGAAAAATGAATCAGGAGACGTGTACGTCTACTGCTATCGCGTATCTAATGTATGATTAGGGAATTTGTATTCTACCCTTTACCTATATATATATATATATAAGGAGACGTGTACGTCTACTGCTATCGCGTATCTAATGTATGATTAGGGAATTTGTATTCTACCCTTTACCTATATATATATATATATATATATATATATATATATATATATATATATATATATATATATATTGGCAAAGTGTAGGATACAAATCCCCTAATCGTACATTACATACGCGACTTTATTGGCCGTACACATGTCCTGATTCGTTTTTCTTTGATAAGGTTAAATCAGACAATTAATTCCATCATCTGAGGGAAAATTCGTATATTCATTAAATCAGCCAGAAGTTCATTACACTAATATCCCGGCAATTATTATTCGAATCAGTTTCAAATTTTTCATAATTCTCAAATTGCAGTTTTCGTTCTTCTGCGTTAGGGTTTGATTCAATTGTTGTTTTTCGATGGATCCACAGAGCAGCACCGGACGAAACACAGATGTTGATTTTGAAGAAGCTCGACCGATCGGTGATTATGCTCAATTATCTGCGTATCAGAGAGTTTCGATTGAGGATGTTTTAAATCCGGAACCTGCAAATCCAAATCCAAATGCAAGTACAAGTGGTGTAAATGAGTGTTCTAATGGTAATTATGTTAATTCAGATCTTTAAGTTGTCCGTATACTTGTTTTGTTTAATCGTAGCAATGATTTTGCATTGTTGTATCTGTTTTTGAAGTTTGAATGTTGAGTATATTTTGATATGAAAGCAACATGTATAAGTTAGCATGTTATGAGTCCTGCAATTCGCATGTGATGTTTATTATGAATACTGATTTCGCATGTTATGATATAATAAATCGCATGTGTAAGACATATTTATCAAAATATTCATTTTCGCATGTTATGGTTCATACAATTCGCATGTGTTGTTGTTCTTATGATGAAATTAGGCAGTTATTAATATATCGCATGTAAGGAGTCCGATAATTCGCATGTGTTTTTTTATTTGATTTATGTAGATGAAAGGGTTTACACTCCGGAGGTTCAAGCATCAGCTAAACCTGTGGTTGGAATGCAGTTTACCTCTATTGAACAAGCATATGTGTTTTACAAATCATATGCTAAGTTAGCTGGTTTTTCTACTCAGAAGGTTGGTGAAGTACACAGTGGTGGTATAATCAAAACTAAGTATTTTGTTTGTTCTAAAGAGGGTCATAAGCCATTGTGTATTGAAGATCGTTATTCGAAGTCAAAAAAGCAATTCAAATCAAGGAACAGGGGGACCATTAGAACTGGATGCAAAGCTCAACTTATGATTTGCACGGTGGATGGTAGATTATATACAGTAAAGAGATTTGTTGATGGCCATAATCATAAGTTTGTATGTCCACATGATATCATATGCTGCCAGCGTACAAACAATTGTTAGATATCCAGGAGGAGATGATATGGGAACTAGGCACTTTAAACCTTGGTCCTGTCAAAGCTTTCCATATAATGAGGAAACGTTACGGTGGTTTCGAGAACGTTGGCGCCACGGTTGATGATTGCAAAAATTTTAGGAATCGAATTAACAGCTATATAGGAGAATATGATGCTGACATGGTGATTAATAGGTTGACCGCCAAAAAACAGTATTTAGTTGATTATTCATTTGAATATTCTGTTGATGATGACAAACGGTTAACTGGTTTGTTCTGGGCTGATGGGTTATGCAAGCGTAACTTTATGGAGTTCGGGGATGTGATATCGTTCGATGCAACTTTCAAGACAAACAGGTAAGTGTTACATAAAATGTTTTTAATTTATTTTTCGCATGTTATATGATTTTCTAAACTTGCAATATCGCATGTTATACTGTATATTTTCGCATGTGATATCTGTCTTTTTCGCATGTTTTCAATGTGTACTTCACATGTGTTTGTTCAGGTACAAGATGGTGTTTGTTCCGTTCACTGGCATTGACAACCACTGTCGAAATGTAACCCTTGGAGCTGGGTTGTTGGCATCGGAGAGCATTGAATCCTATAAATGGCTTCTGAATTCATTCGTAAAGTCATTTGGTCGGCAGCCAAAGTTTGTAGTGACGGACCAAGACCCTGATATGAAACAGGCTATTGAGGAGGTTTTTTCTAGCAGCAGACACAGATTGTGCATGGGACACATAATGAAAAAAGTGGCAGATATGGTATAGCATGCTATATTGTCTTTCGTTAGCGTTTTTTTTATAATATAGATTTTGTTATAGGCTGATATAAAAAAGCATTTATCAGTATAGGTTGGACACGAGTTGTGCAATAATGATGAGTTTAAAAGGAGGATGTGCGACATTGTATGGACTGATTCCATTGAGCCTGAAGAATTCGAGAGACAGTGGAAGTTAGTGATGATTGAGTACGGTCTCACTGAAAACAAATGGACTGATGATATGTTTTCGATGAGATACATGTGGATTCCGGCTTTTTACTGGCATGAGCCCAAGCCTGGACTCATGCGAACAACTTCGAGATCAGAGAGCGAGAATCATTTTTTTTGCCAGGTGGCAAATTCACAACTCACTCTTGTAGAGTTTATGAATCATTTTGACGGTGCAATGGATGTCCAAATGTTCAATCACCAAAAGAATGATCATATTTCAAGATATATTGAGCCTAATGATTGGAGCCAAACTACCTTGGAAAAAGATGCTGCTAAGATATACACCAGGTCTACATTCTTTGATCAGCAAATTGAGATATATGGAACTATTACCGAATGTCTGCCGATGGACACCAAAATCGAGGGTCCACAGATCAGGATATCGTTGAAAGACTTTAAAGCTCATGGAGATGGTTTATTAGAGGTATTATAGCATATATATTTAAAACATGCAATTTTGAAAACCTACATGCGAATTTCATTTCAGAACATGATTTTGCAATATGCGATTTTGATGTACGCATGCTATTTTAAATTAATACAATTAATTGATTTCTTAGACATGCGAAATTGTTAATTTACACATGCAATTTTAATTTTTAATATTTTTTTTTTGGTTTTCTTAGGGTGGTTCAAGAATCTTGAAAATGATGTAACTGCACAGTGTAGCTGTTTTCTTTTTGAGCAGTATGGGCTGCTATGTAAACACATCTATTTTCTTTTCAAGATGTTTGGTGTTAAAGAAATACCAAACAAATATGTTATGAAGAGATGGACAAAGGATATGGTCCCGAATGAATTAAACGTGAAGTTCGATATAAAGGTGGGTGACAAGGATGTGCAACACAAGGCTAAACAGATTGCTCGTGAAATCATCCACACAGGGGAGTATTTGGTTAGCAATTTGATTTCCGACCTTGATCAACTTGTTTTAGTGAGGGATCAAATGAGGCAGCTTAAAGAGAGAGTTGATCAGAGTCGTATAACCAAGCAGCTTGATCCAAAGTTTGACCGATTTTCAAAGTTGATTGGTTACCAACAACCAGTAACTAATGCACCTCCTACTGTCCGTGTGCCGGCTGGTATAAGAAACAAAGGTCGTGGCTCGCATAAAAGGATTAAATCCAAGAAGGAACAAATGATCAGCCTTAAAGGAAAAAGGTCAAGGACATGTAGTGTATGCAATGAAAAAGGTCATGATATTCGGACTTGCGAGATACTGAAATGCAAACAGCAAGGCAAACAACAAAAGAAGATGAATGGAGTCCAGATTGAAAAAAGATCCCATAGACAAAGACAACAAGGTCGAAGACGATGAAGAGGAAAACGAGTTTGAAGATTACAGTGGAAGTAGTGATGATGGCACTGAAGAAGAAGATCAGTGGGGGGAGGTTTCAGATGAGGAAGATTAAACTTTTTTTTAATGTACATGCGATTTTACAAGGCAAACATGCGATTTCATAGATATAAGTTTATTTCATACAATCATGCGATTTAGTTTGTAAAAATGCGATTTCATATGCAAAATCATATACGTAGGTTTCATGTGATTTTCATTTTATTTTCAATTTAGTACATGCGATTTTGATTTATCTTGTTTGTTTGTGACAAAGATGTCTAAATCATTCATGCGATTTATATTATATTGAAGCATAAGATGTATTCAAAACATGTACCCAAAACATAAATATAAAGTAGTTGTTATTGTCTAACACAGCTAAAACCATAAAACGATTAAACATAAATTTAGTTACTTGAAGCAAAGATTTTGTCACGTTCAGCCGAGCTGAACTCCATCTTCTCCTTCACAGTGTTTAGAGCATCTTTCAGGAAAGAGAAGGCTAAGTCATCAGCTCGAGACTGTTCCTTTATGTGATCCAAAGCTGCGTCTCTGAAGCTTGAGGGAGGTTCTTCAAGTAGTCTCTCCCACTTCTCTTGATTTTTCTTGATTTCTTCAAGAATCTTTCCCTGCACATCAAGAATTAAATGAGAAGAGGTGACATCGGTGCTTATTTCTGTCAACGTGCGAGTTGACAATAGTTCCTTTATTGCAATGTTTTTTATTTTCTCTGAATCTTCAGATGCCATTTTTGTGGGTGTGTTGTGTGTGTTTTTGTGTTCTATGTCTTAATATGGAAGGTAGTTATCCTTGGGTATTTTATATTAAAACTAGTGCTAATACCCGCGAATTTCGCGGTGTTGAGAAATGATATGTTATTTATTTTTTGAAAAAAAATACATTTAAACTGATCAATCCAAGACTTCGCTTTAGTTTCATCCCCTAGACTACACACCAATTGGTCGGACTGTGACAGGTGCAACTTCTCGAAGTCTTCGTTACTCGAACTTCACTTTAAATGGTCGGACACACCAAATCAATCTAGAATAAACCTCAAAACCGCTTTTGATTAATAAACATTAGTTCACAAATTCAATAACATTTGCATTCTTGATGCACGTAGTCAATCATATTTTAACGATATTATGTTCAAATTTGAATGGCTAATTAAAACTAACAGATCAATTATCATATATTAATAACAAAAACCCTCATAAAAATGCATCAAATTTAATAACATAACCATCAACAATGCAACAGAATAATAAAATGATTACTTACAGATTTGCAGAACCAAAAAAGCAAAAGTGTAGCAGTACATTTTTTGTTAGATGTTCAATACACTTGGCCAAACATGCGGGTCGGGTCAGGTGGCATGCAAAGTCAAATTGGGTGTGTTAAAACGTGTTCAGGTCAACACTGGACATTTAAAAAAGGGAGTTTTGGTTCAGGTCAGAACAGGTTTGGATGGGGTTGGGGTTGGGGTTGGGTTTGGGTCAGAACGGGTTCAGGTCGGAGCGGGTTTGCGGTGGGTCGGTTTGTTTTAAAAATGGTTCTGTTTTTTCCTGAAAATGAAGAAAGATTGTAACAGCATTAGATCCATCTTCACTTCTTCATTCAATAACATAATCCATCCTGGTTCCTCTTCAATTGTCTTTTATTTCTGTTCTTTCAAATCTGATGTTCCTTGTATATAGTTCTTATCTAAAATTTGAACAAAGAAAGGCCTAACACCCTGTCAAATGCCAAATAGTAATGTGAAATCAGGTATGTATCATTTATAGAGTCTAATTCACTTTCATCCATGAAATCAACAAATCAAACTAATATGATTATATTATTTATGCTTATTAAATCTGAAGTAGATTTGAAACGCATACCAATTTTCAAAATCCAAATAAAATACAGTTGTGAGCAGTATTCCTATTGAACATGCGGCAAGGACAAATCAGATCTAATAGTACTTGATTCAAAATTTTGGAGATTCACTATTTGCTCTTACACATTCTGTATTGGTCGAATCATTCAGTTCTTCCTTCCTGCACCATATCAAAATCAAGATATAAGCGTAGGAAAAGCGTTGTCAACTGTATTTTGATTCTTAGTTTGGTGACAAAAACAGTCTGTTTTGCATGACAGTCGAAAATTATAAGATCATATTGCAAGGCTAGTTAAATATAAGACATTATAAACTTTACGGTAGAAACAGACCTCTACATCTATTTT
Organism: Helianthus tuberosus; assembly: GCA_030545235.1. NCBI lineage: Eukaryota > Viridiplantae > Streptophyta > Magnoliopsida > Asterales > Asteraceae > Helianthus > Helianthus tuberosus. The sequence continues at coordinate 150,945,361 of CM060407.1, read as the reverse complement.
AGTAAATTTGACATCTAGATGATTGATACAAGACCCGTTCTGAATTAACAATTTTGACCATACCCGTTCTGAACTAACACTCATAATTGTTAGATCTAACCTGGTATTCATCAATGTCGACCACCGGAAGACTGAACCCTGTTACTATTGTTATATTCTTGAACGTGAACCTGCATCATGAAAGCTAAAAAGTGCATCAGAGATTCAAGCTATCAGTTACACTTTCGACGATGATGACCAACAACAGATCTAACAAAAAAACCAAATTCAAAACATCAAGAAACAGATCCAAAACATAAATCGAAGAACAAAAATGACTGTATGGCAAAAAATAGAGAATTAGAGAATATGAAGAGGTTAAGAGGATTCGTAACAAAAAAAAACCCTGAAGAAGGCTGAATCGAAATACATAACATTAGTAACCCTAAAAAACCTTTTGAGTGAAGAATACCGAATCGAATCAATGAGGCAGATGGATTGGACGGAAGAACGAAAATTATCGAACAAACTCTGAGCGTATGATTACCATCTTAGTCGATTAAAATCGAAAACCAAGATTCGAAATTATTATGTTTAATCGAAATAGATGATCAACCTTGATTTGAAGCGTGGAGATGAAGATCCATTGAGATGCGAGAGAGAGGAATCGGAAACCCTAGATGCGAGATGAAAAAGTGATGTATATGTCGGGTCATAAGGTATTTAATAAAGTCGACCCGATTGCGTGTAATGGATCCCGCGTATGCGTTCACCATAGGGAAATCAAGGGATGCTAGTTTTGGCGGAAAAAATGAGGAATAGAGCCTCTAGATGGTGGACACGTGTCCCCTATAGATGATATGGCATAGTTTAAACATAATTTCTTCAAAAAAATTAATAAAATATGTAAATTTAGAATTTAAATGTTTTAATATGTATAGATTACCGGTTAAACAGGCGGCATACGTGTCAACCCCTTGAATACACCTGTCCTGTTCGGGTTCACGCGTATGGCATGATTCTCAAGTTCATGTCGTTTTTTGGATCACGCAAACGTGGCCCATTTAGAATCTGAATTGCATGCTCCCAAGCACAATAAAGTATGTAGTATAAAAATTAACTCACAACTTGAGCGCCTTGCTAACTTGTATTATGAAGACCAAAGACCCATTTTCTCCAATGGCTTTAGTATTCATATGTCCTCCTAAAATTCGGCAAGATAAACTATATTGAACAAAAGATTAACACATGTAAGAAAGCTTTTCAGACCAGTAAAATTCGATTCATAAATAAATAATCACTATAGATATTTCAAGTAAAAGGCACTTACAAACATAGCTTTATTTGGTTAAATATATTACATCATAATATCAGTTTACAATCCAATATAATTAGAACGAACATCTTTTCCACTACGAATTCAAGAACTGATGTTACATCATAATATCACTAAAGTTATTCCAAGTAGAAGGTATTTACAAACATCCCTTTTCACTTTTAAAAACAGTCCATTTTGACCCGTTACCTATTATGACCCATTACTCCGACTGTTCCGGTACTTATTTATAAACAACTTGAAACACAAAGAGGCTTCCAATATGCTATCCTATATGGGTTAAAATAGTGCCATCCCCTTAATTAGAAATGAGCCAACTCTTGTGCTATTTACCGAAGAAGCATAAATGAAAAATCATCTCATTTATAGTCAATAGAGCATTATGAAAATTTAACCATACCTGTTTTGAATGAAAAAAATGTTGGTGCTATTGTTGTGCTTCAGCATGCCTTCAAATATTCGTGAAGTAGATGACCCTCTACAAACACCAAGCATCGAAATCATGGACAAAAGCCCAATCGGAACCACAAGTATCGTCATTGTTCATAATTGATTGAAAAACAAAGCGCAATCTTCAATAAAATCATATATTTTAGGGGTTCAAACAAAATTAACGATTTGTGGAAGAGATAAGAGGTATAATAAATATATGAATCTGAAAGATAAACAAACCTTGAATCATAGAAACGATCAATCACATCAACTTTATTAGAAACTGGATCGCAGTTAAGCCTACATTCCCAATCGTAACCATATTAAGAATAATATTTGAAATACGGAGATCCGAAAAGCTTTATAACATCTGAAATAAAGTATCCCCATCAAAACAATTAAATTAATAGCAAACATAGCTTATTCAAAGCTCTTAGCTTATTAATCTGTTAACAAACCTAAGTCTACATCAAAGATCAAAGTCAAGGTATCACATGATATTTATCAAATTAACTCATCAATCTACCACCCAAGATTAAAATCAAAATGAGTGAAAATTAGAATCATGATTAGCGAAAAAAGAAGAATGCTCGGTGTCCACCACATTAATAGAATTTGGTTGAAAATTGATTAAATTTAAAGAATAAAATTTGATGTCTTCAAGAATTCAACTTTTGAGCACTAAACATTAACTAAAACTAAATATAAACCATAACATAATCATTGTATATACTTGTTGAATTAAAGTCTATTAATTAATTATGAATGTTTCAAACATTTAGGGATGACAATTCTTCGAGATTAGAGATTATCTGAAAAATAGCAACACACGTGAAAGTAAAATCAGAAATTTAAGAAAGTCAACGACTTGTATCAATACTATATGACCCATAAAACATTTTGCGTATTAACATTTTAACATACGACCAAATGTGAAATATACGGATCATATTGATGTCTTCAAGAGTTCAACTTTTGAAGAAACTTAGTTTACCACATGAATGACGACACAAAAGTCAATACCTCATCTAAAATTGGATTAATAAGTTACTTATATCAGTTATCTTTTAAGGCGCCATGTTACCTTTACCTTGAATAATGTGCGACCAGATGCTAAATGCAAAACCTTAATCCCTTCTTTTACACAAGCCACAACATTAGGTACACACCAGGGCTATGCGTAATATGTAATTGTGGGAACATAAGGGGATGCCTGCAAAACAATTATATACTTCCATCAGCAACATGCAAAAATAACCAAACGTTTGCGAACATAATATCTAACAGATTTGCCCTTTTGTAGGTACCAACATATATTTTCCAAAGTTTACTATTCTTGATAGGATTTAAGTGAGGTGGCACTACTTATAGTATGATCTGAATAAAGTCAATTAGATAACTGAGGTGGCACTGCTTGTAGCCTTGCTGGGAATTTCTTCAATTCCCCTCTTGCTACTTCATTTGCATTACTGACTGTAAGGTAAGAAGTAACACATGTTTCCATTTCCTTATACCTAAAATATATGTCACATAATTAATGATTTTTGGGAACCTGATACTCAGAATCATTTGCCTATTCAATTGTAATATGAAAAAAATCGTTTGCCCTAGTCTTAGACGGAAAATCATCGATGGATAAAGTTTATGGATAAAGATTCGGTACTTTTTTCATATTACAATTGAATAATCAAAATGAAATCTTTAAGCACTCAAGAATACAATCAGCAAAAAATACCAAATCTTTATCCATAAACTTCTATAAAACGAATTAACTTTACTCCAGAAACCAAGATTTCCAGTAATTTAAAACACAAAAAAGACACACTGGTTTTAACCTAATTTGACGTTTATAATTCTCATATTACTTGACGTTTATAATTCTCATATTACGAAAGTTGATGAAGATTTGGAAGAAAATAGAAGCACATAATAGAAGATAACTATCCTCAGAATTGAGCAAAATTAAATCCAGGTGAACCTTTTTACCGTCGTCTTTTTAGGCCATCGCGTTTTTTAGATCTGAATCATTTATACTTCAAAAATCCAAATGAAGCCTATTGCCATCATCTTCTAAGGCCATCCCATTTTTTAGATCTGAACCATTTATGCTTCGAGTAAATTCCGATTCAGACGTTTAGAAGATCTAATCACTAGGGGTTATTGTAAATAAAATATACATAATGATTGAACAATGGTTAGAGATGGAATCATACCACAACAAAAGATGATGAGAAATCAACAAATACCCTAGTATCAGATAAACATTGAAGACATACGTTTACACTAAATAAAACGAAAGAATCAAAAATGCATCTTAGTTAATAGTCGAAATTTTACCTCTGGGCAGAAGAAAGCAGAGTGAAACAATCAGAGATACAGTGAAGGAGACGAAGAGGAATCGGAGATACAATTCAATATGTGTAGAAAAAACCGGTATGAAAATATTAATAATCATTCTTAGTTAACTAATTTCTAATTTGTATAGAGATTTAGAAATGGAATATACCTGGCATGGCTCGGTAGAGAAGCTTTGGATGGTGTCGTAAATAGAGATGATGATACATTAGGTTTTGAGGATCTAAGAAGAGAAAAAGAAGAAAACAGGTTAAAAATGGATTATGGGTTGGGTAAAGGGCCACACATTTTAACAAACCCACCCATTATGCCACCTCTATAATGACGATTAATCCATGAAACATGTCAATGGCCTAGCTTTTAATTGCATCAAGTTTACAAATATACACCTGTTTTGAGCAAGAAAGTAATGCAGCTAATGACCTTTTATGGCTCTGAGAACGATACACATTTTGTTCATTGTCTTCATTATGAGACATAAATGTCCCTTTAGACACTGTTCAATTTAAAAAGGTAAGAAAGTTAAGTTATAATAAGAATTCAAGAATGATTGTGGCAGTAGTTCATCACCCATCAATTTTTTATGTCTTGCATCTACATATCAGCATGTAAAGCTTAGATTAGAATGAAAAAAGAATGTAAAATCTACATGTTTAATAGAATATCAACGCCCGAAATAACTAATGTAACATATGAAGTACCAAATATATATATATGAAATCCCAAGTGATAATCACTTAAAGAGCCATTGTGTGCTAACCTCTTAGCCATGTTTGTGTGAGATGATGAATCACGCTCGGAAAACTTTAAAATAAAAGCAATCCTCGATTGATAGCTGTCAACAGTACTGTAAATTTGTACCTGGCCATAATAATAATAATAATAATAATAATAATAATAATAATAATAATAATAATAATAATAACAATAACAATAACAATAACAATAACAATAATAATAATAATAATAATAACTAATGGTGACGTAAGCAGATAAAAATATAACTCATACTCACATATGAAAAACTCACCATATTGGTCGCAAATATATCCATACATCCATATGAGTGGTTGAGTGGTTTGGATCAGAGACCTGCATTGTTCGTGCATCCTGTTACTGTGAAAATTCGGATCAAATATACTAAGACAAAAGGCTTGAAGCCAACATAAACAACATAAATTCGAGTGCTGAATCTCATTTAAACTTTCAGAACTGATTTCACTCAAACTAAATAACAAAATAATAACATTAAACATCTTTATACAACAATTGATTAAGGCATAATAAAAGATAAAATATGAAAACAATAATTTTTTTTTTGAAATAGTAGCAAAAAACTAATCTGGAAAAAAATCTATACACAAAATAATCTAAAATGACATTTTTTTAACACAATAATACCTATTAATCTAAAACACAATGATACCAATTAATCTAAAACACAATATCATCACTTCTAATAATACTTATTAATCACCCAAAAATATCCCCAAAATGGGCATTTTTTTTAACAAACAACAACAACAAACCCTAGCTTTTCAAACATGCATAATATAAATAATAAAGCACCGATTTCTTTAATAACGATATATATATAACGAACAAATATGTTAAACTGTATGGAATTAATAATAAACGTAAACGAATTTACAATAAAATAAGATAACGATCACAAATCTCGAAAACCCTAGATTAATCAAGGGTAATAGAATCAAATCGAACAAACTAATAACACAAAATACACATTAATACCACCATTGAACACCAGAAGAGCGGCAACGACGGTTGTGAATCCCCAGCAACGGCAACAAACAGCCACAACATCAATCAGAGTGGAACTTGTTGGAGAATGATTAGGGTTTAATTAGAAAGTTTGTAAGAAAATAAGAAGAAATATAATTAAGAATCAAGAATTGACTAATAGAAAAGGGAATCGTACCTTTGGAATCGCCGATGTAGAATACTACATAGATTTAGAGATTTAAGGTTCTTGATTAGAAGAAGCTTCAATCAAAGAAAGGTTTAGAGCATTAAAGATTCAGAAAAAAAAATTTACATGTTGTTTACAATCGCAATTGGGGATGAAGATACATAGGGTTGCTTCACAGGGAGACGGCTAGGGTTTCTTCATGGAGGCAGAATGTGAATGAGGGAGGTGGAAGCGTGGTGAAGAAGCTGAAACCCTAGTGCGATATGAGAATTGGAGTGTTTATACGGGTTATAACACTATATAGCCACGCGTGATTATGACCCATATTACAAAACGGGTCCGTATGACCCATGCACCATAGGGAAAACAAACGGATGCAAGTTTTGGCGGGAAAATGAGGTTTAGAGGCCCTAGGAGAGGGACATGTGTCCCCTAGTTATGGCTTTTATGAGGTTGTATAGATAGTAAATTTATTATGCAGGTAGGGTGGTAAGTTTAGTAGTATTTATGGTAAAATTGATCATTACATGTCAAATTACAGTCACATCGGTAATAAATTTATTTTTTATATAAAATAGTTAATTTTTATTTACTTTAGTTATTAATTCGTAAAATTATTATTATTATTATTATTATTATTATTATTATTTTTTTTTGCATTTTAGGCCGTTACATGAAAGTATTAACAACATTTTATTCAAAATCGCATACGATTCGAAAATGAATTCGCAAACTATAAGAAATCTCAAAGATTATTAACTTTTTTTTTTGAAATCGCATGTGTATAAATTCATGAAATCGGAAACTATAAGAAATCTCAAAGATTATTAACTTTTTTTGAAATCGCATGTGTATAAATGATGAATTCGCACATCATAAGACATCTTAAACATTATTACCTTTTTTTTTTTATTAAAATCGCATATTATAATATATGATTTCGCAAACTTTACAAAAAACACAACCTTTCTTTTTGTCTGCATTGTTATTTCGCACGTTTGATATGTATTTCACATATTTTTTTTGATTTTCAGCCTGCATCATCTTCTTCGATAGACGGTCCATCGATTTGTTTCAGTTCTGAACTTCCAAATTCAGCAGATAATGAAATCGCAGAAGGAGTTGGTGAATAAGAATCGATCGATTTTTTATTACTTGTTGGATTTTCGAATACGATTTTGAATAAGAATCTTACGGTATGATTGTCAGTTTTTGTTTGCTGATTATCAGGGGTTTTTGATTTCGTAATGGACGATTTTAACCTTGGCGGTTTCATATATATATATATATATATATATTTTAATTTGATTAATTTAATAGTTAAGCACGGGGTTTAATTGAGATGATCTGACGGTTGTGGTTATAGCGTACATAACGTACGATAGGGGATTTGTATGATAACCGACCTCTCTCTCTCTCTTTCTCTCTCTCTCTCTCTCTCTCTATATATATATATATATATATATCACACGATCAATATTGTGTAACTTCAAAATTTTGAATTTTTCCACCATTTTTTATAGGGTGTTAGTAAAATTTAATTAAGTTTATAAACTTTCCCTAATGTTGCAAATTCAGTAACTCGAGAATGTTTTGAGAGTGATTATAGTGTAGGAAAAGTGAAATGAAGATGTGGGATGCTTGGTTTTATAGTGGTTGATTAGGGTTTATGTTTTAATGAAGATTAAAGGTGATTGGAGGTGAATGGTGGTGAGAAAAGTGACCAACCCGGATGGGAAGAACAACTTTCTGCGGATTATGAGTTCATGGCTCGGATAAGCCCTGACCCGTTCTCACAGCCATCAATAGCCATACATGTTAAAAGAGTCTACACTTAGCAAACCATTGATCCCAAAAAACAAAGTAGAGCAAGTCTCAGATGGGTATAGGCTTATCATCATCGACTAACTATATACAACACTTTATCCACTATAGAGCTGGAAGGTGTGATTACCAACCACCACAACCTCCAAAGTCCTCAAGTAGATTAGGGATTACACTCATCGGCATGCAATGATTGATTCAATCACCTATTAGACGAAGCAAAGCTCATTGTCATCAAGTCAAAAACATAATCTCAAAAGGAAAATTTAGGGTTTACACCCATCATCAACAGACTACAAATTCAAGCCTAGGCTTTACAACCATCACCGTGAGTGCACCGAGCCAAACACCTCCCGGGCTCAGACGCGCCTAGGCGCATCATCATCGAGTTGAAAATGGAAACGAAACATCAATCTTAAATAGTCAGAATGATTATATACATATGATTGAAAAAGGATGAAAAAAGAGAGAGTCAACAGATGATGGTTGAAACACACAACATCACCATCGACATCAACCTCAAATCGCTAGAATATAGATGTTAATCAGAATCCTAATCGACCACAAACGATACACAACAACGCTGTCGCCGCCATGGAGACCTCCAAACACAGAACCTCCTGGCGACACCATGTATAATTGGTTGAGCAAAGAAGAAAAGAAAATGGGATCAGGGGTTATGCATGAAGAGAGAACAAAAAAATATGTATAATTTTTATGGTATATGATAAGATTTATAAGCATTAATATCTATAATATATATATATCTATAATACTATATAATACATCTCCTATATACTGAATTGTAATTTCATCTTGCAATTTTAAGACGCAGATGGTCATGCCTTCTTCTTGTTCTTTCATCCTATTCTCCCAATTTTGCCCTCATTTCAATGTATACAAGTCTCGTACCATAATGTGTTCCCTACCATCGATGTTCCTTATCCTTCACCCATTTTAATTCAACATATTGAATGTTATAAACAGCCTGAATGGGAGAATCAACCATCGTTACTTCAATTCCCCCCCCCCCTCATCAATTCTTATTGCAAACTGAAGAATGGAAATTGATTACATACCCGCAATTCTTTAATAAGGAGCGACCATTCTTTCTCTTAGTGTAATTGAGAATTGAAACCCTAACAGGCGAATATATAGATTGTTGGTTGATGGAGAGGAATAAAAGAGTACTGAGAGGGGGGATGAGGCCAAGAGTTCTCCGGCCGGAGACAACAACATCGATCACGACGTGGGATTTGCGGTCGGTCAATCTGGACAAGATGTTTGCACCCAAAATAGTAAGTGTTCATCTTTTAAAAACCTAATTTCTATCCTCGCAAAACACAACTAATGACAATCATTCAATTTGATCCTTTTGATAATTTTCATTTGTATCTTTTAAGATTTTGTTTAGTTATGCTTTAACGATTGATTAATCAGTGTACGTATGTTGAATTGATCTAATAATGAAATCACTGACTGAAAAGTTGATTTGGGAAGAGTTTAAACCCCAATTTAAAGGCTACCAGAATCAGGGTTGATGCATGCTGAATTGATCTTTTAATGAAATTGATTCATTGGGAAGTTGATTTTGGAAGAGGTTAAACACCAATTGATATTATACCAGAATTAGGATTTATGTAAGCTAAATTTATCCATTGAATTTACCTTTTTTAAATGCTTCTAAATATCCTGATCATGATCAAGTGCTGGGGGTTGCAGGCTTTTCTTCTGAAAGGATTAAGATATTATAGTATCTGTGTAGCATGCGTGCATCGTCAGTGTTTACACAATGTTTATCTGGCTTGGTGCCACTTGATCTGGTAGATAATAGTGTATTAGTGTGTCCCTGGTTGATGATAGTGGTTAATCTTTAGACCCTGGTGATGTTAGCTTTGAATTTTAGTGTTTTCTTCTTCCTTTTTTATTTGTTTTTTGTTTTCTCTCTTTTCAAGATATTGCTAGATGTTGCTGGGAAGATCATATCAAGTGTAGTTATTGAAGGCGCTTAAAAAACAAGGGATTTTTTAAGTGTATAAACGAAGGCAACTTTTGTCTTGTTTCCTTAAAGCTATTTGTTTTATGTGTTTGACCCATTTGCTATATTATCTAACTCGAAATAACCAATTCAGTATGACAGTGTGGAAAAACACGTTTCAACTGTTCATGAACCATCATAAGGAAAAAGCATTTTTCTATAGCATTGTACATTGCTGAGTATGCTTCAACTGGGTAACGGGTCAAATGGATTAGTGTCAAATCGGTACAATTTTGTAATAAAAAGTTTAAATTTTGTTATAAGTTAGTAGGTGAAGCAGGTTATGAATTAACTTTTCCAAAAAAAAAAAATTTAAAATTATGTTATAAAAAATCTAAATTTTGTTATAAATATGCATGTGTTGCTAGAAATTATCTTCGATCTGTTTCATTATTTGCAGGATATTGCAAACACTAAACTTGCCCTCACGCATCTGGTTCACCTCGGTCTGGCTCTTAATGTCTATTTTTTATTCTGAAATTTTGAACTCTCCAGACCACACTTGTTTATACTCTTCTTCCAAGATTTTGATTAAGCAATTGCAGAGCTGGGTACCTAAGGTGAGGGGTCGTACAAAGAGAGCACCTTAATTGTGACAACTGTCACTCTTCCAGACATTCCGTACACTAATTGAACAGTAATCTGTGCTTTAATAACTGTGCATGATCTAGTTTACAAGACAAATGAATTCCTGATTACTGTTATATACATACAATGGCATTTCATGATTATCGTTGCTACATGCAACATGATATAGCTCTAATGATGCACAGAACAGAATTGGCACCATTACCAGACAAACTAAAAATGCTGACGAAGTTCAGTACATAGACAGACAGTGTTTTGAGGCCCAGTATGAGCCAGAGACTACGTATTACACTAGTATAGTGTGTAGGGAAGTAAGGACCACAAAACTGCATTCCTAAGTGATAGTTTAAGTGCCGGGAAGTGCCTAAAACTCACACAAAGTGCAGAATTCTGCATAATTCAGCAAAAATCAGTTTTTTAACAAGCTAGTTTCATGTAAAAATATGACTAAATGGTCCTGAATGCTTTCCTAAGTATCGAGAATTAATAGTGTCACAAAAGGGTACATAAAGAACACTAAACGGTATAGTTTGACACTTTAACGAACCGGTATCTAACCGAACAACCGGACATTACCCGAAACACCAAAATTATACTAGAAGCACTGTCTTATTATTTCTGAGCTAGTTATCCATCCATTCCAAGTTCATATAGAGGTGCAAGAAGGTGTCTAACGAAGTGTGGAGCTTGTGGATCTTGAAGGACCTTCTTCGTTTGCTTTTATCCAACACTTTTGTCATCTACAACTTCTAGTGTTCTTCCCTAGCCTTGTGCTAGTAGTAAGACCCTTATAATCCCTTGTTATTTCATATTTAGTTGGTTAAAAGATGATATACATTGTTAATCTTGAAGAACACAAAAGAACATGATGATGATACTTTAACATAAGCTTAAATACATAAGAATACATGTAAATGATGATGAGTTTCTTCTTGATGAATGATAATTTGTGTTAATGCTGTTAGACATCATAAGAAACCTACTAGAGTGTGATTAAACACATAATCTAGTAAGTTAAAGTGGTGATCTTGTGAAAGACCAAGATCATCATGCTTTATGTCTTCATGAACTTGAATGATGAAATTGGTTTTCATATGTAAAGATGATTTAAACAAAATACAAATCTTGTAAATAGATGATTACAAAAATAATTTTCCCAAGAAACCAAGTTTATTTATAAGATTTACAAAGTCATGGTTTCTAAGTAAACTAATCATATTTTTAGTGTTTAAACAAGACTAGAAACATGTTTGTAACAAGAAAAATACAAGAGAAATATTTTTAGAAAAATCATCTATTAAATTGTAAACACCTAAATCTTTCAAGAATGAGATTTTTAAAGAAATAAACACACTTTAAAGGTTAACAAAGTCTACTAAACATACTACCAAGTTACTACAAGTTTTTATGAAAACTCAAGTTCATGATTTGTTTTAGCATTTGGTAAGTGTAAATTGTTTGTTGATTGTTTATGATGATTTTTGAAAAGAAAATGAAATGCTTAAATAGCATGGACACCTCCATTTTTAGAGGAAACTATGGCAAAATTTTCTAAAAATATAAACACTTAGAAAAATATTTTCTAATAAATATTTACAAGTGTATTTTGATCATAAGTTTTCAATATAAACTTTGCCATAATTTTTGTAACAAAAATACAAATATTGGAGGTTGGTTTTTGTAAATAAAAATGGGTGAATATATATATATATATATATACATATATATATAAAAGACACTTGTGTGAATATTTGTATACGTTGTGAAATAGTTATATTATTTTAGGGTAAAATAATATAACTTAACAAAATACCATGAAGTTTACTATCCAAAATAATACCAAAAATCACAAAGGGATAAATATATAAGTTACACACTTAATATTGTGAAATCAAACGCAAGAACGAACTTACCAAAATATTCCGGAAAATACCGTTATAAATATGTTTTTGGTAAATATTATTTTGGACACAAGAAATGAAAATATGATTTTCGTTATTATTACAAAGTATATCATATTTTCGACAAAGAGAAAATATATTGTTTTGGAAACTACAAATACGAGAATACGAATACATATACATGAGAATACCCCCATCCTTGGGAAGGAAATACTTGAGAAGTGTTGATACAAAAATATTGTTTAACAATTATTCCAAAATTTAATATAATTTAAAGTTAAAATAATTATTATTTTAACAAGAGATTATAACTTGGAATCATATTGGAGACATAAAAGAAACGCAACTCAAAACATGAATGCTAAGTCAAGGCACGACCCGTTCGTCTAATCGACCCTAGTACATTGTAGGGAGTCGTTTTTGCTAAGGAGATTTGAGTTACGAGTACCGAAGACGCAAAACAGTGAGTTCATGCCCCCCCTTTTCTCTTAACTGTTTTTGGTTTTATAACTCTCGGGGGTGGAATACATGTTACGAATGCTTAAACGGTATGAAATGCCTATGAAATACTAGATCATGTGAGCATAGACTTAATATTGAAATGCCATTAATACTTAATTAGGGATGAGGGTTAGATCTGACGGGTACGGCCGAGCCCCACTCATGGTCCTCATGTGATCACTTGAGTGCTTCGGTGTCCCAGTCGAGGGAAATCGACATAGTCAAGGGAAATTGACAATAGTCGAAGGGAAATTCGACATAGTCGAGGGAAATCGACATAGTCGAGGGAAAATCGACAAGGGTATAAGCCTACTCATTTTGAGTGCTCCCTATGTCCTCACATGCCTTAATGTCCTTGTAGAACATTTATTTGATATATTCACAAATGCTTTTCATATCTGTTTTCAAAGGAGTCGCTCAAAGGTTTACAAGATTACAAGTACTCACGCAAAATGCATGAACTCGCTCAACTTTTGTTGATGTTTTCCAAAATTACATGTATTTCAGGTGACATGATGGATCTTGGGCGCGTGTGTCGTAACTAGAAGTAGACTTCAAGTTTAGATGTCATCCACTTTTGTTGGTTTGTAACCTAGTCGAAGGTTGTGTTTTAAAACTTAAATAACCGGTGTTTGTAGTACTCAAATTTTATGAATGGATGAACATCGTTTTGATCATGTAGTTGTTTATTACGATTGAATGCAATGATATTAAACCAGTCACACATCATACGCTTCTGCAAAAGTCAGGGTGTGACAGTTTGGTATCAGAGCTTCGATTGTAGTGAACTAGGATTCCTTCTCGAGTCTAGACTACAATCACTAGAGTTCTCTCACAAAAACATTTTACAAAAAGGTTTTTCATTACATTCACGTAAGCGTCAAGATTCATGAGTCAAACACTTTTCAAAGAAGAGACAAGGCAAGGACATTAGTAGGGAATACCCCAAAATAAGGTGCCAACTAAGGCATAGTCTACACGAGTTAGACTTGCCAAAGACAAAATGACCCCCCAAAGGATAAACGAGAGTTATACGTGATATGATGCATCAAATTGCCTGCTTATGCTAAGTAGCATACTTGTTTATTGATATATATACATACGAATAAGTGTACGGAATAATTATTGACGTGAATAAGATACCTTCGACTCCGAATCCTATTATTATTCTTACTCGCACGATGAAGCTATCGACCTCACGTTCATTGCAAAGCTCATGGCTAGAGTGATTACCAAACAAGATTCTGAGCTTGCTTCCGTAGGAGATGGCTGCTCTTCCCTCTCGATCGTGAAGGTGCCTGGCTACGGTAGTGATGGCGAGGCAGAGGCGGCAACCTTGAACAACTTCTTAATCAGCGGGACGAGATCCTTGCGGCTTTTGTGAAGCGAGATTGACGACACACTTAACCAGAAAAGGAAGATGAAGTATTCATCTTAAAGGTGCCCCTCCAACTACTAGGGATTCTCCTTATTCCTATTTCGTTTAATCATAGTGCCTATTCGCGCATAACTATAACGAGTGTTAGCGCATAGACCACCGCAATGGTCCTTTCCATGTCAAAGATATAAGGACAGTAGTGTCCCTTCCTTGGTTGATCATCTGTTTGGATGAGGGAAAATTGGGGTAACTATGCAAGACATTTTATTATTACGGGGGCCCACGTAATAACGACTTGTAGTGCATGGAAATCCTGGTGGACTCTACGAGCCAAGCTAATGATCACTACATAAAAATAAACTCTAGGTGTTCACACCTTCATCTGGTAGAACAATACATAAAACCGTTGCTTTAGCACTTTATAAAGTAGGAAACCTGTCTTGCCTACTTCGTGTCTGACATTTCTACCCGTGTACGAGACGTTTGGGAACCGATATTTAAGCAAGTGAAGATGGATAACATTCAGAATGATCCAGTGACGTTACACTCTCTATCACCCCTACATAAACAACCCCCATCTCAGGGAAAGTATACCCGTCTTGTGAAGCTAAAGACCAAAGAGAGCTAACGTAGGAGGAAAATCACTACTACCTTATGAAAACTCAGTAATTGTTTCCTCACTCGTACATTGTTGATTATATAAGCATGTGATATTGGGTGATTACATGATTTCTTAAGGTACAATGTGCCTCATAGACAATTATGGAATGTTGTCTAACTTACCTCATACCTTTTGACAGAAGAGAATGTTGCCCAGACGTGACACAAACACCAGTACGTTACCAAGGACAGAAGCCGAGCTTCAAGAACGAATCTCACAGGCAATTGCATGACATGAAGCCCTCCGCTCCGAACACAGTGGTGGCACTTCCAGAAATAACCCTCCAACTGGCTGCACCTATAAACAATTCCTGGACTGCAAGCCATTGAATTTTGATGGCACAGGAGGTGCCGTTGCATTTGTTCGTTGGGCAGAAAAGACTGACTCCGTTCTAAGAATGAGTAACTGTTCACCCCAGCAGAGTGTTACCTTTATCTAAGGGTTGTTTTTGGATGGCGCACTCTCCTGGTGGAACCTTCAGGTTCAGACCCTTGGTGCAGATGCTGCTTATGCACTGAGCTGGGATGAGCTCAAGGAAATGATGGAGAAGAAATACTGTTCTAGGGCTGAAATCCAGAAGCTTGAGGTGGAGTTCTGGAATTTGAAAATGGACGGGCCGAAGATTCCTGAATATGTCCAGCGATTTCACGACTTGTCTAGGGTCGTCCCCTACTTATTCAAGCCGGAATTTAAGAGGATTGAGCGATTCATCTGGGGACTTGCACCTCAAATTAGGAGCATGGTTACTACCTCAAAGCCCTCAACCATTGCCGAGGCTATCAATTTAAGTATCACTCTTACTGAAGAAGCTCTACGCATGGGAAAATTTTCAGAATCTGAGGATAACAAGAAAGAGACTCATGTGGAGTCATCAGGCAACAAGAAGAGGAAGTCTTCAAACCTAAAGATAAGCACCCAAGTCAGCTATGGAAGCTCTAAAGCGAACAAAAGCCGCGTGGCAGGGAAGCTGATGGAGCTACTAATAAGGTTGGTGGTAGGGTTTACTTGGGAACTAAACCGAGGTGCGAGGAATGCAATTTTTACCATGAAGGTCGATGTCTGAGGCCTAAGTGCGGGAAGTGTGGAAAAGAAGGGCACAGCAAGGACGCCTGCTGGGCGAAGGATCCGGATGGAAGAGATAATGGTAGAGTACCAGGTTGCTACAGATGTGGTGAAGCAGGGCACTTTAGGAAAGATTGCCCTAGGAAGAAACAAGCAAGGAAGGGTTTACACGATCGAAGCTCGTGAAGCACGTCAGGATCCAGATGTGGTTACGGGTACGTCCCCTATTAACCATCCCTATGCCTCTATTTTTTATTAATACTGACACCAACTTTAACCTTGTATGCTTAGAACTTAAGAAACTGCTTGGCCTAGTTTCAAGTAGAATAGACGTCCCGTATTCTTTAGAAATGGGCATATAGAAGGCTAGTCTAAGCAGACGAAGCAATTAAGGATTATATTTTGGGGACTCAGAAGGCCGAAACCTTCTGTTACCATTGACTTGGGAAGTCATGATATGATAATCAGCACGGATTGGAAATCCAAGTGCAGAGCTGAAGTCGATTGATATAAGGAAAATCAGTCGCACCCCTCTTGCAAATGATGAAACGTTTATAGTACACAACCTTCCTGCAATAGGTGCAAGGGTGCTAGACCCCATAAGGCAGCGGGCCTGTGACATCTCTCATTGATCGAAGAGACACAGAAGCGCCTCCGAGTAGACTGCAGAGCCTTTCTAGCTCATGTTGCCGATAGGAAGGCCTAGGAGCTGGAGGTAGAAGACAACCCCGTGGTGGAGGAATTCCCAGAAGACCTTCCTGAAGACTTGCCAGGAACACCTCCACAGCAACAAGAGGAGTTTAGGATGAACCTTGTGCCAGGAGCGGCACCAGTGACAAGATGACGCCTTACCAACTAGCTTCGTCCGAGAAGCATGCGCCTCCAATATAACTACAAGAGCTGTTAGACAGAGGGAATTAAGGATACGAGAAGAAGGTCAACAGTCTCCACTTTGCATAAATTCCAGAGAATTGGATATCAAGGATTGGTATCCTTTGCCAAGGATTGATGACATGAACAGACCAACCATCAGGTTATAGTTACCACTCAAAGATCAACTTGAGGACAAGATATCCTCAACTGTGAATACAAGAAGGAAATATCCCTAAAACGACCTTTAGGACTCGCTTCGAGCGTTACGAGTTCCTTGTCGTAGCGTTTGGCTTAACACATGCATCGACAGTATTCATGGACCTCATGAATCGAACGTATAAGCCATACCTGGATAGAACATGATTATATTTATTGACTACGTTCTTATATGGCCAACGACCAAGGAAGGTCGTGAACAACATTTGCAATTTATCTTGCGACTCTTGGGAAAAGAACAGTTATGTGCTAAGATGTCGAAAAGCGGATTTCGAATTCGCGAGGTAAGAACTATAGGATACTTGGTGGATAAGAATGAGATTTATGCCAACCCTGCAACCAAGAGCTAAGGAGTTAGAGTTGCAATTATGTGACGCTTCTCGACAAAGTCTCGACTGCGCGTCGATGTAACGAGACCACAACATTGCGTACGCATCACGTTGATTAAGGGATCATGAGAAGAAACCATGATCTAGATACAGTAATTGCGCGCCGCAAACTTGACGTCATTACCTGTAAGAAAACGCTGCCCGACCTTTACTGATCACGAGGGTTGCAGCAGACCATTGATCGTAAGAACTTAAACATTAACGAAGATGGACTGAGCTGCTGAACGATGTAGACTGTATGGACATGTTACGTGCTTGGGTGATAAACTTTGATGAAAAGTTGGAACACCCGCTTGCCCTTAGTGGAATTTTCCTACAGCAGTATTTATCACACCACTGTTTAAACCGCTTCGTGTGAAGCTTTAGATGGAACATAATAAGTAGATCCCCTTTGTGTTAAACGGAGACCGGAGATAAACGATCTACTGGCCCGAGTTGGTTCAGGAAAAATTAGAGGCAAGGTCGTTTAGATATGTGATCATATCAAGATAGCCCGCGGAATACAGAAAGATTGTGCCGACGAGCGGCAGAAATCGTAGAAATTTGAGATAAGAAGTATTGCTTTAATGGGAGCCTCGCCTTGAGAATGCGTGGTGCGATTTGGAAAAGTGAAAGATTGGATCCCCGGTGTATTAGACCTTTCGAGATCCTGGTAGGGATTGGAACCATTGCTCACAAGCTGAAACTTCCAGAAAAGATCAGTAGTGATCGCGACAAATTCCATGTGTCAAGTCTTTAGAGGAGTCTGATTCAAGGAACAATCGTTTTTCCCGCAAACAAGATTCACGTCAACGACAAACTCCAATTTACTATAGAACCTATTAAGGTTACGGACCAAGAGTCCACAAAACTCAGAAAAGACGTAATTAATTTACTTGAGTACGATAGAATTCATATCATGACCCAGAGTTACATGGGAACATGAAAACAAAATTTTAAAACTAAGTGACCACATTTGATTCACAACTCCCCTGCGACCGATGGCATCGCTTGAATTTCGGGACAAAATTCTTTTAACGGGGGGAGTCTGTGACAACTGTCACTCTTCCGTACACAAATTGAACAGTAATATGTGCTTTAATAACTATGCAATGATCTAGTTTACAAAACAAATGAATTCCTGATTACTGTTATATACATACAATGGCATTTCATGATTATCGTTGCTACATGCAATATGATATAGCTCTAATGATGCACAGAACAAAATTGGCACCATTACTAGACAAACTAAAAATGCTGACGAAGTTCAGTACATAGACAGACAGTGTTTTGAGGCCCAGTATGAGCCAGAGACTACGTATTACACTAGTATAGTGTGTAGGGAAGTAAGGACCACAAAACTGCATTCCTAAGTGATAGTTTAAGTCCCGGGAAGTGCCTAAAACTCACCCAAAGTGCAGAATTCTGCATAATTCAGCAAAAATCAGCTTTTTAACAAGCTAGTTTCATGTAAAAATATGACTAAATGGTCCTGAATGCTTTCCTAAGTATCGGGAATTAAAAGTGTCACAAAAGGGTACATAAAGAACACTAAACGGTATAGTTTGACACTTTAATGAACCGGTATCTAACCGAACAACCGGACATTACCCGAAATATCAAAATTATACTAGAAGCACTGTCTTATTATTTCTGAGCTAGTTATGATCGATGAACACCATAACACCTCTTATAACATAATAACACATTAAATCCCTAAACTTTACACTTGAAAACTAACTTATTTATGTAACTAGGGATTAAAATTTACACATTACCCCCCCTTTGGTTTGGACGGTCACATGGTGGCCCCCATCAAGGATCTTACTTAATCTCATTAGATTGCATATGATCTTCTAAAGATTGGCTAAAGATCTCACTTGATCTTCCTAGATACTATGTGATCTTGTAAGGATTGTGAGAAGATATGCCATGTACAATAAGAAGACCACAAGCTCACTTCATCTTCATCACACCACACCCCACTCCTCCCTTGCCCCGTTCTCGGCCGAAACCCACCCAAGCACCACCATCACTTTCATCCGTTATCCATCCATTCCCATTTCATATAGAGGTGCAAGAAGGTGTCTAACGAAGTGTGGAGCTTGTGGATCTTGAAGGACCTTCTTCGTTTGCTTTTATCCAACACTTTTGTCATCTACAACTTCTAGTGTTTTTTCCTAGCCTTGTGCTAGTAGTAAGACCCTTATAATCCCTTGTTATTTCATATTTAGTTGGTTAAAAGATGATATAAATTGTTAATCTTGAAGAACACAAAAGAACATGATCATGATACTTTAACATAAGCTTAAATACATAAGAATACATGTAAATGATGATGAGTTGCTTCTTGATGAATGATGATTTGTGTTAATGCTGTTAGACATCATAAGAAACCTACTAGAGTGTGATTAAACACATAATCTAGTAAGTTAAAGTGGTGATCTTGTGAAAGACCAAGATCATCATGCTTTATGTCTTCATGAACTTGAATGATGAAATTGGTTTTCATATGTAAAGATGATTTAAACACAATACAAATCTTGTAAATAGATGATTACAAAAATAATTTTCCCAAGAAACCAAGTTTATTTATAAGATTTACAAAGTCATGGTTTCTAAGTAAACTAATCATATTTTTAGTGTTTAAATAAGACTAGAAACATGTTTGTAACAAGAAAAATACAAGAGAAATATTTTTAGAAAAATCATCTATTAAGTTGTAAACACCTAAATCTTTCAATGAATGAGATTTTTAAAGAAATAAACACTTTAAAGGGTAACAAAGTCTACTAAACATACTACCAAGTTACTACAAGTTTTTATGAAAACTCAAGTTCATGATTTGTTTTAGCACTTGGTAAGTGTAAATTGTTTGTTGATTGTTTATGATGATTTTTGAAAAGAAAATGATATGCTTAAATAGCATGGACACCTCCATTTTTAGAGGAAACTATGACAAAATTTTCTAAAAATATAAACACTTAGAAAAATATTTTCTAATAAATATTTACAAGTGTATTTTGATCATAAGTTTTCAATATAAACTTTGCCATAATTTTTGTAACAAAAATACAAATATTGGAGGTTTGTTTTTGTAAATAAAAATGGGTGAATATATATTTATAAAAGACACTTGTGTGAATATTTGTATACGTTGTGAAATAGTTATATTATTTTAGGGTAAAATAATATAACTTAACAAAATACCATGAAGTTTACTATCCAAAATAATACCAAAAATCACAAAGTGATAAATATATATGTTACACACTTAATATTATGAAATCAAACGCAAGAACGTAACTTACCAAAATATTCCGGAAAATACCGTTATAAATATGTTTTTGGTAAATATTATTTTGGACACAAGAAATGAAAATGTGATTTTCGTTTTTATTACAAAGTATATCATATTTTCGACAAAGAGAAAATATATTGTTTTGGAAACTACAAATACGAGAATACGAATACACATACATGAGAATACCCCCATCCTTGGGAAGGAAATACTTGAGAAGTGTTAATACAAAAATATTGTTTAACAATTATTCCAAAATTTAATATAATTTAAAGTTAAAATAATTATTATTTTAACAAGAGATTATAACTTGGAATCATATTGGAGACATAAAAGAAACGTAACTCAAAACATGAATGCTAAGTCAAGGCACGACCCGTTCGTCTAATAGACCCTAGTACATTGTAGGGAGTCGTGTTTGCTAAGGAGATTTGAGTTAGGAGTACCGAAGACGCAAAACAGTGAGTTCATGCTCCCCCTTTTTGTCACACCCCGATATTTCCACGTATTACCGGTGGGCCCGGTGAGGAGTATCGTGACGTAGTTGATATCATCATAGTCAAACACACACAATTTTAAATGCACATCAGAAGCAAAAGAGATGAAACACATTATAAACCGAATAAATAGTAATATCAAGTATTACAACGAACTGTAAAGGATCCACAGGCGGATCAAAAGATAAATAAGATCATTGTTCAACAGACTTTAGCATCTAGAGCTTGCGAGACTTAAGTAATGATGCCAGGAGTAGCCAGCCTATTTCGTCTAATACCTGCACTTAGCCTTTTTGGACAATACGTCAGTTTACACTGGTAAATACAATTAACTGACTCATTTAAAAATGTTTTTAGAAAATTGATTTGAATGCACATGGCACAAAAATTCTTTTATAACTTGGGACAATTATTAAAAATAATCTTGTATACAGTTTTACTTATTTGTCGTCCGTCAGGGCCGGTTGGTAGAGCCGGTCAAGATTAACTGACACGCCACAGGTATAATGCCCACAAGGTTGATTCCTTTAAGTGGATTAACAGTTTTTACATAATGCAACTGTCAGGTGTACGCCTACACCCCGTGCTTAGGTCGTGGCCATTTCTTTGAATGATGCCAAGGATATCCGGGACATGGTCATTTAACCCCGAAAGGCCATACACCAAATAATACAAAATAAAACAAGTTATGTAAATACATTAATCACAATCCGATTTAAATGACTACATACCCGACCAAGCGGTATTATTATAATACCGTATCCCAAGCCCGGATAGGGAAAATAAGTTAAGAGTATTTACCTGAGCAAGGTATAAATCAAAAACAACAAGTGCACGTAGCTTTTACCGGGCTCCTAATCTGGAACGAAGGTTTTAAATAACCTATTAGAATCCTAACGGGTCTTTAATTAAGCCTAAACTTAGACCGGTTAGTTTTAAAGGAAGATACGGTTCAAACGCATGAATAAGCGAAGACCGGAATAGAATGTGATTTAGACCTGACAACTTTGAAGACTTGTATAATATGGGTAAACTAAGCACATTTTGGATTTTGAGACAAAAATGATAAGGTTTGACCCGTTTCGGTAATTTAAGTAAACTAGTCACATAAACCGAACCGAACGCGAAATCTGCGTAACGGGTAACCATAAGAGTCATATACAGGTTTCCTAAGTTAATATGCCTTAACTATGTTGTGACATCAGTAAGATATCTTCTATTATGCCCAAAATGATTTTAAACTCAAACTATGCCCCGTAGGGGCATTTTGGTCATTTTAAAGGTTATAAAAGAGTTTAAATAATAATCTGAGTTATAGGTCTGATATAATCAGTAAAAATACTTAATTTAATAAGTTATAACAGTAGGGTATTACATGTATGTGAAATTTATCATTTATAACCAAACTATGCACCTTAGGGGCATTTTGGTAATTTCACATAGGCTTAAGAGGTCAAAACTGGAAATCTGAGTTTAAAAATTTTGCTTACTGTTAAAAATATAAGAATTTACTGAAAATCTCAGTAGGCATCAAACCTTATATGTTTAAAATAGTTTTAATACATACTATGCGTTAAAAACGCATAAAAAGGCGGTTTTAAGCGATTTCCGGGTTTTTAAAGAAAAGCTGATATTTTTATTATTCCAGAAGGCTTAAAATATTTTACTTATCATATTAGATCAGTAGAAAAAGGTTTGGTATCAAAAAGGATTTGTAAAACTCATTTTATAGCCCAAAAGGGCAAAACCGACAATAACCGAATCAAGCTTAGAACCCTATGTTATGCTCAGCCTAAAAATAAATAAAAATATCCAAAAATCCCAAAATATTATTTTACATCAGTGGGTAAAACGTTTGGTATCAAAAATTGGGTTTAGATAGGCTATATGCTAATTACGCCGTTTAATTAATAAAAAGCTTTTCATTTACGCTAATGAGCATAACTCCTAATCTAGACCTCAAACTGATGTCAAATTTTAGGGACAAGTCTATAAATCAGTAATGAAGGTTTCTATTCTTTTATTTTTTCAAAAATCATGTTTTATAGTCAAAAGGGCATAATAGTCAACATTTAAGCATTTAACGGAAACATGCATATGAATCGGATAACTAATGAAGCAAGTTGTATAATCACAGAGGGTTATACTAACATGAAACCTGGTCCTAATAAGGCTATAAGGAATTTCTAAACTATGCTCAAACGGGTCAGAACTGAAAGTCAAAGTAGAAGTCAAATTATGCGACTTTCGGTTCCGAACTTAGCCTAAACTGAAAATTGTCGGGTTGAACATGTTTAGACATGTTCTTACATTAATTACCAAGTTATATTAGTGATAAACTAGGTTGCATGGCTTCTACATTGTTAATTATTCATTAATTTGAAAATAAGCTTTCTGTTGACTTTTTGTAATTAGCTTTGACCCGACAATTGACCTAGTTAGAATGGGAATCAGAGGGTGCCCTTTTAAGGGTTTATTGCCCACATAATTACCAACTCATAGGTACTTTCAATTTGAAATTTGACTGGACAAATTATGATTAATTACGAAGTCAAACCTTAATTACGATGGTTTGACTTTAAGCTAATTAACTAAGTAAAACTGAATTAAGGAAAGTTAAGGACACTTATAAAGGTCCTAAGTACGACTAGTGACTTCTAGGAACAGGTCTTGAGCTTCAGGAATCTTCAGATTATGAGTTGTGGAAGTTTGCAAGTGAATGTGTGAAGTGTTGCAACTAAGGAGCTTCTTATATATGGATTTTGATTCAACTAGATCATGCCAAGCAACTCCATGCATGGATTCAGATCATCACAACTGTCCCTAGTGCATGAAAATCCATTTGCACAGCCCCTGGTATCATTTTACAGGCCCTTAAGTCGGTTAACAGACCTAAAACTGGCATCTGCAGGTTTTTTTGTTCGCTGGTGCTCCTCAGGCGGCCCGCGTAAGGATCCTTAAGGACCTTACGCGGCCGGTATTAGTGCCGGGGTCATGTTAAAAATGTTTCATTATTTGCAGTTTAGGTCCCTGGTCCTTCCAAACATGGTTTTAACTTTGTTTCTTGCAATTTCAACCCTCTAACTTGACTTTTAAGGACTCCAAGGCATAATTAAACACCGTTAAGTCCTCGGTTAACTTTGTGATCACCCGTAAAGCCTTGAATTTCGATGTTGACGCTTTTAACCCCTCGTATACGAATATTATCATAACTTTCTTATACTTTATCGAAACCTTGTGAAATTTTTACCACGTATTCTAGTGAGCATAATTAATCATTACAAAGCTTCGGGTTTCCTAAAAGGTCACTCAGAGGTATACTTTAAACATGTTGACACATTTAACCCATGTAGTTTGTAATTTCTCACTTTCTCTCACAATTAGCTTCGTATGATCCATGATTCATTCGTTTAAGGGTGTAAACATCGTGTAGGGTTATAGTAAAGTATATTTATCCATTGTTGACACTTTGAACCCTTATATTCACATACTTTCTTTGTTTGTCAACTTTAGTCCTTCATAAGTAATCTTTTACACGTTTAAAGCTCATGACACGTGTCGATACATTATTGGACATAAATTTTCGAGGTGTTACATCCTCACCCCCTTAAAATAAATCTCGACCTTGAGATTTACTGAAATAAATGAGGGTATTTTTCTTTCATTGTGGACTCTACCTCCCACGTGTACTCGGGACCTCTGCGGGCATCCCATTTAATCTTGACAATTGGCACATGCTTCCTTCGAAGCTTCTTAACCTGTCGATCCTCGATCGACAAAGGTTTTTCCACAAATTTCAAGATCTCATCTATATGCACATCCGTATGTGGTATGTCTAGCGATTCATCAGCTAGATATTTCTTTAGGTTGCAGATGTGAAATACATTGTGAATACCACTGAGCTCTTCAGGTAAGTTTAACTTATAAGCCACTGTTCCTACACATTTGATGATCTCGAATGGTCCTATATACCTTGGGCTTAACTTACCTTTCTTACCAAACCGCATCACCCCCTTCTAGGGTGATACTTTAAGCAAAACTTTATCACCAACCTCAAACTTTAGAGGTTTTCGCCTTTTATCAGCATAACTTTTCTGCCTATCCCTGGCATCTTTCAGGCGGTTACGAAGTTGGACAATCTTTTCCGTTGTTTCAAAGACTATATCAGGTCCTGATAACTGAGCTTCTCCTACTTCTGCCCAACAAATAGGCGTTCTGCATTTCCTACCATATAATGCCTCAAAAGGCGCAGCCTGAATGCTTGTATGGTAGCTATTGTTATAGGAGAACTCGATCAGTGGTAGATGGTTATCCCAACTACCACCTAAGTCAATCACACATGCACGAAGCATGTCTTCCAAAGTTTGGATGGTACGCTCACTCTGCTCGTCCGTCTGAGGATGGTAAGCCGTACTAAAATTTAAGCGCGTGCCCAAAGATTGTTGGAAACTTTTCCAAAAATGTGATGTGTATCTAGTATCCCTGTCAGAGATAATAGACACTGGTACACCATGAAGAGATACAATCTTATCCACGTACAACTGGGCTAATATGTCGGAGCTATGAGTCTCCTTGATGGGTAGGAAATGTGCTGACTTAGTCAGTCTATCTACTATGACCCATATAGTATCATTTCCTTTCTTTGTCTTTGGCAACTTGGTGATAAAATCCATTGTCACCATTTCCCACTTCCAGGTGGGAAGTTCAGGCTGTTGTAGCAAACCTGATGGCTTTTGATGTTCAGCTTTGACTTGAGCGCACGTCAAACATCTGGCTACGTAGGTAGCTATAGACTTCTTCAAGCCTATCCACCAATAGTTTGCCTTCAGATCCTGGTACATCTTATCAGCCCCAGGATGAACGGAATATTTGGAACTGTGGGCTTCCTGGAGGATAACATCCCGAAGTCCTCCATAAACTGGAACCCATATTCATCCGTTTAATCTCAGGATTCCGTCTTTGCCATAGGATAACTGCTCTTCAGTTACTCCTAGCTTTTCATCAGGATAGTTAGCTTCCAGCAAAGCTTCCTTCTACACAGCTAACAACCTCTCATTCAAACTATTCTTTAATTCAATGCTCTTGGCATTGATTCTTATAGGCTTCACCCTTTCCTTTCTACTTAAAGCATCGTCGACTACATTCGCCTTGCCTGGTTGGTATCTTATCTCACAGTCATAATCATTCAAAGTTTCCATCCAACGTCGCTGACTCATGTCTAAATCCTTCTGATTAAACAGATGTTGAAGGCTTTTGTGATCAGAATAGATCACACACTTAGTTCCATACAAATAATGCCTCCAAAGTTTCAGTGCAAATACAACGGCACCCAACTCCAAGTCATGGGTGGTGTAGTTCTTCTCGTGCACCTTTTGCTGTCGAGAGGCATAGGCAATAACTTTGCCTTTCTGCATAAGCACACACCCCATACCTGTGTGCGATGCATCACAATAAACCACAAACTCTTCGATTCCTTCAGGCAATGTCAACACAGGTGCATTGCTCAACTTCTGCTTGAGAATGTTGAAGGATTCTTGCTGCTTAGGTCCCCAATTAAACTTGATATTCTTACAAGTTAATGAAGTTAGGGGTGCTGCAATCCTTGAGAAGTTTTCAATAAATCGCCTATAGTATCCTGCCAAACCCAAAAAGCTACGAATTTCCGTGGGCGTCTTTGGTTCTTGCCAATTCATGACAGCTTCAACTTTAGCGGGATCCACCTGGATACCACGCTCACTAACTACATGTCCAAGAAACTGGACTTCCTGAAGCCAAAATTCACACTTTGAAAACTTGGCATAAAGCTTCTCCTGCTGAAGTAGTTCCAGAATACATCGAAGGTGCTTCTCATGGTCGGCCTGATTCTTTGAATAAATCAGAATGTCGTCAATGAAGACGATAACAAATTTGTCCAAGTATGGCTTGCAGACACAGTTCATGAGATCCATGAACGCTGCTGGTGCATTAGTGAGCCCAAAAGGCATCACTAGGAACTCGTAATGACCATAACGAGTCCTAAATGCAGTTTTGTGCACATCTTCATCTCTAACCTTCAACTGATGGTAGCCTGACCTCAAATCGATCTTGGAGAAATAACTCGCCCCTTGAAGTTGATCGAACAGATCATCGATCTTGGGCAATGGATATCTATTCTTAATAGTAACCTTGTTAAGCTCGCGATAATCGATGCATAGACGCATTGATCCATCCTTCTTCTTCACAAACAGGATTGGTGCTCCCCAAGGAGATGAACTAGGACGAATGAAACCTTTTTCCAATAAATCGTCTAGCTGAGTCCTTAACTCTTTCATCTCTGTTGGTGCCAACCTGTAAGGTGCCCTAGCAACAGGTGCTGCTCCTGGAATGATGTCAATTATGAATTCTACTTGCCTATCTGGTGGCAAACCAGGTAGTTCTTCAGGGAATACTTCAGGATATTCAGAAATGACGGGGATATCTTCAATCTTGAGCTTCTGCTCATCAATAGTTACCTGTGCCATATAAATGACACAACCATTCTTCAAGCACCTAGATGCCTTGAGCATAGACACTTGCTCAGGCAGTCCATACTGGGTATCTCCCTGAATGGTAAGTGGTTCACCAGACGGAGTCTTGATCACCACTTGCTTCTTGTTGCAAACGATCTGGGCTTGGTTTTGAGATAACAAATCCATGCCTATTACTATGTCGAAACCAGCTAATTTCAAAGGAAGTAAGGACAAAGGAAAAGAGTGGTTCCTAATGGATATGAAACATCCATCTAATACAGTTGATGCGGTTTCTATGGTGCCATCGGCTAATTAAACCTCATATTTTATGCTTAGGGTTCTAACAGGTAGATTTAACAACTTACAAAACTTATCATCAACAAATGACTTATCTGCTCCAGAATCAATTAACACCCTTGCATAAACATCATTAACAAGGAAGGTACGTGTTATCACATTGTCGTTTTGGATTGCCTCCTGTGCGTTCATCTGGAAGACCCTAGCATTGGTCTTTTTCCCATCCTCAGCCTTCTTTGCAAACTTTGGGCAGTTGGACTTGATATGCCCTTTTTCGTTGCAGTTATAGCATGTTGCATCCTTGATTTTCTTACAGTCCACTATCTTGTGCTCAGAAGATTTACAGATTCCACAAGGCCTTGGCTGCGATTGGGATTTCGACTCGTATCTGCACCTCCCGAAATGGTGCTTCTTACAGATTTTACACTTGGGCTTATCGCCCAACTGATGACCATCCTTTTTAGTTCCAGAACACTTTTTGTGGTCATTGTTTCCCTTATGCTTCTTGTCGGACTGTCGTGAGTTGTCATCCTCACGCTTTCTCTTCTCTGCATCGGTGTTTCTGAGCGATCTCTGCCTGACCGCATCCAAAGTAAGGGACAATGATATATCAGCTGCAGACCGAAAAGTAGTTGGTCTAGAGGCCTTCACACTCGCCTTGATCTCTAGGGCTAAACCCCCAATGAAACTAGCTATCCTCTTGGGTTCTGGTGTCACAACATACGGAACCAGTCTTGACATAGTGTTGAAGCTCATAAGGTAGGCTTGACAATCCAGATTTTTCATAACCAAAGACAAGAAATCAGATTCAATCTTTTCAACCTCATGCTGAGGGCGGTAGTTTTCCTTAATCAACATCACAAACTGATTCCAAGACAGATTGTACAATGGGATCTTCCCAGTGGCTTGAATCAAATACCTCCACCACGCTAGTGCCTCGCCTTTGAATGACTGAGATACAAACTTTACCACATCCTTATCAGCGCAACCACTGATATCTACGACAATGTCCATCTCGTCTAACCATGACATGCAATCAACTGCTCCTTTCTCCCCGGTGAAATCCCTGGCTTTGCAGGAGACAAAGTATTTATAGGTGCAACCTTTAGCACGTGGTTCTTGATTTAACACAACTCTCTTAGATGGAACACTCCTCTGATTTGATGAGTGATGAGGATCACTTTTGTGAGCGGTATGAGTTCTAGAGGGTGGTTTAGAGTGTGGTACTGACTGAGTCCCGACCTGGGTACCACTGGATTCTTTGAACTGTCTATCCAGAGCTCTCGTAATAACATTATCTATCACTGCCTGTAATTCTGCTCTTGCTATGTTGACTATGGAAGTGTCATGATTATCTCTGGGGTGACTGTTGACTTCGTCTGACCCAGGCATGTAGCTTGATTGCTACATAAAATAATGATTTTAATTCATTTAGAGGTCTATAACAGTTTTATCATTCTAGATGATTTATTAATCATGGTATTTAAGAACCATTTTGATCAATTTGTTAAGCATATATATATATATTCAAGATTTTTCATTATAATAATCCTTAGTTATAATTAAAATATATTAATGGCATAAAAGGCCAGATCACATGGACAGTTTTAATTTTTTTTAATCATGATCTTATAGGATCAAGGTATTGAGGTCTTAATCATAGTTTATTACCCCTTCTTAACAGGGGGTCGAAGACCACAACTGTCTTTTGTCTTATATGACAATGAATATAGCCCGTAGGCATTACATCTCTATTGGATGTTTAATATAATAAAAGAAATTGGAAGAATCCAATGTAAAGATGACTTATGTGATTTTATCGAATCACATTTTGCCAGGAGTGTTAACATGTTTTTAGATGTTAACAAGGATTGGAATCTTTTGAATAGGTTTTACCATCTTGGCCATGTCTACAACGACATATAGACTAGGTTTTACCTTTA
Organism: Helianthus tuberosus; assembly: GCA_030545235.1. Lineage (NCBI taxonomy): Eukaryota > Viridiplantae > Streptophyta > Magnoliopsida > Asterales > Asteraceae > Helianthus > Helianthus tuberosus. The sequence continues at coordinate 150,915,390 of CM060407.1, read as the reverse complement.
AGATTCTTTTTAATATTTAACGCAGAACAATCCTAAATTGAGATGTTAACAAGGATCTAAATCTAATTGAGGAACTACCATCTTGGCCCTGTCTTAAGATGACACATGAGCTAGGTCTTGTCCTTTTTAGATTTTTGCCATTTTATTATAATGGTAGATCTTATAAAAGGAATGATATTTTAAATCTAACCGTTCCCCTAAAATTTAAACAAGTACATGGTTGCCCTTAACGGGTCTTCTAACTGAAATGACTTGCCCATGCAGGGGCTAATTAGAAAATAACAAGAAAACAATTAAAGGACAAAAAAAAAAATTAGGATTAGTCCTAAGTTCTTTGTCTAGACTCGAGAATCGAGGAACGTGCAACTGTGTAACTGAGATTAAACACAAAAGGCTAGTGTTTAATTCGCTCAGTGTTGGCTCTGATACCAACCTGTCACACCCCGATATTTCCACGTATTACCGGTGGGCCCGGTGGGGAGTATCGTGACGTAGTTGATATCATCATAGTCAAACACACACAATTTTAAATGCACAGCGGAAGCAAAAGAGATGAATCACATTACAAACCGAATAAATAGTAATATCAAGTATTACAACGGACTGTAAAGGATCCACATGCGGATCAAAAGATAAATAAGATCATTGTTCAACAGACTTTAGCATCTAGAGCTTACGAGACTTAAGTAATGATGCCAGGAGTAGCCAGCCTATTTCGTCTAGTACCTGCACTTAGCCTTTTTGGAAAATACGTCAGTTTACACTGGTAAATACAATTAACTGACTTTTTTAAAAATGTTTTTAGAAAATTGATTTGAATGCACATGGCATAAAAATTCTTTTATAACTTGGGACAATTATTAAAAATAATCTTGTATATAGTTTTACTTATTTGTCGTCCGTCAGGGCCGGTTGGTAGAGCCAGTCAAGATTAACTGACACGCCACAGGTATAATGCCCACAAGGTTGATTCCTTTAAGTGGATTACCAGTTTTTACATAATGCAACTGTTAGGTGTACGCCTACACCCCGTGCTTAGGTCGTGGCCATTTCTTTGAATGATGCCAAGGATATCTGGGACATGGTCATTTAACCCTCAAAGGCCATACACCAAATAATACAGAATAAAACAAGTTATGTAAATACATTAATCACAATTCGATTTAAATGACTACATACCCGACCAAGCGGTATTATTATAATACCGTATCCCAAGCCCGTATAGGGAAAATAAGTTAAGAGTATTTACCTGAGCAAGGTATAAATCAAAAACAGCAAGTGCACGTAGCTTTTACCGGGCTCCTAACCTGGAATGAAGGTTTTTAATAACCTATTAGAATCCTAACGGGTCTTTAATTAAGCCTAAACTTAGACCGGTTAGTTTTAAAGGAAGATACGGTTCAAACGCATGAATAAGCGAAGACCGGAATAGAATGTGATTTAGACCTGACAACTTTGAAGACTTGTATAATATGGGTAAACTAAGCACATTTTGGATTTTGAGACAAAAATGATAAGGTTTGACCCGTTTCGGTAATTTAAGTAAACTAGTCACATAAACCGAACCGAACGCGAAATCTGCGTAACGGGTAACCATAAGAGTCATATACAGGTTTCCTAAGTTAATATGCCTTAACTATGTTGTGACATCAGTAAGATATCTTCTATTATGCCCAAAATGATTTCAAACTCAAACTATGCCCCGTAGGGGCATTTTGGTCATTTTAAAGGTTATAAAAGAGTTTAAATAATAATCTGAGTTACAGGTCTGATATAATCAGTAAAAATACTTAATTTAATAAGTTATAACAGTAGGGTATTACATGTATGTGAAATTTATCATTTATAGCCAAACTATGCACCTTAGGGGCATTTTGGTAATCTCACATAGGCTTAAAAGGTCAAAACTGGAAATCTGAGTTTAAAACTTTTGCTTACTATTAAAATATAAAAATTTACTTAAAATATCAGTAGGCATCAAACCTTATATGTTTAAAATAGTTTTAATACATACTATGCGTTAAAAACGCGTAAAAAGGCTGTTTTAAGCGATTTCCGGGTTTTTAAAGAAAAGCTGATATTTTTATTAATCCAGAAGGCTTAAAATATTTTACTTATCATATTAGATCAGTAGAAAAAGGTTTGGTATCAAAAGGATTTGTAAAACTCATTTTATAGCCCAAAAGGGCAAAACCGACAATAACCGAATCAAGCTTAGAACCCTATGTTATGCTCAGCCTAAAAATAAATAAAAATCTCCAAAAATCCCAAAATATTATTTTACATCAGTGGGTAAATAGTTTGGTATCAAAAATTGGGTTTAGATAGGCTATATGCTAATTACGCCGTTTAATTAATAAAAAGCTTTTCATTTACGCTAATGAGCATAACTCCTAATCTAGACCTCAAACTGATGTCAAATTTTAGGGACAAGTCTATAAATCAGTAATGAAGGTTTCTATTCTTTTACTTTTTCAAAAATCACGTTTTATAGTCAAAAGGGCATAATAGTCAACATTTAAGCATTTAACGAAAACATGCATATGAATCGGATAACTAATGAACCAAGTTGTATAATCACAGAGGGTAATACTAACATGAAACCTGGTCCTAATAAGGCTCTAAGGCATTTCTAAACTATGCTCAAACGGGTCAGAAGTGAAAGTCAAAGCAGAAGTCAAATTATGCGACTTTCGGTTCCGAACTGAGCGTAAACTAAAAATTGTCGGGTTGAACATGTTTAGACATGTTCTTACATTAATTACCAAGTTATATTATTTATAAAACAGGTTGCATGGCTTCTACATTGTTAATTATGCATTAATTTGAAACTAAGCTTTCTGTTGACTTTTTGTAATTAGCTTTGACCCGACAATTGGCCTAGTTAGAGTGGGAATCAGAGGGTGCCCTTTTAAGGGTTTATTGCCCACATAATTACCAACTCATAGGTACTTTCAATTTGAAATTTCACTGGAGAAATTATGATTAATTACGAAGTCAAACCTTAATTACGACGGTTTGACTTTAAGCTAATTAACTAAGTAAAACTGAATTAAGGAAAGTTAAGGACACTTAGAAAGGTCCTAAGTACGACTAGTGACTTCTAGGAACAGGTCTTGAGCTCCAGGAATCTTCAGACTATGAGTTGTGGAAGTTTGCAAGTGAATGTGTGAAGTGTTTCAACTAAGGAGCTTCTTATATATGGATTTTGATTCAACTAGATCATGCCAAGCAACTCTATGCATGGAATCAGATCATCACAACTGTCCCTAGGGCATGAAAATCCATTTGCACAGCCCCTGGTATCATTTTACCGGCCCTTAAGTCGGTTAACAGACCTGAAACTGGCATTTGCAGGTTTTTTGTCGCTGGTACTCCTCAGGCGGCCCGCGTAAGGATCCTTAAGGACCTTACGCGGCCGGTATTAGTGCCGGGGTCAGGTTAAAAATGTTTCATTATTTGCACTTTAGGTCCCTGGTCCTTCCAAACGTGGTTTTAACTTTGTTTCTTGCAATTTCAACCCTTTAACTTGACTTTTAAGGGCTCCAAGGCATAATTATACACCTTTAAGTCCTCGGTTAACTTTGTGATCACCCGTAAAGCCTTGAATTTCGACGTTGACGCTTTTAACCCCTCGTATACGAATATTATCATAACTTTCTCATACTTTATCGAAACCTTGTGAAATTTTTACCACGTATTCTAGTGAGCATAATTAATCATTACAAAGCTTCGGGTTTGCTAAAAGGTCTCTCAGAGGTATACTTTAAACATGTTGACACATTTAACCCCTGTAGTTTGTAATTTCTCACTTTCTCTCTCAATTAGCTTTGTATGATCCATGATTCATTCGTTTAAGGGTGTAAACATTGTGTAGGGTAATAGTAAAGTATATTTATCCATTGTTGATACTTTGAACCCTTATATTCACACACTTTCTTTGTTTGTCAACTTTAGTCCTTCATAAGTAATCTTTTACACGTTTAAAGCTCATAACACGTGTCGATACATTATTAGACATAAATTTTCGAGGTGTTACACTTTTCACTTAACTGATTTTGGTTTTATAACTCTCAGGGATGGAATACATGTTACGAATGCTTAAACGGTATGAAATGCCTATGAAATACTAGATCATGTGAGCATAGACTTAATATTGAAATGCCATTAACACTTAATTAGGGACGAGGGTTAGATCTAACGGGTACGGCCGAGCCCCACTCTTGGTCCTCATGTGATCACTTGAGTGCTTCGGTGTCCCAGTCGAGGGAAATAGACATAGTCAAGGGAAATTGACATAGTCAAGGTAAATTGACAATAGTCGAAGGGAAATTCGACATAGTCGAGGGAAATCGACATAGTGGAGGGAAAATCGACAAGGGTATAAGCATACTCATTTTGAGTGCTCCCTATGTCCTCACATGCCTTAATGTCCTTGTAGAACATTTATTTGATATATTCATAAATGCTTTTCATACCTGTTTTCAAAGGAGTCTCTCAAAGGTTTACAAGATTACAAGTACTCACACAAAACGCATGAACTCGCTCAACTTTTGTTGATGTTTTCCAAAATTACATGTATTTCAGGTGACAGGATGGATCTTGGGCGTGGGTTTCGTAACTAGAAGTAGACTTCAAGTTTAGATGTCATCCACTTTTGTTGGTTTGTAACCCAGTCGAAGGTTGTGTTTTAAAACTTTAATAACCGGTGTTTGTAATACTCAAATTTTATGAATGGATGAACATCGTTTTGATCATGTAGTTGTTTATTACGATTAAATGCAATGATATTAAACCAGTCACACATCATACGCTTCCGCAAAAGTCAGGGTGTGACAGTTTGGTATCAGAGCTTCGATTGTAGTGAACTAGGATTCCTTCTCGAGTCTAGACTACAATCACTAGAGTTCTCTCACAAAAACATTTTACAAAAAGGTTTTTCATTGCATTCACGTAAGCGTCAAGATCAATGAGTCAAACACTTTTCAAAGAAGAGACAAGGCAAGGACATTAGTAGGGAATACCCCAAAATAAGGTGCCAACTAAGGCATAGTCTACACGAGTTAGACTTGCCAAAGACAAAATGACCCCCAAAGGATAAACGAGAGTTATACGTGATATGATGCATCAAATTGCCTGCTTATGCTAAGTAGCATTCTTGTTTAATGATATATATACATACGAATAAGTGTACGGAATAATTATTGACGTGAATAAGATACCTTCGACTCCGAATCCTATTATTATTCTTACTCGCACGATGAAGCTATCGACCTCGCGTTCATTGCAAAGCTCATGGCTGAAGTGATTACCTAACAAGATTCTGAGCTTGCTTCCGTAGGAGATGGCTGCTCTTCCCTCTCGATCGTGAAGGTGCCTGACTACGGTAGTGATGGCGAGGCAGAGGCGGCAACCTTAAACAACTTCATAATCAGCAGGACGAGATCCTTGCGACTTTTGTGAAGCGAGATTGACGACACACTTGACCAGAAAAGGAAGATGAAGTATTCATCTTAAAGGTGCCCCTCCAACTACTAGGGATTCTCCTTATTCCTATTTTGTTTAATCATCATGCCTATTCGCGCGTAACGATAACGAGTGTTAGCGCGTAGACCACCGCAATGGTCCTTTCCATGTCAAAGATATAAGGACAGTAGTGTCCCTTCCTTGGTTGATCATCTATTTGGACGAGGGAAAATTTGGGTAACTATGCAAGACAATTTATTATTACGGGGGCCCATGTAATAACGACTTGTAGTGCATGGAAATCCTGGTGGACTCTACAGGCCAAGCTAATGATCACTACACAAAAATAAACTCTAGGTGTTCACACCTTCATCTGGTAGAACAATACATAAAACCATTGCTTTAGCACTTTATAAAGTAGGAAACCTGTCTTGCCTACTTCGTGTCTGACACTTCTACCCGTGTATGAGACGTTTGGGAATCGATATTTAAGCAAGTGAAGATGGATAACATTCAGAATTATCCAGTGACGTTACACTCTCTATCACCCCTACATAAACAACCCCCATCTCAGGGAAAGTATACCCGTCTTGTGAAGCTAAAGACCAAAGAGAGCTAACGTAGGAGGAAAATCACTACTACCTTATGAAAACTCAGTAATTGTTTCCTCACTCGTACATTGTTGATTTTATAAGCATGTGATATTGGGTGATTACATGATTGCTTAAGGTACAATGTGCCTCATAGACAGTTATGGAATGTTGCCTAACTTACCTTATACCTTTTGACAGAAGAGAATGCCGCCCAGACGTGACACAAACACCAGTACGTTACCAAGGACAGAAGCCGAGCTTCAAGAACGAATCTCACAGGCAATTGCACGACAGGAAGCCCTCCGCTCCGAACACAGTGGTGGCACTTCCGGAAATAACCCTCCAACTGGCTGCACCTATAAACAATTCCTGGACTGCAAGCCATTGAATTTTGATGGCACAGGAGGTGCCATTGCATTTGTTCGTTGGGCAGAAAAGACTGACTCCATTCTAAGAATGAGTAACTGTTCACCCCAGTAGAGTGTTACCTTTATCTCAGGGTTGTTTTTGGACGGCGCACTCTCCTGGTGGAACCTTCAGGTTCAGACCCTTGGTGCAGATGCTGCTTATGCACTGAGCTGGGACGAGCTCAAGGAAATGATGGAGAAGAAATACTGTTCTAGGGCTGAAATCCAGAAGCTTGAGGTGGAGTTCTGCATTGTATATTTAGACTTATGGGCTTCTTCTAATATACGATGACGCAGGTTTCCTAATTTAGGTATCCATATTCTCTTTTTATGGAATCTCCAAATTCCATCTGTTCCTTGTTCTAATTCCTTAATCATACCTTTTAGTTTTTCAGTATCATCCTTGATTACTGATTCTTGTGCTTTTCAAATTTTGATCATTTAAATCTACTTGTAGATTTAATTTAAGAGAACGTACCCTTTTTGGCTTTTCGTGATACTTTCGGCTTAAAGCATCAGCCACTACATTTGCTTTTCCTTCATGATACTGAATATCACAATCATAATCACTAAGCATCTCCATCCAGCGTCTTTGTGTCATATTCAATTCTTTTTGCCCAAAAACATATCTTAAACTTTTATGATCAGTGAATACGGTAAACTTACTACCATAAAGGTAATGTCTCCAAATTTTAAGGGCAAAAATTATAGCTCCTAATTCTAGATTATGGGTTGAATAATGCTTTTCATGATTCTTAAGTTGTCTTGAGGCGTAAGCTATAACCTTTTGACGTTGCATTAACACACATCCATAACCTAATTTAGAAGCGTCACAATAAACTACTAAATCTTCAGTGCCTTCTGGTAACGCTAGTATAGGTGTGTTGGTTAATTTTTGCTTAAGAATTCTAAAGGCTTCTTCTTGTTTTGGTCCCCATTCAAACTTAATGGATTTACAAGTTAACTTAGTTAAAGGAATGGCTATTCTAGAAAAATCTCGAATAAATCTTCTATAATAACCAGCCAATCCTAAGAAACTTCTAACCTCAGTTGGTGATTCAGGGGTCTTCCATTTGGTAATCGCTTCGATCTTGGATGGATCTACATGAATTCCTTCATGGTTAACTAAGTGTCCAAGAAACTGTACCTGCTCTAACCAAAACTCGCACTTTGAAAATTTAGCATAAAGCTTTTCCTTTCTTAATAGACTTAGAAGTGCTTGCAAATGCTTTGCGTGTTCCTCTTTACTCTTAGAGTAAATGAGAATATCATCAATAAAAATAATTATAAATTTATCCAAATATGGCTTACATATTCGGTTCATCATGTCCATAAATGAGGTCGGGGCATTGGTTAAACCAAATGGCATGACAGTAAATTCATAATGACCATACCTTGTTCTAAATGCGGTTTTAGGAATGTCCTCTTCCTGTACCTTTAATTGATGATATCCTGACCTTAAATCGATTTTTGAGAAAAATCGAGCTCCTTGCAATTGATCAAACAGATCGTCGATTCTTGGTAATGGATACCGATTCTTAATTGTGACCTTGTTCAATTCACGGTAGTCAATGCACATACGCATTGATCCGTCCTTTTTAACGAATAAAATTGGTGCTCCCCATGGCGACGAGCTTGGCTGTATAAATCCTTTCTCCAACAGTTCGTCTAATTGTTTCTTTAGTTCCTGCATTTCTGCGGGTGCCAAACGGTAAGGTGCTTTGGCAATCGGTGCTGTTCCTGGCAGTAGATGGATTCTGAATTCAACTTCTCTATCTGGCGGTAGTCCTGGTAATTCTTCTGGAAATATATCTGAAAACTAGAATTTAGTGGATCTAGATGGTTTATCACCTTTAATTGTGATATTTTCACCCTTTGGTGAATTTACTTGAATTGACTTTTGATCACATAAAATATTAGCTTTATTGGCTATTAACCAATCCATTCCTAATATGATATCAAATCCTGTCAGATTCATTGGGTACAGGTTTGCAATATACTTTTGATTTAAAATTTCTACTCTGGCTCCCTGCAAGATTTCAGAAATCCTAACCGTTTCTCCATTTGCTGTCTCTACTAGACATTCTTGTGGTAGTTTAGTTAATGACGGATTTAGAAGTTTGCAAAACGAAGTATCAATGAAACTTTGGTTCGCACCAGAGTCAAATAATACTTTAGCAAAGATATCATTAACTAAAAACGTACCGGCTATCACATCTGGAATCATCTTGGCTTCATCTGCAGTCAGAACGAATGCTCTAGCATTTTTAGTGTTCTTGTTGTTTGTAGCTAGAGCAAATTTCGGACAGTTTGGCTTGATATGACCTTTTTCCCCACAGTTGAAGCACAGTCCATTACTGGATTTTCTCCTGCAATCTTCTTCGTTGTGTCCTGGCAACTTACAGAAATTGAAGTGGGTGAAGCATTTTCCCGAATGCTTTTTCTTACAAGCTTTGCAGTATGGTGCAGAGGTAGAACCTACATTCCTACGGTTGGAATTTCCAGAACGGGATTCTTGAGTAAGCCTTTGGGTTAGGTTTCTCCTCTGGTCTTCTTCTCTAGTACAGATTAACTCATCAGTCAAGGTATTTGCTAGTTCTACAGCTTCTTCTATAGTTTGGGGTCTAGCTGCCTTGACTACATGTCTAATGTCTCCAATTAATCCCCAGATATAACGGGAGATTAATACCGGTTCAGGTGATGCAAGGGTTGGCACTATTCTAGCATATTCAAAGAATGTAGTAGTATAACCCTTACTATCTACCCCGGTCATCCTTAGGTTCATAAACTTATTCGCTATCTGTTCCTTTGCATTGGGAGGGCAGAATTTCCTTTCTACCATATTCTTAAATTCCTCCCACTCCATGTTGTAAATCCTATCACTTCCTCTTGACTGGAGGATAGTGTTCCACCATTCTAAGGCTGAGTTTTTAAATAGATTAGAAGCAAACATTATCTTGTCTTCTTCAGCACACTTGCTTATTTTTAAAACAGCTTCAGTCTTTTCTATCCAGCGTAGAGCTGCAATGAGTTCTTCATTGCCCGAGAATTCTATTGGTTTGCAGGACCAGAATTCTTTATAAGAACTACCATAAGGCATGGTTTTTCTTCTTTTGGGAATGGGCACTTGAAGTTTAGGTCCATTGTTTACACTGTTTTCTGGTTCAGTTGGTCGCTTACTGCTATGTTTACTTTTATTTTCCGCATCCTTAACAGTTTGAAGAATATATGGTATTGCATCTATAATTCCTTGTGCCACTATGTGTTGGATAGCACTATTATCCACTTGGTTTCCATTGTTATTGATGCTCGGATTTTCATTAACTAAGTTAATGTTACTCTGGTTATCGTTATTCAGATTTTCTTGATTTCCTTCGTCGTCCATCTGAATTTTAAACATTCACCATGTATTAATATCACAAAATAATATTTAATATAGCCAATCACATGACACGCATTTTGGTCAAAAGCGTCGATCATTGCGACTTTACTCTATTCCTATAATATGCATCTATTACATACCAGTACTGAAATTAAAATTACAATACCAACTAAAATAAAGTTACACTAATAGTAGTAGGCATCCATAGTTTTTTTTCATACACATACACACATATTATTATTATTATTATTATTATTATTATTACTACCGTTTCTACCATCACATTCATGGATATGGATTCATCCAGAAACCCATATTGCGCTCGTCGTATTTCCAGACGAGTCGCTCTCCCACCTGTCTCATTTTTTCACTACTCTCTAAAATTTCCTCACCAAGTGTCCTAAGTTCTTGTACATTTTCTACACTCATTGGGGGTGCAGGTTCTAGGACTGGGTTCGGAATCTGAGGTGCGGGTTCCTGGTATGGAGGTGTAGGTGCCTGGAATTGGTAAGGATTATCTAAAATCTCCCTAATGTATACATCATTATTGTAATAGGGATCTAGAGGGTCTAAACCTGGGTAGGCTCCTAGGTTCGGCATGGGCGTGTCTTCATGTATCAAGTAGAATTGCACATAGTCTCTAACGCCATCCCACCACAGATCGTAATTTGGGTCTAAGGGATTTGGGGCTAAGGGATTTGGGGCTGGTACCCTAGGTATTTCCTCTGGATTGAAATCATGCATTTCTACTTGATTTTCAGGGTTTTCTATCTCCATCGGTTGGTCAGGAATTGGTGGTTGTGGTTGGGGTGCTAACATTTGTTCCAGGTTAGGGTCAGCTGCAGTGGTTGCTAGGATGTGGATATTGGCTATATCCCTATTAAGCACATCCTGGGCATAGGTATCGGTTTCTCTTTTGGCTGCGGCTAGTACTCTCTGGTCTTGTAACTTTTTCATACGCTTCCTACGCTCATGTGCCCCTCGACTGAACCATCCTCTCTTTTTCTGAGGGAATGGCTCCTCGGACTGAGCTTTAAACACGAATATTCCTTCTTCCGTATCAGCAGAGTACCCTAAGAGGGCAGGCTAAGAAGAGGCACCTTCGCTTCTAGGCGAACCAGACAATTGATGGTACGCGTCAGATGGTCCTTGGTCGCTCATACTGCAAACTAACCAATAGTCAAATAACACATAACAAGAAATGCAGTTATACACGTATTCCTGTAATTTATTTCCTAATAATTTAAATTTTGATGTCAGCAGAACGCTTCTGTGGCTGAATCAGTGGCTTAGCTCTGATACCACCTTCTGTCGCAACCCCCGATCCCTATCTACTCGGGAACGGGCGCCGCGAGCCAGTTTCAGTGGTATCTGGTATTGTCTTATTTGGCAGCGGATTTTTCATCAGGACCGTAGTTAGGAAATATTGGATCAGAGTAAAGTACCACATTTTTCATAATATTAAACACATGGGATAAAACCCAAGTTTTCAGTACACACATTTTCATAGGAATAAATCCTATTTTTATTTAATAAAAACATCTATTTCTTTTTAGGTAACTTTATTGCCACTTTTCCAAGCCTTTAGTGCTGTCCAGCTGGCTTCTATTTGGCTTTCACATTTTGTTTCCTGAAACACGTTTAAAAACATTTTGTCAGTGGGAAATACTGGTGAGTGAATCCCAGTTTAATCAAGTTTAATAAAACCATTGTACAGTATTGAGGGCGATCTCGCAATTACATTTGTTTCCAAGTTATATCAATTAACATCCATGGTACTGTCAGACCCGACTTGTGGAAATGTTACTCCTTGACCAGGTGGTAACAAATTTTGTATACAAAACCCCAACATACTCATGATAATTGCATTCTTACAAATACTCAATAACTGCTTAATATATAATTAATCATGTGAGGTTTTGTAAAAACAGTTAACAAAAAGGAGATTACTCACATTGCTGTCTTAGATTATCCTTTAGGGTTTCCTGGTGACAATCTATAATTTACACAAAAGCACAAGTGTTAGTATAATAACCCATTTTAACATTAGCAATACCCTCCCCGAGACGGCATTCCAACGACTACGTCGGGCAGAACCACGACAGTCGTTACGGAACCCTAGATCAATCGGGCAGAGTATCTAATACGTATCCAGGGGTTATGATACTTACAACGGAGCAGAACTTCGCTAATTAAGGGGGTATTAAACCCGAGTATAACTTCTACTATCAGAAAATTCGAGTGAGAAAGAAAGATGTGAGCGATTTGAGACTGAAGCCTGAGCTCCAGCTTTATAGGGGCTGAGTTCGGGTTCTAAGCGGCCCGCGTAAGGGAAGACAAGCGCCTACGCGGCCCGCGTCAACGTTGGTCAAAGGTGTAGCTGATCCGGGTCATCGACTAGACTTGCCACGATGATGACACGTGTCATCACCGGGTGTTACCGTGTTCTTGACTGCTCGCGGCCCGCGTAAGGTTTGAGGTGTGGCTTAGAGGCCCGTCTCAAACCTAAAAATTTGATTTTTAATTATTTTTAATAACATTTAAGGTATTCGGGGTCCGTTTTCGCGTATGGGGTGTATTTTAAGACATATTTGGATATTTTAAATATATCAGGGTGTCGAAAATAATTCAAGGGTGTCGATTTTCTTTAGGGTTGTTATAAAACTTATGAAGCGAAGATTCAGATCCGAAATGTTGTTTAGAAGCTTGTTAATTTAATTTTTAATGCATAAGTGATATATGTGACCGTGGTCGCACTGAGGAAAGAACTCGAATTCATTCTTGTTACACCTGATGACGTACCAAAGGTTGATAATTGCTTTAATAATTCGTTTGTTAAATGGTTGATTTGAGGATTGTTAAATCATTGTACTAAATTCTATCTTAACTATAGTAAGGGTTGGAACACGTCAAGTTGGGTCGGGTTAATGATGTCCGAATATCTTTAGATAACTGGATTAGTGATTTGTGCCTTAAATGGCTCTTTGAAGTAAAAAACTGTTGTTGGACAAATTTAAAATGGATTATACGGTTTCATGACTTTCAATATATGGTGCAAATGTGCACTTATTAGCTGACGTTGTTTATTATAGACCAAATTGTGTATCACACCAATTGGCTCTGATGTGGAAATGGTGATGCACCATCAGCAACAAAGTTGGTTAGTACACTGTTGAACTTCCATTCTTTTCTTTTGTACCGCTTTTTATTGTATTGCATTTGGATTTCAATCCCTGCTAAAAACTGCAGCCTCAAACCTTAAGCCACCGGATCAAAGACCTTATTATGGCCAGGGGCGGATATAGCCTTTGAATAGGGGTAGCCCCCGCTACCCCTTTACGCTCCGTGGACGGTGGTAGTGTAGATTTTTTGAAAAACTTGATGTTTTTTTTCGATTTCGCTGCCTTTATAGAAAATAAGTTTTTGAAACATTACCACTTAACGTTTTTTCTAGATCCGCCACTGGTTATGGGCAACTTCATCTTTTCAATTGAAGAAGATACATGTATGTGTATGTGTTTGTGTCACTGATCGTTCACATATGTATTCTTTTTTGACACATACTTATGCTATATGAAGATTTCTTTAAAGATGCTGGTGAAATTGCCTTAGGAGGTACTTAATTATGATGATATCTAACTACATTTTAATCTAAGAGTGCGAATATACTCGAAAAGCTATAAAATTAAAACACTATGGTTATTCTATGATAATATTTTATATATTAGTTTATCGTGTTATCTATTGATCATGCCATATTATCAAGAAACGTCATCAAACATTCATTCTGCGGGTTTTTTTGGGTTTTAACATTCTCGGGCTTTTGATTGATTGATTTAGTTTACCGGCTGAATTACGGTATGGGAATGTGAGTAATGCATCTGAATATCATCAAAGAAGGCAACCCATGGCAGATGCGGCTTATTGGGCTCAGTTGGGGGCGTTAGAACGATCACATGATAGGTCGGGCCATAATGTTGGGTTAAGATGTAAAAATTAAAAAGCGTTTAAAGGAAAATGAGAAAAAAAATCAATGAGACAATTGATAAATAAGAGAAAATGAGTACTGCGTTGTAATTTTGTCGCCGTCGCTGCATTGCGCGGGTTTCCTACTTGTTCTATTATATATATGAACTAGGTTAGAACCTTGTGTATTACAAGGGTTGCATAAATATAATTTTAAATAATAAATAATAAAAAATATATATCTTTAAAAAACTCATATATTGCACGTGTTGAATAAAATAAAATGCCATATGTTAACACAAACAGTCATCAAGATTTATCTTTTAAAAATGAACATTGACGTACTGTTTACTTATTATAACTTTTTACTTTGTTCTTTTATTTTGCATAAATGTAATTTTATATAATAAATAATAAAAATATATATCTATAAAAAAACTCACATATTGCACGTGTTGAATAAAATATAATTTCATATGTTAACACATTCAATCTCAAGATTTATCTTTTAAAAATGAATTTTGATGTACTATTTACTTATTATAACATTTTACTTTGTTTTTTTATTTATTATTAGGTTAAAAACACATGTATTACATGGGGCTGAATCCCGTTTTTATGATACATTCAAATTATCAGATACAATTATTTTAGTTAGTTTTAAGCACATTCATGCTTATTTGCTTATTTCATTCATAAAACACTCATTTTAATTTGTATTCAAGAGAGTTTACAGTACAAAAATGTGGAGATCGATCCCCACATTTTTATGTAAGTTCCGAATCGGGCGGGTTTAGACGGAAGTTTGGATAGGATAAAACTAATTCGGTAGATATCTCATTAGATTAGTCATAAGTCGAATGATTCCATTCATACCGAAAGAGTTTACATTGTTTACAAGCTGGAGAAAAAACAGCATTTCCCCTCTAGGATCTCCAAAACTTAACAACTAAAGAACACACGACACTATATATATATACATGAGGTTGGGACGGACTAGCACTTCCGTGGGGATGAGCTTGTCCATGCGGATGTAGTTACATCCGCACGAATGAGTTACCTCCATACGAAAGTGTTACATCCGTACGAACATCTCTCGTCCTCTCCAAAGTCATGTCTTAGCATCCCATCTATACAATATTCAACACGCGCTCTATCTAGCTTATTCGTACAGTGGCGGACACACAGAATATGCACTAACATTTTATATATTTCATCATTTTATGAATTATACCGTAAAATCAAGAATTAAATTCTCTTTGAATGGAGTATGGGATTGTTATATATAAAAATGATGTTCTTTCTACATGTTGATGCAATATGCGATAAGTGATGGGTTTATACCAATTAGAATAGTTAGCTTACCATTATAACGATGCGTTTAAAATCACTTACAATTTGATAGAAGCATATGCCCGACCTAGAATAATTATTTAATTTTAGTGAAAAAAATATTATTAAGTATATATCAAACGGGAACCTTTGATTCCTAATTTACCATAGTTTCAATCACCAAACTCCAAATTATACACACATACATACATACATACATACATACATACATACATACATACATACATACATACATACATACACACACACACATACATACATACATACATACACACACACACACACATATATATATACTCATAATGAAAACAAATGTTTATATAAAAACAAACGTTTTTGTTCTTATCTAACTTTTTGTATAAAATTATTATTATTATTTAATATGATCATAATAAAAACAAACTTTATTCTTATCTAATATTTTGTTTAAAATTATTATTATTATTATTATTATTTAATATGAGAGATAAATAGGAAAATAAGATGAGAAAGCAACAACAAGTGACACGTGTCCAAAAAAAAATTCATTTATTAGTATAGAAATATTATTAGTATAGAAAGATATAACATATTAAATATTAAATATTAGATATTAAACTAATATATTATTAATTAACAATATTATTAATAGATTAATGGAGAGAATGCTACGTGGCATCAAGTGGAATCCTTTATTAGAATTTAGATTTGTTTTAAGGTTAAAAGGGTCTAAGTCGAAATCGAAAATAAAAATCTAGTCATTCATAAAGTTATTCATAAATTCGGATTGAATTCGGATACCAAAATTTTAAATATCAGATTAATAAGCTTTAACATGTTTGTTGGTATTGTTAGTAAGAGAATCACCCACAAGCCCAACCGATGATTAGAACTTAAGTCTATCCCATGATCTATAACATTAACCTAACTCGCTAAACGTCTAAAGTTTAGACCTTCAACTGCTCGATACTCGTCCGCAACACCGCTGTCACACCTTGACGTAACCAACATAGTCCGACACTTTGACACAACACCACCAACCGTCTGACACTCCGTTGCCGCTACAAGGTTCATCTTTCCCTTTTTATGGATTAATTATAATACTGTTGAGTTTATTTTCAACGGTTCAAGACACCAAAAAGGTATCTCATCATTTTTATCGATTAATTTGCATATTCGGATTATTTGTTCAACTATTCCATTGGTTACTTTTTACAAAATTGAATTGTTACCGTTATATGTAGATAATTAGGATAATAGTTATTTGGTTTAATTCAGATTATTCTGTTGGTGCACTACATCTGTCGACTTCGTCTTGTATCGAGTCATACATTGAATTGTATAAATTAGGGCACAAGTTACGAGAAAATAGGAGATTATATGTGTTTAGTGAGCAGGTTTCGCTCATAGGGACAATTGATAGAGGTTTCGCTTATGTGAACATGTTGGTTTCATTTATTTGTACACATGAAGGTTTCGCTTATGTGTCATGTTCTTTGGAGCGAAACCATCAGGCCTATATAAAGGCTCCCATGAGCGAAACCACATAGTGATTGCCTTGTATTCCATACCGAAGTGCTGCCGGTGTGAAGAACTACGTGTATTTGCATTCCAATCAATACAATCAGTAGTTACAGTGAAGAATAAGCTGTTTCTACCTTCGTTTCTTTTTATTCCGCACCTGAAGCGAAGTAAAACTCCTCTGAACGACTAGTTCGGGTCAGATCGCGATCCTACAATTGGTATCAGAGCTCAGGAGGAGGAGTTCTGCAGAGATTAGCTGGATTTCATCGACATTTCTTACTTCTACACCTTCTTTCATCATTTAAGAAAGTTTTACCGGTCAAAATTCGCTCAAAATTTCACAGACTGTGTGTTATTGGACATTAACAAACCCTGGAAAGTTCCGGACCTAAATATGGACTAAAAATGGATCAAATCAACCTCTGACTAGGTTTCGCTCAAATGAACATTGTATAGTTTCGCTTATTTGAACACCTAGTTTCGCTCTTGTGTCACAAAGTTAAGAGGTTTCGCTCCAAATTGCTTGATAATTTCGCTCATTGGAACTTTGAGGTTTCGCTCATTTACACAATCAGGGTTTCGCTCATTTGTACATCAGCAGTTTCGCTCTTGTGAACATCAGTAGTTTCGCTCCAAGTGCATATTAGGGGTTTCGCTTTTAAGTCATCTGGGATTTCGTTCATTGTGCACAATCACCTGATTTCGCTTATTTGTCACTAAATTTGAAAAACGTGCTAAGTCATCATGGATACCGAGTTCTATAACGCGTTTGCAACACCATCTGGTCCAGGTGCTATTGCTCAAGCTATGAGTTTAGAAAATGAGACGGAAACCACCCAAAAGCCCCCGAAATTGATGAGTATTGAAGAATACTACGGGTGGAAAGACAGATTCGAGAACTGGGTTCAGGCAAACCATCTTAGGTCGTGGGAATGTATTCTATAGAAATATGTTTTGCCACAGACTGATTTGAAAGTTGACAAAGCAATATCTGAATTTAGTGATCAAGAACGTGATATGTATAGAGCTGAAAAGATGATGATTAGTCTACTTCAGCAAGCTATCAAAGAAGACATTTTCATACTGCTTCAGCATGACAAAACTTCAAAGTCAATCTGGGATGCTTTACGTGTTAAATTTGAGGGTAGTGAGAAAATGATTAAGAGCAAGAAGGCGTTGCTCAAGAAAGAGTTTGATCTGTTCAGTAGTTTACCGGGAGAAGATATGAAGAAGCTGATTGAACGTTATTGCCACTTGGTGCGATCTATGTCAATGCTTAGTATAAAAAAGGATCCTAAAGAGTGGGTAGACAAATTAGCTGAGGCGTTGCCGCAAAAAGAGTGGGGAACTTATTTGATGATCCTGAAAAATACAGGGGTTTATGATGGGTTAACAATTGGTCAGTTTATTGAGAAAATTGAAAGTCAGGATTTGGAACAGCAAAAGATCACTAGGATGAATAGTCCAAGTGGTCAGCAGGATGTAAAAATTTATTACAAAGGTAGTGTTCCAGAAACTGAAAGAAGTCCGAAAATCCAGACTGCTTTTAGTGCTGGAGATTCATCGGAAAAAGCTGATCAAAGTTCAAACAAAAGCAGCAGTGGTTTTTCATTATATCCGAGTGTCAATCCAAAGAGGTCATCAGAAAGTTTTCAGCATCAAAGCTCAAAAACAGGAAATGGTTATATGATTCAGTGCAACATCGCTCTAAATCTTCCAGAAGGTCAAAGTTTTTCAGAAGAGACTGCTAAAGACCACATGGCTCTACTTGGTTCTGTGTTGTTATCTTATGAGGGTCTAGTGGCTGGTCGAATCGGAAATCCTATGCTCACAAAGGAGGATTACGATCAAATAGACGCCGAAGAGATGGAATTAATGGATATCAAATGGTGTCTAGCTTGTGTTTTTAGACGTGCTGAAAAGTTCAAAACGATTACCGGGAGAAATGACTTTCTTGATGCTCATGTATCTACTCTAGGTTTTGATAAATCTAAAGTTACTTGTTTTCGATGCAGGGAGAAAGGACATTTCAAACGGGAATGTAAGAACAGGGAAGCTAGTGGTGTTCAGAATCCGTTTGGAAAAGATGATTATTACCGAAAAGCCATTTATCAACAGGTTGGTCAATCACAAGATTCACAGACGGCTCATGGTAGAAAGATTGAGGATTCCAAGAGAGCGTGTTTGGTAGATTTCAACTGGAATAATTATATATCTCCTGATAGCAAAGCATGCATAGTCGATCAAGATGATGAGAGGCTACCTGAAGGCTTCAGCTGGGATATGTTTGCAGATGAGAATGGAAATTTCAAAGCTTTCATTGCCAAGATTATGAAAGAACCAGACATGTTCACCGAGTGGATGAAGTCTATTGGTGAGACTGTGAAGAATGTGGATAAAGAGTCTGTTGCATCTGAAGAAAGATCACATAGCTCAGATGAAAGTTCACAAAGTGATGAAAGTTTAGAAAAGGAAGTTGTATTTGATCAAACACCGTCAGATTCTGGTTTATCCGATGCTGATTCTGAAAAATCTGTACAGTTTGATCAGTCACCAGTTGATGATAGCAATAGTGATAATGAGGAAGAAAAACATATCGATATTGCTAAATCTCATCTTTCTCCTGAAAGTTTTCATTTTTATTTTGCAGATCGCTTGGAGAAACTGAAGGAGAAACGGGCTGCAAAAGAAAAGATAACTGAAGTTGAGAAAGTTGTTGAAGTCGAGAAGATCATCGAAGTAGAAAAGATGACTGAAGTTGAAAAAGTGGTTGAAGTGGTAAAGAAAATCGAGATTGAGAAGATTGTTGAAGTTGTAAAGCCGTGCTTGAAGTGTTTGGAAACTTGCAAAGAATGTGCAGCCAAAGATGAGAAGTTGACAGAGTATGAGAAGATGAAAGAGCAGTTACTATTCAACCTCAACTATGTGAAAGAATCTTATGATGTCTTGAACAAAACAGTAACCGGTCTCCAAAAGACAAATTCTGAGAGAGAACAAGCATTAACGATGATGAATGCTGTAATGATGACAAAGCAAAAAGCTATAAATTTCTACATCGAAGAAAGTGCTAAATGGAAGCAAGAGTTGGAGACAGAAAAGATCGAGAATGAGAGAATTAGACGTTTGTTGCAAAGTTATTCTAGTTCTGATTATCTCATTGATCGTATTTACCCAACTGTTGCAGGTATGGAAGCTTTTCAAGACGAGAAGCCGAAGAAAAAGAAAGATAGTGGTAAGAAATCGACTGTTAGCTATAACAAGTGTCCGCCTCCAATTTGGGAAGGGTACTCTCCTAGAAAACCAAACGAGGAGCAACTTGAAAAAGCAGTAAATATAAAGCTAAAAATCGACACAACTGATGAATTACCTGAAAACATTGACGTCACGTTTACCTCGTCCGATACTGATCATGAGTCTGAGTTAATCAAAAAGGTGGACGATCAAGTGTTGGATACTGATGCGGAGTTCGAGTCAAAGTCTGAGTCTGAAGGGTCAAATTCGTCAGTCAACAGTCCAAATTCGTCGGTTAAACGGTCTTATAGTAAAGAATTTTTGTTATCGAAAGCAAATTTGGATGATGAAACATTTGAAGTTGCATACACTTTAAATGATTCGGACAAATTATATTATGACAAAGAATTTCCAATAAGAAGTGTTCGTTTTGACATGATCAAAAAGGTTTTCAAAATGACAGAAATTAATATTTCTGAAATAAAAGATTTAAATCTTACTGAAAAACCTAAAAAGTACACTTCAAGAGTTCAACAACGTCTAAACAAGAAAAAGGGTTACAATTCCGGTTTTGGTTTTCAAAAGAAACAAAACCAAAATCGTAGCTACAAAAAGAAAGGTCTTGGATTTATTCCACAAGAAAATCATAAAAAATTGAAAAATTCTAAAACAAAAACAGAATTTGTGTCAGGTGGAAGTGCAGAAGAGGAACAGAAGAAACCATTCTGGAGACAATCAAATCAAGAGTTTCTTGCTGAAAAGAAGAAGAATGGAACTGAAGCTTGTCACTCAAAAGAAACTAGAACCTGTTACAAATGCAATGAAGTTGGTTACATTGCATGGAACTGTTCGAAAAATGCCAAGTCAAAACAGGGAGTTTCTAACAAGTTGAAAGGAGAAGTTGTTGATATTGAACCACCAACCGAAAAATTTAAAATTTTTGAAAACTCAACTTATGAGGTTGGTGAGTGTTCTAAAAAGAATTTTTATAAAAAGAAAGAGAAAGACAACCAAGTGTGGGTTGTTAAGAAAGTTGATGAGAAAGTCGGCGATGAATCTGGTTCCACAAAGCCAGAAGAGCCACAGGTTGAGATGAAAATTTCAGTGAATGATGATGAGTTTCCATCGCTGAAATTTGAAGAAGTTAAACAGAAAGTTGGCAAGATTGATATCTCGAATCAGTTTTACAACGAGAATACTAAGTTTGATGTCGAGAAAACATTCAATGGAAGTGTTAAGAAAATTTTGGGGAAAATGTTGAATGGGAAAGCTAAGGGGGTTAAAGATTTTTATGCAACTACAAAGGCAACTTACAACCCTACTGTGCAAGAACTGAAAGCCATCAAGTCTAAAAAGACTTGGATGGAAGTTTGTTTTCCGTAAAGTCTTAGGACTATGCCGGAGATCCCAAGTTTGTAATCGCGGATCAGGAATCGGCATCATTCATATTTTAAAGTGTTTGTATGAAAGTTGTTAAAATTGTTAAAATTTTACAGGTTGAATGACTACGCCGGAGCTTCCAGGTTGGTAAGTGCGAAGCAGGATTCGGCATCTTGATTAGTAAAATGGTTTGTGTAGATGATTTATTCCTACTTGTGATTAAATGTTTTGGATATACTTACAAGTGGTAAGAGGTTGATTCTGACAAAGTGATTACTCAAGGTCATTAGTTTGAACTTGATGTAATCCACATATAAGTGATTGAATGGATAATATGATGAACCAAACCCCTAACTTTACAAGTGGTAAAACCAACAAAACTTATTTTCCGGAAAAATCATTTTGGTTAAAACAAACTTAAGTGTTTTGATATCATAATGAGAAAATAGTTTTGTGTAAGGGGGAGTTCTAATTGTTTATGTCAAGCGGATGGCGATTTGAAGCAATTCGATATCGGTTGTCAAGTTATTGTACAGTTTACTTTCAAATTTCCTTTAATATGTTTGCATTTTAGGGGGAGTAGAAATTTCTGAAAATCCAAAAACATTAGAAAATTTGGAAAAGGCAAAAACATGATAAAATGAAAAACGAGTTTTGTTGTGAAAAGAGGAAATGATAGTACATTAGTAGACAGTCACAGTATGCTAAAGAAATGTAATGTTTAAAGAGCGTTAAATAGTCTCACTGATGATATGCCGATAGGTTTTTACACATTTATTAAGCTTTTTCGGGATACAAACTTAAATTCAAACTTGCTTATTTCGTGGGGAACACTACTTGGATATATAGGTAACCCCTGAAATCTCGTTTGAAAGGTCCCTCTTTCTGAGATACTAGGTCTTTATACTCAGTGATATCTGGGGTATTATCCCGGGACTTCTGCTGAATGGAAGTTCTGACCTAGTCCCCGGATAATGCTTTCTGTAAATGCTTGAAACATAGCATCACCCTCAGCAAGCTGATGAAACAATAAAATTGATAGTCGCTGCTGTTGTAATCAAAAGATCCTCTAAAGGGGACACACCAAAAGTCGAAGCTGTTATCTCTCTGCGTATACGGGAGTATCGACCTGAGCTCTCATGGCCCTCGCAATTTAACCCCTTACAGATATCATCTGTGGTATACTCACCTGTAAGACTGAATATTGGGATCTGGATACGGGAGTATATTCAAGAGGTGGGACACATGAATGAGTTTAAGTTCTTAAAACACCTAACTCATATCCTGAATCAGTTGAAATTTGTGTGAAAATTTAAGTGGATCAGTATATTGGCAATCTAAGTGAATTGTTTAATTCTTAACGTGTAACTAAGCTCAACGGTACTTGTGACTTGTCAAAAACTGATATGATCCTCTTACACAAACTCACAAAAATTATTGTTTGTAAATATTTTATTTCTGTTTTTTCTTGATTCTTCAAGTGGTGTCATTTACTTTCTTTCAGAAAAATCCAAAAAGATTTTGAGTGTGTTTTAGAATAAACTTTTGAAAAAGTCAAAAAGATTTTCGACAACTGATGTTGAAAAGCTGATTTTCAAAGTTCCGAGTGCTAAACATGATGACATTGTTGTGAGGGAGAGTGTGTCTTAATCATCTAATGTATTTTTAAATCAACAAATGGTTCATCATAGAGATAGTTATTTCTGAGGGAGAGTGATTGTTGATGCATATGAGAGTTGTTGTTGGTGCATATGTTTATACTCAAATTGATAAAAGTAAATCTTAATTTGAGGTAGAGTTTATGCAGGATAAATTGTGCCAGGTTTCGATTCTGAAGACAAAGCTTGAGTCGATCGTAGACCTGTGAAAGCCAGACAATGATCCTGAAGAAGATGTTGCTGAGGAACAAAGAAATGTAAGCAAATCGAGAGGGGGAGTCTGAAGATAGTCAAGCAGATACTGTTAAAGGAGAGTCTGTTGGTGAAGATACAGAGAGAAAAGCCCAGAGACTGATCAAGACTGAAGAAGTGAAGAAATGTGATTGTCAAAGACTCGATGGACGACTCGTCAACATCTGAGGGGGAGTCTGTTGGTGCACTACATCTGTCGACTTCGTCTTGTATCGAGTCATACATTGAATTGTATAAATTAGGGCACAAGTTACGAGAAAATAGGAGATTATATGTGTTTAGTGAGCAGGTTTCGCTCATAGGGACAATTGGTAGAGGTTTCGCTTATGTGAACATGTTGGTTTCGTTTATTTGTACACATGAAGGTTTCGCTTATGTGTCATGTTCTTTGGAGCGAAACCATTAGGCCTATATAAAGGCTCCCATGAGCGAAACCACATAGTGATTGCCTTGTATTCCATACCGAAGTGCTGCCGGTGTGAAGAACTACGTGTATTTGCATTCAAATCAATACAATCAGTAGTTATAGTGAAGAATAAGCTGTTTCTACCTTCGTTTCTTGTTATTCCGCACCTGAAACGAAGTAAAACTCCTCTGAACGACTAGTTCGGGTCAGATCGCGATC
Source organism: Helianthus tuberosus (assembly GCA_030545235.1). Taxonomy (NCBI): domain Eukaryota; kingdom Viridiplantae; phylum Streptophyta; class Magnoliopsida; order Asterales; family Asteraceae; genus Helianthus; species Helianthus tuberosus. The sequence goes on along the minus strand of CM060407.1, from coordinate 150,891,574 downwards.
CTACATATTCGGTATCATTTGGATTATTAGGAAACATGTTATTTGATTTGTTTCAAATCCGAATGATCTGATTCTATTAAACTGGAAAAATCGTTATCCGATCCAGTAAACACCATTATTTATAACAGTGAAATTCAGAATAGGAAGAAGCGTTGATTGGAGTGTCGCGCTCCGGTCAAAGATAAGATTTATATTCCCAAATTACCCTTAACTAATAGCTAGTGGTAGTAAGGGGTCGAACCACGAAGAGTATGTGGTTTGCGAATGGACTTGATTGATTATAAATGGTGGTCACAATTTATGAAGCTTGCTAGATTATTTTTATGGTTTTTGTTTGATTGAGAAGTTTTTGAATTAAACTAATGAAATTAATTAGATTAATTAACTACTAAAAATTAACGATTGCAAGAAAACTTGATTAACGATTATAAAAATATGATGGAAAACAAGGTTCACACCCGGTTTCAACAAATGCAAGATCTAGGGTTACTACGCATTTTAATTTATCTTAATCGAATTAGTTCGTTAACGGGTTAACAATCACAAAGCTTAGGTGCCACTCTCTATCAACATCATAGACAATGAACCACGATGCACTTTGTTACCTTGGACTAGCAAATCCTTTCAAAAGACAAGGCATAAATACGTGTATTCGTTTCACAAAGTCAAATTTAATAATTCACTCGACAGTTCATAAATTTGATACAAACATAGGACAATTGTCTAAAGATTCAAACGCAATTCAATTTGTCACAAGCAAAACATCAACAAGTAATAAAACCCTAAATCTTACATAAGTCTACACCAGGGTGGAACCTTCAAGGATGTTGGAGACTTGATTGGGATCATCTTGAAGCTTGAGCAATGGTGAAATGATGAGGATTAATGGTTATGGCGGGTGATGGTGATGGAAGGATGGATGATTGGATAGTTAGGGTTTGAGGAATGGTGATGAAGATGAATTAGGTGATTGATTCGGTTGATAAGGATGGTTGAATCTGTTAGAGATTGAAGATGGTGGTGAATAATGGCTCCAAGACTCAATTCAAACTTCAAAAGAAGTGTAACTCCCGAATTATGATGATTCCCCTCATTAAAATTCGTCAACATCAACAAAACACCAAAAATTCGCGATCCCCAAACGAGAAGCCTTCGCCGACTGCCTGGTGACCCATCGGCGACGCTGCCCAGAACTTCCGGAAGCTGACGACGGCCAATGTTCCTGTCTACGGCCATGTTTGCGCGACGGGGTGATCCACAGGGCTTCGCCGACGCCCAAGAGGGTGCTTACTTTCTCTCATGTCCGTTTTTCGCATTTCGTGCTCCCGGTTGACCCATTTTGTGTCCCGGTGGCCCGTAAAGCTCCTGAAAAGCTCCTTAAACTCCGCTAAACCTGCAAAACACATATCTAATCAAAAGTAGGATTTTCAAGATTAAAAATTAAGTAAGAACTTAAACTTAAACATAAACGGACACTGGTTTTCGACCACGTATCACATCCCCACACTTGTCTTTTGCCTGCCCTCAAGCAAATCTGTAATTCACTTTCACGTGGGTCGAACAAGAAGTACACTCCCCATTCTCGAAACGAAGGTTAAGGTTAATTGTCATGCCCAAGTTCAAACGTTTTACAATTTCCAACATATTTAGCAATAGATGATGAATCATGTTTATCCAAGATTAACCCACCCATGAAACTCGCATTTCATGCATATCCCTCATAATGTTCACTCCCCTCAGTTTACAAGTTGGCTAATTTTCATGATGTATTAGCACTTTTAAAAAAAACTAATCACTCAAAACCGATTAGAGCACGTACCCGCATAAGCTTGCAACTCAATCATTCTCCACCACCGAACGCGAATACTAAGCAAAAGTCAAAAGGTCTTTGTAAGGGTTGTAACGGGGCTAGGCTAAGGGTAGGAAGTAGGATATTTAAAGTGGCTAAGGTGATGAAAATTCAATTTTAATTACAAACCACTAAACTAAATAAAACTAAATATAAACATCACTATGAGGCAACGACTTTCGCCTTTTATTCAACAACTACTAACACTTCTTTTTGTTCTTTTCTCAATACTTTTTCATTCTTTTTCGAAACTTTTTCTGAATTTTTTTTCATATATATAACAACTCACAACTATATAACTAAACTCCTATAATCGAATTTTCATCACACGGGTTTAAAAAGAAAAGGCTTATGGTTATAGGCTAAATGGGTTGTCAAACGAAAGGTTTAGGCTCAAAGTTGGCTACTAAGGGATAAATTTTGGGTAAGGATGAATAAATGGTGTAAAGGATAAGATTTACCTAATGCCTTAATCATTCTTGTGCTTGTATTCGGTCTATCGTCTCAAACGTATCAAAAGTCGCAAGTTCTACAATATGTGACTAATGGTCCACTCAAACAAAGAAACATAAACATGTAGTTCTATTATGTAAAAGTGGCTAAAAACCTCACATATAACGGGTATGATATGTGACATGCATGATATGTTAGTTTCTTAGGCGGATTATTCCCAAATAAACACCCGCTAAATACCCGTCATGCTATTAATTCGAACTTGATCATGACAAAAGACCAAATGGGTTGTGTCATCCCTCGTTGACTTAGTTACTTGTGCTTTTAAGATCGCTTTCGAACCAAGACATTTTGAAAAAAAATTGAAATTTTTCTCCCATCCCCACACTTGAGGTAAACATTGTCCTCAATGTGTAGTGTTTGAATGAACTGGTCAAAAATCGGAAATCTTTTACTTACTCCCCCATCCCCACACTTGAGGTAAACATTGTCCTCAAGTGTCAGAACTAGAGTTTTTAAATCGCACAAGGGATGTGACACGGCTAATTTCCCAAAAAATTCACCCTGGAAACTAAAGTACAATTACAATCCACTTATTACTAACTAAGAATCAAAGGTAAAAGGAAACGTATGCACCTGATTTTCTCGTTAATGGCTCATATGCTCTTCTTCTCTTCAAGAAAGTGGTTGTCCCACGAACATAATGTACCTACAAATCTTAACCCTTGTGTAGAAGCATGCTTCTCACAACCATTAAAATTTGTTAGCTACCTAGTTCTACTACTTTTATGAAAATATTACCAAGTCATATGTTAGTTTACCTTGATTCATGTGGAAAATTAATTTACAACAATAATAAGCCTAACTCACTTTCGTAGAAATCATGGTTGCATTTAGCGTATGCAACAAGCCCTTTTAAACCTCCCGATAGCTCAGGAGGACGAATAGGTCTCGTGAGGGTTATATAGGGAACACACCCACAACGTTCATTTAACTAGGAAGATAAAATACTAAAGAAATAAAAATCAACTAACAAAAATAAATATACAACAACAACAAAACACATACCTCACCATCACAGCTGGTATCGCTCGTTCGGGTCGACTGGTGGTTCAGGTTGTACGGGTACCCAGTGAGACCCTCAAACATCTCCCGGTAGTTGTCAAGGGACCCGGCTCTCCTTCTGCTGGCGGTTGGAACTAGGGTGGAATGAAGTTGGACCCCACTGCCTTGGGCCAATGAGGTGATGGATCGGAAGGGCCTCGAGGAACGGGAAGGTTGGAATAGTCGGTCCATCCCAAATGTTCTGCATAGGGGAGGCCGGCTATCCAATCCCTCTGGTGTCGTTCCTGATCGTGGAGGACCTTGGAATTATTAATAGCCAATTCATTGGATATATACATAGCACTCCATCGACCATCTTCTCTTGTGTTCTGTTCGATTCGGAGCCTATCCTGATTTTCCTCCCACGCTCGTCTTCAAGCCACTTCTTGTTGCCGCTGTTGTTCCATTTGCTCCATTTGAGATCTTTGAAGAGCTTGGAACAGCTGCTGCTCCTCCACAAACTTTTCCATCCTGGCCCGGTGGGCCGTCTCGGTATCCCATTGAGTCTGCAACTGGGCTTGGTGTTCCTGCTCCCAGTTTCTTTTTCTCGCCTTGTATTCTCGACCTTCCCCCATAACCGCGGATACATTATCAAATACCTCCTGTTGACCGAGGATGAAGTTCTGATACGAGGGTACCTGTCTACATGTCACAAACCTTGCCACAGTTCTCAATGTGGCCGCATGTACCTTTGCTTTGGTCCCCGTGGACCGGCAGGTTCATCTTCGTCCTCTTCATCCCCCATCTCCACATCTTCTAGAGCTCCTTGAGGGACATTTGGATTAGTAAATTCATACTTTCGACCCACTTCGTCGGTCACCGTATACTTATTACCATAGTGTTGCACTTGGATTTTCCAGTTTCTTTTCATTGTCGCTAAGTTGAACTCCTCTACGGGTTTAGAGACCCAAAGCGACTCGGGAGGTAGACAGTTTTGTTGGAGGATCATTGCACTAATTGAACATGTGTAACACCTCGTAAAATCACGTCCAATGATGTATTGACACGTGTAATAAACCCTAATGAAGTCAAATGTTGAATTTAAGGGACTAATTTTTTGAAAAATCGAAAACCTTGATTATGAAAGGACTGGAAGTGTTAGCATACCTAAAATAAGTTTCTAAATAACCTCTTATGATATTTATATTCACAAATGAGCCACTTGTTGGTCGAGTGTAGCCGTTCGCGTAGTTAATTGAAAGTTTGCGCAATGAAGGGTTAAAAGCGTCAACATGTGAATTCTTACCACTGAGTGACCTTTTAACAAACCAGGAGCTTCATGATATTTGATTATACTCTCGAGAATGCCAAACATTGGCCGTCTAAGGTTTTTATGCCTATAAGTAAAGATACGCGCAACTTTGCAAGTTAGAAGGACTAAAAGTGTCAATATGTTTAATTACACCTCTAAATGACCTTTTAGAGAACCCAAAGCATCGTGATGTTTAATAATACTCTCAAGAATTCCTAATATGGATTAGATGAGGCTTCGACGCTATTAAACGATGAAATGCGCAAGTTTGCGCATTAGAGGGACCTAAAGCGTCAACTTTTGAATCTACGCCTTTTGGTGACCATTTAAGCGATCGAGAGTGTAGTGATAATTAAAATCATGCTTGGGAATGCCCATTATGGGCCATGGAAGGCTTGGATATCATTAAACGACATTTTGCGCTACTTTGTGCGATTAAAGGACTATTTGCGTCAAACTGCAAAAGTATGTCGATTCGTATGGTACCGGACCTTCCGGAATATGAACATGAGTTAAACATGCCCTAAATATCCTTTACATAGCTTAGATATAGGATTAGAGGTGTTTGGTGCGCAAAATTAAACTTTTATGTCAAGCAGGGACTAAAAGTGTCAAAAAGTGCACAAGTTTGCATTTTCGCGCATATCTTGCATTCTGAATATATCCAGACATCCAAAAATTTATGTAATCATTAAAATATTTTATTTTAGTGTTTGGCATGATAAAATTCCATTCGTCGCGTAATTTGGATCATTTTTCGCGTCCGTTCGTGTTTCGTCGTTATTAGACGAACAACGTGACCGTACGGCCAAACGAACCGACATCCATGATATTTTTGAGCATGTTTCATGTCCTCTATGTGTAGGAAACATAGTAGAGCCTTGAAATAAGGTTGACGGGCCTTACATGTGTCAGAAATGACATTTATTAAGTACAGGGACTGAAACTGCATAAGTTGAAAGTCTAAATTGCTGCAGAACTGGTTTTAGCTGCTGGTTTTTGCTGAAAATGGTTTCCTTACTCTCATATGTTGACTCTAGGGGCTGCCCACAGATTGTAAAGGTGGTTTTATACCTGTCATGATCTGATTATAACATACCTACACTTGTCACGATCCTACGGAGACCCAAAAACTATATATAGGAAGTGGGTTTCATGGTTCAAGCACTCCATTTCCCAAATTCTGTTGTGTCTCTAAATTTTAGAGGATCTTGAACTCTTTTGAGAACCTCCCTCAGTCCATTAGACCCTTGTAAGTGTCCTTAACCTTCCTTAATTCAATTTTACTTAGTTTATTGGCCTAAAGTCAAACCGTCGTAATTAAGGTTTGACTTCGTGATTAATTAAAATTTGTCTAGTCAAATATCGAATTGAAAGTACCTATGAGTTGGTAATTATGTGGGTAATAAACCCTTAAAAGGGCACTCTCGGATTCCCACTCTAACTAGGTCAATTGTCGGGTCAAACTTAATCATAAAAAGGCAACAGAAAGCTAATTTTCAAATAAATGCATAATTAGCAATGTAGAAGCCATGCAACATGTTTTATCACTAATATAACTTGGTAATTAATGTAAGAACATGTCTAAACATGTTCAACCCGACAATTTTCAGCTTAGGCTCGGTTCGGAACCGAAAGTCGCATAATTAGACTTTTGCTTTGACTTTCAGTTCTGACCCAATGTAGCATGATTTCGAAATTTCTTAGAGCCTTATTAGGACCAGGTTACATGTTAGTATAACCCTCTATGATTATACAACTTGGTTCATTAGTTATCCGATTCATATGCATGTTTCCGTTATATGCCTAAATGTTGACTATTATGCTCTTTTGACCCTAAAACGAGGATTTTAAAAATGTGAAAGGACAATAATATTTATTACTGATTTATAAACTTGTCCCTAAAATTTGACATCAGTTTGAGGTCTAGATTAGGAGTTATGCTCATTAGCGTAAATGAAAAGCTTTTTATTAATTAAACGGCATAATTAGCGTATATCCTATCAAAACCCAATTTTTGATACCAAACTTTTTACCTACTGATATAAAATAATATTTTGGGATTTTTAAAGATTTTTATTTATTTTTAGGCTGAGCATAACATAGGGTTATAGCTTTCATTCGGTAATTGTCGGTTTTGCCCTTTTGGCCCATAAAATGAGTTTTACATAATATTTTGATACCAAACTTTTTGCTACTGATTTTATATCATAAATAAAATATTTTTAACTTTATAAACTGATCAAAAACTCAGATTTCCTATTTAAACCTGAAAATCGCTTAAAACCGACTTTTACGCGTTTTAAGCGCATAGTATGAGTTAAAACTATTTTTGGCATATGAAACTTAATACCTACTGATTTTTTAAGTAAATTTATATATTTTAACAGTAAAGAAAAGTTTTAAACTCAGATTCTCTAATTTTGACCTTTTAAGCTTATGTGAAATTACCAAAATGCCCCTACGGTGCATAGTTTGGTTATAAATAGTAAATTTCACATATATGCTATACCCTATTGTTATAACTTATTAAATTAAGTATTTTTACTGGTTATATCAGACCTGGAACTTAGAATAATATTTAATCTCTCTTATAACCTTTAAAATGACCAAAATACCCCTACGGGGCATAAATTGGTTTTAAATTCGTTTTGGGCATAATGGAAGGTATCCTACTGATCTCACAACATATTTAAGGCATATTAACTTAGGAAATCTGTTCATGACTCTTTTGGTTACCCGTTACGCACTTTTCGCGTTCGGATCGGCTTATGTAACTAGTTTGCATAAATTAGCCGAAACGGGTCAAACCTTATCATTTTTATCTCAAAATCCAGAATGTGTTTAATTTATCCATACTAAACAAGTATACAAGCTTGTCGGGTCTAAACCACATTCTAATCCGGTGTTCGCATAATCATGCGTTTTGAACCGTATCTTCTTTTTAAAACTAACCGGTCTAAGTTTAGGCTTAATTAAAGACCCGTTAGGAATCTAATAGGTTATTAAAAACCTTCGTTCCAGATTTAGGAGCCCAGTAAAAGCTACCTGTACTTGCTGATTTGATATACGGCTGGGATGGAATTTATATTTAGCTCAGGTAAATACTTTTAACTTATTTTCCCTATACGGGCTTGGGGTACGGTATATAAAATACCGCTTGGTCAGGCATTGAATTTTTAATTTATGAAGGTTAATTTATTGAAATGTCCCGTTTAAATTGTTTTGTTTGCCTAAAGCCTTTGGGGGGTTAATGACCATGTCCCGGATATCCTTGGCATCATTTTAAGAAATGGCCACGACCTAAGCACGGGGTGTAGGCGTACACCCGACAGTGCATATATAAATAATAAGGTATAACCGCCGGTTTCGGGAATAACTCGCCGCGGGACTATATCATGTGGTGTGTCTATTAATCTTTAACCCGGTGTCAATCCGGGCTACTGAATGTATAAGAAACATGTAATTCTTTTACAAGTTTATATATAAATAATTATCCCAAGTTATAAAAAGTTTTGTGCCATGAGCATTCAAATCAATTTTCTAAAACATTTTCAAAATGAGTCAGTTAATTGTATTTACCAGTGTAAACTGACGTATTTTCCAAAAAGATTAAGTGACAGGTACTGTACGTAATTGGCTGGGAGCTCAGGGCGTTAATAGGGAATCTCGCAAGTTCTAGATGCCTAAAGTCTGTTGAACAATGTTTCATTTTATTTTCGATCCCCCTGTGGATCTTTTACAACCGTATTTATAATACTTGTTATTACTCTTTATCGGATTGTAATATATTTATCTTTTGCTTCCACTGTGCATTTAAATTGTGTTGTTTGACTATGATGATATCAACTACGTCACGATACTCCCCACCGGGCCCACCGGTAATACGTGGAAATATCGGGGTGTGACAACGTGCATATGGAATCATCCTCTTGTTGCACGACTCCCGGGTAATCCATGTATTCATCATAACGATGTGTCTCCAAGATAAAGTTGGTGTCCCGTATACCAAAGCATGAACTCTGTAGTCAGATATTCTCACTTTCCCCCGATCTCCAAACCGAACCATGATGTTTTCAAGGGAAATGCCTTGTAGAATTTTCCCTTCAATCGTCATGTGGCTATTCGCAGCCACTCCCCCATCATTGTATGGAAATACCGACTCAATAATACCCTCAGGATCATAGTTATTCACTTTGTTATCGAAGAAATATTCCATCCTTGGGTAATCGTATGCTTGCACACCAAGAGAATCAAATCGTGCGATGCAATTCATTGTCTCGAAGGACATCGTCATTTCCCCCTGCTTATATTAACAACTAATTTCTACAGTTCTGGGGGGCCACCTTTGTTTCGAAACCAAAAGATGCAAGCCATTCACAAACTTCCAGAAAGTAGATACGGGAAGTGTTATCTTCACATCAATCTAGAACCCGTTCCCAACCAAGGCGTTCGAACATTTGAGTAATCTGTCACACACCAACCGATGGCGGAAACATCGGGGCGCGGCACTAAGAGAAACAGATTGTCCAGAAGAAATCCATAACAACTAATATTACCAAATATTTAACGTTACATCCCATACCATAACATATCAAGCAAAATAGTTATTACAGACATAGTATCTCAAAGACAATTAAATTGTTCCGACAACTCAGATTTAAATGTGACGTTTCTAGACCTCCTAACTTGATTCCATAACAGCAAGCATAGCATAAGCATCCTAAACAACTGTCACATATGTCATGTCACACCCCTTTCTGCGGCGGAAGCACGAGGTGTGATCATGAAAGGTTCTCATTGCATACGAAAGGTAAACATACTACATGCTCATAAATTAGTTTCAAAATGCCAAACATTACATAACCAAAAACATGGTTTAAGTGTTTACATCACAAGACAGCATTTTGTCTGATAAGTTTACAACTTTATTCAAAGATAAACAAAGCGACATCCAAGAGCATGAGTAAAACCGCGCGCACATCCATCCTAGTTACCTGAAATACATGTGAGTTTTTGGAAAAACGTCAACATAAAGTTGGTGTGAATTCATGCAGTATTGTGTTGAACACGTTTGTATACTTTGTATGAAAACATGACGAGTATCTTGTGAAAATAAAGTACTCTTGTGGTATAACCCAAATAAAGTGTTCTTGTGTAAATAAAGTGTTCTTGTGGGATAAACCAAATAAAGTATTCTTGTGTACGAACTTCGTACAAATAACGTATTCTTGTGTAAATAAAGTATTCTTGTGGTATAAACCAAATAAGGTATTCTTGTGTACGAACTTCGTACAAATAACGTATTCTTGTTTAGTTAATGGGTTGCAAGGCCATTAACATGTGACACGACATAGGAAGTCACCAAACCATAGGCATTTTTCTAGTAGTCGATTCACGACTGAGACACAAAAACACTACTCGGTATCAATGGTCACCAAGAGTGGGGCTGCCCGAGCACTCGTTAGATCTAACCTTCTGTTCTGCGGTCTTAGTATGTACACGATTAATGGTGCTTATGGTACCCTATTCGTGACACTATTTCTCGTTTATGATACCAAGTATCAATTCTCGTTTATTACATCAAGTATCAATTCTCGTTTATTATGTCAAGTATCAATTCTCGTTTATTATACCACGTAACATGTATTTCACCCCCGAAGTTATAAAACTGAAAACAGTTAAGAGAAAAGGGGGAGCATGAACTCACAACTTTGCGTTCCTTGCGTCGTAAACTTCACCGGATTTGCTTAATTAGCGTCGTGACCTAAACGTGTTTTATTATCGTTAGTCACTAGACTTGTATCGCACAAGTACAAGTCACTGTCTTTGGTATATGTATTCTTGTGTTAAAAATAATTTATATTTTTAACTAAGTATTTTACTTATATTATTTTCTCCAAAAATAAATATAAGTTTCTTGTATTTTGCACTTTGCACCCGAGTTATGTATCTTGTATGTTGTATGTGTATTTTTGTTACAAAAATTATGGCGAGGTTTGTATTTGAAAATCATAGTTTAGAACACACTAGCAAACATTTGTCTAGAAAATATTTACTAAGTGTTAGGATTTTCAGAAAATTTCGCCATAGTCTCCTTTGTAAACGGAGGTGTCCATGCTAAGTAGCATATCATTTTCTTTTTGAAACCAAACCATGATCATCAACAATCAACCCTTACGTTTTAATACACAAAATACTATCCTTGTCGTTTCAGTTTCAATATGTGAAAAACTGGACTGTTTTCGGACGAGTAAATAAAATACTTAACTTATTCCAAAAATTCCCAAATTTTTGCGGAACGTCTTAATCGACCCACAAATTATTGTGTAAAAATATCGGAGTCTAGTTCATTATCAATAATTTATAGAAAATCGTTTATCGAACTGTAATCAGATTTGTTACATTCTGATCACAGTCTACGGAATAATTCGTTTAAAAATCCTCGTAAGTCCGTTTGATGAAATTCCAGTTGGAGGGTCACAAATACATCAGTGACCATCTTTGGTAAAAATTCCAGGGCTGGTTCTGTTCAGGTTTTAAGTTGTGATCGAAAACGCACAGCCCAATTTACTGCAGTGAAAATCAGCCTTAGCTGCTGTCACGAAAACAGATTTTTAAAATAGTAAACGACCTCAAAAAAATACGATTCCAGCGCCATTTTCTTCGTTTTTCGAAAATACACAATTTAGACTTCAGAAATTCCGTTTTTCGATTTATTAAAGTCTGTTTACAGCTTGTTAAAGACGGCTGAAAAAGTAACTCAGCATGTCGTTTTGTGGTTTAAATGTTACTAAATCGTATTATCAAGTGTCCGACAACGGGTTTATCAAAAGTTTGACGATCACACATCATATATGTATTAACCAACCCTAAACCAACAAGTTTTCATCTTCATATAATCCTTTATGTCCAAGTTTTATGTAAAGTTTCATGTTCAACATCTTAGTGTTCTTATTCTTGTGATTTAACCATAAACATCATACTACATATTTTTTATCACCAAAAATAAGATGAACAAGGGTGTAATGAGACTTACTACTAGCACAAGGCTAGGGTAGAATTTCTAGTGCAAAGATGATGAGGAAAGATGATGAATAAGACAAGAACAAAGCTCCTTAACTAGCAACCTCCATAGATGATCTTCAAGCTTTGAATGGCTCTAGTAAATGAAGAAGATGAAGAATGTTGGGAGGTGGTGTGGGTTCGGTTTGGGAGCAGCCGTGAGGGAGAGAGAGAGTGAGGAGAGAGAGTGAAGATATGGGAATTATAGTTGTGATCTTTGTCCAAGATCTTATAAGATTCATCCACATATATTTGGCTACTTCCATAAGCAATATTTATTAAACAATCACCACAAAATCAAGCCAAGATATTTGAAGCATGTGTGGTGATATGGTGGGTCCATGAGGGCAGATTTTCGGTTGTGGGGGGGGGGGGGGTAATGTGTAAATTTCAACTAAATTGGTAATGGTTAGTTACATATCAAGTATTACTTACATAGGGTATATATTTGATATGTAGTGGGTGTTAGGGTGTTCGGGGATCACGACTAGCCACGAAATAAATAATTAATATGTTTGGCAAAAATTTAGTGTCCCGGGTAATGTCCGGTTGTTCGGTCGGATACTGTTCCGTTAATTTGTTTAATTGTTCCGTAAGGTGTCCTTTTGTACCCCTTTTAATTCCCAACACTTAGGGAAATATTCTGGACCATAAAACGTAAATTCTGTATGACGTTTATTTGTTTAAAAGCTGGTCATAGCTGAATTTAATAAAATTCTGCACTTAAAGTGCGTTTCGGGTGCTTTTTAGTGCGTATTTTAGCCTTCGGAGCGTCTATATGTTAACCCTTGTATGTACTCTTGGGTTTTAATGCATTCTTAACGTTGGACCTACACCTAGGCCTCAGTTCTAATGTCTGACTGCTTCTGCAGAGTTGTTGACATATAGTGTCTTACCGGTGAGTTTACTAGTATTACTGACGCAACGCTCTCGTTAATGCACAAAGCATTATTTTGTAGTATTAAACGTGCATGAATTCACTTGTATAGTATGTAATCAGACAATGTTGACATTTAAGCACATAATTATAGTCATTAAGTAATAATTAAAGTGTACGGAAATTACCGGTTTTGTGCCAGTTGTCACAGTCTCCCCCCGTTAAAAGAATTTCGTCCCGAAATTCAGGCTGAGCTAACCCTCGCAGGAGTCTTCTTGAACAGGTGGGGATACTTTTCTTTGAACTGGTCTTCACGTTCCCATGTGTACTCGGGTCCGTGCTTAGAGTTCCAACGTACTTTGACAAGTTTAACAGTGCTCCTCCTGGTCTTGTTGACTTTCCAGTCGGTAACCTCAACGGGTTGTTCTGTAAATCGGAGGGCGTCATCAATATGTACTTCATCCGCAGGGATGATCACGCCTTCTTGTGTTGGACTCTTCTTGAGGTTGGATACATGAAACGTATCATGTACTTCGTTAAGTTCTTCCGGTAATTCCAATTTGTACGCCACGGTACCAATTCTTCGCAAAATCCTGAATGGTCCGATGTATCGTGGATTTAGCTTCCCACGCTTTCCAAATCTTACTACGCCCTTCCAAGGTGAGACTTTTAACAACACTTTGTCTCCCACCTCGAAATCTAATGGCTTTCGATCTAAATCAGCGTAGCTCTTTTGTCGATCCCGAGCCGCCTTAATGCGCTCTCGGATTTGCGTAATCTTGTCGGTTGTCTCTTGTACAAGTTCAGGACCAACCATACGTTTATCTCCTGCGTCTGCCCAACATAAGGGCGATCGGCACTTACGGCCATACAGAGCTTCGAACGGTGCGGCTTTTATACTCGTATGATAACTATTATTGTAGGAGAACTCAACTAAAGGTAGATGAGTATCCCAGCTGCCGCCTAGATCCATGACACATGCGCGAAGCATATCTTCTAACGTTTGTATAGTCCGTTCGCTCTGGCCGTCTGTTTGCGGATGGAATGCCGTGCTCAGATCTAACTGAGATCCAAAGGCTTCCTGAAATGATTGCCAGATTCTTGAGACAAAGCGTCCATCTCTGTCTGAAATGATTGAGATTGGCACTCCATGTCGTGCCACAATTTCTCTTAAGTATATCTCAGCAAGCTTTCCAGTGCTGTCTTTTTCTCGGATCGGTAGGAAGTGCGCAGACTTTGTTAACCGATCAATTATTACCCATATCATATCGTGCCCTCTCGGGGTCCTGGGTAATTTCGTTATGAAGTCCATCGAGATTTGTTCCCACTTCCACACGGGAATCTCTGGTTGTTGTAGTAGGCCGGACGGTTTCTGATATTCAGCCTTAACCTTAGCACAGGTTAGGCATTTTCCAACATAAACAGCAACATCGCTCTTGAGTCTCGGCCACCAATAGTATTCTTTTAAGTCTTGATACATTTTGTCTGATCCTGGATGGATCGAGTATCTTGATTTGTGCGCTTCATCAAGGATGACTTCTCGTATGCCACCATAGAGCGGAACCCAGATGCGCTTCTTAAAGTACAAGGTTCCCTCTTCATTTGGCACCATATATTTCAATGCACCCCGGAGGTATTCAGTTTTACGATTTTCTTCCTTGAGAGCTTCTTGTTGTGCGTCACGAATGCGCGTAGTGAGGTTCGTTCGAATAATCATTTCCAATGCTCGAACCCTTAGGGTTTTAACCCTTTCTTTTCGACTTAGCGCGTCTGCTACAACGTTTGCCTTTCCAGGATGGTACTTAATCTCACAGTCGTAATCATTTAGCAGCTTGACCCATCGCCGCTGGCGCATATTCAATTCTTTCTGATCAAATATGTGTTGTAGGCTTTTGTGATCTGTGAAGATTGTACATCGTGTACCATATAAATAATGTCGCCAAATCTTCAAGGCGAATACCACCGCACCTAGTTCCAAGTCGTGAGTGGTATAGTTTCTTTCATGAACCTTCAATTGTCTTGAAGCATAAGCGATGACTTTCTGGCGTTGCATGAGTACACAACCCAAGCCTTGTCGTGAAGCGTCACAGTATACCACGAAGTCTTCAGTGCCTTCGGGTAACGATAGTAATGGTGCATCGCATAGCTTATTCTTGAGTAGTTGGAAGGCTTCTTCTTGTTTGTCACCCCAGTCGTATTTCTTGTCTTTCTGTGTAAGGGTCGTTAGTGGTTGAGCTATCTTTGAGAAATTCTCAATGAATCGCCGATAATAGCCTGCTAAGCCCAAAAATTGACGAACTTCAGTTGGGGTTTTGGGAGCTTCCCAATTCTTTATGGCTTCTATCTTGGATGGGTCTACATGAATGCCCTTCTCATTCACAACGTGACCAAGAAATTGTACTTCGCGAATCCAAAATTCGCATTTTGAGAACTTTGCATAAAGTTTCTCCTTTTTCAGTAGTTCCAAAATGGTCCTGAGGTATTGCTCGTGCTCTTCTTTCGTTCGCGAGTAAATCAGGATATCATCGATAAATACAATCATGAATTTATCGAGATATGGTTTGCAAACGCGGTTCATCAGATCCATAAAGACCGCTGGTGCGTTCGTCAGTCCAAATGGCATCACAAGAAACTCGTAGTGCCCATAGCGTGTTCTGAATGCAGTCTTTGGTACGCTTTCCTCTTGTACTCTCAATTGATGGTATCCAGATCGAAGGTCGATCTTGGAATAGTAGCTTGATCCTTGTAATTGATCAAATAAGTCATCAATCCTTGGTAGTGGATACCGATTCTTGATTGTGAGCTTGTTCAGTTCTCTGTAATCGATACACATCCGCAGAGTTCCATCCTTCTTCTTTACGAACAATACTGGAGCTCCCCAGGGTGAGAAGCTTGGCCTTATGAATCCTTTATCCAACAACTCCTGGAGTTGTGTAGATAATTCTTGCATTTCGGATGGTGCAAGCCGATAGGGAGCCTTGGCTACAGGAGCAGCTCCTGGAACCAAGTCTATACGGAATTCGACTTGTCGTTGCGGAGGTAGTCCTGGCAGATCTTCGGGAAAAACATCAGAGAATTCCTTCACCACAGGGATGTCTTCGAGTTTCGGCTCCTCAGCCTTCTTGTCTACAACATGCGCTAGAAAAGCAACACATCCCTTCCTTAAGCACTTTTGTGCCTTCATACAACTGATGATTCGTAGAGGCGCGTCTCGTTTTTCTCCGTGCACAATGAGAGTTTCGTCCTTCGCTAAAGGGATGCGAATGATTTTCTCGTGACAAATAACTTCAGCTTTGTTTTTGGACAACCAGTCCATCCCGACCACTACGTCGAAGCTACCCAATTGAATAGGTAAGAGATCGATGCTAAATCTTCGTTCACCAAGTTCCAATGTGCAACCTCTAACAACTTCGCCCGACTCAACAAGTTTACCATTGGCTAGCTCTATAGAATAAGGAATTTCTAATCTACTAGATTCTATACCAAGCACGCGTTTAAATTCCACAGACATGAAGCTATAATCGGCACCAGTGTCAAATAATATGGATGCAAAGTGATTGTTAATGAGAAACGTACCGGTGACCACATTAGGGTCCTCGCGTGCGTTCTTTGCTCCAATCACAAATGCTCGAGCCTGAGCATTGTTTCCTTTTGGGCAGTCTTTCATGAAATGATCATTGCTTCCACAACTGAAGCATCCTTGGTTCCGCCCATTCCCGTTACCATTCCTGTTACCATTGCCACCATTCGCATTACCAGCACCGTTGCGATTTCCATTTCCATTCCTTCCTTTTCCCCAACAGTCTTCAGTGCGGTGACCCAACTTTCCACACTTGTCACACTTCGAAACGCGACAAACCCCTTCGTGATGACGCTTGCAATGATTGCATTTGGGCAGAGTGCCCAGGTATCCTTTAGTTGGAGGGTCATTCATGGCTGCAAGAGATTTCGCCCCTTGCGGCGGGTTAGTGTCACGCTTCTTGTTGGAACCCCTGTTGTTACGAGTTGCTTGATTCAGGTTTGCATGTTTCCTTTTCTTGTCACCGGACGACTCAGCATGCATCTCGGTATTTTCTGTTGGGTTCAGTGATAACTTCTTCATGCGAACACAATCTTCAGTAAGGCTGACAGCCAGAGTTACAGCCTCGGTGATTGTTTGAGGTTTGGCCGAGGTTACCATGCCACGGAACTCTGAGGCCAGTCCCCAAATGTAGCGTTCAACACACTTAAATTCAGGAGTCACCATATAGGGGATCACCCTAGACAAATCATGGAACCTTCGAGTATACCCAGTGATGTCTGCACCTACCATGGTTAAGTGCCAGAATTCAGTCTCCAATCTTTGGAGTTCAGCACGAGAGCAATACTTCTCTCTCATTCTTTCCTTTAGTTCATCCCAAGTCAGGCCATAAGCGGCATCATCACCCAAGGTTTGGACTTGTAAGTTCCACCAAGTCAGAGCTTCATCGACGAACAACCCAGTAGCAAAGGTGACTTGCTGATCTGCGGTACACTTGCTCATCCGGATAGTGGCTTCAGTTTTCTCAGTCCAGCGTACAAACGCTACTGCACCTCATGTGCCGTCATAGTTCATTGGTTTGCGGTCGAGAAACTGCTTGAAAGTGCAGCCCTGTGCTGCGTTTCCTCCAGATGAATCTCCATTACCATTATGTCTAGCATTGCTTGGTCCACCACTGTCTGCAGTACGGGTTGCCTCGTAGTGGGCGATAGCTGCGGAGATCCTCTCCTCTAGTAGAGCGTTCAGCTCTTCAGCAGTCTTTGGCAGTGGGGGAGGAGGAGGTTGATCACGAGCGTTCACAGTTTTTCTTGGTGCCATGTTCTGACAGAACATAACACAATAGGGTTAAACCTTTATTTGATATCGTCTTACCAGACAGTAGTAGTATATATATACACAGGCATATACCACATAAGTGATATCAAACAATTATTACTCTAGCAGAGTATTAAGTAGGCTGGTGTTCACGTTTGACCTTTTCTTGTGGGGATCTATACGTGACAAGACTTGCTGTGATTACTGTACACTGAATTCCATAATTATGTATGCATCCATAATTACGTAATCCCTTGCATAGTCCGCACAGTTCGTTTCATCCTCGTATTTCTTCCTTCAATTAGGCCATTGTTTTTAGTCAAAGTCACATATGCGTGTGACGTTCTACTTCTAGTATATGTATATGCTAATTATCACACATAATTGCAAGTAATTTCTCAGTTATAGGCAAGTGCTACTCCAGTGCACCCTAAGTCTCGTAGTGTCTTTTCTAGACTCTTGTGAATAGTTTCAGGTAGTGGATGTCGCGGGACGTTTTATGCAATGAAAACTCTTTGGAAAATTTTGTTTTCGTGAAAGGATCCTAGAGATTGAAGACTAGACTCGAGAAGGAATCCTGGTTCACTACAATCGCAGCTCTGATACCAATCAGTCACACCCCTTTCTGCGGCGGAAGCACGAGGTGTGATCATGAAAGGTTCTCATTGCATACGAAAGGTAAACATACTACATGCTCATAAATTAGTTTCAAAATGCCAAACATTACATAACCAAAAACATGGTTTAAGTGTTTACATCACAAGACAGCATTTTGTCTGATAAGTTTACAACTTTATTCAAAGATAAACAAAGCGACATCCAAGAGCATGAGTAAAACCGCGCGCACATCCATCCTAGTTACCTGAAATACATGTGAGTTTTTGGAAAAACGTCAACATAAAGTTGGTGTGAATTCATGCAGTATTGTGTTGAACACGTTTGTATACTTTGTATGAAAACATGACGAGTATCTTGTGAAAATAAAGTACTCTTGTGGTATAACCCAAATAAAGTGTTCTTGTGTAAATAAAGTGTTCTTGTGGGATAAACCAAATAAAGTATTCTTGTGTACGAACTTCGTACAAATAACGTATTCTTGTGTAAATAAAGTATTCTTGTGGTATAAACCAAATAAGGTATTCTTGTGTACGAACTTCGTACAAATAACGTATTCTTGTTTAGTTAATGGGTTGCAAGGCCATTAACATGTGACACGACATAGGAAGTCACCAAACCATAGGCATTTTTCTAGTAGTCGATTCACGACTGAGACACAAAAACACTACTCGGTATCAATGGTCACCAAGAGTGGGGCTGCCCGAGCACCCGTTAGATCTAACCTTCTGTTCTGCGGTCTTAGTATGTACACGATTAATGGTGCTTATGGTACCCTATTCGTGACACTATTTCTCGTTTATGATACCAAGTATCAATTCTCGTTTATTACATCAAGTATCAATTCTCGTTTATTATGTCAAGTATCAATTCTCGTTTATTATACCACGTAACATGTATTTCACCCCCGAAGTTATAAAACTGAAAACAGTTAAGAGAAAAGGGGGAGCATGAACTCACAACTTTGCGTTCCTTGCGTCGTAAACTTCACCGGATTTGCTTAATTAGCGTCGTGACCTAAACGTGTTTTATTATCGTTAGTCACTAGACTTGTATCGCACAAGTACAAGTCACTGTCTTTGGTATATGTATTCTTGTGTTAAAAATAATTTATATTTTTAACTAAGTATTTTACTTATATTATTTTCTCCAAAAATAAATATAAGTTTCTTGTATTTTGCACTTTGCACCCGAGTTATGTATCTTGTATGTTGTATGTGTATTTTTGTTACAAAAATTATGGCGAGGTTTGTATTTGAAAATCATAGTTTAGAACACACTAGCAAACATTTGTCTAGAAAATATTTACTAAGTGTTAGGATTTTCAGAAAATTTCGCCATAGTCTCCTTTGTAAACGGAGGTGTCCATGCTAAGTAGCATATCATTTTCTTTTTGAAACCAAACCATGATCATCAACAATCAACCCTTACGTTTTAATACACAAAATACTATCCTTGTCGTTTCAGTTTCAATATGTGAAAAACTGGACTGTTTTCGGACGAGTAAATAAAATACTTAACTTATTCCAAAAATTCCCAAATTTTTGCGGAACGTCTTAATCGACCCACAAATTATTGTGTAAAAATATCGGAGTCTAGTTCATTATCAATAATTTATAGAAAATCGTTTATCGAACTGTAATCAGATTTGTTACATTCTGATCACAGTCTACGGAATAATTCGTTTAAAAATCCTCGTAAGTCCGTTTGATGAAATTCCAGTTGGAGGGTCACAAATACATCAGTGACCATCTTTGGTAAAAATTTCAGGGGCTGGTTCTGTTCAGGTTTTAAGTTGTGATCGAAAACGCACAGCCCAATTTACTGCAGTGAAAATCAGCCTTAGCTATTGTCACGAAAACAGATTTTTAAAATAGTAAACGACCTCAAAAAAATACGATTCCAGCGCCATTTTCTTCGTTTTTCGAAAATACACAATTTAGACTTCAGAAATTCCGTTTTTCGATTTATTAAAGTCTGTTTACAGCCTGTTAAAGACGGCTGAAAAAGTAACTCAGCATGTCGTTTTGTGGTTTAAATGTTACTAAATCGTATTATCAAGTGTCCGACAACGGGTTTATCAAAAGTTTGACGATCACACATCATATATGTATTAACCAACCCTAAACCAACAAGTTTTCATCTTCATATAATCCTTTATGTCCAAGTTTTATGTAAAGTTTCATGTTCAACATCTTAGTGTTCTTATTCTTGTGATTTAACCATAAACATCATACTACATATTTTTTATCACCAAAAATAAGATGAACAAGGGTGTAATGAGACTTACTACTAGCACAAGGCTAGGGTAGAATTTCTAGTGCAAAGATGATGAGGAAAGATGATGAATAAGACAAGAACAAAGCTCCTTAACTAGCAACCTCCATAGATGATCTTCAAGCTTTGAATGGCTCTAGTAAATGAAGAAGATGAAGAATGTTGGGAGGTGGTGTGGGTTCGGTTTGGGAGCAGCCGTGAGGGAGAGAGAGAGTGAGGAGAGAGAGTGAAGATATGGGAATTATAGTTGTGATCTTTGTCCAAGATCTTATAAGATTCATCCACATATATTTGGCTACTTCCATAAGCAATATTTATTAAACAATCACCACAAAATCAAGCCAAGATATTTGAAGCATGTGTGGTGATATGGTGGGTCCATGAGGGCAGATTTTCGGTTGTGGGGGGGGGGGGGGGGTAATGTGTAAATTTCAACTAAATTGGTAATGGTTAGTTACATATCAAGTATTACTTACATAGGGTATATATTTGATATGTAGTGGGTGTTAGGGTGTTCGGGGATCACGACTAGCCACGAAATAAATAATTAATATGTTTGGCAAAAATTTAGTGTCCCGGGTAATGTCCGGTTGTTCGGTCGGATACTGTTCCGTTAATTTGTTTAATTGTTCCGTAAGGTGTCCTTTTGTACCCCTTTTAATTCCCAACACTTAGGGAAATATTCTGGACCATAAAACGTAAATTCTGTATGACGTTTATTTGTTTAAAAGCTGGTCATAGCTGAATTTAATAAAATTCTGCACTTAAAGTGCGTTTCGGGTGCTTTTTAGTGCGTATTTTAGCCTTCGGAGCGTCTATATGTTAACCCTTGTATGTACTCTTGGGTTTTAATGCATTCTTAACGTTGGACCTACACCTAGGCCTCAGTTCTAATGTCTGACTGCTTCTGCAGAGTTGTTGACATATAGTGTCTTACCGGTGAGTTTACTAGTATTACTGACGCAACGCTCTCGTTAATGCACAAAGCATTATTTTGTAGTATGAAAAACGTGCATGAATTCACTTGTATAGTATGTAATCAGACAATGTTGACATTTAAGCACATAATTATAGTCATTAAGTAATAATTAAAGTGTACGGAAATTACCGGTTTTGTGCCAGTTGTCACATGTCACACCCCAACCGATGGCGGAATCATCGGGGCGCGGCACTGAGCTAAACAGATTGTCCAAGAGAAATCCATAACAACTAAATTACCGGATAATTAACATTATGTCCCATACCATAACTTTTCAAATAAAGCAGTTATTACAGACATAGATATCCCAAAGACAAATCATAGTTTCGACAAGTCAAAATATTAATTGTTTTGTTGCTAGACTCTTCCTAACTTGGTTCCACATAGCAAGCATCCTAGCATCTCAAACACCTGTCACATACGTTAAAATAGAGGTCAATACACATAATGTAAAGGTGAGCATACAAGTTTAGTAGTATAATAGTAGCGAAAGCGAGTTTACGCATAACCAGCATGTAACATGTATAATGCGAAGCAAGTAGGTTATCGATAATGAAATATGCACAGACGTGACTGCGAGTTGTAGAATGCGCAACACATATCACCACTGTGACACGTGAAGAAAGGCCCTTAACAACCCCTGTCCATGACAGGTGTTGAGTCCAAACTATAGTACTATCGTTGCTAAGGTGTCAGGCAACAATCACTGTGTAAACATAATATACTAGCATTCATCGAGTAACACATATAACATGCAGAACGGTTAGCATATAAAAGTGCGTTTGCGTTGTGTGATCGATGTGATTTGATATAAGTAACGCATGTAAAACCCAAAAGTGCTTAAAGCAAAAAGGGATAGAGTATACTCACAGATTGTGTTTAGTAAATAAACACTCTCTTGGATTGAAGGGAGCGCTGGAAAGTTAGCTTGATTACAGAACGATAGCGTAAGCAATGAACAGTGCGTAAAATGATGCAAGTGAGGTAGGTGACGGAGGGTCATCTGAATGGATGACAATCCGGACGGATGGTCATCCGGTCGGATGGCCATTGGGTCAGTTTGTCATTCGTTTGGGATGGATGTGTTTGTGTATGATGTGAGTTTGAAGTTTTCGTTGTAGCATTTTGTAAAATAGGAAGTAATCCTACCATTCAGGTCGTCTGGTCAGACGGTCATCCAGACGGATGGCCGTCTGCTCGGATGGTGATCCGAGTGGAGGGATATGTTTGAATTTGGGTTGAAGTTGCTAAGTTTGGAAAGTTTTGCGATTATACCAAGACGGTATGACAACGTGTCAAACAACGGAAACCCCAACAAGTCCAAGTCATCCAATCGAATGGGAATCACCCCATCCGAACAGTTAACTGTTCTTGACGGTCATTCATGTTCAACCCGTGAATCGGTTGTCTCTTTGATAGGAATCCGTTTTTGGACTGACACTTCACATGAGAAAGAGTAGAAGGCCTGTACAAGCTCAGATTCTATCAGTTTTTGGTGCAAGAGTGTAAAAGAATTAAAAGAAACTTAAATCGGTTTGAAAATGTTTAGATTTAGGAGAAATTAGTGTTGAATCATGTTGAAATCTCTTAGATCTGAGTTGTTCTTGGTGGAATGAGGTTACACTTTGAAGTTCATAAGAACTCATGATGACATCACCCTAGAGCAGCCCAAATTAGCCGATTTCATGGTGAAAAGTTAAGATTTGATGGTGAAAATGATGAAGAAGTGCGTGTAGATCATAGATGTACAAGATTTGAGTGGAAAACTTACAAGAATCACGAGAAATCGAGAGAAAATAGCCCAAGTGCGTGTTGGTCGAAGGAGGAGCTGTCACATCACATGAACAGTGATGTGACAGGTGCTATTTATAGGCAAGAGAGGAGAAGAGGTGGTGTGAAGTAGTGGATCGAGGGCGGTTTGATCGTATGGCCATCCGATCGGATGGTCATCCGGACAGATGACCATTCGATCGAATGGTCATTCGGTCGGATGGGTGTTGTGAGTTGGTTTTCGACGTTTGGTTTCGTGCGTTGAGCGTTGCGATGCGTTGCGAGTAAGCGATGTGATAGTATTACCCATTATTTACACAAATAATATAACTACTAAATAACATAAAAATCATCTCGAATTTGCGATCAAATTGCGTTGTGATAGAGTTGCGATTGCGCTTGTGATTACTCACCTCAACATAAACATAACATGCACAAGTAACACGTAATAGCACACACACGTAAAAACAATATCCATAACCTACAATTCGAGTTGGGATGCGTAGCGATGCGATTAGTGATAAGTCGATTAACGATTAACCTGCGATTTATTAACATATACTCCACATAATACAACTAAAGTAACTTAAATTAGAGTGTCGATTATCAGTCAAGAGTACAATAAGTGATTAATCAAGGAATGACAGATTCCAATTAGCAATCTTTTCTTCCTTTGACTTAACTTTGACTTGTACTTTGACTTTGACTTCGAAAGTCGGGTTGTTACAGCCTCCCCTACTTTAGGAAATTTCGTCCCGAAATTTAAGGCGCAGGCGTAACAAACAGTTGTGGATACTTAGCCTTCATATCACTTTCGAGTTCCCAGGTGAACTCGGCGTCGCGTTTGCCTTCCCAACGAACCTTGACAATGGGAATGCTGTGAGCGTCGGAGTACCTTGGTTTCTCGGCCCATGATCTCGACAGGCTTCTCTAGGAAGTGTAATGTTTCGTCCACTTGTAGATCCTCAAGAGGGACATGTAAATCCTGGTCGGCTAGACACTTTTTGAGGTTCGAAACGTGGAAAGTCGGGTGGACGTTACTAAGTTCTTCCGGTAGTTCGAGTCTGTAGGCCACTTTGCCAATTCTTTCCAGAATTTTAAAGGGTCCAAGATATTAAGGCGCGAGCTTTCCTTTCTTGCCGAATCTGATCACCCCCTTCCAAGGTGCAACCTTTAGGAGTACGTGATCACCAACGTCAAATTCAAAGGGCTTGCGGCGTCTATCGGCGTAACTTTTCTGACGACTCCGAGCTTTCAACAGATTGTCTCGGATTTGGAGGATCTTGTCAGTCGTTTTTTGTAGTAACTCAGGACCGGTAATTTGCGCATCCCCGATCTCGTGCCATACAATAGGTGATCGATATTTCCTTCCATATAATGCCTCAAATGGTGCCATTTGGATGCTAGAGTGATAAATGTTATTGTACGAGAATTCGAATAAAGGTAAATGCGAGTCCCAATTACCACCGAAATCTATAACACACGAGCGAAGCATGTCTTCTAGGGTACGAATCGTGCATTCAGTCTGACCGTCAGTCTGGGGATGGAATGCGTTACTAAGATTGAGAGTAATACCGAGCGCAGATTGAAACGTTTCCCAGAGACGCGAAGTAAATCGACCGTCATGATAAAAAGGATGTCACGAGGTGTCCCGTGTCAACAAATAACTTCGTCGGTATAAATTCGAGCTATTCGTTCTACCTTATAGTCCTCCCGTATCGGTAGAAAGTGAGCGGATTTGGTAAGACGGTCAACGTTAACCCAGATGCTGTCATGACCTGATGGCGTGCATGGAAGTTTTGTTATAAAATCCAAAGCTATACTCTCCCATTTCTACATCAGGATTTCGGGTTGGGCGAGTAAGCCAGAGGGGCGTTGGTGCTCAGCCTTGACCTTCGAACAAGTCAGGCATTTCGAAACGTACATAGCGATATCTCTTTTCAACCCCGGCGGGCAGTACTTGTAGCGAAGATCCTGGTACATTTTGTTAGCACCGAGATGAACGGAATATCGAGATTTGTGGGCTTCGTCTAACAGAATCTGCCATAAGTTCGTGTGCTTGGGAATCCAAATTCGGTCTAGATAATGGAATATACCATTCGATTTATTCACCAGTTGTTCACCGTTATTGATAATCCTTTCTTTCTTCAAAGTGCATTCGGTAAAACAAGCATGTTGGGCGTCACGGATAAGAGCTTCGAGATTGTGCTGGGCTTGAGTATTACTAACGCTATGCAAATAGCTTCATCGACTAAGAGCATCGGCAACGATGTTTGCTTGCCAGGGTGGTAACGAATCTCACAGTCGTAATTGTTGAGGAGTTCAACCCACCGGCGTTGGAGCATATTCAGCTCTTTCTGGTTAAAGATGTCCTGCAGGCTCTTGTGGTCGGTGAAGACCGTACACTTGGTACCGTAAAGGTAGTGTCACCAAATCTTTAACGCAAAAACAACTGTACCAACCTCGAGATCGTGGGTTGTATAGTTCTTCTCATGGATCTTGAGTTGTCGAGATGCGTACGCGAAAACCTTGTCCCGTTGCATGAGAACACAACCGAGATCGAGGTTAGAGGCATCGCAGTAGACTACGAAGTCGTCGTTTCCGTCGAGTAGGGAGAGCACGGGAGCGTTGCAAAGCATAAGTTTCAGGGTTTGAATGGCCTCCTCTTGTTTGGTTCTCCAAAAAAAAGGTTTGTCCTTGTGCGTAAACGAGGTAAGCGGTACAGCGATCTTCAAGAAATCAGTGATGAATCGGCGATAGTAACCCACCAATCCGAGAAAAGAACGAACTGCGGATGGGTTCTTTGGTGTAACCCAACTCTTAATAGCTTCGATCTTCGCAGGATCGACATGGATACCTTGACTATTGACAATGTGACCGAGGAGTTGAACCTCCTCAAGCCAGAATTCACACTTGGAGAACTTGGCATAGAGACGGTTTCCCTGGAGTAACTCAATAACCAAACGGAGATGTTACGCATGTTCGTCTTTTGACTTGGAATAGATCAGGATATCATCGATAAACACGATGATGAAGCGGTCGAGAAAGGGTTTATACACGTGATTCATTAGGTCCATAAAGACTGCGGGAGCGTTAGTTAAACCAAAGGGCATAACAACAAACTCGTAGGGGCCGTATCGGGTTTGAAAAGCGGTTTTAGGTATATTTTCCTCTTGAATTCGTAACTGGTGATAGCCTGAGCGTAAATCAATCTTCGAGAAACACGTAGCACCTTTTAGTTGATTAAAAAAATCATCGATTCAAGGCAGGGGATAGCGATTCTTGATGGTAAGCTTATTCAATTCCCTATAGTCGATGCACATCCGGAATGATCCGTCCTTCTTTTTAACGAAAAGGACAGGTGCGCCCCATGGAGAGGTGCTAGGGCGAATGAAGCCTTTATCAATCAGTTCCTGGAGCTGACTCGAGAGTTCGCGCATTTCAGAAGGAGCGAGACGATAAGGCGCTCTAGCAACAGGATTTGCTCCAGGAATGAGGTCGATTCGAAAATCGATATCACGAGTGGGCGGTAAACCAGGTAAGTTATCAGGGAAGACGTTAGGAAAGTCACGAACCACATGCACCTTATCCATTGCCTTAACTTCCTTTTTCTCCGCTACTACGATGTGTGCCAAGAAAGTTTGATATTCCTTGCGGAGATACTTGCTAGCTTGGACACACGACATGAGTTGTAACTTCTTTGAAGCGACTTCGCCATAAACACACAATTGATCACCATTTGCGAGAGAGAAATGAATCATTTTATCAAAGCAAACAATTTCAGCATGATTCTCCCGAAGGAAATCCATGCCTATTATGACATCAAAGCTACCAAGCTGCATCGGGATAAGGTTGATCGGGAAAACGTGACTGCTGAGTTCAAGAGTACAGTCACGCAGAACGGAACTAACAGTGACGGTTCTTCCAGTGGCAACTTCTACGTCGAATGTTGATGGGAGGTTAACGCGTTTACGGTTTAGGAGCCTTTCGAATTCGAACGATTCAAAACAGTTATCGGCTCCAGTATCAAACAAACACAAATCATATATACCATTTACGAGAAACGTACCATTAACCACGTTGTTGTCTGCCTGAGCCTGACGGGCATTGATGTTGAAGACTCGCCCGTGGGCTGCTTGCTGAGCTGGTTGTTGCTGCTGCTGTTGGTGTTGCTGCGGTGCTGGCTGCTGCTGCTGCTGTGGCTCTTCCCTCACCACTCTGTTTGGGCAGACATTTGCGAAGTTGTTGGGATCACCACACGTAAAGTAGGCTCTTGCGTGAGCAGCGGGAGTAGGAGCTGCTTGCTGACCCTGAGGGGCTGGTAGAGCACAAGCTTGAACTTGAGCTGGGGCTTGGCGAGGACCAGTAAAGCAATTAACAGTAAAGTGCCCGTACAGGTTGCAGTGAACACAAAATCGACATGCGATTCCAACCGGGTGATGATAAGTACAAGTAGGGTAGAATGGGTGTGGACCAGTATATGCACGCTTGGACGGCGGTGCGTTGGCCAATGGCGCCGCTACTTGGCGGTTTTGAGGTTGTGGTTGAGCAGGTACAACTTGGAGTGGAGCGGCGGTTACTGCACAGTTCTTGTTGCTAGAGTTATTGTTCTTTCTCTTGCGGCGTGAAGACTTGGAAGCTTGTGGTGCGGTGGTTTCAGCGGTGGGAGCAGCGGTGACTTGATGAAGACTGTTGGTGGGTTTATCGAAGTAACCAGCCAGTACTCGCTTATCGTTGATCTCAGCAGCGAATAGGTAAGTCTCTTCGATAGTCGTCGTCTTTGCAGCTTGAACGAAATCAGCAACACAATCCGGTAAAGCACGGATGTATTTCTTGATCGTCATTTCAGGTGTTGCCACTTGGCTTGGGCGAATGATACTTAGCTGCTTAAAGTGAGCTGTCAGACTAGCGTTGTTGCCACCATCCTGCTTGATGTTCCAAAATTCATTCTCCAGCTTTTGGAGCTCATGGGGTGGGCAGAATTCCTTCATCATGAGTTCCTTCAACTCATCCCAAGTAAGCCCGTAGGCTGCGTCGTTCCCACGCTTGTTCCTTTCGGCGGTCCACCAATCCAGAGCCCTGGACTGGAAGACGCCTGTTGTGTTGACAGTGCATAGGTGATCGGGACATCCGCTCTGGCGTAGCGTGACTTCAATTGAGTCGAACCATTGAAACATAGCACTTGGTCCGTCTTCGCCCGTGAAGTCTTTTGGGCCGCATGCCTTAAACTGCTTGAAGCTAAAAGTACCTTTAGGTGAGTCAGTCCTTGATTCCTCAGAGGACTTGCTAGTGTTTTCATGAAGCTCGCTGACAATTTGCATAAAAAAGACCTTAGCCATCTGCTTTTCGACTAGAGCAGCGATGCGTTTGTCCTCATGGTTCGGCAAGAGCTGCGAACGGTATGCGATCCAAATGATGACATTGTCTGCAACAGACATCGTCACAGGGCTCAGACACAATTTCGGTAATCCCTAGTATAGTATAGCAATTTCTCCCAAAAGCTACTTTATATAGAGCACAGGAACACGTCTAATCACACAGTCACGTAGGCACCTAATCCACAGAGGCACGTAAGCACATAAGCACGTAATCCATGTAAGCACGGAAGTATGTATTCCACTATATTTTGCACGTATTCACCTACTTATATTGCATGTATTCACCTATCTTTCAAAGCTGCGATTGCGATCGAGAGTTGCGAGTGCGAGTAGCGAGTACACATAGAGTAGTATAGCGAGTAGTATAGCGTAAGCGAGTAACGTAGCATGCGATTTGTTAACGTTGTGTGGTGAGTTGTGTGTGTTTGGTGGAGCAGAAAGCGTTAGATCAAAACCATCAGTATCTCAAAACACTAACAAATAAACATATAATACCCACATAAATCCGACAAATCATAGAGTCAGCGGTTGCGGGCTCAGAATCGAAACACATAAAATCAGCAATTGCGGTTTGAAATTGAAAATAGATTGTCTTGGCTTGACGGACGTCGACTAGCCAAAGTGATTCGACTATTCTCAAGGATTTCGAGCTCACGTTTGTCCTAATAAATTGTGCTCTATCATGGGCATATGGTGAATGGCACTCATCCTCTCGGTTATTTACGCATCTCGAGTCATTGGAATCCATCGAAACTTTGGTGAGAGTTTTGTAAAATCAACATAAGGAACGGAACGAGTCATCAAGGTTCGGGTTTCACCCCTAACTCAGCGACTACATTCCTGTTTGTGTGATAGAATCACGAGATAGATAGGGAGAATCGCGTCGAAGTATGGATTTCACTCCTGATTCAATGCAAATTCTCGTGTTTGTAGTAAAAATGTCAAACCCTGACTTTTGCGGAAGCGTATGCGTGTGACTTAATCGGTTCTCATTGCATTCGATTATAATAAAAAACTATATGATCAAAATGATGTTCATCCATTCAAAGGTTTGAAATATTACAACACAAGTCATTTAAGTTTCAACCAAAACCCTCAAGTTATGATACAAACAAAAGTGGATGACATCTAAACTTGAAATTTATATCTTGAAAACAACACCAGCGCCCAAGATCCAACTTGTTCCCTGAAATACATGTAAGTTTTGGAAAATCAATCGTCAACATAATGTTGGTGTGAGTTCATGCAGTTTTTGTATAAACATTTAAGGATTCGTTGTAGAAAACATGGTATGTAGTTGTACTGAAATATGCACTTCTGTAAATGTAAGGAAATCGAGATCGCTAATGGTTTGCAAGGCCATTAACATGTGACACGACATAGGAAGCATCCAAACCATAGGCATTTTTAGTTGTCGATTCCACTACTATCGATTCACGACTAGAGACACAAAAACACTACTTGGTAAAAGAGTGGCCAAGAGTGTGGTTGCCTGAAACCCATTAGATCTAACCTTTTGTTCCGCGGTCTTGGTATGTAACTGATTAATGGTGCTTATGGCACCCTATTCGTGACATGATCTAAAGTATCATTCCTTAGTTTTGTATTCAACATACCATACCATTTGAAATCATTCGAAACATTTGAAACATGTATTTCACCCCCGAAGTTATAAAACTGATAATAGTTAAAAGAAAAGGGAGAAACATGAACTCACAACTTTGCGTATCCTGCGCCGTAAACTTCACCGGTTGGTTTCGTAGCGTCGTGACCTATACGTATTCTATGTATGTTAGTCACTAGACTTGTATCACACAAGTACAAGTCACCATCTTTTGTTTATGTATATGTTCTTTGTATGTTCATTCTTTATGAGGTTGAACTCCTGTTTGTCGGGTCTCGCCCGTTTGTATGCCATTGCACTTTATGTATGTAATGTATTTTTGTAAATATATATTTTAATTCTCAAATATATATTCATTCATGTAGTCCCTTTTCAAGGTAATAGATGTTAAAAATAATTTATATTTTTAACTTTTCATATATGTTACTTATATTATTTTCCCAAAAATAAATATAAGTATTTCGTAAAATAATATCCTCAATATTATTTTGGTACAAGTATTCTTAGGAAAGTATACATGTATTTTATGTAAATACTTGTGTATTTTGTATTTTTCACCAAAAATCAATACTTTGATTTCTATTACTTTCCGGAATTAGATTTCTTAAAAAATAATATATTTTTAAGACTTGTAAGAAATATATATATTTTGTCATGCTATAAAATATATATAATCATTCTCATCATTCACCCGATTTTGTATACTTGTATACTTATGTATTCTCATGTAGTTGTATGTGTATTTTTGTATTCATACTCCTTGGGAGTATTTAGTGTATTTTCAAGTCCTTAATACACTACTACATATAATACACACAATATACACTTAGCACAAAATTTGGTGATCACTAAATATATATATTTTCCCCAAAAATATACATTCTTAATATTGATTTTAACTTGAAGAAATCACAATTTCTTGACTTGAAATTTACACAAAAATTAGGGAAACCTTGGTAATATTTTTAGGTGAATTTTTAGGGAATAATTTTCACCAAAACTTATATTTTTCTAAGTGTCAAAATTTTATAAAAATTTTGACATAGTTTTCCCTAGAAATGGAGGTTTCCCATGTTTTCAAAACATGTGTTTATTTTCTTTTCAACTTCAAAACAATTTTCCAACAATAATCATCAACAACAAACACTAATTCTTCCACATGAAACATCATGGTGAACTTGATTCTTGTTAAAAATGTGTAGTCTTTTAGATCTACACTTAACATGTTATGATCTTTTCAAAAATAAGTGTTCTTGAATATTTTAAACAAACTTATGTGAAACTTTATTTTATTAACCAACTCATCCATGAGTTTAATGGTCTTTAAAGTTTGTAAATCATGTTCTAAAAACACTTTTATGTTTATTAGAAGGATCATTATTTTTAACGTCATGTTTAACCATGGATCTTTCAAGATCCATTCTTAATATTTTTAGATCTTTCATAAACAAGCTTTGTGTTAAACTTTTAACAAACTTTTCATAGATATTGGTTTCAAAAATTAGTTTAACACACACTTTATTACTTCAAGATTACAAGTTTATGTGTAAAAATTCCTATTTCAAGTTCACATTATGCTTCACATGTTCATCTTCAAGTCTAACCATGGATCCTTCAAGATCCATGTTTAAACTTGGCAGATCTAAGCTTTATCATACTTGATCTAATCATAAACTCAAGATATAACATAACCAACTTCATTACGTACACTAAAAATTCATGTAATCACTTATTTTCTTCATGAATATGTTAGATCTTTTCATTTTTAACATTAGAAGCTAAGTTGTTTAGATGGTGAAACTTGTACATAACATAAACATGACTTAAATTAGTGAACAAGAAGCTTACTACTAGCTCTAATGGCTAGGGAAGTGGCACAAAAAATGGAGATGATGAACAAGGAAGAAATCAAGAGGTTAAAAGCTCCACAAGGTGGTCCTTCAAGTTCTAGCACCATACCCCTTCCTAAATGAGCTTCTTACACCTTCTAATGGCCTTGGATTGCTAGGTTGGAGCTTGAAAATGGTGGGTTATTTGTGGGTGAAGTGAGCCGAGACCAAGGAGGTGAACAAGGAAGAAGATGAAGTGAATGTGAGTGTGATTAGTTTAGATTTATAAAGATCTTGCATATCTTTATTATGGTATATTACTAGAATATTCCTTACACAAAATCTAATATAATCTAATAAAATCTAATGAAATCAAATAAAATCTATGTGTGGGACCCATTGGGGCCGGATTTGGTGAAGGGGGGGGGTAAAGTGAAATTTTTGGAAGTTGAAGGTTTAAAGTGTAAACTAGAAGGTTTAAGTATGTTTAAGTGTGTTTAGGTGTTTTTATGATTTTTAAGGTGTTCTAGCTCAATACTAGTTTAATATCATTAAAACATTACTTCTAGTCAAATTTTGATGTCCCAGTTATTGTCCGGTTATTCGGTTCGTTACGGTTCGTTAAAGTGCTGAATTGCGCAGTTTCACTAAGTATAAAGCACTTTTTGTGGCAGTTTTAATTCCCGACACTTTGTAAGTTATTTTGGGCATTAAAACATAAATTCTATATGATATTAATGTGCTTAAAAGCTGATTATAGCTGAATTGTTGCTGAATTATGCTGATTTCAGCATTTTAGATAAGTTTCGGGTGCTTTTTAGTGCATAGTTTAGGTTCCGAAAAGTTTATATGTTAACCCTTGTATCCACACTTGGGTTTTAATGTATTTTAGATGTTGGACCTTCTCCTAGGCCCTAATTCTATTGTCTGACTGCTTTCTGCAGAATTGCTGACACAATGTGTCTTACCGGTGAGTTTACTAGTCTTTCTGACGAAACGCTAAAGTAATGCATAAAGCAATATTTGAAGTATAAAACGTGCATGAATTCACATGTATAGCATGAAATCAGACTATGTTGACATTTAAGCACGTCATTGCAGATATTTAATAATAATTAGACTGTACGAAAATTACTGGTTTTGTGCCAGTTGTCATAGTCTCCTCCCGTTAAAAGAATTTCGTCCCGAAATTCAGCCTGAGTTATCTCCCGCAGGATTTTTCTCGAACAGATGGGGGTACTTGGCTTTGAACCGGTCGTCACGTTCCCACGTGTACTCGGGTCCGTGTTTAGAGTTCCAACGTACTTTGATAAGCTTAATGCAACTCCTCCTTGTTTTATGGATCTTCCAATCCGTTACCTCAACAGGCTGTTCTGTAAATCGGAGTGTGTCGTCGATATGCACCTCATCTGTAGGGATGATAACTGTTTCTTGGTTGGACTCTTTTTGAGGTTGGATACATGGGATATATCATGTACCCTATTAAGTTTTTCTGGTAATTTTAACTTGTACGCCACGGTACCAACCTTTTCCAAGATCTTGAATGGAAATTTTATGCTCGTCTTGATTCTGAACGTTTGACGATGCAATTTTGCTGGATACGTTGGACCATTCACCATGGATTCGACTTTCCATGTTTTCCGAATCTTGCTACTCCTTTCCAAGGTGAGACTTTCAATAGGACTTTGTCACCCACCTTGAATTCTAAGGGTTTTTCGTCTTCGATCAGCGTAGTTCTTTTGTCGATCACGAGCTGCCTTATTGCGCTCTCGGATCTGCATGATCTTTTCGGTTGTCACTTGAATGAGTTAAGGACCAATCAACTGTTTGTCTCCAGCATCTGCCCAACACAATGGTGAGTGGCACTGGCGGCCATATAGAGCTTCGAATGGTGCGGCATTTTAGGCTCGTATGGTAGCTGTTTTTATAGGAAAACTCAACTAAAGGCAGATGAGTATCCCAGCTACCGCCTAGAGCCATAACACATGTGCGAAGCATATCTTCCAGGGTTTGTATGGTCCGTTCGCTCTGGCCGTCTGTTTGCGGATGGAAGGCCATGCTTAGATCTAGTTGAGATCCAAAGGCCTCCTGGAAGGATTGCCAGATCCTTGAGACAAAACGTCCATCTCTGTCTGAAATTATCGAAATAGGAATTTCATGCCGTGCTACAATTTCCTTAAGATACAGCTCAGCAAGCTTTCCGGTGCTATCCTTCTCTCGGATTGGTAGAAAATATGCAGACTTCGTCAATCGATCAACTATCACCCATATCATATCATGCCCTTTAGGGGTCCTGGGTAATTTAGTTATTAAGTCCATCGAGATTTTTCTCCCACTTCCACATGGGTATCTCGGGTTGTTGCAGTAGGCCAGACGGTTTTTGATATTCGGCCTTGACCTTAGCACAGGTTAGGCATTTTTCCAACGTAAACAGCTACGTCGCTCTTAAGCCTTGGCCACCAGTAGTATTCTTTCAGGTCTTGATACATTTTGTCTGATCCTGGGTGGATCGAGTTTCTCGACTTGTACGCTTCATCAAAGATGACTTCTTGACTACCGCCATAGAGCGGAACCCAAATACGCCCCATAAAGTATAAGGTCCCCTCTTCATTTGGCACCAATTTCTTCCCCGTACTATGGCGATATTCAGCTCTACGATCTTCCTTATTAAAGGCTTCTCGTTGTGCGTCATGAATGTGTGTAGTATGATTTGTTCGAATAGTCATTTCCAATGCTCGAACCCTTAGGGTCTTAACCCTTTCCTTTCTCGTTCAGGACATGACCAAGGAACTGTACTTCACGAACCTTAAATTCGTACTTTGAGAACTTTGCATAAAGTTTCTCTTTCTTCAGTAGTTCCAAAATGGTCCTGAGGTATTGCTCGTGCTCCTCTTTCGTTCGCGAATAAATCAGAATATCATTGATAAATACAATCACGAATTTATCAAGATATGGTTTGCAAACGCGGTTCATCAGATCCATAAATACTGCTGGCGCATTCGTCAGTACGAATGGCATCACAAGGAACTCGTAATGCCCATAACGCGTTCTGAATGCAGTCTTTGGTACGCTCTCCTCTTGGATCCTTAACTGATGGTATCCTGATCGAAGGTCGATCTTGGAATAGTAGCTCGATTCCTTGCAATTGATCGAATAAGTCGTCAATCCTTAGTAGTGGATACCAATTCTTGATAGTGAGCTTATTTAGTTCTCTATAATCGACACATATCCGCAGTGTTCCATCCTTCTTCTTTACGAACAAGACTGGAGCTCCCCAAGGCGAGAAGCTCGGCCTTATGAATCCTTTATCCAACAACTCCTGGAGTTGTGTAGATAATTCTTGCATCTCGGATGGCGCAAGTCGATATGGTGCCTTGGCCACAGTAGCGGCCCCTGGAACCAAGTCAATATGGAATTCGACTTGTCGTTGCGGAGGTAGTCCTTGCAAATCTTCGGGGAAAACATCAGGAAATTCCTTCACTACAGGAATGTCTTCGAGTTTCGCTCCTCAGCCTTCTTGTCTACAACGTGTGCCAGGAATGCAACACATCATTTCCTTAAGCACTTCTGCGCCTTCATACAATTGATGATTCGCAGAGGCGTGTCTCATTTCTCTCCATGAACGATGAGAGTTTTATCATTCGCAAGAGGGATGCGAATGATTTTCTCGTGGCAAACAACTTCAGCCTTATTCTTGGATATCCAATCCAAGACGACTACCACTTCAAAACCACCTAAACCAACTGGTAGAAGGTTGATAGAGAATTTTCATTTCCCCAAGTCCAAGTATACAACCCTTAGTACTTTATCCATTTCGACTAATTCCCCATTTGCCAACTCTATAGCATGTGGGGAGTCTAGCTTACTTGTTCCTAAGCCAAGTATATCCTTAAGTTCCATAGACTTAATACCAAAGTTGGCGCCGGTATCAAATAGAAAGGATGCAATGTGTCGGTTTATAAGGAACGTACTCGTAACTACATTCGGGTCCTAGCGTGCCTTGCGTATTCCCTTCATGAAAATGCTCCCAAGAGTTTGAACTTTTCTTCGGGCAGTCCTTCTGATAGTGTCCTTTATCGCCACATCCGTAGCAATTTTTCGGCCTTTGCCATTGCTATTACTGTCCTAAATTCCATTCACATGTCTCAAACCAGACCAGCATGCCTCGTTGCTATGCTCGGTCTTGCCCCAATTTCATACCTACGAGTCCTGCACGGACCTGTGTGATAATAACCACCTCTATCTCACTTTGGTAGTTCTCCCTGGTAGGTTTTTATAACATATCTTAGTCGTGAGAACGAATGCCTTGACTTTCCTAGTCGCAGCGGTTTCCTTATGTTTGTTATTTGCTTCGTATTGGACGACTGCTTCAGCAACTTGTTGGTTCAACAGAGCTTCAGGCTCAGCTCTTGTTGTAGGTAAAGGTTCTGATTAGACTCGGCCAGCGTTTCCTTTGTTGTGGTTCCATATGCTTCTCTTGTATGAAACATATTGACAAGATTAAACAAATAGATGTTCTTGTCTTGCGTAGCAAACCTCCTCAGAGTCACCTTCCTCCGATTGATGCAAGTCATCCAGGGCTATAAAAATACGGTGAGGTCTTCCCTTCACCTTGTTCCTTGTTTATTCCTCAAGTCTCTGACTCTTTCACAGTCTTTAGTTTTACATAAATGGGTATGCTTCACAGGAGATGGGGGGTTGTGCATTCCTACCACGTATAGAGGTAAGTTATAGTGAAAACGCATAGATAAGGTCGTGAGGGTACATGACCTCTTCCTCGGGACCGAATTATGCCTTGCAGCAATCGTAAAGTGGTTTCTAGGGTGTGAATGCATTACCCAAACGATGGGGTGCACCACGGGATAATGAGGGTGGAAGTACTGATGGGTGCGTCGGTGTTGTAATATGGGTAGAAGTGTCTGACACGAAGTAGGCAAAGATAGGTTTCCTACTTGTAAGGTGCTATAGCAATTATCTAGGTATTGCCCTACTATATGAAGGTGTGAACACTTAGAAAGTTTTAGATGGGTGGTGATCATTAGCTTGACCCGAAGAGTCCATCAGGATTTCCATGCACTACAAGTCGTTATTACGTGGGCCCCCGTAATAATAAATTGTCTTGCACGCTCACCCCAACTTTCCCTCGTTCAAAGTAGATGATCAACCACAGAGGGGACACTACTGTCCTTATACCTCCGACATGGAAAGGATCATTATGTTGGTCTACGCGTCATCATTTGTTATCGCTACGCGCATATAGGCACAATGCTTTAGATGTAATAGGAATAAGGGGAATTCCTGTAAAGGATCATTATAAGTACTTCATCTTCCTTGATTGGACGGGAGTGTTGTCAATCTCGCTTCATAAAAGCCGTCGGGGTCTCATCTCACTGATAAGGTCGTTGTCCAAGGTCGCCTCCTCCGCCTCGCCGTCACTGCCGTAGTCAGGTACCTTCGCATTCAAGGGGGAAGAACAACCATTTTCTACAGAATCAAGCTCGGGGCCTCGTTTGGTAATCAGCCATAAGCTCCGCAGTGTACGCGAGGTCGATAATCTCATTGCGCAAGTTAAGAACAATAATAGGATTCGAAGTCGAAGATATCTCGTCAATAATCATTCCGTACACATATATGCATATATATATAATAACGTTACTTAGTCTACACAAGCAAATAAATGCTAGATGTCTCATATAACTCTCGTTTGTTCTTTTCCTTTGAAAAATGTTGGATTCATGGATCTTGGCGCTTTTTGTAAATGCAATGATAAACCTTTTGTAAAAATGTTTTCGTGAGAGAGTCCTAATGATTGTAGTCTAGACTCGAGAAGGAATCCTAGTTCACTACAATCGAAGCTCTGATACCAAACTGTCACACCCTGACTTTTACGGAAGCATATACGTGTGACTTAATCGGTTCTCATTGCATTCGATTATAATAAACAACTATATGATCAAAATGATGTTCATCCATTCAAAGGTTTGAAATATTACAACACAAGTCATTTAAGTTTCAACCAAAACCCTCAAGTTATGATACAAACAAAAGTGGATGACATCTAAACTTGAAATTTACATCTTGAAAACAACACCAGCGCCCAAGATCCAACTTGTTCCCTGAAATACATGTAAGTTTTGTGTGACATCTGTGTATTTTAAATCTTTTTACTGTTCCGAACAACTTTGTATTTAATGAAAAATGGTGTTTTAATTTCAATATTTGTTTAATTATTTGTGACATTAGTACGTTTTCAATCATTATTCAATTAAACCTATTCTGGAAGTGAAATCATAAATCGTTACGTAAACATAATCAGTTTAACGCGACGTACACTCCGGAACTGTGAAATAAGCCAAACATACCCTAAATACCCTTTACATAACTTAGAAATAAGTTTCGAAGGATTCGGTATGGCAAAAACATGTTTATTCGAACTTTAGAACTAATTGCGACAAAACTGCGAAATGAACGTTGGTGACCGCCCGGATAATATTTAAATCCTGAAAATATTCTGTTATGATTAAAATTTTATTTTTAATCATGTTCGTGTTGAAAAATAAATTAAAACGCTTAAAAACATTATTTTTCAAAGTTTAAGCGCGTACCGCGTGTTACTGCGTAACACGGTGTTTCTACTGCAAAACGCAGACAACGCAGCCAGTCTCGGCAACTAAAATTTATTTCAGTAATATTTTGGCGATTTTATTTTTAT
Organism: Helianthus tuberosus; assembly: GCA_030545235.1. Classification (NCBI taxonomy): domain Eukaryota; kingdom Viridiplantae; phylum Streptophyta; class Magnoliopsida; order Asterales; family Asteraceae; genus Helianthus; species Helianthus tuberosus. The sequence continues at coordinate 150,852,956 of CM060407.1, read as the reverse complement.
AGAATAATAAAAATAATTTAGAACGCCATAAACCGGGATTTAAACGCTAGATAAAATACCCGGTATCCAGTTAAACACCCGTTTTAGCCTACATATAACATATTTATATAAAAATTTGCATGTGTAGGTGAGTAAGGGTGGAGGTGGCGGCCTCCTCTTGCCACTTCTCCTACCCCATTACACTTGTAGATGCATGCTACCTCTTTGATCTCCATATCTCCTTACATATCTTTCCTAATCTTTCAATATCACAACAAATCATACAAGATCACATAACACTCCATCTTCCTCTCTCTCCTCCCTCCTAAAACCGTAAACACCACCCCCTCTCCCATCTTCATCTTCTTCAACCTTGTTCTTGAGAATCCATCTCCATTTCAAGCATATTTCAAGTTGGTGTGAAGATCCAAAGGAGTTTCCAAGGTGCATTCAAGTGATTTCAAGCTCCATATCATCAAAATCTCATCAAAAACTTACTTGAATCTTGAAGGTATAAAGTTCATGTTTAAATCATACACTTGATTCTTGGTTATTCTTGATGATTGGAAGTTTCTCTTGAATCTTGGAATTTTTCACAAACTTCAAATCTAAAAAGAAATGGGTCTTGATACAAAATAAAAATGGTGATATATATGTATGTATAAAACCGTATATATATGTGTGTATGTGTATGAGATTTGAGCTTGATCTTTCGTAAATACTTGTTTAAGTTGTTGCTTGTTCTTGAATGATAGTTAAAATGCAAGTGTTTGATGATTTGTGCTTGATATGATAAATGTTAAACTAAATCAGCAAATAAACATAAATAAATCACATATTTGATGCATTTAAATTCATATGAAATGTTGATGATATGATAGTGTGCTTTAGACACTTGTACATAAGAATGCATGTTGATTTAAAGCTCAAGAAATGATAAAAGGTGATTGTATGACAAAAATGTTTTAGATCAGATTATAAACACTAAAAATAACATTATTTGGTATATTATAATGGCATGAAACTATGTCATAGGTTTGATAGCTTTGCATGTTGTACATGTAGCTTAGAAAGTGGTAAAATATGTGAAATTTGCATGATTTATGTGCTTTATGTGAGACCTGCACTATCATGAGTATAACCATTATTTTATTCAGTAAATAACATGGGTTGTGTTAAAATATCAAATCGTTTCGATTTGGGATGGTTAGGGTAACGTTTGATGCAAAACTATGCGGTAAAACGGTTAAAAATCGGCTTTTCGGAGGATTTTTATAAAACTGTTTTAGATCAGTAAGTAAACTGATATTTTTGATATAAAAATAAGTATTTTAACTTATATTGAGTTTACTTGGTGTTTGGTTAGTCATACGTGACTTCCGACACCCAAAAACATTACCGAATCGCTAAAATACGTGTTTTTCAATGTACACTAGAATGGGTTGTTCATGGGTTAATTTTATTTGTTGCAAGATGATATGTGATTTATAATATGTGTATGATGACATGTTAATACTTGACAAGATTATGTGTATTACGATATTTATTTTATGTCACAATGAGTATATATATTGCGACGCGCAAATCGTAGATATATTGCTTATAACATGAAGAGGGTCACCAATAAATCGTTCAAGTCGCAAAGTTTTTAAAATATATATGAACTCATATATATATAAATACACCAATATAATAAAAAATAATAACTTTTCAAGAAAATCTCAAAGTTATGTGAAAATTCTAAGTATCGGAGAAACTTCGGTATGTTTGTGAGTTTTTGATTATTAAATCGTTCTTATTTAAATTAGGACGAATAAACAATTTGAGGGATTGTGTTAAAATATAAAAACGCACCCAAAGGTGAGTACATAGTTCCCCTATTTTACGTTTTCAAATGTTTTGGGGTGAAGCATATGTGAATAACTTTACTTTTCGTTTTCATGACATTATACATGTTTTACTACATATTACATATAATACACTATTTCAAAGACATTTTTATGGTATATTGACTTAGTATACCTAAAATTTGGTTTCAAAGACATTTTATTGGCATATTGACTTAGTATGCCTATTGCATGGTTTTACAAAGACATTTTCATGACACGCTTACATTGAAAAAGACATTTGGTATGTTAAGTAGTACATTCATTAACATTGATCACGCCGCTCGGTAGTATGTAATAGCGCTATAGGACTTGACAAATCTCGTTCCCGCTTTCTAGGTATTTTGTTAGGGGAATGACAGAATCCGAATACATTTTTGATAAATTCCTGATCCTGATAAGGGTTTATCCTACAGTCTCAAGGCTTGAGTGTATGCGATAGACAAACCACATAAGTGTTTGTATCAATAAAAGCAATGGTTTTCAAAACATAACTTTTGTTTTAAACTTTGGTTTATTCAAAGACTTTGTTTTGTACATGACATTTGATTACATAAGACATTTGTTATACATGACATTATGCATTTGGCTTGAGCAAATACTATTTATTCGCCAAACAAGACATGGTTTATACTGGACATTTGACATTGGTTATACATGACATTGACATATTTTATACATATTATTTTCATTTGGTTATTTACATAACCATACATTATTCTTTTATATCATTTGATTTTCATATGATTTTATAAAAGAAGACATTTTTATAAGGTTCATTACTACTTTTCGTTAAACACTTCTTTTAACCTTTAAAGTCATGAATCTTCAACACTAAACCTATGTTACTCACAGGCATTTTTATGCTAACGTATTAACTTTCACATATGTTTCAGGAGCGAAAGTTTGATATGAGCAAGCTTCACTTAGGGCGACTTGGGCCTTAGCAAATCTAAAATCAAGAAAGTTATCATGTTTTATGTTATGTGTTTCGTTTAAACTAAGACAATGTAATAATTTAAGCTTGTAAAACTTAACTTTAATTATCATGTGTTTTGGAACAATAATTCTGCCACAACACTCCCCGACGTTTCCGCCGCGGTTTCGTTGTTTTACGCGGTCGGGGTGTGACATTTTGGAAAATCGTCAACATAATGTTGGTGTGAGTTCACGCAGTTTTTGTATAAACATTTAAGTATTCGTTGTAGAAAACATGATATGTAATTGTACTGAAATATGTACTTCTGTAAATGTAAGTAAATTGAGATTGCTAATGGTTTGCAAGGCCATTAACATGTGACATGACATAGGAAGCATCCAAACCATAGGCATTTTTAGTTGTCGATTCCACGACTGTCGATTCACGACTAGAGACACAAAAGCACTACTTGGTAAAAGAGCGGCCAAGAGTGTGGTTGCCTGAAACCCATTAGATCTAACCTTTTGTTCTGCGGTCTTGGTATGTAACTGATTAATGGTGCTTATGGCACCCTATTCGTGACATGATCTAAAGTATCATTCCTTAGTTTTGTATTCAACATACCATACCATTTGAAGTCATTCGAAACATTTGAAACATGTATTTCACACCCGAAGTTATAAAACTGAAAATAGTTAAAAGAAAAGGGGGAAACATGAACTCACAACTTTGCGTATCCTGCGTCGTAAACTTCATTGGTTGGTTTCGTAGCGTCGTGACCTATACGTATTCTATGTATGTTAGTCACTAGACTTGTATCACACAAGTACAAGTCACCATCTTTTGTTTATGTATATGTTCTTTGTATGTTCATTCTTTATGAGGTTGAACTCCTGTTTGTCGGGTCTCGACCATTTGTCATACCTTTGCACTTTATGTATGTAATGTATTTTTGTAAATATATATTTTACTTCTCAAATATATATTCATTCATGTAGTCCCTTTTCAAGGTAATAGATGTTAAAAATAATTTACATTTTTAACTTTTCATATATGTTACTTATATTATTTTCCCAAAAATAAATATAAGTATTTCGTAAAATAATATCCTCAATATTATTTTGGTACAAGTATTCTTAGGAAAGTATACTTGTATTTTATGTAAATACTTGTGTATTTTGTATTTTTCACCAAAAATCAATACTTTGATTTCTATTACTTTCCGGAATTAGATTTCTTAAAAAATAATATATTTTTAAGACTTGTAAGAAATATATATATTTTGTCATGCTATAAAATATATATAATCATTCTCGTCATTCACCCGATTTTTGTATACTTGTATACTTATGTATTCTCATGTAGTTGTATGTGTATTTTTGTATTTATACTCCTTGGGAGTATTTAGTGTATTTTCAAGTCTTTAATACACTACTACATATAATACATACAATATACACTTAGCACAAAATTTGGTGATCACTAAATATATATATTTTCCCCAAAAATATACATTCTTAATATTGATTTTAACTTGAAGAAATCACCATTTCTTGACTTAAAATTTACACAAAAATTAGGGAAACCTTGGTAATATTTTTAGGTGAATTTTTAGGGAATAAGTTTCACCAAAACTTATATTTTTCTAAGTGTCAAAATTTTATAAAAATTTTGACATAGTTTCCCCTAGAAATGAAGGTTTCCCATGTATTCAAAACATGTGTTTATTTTCTTTTCAACTTCAAAACAATTTTCCAACAATAATCATCAACAACAAACACTAATTCTTCCACATGAAACATCATGGTGAACTTGATTCTTGTTAAAAATGTGTAGTCTTTTAGATCTACACTTAACATGTTATGATCTTTTCAAAAATAAGTGTTCTTGAATATTTTAAACAAACTTATGTGAAACTTTATTTTATTAACCAACTCATCCATGAGTTTAATGGTCTTTAAAGTTTGTAAATCATGTTCTAAAAACACTTTTATGTTTATTAGAAGGATCATTATTTTTAACGTCATGTTTAACCATGGATCTTTCAAGATCCATGCTTAATATTTTTAGATCTTTCATAAACAAGCTTTGTGTTAAACTTTTAACAAACTTTTCATAGATATTGGTTTCAAAAATTAGTTTAACACACTTTATTACTTTAAGATTATAAGTTTATGTGTAAAAATTCCTATTTCAAGTTCACATTATGCTTCACAGGTTCATCTTCAAGTCTAACCATGGATCCTTCAAGATCCATGTTTAAACTTGGTAGATCTAAGCTTTAACATACTTGATCTAATCATAAACTCAAGATATAATGTAAACAACTTCATTACATACACTAAAAATTCATGTAATCACTTATTTTCTTCATGAATATGTTAGATCTTTTCATTTTTAACATTAGAAGCTAAGTTGTTTAGATGGTGAAACTTGTACATAACATAAACATGACTTAAATTAGTGATCAAGAAGCTTACTACTAGCTCTAATGGCTACGGAAGTGGCTCAAAAATGGAGATGATGAACAAGGAAGAAATCAAGAGGTTAAAAGCTCCACTAGGTGGTCCTTCAAGTTCTAGCACCATACACCTTCCTAAATGAGCTTCTTACGCCTTCTAATGGCCTTGGATTGCTAGGTTGGAGCTTGAAAATGGTGGGTTATGTGTGGGTGAAGTGAGCCGAGACCAAGGAGGTGAACAAGGAAGAAGATGAAGTGAATGTGAGTGTGATTAGTTTAGATTTATAAAGATCTTGAATATCTTTATTATGGTATATTACTAGAATATTCCTTACACAAAATCTAATATAATCTAATAAAATATAATGAAATTAAATCAAATCTATGTGTGGGACCCATTGGGTCCGGATTTGGTGAGGGGGGGGGGGGTAAAGTGAAATTTTTGGAAGTTGAAGGTTTAAAGTGTAAACTAGAAGGTTTAAGTATGTTTAAGTGTGTTTAGGTGTTTTTATGATTTTTAAGGTTTTCTAGCATTAATACTAGTTTAATATCTTAAAAACATTACTTCTAGTCAAATTTTGATGTCCCAGTTATTGTCCGGTTATTCGGTTCGTTACGGTTCGTTAAAGTGTTGAATTGCGCAGTTTCACTAGGTATAAAGCACTTTTTGTGGTAGTTTTAATCCCCGACACTTTGTAAGTTATTTTGGGCATTAAAACATAAATTTTATATGATATTAATGTGCTTAAAAGCTGATTATAGCTGAATTGTTGCTGAATTATGCTGATTTCAGCATTTTAGATAAGTTTCGGGTGCTTTTTATTGCATAGTTTAGGTTCCGGAAAGTTTATATGTTAACCCTTGTATCCACACTTGGGTTTTAATGTATTTTAGACGTTGGACCTACTCCTAGGCCCTAATTCTATTGTCTGAATCATTTCTGCAGAATTGCTGACACAATGTGTCTTACCGGTGAGTTTACTAGTCTTTCTGACGCAACGCTAAAGTAATGCATAAAGCAATATTTGAAGTATAAAACGTGCACGAATTCACATGTATAGCATGAAATCAGACTATGTTGACATTTAAGCACGTCATTGCAGATATTTAATAATAATTAGACTGTACGGAAATTACCGGTTTTGTGCCAGTTGTCACAAAAATGTGCGAGTCGAACGAGCGATTTGGTCGACAGTTTGCGGTTTTCACACCTAGTCTCAACCAGATCATTCGTTTGTGTGTGTTGCCAGCCTTAGGAAAGGCTGATCTTGCGCGAAGCTGTAGTATGCGATGTTCGCGCAAGAGTGTAGTGTACAGCGAGTTCGAGTGAGAATATCGAGTAAGCTCGTACAAAAACCCCTACTGGGCTTGCACAAGTCGGTCTGTTGGTACTTAGACTATAGACTAGGTCGATTCTAAGACATCGACCTGGACTAGGTCGAGCCTTGCCTAATTCCCTATAGTTATGGCTCTGATACCAATCTGTCACACCCCAACCGATGGCGGAATCATCGGGGCGCGGCACTGAGCGAAACATATTGTCCAAGAGAAATCCATAATAACGAAATTACCGGATAATTAACATTATGTCCCATACCATAACTTATCAAATAAAGCAGTTATTACAGACATAGATATCGCAAAGACAAATCATAGTTTCGAAAACTTAAAATATTAATTGTTTTGTTTCTAGACTCTTCCTAACTTGGTTCCACATAGCAAGCATCCTAGCATCTCAAACACCTGTCACATACGTTAAAATAGAGGTCAATACACATAGTGTAAAGGTGAGCATACAAGTTTAGTAGTATAACAGTAACGAAAGCGAGTTTATGTAACACCCCAAAACCTGAATGTTTATATTTGTCGTATGTCCCTATATGACACATCATGAAATAAATAACTAGGCTATTTAACCTAGTTAAGTGTATGGCCAAAACTATTAAATGGAGAGAGTTGTGCCAAATGTGTTTTAAGTTGCAACATGAGGGACTAAATGGAGTAAGATGGAAGTTGAGTTATTAAAATGAAAAATCAACCCACACAAACACACACTTCGTGTGTGTTCTCGAATGTACAGGGGCTTCAAAGAGCCAAACCCTAACTCAACTATAATCATCAAATTAAAGGGTGAATCGAAGCTCAAATTCACGAATGAACATGAATTAATGATCACCTTCTCATGGGGATTGTAAGGTATGTCTTAAATCTAGGATTGGTGATCATATGTAAAGTGGGTTATGTTCTAATCCATGAATTTAAGTGAAATTGAGCACGAGTAGGTGCTAGAATCATCATATAGAACAAAGGTTATGTATGGTTTGTGTTAATTTGATGTTTAGAGATGAAACCCGTTGATTATGGTGATGATAACGACTTGAATGGTCACCCATGTCCAATTCTTGCTTAATATTGATGTATTTTGATTTGTATGATGGATTCTTGTTAGAGGAATTGAAAGAAATGTGATACTAGTATGTTTGATGTTTATGCATGAATGATTTATGTTGATTAGAAGGAGGAATTTGTTGAATTATGAATGATATGCATGAATTAGTTGTACACTATGCTTAGGAGATAGTACACACATCAAAAGTATGATGAAATTATGAAGAACTTAATATTAGATCACTTGTAAGTGATCAACAAAGTAGTTATGAAGTGGGGTTTTGATGATATGATAGAAGTAATGATATGCTTATGTTAATAATGTTGAAAATCATATATGTGTAAGTATGTTTAAAGAAATTGGATAAGAAATGATGGATTAGCATGTTTTAAGGTTAAATGATAAACTTAATATAAGATCCGTGTGATAAAAAGGATTTAATGAATGATTAATAAGCTAACTATCTTGAGAATGATATATGATAGTTGATGCTTAATAAGCGACATGGAAGCTTGGAAAGGAAGCGGGTCAAACGGGACTAATGCTCACGGGAAGCATATTCGGTTGTTATGTAAATAAAGCTTACACCCCTTTTTGTAGAATATCTATTCATTGTATAGATTACGAATATGGTAACTAAATAGGTGAATTATGATGTTCCGAAAAGTTTTGGTATGGGTCAAAACATGTGATTATGTTAAGAAACTAAGTTGATGGTCAAAAAGGGTAAAAAGGGTATTATGGTGATTTTGGTTACGAGTTAACGAAGGAATAAGTTACATGAATGGGATAATGACTAACTAAAGTCCCACAAGGATAAAATAGACTTAACGGGTCAAATGGTGAAGATATCACCATTCGGCGATATTGACTAATGAATTGTTTTGTCAAGTATTATGCATTCACAGGATGAATAGCGAAAGGAATTATGTTGCTATTAACTAGCCATTTAGCGCACGAAATATTAAAACGGGTCATAGCTTTGATCCGAGCCAGGTATGTACGATTTGAGTTATAGTTAAGTCGTGCGATTAGTCAAATGTTAAAGGAAGTCCTTTGTACTAAAGGATGGAACAAAGTTGACAAAAACGCCCTTGATGGGTAAATCAGGCAAACGGTCTTAAAATATGATTATAAACAAGCTATTTGATTAAGTGAATGTTTTGAAAAAGTAGGAAAGCGAGAAATATGATTTTCGTAAGCCAAGGACCTTAAAATGCGGAATATACCTTTAACGAGTCAAAATAAGCTTTTGAGCGAAAATGGGTTAAGAGGATGCAGGACATCCAAGAATTTAGTCGTTTATGATAGACGTCATTGATATTATTAGGTTCATAAGAAGTTATGGTCAAACAAACGAGTTATGTTGATAAATGCATGAACGGGTCAAAATTTTGATAAAAGGGTAATAAGCCGAAGGCTTGAAGGTCCTAAATTTCGGTAGCCCGAATATTGGATTTTCACTCCATGTGATGGAGTTAAATTACGACCGCGTAGGAAAAAGAATCATGTAAATCGGATCAATAACGAATGAGTTATGTCCGTTTTCGTGAAACTTGGGTTGGCTGGAAATTTTGCAGCAGCAATAAAGGAACTTGCTGTCAAAAAGGGGGCTAGGTGGGGCGTCTAGCCCCCCCCCCCCCCTGAATCCCAAAATTGTTTAATTTTGTTTGTTTGACCCATATAACTTGTTTAAACTTGTTATTTAATTATCAAAGCTAACTTTTAAGTCGGTTTTGATAATAGATGATAGCCTAGAGTGCCCGGATATGTATGTATGTCTCTATACATGTAATTAGAAATGTGTGTAAGTATGTATGTTTATAAATATGTGAGCAAGTATACGTAGATATATGAAGGTATGTATGTGAGTAGGCATGTATGAGTTAGGTATGTTGCAAGTAGGGATGTATGTATGTATGTATGTATAATGTTATGAGTGTACGTAATGATGTAGGTATGTGTGTATGTAGATACGTATGTAATGATGTAGATGTGTTTACATGTGGGTATGTACGTATGTAATTAGTTATGTGTGAACGTATGAATATGTATAAGTATGTATGAAAGTAGGTACGCATGTATCCAATGAAATTGAGTACTAACGATAATATTAGCGTGCCTGGTGAATGAAGTGTAACGCAGGAATAGCAAAGAAGTCTCACCACGGATTGTATGATTAGATGGAAAGCTGGGATGTAAAGAGTTAACGGAACGAAAAGTAAACGTGAATAAATCTTGTATGTTTATAGTGCGTACTAATGTTATGAATTTTATGTGGTGAGCGCAGGTAGTACGAGTCATGAGGATCATCAAGGAATAGAGATCGAGGATCGAGTCACAAGACAGATTGTACGGGAACGTTGGTGTATGAAATTTAGAAAACCCATATTATGTTTTTAATTGTAAATGATTCGATTGATGACTTCATGTGAAAAAAGTTGTGTTAAAATGAAGATTTAAGTAAGTCAAGGTATTTATAAGGAAAGAAATTTTATGGGACGAACTTCTGCTGCGACTTTTTGTCAAATACGAACTAGGGGCTTACAAGTTGGTATCAGAGCCCTGGTTTGAGCGAATCAAGTACGAGAAGATAAATACTTGAACTCAAACCTGTGTGCTCTTGTGATAAGGAACCTGTACAATCCATGACTCAATCAAGATCTAAAGGTAGAAATGGAATGAAAGCATGTATGAATACATTCATATAAAGAAACTAACAATTTTGTATGTGCAAGGTAAGCATAAGTGTTTGAAGAGGATGGTCCGTGGATGCAGAATAGGATGAATACTAAGGCTGGCAAAGATGTAAATAAGCTAATGAACCCCAGGTACACACTATTAATATGTATGGGTACCAATGTTAAAAAAAAAGGAAGAAATCTCCTTGGGAGGGTAATTATTAAACGAAAGGCAATTATATGGTCTTGGGGAAATTTTAGAGATGTACACGAAACTGAAACCCATTTCTCGGACATAAGGCGATGATTACACGAAGGCACGAAACTAGTATGTGGATTGCGCACCTAGCCAGTACGCAAGAAGCATATGACGTTCGTGAGACCGTGGTAATTATCGCAGGTGTGTCCGGTAGAACTGGGTAGCAGATGGGCGTGCGGTGAAATGGGTAGTAAGACTCTCAGGAAATTGAGAGTACTACGAAAGAGTGAAAGGTATGAGTGATAAGAATGAAGAATGTTGAATTCGTAAGAAAGTACGGATCAACAATATATGGATGAACTGTTTGAATCTGCAAGACGGATTCAAAGAATGAAAAATGTGAATGCAATGTTTGAATCCGCAAGACGGATTCAAGGAATGAAATGCAGAAATGATAAGTCCGAATTCGCGAGACGGATTCAGTACATGTAAGGAATGAAAGATGTGAATGATATGTTTGAGTCCGTGAGATGGATTCAAATCATAGAAGGAAGAAAAGGTATGAATGGTATGTTTGGAACCACTAGGCGGATTCAAAACATTGAAGTAATGAAAGGTATGGATGTTACGTTTGAATCCGCGGGACAGATTTAATATTTCTAAAAAGGATGAAATTACTCCACGTTAGAATGTGTCGATAGTTTGACCATGATTGTGTCAAATGAGTCATATGAGTGAATGTAAAGTAAATGAACAAAAGAATGATCATAATGGGCACGCAAACCTAAGTTTTAAAAAAACGAAAGAATGAATTTTGAACCAGTTATGTGTTAGATGTGTTAGTAATCAACTCTTAGGAGTCATAATGAATGACGGGCTACGACCCAGATAATGGTTTAAGTATGAACGGGAAGGGTAAGTTTTAACAAAAATACCGAAATGATGTAATGAATGTCTTTGCAAGCAAGCATGAAAAGTAAAAGAAGTACGAATGTGTACCTGAATACATTTACGATAAGTAAGAAATGTCGGTTTGACCTTGAAAAGTCAAACTGCAAAGGTCGACAAAATAAGTAACTAGAATAAAAGAATTGCATGTAGGGAATGAAATATGGAATGTGCTACAGCATGTACGTAGGAAATTGTAAAAGAATTATAGGTGAGTAATCACCTAGCATAATGAATGTTTAAATGAAAAGTGCTAATCGCTGGTTTTGTAGATGTTAATGGTAGAACTCTCAATGTGATGAAACCAATCGAATTGTTGAACGAATGTGCACGAGTGAAAGCTCAGTACAAGGTTGAATGAAAGCTGGCCTGGTACGGTCAGTACGCGCGAAGGAGCGGATTGATCTGGTTTACGGATCGCAAAAGCACAAAATGAAATCAAAGTAAGTATAATGTTTTAACTCATACCAGATAGATATGGATTTGTAAATTGAAAGGGACCTACGAGATGAATGATGGAATAGGTATGGTAGGGTGTGGAAATATTTGACTTTTAATAGTTGACGTAAGAAGAGAACTATGTCATTAAGGACTAGATCTTAAAAGTTTTGAGCGAAAATGCCGGGTCTTGGTTGAACTCTCGTATGAAGAACCTGCATGATACGCTTGCTTAGGCAACTTAAGTAATGCATGAATTGAGAAGAATAGTAATGTAGAACGAATGAGGTGAGTTGAAGGTAACGTAAGGGTACGTATAGTACAAATGACTATAGGAAATGTGGAATGACGTAACTTTAGAGTTAAGCGTGTATATGTAACTATGAAATAGTAGTTTTGTTGTGATAACAAAACAAGAACTAAATATTATATGACATATGTATTAAATATAATCTAAGAGATGGGATGAAGGTATTAGATCTGTTATAACGGATCATACGAATGTAAGTACGATAATAAGTGTGAAGAAGTATGTATATTGACCCACTACAAACGGGCCAAGGGAATAAGAATGTATGTAAGGGTAAAGTATAAAAAAAATATATGGACTTATTAGGAAGAAATCAATTATATGAAAAACTTATGAATCGCGAATGGATAGTTACCTATTATGATAAGGTGCCAGTCAAAGTTAAACATATATGTGTATGTATAAATAAACAAAAAGGAATGTTAGTAGGGGGTGATTAGAATGGTTGCAAGTAAACAAAAAGATATATAATGCATATGATATATGAGTATTAGAATGATGAATGAACCATTAGCTATGAAGGCTATTAGGAATTAGCGCTATTAGTGAAAGCGACACTAATAAGAACTCCGAAACGGGTTCTTGAAGATAGAAGATTGTCATTAGGATGGGCTAGCGGTCGTGTGGATGGACTGGAAGAAAAGATAATTAGTGTTAATGGAAGTGAGAAGGTTTCAGGGACGAAACCTCATTTAAGGGGGGTAGACTTATAACACCCCAAAACCCGAATGTTTATATTTGTCGCATGTCCCCATATGACACATCATGAAATAAATAACTAGGCTATTTAACCTAGTTAAGTGTATGGCCAAAACTATTAAATGGAGAGAGTTGTGCCAAATGTGTTTTAAGTTGCAACATGAGGGACTAAATGGAGTAAGATGGAAGTTGACTTATTAAAATGAAAAATCAACACACACAAACACACACTTCGTGTGTGTTCTCGAATGTACAGGGGCTTCAAAGAGCCAAACCCTAACTCAACTATAAACATCAAATTGAAGGGTGAATCAAAGCTTAAATTCACGAATGAACATGAATTAATGATCACCTTCTCATGGGGATCGTAAGGTATGTCTTAAATCTAGGATTGGTGATCATATGTAAAGTGGGTTATGTTCTAATCCATGAATTTAAGTGAAATTGAGCACGAGTAGGTGCCAGAATCATCATATAGAACAAAGGTTATGTATGGTTTGTGTTAATTTGATGTTTAGAGATGAAACCCGTTGATTATGGTGATGATAACGACTTGAATGGTCACCCATGTCCAATTCTTTCTTAATATTGATGTATTTTGATTTGTATGATGGATTCTTGTTAGAGGAATTGAAAGAAATGTTGTTGGATCGTGTACGTGACCCTGAAAGTCAGTTAAGGTAGTTCAACATTGATTACTAAGGCGGAATCAAAGTAAACAACGTCCAAAACAACTTTTATCCTTTAATCTTTCTTTCTATTATCAATGGTGAGCTTTTACAATGTTTTCTAACAAAAATTTGGCAGCACCTTCGCTCACACACACAACCGTTCCAACTGTTCCAACCGTTCCGACCGTTCCGTTTGGAATGAGACTAACACACTCCTATATATAGACATAAGACCCTTCCGTTTGAACTTATCATAACCTGGTTCAAACGGAACCCTTATCTCAAACGGCCTGGTTCAAACGGAACCCTCATTTCAAACGACCATTTCAAACGGAACCCCTTTAATCACTTCCTAAATCAAAACTAACCCCTAATTTGACTTTTAAGTTCCAATCTTGACTTTCTTGATTTAAGACTTGATGAAGATGCAGTCAACAGACATTCTTGTGCATCAACAGACTCCCCCTTGGATGTTGACGTAGTCTTCAGATCCTGAGTCTTCAGTCTTAGTCTTTTCTCTAACTCTGTCTTTTCATCATAAGCATTCTATCTTCACACTCCCATATACTGTTGATCCAGACTCCCCCTTTCACAGACTCCCCCTCTCGATATGCTAGAATCTGAGAAATCTGGTTCAAGCTTTGACAATATAGCTTCCATTGGGAATAATGAAGTCCAAATCTGTTACTCAACCAACAAACATTACAATTCTATTTTTTTTAATATTAATTCTCAAACTCAATCAGTTATAGCAATCCACTCAAGTATTCAGGTCCAAGTTAATGACCCTGATTACTTGATTAATCTACCAAGTCCAAATTAATGACCTTGGTTGATCATTTGATGAAACAAACTGATTTTAAAACAACAATTTCAAACATTTTCTGAAAATAACAAGTATCAAATTAATGAACTTGTTTTTAACTTTTCAAACAATTTAAACTTCTTCAAAGATAAGCTCTCCTCATTCTTCAGTCCAGAATCTCCTGCATCTGCTTCAAACATCTGAGAATCCAACAATCAACTCTCCACTTTGGTTTGTCAGAAAAATAAAGCAGAAATAAAATCTTTTTGGATTTTATCAAAGTGTTCTAAACTAAGAAATGAAATACAGAAAACTTAAATTTCAGAAAGTAAACAAAGTAAACTATTTACAAACATATTTTTGGCGAGTGTGTCAGGGAATCATATCAGATATTCAGACAAATCACAAGTACCGTTAAGCTTCATTTCATACTCAGACTTAAGCAATTCACATTGATTGTCAATATACTGATCCATCTTAAATTCTCACACAAATTTCAATTTACTCAGGATACGATTTAGATGAATTATGAACTTAGCTCATTCATGTGTTCCACCTCTTGAATATACTCCCGTATCCAGAATCCTAATAATCAGTCTTACAGGTGAGTATACTACAATGATATCTGTATATAAATTAGGTATGCGAGGGCCGAGGGATCTCAGGTCGATACTTCCGTATACGCAGAGAGATATCAGCTTCGACTTTTCGGTGTGTCCTCTTTAGAGGATCTTTTTGCTTACAACAGCAGCATTTATCAATTTTATTGTTTCAGCATGCTGAGGGTTTAATGCTGTGTTTCAAGCATTGCAGCAAGTATTAGCCAAGGACTAGGTCAGAACTACCGTTCAGCAAAAGTCCCGGAATAATACCCCAGACATCATTGAGTATAAAGACCTAGTATATCAGATTAAGAGACCTTTCAAATGAGATTTCAGGGGTTACCTATATATCCAAGTAGTGTTCCCCACGAATTCACAAGTTTGAATTTTAGGTTTATATCCCGAATAAATCTACTAAATGTGTGAAAACCTATCGACACATCATCAGTGAGATTGTTTAACTCTTTTATACTTTTCAAATCTTTAGCATATACTGTAATCGTCTAGCTGATGTACTATCATTTTCCCTATATACACAAGCTCTTTTTCAGATTTTATCATGTTTTTGTATTTTATCATTTTTTTTTACTGTTTTTGTATTTTCTGAAAAATAAACTATGTACAAACATCTACTCCCCCTAAATACCAAAACAAGTAAAAATTCGACAAACCATTGCAGATTGTTTCTCGTCTTCATCCGCAACAGTACTCTCATCAACGCCAATTATGCCATCTGACACCGACAGAAGCTTCATACCATTCAGTTTTAACAAATATTTAAACCGATTTTTATCAAAAGCTTTGGTATGTAAATCAGCTTTCTGTTCGTCAGTGTGGATTTTCTCAATTCGTATCAACTTTTTCTCAAAGCAATCACGAATAAAGTGATGACGAATTTCTATGTGTTTAGTTTTAGCGTGATGTACTGGATTCTTAGTTATATTTATTGCGGCCTCATTATCAACAAAAAGAGGTGTGTTAAGAAACTGCAAACCGTAATCGCGCATCTGTTGCTGTATCCACAAGATCTGAGAGCAGCAACTGCTAGCAGAAACATACTCCGCTTCACATGTAGATAACGCCACAGACGTTTGTTTCTTACACTGCCAGGTAACCAATCTAGGACCAAAGAACTGGCATCCTGCAGTTGTTGATTTTGAATTGACTTTGCAGCATCCGAAATCCGAATCGGAATACCCTTCGAGCATAAAATCGCCTTTCCTAGGATACCACAACCCCAATGAAGGAGTTCCTTTCAGGTAGCGCAATATCCTCTTCACAATGATCATATGCGAAGCTCTCGGGTTAGACTGAAATCTTGCTGCGAGGCACGTTGGGTACATGATATCAGGACGTGAAGCAGTTAGGTACATTAATGAACCTATCATGGATCGGTAAAACGTTTCATCAGCCCTGTCTCCAGTGAGATCTGGGTGAATCCCATGATTTGTTGCAAGTGGGGTAGCAGCTGGAGTAGAACTTGACATCCCAAATTTCTCTAGAATATCATGAACGTACTTTGACTGATGAATGAAAATTCCCTCAAGAAGTTGTTCAACTTGTAATCCCAGAAAGAATTTCATCTCCCCCATTGATGACATTTCAAACTTCTGCTTCATCACTGATTCAAAATCTTTGCATAGATTTTCATTCGTTGACCCAAAAATTATATCGTCCACATAAATCTGAACTATCAGAAGATGACCATCGACCTCTTTAGTGAAGAGAGTGGCATCCACTTTTCCACGAATGAACTTGTTGGCTAGTAGGTGTTGAGACAAAGTCTCGTACCAAGCTCTCGGGGCCTGGTGTAAACCATACAGCGCTTTATCCAATAAGTAGACCTTGTTTTTGTGGATTGGATCGGTAAAGCCCGGTGGCTGACCGACATAAACCTCCTCTTTGACCTTCCCATAGAGAAAAGCCGATTTAACATCTAACTGATAAACTTTGAAGTTCTTCCAAGACGCAAATGCTAGGAAAATTCTGATTGCCTCTAGTTGAGCCACAGGAGCATAAACTTCGGTAAAATCAATTCCCTCCTGTTGACTAAAGCCCTGAACAACGAGTCGAGCTTTGTTCCTTACAACAATTCCTCTATCGTCCCTCTTACACTTGAACACCCACTTCCACTTGGTGTTAATCTTTCTCTGACCATCCGGCAAATCAACTAACTTCCACACTCCCAATTTCTCGAATTGACTAAGTTCCTCCTGCATAGCATTGATCCAAGAGTCTTCAGTAAGCGCCTCTTTGTAAGTTCTTGGCTCAACCTGCGAGATAAAACAACTCAATGAGAATTCAGTTTGCAAAGGAGCAACTTTTGTATAAAAACATGTAAGCCCTTTATCAATCTGATTTCGAGTGCGAACGCCTTTCTGCAATTCTCCTATGATCAACTCCTCTGGATGATATGAAAAAGTTCGCGGCATCACTTCACTTTGAACATCTACATTTCCCTCGAGATTAGTAACATTCTGTTCTGCATCTTGTTCACCAACTTGGTTTGTTTGACTTGAAATCTGAATTTGCTCCCCCTCAGAATCTGAATCACCATGATCAAAGACTGGCATATTTTCAGCTTCTAGATTATCATTCTGAACCGACTGATTATCCTGAGCAACTTCATTCTGTTGGACATCATCATGTTCACCAGCATTACTCGGACCTGCTTCATCATCATTTGAAGTTTCCCGTGGTCTCCTCGAATACTCAGCTGGGAACCTTAACTGCAACTCATATTCACGCAAAATATCCAACTCATCAAAGAAATCTTCATCATCCTCTGATTCTTCTCTCATGTCAAACGAATCCCACAGTTTGTCATAATGATAACGCCATGAATCACCAGGATTCTGTGGCGGCATAGTATAACCTTGACATTCAACATTTACAGCTTCAATAATCCGCTTCTCACTTGGAACGAAGACACGTCGCAATGGATTTGCATAACCAACAAATATACCCTCAATGCACTTCGGACCAAACTTTCCAAAAGGCTCTATAACCGTACAGGGTGACCCGAACAGTTCTAGATACTTCAAATTCGGTTTGCGGTTATTGATTAGCTCAAAGCATGTTTTGTTGAACTTCTTGACAGTGAGAACCCTGTTGAGCGTATAGCATGCGGCGGAAACAGCTTCAGCCCAAAAATTAATCGGTAACTTTGAATCTGCGAGCATAGTTCTAGCCGTCTTGATTAGTGTCCGGTTTTTGCGTTCTGCGACTCCATTCTGCTGCGGAGTGTACGGAGCACTAAACTCATGCAAAATACCTCTTTCATCACAAAATTCTTCCATGTTGCTGTTCTTGAATTCAGTACCATTGTCACTTCGAATTCTCTTGATACGCCTTTGGTATAAATTCTCAATCTTTCTGAACAGCCCCATCAAACTGTCAAATGTTTCATCTTTCGTTTTCAAGAAAGAAACCCACGAAAATCTGGAATAATCATCAGTAACAACCAAACAATAGTAATCTCCTGTAATACTTTTGACATTCACCGGACCAAACAAATCCATGTGAAGTCTTTCCAGAGGTCTTGAAACTGAATTGACTTGCTTTGTAGGGTGTGACTTTTTCTTCTGCTTGCCTTTGATGCAGCTAATGCACTCCCCTTCCAGATGAAAACCTTTGATATTAACTCCCAATACCAAATCATTGTGCACCAAGTGATTCATCTTCCTTAGGTGAATATGCCCCATCTTTCGGTGCCACAATCTTGATTCTTTCTCAGTTGCTCTAGACACGAAACAATGTGCTTGACCAGTTGTTGTAGTTGCTACACTCATATCTAACACATATAAATCATTCACTCTTGGTGCCCTCATGATAATCCATTCTTCAGGAATAACAAAACCAGGTTTCAAAATCAAACATTCTTTATCAGTGAAGTGAGTAGTATACTGATTGTCACAAATCTGCGAGATACTAAGCAGATTGTTCTCCAGCTCAGTGATGTAGTTAACTCTCTCAAACGTCACAATCCCATTGGATAACGTTCCTTCACCAACAATTCTACCACCTTCATGACCAGCAAATCCCACATAACCACCATTAATATTCCTCACATCATATAGCAATGCAGTTTTTCCTGTCATATGTCGAGATGCGCCACTATCCATGATCCATCTTGAAATAGCTCTTGGAAGATCCTGCACATACCACAAGTTGATTTTAAAACATTTCAATAAAGATGCCGATTCATGCTTCGCGATCCAGGAAGCTCCGGCAATTCAAACTGCTTATTCGAACATGGTGTCCACCCAGGCCTCATCAGCCTTAGGTGTAACCTTGACTCTCGCAATTTGAATTTTGAAATTTTCAGCCTTCAAAGGTGGAAAATTTGCATCATAATCAACCGAAATTGATTCTTCAGCCTTTTTCACTTCAGAAGTTGAAATTTTCATTTCAGTTTTTGGTTTCCAAACTTGTTGAGATAATGCAACCTGTTTATAAAACTTGTCATTTTTAGTTACCACTTTCTTAACAGGTTCATTTTTCACTTTGATATTGTTATTTTTCACACCCTTTTTCTCAACAACGATTGGTGCTTTACCCTTCACATCAACTTTACCCTTTTGAATCTTCACATTTTCAGTCTTAGGCTTCGCATTGGTACACTTTCGTGCAATGTGACCAACTTGATTACATCTGAAACATGTACGAGTATCAACAACTCGACTTGTGCCTTCAGACTGATAATGTGAAGCTCTTTTCTCAAAGAACTCTTTATTTGATTTTGAAAAAATTTCATTTTCCTCATCAGAACGTGAACTTGAACTGTTCACAAACACCTTCTTTTCAGCAAACCTTTTGTTTTGAAAACTCTTTTTCTGATAACTATTACCACCCCGATAACCACCCGACCAATTGTTTCGATTGTTATTATAAAAATGTGGTGGAACAACAGGCTTTTTGTAATAAGCTTTATCTTTCTCAAAATTCATTTGCCTTTTTGTTTGACACAAAGTGTTCACTTCTGACAACTCAACTTCAACCAATTTGAAAACATTTGTCAACTTTTTCACATTAACATTTTCAATTGGAAACTCAGAATCCGAATACAACTTATCAGATCCAGCCATCTTGTACATCACAAGACCCGGTTCATCACTTAAGTTGTTTTTGGATTTTGATTTCTGAATGTATTTGTCCAAGAAACACCCATCATCTTCAGCTGAATCACTATTCAAAACACTTTCAGCTGTGCTCTTAACAATCTCTGTCTGAACACTATCATCAGATGATGTAGAAAAAGTAACATCAATGTTCTCCGGAAGTATAACTTCTTTTTCTTCCTCAATTTCAACCAACCCAGACTGCTTTTTAGTGTAATTATGAAGAACAGGTGGTGGTACTTGATGAAAACCCACCCCAGTTCCATCAGAATACACATCTTCGCCCGCTTTGTCTTTCCCGGTGGGTTTGGGAATGATATGTTGCAAAACAAAGCTTGCGGAGCTGTAACTGTTAAGCTTCAACTGGATTCGCTCGTTTTCGATTACAGCCTCTTGAACTTTAAGTTTCAATTTAGCGATTTCATCCAGTTGTTTATTGATTGATTCTTCTTTAACTCTAAGCACTGATTTTAAATGTTCATTTTCTTTAAAAGTTTTACCATTTCGATCATCACAATCTTTCATTGTGCTTTTGAGTTTTTCAAATTTTTCAGAAATCTGACGGTTTTCAAGAATCAACTTTTCATTTTTTTTGTTTAATTTTGTCATGATCAATTTTATCAGTTTCAATTTGAGCAGTTAATTCTCTTATCTGTTCAGTTGAAGCTTTAACTGTTTTGTCACGACCAAGAATCTGATTCTCAACGTTTCTGACCTTTGCTGTCAGATCTTTAATTTTCTCACCGTTGAGATACGTGACAGTATTACAAAATTTGCACTCTTTGTTGCAATTTTTGCAATCAGCATTTCCTTCGATCTTTTTACCTGACGCATTTGTTGACACATCTGAACTGACCTGGCTTTTTGACTCAGACACGGAGTTAGAGTCTACCTCAAGTGCCTTAGCAGCCAGCACTTTGTCAGCCATTTTTCCCAGGTTCTCTGCAGTCAACTCCTGCGTAGTATCGATAACTCCAGTATCAATCTTCTTGGATTCTTTTCCTTCTATCTCTTTTCTCTCTTTCTCCTCTTCAATCATTTTCGAAGTTTGAGTTCCCCACCATTTGTGTTGCCAATACTCATCATTTTCTTTCATTTCCTTGATTAAGACTTCCAGATCGAGAGTTTTGTGATCGATTGCAATATTTCCATACTCATCAAGATAACACTCTCTGTCTGGATCCCATCTTTTGGCTCTTTTTGCTTCCAAATAGATACTAGAAAGTCTAGTAATTTGTTTTCCGAAATCATCTTTCTGTATCTGTATCTATACTTATGCTCTTCAGTTCTATCATCTTTCCATGGAATAGGTTCATTTTTCGCCATGAATGCATAACCAACCGCATCTTCTTCTGGTAGAACCTCTTGACTCCAATCATATCCCTCATCATCATAAATCACTGCAAGAGCTCTAGATTTCTCTCTATTGTCTTCAACCTGCTTCAATCTAGGCGGCTCGGATTTATTCTGGTGATAAATCGCCTTCTTGTAGTAATCATCTCTGAAAGGATTCTCCGACTCATCAGCATAAGCATTTCGGCATTCTCGTTTGAAATGACCCTTCTGCTTACACTTGAAGCAAGTCACCTTCGATTTATCGAACCCCAGCTTGGTAGAAGCACCACCAATTGTTTTTCTTCCAGTAATTTCCATGAATCTTTGTGCACGACGAACAGCACTTGCCATAGCCCAACGAATATCGATCAGTTCCATTTCCTCCGGATCAATCTGATCGTAATCTTCTTTCGTCAGATTTGTATTGCCAATCTTCCCAGCTACCAATCCTTCATACGATTCCAACACCGATGCTAGGAAAATCATCTGCTGCTTGGCCGATTCTTCATCAAAGTTATGAGCATTCTTCAAATCTATCGCAATGTTGCATTGAAAACGATTCTTTACATCAGAATGACTTGCAGATGATGAAGATCCACTGTGATAACCACTATGACTTCCACTGCTTTGACCACTTTGACTTTCTTTGCCAGCTGTAGACACATTTTCAGCAGAAAATGCAGTCTTTGGAGAAGTAGCTTTCGGCATCATGCTTTTTGGATAATACAAATCCAAATTCTGCTGGTAGGATGAATGATTAACTTTGTACGTCTTCTTCAACTCCAGCTCATGACTCTCAAGTCTCTCAATCACCAAATCTGGTTTCAACAATTCAGAAGGAATAGTGTTCTTAAGCATGAGAGCATAATATCTCCACTCCATCTCGTCTGGCAACGAATCGAACAACTTGTCTACTTGCTCATCATCAGAATACTTGATATCATGTCTTGCTAATTCCAGCTTCAGATGACCGAACCTTTCTATCATTTTACACACTGACTCATTCTTAAGACAACCAAACATATCAAACTCTTTCCTAAGAAGTTTCTTTTTGTTTTTCACAATTTCAGTACTTCCTAAACATTTCTTTTCTAACTTTGCCCAAAGATCTTTAGCATTTGTATAGTCTATCAATGAGATGATATCCTCCCGAACAGACTGAAATAACAACGCCACACACTTTTGTTCGGCTACGAATGATTCAATCTCATCAGATGCTGTTAAAACTTCCCCATTCTTGTTTCCTTGTTCATAACCATTCTTCAGACTTTTCCAACTTGGAAATGCGAATGCCATCATCCAATCTTCAAACTTTCTGGACCAACGACTGTACTCCTCAATAGCCATTAGCTTTGGAGGTTTATTGAACGTTCCGAAGGCACTTTCCGATTCCCAAGCTTCCTTTTTCTTCTCTTTTGGTGGATTCTCATTCACATTGCTTGATGAAGTATCATTGTTTCCGGAATCTCCAGCGAACGCGTATATGTCGCTAAACGGGTTTAAGAAAATATCATCCATTGTGAATGTACCTGTAAAATCAGACAACACTTAGAAAAATTTTGGTTTTAGAAAATATCAGATTCAAAAGGAACCTGTTCAAACGGAATGGTTCAAACAATGGTTCAAACGAACTGGTTGTTTTCAAACGGAATGGGCTGTTCCGTTTGAAATAACAATAGTTTCAAACGACAAATATTCAAACGACCAACTTCAAACGGAATGGGCTGTTCCGTTTGAAATAACAATAGTTTCAAACGACAGATATTCAAACAACCACCTTCAAACGGAATGGTTCAAACGGTCACACTTCAAACGATATAGTTCAAATTCAAACGACAATTTCAAACAGAATCCATTTTCAAACGATTGTTCAAACGATCAGTTTGTTTTCAAACGATATGTCCATTTTCAAACGATTGTTCAAACAATCAGTTTGTTTTCAAACGATATGTCCATTTTCAAACGATATGTGTATTTTCAAACGGTATGACGTCAGCAATTCGCGAACAATTTCAAACAGTATGAATGATTTCGATCAGTTTTAGGTCGAATTTTGGTTTCAAAATTTCAAGGATTAGTTAATAGTAAATTTCGTTTGCTATGTGAACGTTTCAAGCCATTTTAACCGCGACAACTAGTTTAAATCAGAAAAGAAAGGTAGAAGTGAGATAATCCGATGATTTCAAGCTGTATTTGGTATGAACTCCTCGTCCTGAGCTCTGATACCACTTGTTGGATCGTGTACGTGACCCTGAAAGTCAGTTAAGGTAGTTCAACATTGATTACTAAGGCGGAATCAAAGTAAACAACGTCCAAAACAACTTGTATCCTTTAATCATTCTTTCTATAATCAATGGTGAGCTTTTACAATGTTTTCTAACAAAAATTTGGCAGCACCTTCGCTCATACACACAACCGTTCCAACTGTTCCAACCGTTCCGACCGTTCCGTTTGGAATGAGACTAACACACTCCTATATATAGACATAAGACCCTTCCGTTTGAACTTATCATAACCTGGTTCAAACGGAACCCTTATCTCAAACGGCCTGGTTCAAACGGAACCCTCATTTCAAACGACCATTTCAAACGGAACCCCTTTAATCACTTCCTAAATCAAAACTAAACCCTAATTCGACTTTTAAGTTCCAATCTTGACTTTCTTGATTTAAGACTTGATGAAGATGCAGTCAACAGACATTCTTGTGCATCAACAAATGTGATACTAGTATGTTTGATGTTTATGCATGAATGATTTATGTTGATTAGAAGGAGGAATTTGTTGAATTATGAATGATATGCATGAATTAGTTGTACACTATGCTTAGGAGATAGTACACACATCAAAAGTATGATGAAATTATGAAGAACTTAATATTAGATCACTTGTAAGTGATCAACAAAGTAGTTATGAAGTGGGTTTTTGATGATATGATAGAAGTAATGATATGCTTATGTTAATAATGTTGAAAATCATATATGTGTAAGTATGTTTAAAGAAATTGGATAAGAAATGATGGATTAGCATGTTTTAAGGTTAAATGATAAACTTAATATAAGATCTGTGTGATAAAAAGGATTTGATGAATGATGAATAAGCTAACTATCTTGAGAATGATATATGATAGTTGATGCTTAATAAGCGACATGGAAGCTTGGGAAGGAAGCGGGTCAAACAGGACTAATGCTCACGAGAAGCATATTCGGTTGTTATGTAAGTAAAGCTTACACCCATTTTTGTAGAATATCTATTCATTGTATAGATTACGACCATGGTAACTAAATATGTGAATTATGATGTTCCGACAAGTTTTGGTATGGGTCGGAACATGTGATTATGTTAAGAAACTAAGTTGATGGTCAAAAAGGGTAAAAAGGGTATTATAGTGATTTTGGTTATGAGTTAACGAAGGAATAAGTTACATAAATGGGATAATGAATAACTAAAGTCCCACAAGGATAAAATGGACATTTAGACTTAACGGGTCAAATGGTGAAGATATCACCATTTGGCGATATTGACTAATGAATTGTTTTGTCAAGTATTATGCATTCACAGGATGAATAGCGAAAGGAATTATGTTGCTATTAACTAGCCATTTAGCGCACGAAATATTAAAACGGGTCATAGCTTTGATCCGAGCCAGGTATGTACGATTTGAGTTATAGTTAAGTCGTGCGATTAGTCAAATGTTAAAGGAAGTCCTTTGTAGTAAAGGATGGAACAAAGTTGACAAAAACGCCCTTGATGGGTAAATCGGGCAAACGGTCTTAAAAGTTGATTAGAAACAAGCTATTTGATTAAGTGAATGTTTTGAAAAAGTAGGAAAGCGAGAAATATGATTTTCGTAAGCCAAGGACCTTAAAATGCGGAATATACCTTTAACGAGTCAAAATAAGCTTTTGAGCGAAAATGGGTTAAGAGGATGCAAGACATCCAAGAATTTAGTCTTTTATGATAGACGTCATTGATATTATTAGGTTTATAAGAAGTTATGGTCAAACAAACGAGTTATGTTGATAAATGCATGAACGGGTCAAAATTTTGATAAAAGGGTAATAAGCCGAAGGCTTGAAGGTCCTAAATTTCGGTAGCCCGAATATTGGATTTTCACTCCATGTAATGGAGAATTAAATTATGACCGCGTAGGAAAAAGAATCATGTAAATCGGATCAATAACGAATGAGTTATGTCCATTTTCGTGAAACTTGGGTTGGCTGGAAATTTTGCAGCAGCAATAAAGGAACTTGCTGTCAAAAAGGGGGCTAGGTGGGGCGTCTAGCCCCCCCTGAATCCCAAAATTGTTTAATTTTGTTTGTTTGACCCATATAACTTGTCTAAACTTGTTATTTAACTATCAAAGCTAACTTTTAAGTTGGTTTTGATCATAGATGATAGCCAAGAGTGCCCGGATATGTATGTATGTTTGTATGTCTCTATACATGTAATTAGAAATGTATGTAAGTATGTATGCACCTACGTATGTATGTTTATAAATATGTGAGCAAGTATACGCGGATATATGAAGGTATGTATGTGAGTAGGCATGTATGAGTTAGGTATGTTGCAAGTAGGGATGTATGTATGTATGTATAATGTTATGAGTGTACATAATGATGTAGGTATGTGTGTATGTAGATACGTATGTAATGATGTAGATGTGTTTACATGTGGGTATGTACGTATGTATGTAATTAGTTATGTGTGAACATATGAATATGTATAAGTATGTATGAAATTAGGTACGCATGTATCCAATGAAATTGAGTACTAACGATAATATTAGCGTGCCTGGTGATGAAGTGTAACGCAGGAATAGCAAAGAAGTCTCACCACGGATTGTATGATTAGATAGAAAGCTGGGATGTAAAGAGTTAATGGAATGAAAAGTAAACGTGAATAAATCTTGTATGTTTATAATGCGTACTAATGTTATGAATTTTATGTGGTGAGCGCAGGTAGTACGAGTCATGAGGATCATCAAGGAATAGAGATCGAGGATCGAGTCACAAGACAGATTGTACAGGAACGTTGGTGTATGAAATTTAGAAAACCCATGTTATGTTTTTAATTGTAAATGATTCGATTGATGACTTCATGTGAAAAAGTTGTGTTAAAATGAAGATTTAAGTAAGTCAAGGTATTTATAAGGAAAGATATTTTATGGCATGAACTTCCGCTACGACTTTTTGTCAAATACGAACTAGGGGCTTACAGTTTACGCATTACCAGCATGTAACATGTATAATGCGAAGCAAGTAGGTTATCGCCAATGAAATATGCACAGACGTGACTGCGAGTTGTAGAATGCGCAACACATATCACCACTGTGACAAATGAAGAAAGGCCCTTAACAAACCCTGTCGACGACAGGTGTTGAGTCCAAACTATAGTACTATCGTTGCTAAGGTGTCAGGCTACAATCACTGTGTAAACATAACATACTAGCATTCATCGAGTAACACTTATAACATGCAGAACGGTTAGCGTATAAAAGTGCGTTTGCGTTGTGTGATCGATGTGATTTGATATAAGTAACTTATGTTACACCCAAAAGTGCTTAAAGCAAAAATGGATCGAGTATACTCACATATTGTGTTTAGTAAATAAATACTCTCTTGGATTGAAGGGAGCGCTGGAAAGTTAGCCTGATTACAGAACGATAGCGTAAGAGATGAACAGTGCGTAAAACGATGCAATTGAGGTAGGTGACGGAGGGTCATCAGAACGGATGACAATTCGGACGGATGGTCATCCGGTCGGATGGCCATTTGGTCGGCTTGTCATTCATTTGGGATGGATGTGTTTGTGTATGATGTGACTTTGAAGTTTTCGTTGTAGCATTTTGTAAAATAAGAAGTAATCCTACCATTTAGGTCGTCCGGGCAGACGGTCATCCGGACGGATGGCCGTCCGCTCGGATGGTGATCCGAGTGGAGGGATATGTTTGAATTTGGGTTGAAGTTGTTAACTGCTGAACATCATGGGTCATCCGATCAGATTGTCGTTCGATCGGATAGCTATCCGATCAGACAGTGATCCGTTCAGTAACCCGTTCGTTTGAGAATTGTAAAAATTTGCTAAGTTTGGAAAGTTTTGCGATTATACCGAGACGATATGACAACGTGTCAAACAACGGAAACCCCAACAAGTCCAAGTCATCCGATCGGATGGGAATCACCCCGTCCAATCAGTTAACTGCTCTTGACGGTCATTCATGTTCAACCCGTGAATTGGTTGTCTCTTTGATAGGAATTCGTTCTTCGACCGACACTTCACATGAGAAAGAGTAGAAGGCCTGTACAAGCTCAGATTCTATCGGTTTTTGGTGCAAGAGTGTAAAAGAATTGAAAGAAACTTAAATCGGTTTGAAAATGTTTAGATTTAGGTGAAATTAGTGTTTAATCATGTTGAAATCTCTTAGATCTGAGTTTTTCTTGGTGGAATGAGGTCACACTTTTGAAGTTCATAAGAACTCATGATGACATCACCCTAGGGCAGCCCAAATCAGCCGATTTCATGGTGAAAAGTTAAGATTTGATGGTGAAAATGATGAAGAAGTGCGTGTAGATCATAGAAGTACAAGATTTGAGTGGAAAACTTACAAGAATCACGAGAAATCGAGAGAAAATAGCCCAAGTGCGTGCTGGTCGAAGGAGGAGCTGTCACATCACATGAACAGTGATGTGACATGTACTATTTATAGGCAAGAGAGGAGAAGAGGTGGTGTGAAGTAGTGGATCGAAGGGCAGTTTGATAGGATGGCCATCCGATCGGATGGTCATCCGGACGGATGACCATTCGATCGAATGGTCATTCGGTCGGATGGCTGTTGTGAGTTAGTTTTTAACATTTTGTTTCGTGCGTTGAGCGTTGCGATGCGTTGCGAGTAAGCGATGCGATAGTATTACCCATTATTTACACAAATAATATAACTACTAAATAATATAAAAATCATCTTGAGTTTTCGATGAGATTGTGTTGTGATAGAGTTGCGATTAGGTTTGCTATTAATCACCTCAACATAAACATAACATGCACAAGTAACACGTAATAGCACACACACGTAAAAACAATATCCATAACCTACAATTCGAGTTGCGATGCAATTTGCGATAAGTCAATTAACGATTAAACTGTGATTTATTAGCATATACTCTACATAATACAACTAATGTAACTTAAATTAGAGTGTCGATTATCAGTCAAGAGTACAATCAATGATTAATCAAGGAATGATAGATTCCAATTAGTAATCTTTTCTTCCTTTGACTTGACTTTGGCTTTGACTTCGAAAGTCGGGTTGTTACAACATATGTTAAAATAAAAGTCAATACACATAGTGTAAAGGTGAGCATACAAGTTTAATAGTATAATAGTAGCCAAAGCGATTTATGCATAGCCAGAATGTAACACGTCGAAATGTGAAGCAAGTAAGCTATCGACAATGACATATGCACAGACGTGACTGCGAGTTGTAGAATGCACAACACATATCACCACTGTGGCATGTGAAGAAAAGGCCCTTAACAACCCCTGTCCACGACAGGTGCTGAGTCCAAACTATAATACTATCGTTGCTAAGGTGTTAGGCAACAATCACTGTGTAAACATAACATAGTAGCATTCATCGAATAACACGTATAACATGCGAGAGCGGTTAGCGTATAAAAAGTGTTTGCGTTGTGTGTCGATTGTGATTTGATATAAGTAACGTACGTAATCCCCAAAAGTGCCTTAAGCAAAAAGGGATCGAGTATACTCATAGTTCGTGTTTAGTAAATAAACACAAGCTTGGATTGAAGGGAGCGCTTGAGAGGTTAGCCTGATCAGAGAACGATAGTGTAAGCGTTGAACAGTGCGTTAAACAGTGCGTTGGAGAGTTTGAGTGACGAACAGTGATCCGGTCGGATGACCATCCGGACGGATGACCATTCGGTCAGAGGGTTGTTCGTTTGGGAAGGATGTGTTTGTGTATTGTTTGAACTTTGAAGTTTTCATTGTAGCATTATGAAAAGTTTGTAGTGTTTCTATACATCAGGTCGTCCGGTCGGATAGTCATCCGGACGGATGGCCGTCCGCTCAGATGGTGATCCGAGTAGAGACTGATGTGCTTTGAGATTTTGAAAATTGATTAAGTGTTGAAAATCACAAGTCACTTGGTCGTATAGACGTTCGATCGGATGGCTGTTCGACCGAGCAATTGTTTCGGGTTGAAAACTTTGTAAAAATAGTTAAGTTGAAAAATGTTATCGAGACGGTATGACAACGTGTCAAACAACGGAAACCACATCAAGCCCAGCCCATCCGATCGGACGGGAATCACCCCGTTTGACCAGACTTAACTGTTCTTGACGGAGGTTCATGTTCAACCCGTGAATCGGTCGTCTCTTTGATAGAAATCCATTCTCAGTCTAGGTCTCCACTAGAGAATGAGTAGAACACCCGAGTGAGTCCAGATTCTAACGGTTTTGAGTGAAAAGTGAAAGATGTTAAAGAAAAGTTTGATTAACTTGGAAAATGTTTAGATTTAGTTAAAAATGATGTAAAATCGTGTAGAAATCCATCAGATCCGAACCATTCTTGATGGGATGAGGTCTCACTTCAATGTTCATAAGAACTCCATGATGACATCACCTCAGAACAGCCCGAATCAGAAGATTTCATGGTGGAAATGCAAGATTTGTTGGTGAAATTGATGAGAAAGTGTGTAAAGATCAAGGAAGTACAAGATTTGATATGAAAACTTACAAGAATCATGAGGAAACCAGAGAAAAGTGGCTGAGAGTGCACTGGTTCGGAGGCATTTGTCACATCAAGTGAACAGTGATGTGACAGGTGAAGTATTTATAGTGAGAAGAGAGAAAGGCAGTGCAAGATTAGTGGGTCGGATGGCCTCTCGATCGGATGGTCATCCGGTCGGATGGCCTCTCGATCGGATGGTCATCCGGTCGGATGACCATTCGATCGAAGGGTCATTCGATCGGATGGCTCGAGTGAGTTGGTTTCCGACTTTCATTTCGTGCGTTGAGCGTTGCGTTGCGTTGCGTTGCGTTGTGAGTAAGGGATGCGATAGTATTACACATTAGTTACACAAATAATATAACCAACATAACAATCATAAAAGTAACTTGTATTTCGGGTTGCGATAGAGTTGCGATTGCGATTGTGTTTGCGAATAACATCCAACAACATATAAGCACACATAAATAAAGCACATAATAACATACACACGTAAAACAATATCCATAACCTGCGATTCGAATTGCGATGCGGTAGCGATGTGATAGTGTTTAATAGATTAGCGTTTAATTACATTTATCGCATTGTTACTTCACATATTAAGAAATCATAAACCAAAATAGCGTCAAGAAAAGTATCGATTATCGAGTCAAAGAGTACAAGCAATAATTAAGTCAGAAGTGACAGATCTGATTAGCAATCTTTTCTTCCTTTGACTTTGACTTTGACTTGTACTTTCACTTTGACTTCGAAAAGTCGGGTTTTTACAGCCTCCCCTACTTTAGGAAATTTCGTCCCGAAAATTAAGGCGCAGGCATAACGAATAGTTGTGGATACTTACCCTTCATTTCACTTTCGAGTTCCCAGCTGAACTCGGCGCCGCGTTTGCCTTCCCAGCGAACCTTCACTATAGGAATGCGTGAGCGTCGGAGTTTCTTGGTCTCTCGATCCTGATCTCGACTGGCTTTTCCACGAAGTGTCTCGAGAGGGACATGTAAATTATGGTCGGCTAGACACTTTTTGAGGTTCGAAACGTGGAAAGTCGGATGCACGTTGCTGAGTTCCTCCGGTAATTTGAGTCGGTAGGCCACTTTGCCAATTCTTTCCATAATCTTAAAGGGTCCAACGTATCGAGGCGCTAGCTTTCCTTTCTTGCTGAATCGGATCACTCCCTTCCAAGGAGCAACCTTTAGGAGTACGTGATCACCAACGTCAAATTCAAGGGGCTTGCGGTGTTTATCGGCGTAACTCTTTTGACGACTCCGAGCTTTCAGGAGATTGTCTCGTATTTCGAGGATTTTTTCGGTCGTTTCTTGTAATAACTCAGGACCGGTAATTTGCGCATCTCCGATCTCATGACATACAATAGGCGATCGACATTTTCTTCCATATAATGCCTTAAATGGTGCCATTTGAATGCTAGAGTGATAACTGTTATTGTACGATAATTCGATTAAAGGTAAATATGAATCCCAAACACCACCGAAATCTATAGCACAGGAGCAAAGCATATCTTCAAGGGTGCGAATCGTATGTTTAGTCTGACCGTTGGTCTGGGGATGGAAAGCAGTACTAAGATTGAGAGTAGTACCGAGAGCAGATTGAAAAGTTTCCTAGAGGCGCGAAGTGAATCGAGCATCGCGGTCAGAGATGATGTCACGAGGTGTCCCATGTCGACAGATGACGTCGTCGGTATAGATTCGTGCTAATCCTTCTACCTTGTAGTCTTCCCGTATCGGCAGAAAATGGGCGGATTTAGTGAGGCGATCAACGATAACCCAAATGCTATCGTGACCTGATGGCGTGCGGGGGAGTTTCGTAATGAAATCCATAGCTATACTATCCCATTTCCACATAGGGATCTCGGGTTGCACGAGTAAGCCAGAAGGTCGTTGTTGCTCAGCCTTGACCTTCGAGCAGGTTAGGCATTTTGAAACGTAGATAGCGATATCCTTCTTCATTCCAGGCCACCAATACCTGGCACGCAAGTCCTGGTACATCTTGTCGGCATCGGGGTGAATGGAATATAGAGACTTGTGGGCTTCAGTCAACAATATCTCCCGAAGGTTATTGCAACTTGGGATCCAGATGCGATCGAGATAGTACTAGATACCGTTCGATTTGGTGACAAGTTGGGTTTCAGCACCGCACTTCTTCATTTCCTCTCTCATGGTATTCTCAATGAAGCATGCGTGTTGAGCGTCACGGATTAGGGCTTCGAGGTCGTGTTGGGCTTGAATATTACGAACGCTATGCAAATAGCTTCGTCGACTGAGAGCGTCCGCAACGACATTAACTTTGCCTAGATGGCAGCGAATCTCACAGTCGTAATCGTGGAGAAGTTCAACCCATCTGCGTTGGCGCATGTTCAGCTCTTTCTGGTTCAAGATGTGTTGTAGGCTCTTATGGTCAGTGAACACCGTACACTTGGTACCATAAACGTAGTGTCTCCAAATCTTTAACGCAAAAACAACTGCACCAAGCTTGAGATCATGGGTTGTATAGTTCTTCTCGTGGATCTTGAGCTGACGAGAGGCGTACGCGATAATCTTGTCCCGTTACATAAGAACACAACCGATACCGAGGTTAGAGGCATCGAAAATAGACTACGAAGTCATCGTTTATGTCGGGTAATGCGAGCACAGGAGCATTGAGGAGTTCGAAAATCGATATCACGAGACGGCGGTAAACCAGGTAAATCATCAGGGAAGACGTTAGGAAAATCACAAACTACAAGCACCTTTTCCATTGCCTTCTCTTTCTTTTCCTTCTCCGCTACCACGATGTGTGCCAAGAAAGCTTTGTATTCCTTGCGGAGATACTTGCTTGCTTGGACACATGATATGAGTTTCAGTTCCTTCGAAGCGACTTCGCCATAGACACACAATTGGTCACCGTTTGTAAGAGAGAAACGGATCATCTTTTCGAAACAAACGATTTCAGCATGATTTTCACGAAGAAAATCCATGCCTACTATGATGTCAAAACTACCAAGCTGTATCGGGATAAGATTGATCGGGAAAACGTGATTGTTAAGCTCAAGAGTACAATAACGTAAAACGGAATTAACAGTAACGGTTCTTCCGGTGGCAATATCTACATCGAACGTCGATGGGAGGTTAGCGCGTTTACGGTTTAGGAGCCTTTCAAATTCGAACGATACAAAACAGTTATCGGCCCTAGTATCAAACAGACACAAAGCATAAATACCATTTACAAGAAATGTACCATTAACCACGTTGTTGTCTACTTGGGCCTGTCGAGCGTTGATGTTGAAAACTTGTCCAAGAGCTGCTTGCTGAGCTGGCTGGCTGCTGCTGCTGGGGCTATTGTTGTTGATGTTGTTGCTGCGCTGGTTGCTGCTGTGGCTCTTGCTTCACCACTCTGTTCGGGCAGACATTCGCGAAGTGGTTAGGATCACCACACGCATAGCAGGCTCTTGCGTGAGCAGGAGCTGCTTGTTGTCCCTGAGGAGCGGGAAGTGGAGCTGGCAAAGCAGGAGGAGCTTGAACTTGAGCTTGACGGGGGCCAGTGTGACAGTTTGTGGTAAAGTGTCCGTAAATGTTGCAGTGGACACAAAATCGGCAAGCGATCCCAACAGGATGATGATATGTACAAGTAGGGCACAGTGGGTGAGGACCAGTGTACACATGTTTTGCAGGAGGTGCGTTTATCACGGGTGCAGCGACTTGGCAATTTTTGTTCTACTGTTGGAGAGGAACAACACTGAGAGGAGCGGTTGTGACAGCACAGTTCTTATTGTTGTTGCTCTTGTGCTTGAGGTGTGATGACTTTGAAGCTTGAGGTGAAGCGGTTTCAGCGGTGGGAGTAGCAGAAGTAGCGGTGACTTGATGAAGACTCTTGGCGGTGTTCATGAAGTAACCAGCCCGAACTCGCTTGTCGTTAATCTCGGCAGCGAGCAGGAAGGTCTCCTCAATTGTGGTAGTCTTGGCTGCTTGGACAAAATCGACAACACAATCAGGTAAAGCGCTAATATATTTCTTGATTGTGATGTCGGGAGTTGAGACTTGGCCAGGGCAGATGATGCTAAGATGCTTGAAGCGCGCAGTGAGACCAACATTATCGCCACCCTCTTGCTTGATATGCCAGAACTCGTCTTCCAGCTTCTGGAGTTCATGCGGAGGACAGAATTCTTTCATCATGATCCATACACATGCACCCTAAAAGATATCCCCAACCGTCGATATTTGAGACTCAATAGCCCTCGGGAATCACTGGAGGCGTGTAATCATTAAGAAAGGATGGGGCCCACACTCATTAGCCCAAGTGGACTAATGTCACGAGAATTACGTAACAAGGATACAGCCCCGGATCATGAAACTCGAGTCTCAGAACCAGGGACCAAAGATGACTTGACGACGGGCCAGTTGGTAGCCCAACACAACCCTTATTGGGCTCTTATCGTCTGGGCCCAATTGCTAAGCCCATTGCTTATGTCTTCTCCTGATAATAGTCTTATATATTTGAAATAAGCGGGAAACAGAGAAAGGGAATCCAAGGATGCTGCAAGGCATTAAATGCCTGATTGATAAGGAGAAAGAAGTCGCCGGAAACATGGTACAATTGAGCTGGCCTCATTAATTGAAGTCCCTTATCTAACCGTTGGGGCTCAGACACGTGTCTGAGTCACCCAAAGGCAGCAGGTTGTCGTTCGATCGTCCAGGCATCATTTTCCAAGGAAGATAAGTGATCTCCTTTATATAAGGAAGGTAAGTAACGACCCTTAGCGGACAAGAAAGCTCTCACTAAATGCTCTATACTCTCATTTATTCCGACCATCATATACTCTCATTTATTCCGACATAATAACTCACTTATAAGAATCCACATCAAAGAGAATATTCCGGCAATCATACTCGTCGGTTTCTCATTTTTCTCCGGCAAGTTTACTTACTCTCAAGCCAGAGCTTGGTCACGGATCCCTCTCCCGGGGCCCTCCCCGACGAGGCTAACGGTTTTCTTTCTTGTAGGAGACGAAAACAGAGGCATTGCAACGTCAGCGAGATTCTTTAGACGTCATCAGTGACCTGAGGACTCGACATCACTGAGACCTAACGCAAGAACGGAGGTTCGCCGGATCCGTTACAAAGTCGCCGTAGATGCGGATGAAGGGCGGCGACATAGAGAAGATAATATGGTGTAGATCCGTAAGAATAAAAGGGAGGAGAACTTGCTTAAGAAGCGTCAAGTGCTGCAGTCGGTGTAACCAGTGTCCGTCGGTGCTCCACACACAATTTCCGTCACCGTTGAGAAAAAGGTATTCTCTCCGATTAGAGATATTTGTTAACTGTAGCTCATATGTGTATAGTAAGGACTGATTGATAGACTATCGTTGATATTTTAAGTTATTGTATGGATTCTTATGATTTGTGATATGGTAATGAAGAATCGTGTTTTAGCATTTTTAATTGAAGTAGATGAAGAGAAAATTGGTAGTATGTGTGTTATAAGAAGAGAAACCAAAATCACAAATATACATTCACATGTTATGTATGTGAGGGACTTTAACTGATGAGATTAACTTGCTTAGTAATAAAGGATGGAACCCGTAACAAAATTAAACATAAAGGTTGTTTTTAGCAAGTTTTAAACATAAAGACTGGAACCTGTAATTTTAAAAAACTAAAGGACATTTTGTGCATTTTACTCATGTTTGTAATGTAAGGTTTTTTTTACAATATATAATAAATTTCTTTTTGCTTTTACACAGAGTTATGTAATATATAGTATTATGTATTACAAATAAAAATAATATTTTCTTACTTCTTAGGATTCAGTAACGTATATCTTAACATATTTAATTTTTAAATAATTTTATTTTTTATAATAATTTTTGTTCATTAGTTTTAAAAAAATATGCAGGTGCGTTTATTTTTTTTCACAACATTCTGATATAAGTTTTCTCAACATCTGTACCAGAATCGCTATTTGTTTTTACATACTTTATCGTAATAAAGCAAACCGTTACCAACCAAATAATATCTATACCAGTACTGATTTTATCTTAACCACTATCAGTATTCGTTTTCAATTGTTCGTTTATATGGTTTTCGATGGACGTAAAACACGTATCGATATTCGTTAATATACAACTTTAAGCAAAATATAAGTGTGTGTGTATATATATGTGTGTGTGTGTGTGTGTAAACAACAAAAGAACAATTTGTCTAAATATTCGGTTCTGTAGTAACTCATACTCATACAAATGCATCAAATAAAATCTGTATGTTAATGACCTTAGCAAAACTAAACTAAAAATAGTATAATTCAATTAACCATAATTTTTTTTGTTTAGACAACTGTTTATATACGATATTTTTAATATTCTTACTTTAAACCTTTTTTATTTTAATTTTGTTTTTGTTTTTGTTTTTTGGTAGTAAATTAGAAATGTAAAAAAGGAATAATCATTCTTTAAAAAATCATTTTCTTGGAAATTGTTTCTTCTAAAATAAAACCTGAATAAAAATAATAGAAACCAAAATTTAAGTATACTAAAAAAGTTATTTTTGTATTATGGATTGTTTTTTTGAAATAAATTCATTTTTAAGTAAAGAATATAAAATATAAAATATAAAACTAATTGTTATGAATGCAGACATTCAGGCCCATAGGCCAAGCCTGACCTAATGTTAATGGGCTTTAGGGTTGTTGTTGTATTGATCTATATATATGATATATGTACATGAAATAGGTGTATGAAATCTTTTTCTAATGTTTGCTCTCTTGTTCATAACACGTTATCAGCATGCCCTCTTACATCAGTTTTTTTTAATCTCATTCTTTTTCACAAAATTATCATGGGAGATCCTTGACAATCTTTCGAAGATCCTTTTTGGTTATTGCTAGCATTGTGAAAAAAATCAAGCGAGTACCGTAGATAAAAACCGAAGGAGAGTTACTAGGATAGGTGATGGTTGTAATGGCTACGTTGCAGTCATAACTCACAACCTCCAGAAACTATGGCGTGTGCCCACAGTGATAGACACGGAATTCTTCGGTTTTCCTTTTTAGTCGGCAACCAGGTAACAACTAATTCCCTTTTAATAATATATATTCTGATCATAGCACAAGTTAGGTAGTAGCTAAGTTTTAAATGAAAATATAATGATGGGTTTCTGACCGTAAATTTAAATGGTGGTCGGAGATCTGTTATAGATCTCGATTAAAACCTATTCAATCAATTGGTATGTTACCTTCCATTGTGAATTCGATCATGTGATGCAACATCCAAAAAAAATTTTATGGTAACACGGTCTGTTGTTCGTGAGGGCTCAAGAAAATGGAGTGGCCTGTAACCGTAACAGCCGGAAAATTTTTTGTCTTTTGTTGATTTTCCTTCGAACGGTTTTTCCTTAATTTTCCCTGATTATAATGAAAAAAAATCAAATAACCGTTGGCGCAACCTTTTAGCAACTGAGACTATTACTTTAAACTTAATACATTATATTTTTTTTCATTACATGAGTCATGCATTAACATGGGGAATTGAATAAATTAATGCTCTCACGTAACTCCCACATGCACTTTACTGGCAAATAAATGACACATTTATTAATAAGTTAATTTCATAAAACAATGTAACTATAGACAATTAATTAATTAATTAATCCATTTAATAAAGGTAGTTGACCCAAAACCTATAACACACCAGCACATTATAACAACCAAGTCCGCCATTCCTGCATCACCTAACTTGGTTAATATATAACGAGAATGCCTATTCAACGAGTTAATCCAATATCACTACAAATGTTGATAATCACTAAAATTACCAACACTTTCTTCAATCCTCGGAAATTCAATTGTTTTTTTTTTCTAGACATGACAAGCAAATTAATATGAGCTTAATCTCTTTAACACTCACACACTCATATATGTATACGTATAATGTCCTAGGATTGTGTGTGATTTATATATGTAATTTATATGCATATAAATTGTGAATAATTAACATGCATATAACTTGCTTATGGGTAGATATTACGGATTTCATTTGTTTAGCAATACTTCTGTTGGTCTCATTGTTTTAGATAGCATATATGTTATATGTATAGCCTTTTGACAAGTTAAATTTGCTAAACAAATTAATACAGATTTCATTGGTAGCTGGTTACCAAACAACTACACTGAGATAAACATTGTTATGCTTTAGTGATTTGATATTTCAGCTTGTTACAATGCTATGCATAGTCAACATAATTAATTGTATGGTTATTCTTCTAATTGCTTGTTGTTGCTAAACAAATATTAATAGACATTGATATAGTCATTAGAAATGTACCCTCGCATGAAAATGATGAAAAATAGATATGAAAATAATTAGTGGACTTTAGCTTAAGTAAACTACTCTGATGTTAGTTACTTAAATTGATAGATAATAATTCATTTGAGTTAGTGTTGATGCTCATTTATACTGAATTTCACATGAATCCTAAATAAATGTTGAGAACCCGAAGTTCTCCCAGATGTATACAAAGTCCCGTTTGTTTTAATAATGATTTTTCAAGTTCAACCCAAATTTTTAGTTCATCGCACTTGGTGTTTTTTGGCTAACATATAGCCTAGTGATGGAAAACCTTATGAATAGTACATGTTTTCCCTCTAAACAAAGGCTAAAACTATAATATTTCTCCTCCATGACGTATTCTAGACGTGTGAAGATACCCGATCGACATGTTTGACCACCAGAAGTTAGTCATCCTTTGAAAAGCTTGCTATAAATCTTCTCAACATGCTCTTGATGCAGCAATACCGAGAATGTGATTTCAAAAAACGCTCGGATGTAAATGTTATAATTTGTTAATGTCACCAGAGGAGCAAAGGATTATCGGCCGCAGTATAGGCCTTACGTGTGGATGATCATGAAAAAAAACTGACATCTATGGCCCAAACGAACATAATATGAGTCGCTTACTAAGAGGCAATTGCGAGAAGGGGAAATACAAACATTCACTTTGCTTCAAATGTGTATTGACCAACCAGTGATACACAAAGACCTTATCATACTCACGTGAATGCATGTATCATACATATGCAAATCTAGAAGCTCCAGTAGAGCGATCACAAATTGAGGTGGCAAATGTCTGATACACATCACAACAAACACTGTCACAAACATAAGTAATATAATTTTTAGTTGTCTTGGTAGAGACGCTACTGATACTATTTCACGTGTTAATAGCATATTAAATGATCCAGAAGAGCATTGATAGTTTACCCGCTGATATCGAATTTTGTAATTCATAATGCATCATATTCTAATGTATACCGAAGAAATTTATTAAGTTTCCACTATGTTTAAATGAAAAGTCATCACCTTGGAATGGTGTCAAAGAAAATGTACTAAATATCTAAAATATATCATATAGCAAATATGGCCAGAAGACTATATTAGAAGTTACTAAAAATGATACTAATTTTTCACAATATTCCATTAAATCAAATATGGTGAGTAAGCAAAAGTTACTGAATATTTTTACGTTCACCACATGGCATGACCAAATAGGTCATCAAGATAGCATCATGATATGCTAAACAATCAAACATGCTAACCGGCACCTTAGCACCTCTAAGTAATCTAAAAACATTGCTCCCAAAATGCCTTATCATATGTCTAGTTAGTTTTTTTTTTTTTTTTTTTTTGTGGAAAATAAATTTTTATGCCCTTCCAAACAATAAACTCCTACAAACAATCCCTCTTATATGGGACCATTGAAATGTACAGTTGTGTGGATTGTGGCATTCATACATGGTTACATGTGAGTTTTTAGCTACCCGTATGTAGCATATGCCCAACACTATGGAACATTGTTTTTTGACATGGTTTAACACTGTTCTTTGACAACCCAATTGTAGGGACCATTGTTGGGCACAATGTGAAATATAGTGAGAGGCATACGTAGTCGAGACGGAATTCGTCGATTGATTATATCAATTCAAAACCAATTACTTATCACAAATTCCCAGTCTTAGGGGGAGACAAGAAAATGAAAGACTGGTAACATATAAAAAATGCATCATATTATATTTCAACCCCTGAAGTGGTCAATGCAAATATGAAGTCCAAAAGAAAGAGCGTGTATTTGCAAATAATAACAAATGAAATACAAGATGCATTCACTAACACAAATAAGGTGACAAAGTCACATATACCAGCTTAAACTTGTCTGCTCGAATGGAAGTACTCACAAAAAGATTATCATATTAGTAAATTGTGAGAGATAAATCGGTTCCAAAAAGATAAAACCCACAAACACAAAAAGAGCAGAGTAACGCAGTTGGTGTAACCCCAAAAGAGGTGGCACATAAAACACCATAAGTGGTTGCATACAAAACCCCAGAAGTGGTTGCATACTAAACCTTAAAGAAGGTTGTTGTCAAAACCCCAAAAGAGGCTAATGGAGTTCTAAAAGAAACTCTAGTACTAAACAAATATGACATCGCGATGAATTATGTACAAAATAAGTACAATATGGAACCGTAATGAAACACGTGTAAAATGATATATTTGATTATGCTATAGCAATAGATGTAATCGATGAAAAAAAGATTACGTATATAGAAAGTGTGCAAGAGTGTACGCACACAAATAGCCAAAATGGCTACATGACTTAAGGTTGAACTAAATTTGCTCGACAAACTAAACGTTTTCGAACCAGCAGTTCGAACACCCATCGACGTCAAACCAGTAGGTTATAAATGGGTGTCTTTAAATAAAAGGAAATGTAAATGTAACACCTCGTAAAATCACGAACAATATAATAAAGACACGTGTCCTGGACTTAAACGTGTAATGAATTGATTCCGAGGGACTGAAGTTGTCAAACAATGTAAATATGCAAGTAAAAGGATCAAACGTGTCATCATGCCAAACAAGTGCCTCTGAATGAACTCACAGGATGTTCGTATTCTTTGATGAATAAAATTATCGAACATTGAAAGCCGTTTGCGCTTAAATTTAAAACTTTACGAAGCATAAGGATTAAAAGTGTCAACATGTTAAAAGCTACCTCTGAGCGACCTTTTAACTATCCCAAAAACACTTTAATAATTATATATTATGCTCTCAAGAATATTGGAGATTAATTTTGTGGAGTTTCGATGAAAACAAGACTTTTCGGGTGATCGTACAACTAACTGGGAGCTTAACGGAGTTAGTTTATAACCCAAGGCCCTTAAAAGTTAACTACGGAGGTCATAAGTGCAATAAACGAAAGTTATTTTAATTAAAAATGGACCAGGGACTGAAAATGCAATTAATGAAAGTAATTTTCCGGTTAAAGAGGAGCCACGCGGCCCACGTAGACTCTTTAAGAGTCTTACGCGGCCCGCGAGAGAAGCACCAGCGACCAAAAATAAGGACAGCTGCATGTTAAGCCTGTTGCACCGCCTTTGCATGCAATTTTTCGATACCAGGGTCTGACCCAACAGTTTTTCATGCACTAGGGACACATGGGATCATCTGGTTGGTATTGATCTGCAGATGGAATGATCTTGGAGCTCTAAAAATCCTATATAAGGCCCTTGTTTGCACTTGTTCATTTCACACTTGCAAACTTTCACTCATAACTCACTCTCTGAAGTTTCTTGGAGCTCTAGGAAGCTTTCCTCTGTTCCTAATTTGTGCTAAGTATTATTGTAAGCATTCTTAGCCCCCTAAGTTCAAGTTTTATTAGTTTAACGACCAAAAGTCAAAGCCATCGTAATTAAGTTTTGACTTAGTGATTAATCACTAATGGTCCAGCCACTATTCGAATTGAAAGTGGCTATGAGTTGGTAATTATGTAGGTAATAAACCCTTAAAAGGGCACCTACTGATTATCACTCTAACTTGGTCAATTGTCGGGTCAAACTTATTAATAAAAAGTCAACAGAAGCAATTTTTACAAGTTAATTCATAACTGATAATGCTGAGGTTATGGAACATGTTTTAACACTAAAATAACTTAGTAAATAATATAAGAACATGTTTAGGCATGTGCAACCCAACAATTCTGAGTTTAGGCTCGGTTCGCAACCGAAAGTCGCAAAAAGTAGACTTTTGCTTTGACTTTCACTTCTGACCCGATTTAGCTTGTTTTAGATATGCCTTAAGGTTCCTTTAGGACCATATTATATGATAGTATAACCCTCTGAGATTATACTATATGGTTCCTTAGAAATCCGAATCATTTGCATGTTTCCATTAAATGCTTAAATGTTGACCATAATGCCCTTTTGATATTAAAACGAGATTTTTGAAAATGTGAGTGGACAAAAATCTTTATTACTGATATTTAAGTATGTCCTAAAAGTTTGACATCAGTTTATGGTCTAAAATGAGAGTTATGCACAATATCGTAAATGAAAGCTTTTTATTAATTAAAAGGCATTTTCGACATAAATCCTATTTAAACCCAAATTTCGACACCAAACCTTTTACCCACAGATGTAATATAATATTTAGGGATTTTTGGAAATTTTTATTAAATTTTAAACTGATCATAACATAGAGTTCTTGCATAGGCTCGGTAATTGACGATAATGCCCTTTTCGCTAATAAAATGAGTTTTACACATCCTTTACATATAAAACATTTTTCTACTGATTTTATATAATAAATAAGTTATTTTAAACTGTAAAGGCTGGTCAAAATCTCAGATTTCCTTAATCAACCCGAATATCGTCAAATACCGACTTTTATGCGATTTAGGCGCATAGTATGGTTTAAAACCATATTAGGCACCTAAGACTTGCTACCTACTGATGTTATGGATAAATTTTTATACTTTAACATTAAATAAAAGTTTTGAACTCAGATTTCCCAATTTGACCTTTACAACATATGTGAAATGACCAAAATGCCCCATACGGTGCATAGATTGGTCATAAATGATGAATTTCACATATATATGATATCTTACTGATATAACTTATTAAAATAAATGTTTTTACTGATTATTTTAGGCCAGAACCTCAGATTGCTATTTAACCTCTTTTATAAGTTTTAAAATGACCAAAATACCCTTACGGGGGCTTAAATTGGTTTAAATTCGTTTTGGGCATAATGGAATGTATCCTACTGATATCATAATATTTTATAAGCATATTAACATGTGAAACCTGTTCATGACTCATTTGGTTACCCGTTATGCATTTTTGCGTTCGGTACGGTTTATGTAACTAGTTTGCATAAATTAACCAAAACGGGTCAAACCTTATCATTTTTACTTCAAAATCCAGAATGTGTTTAGTTTACCCGTATTATACATGTCTTCAAACTTGTCGGGTCTAAATCACATTCTAATCCGGTCTTCGCTTAATCTTGCGTTTTGAACCGTAAACCTTTATTTAAAACTAACCGGTCTAAGTTAAGAC
This sequence comes from Helianthus tuberosus, assembly GCA_030545235.1. NCBI lineage: Eukaryota > Viridiplantae > Streptophyta > Magnoliopsida > Asterales > Asteraceae > Helianthus > Helianthus tuberosus. The sequence goes on along the minus strand of CM060407.1, from coordinate 150,809,392 downwards.
TTAAATAAGACCCGTTAGGAATCTAATAGGTTATTAAAACCTTCGTTCCAGATTAGGAGCCCAGTAGAAGCTACCTGTGTTTGCTGATTGTTGTACGGCTGAGATTAAAATTATATTTTGCTCAGGTAAATACTTTTAACTTATTTTCCGTTATACGGGCTTGGGATACGGTATTATAATAATACCGCTTGGTCGGGTATGAAGTCGTACAATCGGAATGTGATTAAAAAGATGCATAACCCGTTTTAATCTGTTTTGTTTGTTGCAATGCCTTTGGGCGGTTAATGACCATGTCTTGGATATCCTTGGCTCATTCATTAGAAATGGCCACGACTTAAGCACGGGGTGTAGGCATACACCTGACAGCTGCGTATGTAAAAAGGTACCCCACTCATAAGGAAACTTCTTGTGGGTATTATACCAAGTGGTGTGTCTATTAATCTTAACCGGCTCTTCTAACTGGGTCCTAAATGGACGACAAACATGTAAAACTGTATACAAGATTATTTTTAAATAATTGTCCCAAGTTAATAAAGAATATTTATGCCTTGTGCATTTAAATCAATTTTATAAACACTTTTCAAAAAGAGTCAGTTAATTGTATTTACCAGTGTAAACTGACGTATTTTCAAAAGGTTAAGTGCATGTACTAAGCGTAATGGGCTGGAACTCCTGAGTGATTAAATAAAGAGTCTTGCAAGCTTTTATCACTTTAAGTCTGTTGAACAATACTTCTTTTGTTTTGATCCGCTTGTGGATCCATCTTACAATCCGTTGTATAATATTTCATTGTACTTTCGAATCGGTTTGTAGTATTATTACTTTAAGACTTCCGTTGTGCATTAAACTGTGATTAATTGACTATGATGCTATCAACTATGTCACGATACTCCCCACCTGGCCCACCGGTAATACGTGAAAATATCGGGGTGTGACAGGTTGGTATCAGAGCCAACATTGAGTGAATTAAACACTAGCCTTTTGTATTTAATCTCAATGACATAGTTTGCACATTCCATGACCTCCGAGTCTAGGCTAATGACTTAGGACTAATCCTAATCTTATTGTTTTCTTTTTGCTTGTTTCTTTTGTTTGTTTTGACAGGAACAAGACAGAATGCCGCCATGTTTCAGAGGAAGAGGCGGACGAGGTAAAGCACCAATTACTGCACCAAATGATCACGAGGCCGGGCCGTCACACCGACGAACTCCTTCAGCAACCATGAGCTCTAGTCCTCAAGAAGACTGGAGGACATATTTGGAACCTGCGAGGATTTCTGTCTCGCTTATCTTTTCACCCTCATACCACCACTCCTTTGGGCCACACTCAGAAAATGAACCCAATGATTCTCACCATTCCTTCATACCGCTGCAGCGGTCAAGCTCCGGGCTTTTCAGGACCCAACCCCGTACTTTCAGAGCCGGTTCAACCCGGCAAACGTGAGTGAAGAACCAATGGGCCATAACCCATTGGGACCAGAAGACCACTTTCCTGAAGCTTAGGAAATGGAGATGGATGATGAACCCGATCCTGAGATGCCACCAATTGGGACGCCCACGCATCCCATCGAGATTTCTAACGGATCATCTTTTCATGGTTCGCCATACAGGGGCCCAGACAGTTTTGTCGAAAGGTGGGCCACATACCACTGGGAGTACACTCCCCCTTTCAACCCACCTCAACAGCAGCAGTAGGATCCCTCTGAGGATTCACGTTTCCAGGCGGTTACGCCACCGCCACTGCTAGAGCAACAGCTGCCTCCGGAACCACCGAGGAGAAGAAGAACAGGTGCACGGATGTCCGTGCGAGGAGGGGATTTCCATTTCAGCACCCATCAACACTCTAGTGGCAGCCACTACCCGCCACTGTATGAAGACCCGCAAATGGGTGGGCCTTCAAACCCAGTTTCAGAAGTCGACTCTGCGCCAGTCGCGCCACCACCACACATGGGTTATGATAACCCAATTCCTTCATACGCTGGTTCAGCGGCGTATAACCCTTTTGATCAGCCAGCTTATCCTGGCTACAACTACTACAATGCCCCTGCCGTCGAGCCGTACCTCGAAGCAGCAAACTACAATGCTCTCCATCCAGAAGGTCCTTACGCAGCTTCGTACCAGTCTGGGCACCAAGCATATGGGTATTAATACCCACCACCTCCACAACCTCCGTAGCAGCAGCCGCCGCAGCTGCCATTGATCCAACCACCGCAGCTGCAGGAGATTCTTTAGAGGTTGAACCAGGTGGAGCGAGAGGTTCAAGAGGAGCGTAAGAGCCGTCGGGGTCTACTTAAGGGTTTGGCAGACTTAGTCAAGGGGAAGAAGAAGAGGGATTATTGAAATTCCTTAATTTATTTGTTTTGTAATTTTTAATTTCAATCAAGTCCCTACGTGGACAATTTCTATTTATGTAATAGGTCCCTACGAGGACTAATATTTCTTATTTTAGTCCCTACGTGGACAATGTTATTTCTTTCAAGTCCCGTTTAGGGCAATTATGTACTGCATTTAAATTTAGTGGAATATTTTATTTAAATTTCACTTATCATCATATGCATGAATATAATACATGAAATAAATCAAAAATGTCATTCCTTTTTGAAATTAATCTGCCATTAAATATTAAAAAGAATCTTAAAAGGTATAACCTAGCCTAAATGTCATTATAGACCTGGCCATAATGGTAAAACCTATTTAAAAAAAATTCAATTCCTTGTTAACATCTGAAAACATGTTAACACTCTTGGCAGATGTGATTCGGTAAAATCACACATGTCATCCTTATATTGGATTCTTCTAGATTCCTTATTTAGCCTAATGATCTATAAATCATGGGTTCAAATCATCAATTAAGATGATCATATATTAAACATCTATTAGTGATGTAGTGCCTACGGGCCATAATAATTGTCAAATAAGACAAAAGACAGACGTAGTCTACAACTCCCTGTCAAAAAAGGTGGTGAACTACGTTCAAACCTTAATGCCTCGATTCTCTGAAATCATGGCTTTAAACTGTCCTTGTGACTAGGCCTTTTGTGCCACTTTAACATCTTTAATGATTATAATAAAGGATAATTTATAATGAAAATCCTAAATAAATATGATTAGCAAATTAACCAATATGGTTTATATTACCATGGTTAATAAATCATCAAAAATAATGATTCCATAATAACCTCTGAATAAAGTATTGTCAATTGTTTTGTAGCAAGCAAGCTACATGGATGAATCAGAGGAGGTTAACAGTCACCCGAGAGAGAATAATGATACCACCAGGATTAATGTAGCTGGTGCAGATCTTCAGGCATTGATAGACAATGCAGTCACAAGGGCACTTGACAGACAGTTCAAGGAATCAAGTGGTACACGCACTAAGACTCAATCTGTGGCTCATAGTAAGCCCCCTTCCAAAATGAATGAGTCAAAGAAGGACGATGCTCGTCACTCATCGAATCAGCAGAGTGTCCCGTCTAAGAAGATTGTGCTCAATCAAGAGCCCCATGTTAAGACCTGCTCTTACAAATATTTTGTCTCCTGCAAGCCCAAAGACTTCACAGGAGAGAACGGAGCCATTGATTGTATGAATTGGCTCGATGAGATGGATACAGTGGTTGATATTAGTGGTTGTGCAGAGCAGGACAGTGTGAGTTTGTTTCACAATCTTTTAAAGGAGAAGCTTTAGCTTGGTGGACGTCTCTAACCCAAGCTACGGGGAAGATCCCGTTGTATAATTTGACTTGGGATCAGTTTGTTGCTCTAATCAAAGAAAATTTATGTCCTCAACATGAAGTTGAGAAAATTGAGACTGACTTATTGACCTTGGTCATGAAGAACTTAGACTGTCAGTCGTATCTTACGAGTTTCAACACCAAGTCACGATTGGTTCCATACTTGGTCACACCAGAACCAAAACGTATAGCTCGTTTTAATGGAGGTTTAGCTCTGGAAATCAAAGCAAATGTGAAAGCATCAAGACCTACTACCTATAGGTCAGTGGCTGATCTGTCCCTATCTCTTACACTCGATGCGGTCAGGCAGAGATCGCTCAAAAATTCTGAAGTAGGGAAAAGGAAACGTGAGGATGAGAACTCACGCCGTTCTAATAAGAAGCATAAGGGGAACTCTGATCACAAAAAAGAGTTCCGGGTTTAAAAAGGATAGCCAGCAGACGGGTGAGAAACCCAAATGTAAAACCTGCCACAAACATCACTTTTGGAAATGCAGGTTGGAATCAAAATCGCAGTCACAATCAAAGACTTTTGGATGTGGGATCTGCAAGTCCAAAGAACACAAGACTTTGGATTGCAAGAAGTTGAAAGACGCAACTTGTTACAATTGTAACGAGAAGGGGCATATCAAGACTAACTGCCCAAAATATGCGAAAAAGCCTGAAGAGGCTAAAAAGACCAATGCTCGGGTCTTTCAGATGAATGCACGAGAAGCCATTCAGAACGACAACGTGATAACATGTACCTTTTCTTATCAATGATATTTATGCTAGAGTATTGTTTGATTCTGGTGCAGACAAGTCTTTTGTAGACAACAAGTTTTGTAAATTGCTAAATCTGCCTATTAAGACTCTAAGCATAAAGTATGAAGTAGAATTGGCCGATGGTACCATAGAAACTGCTTCAACAGTACTAGATGGATGTTTTATATCCATTAGGAATCACTCTTTTCCGTTATCCCTGCTTCCGTTGAAATTAGCGGGATTTGACATAGTGATAGGCTTGGATTGGTTGTCTCATAACCAAGCCCAAATTGTATGTGATAAGAAGCAAGTGGTTATCAAGACTCCATATGGTGAGCCACTTACGATTCAAGGAGATACTCAGTATGGATTGCCTAAGCAAGTGTCTATGCTTAAGGCATCAAGGTGTATGAAGAAAGGTTGCGTCATTTATATGGCACAGGTAACCATTGATGAACCGAAGCCCAAGATTGAAGACATCCCCGTTATATCCGAATATCCAGATGTTTTTTTCCGGAAGAACTACCTGGTTTACCTCCAGATAGGCAAGTAGAATTTAGAATCGATATCATTCCTGGAGCAGCACCAATTGCAAGAGCACCTTACCGGTTAGCACCAACCGAAATGAAAGAGTTAAGGACTCAGTTGGATGATTTATTGGCAAAGGGTTTTATTCGACCGAGCTCGTCCCCTTGGGGAGCTCCGGTTCTATTTCTGAAGAAGAAGGATGGCTCGATGCGTCTATGCATCGATTATCGTGAACTAAATAAGGTTACAATCAAGAACAGATATCTGTTACCCAGGATCGATGACTTATTCGATCAGCTTCAATGAGCAAGTTACTTTTCAAAGATTGATCTAAGGTCAGGTTATCACCAGTTGAAGGTCAGAGATGAAGACGTGCACAAGACCGCATTTAGAACTCGCTATGGTCACTATGAGTTCTTAGTGATGCCTTTTGGGCTCACTAATGCACCAGCAGCATTCATGGATCTCATAAATCGCGTTTGCAAGCCATATTTGGACAAGTTTGTCATTGTCTTTATTAATGACATTCTTATATACTCGAAGAATCAGGCTGATCATGAAAGATATCTCCTGTGTATCCTTAAACTTCTACAGCGAGAGAAACTCTACGCCAAGTTTTTAAAATGTGAATTTTGGCTTTGGGAAGTCCAATTTCTTGGACATGTGGTAAGTGAGCGTGGTATCCAGGTGGATCCCGCTAAGATTGAAGCAATTATGAATTGGCAAGAGCCTAAGACTCCTACAGAGATACGCAGCTTCTTGGTCTGGCAGGATACTACAGGCGTTTCATAGAAAAATTTTCATGGATTGCTGCACCCTTAACTTCGTTGACTCGCAAGAATATAAAGTTTGATTGGGGTCCCAAGCAGCAAGAATCCTTTGATATTCTTAAGCAGAAATTAAGCAATGCTCCTGTTTTGACATTGCAAGAAGGAATTGAAGAGTTTGTGGTTTATTGCGACGCATCACACACCGGTATGGGTTGTGTGCTCATGCAGAAAGGCAAGGTCATTGCTTATGCATCTCGTCAATTAAAGGTGCACGAAAAGAACTACACCACCCATGATTTAGAATTGGGTGTCGTTGTATTTGCACTAAAGCTTTGGAGGCATTACTTATATGGAACCAAGTGTGTGATCTATTCTGATCATAAGAGCCTTCAGCATCTGTTTAATCAGAAGGATCTTAACATGAGACAGCGTCAGTGGATGGAGACACTGAATGATTATGATTGTGAAATACGGTATCATCCTGGCAAGGCAAATGTAGTTGTTGATGCCTTGAACAGAAAGGAAAGGGTTAAGCCTATTAGAATCAATGCCAAAAGCATTGAGTTGAAGAACAGCTTGAATGAAAGGTTGTTAGCCGCTCAAAAGGAAGCTGTATTAGAAGCTAACTATCCGAATAAGAAGTTAGGTGTGACTGCCGATCAATTGTCATATGGTAAGGATGGAATCCTAAGATTGAATGGTCGAATATGGGTTCCAATTTATGGAGGACTTCGAGATGTGATCCTTCAAGAAGCTCATAGCTCCAAATATTCAGTTCATCTTGGCAGCGATAAGATGTACCAGAATTTAAAGGCAAATTATTGGTGGATAGGTTTGAAGAAATCTATAGCCACTTATGTGGCTAAACGCTTGACATGTGCTCAGGTTAAAGCCGAACATCAAAAGCCGTCAGGTTTGCTGCAACAGCCTGAACTTCCCACTTGGAAGTGGGAAATGGTAACTATGGATTTTATTACTAAATTACCAAAGACAAAGCGTGGGAATAATACCATTTGGGTTATAGTTAATAGATTGACCAAGTCAGCCCACTTCTTGCCGCTTAAAGAAACCCACAGCTCTGACAAGTTAGCTCAGCTATACGTGGATAAGATTGTATCTCTTCATGGAGTGCCAGTATCTATTATCTCTGATAGGGATACAAGATACACATCGCATTTTTGGAAAAGCTTTCAGCAGTCTTTAGGCACTCGATTAAATTTCAGCACAGCATATCATCCTCAAACGGATGAGCAAAGCGAGCGTACAATTCAAACGCTTGAGGATATGCTACGAGCTTGTGTTATAGACTTGGGTGGAAGTTGGGAAGACCATCTTCAGTTGATTGAATTTTCGTACAATAATAGCTATCATTCAAGTATTCAAACGGCGCCTTTCGAAGCTTTGTATGGAAGAAAGTGTAGAACGCCAGTTTGTTGAGCGGAAGTTGGAGATGTCCAACTATCAGGACCTAATATAGTCCTGGAGATGACGGTCAAGATTGTTCAGATCCGTGATCATCTGAAAGCTGCCAGGGACAGGCAGAAAAGTTATGATGATATGAGGCGCAAACCTTTAAAATTTGAAGTTGGCGATAAAGTGCTACTTACGGTGTCACCCTGGAAAGGGGTAATGCGCTTTGGCAAAAAGGGCAAGCTAAGCCCAAGGTACATAGGACCATTCAAAATTATCGAATGTGTCGAAACAGTTGCCTACAAGTTAAATTTGCTGGAAGAGCTCAGTGGAATTCATAATGTATTCCACATCTGCAACTTAAAGAAATGTCTAGCCGATGAATCGCTAGCAATGTCGCATGAGGACGTGCAGATAGATGAAAGCTTGAAATTTGTTGAAAAACCTTTGTCGATCGAGGATCGACAGGTAAAGAAGCCTCGAAGAAAGCATGTGCCAATTGTCAAGGTAAAATGGGATGCCCGAAGAGGCCCAAAATACACGTGGGAGGTTGAATCCACAATGAAACAGAAGTACCCTCATTTATTTCAGTAAATCTCGAGGTCGAGATTTCTTTTAAGGGGGTGAGGATGTAACACCTCGTAAAATCACGACCAATATAATAAAGACACGTGTCATGGACTTAAACGTGTAATGAATTGATTCCGAGGGACTGAAGTTGTCAAACAATGTAAATATGCAAGTAAAAGGATCAAACGTGTCATCATGCCAAACAAGTGCCTCTGAATGACCTCACAGGATGTTCGTATTCTTTGATGAATAAAATTATCGGACATTGAAAGTCGTTTGCGCTTAAATTTAAAACTTTACGAAGCATAGGGATTAAAAGTGTCAACATGTTAAAAGTTACCTCTGAGTGACCTTTTAACGATCCCAAAAACATTGTATTAATTATATATTGTGCTCTCAAGAATATTGGATATTAATTTTGTGGAGTTTCGATGAAAACAAACCTTTTCGGGTGATCGTACAACTAACCGGGAGCTTAACGGAGTTAGTTTATGACCCAAGACCCTTAAAAGTTAACTATGGGGGTCATAAGTGCAATAAAAGAAAGTTATTTTAATTAAAAATGGACCATGGAGTGAAACTGCAATTAATGAAAGTTATTTTCCGGTTAAAGAGGAGCCACGCGGCCCGCGTAGACTCTTTAAGAGTCTTACGCGGCCCGCGAGAGAAGCACCAGCGACCAAAATTAAGGACAGCTGCATGTTCAGCCTGTTGCACCGTCTTTACATGCAATTTTTCGATACTAGGGTCTGAGCTAACATATTTTCATGCACTAGTGACACATGGGATCATCTGGTTGCTATAGATTTGCAGATGGAATGATCTTGGAACTCTAAAAATCCTATATAAGGCCCTTGTTTGCACTTGTTCATTTCACACTTGCAAACTTTCACTCATAACTCACTCTCTGAAGTTTCTTGGAGCTCTAGTAAGCTTTCCGCTGTTCCTAATTCATGCTAAGTATTATTGTAAGCATTCTTAGCCCCCTAAGTTCAAGTTTTATTAGTTTAATGACCAAAAGTCAAAGCCATCGTAATTAAGCTTTGACTTAGTGATTAATCACTAATGTTCCAGCCATTATTTGAATTGAAAGTGGCTATGAGTTGGTAATTATGTAGGTGATAAACCCTTAAAAGGGCACCTACTGATTATCACTCTAACTTGGTTAATTGTCGGGTCAAACTTATTAATAAAAAGTCAACAGAAGCAATTTTTACAAATTAATTCATAACTGATAATGTTGAGGTTATAGAACATGTTTTAACACTAAAATAACTTGGTAAATAATATAAGAACATGTTTAGGCATGTTCAACCCGACAATTCTGAGTTTAGGCTCGGTTTGCAACCGAAAGTCGCAAAAAGTAGACTTTTGCTATGACTTTCAGTTCTCCCGATTTAGCTTGTTTTAGATATGCCTTAAGGTTCCTTTAGGACCATATTATATGATAGTATAACCCTCTGAGATTATACTATATGGTTTCTTAGAAATCCGAATCATTTGCATGTTTCCGTTAAATGCTTAAATGTTGACCATAATGCCCTTTTTATATTAAAAAGAGATTTTTGAAAATGTGAGTGGACAAAAATCTTTATTACTGACATTTAAGTATGTCCTAAAAGTTTGACACCAGTTTATGGTCTAAAATGAGAGTTATGCACAATATCGTAAATGAAAGCTTTTTATTAATTAAACGGCATTTTCGACATAAATCCTATTTAAACCCAAATTTCGATACCAAACCTTTTACCCACTGATGTAATATAATATTTAGGGATTTTTGGAAATTTTTATTAAATTTTAAACTAATCATAACATAGAGTTCTTGCATAGGCTCGGTAATTGACGATAATGCCCTTTTCGCTAATAAAATGAGTTTTACACATCCTTTACATATCAAACCTTTTTCTACTGATTTTATATAATAAATAAGTTATTTTAAACGGTAAAGGCTGGTCAAAATCTCAGATTTCCTTAATCAACCCGAATATCGTCAAATACCGACTTTTATGCGATTTAGGCGCATAGTATGGTTTAAAACCATATTAGGCACCTAAGACTTGTTATCTACTGATGTTATGGATAAATTTTTATAATTTAACAGTAAGTAAAAGTTTTGAACTCAGATTTCCAAATTTGACCTTTGTAACATATGTGAAATGACCAAAATGCCCATACGGTGCATAGTTTGGTAAAAAATGATGAATTTCACATATATATGATATCTTACTGATATAACTTATTAAAATAAATGTTTTTACTGATTATTTTAGACCAGAACCTCAGATTGCTATTTAACCTCTTTTATAAGCTTTAAAATGACCAAAATACCCTTACGGGGCTTAAATTGGTTTAAATTCATTTTGGGCATAATGGAAGGTATCCTACTGATATCATAACATATTTTAAGCATATTAACATGTGGAACCTGTTCATGACTCATTTGGTTACCCGTTATGCATTTTTGCGTTCGGTACGGTTTATGTAACTAGTTTGCATAAATTAACCAAAACGGGTCAAACCTTATCATTTTTACTTAAAAATCAAGAATGTGTTTAGTTTACCCATATTATACAAGTCTTCAAACTTATCCGGTCTAAATCACATTCTAATCTGGTCTTCGCTTAATCTTGCGTTTTGAACCGTAAACCTTTCTTTAAAACTAACCGGTCTAAGTTAAGACTTAAATAAGACCCGTTAGGAATCTAATAGGTTATTAAAACCTTCGTTCCAGATTAGGAGCCCAGTAAAAGCTACCTGTGTTTGCTGATTGTTGTACAGCTGAGATTAAAATTATGTTTTGCTCAGATAAATACTTTTAACTTATTTTCCGTTATACGGGCTTGGGATACGGTATTATAATAATACCGCTTAGTCGGGTATGAAGTCGTACAATCGGAATGTGATTAAAAAGATGAATAACCCGTTTTAATATGTTTTGTTTGATGCAATGCCTTTGGGGGGTTAATGACCATGCCTGGATATCCTCGGCTCATTCATTAGAAATGGCCACGACTTAAGCACGGGGTGTAGGCATACACCTGACAGTTGCGTATGTAAAAAGGTACCCAACTCGTAAGGAAACTTCTTGTGGGTATTATACCAAGTGGTGTGTCTATTAATCTTAACCGGCTCTTCTAACCGGGTCCTAAATGGACGACAAACATGTAAAACTGTATACAAGATTATTTTTAAATAATTTTCCCAAGTTAATAAAGAATATTTATGCTTTGTGCATTTAAATCAATTTTATAAATACTTTTCAAAAAGAGTCAGTTAATTGTATTTAACCGTGTAAACTGATGTATTTTCAAAAGGTTGAGTGCAGGTACTAAGCGTAATGGGCTGGAACTCCTAAGTGATTAAATAAAGAGTCTTGCAAACTTTTATCACTTTAAGTCTGTTGAACAATACTTCTTTTTTTTTTTTTATCCACGTGTGGATCCATCTTACAATTCGTTGTATAATATTTTATTGTACTTTCGATCCGGTTTGTAATATTATTACTTTAAGACGTTCGTTGTGCATTAAATTGTGATTAATTGACTATGATGATATCAACTACGTCACGATACTCCCCACCGGGCCCACCGGTAATACGTAGAAATATCGGGGTGTGATAGTAAATAATGAGTTTTTGCGATCTAAGGCACGCATTTTAACATAAAGATTTTTCCCAAATCCCAGCAGTTGATTACGAGGAAACGTATACCCCTATAGTGGATGCGATAATCTTTAGATGTTTAGGCGGCCTCGCAATCTCAGAATGACTTCATATAAAACAACTTATGGATTTCATCACCGTATACATGTATGAGGCAATTGCAAATGACATCTATATGAAAACCCCTGAAGGATTAAAACTGCTCAAAGCATTATGAAACAATAACCCCATATGTGTTATATATATGAATCTTAAAGGAAACTACTCGTATGTGGTACAGTCGACTATACTCTGAAAAGAGAGGTATAATTTTGATAAAATGAGCTACATCTATTTAACAAGATTTCACTCTTACAGTGATAATGTAAACATCATCGAGAGGGAAATCTCAAACTAAAGAGGAAAATTTTGAATGAACTTTACAAAGTGTAGTTATTCTCGACCTGTAGTTCGAGTATATATGTACTATTTTTGCTCATCAATCTGACTACATCTAGAAGATGTTATATAGAAAAAACTCATTCTTTGAGTACATGAACGATTGTCTGATCGCTTGACATAGAAAAAATATTCTTATCAACCCCAAGAAAGGGATGTTGAACTACTTAGTCAACAAATACCATACTTAATTGCGATCAGAGCATTGACGTATCTTGCAAACAAGACGACATCTGATATTACGTTCTTGCTAGATGTATTGGTAAGATTACAGTTCTAATCTCAAATGTTACACTCTTTTTCCTTTCACTAAGTTTTTCCCATTGGGTTTTCTTGGTAAGGTTTTTAACGAGACAAAATAACTCATCCAGTAGTTTCAGTTTATCTTATAGGTCCCGAAGTACTAATTTAACATCATCATAAATCATGTTGTTAATTATGTATAATGTGTAGTGCACTCTTTTCCTTAGCTACGGTTTTGTCCCATTGGGTTTTCCTGGCATGGTTTTTAACGAGGCAGAATTATAAAGCGCATTAAATAATTATTTGGCATATTTACAAACTCAAGACACAGAATAGTTCCACAAGAATAATATGGCATCCTGGGTTATGATTGATATATATTAGACTCGCATAGAGTTCGATCTCAATCCAGATACAAGTTATGAAGGTCGAAGATTTCAGCATATTTAAGATTAGAGTTGATCAAGAGAAGCTCAAGCCATACTGTATGAAGACAATGTAGACAACAACACTCAAATCAAAGATATACAAGTAAAATTGAGGGGGAGTAAAATTGAGTCAAATCGAAGAAGACTACGCCAAATATCAAGTCGAGAAATTGTCACAGAAGAATGGATTCAACATCATCAAGATACACAAGTAAAATTGAGGGGGAGTAATGTACCCATAATATACACAGTGTATGTACTCTTTTTCCTTGACTAAGTTTTGTCCCACTGGGTTTTTCTTAGTAAGGTTTTAATGAGGCAACATAATTGGTCCTGCAGTATCAGTTAACATCGGTCCTGAAGAATCGTGTAAACATTATCTAGTAGTATAATGTTAACAGTGTATGTGTATTTCTAAATGTCTGAGGGGGAGTGTTATGAATGCAGACATTCATGCCCATAGGCCAAGCCTGACCTGATGTTAATGGGCTTTAGAGTTGTTGTTGTATTGATCTATATATATGATATATGTACATGAAATAGGTGTATGACATCTTTTTTCTAATGTTTGCTCTCTTGTTCATAACACTAATAATATTCATGCTAAAAATGATTAATTGAATAATTAGTTGATGAATTGATATTATCCAATAAGATTAGGAGTGAGAAACTATAAAGGTAGAAACTATCTATTTTGATAAATACTTTTGAAACTACCCATTTTAATAAATAACTTTTCAAACCGAAAATAGGAAACTAATAAAAGATATCGAGTCTAGAAGGAATGGTGACCTTAAACAAAGATCAAGGGTTTGGTGGGCTATCGATGGGGACGAAAATAACAAGTATTTCCACTCGGTGATCAATAAGAGGTAAGCGACAAATAGGATTCACGACCTTAACATCGAGGGTGAGTGGTGCACGAAACCGTCTAAAGTTAAAAAAAACACATTCTAGCTTTCTTTCGGGACAAGTTTGGAGACTCCTATCCGTCCAGGCCGAGTTTCATTTATGAGAACATTAGGCGGCTAGCGGAGGAGGATAAGGTTTTTATGACCTCCCATTTTTCTGGTTCAGAGATTAATGAAGCAGTCTTCGGCTACCATGACGATATGGCTCCTGGTCCAGATGGGATGAACTTTAAGTTTATTAAAGCTTTCTGGTCCTTGTTTGAAGTTGACTTTCGAAATTTATTTCAGCAGTTCTATTTTGATGGCACTTTTAACAATGGTAGCGGATCTTCTTTTATCACTTTAGTTCCTAAGATCAAAGACCCGATCTCTCTTAGTAATTTTTGCCCAATCAATCTTGTTGGTGTTATCAGCAAGGTAGTGTCCAAAGCTCTGGCTAATAGGATAAGGAAAGTTCTCAGCAAGGTTATTTCGGGTTCTCAATCGGCTTTCCTAAGTGGTGAGTGTATTTTTGACGGTCCTCTTATCATCAATGAGATTTTAGCTTGGCTCAAGAGGATTAAGTCGAAAGCGTTTTCTTCAAAATTGATTTCGAGAAAGCATATGAAAATGTTAATTGGAGGTTTGTGGATTCTATTCTTCGTCAAATGGGGTTCCCTGATCGATGGTGTCTCTGGGTTAAAGGAATTTTGGAATCTGTCAGATCTCTGATTTTGGTTAACGGTGCCCCTACGTTTCAATTTCGGTGCTGGAAAGGGATGAGGCAAGGAGACCCTCTTTCTCCTTTCCTTTTTCTCACTGTTATGGAGGCGTTATCCTGCATGATCGATAGGGTGATTACGGCAGAGGTGTTGAAAGGAATTAAACTTCCTAATGATGGTCCAGTGATTTCTCACTTACTATATGCCGACGACGCTGTCATTCTCGGAGAATGGTCGAAGGAGGAGATCTCTAATGTGCTTCGGATCCTTAGATGTTTTCACATTTGCTCAGGGTTTAAGATAAATATAGCCAAATCTAATATATTCGGGATTGGTGTGCCTCTGGAAGAGGTCGGAAGTATAGCGAATGAGTTTGGTTGTAATCCGGAAAGTACTCCTTTCAAATATCTTGGTCTCATGGTGGGAGCTAATATGAATAGGGTCAACAATTGGTCTCCGATTATCGAAGCGTTCCAAAACAGGTTGGCGTTGTGGAAAGCTAATTCGTTATCTATAGGAGGAAGGGTTACTCTCATAAAAGTTGTCCTCGAAAGCCTTCCAACCTATTACTTCTCGTTGTACAAGGCTCCTAAAAAAAGTGATCACGGATCTGGAGAGTTCGATGAAAAAGTTCCTTTGGGGTGGTGCGTCTGAGGAAAGGAAGATGCATTGGGTTGCATGGGACCGGGTAACTTCATCAAAAAAAGAAGGTGGTTTAGGTTTATCTAAACTGTTGGTTCTAAACGTAGCTTTACTGTCTAAATGGGGCTGGAGATACAAAACGGAGGGAGAAAGCTTATGGAAGAAAATCATCAAAGTCTTACATAGTAGTCGAGTGGGTTAGGAAAGTATTCCTTTCAAAAATACCGCATGTGGGACTTGGAGGAATATAGCTAAGGTTTTTTATTAAAACCAAAGTTAATAACGAACCAATACGGAACTGTATTAAAGGTCTTATTGGAAATGGGGAAAACATAGCGTTTTGGTTGGATCCGTGGATCGTTAACGAACCGTTAAAAACAAGTTCCCTGCCCTATTCTCGTTAGAAACGGCCAAAAAATGCAAGGTGAATGATCGGATCGTAACTGGCTCCGGTCAAGTCTGTAATTGGAACTGGAAGGAGCAGTCGTCTTCGGTTCCTTTGGCTGCTGATCTTCGTCAGCTTTGTGAACTCTTGTCGGCAGTAAATCTCGGCCCGAAACAAGATAGATGGGTGTGGATTGGAGGCTCCTCCAGAGAGTTTTCGGTTAAAGCTATGAGAAGTCTCCTTAACATGGGAACGGTCCCGAGTAACAGGTTCGTCTTAAATTGGTGCAAATGGATCCCGAAAAAATGTAACATTTTCGCTTGGCGTGCCGAGTTAAATAGCATTCCTACTTGTTCGGTTTTAAGACATAGAAATGTTCCTATCGATGATGTTTCGTGTCCGCTCTGCCAATCCGGAGATGAATCAGTAGTCCAGTTGTTCACCGCATGTTGGTCGCTTCGACGGTGTGGCAGGTTGTAAGCTATTGGTGCAAAATCCCGTGTATTTTTGCTTTTTCCTTCAAGGACCTCCTGAATATCCACTCTACAGCAGGTGTGTCGGATCAGTGGAAAGACGCCATTCAAGATATAATGATAATCGGATGTTGGAGTATTTGGAAGGCTAGGAAGGAGTTGAAGTTCCAAGGTAAGCCGGTCAAAATAGAGAATATTATTAGTGAGATTAAGGCGTTAGGATATTTTTGGTTCTCTAAAAGGTCAAAGTATAGGAACGTTACGTGGGAAAGTTGGTGTAAATTTGTATAATGTAGTGTCTTTGTAGTTGTTGCTGGCCTTGTTTTTGGTCGGTTTTGTTTCTAATGAAGTCCCCCTTTCAAAAAAAAAAAACTTTTCAAACTAAACCACTTAAAAAAAACCTCCTACTTCATCTAAGAAAGATCCAACACAACTTAATCCATCCATAAATTCTTTAATGTGTCATCCAAGACAACACGGTGAGCCTCTAAACATAAAAATAAATGACAATAAAATCACTGATTTTTTTTAATGACACACTAGCCTATATCCAATGGCGTCTCTAAGAATTCACGTACCCTATTCGAGCTCGAAAAATGTGCCCATATACTTTAACGATAAACAATATAATTACATCATTATTTGCAGATTACCAAGATCTACCAATATCGGACAATACTCAATAGTCAATTCAATACGATACGTCGTACGCGGATACGGGCAACATGGTTCTGATGTTAACAACAATTAACAGACTAACAGTTTAACAATTAACACTAAACCGACGAACAAACCTTTTGAGTTCTATATCTTCTGACCGATGTTCTTGTTCGCGTCTCTGATCGATGTTGTTCTTGTTCACGTCTCTGAATCTTCTGTTCGCAGCAGCCCAGGCCCAACGATTCAGCGAAGTTCTGATGAAGTGATGATGTTCGACTGTTCGTTACTCTGATAAGTTTGTTTATCTCCTCTTTTCAGATTCCAGGAGTCCATGAAATTGTCGTCGTGTGTTATCATTTTTATTAAAATCATATTAGTATTGGGCTAATAAACCTAATGTGCAGTGGGTTAAATTATAAACTATTAAAAAGTATTTGATAGTGAGCCGATATTGGAATTGGTATGTGTTCACAATTTTTTCAGATAACATATATATATATATATAGGCATGGTTGCAGAAATCGGCCTAGGCGGCCGATTAATCGGCGCCTAGGCGCTAGGCGGTCATCTACTGCCTAATTTTGAGCTAGGCGGTCAATTAATCGGTCATGGTAAAAAATCGGTCAAAATCGGTCCTAGGCGGTCAAAAATCGGATTAATCGGACAATATTAGATGGTCAAAATCGATCAAAATCGGTCCTAGGCGGTCAAAATTGGTCAAAATCGAACCATACTATCTGAAACTTGAAGTATTTATGTGAATTTTGGAGTATTATTTTTATATTATTGGGTATATATATATATATAATTTTGAAAAAATACATATAAAAATCCCATTCCGATTAATCCCTAGGCTGTACCTCACCGCCCGACTAGCGCCTAGCGCCTTCTACAACATTGTATATAGGGGTCCGCTAAAATGAAAACCACCTCCAGTTATAAGAACCAAGAGAACTACACTGTACGGGGCGATTTGGACCAAAATTTTTTTCATAAACGTAGATGCGTATATTATAAACACATTTGTAAAAAAAATTAAAAAAAAATGTCGTGTGTGTAGTTTTGAGCACCACAAGTTTGTGTTTACGGGTACCCGTAAACACAAACTTGTGGTGCTCAAAACTACACACACGACATTTTTTTTGAAATTTTTTTTACAAATGTGTTTATAATACAAGCATCTACGTTTATGAAAAAAAAATTTGGTCCAACTCGCCCTGGATCAAAAAGTTCTCATGGTTCTTACAACTGGAGGTGGTTTTCATTTCAGCGGTCCCCTATATTATATATATATATACAGGATCATGAGAGAATGCCTCAAAGTGTGAGAACGGTGAGAACGATTCTCAGCCACAAGATCTTAGTGGTTTGTGGCTGAGATTGATGCGGTGGCATTTTTGTAAATAATAGGGGCCTTGGAACTACCAGGAGGGGTAAAATAGGAAGATCCAAACAAAGGTACACATGCTAATCACATGTCATTTTCCCCCATCATATTTAAACGACAATAACTTTTTTATACATGATAAATTTTTGAAAAAAAATTACACCATAAAACTCAGCGTTTTTTTATCTTTCCAACGAGTATAATATTGATATAATTTTCGAAAAAAAATTAAATGAGTTTTATGGCGTTTTTTTCTGAACTGGGTGTTTTATGACGTTTTAGACTATGTATTTTCATGACGTTTTTCAGAACTAGGTGTTTTTATGGCGTTTTAACTAGGTATTTTCATGGCGTTTTTCTGAACTGAGTGTTTTATGGCGTTTTCAACTGAGTTTTTTCATGACGTTTTTTCTGAACTGGGTGTTTTATGGTGTTTTTACAGTACAAATTATGATTTTTCTGAGCTCAAAAAATATTAATTTAGGCTGTTAGAAAAAAAATATGGTTTTTTTGAGCTATATGGCTAAAAAATGGTTTTTTGAGCTGTTTATAAATTATAGCTAAAAAAATAGTTTTTTTTTCGCGTGGCGTTTTAACTGGGAGCTTGTGACGTTTTTTGAGCTATGGTTTTTTTGAGCGGTTGTAAATTATAGCTCAAAAAATGGTTTTTTTTTTAGCTGTTGTAATTATAGCTCAAAAAATAGTTTTTTTTTGGTGTGGCGTTTTAATTGGGAGCTTATGGCGTTTTTTGAGCTATATGACTCAAAAAATTGTTTTTTTGGGCTGTTGTAAATTATAGCTAAAAAATAGCTTTTTTTGTTATGGCGTTTTAACTAGGAGCTATATGGCTCAAAAAATGGTTTTTTTTATGGTGTTTTTCTGAATTTAGTGTTTTTATTGCGTTTTATTTGAACACCCAGTTCATGTGAGTGGGTTTTTTTTTGACAATATTACCCCTTAGTATAATTTAACATCAATGCCATATGCATCACCAAAATCGTTCTCACCGTTCTCTCTAAATCCTGACCCTATACATATATATATAGGGGACCGCTAAAATGAGAACCACCTCTAGTTGTAAAAACCATGAGAACCTCTTGATCCGGGGCGAGTTGGACCAATTTTTTTTTCATAAACATAGATGTGTTTATTACAAACACATATGTAAAAAAAAATGTCGTGTGTGTAGTTTTTTACACCACAAGTTTGGTGTTTACGGGTACCGTAAATTTACAGTACCCGTAAACACCAAACTTGTGGTGTAAAAAACTAAACACACGACATTTTTTTTTTTTGAATTTTTTTTTACATATGTGTTTGTAATAAACACATCTACGTTTATGAAAAAAAAAATTTGGTCCAACTCGCCCTGTACGGTGTAGTTCTCATATATATATATACATAGGAGGGTTATCTTGAGAACGCTAAATATTGCGAGAACCGTAAGAACGAATGAAAAAACCAATCAAAACCAAATTTGTTTTAATACAAACCTTATTGTAATTAAGATACAACATTAAAAAAGAATTTACAACATCAAATAATTCATTTATTCTCTCTAAATCACTCTTATTAAATTTTTTACACATGTGTAAATGACAAAACTTACACATGTGTAAATTTTCTATATTTACGAATACATGTGAATTTAAACGTGTTAATTAAATTTCTAGCATTGTATTCGAATAATAATGATAAGTGTAAAAAGAAATTTTGAATCTGAAATGTCATTGACCAAGTTTATGCGGTTTTTTTAGTCGTTCTCACGGTTCTCACGATATTTAGCGTTCTCATTTAAACATTCCCCTATATATATATATAGGGTAAGGATAGTGTAAAAAGAGCCTAAAGTGTGAGAAGTATGAGAAGTGTATTATAACACTATATATAATACTATATAACACCATATAAACACCGTATAACAATATGTAAGATCATATAATTCCATATAACACTATGTAACACTATATATCATTATATAACAAATATAACACTATAGGTTGTCTGATAGCATGTCTATGATAGATGTATAGTGTTATAGTGGAGGGTTCAAATGAGAAGAAATTCTTTGTAAGAAGAAAAAAGAAGAAATTTTAACCAATAGTAATGCTTCATTAGACTTCATTTAATATTTGTACTTAATGTAACTATAAGGGTATATTAGTAAACTTACATACATCATTAATTGGTAGTTTCATCTTTAATAACTAACTATATTAAATTTGTAACTTATTTTTAAGATATATATTTTTCACAAAAAATAAAAATAAAAATTCATTTAAAGTGTAGGATAAATACGAGGCGTGTAAAATAAATTACGAGTTGTGTAGGATAAATTTCAATATGTGTAGGATAAATTTCGAAATGTGTAGGATAACTTTTGATGAGTGTAGGCAAAAATATTTAGTGTGGAGGATTATAGTCTTAATGACTAATTAATTAGTCAAACATAATAATAAATGAGATGAGAAAAAAAAACTATTTAATGTTTTACAATTATACCATTTTATTCTTTTTCTTCCCAATAAAATTTTCTTCTCAAATGAACCTTCCCCTAGTGTTATATTTGTTATATAATGATATATAGTGTTACATAGTGTTATATGGTATTATATGGTCTTACATATTGTTATACGGTGTTTATATGGTGTTATATAGTATTATATATAATGTTATAATACACTTCTCACACTTTGAGCACTTTTTACAGGATCCTCTACCTATATATATATATATATACACAAACATATAGGACAAAGATCCGTTAGGAACCACCATTTATTGCGAGAACCGCAAAAACCAATGTGAACACAACAAAAAATAGCTAAAAAACACACAAATTTTTTTTTTTATTTTTTTCATATTTTTTATAAAAAAATCGCTACTTTTAGTAGAAAATAAAATTTTAAATTTAAAAAAAAAAATTGGCTACTAAAAGTAGCGATTTTAACATAAAAAATATTAAAAAAAAATTAGATTTTTATTTTTTATTTTTTTAGGGGTTTAGTTTTTAGCATTTTAGCTTGTGGGGGGGGGGGGGGGGGGGGTTAGGTTTTTGGGGGGTGGGGGAGGGGGGGTTTAGGTTTTTTTTTTTTTTGGAGGGGGGTGGGGTGGGGGTTAGGTTTTTTTAGCTATTTTAGGTTGTGTTCACATTGGTTCTCGCGGTTCTTGCAATAAAGGTGGTTCTCGGATAAACCTTACCCTATACATATAAATATATATATATATGAGTAAAATGCCCGGATAGTCCCTGTGGTTTGTTTAAATTTCACCCTTAGTCCCTAACTTTTTAAAATAACACTCTTGCTCTTTGGGGTTTGGCTGGTTGTTACTCGGATAGTCCCTGAAGCGGATGGAGGTTAATTTTCTTAGTTAAGTAGGTGTCAAATGACTATACTACCCTTACTTATTAAAATAACAATTACTAAAACAAAAATTCAACTAATGTTGTTTTTGGGACCCCACCACCTACCAACAACCCATCTTCAACCTCAGTCAAGCACCGCCCCAAACCTCATCTCTGCAACTTTACTTTCTTCGTCATCTCTCCCATCCTAGACTGTTTTCTCTCCTCCCTGTCACACACACTAAACACACACACACACACCACCTTCAAGGGTTCCTTTTATCCCCTTTTCACCATTAAACCCCCCCCCCCCCCCCAACCAAATATCTCAATTCCTCACGCTATCCTAAGAATCACGCTCACACATGTTTTTTCAGTCTCTCTACACTACAAATTTGACATCAATTTCATCGTTTCTCATCATTTTCCCAAGCAATTGTTGTAATGACTCATCTGTTTTGGATTGTTTCTTCTAATTGAAGACTTGTCTGACCGTTTAAGAGAAGGAAAAAAAGTAAAAGGTAAACATATTTGTTTCTTGTAATTGAAGACAGTTAATGCTTCTTTTGATTTCAATTCTTTATCGTTACATAGATGTAAGTGTTCGGTTAAATTGGAAGTCGAATTGAGTTTGCTAAGCGGAGTTTATTTGTCATTTATTGAAATTTACATTTGGTATTTGAATTTTTGAGTAATTAGGCAGCAGTGTTGATAGTTGAATCAAGCAAGCATGTTATTCTTGTTCCCAATTTCATCATATCAGATCCAAACAATACCCCCTCTCTTTCTCTAAGATAATTTGTGGCGGTAGAGGGTAATGTCGTAATGGTTGCGGTGATGGTCGCCGGCGGTGGTAGAGGTAACGGTGGTGGTGAAGTACAGATTGTGTTTGATGGAATGAATAAGAGGTGGGGGTGAGAGCCACCTAAGTTTAAATGATTAATTAGTTTCTTTTTAGTGTCTTTTATATATTTTTTTTAAGTTAGGGCATTTTTGTCATTTCACAAGCACTTAACTGAGAAAACTAACCTCCATCTACTTTACGGACTATCCGAGTAACAACCGAGCAAACCACATGGAGCAAGAGTGTAATTTTTAAAGGTTAGGGACTAAGAGTGAAATTTGTACAAACCATAGGGACTATCCTTGTATTTTATTTACCCTATATATATATATATATATATATATATATATATATATATAGGGTGGGAGTTGGCTACAAAGTCCATTTTTCCTACAAAGTGTACAAAGTCATAAAACACCATAATGTCAACCATAAAACACACTCAAAACCCACAAATAACATAGTGGAGGTTACTAAAACACCATATTTGTTGGTTTTTTGTTGTGTTTTGAATGATAAGGCTTTATTATCGAATGACTAACATTAGTGTGTTTTATGTTGATTATCATATTGTGTTTTATATTCATAGTTGTACGATGGTGTGTTTGAAGTTTTTAAGGAGTGTTAGGGTTTGGATATTGTATTTTAGTGATCTTCACTATGTTATTTGTGGGTTTTGAATGTGTTTTATGGCTGAAATTGTGTTGTTTTAAGACTTTGTACACTTTGTAGGAAAAATAGACTTTGTAGCGGAACCTCACCCTATATATATATATATATATATCGAATTTAAAAAAAAATCATGTGCCCCTCGAAATCATGGGCCTTGTGAGGAAGTCTTCCCCACACACCATCATAGCCGGCCCTGCCTACATCTAAATATCCTATAAACCGTATATATCTTCACCTTACATGATTTAGGGGCTGTTTGGCAACATCTGAATGATTAAGTGCTGAACCAGTAAGAGATCTGAATCATTAACTGCTGAACCAGTAAGAGGTCTGAACCATTAAGAGTCTGTATAATACTTAACCGTTCAGAGGTAAATATCTGACCAATTTAGATTAGATGTCTTAACCATTCAGACTCTTTATAAATCTTAATCATTCAGAGACAAATGTCTGAACTATTCAGACATCTACTCGTGAAACAAACAGTCTGAACCATTAAGTGCTGAACTAGTAAGAAGTTTGAATTATTAAGAGGCTTATTAAAAGGTAAACAAACAGCCCCTTAAACCATCAACTTAAGTTTACAATGGTTAACCGAAAATGAAAAATAATAAAAATATGACCTATAAACCTTTGTCATGTATTTATAATTTATGTTCCATTAATTTTTTCCTAAAATATTAATTTCAGAAAGTAAGAGAATATACTTTTTATTACATTTTAGACCAAATTAAACATTCCGACTACGTGAAGTATCAGTGTCATTGAAGTTAGAAAATGTAAACATTTTAAAGAAAATTTAGACACATGATCTACATGGTGTTCGTCTTGGAAGTGTAAAATTATATGTAAAGAATTGTTGGTGAAAAAAAAGGGTATGAAAATGCAAAAGTCTTTCGAGTAAGAAATGTGAATTGTATTATTCGGTTTTGTTTTATATATGACTAATTAACATATACAAAGATACT